>OY757017.1:42302477-43606786 GCA_963580285.1 Lucinisca nassula
AAGGGAAAGAAACACAAACATGAAATATCTAGACCCCTAATGGAAACACCAACAGCGGAAAATCAAAAGGACAGTTACTTTCCCACAAAATGGCTTAGCGGCTATCCAAACCAAACATTTAAAAGTGATACACACATTTAGAGACGAACAATGTAAAATTAAACCGCGACAGAAGAACCGGCTTGGAACCGTCAGTGATTGCACTTGGGGGGCTTAAATCGATTTTACGCGGCCGCAATCCTTACCCATACCTCCGTCGCAATTTAGACAAATAATTTGTTCAGTCCGCATGAAAGCTTCCAGTGCAACAACTCCGAGAACACAAAAATCAAACAACAACAGAGATGAAACAACGGTAAAGCTGGGTTTTACAAGGGTATACACTATTTCAATTATTGCTCTTCAAAAACACCGTGTCTGGGTACTCGTTAGAACCGCTTTGCCAAAGCTGTTCATAATCTATGTATAGAGCAGAAAAAAGAAAAATATCAACATACTATAACTGAAAATTTTCATTTTTAGTGGTAAAATTTTCTGTATGTTTGAATTGGCGTGTTTTCGTTATGCTAGCCTTCCATGTCTGCATCGAGAACGTTGGGTCAATTTCTACCCATTTCCACAGTCAAGACTCCAATTAACATTACGAAAACACGCCAATACAAATACATTGTGAACTTTACCGTCGAAAAAACGAAAATCTAAGATGAAAAAAATGTGATATTTTTCTTATTTCTATATCTAAGAACAGAAATAAGAAAAATAAGGTTCACCCCTGTAAACCCTAGGTTTACTATATAAAAGTGGGGTTCAAGGGGTCAGAATCATTAACATTACGAAAACACGTCTATTCAAATACATTATAAACTTTACCGCCGAAAAAAAAACGAAAATTTTAAGATGAAAAATTGTGATATTTTTCTTACTTCTGCTCTAAAATATAGATTGTGGGGGCTCGTTAGAACCGCCTCGCAGAAGTAAGAAAACACGATTTATTCCTGTAAACCCCAGTTTTACTATATAAAAGTGGGATTCAAGAGGGTCACAATTATATAGGCATGTTTTCGTGATAGGCGTGTTTTCGTTGTCTGAGCCTTGCGCTTCTTGCGGATAAACAGAATAATATGTGCAACCTACGAGCTTCTGATCAGAATGCGAGGAGGATATGACCTTTGCTCGCCGTACGTTTTAAAGCAAATTTCCCCATAGCCCAGGCTGACAAGTTTTGTGGATTCAACTTAAACAACTTTCAATCCTGTTCACATAAACCTTTAATTTTAAAACGTAACATCATTCAAATCAGACTAAAAGGAATATGTCTGGCTGTTGCCATTTCCTAGACGCCAGTTACAGGGAATCACAGTTTATTATTCTTATAGCTTTGGTTTTATACAATGATAAATTCGACAGTTAATGTAAAACCACGAAATATAACTTTATTTGCGTATTCTTGACATTAGTTCTGGAAAATTCACAGAACATATGCAATGAAACAACATGTAATATTATACAGTTTATAGATATAAATGTTTCATGCTTTATAATAGTTGTAGTTTCAATGTGGAGGAAACCATGAACTGTGATTTATGTCCGTGGGGGAACTTTCAGACTGCAATCGTAAACTGTTCACTTTTGAAAGCATTACTCGCAAAGTCTGTCTTTTAAACAGTACGGAATATCCGACTTCCTCAGTCAACATCATCTTTCTCTGAATGCGGACATACACAGCTGTAACAGTTTTTAATGTTACCAAAATCTTCGAATAAGAGTTGGTATGATAAACAGTCAGATGATCAAACAGCAAAATAATTTACTTCACTATACAGAAAGATTCAGTGTGTCATACATCAGTCAAAATAACAAGTTAATATGGTGAGTAAAGAAAGCGTCTCAGTAGGCACGACATTCTTCTATAAACGTTCCATATATGGACACGGGAGACAATCTTCATATACTTCTTTACTATTTATGTTCCCTCTCTTTCGTATCTTCTTTCTTTCGATATCAGCAGTAAAAAAGTCAGTTTCACAAACGGCGAAATGGAGTTGGAATACTATAATATATTTTTTACAAGGTACCCTCTGACGGGGAACCCCAATTTCTGCCAAATCATTCCAGGACCTGTACAATTCAACTTAGACTTTAAATACAGATGTTTATATTCATTTTATTGCATCAAACCTAGCATTTCAACATTGACATAATGTGATAATGTGATCCAGGATATATTTTATTCTCAAAACAGCACAAACGTATCAGTTTAAGGAACTCGTACAGAGCTATTTGATTCAAGTTGATATACTCGTAGCAAAGATCCCATCTCAGCATGCAAGTTTAGATAGATAAGATCCAGCAGTGGTCAGCTACAGATTATTTTGCAGGCTAATCTGATCTCAGCATTTACTGGTGTAGAAAAATGCGTATCAGAAAAGCATACGCTGTAACTACCTACCAACAGCCAGGAAAACTAAAAATTGTATTTGCAAAACACTATGCCCCTCTCCTCTCCACCAACCATATGCTTGACATTAAAGATATTATAAAATAAGATAATTACAACAATGTACAATATTTCAATGCTCAAGTCAGCAACAAGATTAAATGACCTGAAATATCAAAGGGCCATATTTCAAATAAAAAAATCCTGAAATTAGTTGAAATTTAATCAGGCGATTTCCTTCTCAGTCCCAATTAATACACAAAATATCAAGGCTCTAGCTCAAATGCTTTTGCAGATATCTTGCTAACAAGATTTCGATGTTATTTTAATTAAAGGGAAATAACTCTGAAATGGCATATCAACCGGCTAAGATAAAATAAAAAAATACGGGTAATCAATCTTTATACTAGGAATCCATATACGAATTTCAAAGTAGAAGTAAAACAAAGATCAGGAATCGATACAATTAACTTACTCCACCCATCAAAGAAACCAAAGGGAAAGAAACACAAACATGAAGCGACCAGACCATAATGGAAACATTGTTCTAAAGTTTTACTATGCACAAGAAGAAAACAGGTTAAAATGGCAAGACCTCCTACAAAATTTCATTCAACTGTTTGAACATTCATTCAGTCCATATCAGTATACCAAATAGCAAGGCTCTGGCTAAAATAACTTTTGAGATATCTTGTACACAAGATTTCAGTGTTATTTTGTTAAAGGCAAATAATTCTTAAAAATGGAAGTCATTCGGATAAGAAAAATAATATTGATAACCTTTTTCATGGGGAATCAATCTATGAATTTTTAAAACGCTAGCATACATGAATCTAAATTTATGCTATGCACAAAAAAGCAACAAAATAAAATAGTCAGAACTTGCAAAGGGCCACCACCCACACAAAATTTCAGGATATATATTGCTTGAAAATTTAATCAGATGATATTTTCTCAGTCCCAATCAGTATACCAAATATTAAGGCTCTAGCTCAAACCCTTTTTGAGATATATTATATACAGGATTTCAATATTATTTCATTAAAAGAGACATAACTCTAAAATGAAATCTAATTCGGATAAGAAAAAAATACAGGTCAACTATTTTTATATATATGAAATTTCGAAACACAAGCATACAAGAATCTAATTTGAAAGCAACACGATTAAATAGACAAAAATTGCAAAGGACCATAACTCCACAAAATGTCATACTAGAAATGTGTCCGTAGGACCCCCCCCCCCCCCCCCCCCCCCCCGCGCAAGACATGGGACACAGAAATGAGTGTTGTGTAACAGAATGCACGAGTTCAACATTTTTTACCTTAACCGTGACCTTCAAGGTATTAATCTGGGCCATGTAAGCAACTCATTGTCTCTTGATTGCCAAATTATTTTAAAATCCATCTAAGAATAAGAAAGTTATTGCCAAACACGAATAAAAGACTCTTCGTTTGACCTTTGACCTCTAAATATGATCTTGACATTGACAATATAGACCTGGGTCTTGCACGCGACACATCTTCTCATAATGGTTAAATGTCTGCCAAGTTACTTCAAAATCCATATAAGCATAAAACATATTGACCAGACACGAAAACAAGAGGGCAATGATGGTTCTGGATCGCTCACCTGATCGATACCGTACAACTGAAATGGTAGGTAATTGTTACACGTGGGTTCACGGCGTCCCGCACACCCCCATGCTGACAAGACAACCGAGCGTGATCTCTGACAGGTGTACGGGCAGCTGTGGGGTAAGGCACAAGAAAGATATCAAATGAATGACATGAATTATTTACAGTATCTATATACAACAATACTAACACAAAACATCAAATTTATTTGCTTCTGTAACCCACTCACGACGTCCGCCCCGAAGGCAAAACAATGTTCTGTGCTCGGAACGGGGTGACGTGAATGTCTACAGAAGCAAATAACAAAAACAGCAATAAAATAAGAAAAAGAAACACAAAACGCGACTGGCCAGATTAAACGTTCACTTAGGGTGAACCACTTCTCGCGCACTGTCGACCACAAGTTGATTTATATTATTTATCGATTCGTATTCATACGAACTTGAAGTCCCGGTAACTTCTTCGTTGAATCGATTCTAGGTTGTTTTCCACAACCTGTCTAATATGGTCTCGACGGTCTGTTATTGGGTCTGTCCGCCCTTGCTGGACACTAAACCGACAGCGTCGCACCAGTACCTGCTCCTATATGGCAGGGAGCAGCAGGTAACCACACATTGTTGTGCCTGCAAATTACGATAATTCGACTAAGATACAGTTCACAAAACATAGATGCTATATCATGATCCCCCTCCCGGAGAAGTAAGAATATGTTCATTCATATACCGTTATTGCGCATGCGCCGACCAGACTTACAGACTGATCAGTGCATGCGACAAATATCTGCACAGCAGAACTCAATTTGACTATGCATCAAATTATCAGCACCCAGCGCTTGACACAAGAACTAAAAGTTAATGTTTCCTTACTGAGCACTATAGAAATCAATTAATGCTCATCAAATTCGTGCTCACTACATTATCACAGGTAAGAGGCAATTGAACAGACCACGCCTTTGCGCTACCTGGTCACCCGCCAATTACAGGAAACATAACAAACTCTATTTCATTTCTTTCTTGGCGACACGGCTCACAAATATAGCTATTCATAAATTCATTACATTAACAACTGCTAGAAACTACAAACAGGAAGATTTTCATCTATTCTCCACAACATTTGTTAGTGTCTCATAAGGACCAACACTGTTTGTCGTAAATTCTTTCTGTATTTGGTAGGCACCACGACACAACCGTCCTCGTGACGCTGATGACGCGGCTGACATCATCCACGCCGCTCAGTCCGTTATGACGTGTGGCGACCAAATACTCTCACTTATCATCACGTTCTTTTTATGTTCATACATGTACATATCGAGTTCTCAAATCGAAACGGCATCATTACAAAATGAACTCGTAATTCTTCATGAACAAAATTATTTCTACTCAACATGAACATGCTTGTGAAATTAAATTCATCACGGTTCATCTTCACGGATAACCCGACAGGCTCTTGCAAGAGTTTGCCCTGATGATGAAGATATGGTTAAACCCGTCTTAATTTTACGTCCCCTCTACACCTAATATCATATAGAGACGGGACCACGATTTTCTAACCACTGCTAGTCAAAAGTTATGGATCAAACAAGTGACCCGGCGTTTATTAATTATATTCTACAAAAGGGGTCTAAAAGCCTAAATGAATCTAGAATGAGCGGGTGTCTCAACTTTACGTCTCACCAACATTAAGGGTCAGAATGAGACAGGACCTCGCTTAAAAGACTCATTCTGCTGCTGGAGAAGCCTGGGATCGATCCTGCGACCTCTAGCTGGAAAAGCTAGTAGCCTAATCACTGCACCACAGAGGCTTCAAAAGTGAATCCAGAATAGGCTTCAAAATCTATGAACTTCAGCCTTTAGCTGAAGAGAAAGCTATAGTAGATAAACATGTTTGTCTTTCAGCCACCAAGTTTGCTGTGTGTGTTAACGAAGGCCAAGACAAGCTTCCTACGCTATACTGGTTACCAAAACTTCATAAAAAACCTTACAAAGCACGGTTTATTTCAAATTCTAGCTGTTGCACTACCACTGAACTTTCTAAATTATTAACTTCCTGTCTTACTGCTATTAAAACGCATATAATTAAATATTGTGATAAAGTCTTTGAAAGATCAGGAAGAAATCTGTTTTGGTCTATAAAAAATTCGAATGAGGTTTTAAATAAATTGAAATCTAGACATTTTCGTGCTTCTAGTCTGTCTACCTACGATTTTTCCACTCTTTACACTACACTTCCTCATAATCTTATAAAAGAAAAGCTTAATGATTTAATTGAACGGGCTTTTCACAGAGAAGATTCTCTCTATCTTGCATGTAATGTCAGAAATGCATTTTTCACTTCTAAAGAGCATAAGAATTATACACTTTGGTCATGTCAGAAAATGTGTGATGCCCTCACCTTTCTACTTGACAATATTTATATTAGATTCGGTACTAAGTTATTTAGACAAATTGTGGGTATTCCGATGGGTACTAATTGCGCACCTCTTGTGGCTGATCTGTTCTTGTATTGTTATGAAAGAGACATCATTTTGTCGCTTTCCATTGATAACCAATCTGAAATTATTGAAGCTTTTAGCTCTACTTCTAGATATTTAGATGATTTATTAAATATTGATAGTACCTATTTTGATGGTTTGATCAGTCAGATTTACCCCCTAGAACTTAAATAAAGTTAAATAAAGCAAATTCTTCTGATACCGAGGCCCCGTTTTTGGATTTACATCTATCTATTGTAGATGGATTTGTTTCGTGCAAAATTTATGATAAACGCGATGACTTTGATTTTGAGATTGTAAATTTTCCTTTTTTGGATGGTGATGTTCCTCGTGCACCATCCTATGGCGTTTATATTTTGCAATTAATTCGATTTGCTAGAATGTGTAGTCATGTAACTGACTTCAACACTCGTAATAAATTATTAACGGCTAAACTCCTTAATCGGGGTTATCGGTACCATAAACTACGCAAAGCCTTTTCAAAATTTTATAGACGCCATTCTGACTTAATTTCAAAATTCAATATTGGACTTAAATCTCTTCTGCAACAAGGTCTATCGGAACCCGAATTTTATGGTGACTTAGTATATAAATTCAGAAAAATATATAACCGCAATGACTTCAGCACCCAATTTCGTAAAATCATTCTTCGATATAAAAAGATTGGGTACAACATGGATATTATACGACAGACTGCATGCATGGTAGTTAACCCAATCACGGTTGGCAACTTTGCTTCCCTCTTTAATTGCACGCCGGGGGGTCAGGCCCCAGATTCTATGACGGCTCCAACGTAAAGGCTTATTGAAAATTAGAAAGATAATGTTGGTTGGTGCCTGATTCTCTGTCTCTGGTCGGGCTCATCGGAGTGTAACTGTTGGTTTTCTTTTGCTCCAGCATTTCAGTGGTTTCATGCTGTCGAGTCCTCACCGTTGTCTCACCTCCGTGGTTCTTGGATTTTTGTGTTCACGGAGATGTTGCACTGATGAGTTAGGAGGCCTTCATGCGGACTGAACAAATTATTTGTCTAAATCGCGACGGAAGTAAGGGCGAGGATTGTGGCCACGTAAAATCGATTTAAGCCCCCCAGTGGAAATAATTCCACTGACCGTTCCAAGGCGGTTCTTCTGTGGCGATTTATTTATGTTGTCGTTTGTTACTTACTGTGTGTATCACTTGTGTCTTTTGGTTTTGGATGGCCATATGGCCATTTTGTGGGAAAGTAACTGTCCTTATGGCCTTCCTTTGTTTAGGTTTCCATTATGGTCTGGTCGCTTAATGTTTGTATTTCTTTCCCTTTGGTGTCTTTTATGGGTGGAGTAAGTTAATTGTATCAATTCCTGATCTTTGTTTTACTTCTACTTTTCAGAAAGTTAGGTTATACTAGAAGTAAACCCCTCCAAAACCTACAAGAATGTTCATACAAATAATAATAATAAACATAAATTTATTAATACCGTTCTATATTCATTCTGTGTCCCGCCTCTATGTTGTGTACATTTATTCGCACTTGACCTGCTGCTGAATGGTGTTCGTTTTCAGGGTATTTATACCTATGAATACTACTGGAAAATCATGCATACTCGTATTAGCTCGCTAAAATCGTGGCGAGACGAAGATACCGTCCACAATCATACCCAGATAGCAAAAATCATGTAGATAATGGATTTGCGTTCAAATAGTATTTCCCCTGGGGAAAAATGATGAAACGTCCCTACAAATCAATGATATAACTGCCGTCAAAAAGAACACACACAACATCGTGACTGGAATGAAAATTATATATGGCACAATTTGGCGGTTGGCGATTTTTAGGCAAATTGTTTTAGAAATCAGCCTTATAGCGACCAACTGTATGGTAAAAAATCTCCACAAACCACTCATGCATACATCGTATGATATGTGCATGACTTATGCATGGAGCAGCACATTTTGCCTACCGTATTTCACCTAAAAGATTTCACTTGCACCGCCTTGCCATATACCTACTAAAATAATTTAGATGTGCAGATAAACGAGAGAGGTTTCCTATTCCACCTCGTAACAGTATTGTAGTAATGTGGAGTGGAGGGTTTGCGCAAACTAGCTGTTTATGAGTAGGTCATTATAAGGTTTGATTAGTGTTAGCTCTGATGAATATGATAGTTCATTTTGTTATGTATAAGAATTTATTTTTCTGATTCCCACTTTTACCCCACTGTTGACCTAATAGTGCTATAAATATCGTGTTAATCTTCTTATAGAAGATTCTAGAAAACTGAGTCAGAGATTAATTTCATTTTTGTAAACAACATGTTTACAAGGAAAAGTACTTCAGAACCTTCCAGAAAGTTCAGGTTTGCATTATTTTTAGAAAATTACATCATCTTATTCCACAGCCCTGTGGAACATTCTAGAGAAATCTCAGGGTCTATAAAAGAGCTTGAATTTCCTCATTGAGTCAGACTTTGTAGTTTGGGCTTTTAAGAAAAAGTTATTTCTAAATTCTGTGTTGGATTGTTCAAGGATATTACTTTTCATTTTGGACTGTGAATTCTGTGGGATCAAGGAAAATAGATTCATTCAGGATATTTCATTCAGAGTTAAGTACATCTAATTTTCTTACTTCTACAGGTTAAAGTTAACTTGTAAATAAATTTTGTTAAATTTTTTCAAAAGGCTTGTTTGCTTTTTCTTTCTGCTACGCCTGGCTCGTAACAGAAATTGGGGGCTCGTCCGGGTTAAAAACATCTTGAGTATTTTAGGACTGACATTTTATTTGTAGGCTAGTAATTGTCATTTCTTATCAAATATAGACTTGGCAGTTGCTTCAAAAGATTGGCTTTTCCCCATAGGCATAAAAGGGGATTGTCATTGCATGTGAATTGTTATTTCAGGTGAAATAGTACGTGTCATTTCATGTGAAATTCTCGTTGTGCTTGTCATTTCAAAAAAAAACTTTGTCAAATTAACCTCAATCTGTATTTCCATAAATACTTTATAAAACAAACAAAAAGCAAACATGTCATTTGATTTGAGAAGGTTTTTGGTTCAGCCTACTCAGGAGTTGTTTAATCTGGCCAAAAGGACATATTTGCTAAATATTGCTTCCCATTATGGGGTCAGTGCTGTTAAAACGAGCATGAAAAAACATGAAACCAAGAATATTTTGGTACAGTTTTTTGTTGATGAAGAACTTTTCGATCCATCTGCTTTGTCTCTCATTATGGTTTCACATACTGAATTACAAATGAGACAAATTGAAATAGGAAGGCAAATGGAATTAGAAAAAATAAGGTTAGAGATTGAAGAACGCATACAGAAAGAAAAAAATGAAAAGGGTGAAAAAGAAAGAGAAATGCAGAGACAAATGCAGATAGAAAGATTAGAAATGAAAGAACGAGAGAGGGAAAAACAAAGAGAAATGGAGGAACGCCTTCAGAGAGAAAAATTAGAAAAAGAAGAGCGACTTGAAATAGAAAGAGATAAATGGCAATTTCAATTAAAGATGAAGGAATTGGAACTCCAGGGTCAAGATAGGGTGAAACATACCCCTGTTTTTGACTCTGGTAGTTACTTTGATGCCACAAAGCGCATCAGATTAGTTCCGCCATTTCAGGAAAAAGAGGTAGATAAGTATTTTTTGCATTTCGAAAAAGTTGCAGAAAATTTAAAATGGCCAAAAGAGCATTGGACCTTACTTTTGCAAAGCGTTGTTGTCGGAAAGGCTAGAGACATTTACACTCAGCTGACTGTCGAGCAAAGCTCAGACTATGATTTAGTTAAGGAGCTTATTCTTAAGGCATATGAGTTGGTCCCTGAGGCTTACAGGCAGAAATTTAGGAATTGTAAAAAAGAAATTTCGCAGACCCATGTAGAATTTGCTCGAACCAAAGAACAGCTATTTGATAGGTGGTGTTCTTCTAAAAAAGTAGGTTCTGATCATGACAAACTTAAACAGCTTGTCCTTGTTGAAGAGTTCAAACGGTGCATAAATTCAGACATTAAATCTTTTCAGGTTGAAACTTTGGAGGAAGCTTCTCGTTTGGTAGATGATTTTGCTTTGACTCATAAAGTCTCATTTGTGAACAGGCCTTATCCTCGAAAACCTTATAATCCACAGACAGATCCAAGATTCTATCCCAGTAATCCTTCTGGTAATTATAGCCATACATCTAGTACTATGCCCAAACTTTCTGGTGAAAATAAAAGCCAAAATCCTTCCAAACCTTCTAGTGAAAACAGAAGGCAGGATTTTTCCAAACCTTCTGGTTAAAACAAAGACCAGAATCCCTTATCTCAATACCAAGTAGTTTGTTATTATTGTAAAAATACAGGCCATTTGATCTCTGAGTGTTTAAAATTAAAGCGAAGGAAAGAAAGAGAAAGACAAGAGGAACTTAAGCCTACAGGTTTGACTTCTATAAGGCCAAAACCACAGTCTTGTGCAAGGGAGGAAACTCTTTCTGACACCAAATTATCTGAGACTGATTCAGTTATGGAGATTTATGAACCATTCTTATCAGATGGTTTTGTGTCACTAAATAGTGACAGTTATGTCCATCCTACCCCCCATTAAAATCTTACGCGATACTGGAGCTTCTCAATCTCTTATTCTAGCCGATACTCTGCCTTTTTCTGAGAAGACATCTATGGGCCAAAGTGTCCTTACTCAGGGTGTGGAATGTGGATTTGTTAATGTTCCGCTTCATAACGTTTATTTGTCATCAGACTTGGTATCCGGTTCAGTGGCTGTTGGTATTAGACCTTCTTTACCTTTAAAAGGTGTTCATTTGTTGCTAGGCAATGACTTAGCTGGAGATAAGGTTGTGGTAAACCCCCTTTTGACTACTAATCCTTGCATAGACCAACCGCCTGATCCCATTGAGCAGGAAATTCCTGATCTTTATCCGTCTTGTGCAGTCACAAGGGCTACGGCACGTAAGGCCAAGCAAACTGATGGGAAACAGGATTTTGATTTCACTGATACCTTTTTGGGTCAGTCTTTTAATGACAAGATAACAAGGTCTCTGTCTTCAAGCTTGCCTGATAAGCAGGCAGATTTTCATGAGAATAAGTCATCTTTAGATCTAGCCCATAACAAAATGTCCGGGTCTCAACTGGCTATAGAACAGCACGAGGATCCTGAAATTTTGCCTTTGTTTGAAAGGGCTTTAGATGAGCAGGAAGTATCTCAGGTCCCAGTCTGTTATTATGTCAAAAATGGCATTCTTATGAGAAAATGGCGTCCACCAGACGTCTCAGCAGAAGATGAGTGGACTGTCAACCACCAGATAGTAGTTTCACGGGTTTACCGTCCAGAAATATTAAACTTGGAACATGAAACTCCCCTGTCAGGATATTTAGGTGTAAATAAAACCTATCACAAGATTCTTAATCATTTTTACTGGCCTGGGTTAAAATCAGATGTTTCTCAGTATTGTAGGTCCTGTCATACATGCCAAATGGTAGGAAAACCCAATCAGACTATATCTAAGGCTCATTTGCAGCCTATAACTGCTTTTGATGAACCTTTCAGTCGAATAATTATAGACTGTGTGGGTCCCTTGCCCAGAACTAAGTCTGGCTGTGAATATCTTTTGACTATTAAGTGTGCTTCCACACGTTTTCCTGAAGCCATTCCACTAAGAAATATACAAAACTAAGACAATCGTCAAGGCCTTATTGAAGTTTTTCACATTTGTTGGGCTTCCTAAATCTATTCAGTCAGACCAAGGCTCAAATTTTATGTCTGGAATATTTCAACAAGTAATGCATGAACTTGGCATTGTACAGTGTAAGTCATCGGCCTATCATCCTGAAAGTCAAGGCGCCCTTGAAAGATTCCATCAAACATTGAAAAACATGATAAGATCATATTGCTTTGACACAGAGAAGGATTGGGATGAAGGCATCCATTTGCTTTTATTTGCTGTTAGAGAATCTGTGCAAGAATCTCTTGGCTTCAGTCCATTTGAATTAGTATTTGGCCATACTGTTCGTGGTCCTTTGAAACGTCTCAAAGAGAAATTTCTCTCCAATGATGACACCTCCCTGAATTTACTTCAGTATGTGTCTGATTTCAAAACTAGAGAGATCTAATTCAAGATAATGTTGGTTGGTGCCTGATGCTCTGTCTCTGGTCGGGCCCATCGGATTCTAACTGTTGGTTTTCTTTTGCTCCAGCATTTCAGTGGTTTCTTGCTGTCAAGTCCTCAACGTTGTCTCACATCTGTGGTTCTTTGATTTTTGTGTTCACGGAGATGTTGCACTGATGAGTTAGGAGGCCTTCATGCGGACTGAACAAATTATTTGTCTAAATCGCGACGGAAGTAAGGGCGAGGATTGTGGCCACGTAAAATCGATTTAAGCCCCCCAGTGGAAATCATTCCACTGACCGTTCCAAGGCGGTTCTTCTGTGGCGGTTTATTTATCTTACTGTGTTTATCACTTGTGTCTTTTTTATTTTGGATGGCCATATGGCCATTTTGTGGGAAGGTAACTGTCCTTATGGCCTTCCTTTGTTTAGGTTTCCATTATGGTTTGGTCGCTGAATGTTTGTATTTCTTTCCCTTTGGTGTCTTTGATGGGTGGAGTAAGTTAATTGTATCGATTCCTGATCTTTGTTTTACTTCTACTTTTCAAAAGCTTGTGAGGCTGCTCGGACCAATCTTCAGTCCAGTCAGCCCAAAGGAAAATGAAACAGCTATATGACATAGGGACAAAAGAAAGGAATTTTAGACCAGGTGATAAGGTACTAGCTCTTTTGCCTATTCCAGGAAAATCGTTGCAGGCCAGGTATTATGGTCCATACACTGTACACAAAAAGATCAGTGACGTAAATTACATAATAAACACTCCTGGGAGGCGCAAGCTTAAGCAGCTATGTCATATTAACATGCTTAAGGAATACATAGATAGGGACAATACATCTTTAACATCAGTCAATCTAGTTAGCTCTGTTCCACTTAATTCATGTGACAATGACTGTGAGGATATTAATTTAGTGAAGTCGGATCCCACATCATCAAAACTTCAGAATTCTGACATTCTACGGAATCTTGACCAGAAACTGTCACATCTAGAGCCAAATCAGCGGAATGAACTGAAACAGCTGATTTTTGAATATGAACACTTATTTCCTGACATTCCAACACGGACAGACAAAATATTTCACGATGTGGACATAAATGGTTCTAAACCTGTAAAACAACACCCATACAGGATGAATCCAATGAAACAAAAATATCTTAAAGAAGAAGTTCAGTATCTATTAGACAATGACTTTATTGAACCAAGCCAAAGTGAGTGGAGATCTCCTTGTATTCTTGTACCAAAACCTGATGGGACATATCGTATGTGTACAGATTTTAGGAAAGTTAATTCCTTAAGTAAAAGATAGCTTTCCTATTCCAAGAATGGATGACTGCATTGATAATATCGGGAATACCAAATACATAACGAAATTCGACCTTCTGAAAGGATTTTGGCAAATTCCACTTACAGATAGAGCAAAGGAGGTTTTGGCATTCACAACACCAGACTGATTATTTAACTATAAAGTCATGCCATTTGGAACGAAAAACTCTCCGGCAACATTTCAGCGCTTAATAAACATGGTAATTGCGGGGCTGGAAGGCTGCAGTGCTTATATCGATGATGCTATCATATACAACGACCAGTGGAATCAACATCTTGGGACTATTCGAGCCTTCTTTGATAGACTGAGTAATGCCAAATTGACAATCAATCTTGCTAAAAGTGAATTCTGCCATGCAAGTTTGACATTTCTAGGTCATGTTGTGGGTCAAGGTCATGTGAAACCCATTGATGCTAAAGTTGAGGCTATCTCAAATTTTCCCGTACCCACGTGCAAAAGACAGCTGATGCGATTTCTTGGTATTGCTGGTTATTACAGAAAGTTCTGTAATATTTTTTCTGTCATTGCTGAGCCTTTGCCAAATTTGCTCAGCAAAAGAACAAAATTCCATTGGAATGCAATATGCCAAAATGCTTTTGATAAACCTAAAGCCATACTCAAGAGTGAACCAGTTCTCTTAGCACCAAACTTTGAAAAGGAGTTTAAGCTAGCTGTAGATGCTAGTGACGTAGGTGCAGGTAGTGTTTTGTTGCAAGAAGATGAAAATGGTGTGGATCATCCAGGTTGTAACTTTTCCAAAATGTTTAATAAGCATCAGAGAAATTACTCTACCATAGAGAAAGAGTGCTTGTCTCTGATTCTTGCTCTGCAACATTTTGAAGTTTATCTTACCCCTACTACTGCACCGATTGTTGTTTTCTGTGATCACAATCCGCTGACTTTCATACATAAAATGAAAAGCAAAAATCAGCGGTTGCTCAGGTGGAGTCTTATGCTACAAGAGTATAATTAAGACATAAGACATATCAGAGGTAGAGATAACATTATCCCTGATGCCCTTTCAAGAGCTTGAGCAGTGTCAGGAGTTGTGTTTTTCTTTCCTACTAAAGTGGATTGTAGATACATGTAATTTTATATCCTATGCTCAATATTTTATTATTCTTAAAGCAAAAGAAAGCTTTATTACATAAATCTTTCTTTTCCTCGAAGAGGG
Source organism: Lucinisca nassula (assembly GCA_963580285.1). Classification (NCBI taxonomy): domain Eukaryota; kingdom Metazoa; phylum Mollusca; class Bivalvia; order Lucinida; family Lucinidae; genus Lucinisca; species Lucinisca nassula. Next base: position 42,317,616 of record OY757017.1, read on the forward strand.
GGAGTGTTATGCATAAGAATTTATTTTTCTGATTCCCACTTTCACCCCAATGTTGACCTAATAGTGCTATAAATATCTTGTTCATCTTCTTATAGAAGATTCGAGAAAACTGAGTCACAGATTAATTTCATTTTTGTAAACAACATGTTTACAAGGAAAAGTACTTCAGAACCTTCCAGAAAGTTCAGGTTTGCATTATTTTTAGAAAATTACATCATCTTATTCCACAGCCCTGTGGAACATTTTAGAGAAATCTTAGGGTCTATAAAAGAGCTTGATTTTTCTCATTGAGTCAGACTTTGGAGTTTGAAGTTTGGGCTTTTAAGAAAAAGTTATTTCTAAATTCTGTGTTGGATTGTTAAAGGATATTACTTTTCATTTTGGACTGTGAATTCTGTGGGATCAAGGAAAATAGATTCATTCAGGATATTTCATTCAGAGCTAAGTACATCTCATTTCCTTACTTCTACAGGTTAAAGTTAACTTTTAATTAAATTTTGTTAAATTTTTCCAAAAGGCTTGTTTGCTTTTTCTTTCTCGTTACGTGCCTGGCTTGTAACAATTTGAGCAAAATCCATCCATATATACAGGCACTAGAGCCATAACATTTTGTTTTTCTAAAAATAGCCACAGTGACCTTGACTTTTAGCCAAGGACCCTAACTATTGATTTTGCTTGAGAATATTTTCATAACTTACATTTGTGGGAAGTTACATCAACATCCACTGATAAATCTGAGTGCCAGTTACAGCTATGATTTTTTTTCTAAAAAAAACAGCCACAGTGACCTTGACTTAAGCTCAGGACACTGAAAGTCGAACTTGCTTCGTATATTATCATATCCAACATCTGAGTGAAGCTACATTAAAATTCATCAAATTTGAAGGCACTAGAGCGATGACAAAGTTTTTCAAAAAAATAGCCACAGTGACCTTGACCTTGAGCCCAGCATCCCAAAAGTGAAAGTAGAAGTAAAACAAAGATCAGGAATCGATAAAATTAACTTACTCCACCCATCAAAGACACCAAAGGGAAAGAAACACAAACATGAAGCGACCAGACCATAATGGAAACCTAAACAAAGGAAGGCCATAAGGGCAGTTACTCTCCCACAAAATAGCCAAATGGCCATCCAAAATAAAAAGACACAAGTGATACTCACAGTAAGTAACAAACAACAATATAAATAAACTGCAACAGAAGAACCGCCTTGGAAGGTCAGTGGAAAGAATTCCACTGGGGGGGGGGGGGGGGGGGGGCTTAAATCGATTTTACATGGCCATAATCCTCGCCCTTACCTCTGTCGCGGTATACACTAATTTTGTTTAGTCCGCATGAAGGCTTCCTAACTCATCAGTGTAACATCTCCGAGAACATACAAATAAAAAAAACTTCAGAGATGAAACAAGGTTGAGGACTCGACAGCATACAACAACAGAATTGCTGGAGCAAAAGAAAACCATCAGTTAGACTCCGAGGGGCCCGACCATAGCCTCGCTTGAAATATTATCATACCCAACATCTGTATAAAGTTATTCTTTGATAAATATAGGCGCTAGACTGATGACAAAGTCGTTAACAAAAAATAGCCACTGCAGCAGGACCATGAAAGTCTAACTTGCTGCGCGGGTTCAAAAAGATTTCCGGCGGGGATGAACTTTGAGTTAGGATGATATTCCTCATCAACTGATAACTGAATAAAACATTTCTCTATCTAACGCAGGCAACTCTTAACATAATCAAATCAAACCGGGAACCAGGAACTTGTCCCAGGTTCCTTATTAAATCGGGAATCGGGAACTAGTTCCCGGTTCCTTGTTTGCACAAATATATAAAACATCAATAACAGCTATTCAAACGGCTGCAGTTAACTTTACCATGTGATATGCCTTTGAAAAGCGGACAAATCTTTACATCTTTAAATCAAATCGGGAACAAGGAACAACCAGTTCTCGGTTCCTTATTTGCTCAAATTGATGATGTTCTAATAAATGCGATTCGAAAAGCCGCATTTACTTTAGTATAACATTATTTAATAACTGCTAATAATAATCAAAAATGAGTTCCTTTAAGAGCAATGAAAAAATTCATAAGAAAGAAGATGGGTCATACTACGTAGTTTCGGCTAATAAAGCCTCATCAGTGACCCTGTAATGATACGGCAAAGAAAGCCAGAGGAAACATACTGCAATTTTGCGAATTTCGAATAGGCAGTCGTTTCAAAGACTGATATAAATCAAAATGGGGTCCAAATAATTAAAAACCTGTCTAGAATATGAGTCTAAACCAATAATTTATTTCTGATTTCTCAGAATATTCACACTTATCTCAAAGGACCAAAAGTAAAATATAAACTGCACTATGGTTGATGTACGGGGAGACGTTTTACGGCCGCCACACGGCACAACACCAGCTGCAGTGAAGGCAAATAATAATCAAAAATGAGTTCCTTTAAGAGCAATGAAAACATTCATAAGAAAGAAGATGGGTCATACTACGTAGTTTCGGCTAATAAAGCCTCATCAGTGACCCTGTAATGATCCGGCAAAGAAAGCCAGAGGAAACATATTGCAATTTTGCGAATTTCGAATAGGCAGTCGTTTTAAATAGCCTTTTAAGCCTTTTAAATAGTTTTATGTAAAACAGACAAAGATTTACATATTAAAATCTTTTTTTTTTAACCCGCGCAACCTTGCGGTCTTGTTGCTTTGGTCCGTCGCGTTACCGCGCTACGTCCGGCTGCAAGCCACCTCACCGTTTCACTTATATACCTATGAGAAATTATGAGACAGGTAACGCGGACAATCAATTTTATACATGTGTAACCTCGCGGATACACCGAGATGAACCAAACCGGTGCGTAACCACGGTGCTCGTCACAGATTTAATGGGTGGAGTAAGTTAATTGTATCGATTCCTGATCTTTGTTTTACTTCATTATATCATATCCAACATTTGTGTGAAGTTACATTAAAATTCATCAATAAAATGTAGGGGCTACAGTAAAGACAAAACATTTCTGAAAAAATAGCGCCAAATACCTTGACTTTGATCCAAACACCTTAAAAGTCTGATTTATGTGAGATATTATCATACTGAATATTTGTGTGAACTTCATTAAAATCCATCAATAACCGATCGGCGCGTATCCGCGGTGGTCGTCAAAGATTTAATTCTTTCTGTCATGGCCCGCTCAATGCGGGGCTGCGCGGGTTCAAAAAGATTTCCGGCGGGGTGAACTTTGAGTTAGGATGGCATTCCTCATCAACTGATAACTGAATAAACATGTCTCTATCCTTAATATAATCAAATCAAACCGGGAACCAGGAACTAGTCCCAGGTTCCATATTAAATCGGGAATCGGGAACTAGTTCCCGGTTCCTTGTTTGCCCAAATATATAAAACATCAATAACAGCTATTCAAACGGCTGCAGTTAACTTTGCCATGTGATATGCCTTTGAAAAGCGGACAAATCTTTACACCTTTAAATCAAATCGGGAACAAGGAACAACCAGTCCTCGGTTCCTTATTTGCTCAAATTGATGATGTTCTAATAAATGCGATTCGAAAAGCTGCATTTACTTTAGTATAACATTATTTAATAACTGCTAAGCCTTTTAAATAGTTCTATGTAAAACAGACAAAGATTTACATATTAAAATCATTTTTTTAACCCGCGCAACCTTGCGGTCTAGTTGCTTTGGTCCGTCGCGTTACCGCGCTACGTCCGGCTGCAAGCCACCTCACCGTTTCACTTATATACCTATGAGAAATTATGAGACAGGTAACGCGGACAATCAATGTTATACATGTGTAACCTCGCGGAAACACCGAGATTAGTCCGCGATGAATCCAATCGGCGCGTAACCACGGTGCTCGTCACAGATTTAATCCATTCTGTCAGGGCCCACTCAATGCGGGGCTGCGCGGGATCAAAACGATTTGCGGCGGGGGTGAACTGTGAGCAAGGAAGGCATTCATTATCAACTGATGACTGAATAAAACAGTTCTATCTAACGCAGGCAACCCTTTATATAATCAAATCAAATCGGGAACCGGGGCCGAAAACTAGTTCCCGGTTCCTTATTTGCACAAAACATATAACAGGACAATAGCAGCCATTCAAATGGCTGCAGCTAACTAAGGATAACCCTATTTATCAACTCATATGCCTTTGAAAAATTATATGTATAGCGGACAAAACTTTACACTTTTTAATCAAATCGGGAACCTTCCCGGTTCCTTATTTGCTCAAATTGACGATGTTCTAATAAATGCGATTCGAAAGGCTGTATTTACTTTAGGATGACATTATTTATTACCTGCTTAGCATTTCAATTATTTCTATGTGAACCAGAGAAAGCTTTACATGCTTGCGGTCTAGTTGCTTTGGTCCGCCGCGTTAACGCGCTAGGTCCGGCTGCAAACCATCGCACCGTTGCATCTATGTACCTATGAGAAAGTATGAGACAGGGCCCGCTCAATGCGGGGCTGTGTGGGTTCAAAAAGATTTTCGACGGGGGTGAACTTTGAGTAAGGAAGGCATTCCTTATCAACTGATAATTGAATAAAACATTTCTATCTAACGCAGGCAACCCTTTACATAATCAAGTCAACTCGGGAACCGGGAACCGGTTCCTTATAAAATCGGCAATAAGGAACCTGGAACCAACAACCGACAACGGGGAAACCGGAACCGGGAACCAGGAACCGGGAACTAACTTTACGCTCATTTTAAAGGAAGTGTACTGAGAATGAAAGAAGTAAAAATATTACGAACATTAGGACCGGCTCACCACTTTAAGATACCCGTTGATACATTTCAATACCGTAAGTAAATAGGAAGAAAAGACTAGGACACGTAGACATAACTTGGAGGTCAGTTAATGAACTTACCACACTTTACTATGAAATCATGTACGTGTTGAAATACAATCTCGTTTACATGGACTGACTTTCTTTCACAGCCAAATAAAAGATCGCTGTTGGTGTAATTTTGAAGGTCGTTAGGTAAGTATGTGTTACGGGCAGTGGTAAATCTCGGACAAGTGAATAAGAAATGGTATGCGGTCTCGAATCCACCTTAACACTATGTTTTTATGGTATAAATGTGAATTGAGAGAGCTGCATTCCATTCGTAACCTTGCTTTTAATATTTGCCCAATACGCGTACCCACATTATAGAATTTTGCAGGTTTACTGTTGTTTCTGTTTATTCGATTCTTAAAGGATGCTACTGAAGGCGCTTGATCAATATCATCCGGAAGGGCGTTGCAAGCTCGGATGGTTAAAGGGAAAAAGGGATTGTGAAACAAGTTTGAATGGGAGACCAGCTTCTGAATATCAGTGGCATGTCGAAGGTTGTAGTGGATGGTTTTACCAACCAAAGGTGGAACAAGATCACTTAAGTAACTGGGTGCAATGCCATTAACAATTTTGTAAAAGATGACCCGTTTATGTTTATTACGTCTAGTTTGCAATGTATCCCACCCAAGTTCGTTAGGGATTTTCGCGATACTGCACAATTTAGTCGCACTGGTTATAGTTCTCGCTGCATCTATATGAAAAGCATCTATTTTCTTTTTCATTTCAGCTGGGGCATTGTCCCACACTGAGTCGCAGTATTCTCTGAGAGAGAGAGAGTATAAAGGATATATACAGTTTCTCGAGTGCCTTTCTACTGATTCGAAATTTCAACACTCTCAAAAGATTTAATCTGACCCAGGCCTTCTTCGTTATATCATCAATGTGGTTATTCCAGGTACAGGAACTTGAAAGTGTCACACCAAGATGTTTATGCCTTTGTGTTTCTGTCAAGATCACGTTATTCATGGTTAAGAGGGGCGTTGTACTTGATTATTTTTTTTAGAGAAAAGCATAGTTTCGGTTATGTGGCATTAAAGCTAACCAGCCATGATTGGGCCCAGTTACTGATAGTAGCTAAATTAGTACTGAATATGTTCATGTAAATGAGAAATAGCAATTGGCCGAGTATAGATCCTTGTAGGATTCCAGCCTGTATCGGAACCAAGCCAGTCTGAGGCTTGACCGTTAATATCTACTATCTGTTGTCGACATGCAAGGTATCTTGAAAAGCAATTGTCGACCTTATTTGAACAACCAATGCCCGAGAGTTTGTACAATAAACCTTTGTGCAATAAACCTCTGTCGAAAGCCTTGCTGATATCACAGAAAGCTCCCCTAACCTCCTTGCTGCGATCCACAGCTTCACAGAACGAGTGATAAGTGTGAATCAGTTGAAAAGTGGTTGAGTCACCGTTCGAAATACAGACTGCAATTGTGTCAGTATGCCGTTGCTTACAGTATAAATGTGCAAATAATTATGAACACAGCGTCCCGTTGTCTTCCCAATAGAACTGTAGAGTAAAATTGGTATGTAGTTAGAAGACATTGACTTGTCTTCTTTCTTGTGGTTAGGCAAAACTTTAGCGTCTTTCCATTGAGACGGAAAATAGCACTTAGTCAGTGAACTATTAAAAACAACTGATAGCGGTTCTGCCAAAATATCAGCACCTTCTTTTAAGAGACGAGGACTCAACAGGTTTAGGCCGCATGCTTTTTGGTTATTGAGATTGTGAAGAACGTCTCGTACGTCTTGAATAGAAATTTCAATAATTTCGAGCGTGTGTTCAGATGCCGGTAAATTTGGTAATGTTTTATTTTCTTCGTTAACTCTGGTTTGTGAGGCGAAATAGTTGTTAAGCATGTTGGCCGTTTGCAAGTTGTCCTCTGCTTATTCGTTATTCATAAATAAGGTAGGAATATCACTTGACGATTTGTTTATATTTAAAAATTGCTTTGCTGTTTTCCAAAACTGTTTAGTATTTGATGATTCAGAAGAAAGTAAATTGTCCAGTTTATCATAATAAGCTTTCTTTGATTTTCTAATTTCGTTAACGATCTTATTTCGTAATATTTTATACTTTAACCAAAATAAATAATTGGAAGCTGTAATTTCGTCTTCGTTTTCTGATAAGGTTTCTTATTCGACATGTTATCCAAGGGTGTTCTGCGGGTCTGACAATTATAGTTTTGTTAGGAATTGACTGTTCAGCGGTCAGAAAAATTGTCTCCGTGATACGTTTAACATCATAAATATCATTTCTAGATCATAGTAGTCTAACCAGACCGTGTTCCATCAATATTGCCCGATACCTATCATAATTCGTAAGAGGGTAATTCCATAAACGCCCTTTGAATATTTGACGGGTGGAGGAAGAAACTTTTAAAGCAAAAAAAAAAAAAAAATGGGACAGTGATATCTGATCTGTTCTGGTAAGAAACTCTCTGACACACCGCTTGTCAAACATTTGAATTGCTTCGTACCCCAATTAAGTAAATTAATGAATATGAGTTTTCATTTACACTTGTGACATCAGTAGCGACCAGCTGGTTAGACCTAATGTTCCATTATGTGAGTAAATTGCCATCAATGCTCTCTTTGACCTTCCTGCGACTGAACTGAAAAACAGCAAAATAGTAAACATTAAAAAAGGCTGGTGTTTGAAACATTAAATGTTACACTTGTGACATTTAAGTTTAGGTCGATTAATTAAGGGTATACAAAAGGTGGTATGTTTGTTGGTTACAAAGATAATTGTTTCAAGTACCTTATGCATTGTCATCTTTAAAAGTAACATATCTATAGCACAAAACTTCATTTGTTCTTAAGGACAGAATGAGAAAATTTAAACATACGAGTATGAAAAATACTGTTAATTTAAGCTAAAGGGATGTATATAAATACAGATTTATATTTAACAAGTCTGAAGTGATTTAAAATGGTATCAACTTGTAGATACTATACCATGTGACCTTGTACAATATCAAAGAACTATAAATAAAATGAACAAATGAAGAAAAGGGTATTGTAAAAATGTCGTACAATAAGTGTTACACTTGTGACATTTTTTACTTCATTTTGCCCAGTAATTTTGGAACGAATAAAGCAAAAGCCATGAAACTGGGCATGATCATGGAAAATCACAATCTGTAAATGATCAGCTACAATGTATATGAATATTATCTTTCAATATGACAAAATCATTGCTTAAAGAAAGGCTTCATTTTTTAAGTTGCCCTTATTCGTAGCTTTATCTCAGTATGATATCAAAACATGAATGTTTTGTAACACGGTCGATCCCTGGCTGTATAAAACTTGGTATAGATGCAAAGTAGATATTTAGAGGTGGGAAGCATATTGGTTTGGGTCTGTATGTTTGTTAACCTGTCCGCTCGTCCATCCGACCGTTACACTTGCATACGATCGAAAATGGTAATTTTATAGATAACATCAGCACAAAAAAAACGTGGACCCGTATTTTCCGTGTTTTTTTTTTTATTTTAAATTCCATTGGAGTTCTCCTTGCGAAGTTATTCCCCTTTTCCACTATTTCGACTTCGACACTTGACGAAAGACAGTGGGTACGTTGTGTGCAACTCCTCATACAGTTTCATACTGTGTAATAGACATGTACATGTGTTTGTGATTTGGCATTTTCTTCAATTGCACGACCCGCAGAAAAAGCGACCGCCTGAATTCGGTTGATTTTCTAAGAGTGCCCTAAAATCACCGTGTCATTCTGTCATTCGGTCAATCGGTCAATCTGTCAGTCTGTCTGTCCGTCCGTAACCCGTTTGTGAAAATTGGTGATAGTGACTTAACCGCTTGAAATATTTAAACAATTTTTGGCATACTGATAGATACCAATGAGATCTAACAAATGAACTTGCGAAATATTACATTCCATTTAGTATAGCCTCGCCGAGGCGAAAAATGTGAAAATTTTCGAACTGCTTCTCCTCGGAAACCGTTGGGCCGATTGAAGTCAAATTTCATATGGAGCCTCTATGGGACGGGGGAAACCAAAATTTGATCATGGGGTCCAGGTCACATGAACAAAATGGCCACCAAGCCATATATGGTCTGTCTGTCCGTCCGTAACCCGTTTGTGAAAATTGGTGATAGTGACTTAACCGCTTGGAATATTTAAACAATTTTTGGCATACTGATAGATATCAATGAGATCTAACCAATGAACTTGCGAAATATTACATTCCATTTAGTAAAGCCTCGCCGAGGCGAAATATGTGCAAATTTTCGAACTGTTTCTCCTCGGAAACAGTTGGGCCGATTGAAGTCAAATTTTATATGGAGCCTCTATGGAATGGGGGAAACCAAAATTTGCTCATGGGGTCCAGGTCACATGACCAAAATGTCCGCAAAGCCATATATGGTAAAAACCCTTCAAATATAGTCTTCTCCAGAACCAATGGGCAGATTTCCACGAAACTTGATAAATAGCATCTGGGACGTAGGCCCATCATAAATTGCTAAAATGGTGACCCTGGGTCAAACCAAAATTTGCTCATGGGATCTAGGTCACATGACCTTGACCTTCTTTGTGCCTAGGTCAAACTTTCACACATATGCTTTTGTATTGGAAAAGTGAGAATGCATTTTATCCTGCAAACGATTCAGAATACAATACTAAAGTATAAGATATATTTTTGCTCCTTACGATAAGGCCCATTTATTGGGGGAACCGTTTTAGGTCCAGGTCACATGACCAAAATGGCCGCCATACCCATATATGGTAACACTCATAAAGCTAAAAGCATCCGGCGGGTCGTGCACTTCAGCTGAAGCACTGGTTTACTTATTTATATATTTCCTTTTTTTTTTTTTGGGGGGGGGGGGGGTTGGGGGGATGTTAAATACTATTAAAAAGCATGATACATGTACATGTATAGTGGGTACAAAATAGTTCGAGGTAGAATCCTGAAATTTTATATATAGCATTAGCATGAAAAATAAGCGGAGCGGGGTTCTCCTTGCAGGGTTATTTACCCTTTTTCGACTTTGGCATTTTACGACAGACGTTGCGTACTTTGTGGGCGCAACTCCTCGTATAGTTTTTTACCGGTCAGTTTGAAACTCTTTGGTCATGATCTGTAAATATGCATTTGATTTTGGCATTATCATCATTTTTTTTCTTCACCTTTTTCGGATTCTGAACTCAACCATTTTTGGTGCTTGAGTATTACGGTCAATGCGTGTTTAGGGGAAAGCATATCGTTGTTGGGCTTAGTGTTTCACAAACAAAGTTTCTAGTTGTAAGATGTGTATGCCAGATTAACTCGCGAATGGTCAGTAATATCGGTTGGCAAACAATAATGAAGTTGGCAACTTTAATATGTCCCAAGTAACTAAATACATATAAAATAGTTGCTGCGTGCGTGTGCGTGTGTGTATGTGTGTGTGTGTTTTGCATCCCACCAACAGCTAACGCCATACGGATTCGGGATCTCGGTTTAAAGCCTCATCCGACAGTCTGGAAAAGCCCGGGCTCGAACCAGCGAGCTGTGGTTTATGAGGCGAGCAGCATAACAACTCCACCACGGAGGCTTCTATATAAAATTGTTGTGTAAAATACGGTAAATAAAGTACACATTGGTAAATTCTCAAGTTCTCTTTACGAAGTGGAGTTTAACAGGGGGTGTAATTTCGAGTTAAAGCGATTTGTTAGCTCGAAAACAAAAAAAAATCTAACAGAGCACGTGCTGAAGTGTCTTATCCATTTGATCTTAGGCACACTATAAACAAGAACCGGAGTGCTAAAGAGAGCGGAAATGTTTCACATTAGGAAACGCATTCAAGGACAATCAGATCCCAGATATCAACGATCATCACGTTAAGTCCGTAAATTGCACGACCCGCAGAAAAATCAACCGACTGAAGTCCGTTGATTTCTAAGAGTGCCCTAAAATCACCGTGTCATTCTGTCATTCGGTCATTCTGTCAGTCTGTCTGTCCGTCCGTAACCCGTTTGTGAAAATTGGTGATAGTGACTTAACCGCTTGGAATATTTAAACAAATTTTGGCATACTGATAGATATCAATGAGATCTAACCAATGAACTTGCGAAATATTACATTCCGTTTAGTATAGCCTTGCCGAGGCGAAAAATGTGAAAATTTTCGAACTGCTTCTCCTCGGAAACCGTTGGGCCGATTGAAGTCAAATTTCATATGGAGCCTCTATGGGATGGGGGAAACCAAAATTTGCTCATAGGGTCCAGGCCACATGACCAAAATGACCGCCAAGCCATATATGGTCGTCTGTCTGTCGGTCCGTCCGTAACCCGTTTGTGAAAATTGGTGATAGTGACTTAACCGCTTGGAATATTTAAACAATTTTTGGCATACTGATAGATATCAATGAGATCTAACCAATGAACTTGCGAAATATTACATTCCATTTAGTATAGCCTCGCCGAGGCGAAAAATGTGAAAATTTTCGAACTGCTTCTCCTCGGAAACCGTTGGGCCGATTGAAGTCAAATTTCATATGGAGTATCTATGGGATGGGGGAAACCAAAATTTGCTCATGGGGTCTAGGTCACATGACCGTGACCTTCTTTGTGCCTAGGTCAAACTTTGACACATATGCTTTTGTATTGGAAAAGTGAGAATGCATTTTATCCTGCAAACGATGCAGAATACAGTTCTAAAGTATAAAATATATTTTTGCTCCTTACGATAAGGCACATTTATCGGGGGAACCGTTTTAGGTACAGGTCACATGACCAAAATGGCCGCCATACCCATATATGGTAACACTCATAAAGCTAAAAGCATCCGGCGGGTCGTGCACTTCAGCTGAAGCACTGGTTAAAACCTCTGTTTACCAACCATACTTTACAGAGGGAAAAGTTGGGTTTAGAAGGATCTTCATTAATTTTGTGTTGTAAAATATACATCATGTTAACAAGTCCGTGGAATGAACACCGCCTTTCCTTATTTTTGATCCAAGACAAAGGGTGTTGGTACTCGTTAGGACCGCCTCATTGAGTCATTGAGGTGGTTCTAACGAGCATCTTTAACTTGTTTTAAGTAGTTAAAGAATAATATAACATCTATGAAAGAATGCACTATTTCGCAGGGTTGTGTTATTGTAGTGGAGTACAATTAGGAGCACAATCAATTTATATTGAGATGATATTGGAAAATAAACATTGCAGATTTTTTTTTTGGAAACACACGATAAATAACAGGTGTCTTATCGTAATGTTGAAACGAAACTGAAAAAATGTCGCCTTTGATAACTTCAGCTGCGGCATTCCAAATTTTAACCCTTGTCCCCATTTTCAATGCAGAATCATAAATAATAACGAAAACATCAACCGTGAGCCACCTCTATGATAACATACCCGTAAAACACATAGTTAATTCTTTTGCGATATCCCCAAAACCTATACATATGTTTACGATATTTCCAAAACGTCTGTTTGTTTCTCATGGAAATGTGATATTTTTCTTATTTATACTCCAAACATGAGTTGTGGGTTCTAACGAGTACAAAACATTTATGTCTTGGAGGAGAGATAAGACAAATAACGTATATACAAATAACATATGCCCCTGTAAACTAAAGTCTGTTCGATATAAAGTGGGTTTTACAAAGTAGATAAACTTCCCGTAGAACTTATTTAACTTTACCACAGTCAGTGTTAAGGGAATGTCTGGCGGTCATAAACTGTCTCCCTGCCATTCATCATAGTGTGGGTTACAGTTTCTAGTTTTGAGGAATTTTTAAAATTCCGAGGCCTATTTGGCCGAAACTAGCTACTCTGGCCCAGAAAACAAGTCAGCTCGACAGTTTTCAGTTCTGTGTTCTCGTTGTTGGTTCCAAAGGATTCCGTAGAACTTATTAAAAAAGGTGTGTCTATTACACGGACTTGTTAACGTGAGATCAAAGCCAAATACAGAAAACTGTCAGAGGTGTGTCCATTACACGGAGTTGTTAACGTGAGATCACAGCCAAACACATACAAATGTCACAGGTATGTCTATTACACGGACTTGTGGTGGTGTGATCACATCCATATACAGATTAATGTCAGAGGTGTATCTATTACACGGACTTGTTAACGTGAGATCACAGCCAAACACAGAGTAATGTCACAGGTATGTCTATCACACGGACTTGTTAACGTGAGATCACAGCAAAACACAAAGTAATGTCACAGGTGTGTCTATTACACGGACTTGTTAACGTGAGATCACAGCCAAACACAGAGTAATGTCACAGGTATGTCTATCACACGGACTTGTTAATGTGAGATCACAGCCTTACACAGGGTAATGTCACGGGTGTGTCTATTACAGGGACGTGTTAACGTGAGATCACAGCCAAATACACAGTAATGCCACAGGTGTGTCTATTGCACGGACTTGTTAACGTAAGATCATAGCCAAAGGCAGAGTAATGTCACTGGCGTGTGTATTACATGGACTTGTAAATGTGAGATCACAGCGAATTACAGAGAAATGCCACAGATGCGGCTATTACACGGACTTGTTAACGTGAGATCACAACTGCCAAACACAGAGTAATGTCACATGTGTGTCTATTACACGGACTTGTTAACGTGAGATCACAGCCAAATACAGAGTACTGTCACGAGTGTGTCTATTTTACGGACTTGTTAACATGAGATCACAGCCAAATACAAAGTAATGTCACAGGTATGTATATTACACGGACTTGTTAACATGAGATCACAGCCAAATACAAAGTAATGTCACAGGCATGTCTATTACACGGACTTGTTAACGTGAGATCACAGCCAAATACAGAGTAATGTCACAGGTATGTCTATTACGCGGACTTGTCAACATGAGATCACAGCCAAATACAAAGTGATGTCACAGGTATGTCTATTGCACGGACTTGTCAACGTGAGATCACAACTGCCAAACACAGAGTAATGTCACATGTGTGTCTATTACACGGACTTGTTAACGTGAGATCACAGCCAAATACAGAGTAATGTCACAGGTATGTCTATTACACGGACTTGTCAACATGAGATCACAGCCAAATACAAATTGATGTCACAGGTATGTCTATTGCACGGACTTGTCAACGTGAGATCACAACTGCCAAACACAGAGTAATGTCACATGTATGTCTATTACACGGACTTGTCAACATGAGATCACAGCCAAATACAAAGTGATGTCACAGGTATGTCTATTACACGGACTTGTTAACGTGAGATCACAACTGCCAAACACAGAGTAATGTCACATGTGTGTCTATTACACGTACTTGTTAACGTGAGATCACAGCCAAATACAGAGTAATGTCACAGGTATGTCTATTACACGGACTTGTCAACATGAGATCACAGCCAAATACAAAGTGATGTCACAGGTATGTCTATTGCACGGACTTGTCAACGTGAGATCACAGCCAAACACAGAGTAATGTCACATGTATGTCTATTACACGGACTTGTTAACGTGATATCACAGCCAAATACAGAGTACTGTCACGAGTGTGTCTATTTTACGGACTTGTTAACATGAGATCACAGCCAAATACAAAGTAATGTCACAGGTATGTATATTACACGGACTTGTTATCACAGCCAAATACAAAGTAATGTCACAGGCATGTCTATTACACGGACTTGTTAACGTGAGATCACAGCCAAATACAGAGTAATGTCACAGGTATGTCTATTACACGGACTTGTCAACATGAGATCACAGCCAAATACAAAGTAATGTCACAGGTATGTCTGTTACACGGACTTGTTTACATGAGATCACAGCCAAATACAGAGTAATGTCACAGATATGTCTATGACACGGACTTGTTAACGTGAGATCACAGCCAAATACAGAGTAATGTCAGTTTAAGAGCAAAGTCTGTGATTGTGTTCAACGAATAGATTGTTGCTGCTAGTAAGGATTGCCTACAATCATTATTCTGAAAAGATATAGAAAACATATGCGGCATAACCTTGAAACACCGGTTTTCCCAATATAAAGTGGGCTTTACAAGGGTGTTTGTTTTGCGGACTTGATAATCGACAATACGGTAAAAAGGCATTCTGCTCTCCGTACATGTCGAACCACGGGTCAATATGTTTACATGAAAGATATTAAAATAGGTTTAGGTTAGATAATATTTGTCTATACTTTGAATGATAAAATTGAAAGCTTAAATAGCGTCAAATGGGTAAGTCTATTGAGATTGTAACTTTAATATATTTAAACTTACTATTATGTTCTTAAAATACCACCGTTTTAAGTTATTGAAATATTACTTAAGATTGTTTTTTAAAAAACAATAATACCGTAGGTACAAAGAAAGGCATATTGACCGCATTGTATTTTAGGTATTTTCTTTGATGATCAATCAACCATTTTTCTCAAGTTTACAAACTACAAAGAAAATATATAGTTCCTATTTACACTTGTTATTTAGCGGCAACAGACTGGAAGAAAAATCTTCCAATTGTATACCCTTTAAATGAAATAAACTTCAGAACTACCATTGGATATTTCTCTTAAATAATCTATGTGACTTTATTTGATAAGCAAATATCGCTTTAATTGACATTCTGTTTGCATAATCAAATAGATTGAAATATACGTGTATATTCTGTGATTGGAAAATATAAATTTATCGTTTGCGGACGTGTGTTACAGGTCACATTTATCAGGCAACGTTAGCAATTTGAAAGTGAGTACCAACGTATTCAATATAGGGTATTTTACTTTGTTTTTTTAAGTTCGTAAAAGTAATTGTTGAGTCTTTATTTTCTGTATATAAACATACTCGTGTGAGAATTTTGCAAGATCATTATCTGGTTACATATTATTATTACATTAGTTTCGATTTCCGCTACAAACAATGATTGTGGGTGCACGTTTACGCAGTTCTACCACGTACCCACAATCTATGATCTTGAGCGAGAAACGGGAAATGATGTAAAGCTTTGTAACCCTGGTCACGATATAATTGGTTTTCATTATAACGACTTGAAAGTATGCTGAAAAATGTTAAAATGCCAAATTCATTATTTAATGAAAATGTAACTAATCTCAGTGAAAAGATTACTTAGAAATAAATAAACTTTTCCTTCTCGTCTTTCGCTATTTTCCTAGGGGAATGATACATGCACCTTTAAAATAGTCTTTAGTTACTATATAATACGTTCGTGTGTATATTTATCAAGTCAAATGCATGGAAAATTGTGCAATATAAGGTATTTATCAAGGATAAAATTATTATTAAGAGCATGGCACATATTAACCCATTTAATACCAGAAACCTCAAATCGGGTAGTTGGCAAACAGTGCAGGCCCAGATCAGACGCCGCATCTGATCAGGGCCTCCACTGTTTGCTAGAAGTTCAGTCATTTTTCAAATAGATTTTGAAGAAAACACAACCTGACATCCCTTAATTTCGAAATGGACTTCTGCCATATACATGTATAAGGAGGGAGATTCCATTTGGTACAAAAAGGGTTCAAGAGAATATCATACAGGCAAACACTATGTACATTGTTTTGTATATTTTTTCTTTACAACTCAAGAAGCGCGTAAAGATTTTACAATCGCTCTATTAATCAGTATTGTCTCTTTTGTCTTACCTGTCACCAGTTCATTACGATCGTAATAACGGGCCATTTAAATCGTCACACAACACCAAAATTCGCATATACTTTATTCATATACAGTCGAACTTCAATGGCTCGAACACCTTTGGGACCACGAAAATCTGTTCGAGACAATGGTAGTTCGAACCTCTGAGGGTAACTGCCAGAAGGCATAACGGGGTTAATTTTGGGACATCTTTTCGGTGTTCTATAAATAAAAATGTATGATGTGTGTACTCATTAGAATCGCCTCATGGAGGCGATTCTAATGAGTGCACACAGCATACATTTACAAGAGAATAGGATAACATTTCCTTAATAACCCTCACTTTTTCTTATGTGGAGAAATTCCCTCGGGACACAAGAACGGGTTGGACTCGGCCATGGTTAACGAGCCATCGGTGTTTGAGCCATCGAAGTTTTACTGTACATAATTTTGTAATTAATCTTGCGGATTCTTATGATAAACTAAATGTTTGTGAAAATAAATTTCAGTGACTTGCGCATCGCATCATGTTGCAACAATCTGTGTATTAAACGCCCATGTAATCCCCTTTTTAAATAGAGAAAAGTGGGGTTGTTAAAGTGTCAACAAACAAATGCTTGACGTAGTAGTTGGTCTTCAACCACACATATGCAGGAAGCAGCAAGCTAATTGTTGGCTTCAATAAACACATTCTCCAAGTAGCTTGATTATCTTTACCAGGGTTGATTGCTATGTTGTGAGCCTCGTATTGAAGTAGGTAAGCAGGGATGTTCTTTTTAAGTCCTACTATTATCTGACTTTATACGGCCGTGTTCCCAAGGACTGGTCTCATTTGGTCAGTTTATATCGGCGAGGTTTCGTCCCCGCCCATCGGGGCTTGAATATATAGTTGGGCTGCATGATGCTTCCTCGCAGAGCTGAAACTGACCGCACACGAGTACTGGGGCCAGTTTCATCAATAAACATCGTACGATTAATCTTAAATTGCTCGTACGCACTTTTTAAAGAACTGCGTACGTCAGTTTCATCAAAACATCGCAAAGTGATCGTACGAGCTAAATTTGCGTTTCACTAAAATAAGTCGTAATTTTGAATATGCGCTTAAACAGGGCCACTAATTGTCACATGCGTGATCACGTGCCGTCTTGAAATAGCCGTGTAAGGTAGATTACACGCTTTAAAATTATTGTTCCTGTGGACCTAGATGAAAATTCAGTACAAACAACGTTGAATCAACGTTGATTCTTAGTTGCTTAAAACTTGTGTTGTCATTTCATTGTCGTTAGATACAGATGTTAATTGTCTGGACCCCTCCCCTCTTTACCACTGGCGAGTTGGGCTGTTTGTGGACGTCGTGACCTCAGATAAGCGTTGATTAAACGTCATAATGAAACGTTCACAAGCACGTTTGTCAGTTAATGCGGGCGGGCCTCTTATATGAGTGCACGTATATCGTTGAGTTTATAATATTAGTTGAGGAAAAGGTATGACATCACGGTGAGACCTCGCTGAGCATTTAATTATCTTAATAAATCCAGTAATGAAAGGGCATGCATACAAGATTCAATTTATCTTATGAACTTAAAACACAATTTAACCGCACGATTTTAACACAAAAGGTCAATGCATGACGTTGTTTAACCAAGACGCCGCATATAACGTAACGTGAAATACATGGGCTGCATGATGCTTCCACGCATACCTGAAACCGACCCGCACACGAGTACTGGTAAACCGCTTCGAGGATCTAATATGTTCTATAAAAAGGGTTATCCTTTGGAAGCAAGGAATACACCACATAACTGGAAAATATGGAGTGACCATGTTTCCTACGCCAGACTTGCTAGTTTCGAACAATTAAGCCTTATCAGTGACCCTCAAAATATTTTCAAAATTCCGCCATGGAATCAATGATCCCAAAGGACAAGAAAATATAAACCACACTATGATGTTGGGCAGGGAGACTGTTTGCGACCGCCACACATTCCCACACATCAGCTGTAGTGACGTCAAATATAAAAGGGCTATCCTTTGGCAGCAATGAATACACCACAAAACTGGAAATATGGAGTGTCCATGTTTTCTGGGCCAGACTAGCTAGTTTCGGTCTATCAGGCAACTAAGCCTGCCCAGGCAATGCGGTGCGAGTCGGCCCTTCCATGCTTATAAACCCTATTTCATTGGGGCAGCGCTTGAGATGTCATTTCATCTAAATGTCGGTTAATAGTCCCACAAAATTGGAAACAACGTCTCCAAAATGAACATTACAGTGTTGACGGGGACGTTAAATCTTAAATCAAACAAACAAATCAAAAGCCTCTGAAAGTTTTCGTGTATAACGTATGTCAGTTTTCAGCTCCGGTTTGTTGTTGGCAATGGTCTTAGCAAATATTATTCATTGATTGCCGTCTGTCAGACCGTCCAGCAGATTTTGCTTTCAATGAAAAATAAATTCATTTCATTTGCAGCATAGATTCTAGAACATGACTGATTTTAAATTACAAAGAACCTGACTTGAAACGAAGTTCTATAGCTACATATACAGCGAACGTCAATTCTAGGTTATACCATGAAATATAAATTGTGGGTACTCGTAAGCACAACCACAACGATGCACTTCTAACGAGTACCCTCAATCTCAATTTTTCAAAGAAAAACAAAACACTAAGAAACCCCCACCCAAAACCTAAAGATTATAACAAGGGGGGGGGGGGGTAGTTTCGAGGGATCTTTATTGCGTGGGCTTGTATAAGTAATGGGCGTTATCTGCGAAGGTATAAACAAAATGAAATGTTGCGTACCATCCTTTTAACAATTTAACATATGCCGCGCGTCATCTTCTTCAGCTATGGCTGTGATAAGACGAAAATTTCAATGTGCGACGTCTAAATATTCGTCTCAGAAATACGACAAAATGTGCGAACATCGCAGATTGTGAGCATTTGATGAAACAGGATTTTTGTCGTAAGAACTTCGTACGATCTTTTTAAGACGAATATACGTCGCAAATGCTTTGATGAAACCGGCCCCAGGTAAACCGCTTAGTGGATCTAAGCCTGCCCAGGCAAAGCGGTGCGGGTCAGACCATCCATGCTTGTAAAAAACAGAAGTGGAGGTAATGATCAGGAATCGATACAATCAACCCACAGCTCCCATCAGAGACACCTTATTTGTTTCATTGGGTGACAGGCCTTGAGATGTCATTTCATCTAAATGTCGGGTAAAAGTCCAGCAAAATTGGAAGCAACGTCTCCAAAATGACCTCTACAGTGTTGACGGGGTCGTTAAACCTCAAATCAAGCAAACAAAAATATATCGACGACTTAACACTCTAAATGGACAAAATCGGTGAAAGGGAAGTGATCCAATATTTGCATAAAAATGTTTAACACCTAAGGATATCCATAATGATATGGTAGCAACACTAGGAAAAGATGTCCCTTCTTATGCTACAGTGCAAAGATGGGTTGTGGAATTTAAGCGTGGCAGACAAAGCCTTGATAATGACTGCCGTCCTGGAAGACCTGTCAAGGTTGCAACCCCAGAAATGGTCAATAAAGTCCATGATACTGTTACATGTATGACTGACACACAAGCCACAGAAAGATATATAGCCAGTAGAGTTGGCATTCCACAGGGAAGAGTACATTCCATTTTATCAGAGGATCTTGCAATGAGAAGGCTTTCAGCCCGATGGGTACCAAGACTTCTAACAGTTGATCAGAAGCACACCAGGCGCATATCATCGCATGTTAACC
This sequence comes from Lucinisca nassula, assembly GCA_963580285.1. NCBI lineage: Eukaryota > Metazoa > Mollusca > Bivalvia > Lucinida > Lucinidae > Lucinisca > Lucinisca nassula. The sequence goes on from OY757017.1 coordinate 42,337,843, forward strand.
TTAACCTTTTTTAGGAAGATCCTTTCAACTTTCTTCACGGATGAAACATGGGTCCATAATTTTACCCGAGAGGCCAAACAACAATCGAAACAATGGAAGCAACCTGGCTCATAGCCGCCAAAGAAGGCAAAGACTTCTATCAGCTGGGAAGGTTATGGCCTCGGGTTTTCTGAGATGCAAATCGAATTCTGCGGACAGATTATCTCCAAAAGGGACAAACAATCGATGACACATACTATGCTTCACCTCTGACGCAATTACGGGAAAATATTAAACTTAAGCGCCACGGAAAGCTCTCTAAAGGTGTGATGTTCCATTAGGGTAATGCTCCTATTCACATGTCTGTCATTGTTATGGCTGCCATTCACGATTGTAGCTTTAAATTGATTGAACACCCGCTTTATCACTTTCATCTATGTCCAAAACTGATAACGGATATTTCAGGCACTCACTTTCAGTCCAGATATGACGTCATATATACAGTGGATGACTTTCTGAATAGCCAAGAAAAGGAATTCTATAAAAGTGGCATTGAGGCCCTTAAACACCGCTGGCAAAAGTGTATACAATGTAGATACTGAAGGGGATTATGTTGAAAAACAAGAGCTGTCACTATAAGGTAGCAATGTCGCCGTGGGAGCCAACTTGAGACAAGGACCGTAACTCCTTCGAAAATGATAGGACCAACAAGAACATTATGTTAGGCATCCCTTCACCTCACAAGGAATGCATGTGCAAAGTTTCAGCTCAATCGTTGAAGAAATGTGGAAGACGTTCGCATCACAAAAAAGTGCGGACTTACAAACGCGCAAACCCACAAACGGACAGTGCAAAAACTATATGCCCTCCTACAGGGCCGTAACTCCTTCGAAAATGATAGGACCAACGTGAAAATTATGTTAGGCATCCCTTCACCTCACAAGGAAAGCATGTGCAAAGTTTCAGCTCAATCGTTGAAGAAATGTAAAAGAAGTTCGCATCACAAAAAGTGCATAATTACAAACGCACAAACCCACAAACGGACAGTGAAAAAACTATATGCCCTCCAACGGGGGCATACAAATTTAACAAAATTGTCGAAGAAATGTGGAAGTAGTTCGTGACACAAGGTTTAAGGACACGTTTTTTTTGTTGTTTTTTTTTTCAGAAAATAAAGGGCCGTAAGTCCTTCGCAGATGATAGAATCAATGTGAAAATTGTGTCAAAAGGAATGCTTGTGCAAAGTTTCAGCTGAAACGGCGAAGAAATGTGGAAGTAGTTCGCTTCACAAGGTTTTCGAACGCGTTTTTTTTTATAGAAAATCAAGGGCCGTAACTTCGTCACAGATGATAGTATCAACGTTATAATTGTGTAAGGCACTCCTTCACTTCACGGGGAATGCATGTGCAAAGTTTCAACTGAATCAGTGAAGAAATGTTGAAGTAGTTCGCATCACAAGAGGTTTTTAGCACATTTTCTGGAAAATAAAGGGCCCTAACTCCTTCGAAAATGATAGGACCAACGTGAAAATCGTGTCAGGCATCCCTTCATCTCACAAGGAATGCATATGCAAAGTTTCAGCTTAAACGTTGAAGAAATGTGGAAGAACATGTACATGTAGTTCGCATCACAAAAAAGGTTCGCGTCACAAGGTTTTCGAACGCGTTTTTCAAGGGCCTTAACTCCGTCACAGATGGTAGGATCAATGTGAAAATTGTGTTAGGCACCCCTTCACCTCACAAGGAATGCAAGTGCAAAGTTTCAGCTGAATCAGTGAAGAAATGTTGAAGTAGTTCGCATCATAAGAGGTTTTTAGCACATTTTTTGGAAAATAAAGGACCGTAACTCCTTCAAAAATGATAGGACCAACGTGAAAATTATATTAGGCATCCCTTCACCTCACAAGGAATGCATGTGCAAAGTTTCAGCTCAGTCGTTAAAGAAATGTGAAGATGGTTCGCATCACAAAAAAGTGCGGATTTACAAACGCACAAACGGACAGTGCAAAAACTATATGCCCTCCTACGGGGGCATAACAATAAAATATGGCCGACAAAATTCAAATCCTTCAATATGAGGCTCACAACAAATCAATCAGCCCTCGTAGCTCCAACATACATATATGCTGGTAGTAGCAGGCTGATCTTAGGCTTCAGCAGACATATATGCTCTTAGTAGCAGGCTAATCTTTGGCCTCAACAGACATATATGCTCTTAGTAGCAGGCTGATCTTTGGCTTCAACAGACATATATGTTCGTAGTAGCAGGCTTATCTTTGTCCTCATCAGAAATATATGCTCGAAGTAGCAGGCTGATCTTTGGCTTCAACAGTCATATATACTCGTAGTAGCAGACTGTTCTTTGGCTTGAACAGACATATAAGCTCGTGGAAGCAGGCTGATCTTTGGCTTCAACGGACATATATGTTCGTAGTAGCAGGCTTATCTTTGTCCTCAACAGAAATATATGCTCGAAGTAGCAGGCTGATCTTTGGCTTCAACAGTAATATATACTCGTAGTAGCAGACTGTTCTTTGGCTTGAACAGACATATAAGCTCGTGGAAGCAGGCTGATCTTTGGCTTCAACAGACATATATGCTGATCTTTAGCTCCAACAGACATATATGCTCGTAGTACCAGACTGATATTTATCTCCAACAGACATATATGCTCTTAGAACAAGACTGATCTTTGGCTTCAACTGGCATATATGCTCGTTGTTGCAGACAGATGTTTGGTTTCAACATACATACATGCTCGTAGTAGCAGACTGGCCTTAGGCTTCAACAGAAATATATGCTCGTATAAGCAGGCTGATTTTTGGCTTCAACAGTCACATATCCTAGAAGTAGCACACTGATCTTTAGCTCAAAAAGACATACATGCTCGTAGTACCAGACTGATTTTTGGCTTCAACAAACATATATGTTCGGAGTAGCGGGCTGATCTTTGGCTTCAGTAGACATATATGTTCGTAGTAGCAGGCTGATCTTTGGCCTCAACAGACATATATGCTCTTAGAAGCAGGCTAATCTTTGGCTTCAGCTGACATATATGTTCGTAGTAGCAGGCTTATCTTTGTCCTCAACAGACATATATGCTCGAAGTAGCAGGCTGATCTCTGGCTTCAACAGTCATATATGCTCGTTGTAGCAGACTGATCTTTGGCTTGAACAGACATATATGCTCGTGGAAGCCGGCTGATCTTTGGCTTCAACAGACATATATGCTGATCTTTAGTTCCAACAGACATATATGCTCGTTGTACCAGACTGATCTTTATCTCCAACAGACATATAAGCTCGTAGTAGCAGACTTATCTTTGGCTTCAACAGACATATATGCTTGTACAAGAAGGCTGATCTTTGGCTTCAACAGTCACATATCCTAGAAGTAGCACACTGATCTTTAGCTCAAAAAGACAAACATTTATATGCTCGTAGTACAAGACTGATTTTTGTCTTCAACAAACATATATGCTCGGAGAAGCAGGCTGATCTTTGGCTTCAACAGACATATATGCTCGTAGTAGCAGACAGATTTTTGGCTTCAACAGACATATATGATCGTAGAAGCAGACTAATCTTTGGCTTCAACAGACACATATGCTAGGAGTAGCAGGTTGATCTCTGGCTTCAGCAAACACATATGCTGGCTAACTACAGGCTGATCGTTGGCTTCAAAAGACCTATATGCTCGTAGTAGCAGACTGATCTTTGGCTTCAAAGGACATATGCTAGAAGTAGCAAACTGATCTTTGGCTCTAACAGACATATATGCTCGCAGTAGCAGTCTCAAGTTTGGCTTCAGCAGGCATATATGCTCGTAGTAGCAGACTGATCTGTAGCTCCAACAAACATATATGCTCATAGTAGCAGACTGATCTTCGGCTTCAGCAGACATATATGCTAGAAGCAGGAGACTGATCTGTAGCTCCAACAGACATATATGCTCGTAGTAGCAGACTGATCTTCGGCTTCAGCAGACATATATGCTCGTACAGGCAGGCTGATCTTTGGCTTCAACAGACACATATGCTTAAAGTAGCAGACTGCTCTTTATCTCCAACAGACATATATGCTAGCATTAGCAGACTGATCTTTGGCTTCAGCAGACATGCTCGAAGTAGCAGACTAATCTTTTTGCTTCAGCACACATATATGTTCGAAGAAGCAGGCTGATTTTCTGCTTCAATAGACATATATGCTTGTAAAAGCCGACTGATCTTTGGCTTCAACAAACATACATGCTCGTAATAGCAGACTGAGCTTTAGCTCTATCAGACATACAAGCTCGTAGTAGCAGACATATCTTTGGCATCAACTGCCATATATGCTCGTAGTAACAGACTGATCTTTGGCTTCAACAGACATACAAGCTCGTAGTAGCAGGCTAATCGTTGGCTTCAACAGACACATATGCTCGTAGAGGCAGGCTGATCTTTTGCTTCAACAGACACGTATGGTCGTAGTAGCAGACTGATTTTTGGCTTCAACAGTCATATATGCTCGAAGTTGCAGACTGATCTTTGGCTTCAACAGACATATAAGCTCGTTATAGCAGACTAATTTTTGGCTTCAACAGACGTATATGCTCTTAAAAGCAGACTGGTCTTTGGCTTCAACAGACATAAATGCTCGTAGTAGCAGACTGAGTTTTGGCTTCAACAGGCATATATGCTCGTAGTAGAAGACCGATCTTAGGCTTCAACAGACACAAATGCTTGTAGTAGCACACTTATCTTTGGCTTCAACAGACATATGTGTTCGTAGTAGCAGACTGATCTTAGGCTTCAACAGGCACATATGCTCGTAGACGCAGGCTAATCTTTGGCTTCAACAGACACATATGCTCATAGAAGCAGGCTGATCTTTGGTTTCAACACACACTTATTCTAGGAGTTGCAAACTGATCTTTATCTACAACACACACATATGCTGGTAGTAGCACACTAATCTTTGGCTTCAACAGACATATATGCTCGTAGTAGCAGACTGATCTTTGGCTTCAACAGACACATATGCTCGTAGTAGTAGGCTAATCTTTGGCTTCAACAGACATATATGCCGTAATAGCAGGCTGATCTTCGGTTTCAGCAGACATATTTGCTCGTAAATGCAGACTGATCTTTGGCATCAACAGACATACAGGCTCGTAGTAGCAGACTGGTCTTTATCTCCAACTGACATATACGCTCGTACTAGCAGACTGGCCTTCGGCTACAACAGACATATATGCTCGTAGTAGCAGACTGATTTTTGGCTTCAACAGACATATATGCTCGTAGTAGCAGACTGGCCTTTGGCTTCAACAGGCAAATATGCTCGTAGTAGAAGACCGATCTTAGGCTTCAACAGACACATATGCTCGTAGTAGCACACTATTCTTTGGCTTCAACAGACACATATGCTCATAGAAGCAGGCTGATCTTTGGTTTCAACACACACTTATTCTAGGAGTTGCAGACGACTGATCTTTAGCTACAACAGACACATATCGAGGGTTGAGGATGAAAAGGTGCTATGTGCACTTTTCACTCTTTTGAGAAAAATGGCATTGAAGTTTAAATTGAAATAAAAAAATCAACATTGAAAATTTTTGACACTTTTTTCATTTATTGAATTGCTGCTACTAGGCTTTCATAGGCTCCTCTCACAGAAATATTACAGCTGTAGAATATTGGCAATTAATTAGGTCTAATTACACAAGGCTCTTTTTAATTTTATGTATTCGGTTATAAAAAGGTGCTGAATGATCATAGCATACCTGGCCATCTAAAGATCGGGGGTAAAAAGGTGCTATATGTTTATAGCTCCTTTAATATGTATTGAATAGATCATAAAAGGTGTCATATGCTTATAGCCCCTTTTTACGGCCTTGGTGAAGTAATAACTTTTGTGTGCGACAGTGCTATATATTAGTCTTAACCGATTTTGTGGCGGCACAAAGTTTCAAAACTTCGCAATTCTTTCTTATTATTAACTGTTTTCCATGTTTGAACCAAAAAGTTACTTAATTGCATATTTTCGGGCTTACAAAAGTTGTGAAAACTTCTCACACACTAAACTGGTTTAATACAGCTAAACTGGTTTAATACAGCATCCATCACTTAATATTTATGTTTAAATTATCAACAGACTTTGAAAAAATGAAAAAGAAAAAATATATGTATATGCCTTTTTATGTATTTTATTCTAAAACTATTAAATATACAGTATTCCTCCCATGTCATTACGAAAAAACACCTATACAAATACAAATGTATATCAAAAATTTTACCTCAAAAATGAAAAGTTGTGACGGAGATATAGCATCGGTGCCATGTGTGTTTGTGTGTTAGTGTTTGTGTTAGTGTGTGTGTCCGTCCTGAACCTTGTGAACAGGATAGAAGACAAAGTTTTCATCGTAGAAGCTTCAAACCTTCCACAGATGTTTCCCATGGAAAGACAATGAACCCTATTGATTTTCAAGGTCAAGGGTCAAAGGTCAATGTCACAATGAACTTGACCTTAAAAACCTTGTGAACAGGATAGAAGCCAGTTATCCTCGTAGAAGCTTCAAACCTTCTTCTTCTTCTTCTTTCTTCTTCCCATAAAGTACAGGGCCCACTCTGGAGCATCGTCGTACTTGAGCTATGTACAAGATCGTGGTGAGGCGCTAACAAGTGACGGTAAAACAGTGCTGGTTAAAAACGGTTAAAAACAGTCTGTACATAGCTTAGTGAAGACTGGCCAGACCCCTCTTGAAGTCCTCAAGGGTCTCTGACATGACCACGCTCTCAGGTAGCTGGTTCCAGAGTCTGATGCCCGAGGGGAAGAAGGAGTACAGGAAGACGTCTGTTCTGCAGAATGGTACCATGTACCTCAGGGGATGGCCTCTTGTGCATGAAGATGTCGGGTGGAAGAACCTGGAGGCTGGGATATCCACAAGGCCGTGGGTGATGCGGTACACCATCACAAGTTTAGCATCTTGTCGTCGCTGCTGAAGGGATGGCCAGCCAAGCTTCTGGATCATCTTGGAGGTGCTGCTCTTTGTATGGTAGTCACCATTGACGAACCTGGCTGCTCGCCTCTGTACCGCCTCCAGCTGCTGAATGCATGTCGTGGTGTGTGGGTCCCATGCTGACGCGGCGTAGTCTGTGATTGGTCTAACCAGGGTCTTGTAGCACTGTGCTTTGACTTCTTGGGGGCACCTGCTTAGATTCCTGCGGAGAAAGGCCAAGCTGTTGTTTGCCTTCTTTATGGTGGGGTCCACGTGGGGTTTCCATGACATGTCTTCTGAAATAAGGACTCCCAGGTACTTCCCTGTCTTGGCGACTGTCAGGTCCTGGCCATGTATCTGGTAGGTGGCTTCAACTGGGTTCTTTCGCTTGGTTACCCTGACTACCTCGCATTTGCTGGGGTTGAACGACATCTGCCAGTCTGATTCCCATTGCTGAAGCCTGTCTAGATCCAGCTGGAGAGCAGCGGTGTCTTCTGTGCTTGAGATCTTCAGGTACATGAGACTGTCATCAGCAAAGAGACGGGCTGTGGAGCTGACTTTCTGTGGCAGGTCGTTTATGTAGAGGAGGAACAACAGAGGTCCAAGGACTGTTCCTTGAGGGACACCGGATACGACTGGGGCAGTTGTGGAAGACTGGCCTTCGACGAGAACTTGTTGTTTTCTGTCTGTCAGGAAGCTCTGGATCCACTGTAGCAGGCTGCCTCGTATTCCGTAGTGCTTTAGCTTGATAGCAAGGCGTTCGTGAGGAACTTTGTCGAACGCCTTGCTGAAGTCCAGGAGGATGGCGTCGATCTGTTGTCCTTCATCCATTCCTGCACAAATGTTCCCCATGGAAAGACGATGAACCCTATCGATTTTCAAGGTCGAGGGACAAAGGTCAAGGTCACAATGAACTTGACTTTAAAAACCTTGTGAACTGGATAGAAGACAGTTATCATTGTAGAAGCTTCAAACCTTCCACAAATGTTCCCCATGGAGAGAGACGATGAACCCTATTGCATTTCAACGTCAGAGTCAGAGATTAAGGTCACAATGGTCTTGACCTTAAAAAGCTTTTGAACAGGATAGAATACACAGTTATCATCGTAGAAGCCTCAAACCTTCCAACAATGTTCCCCATGGAAAGACAATGAACCCTGACAACTTTCAACTTCAGGGGTCAGAGGTCAAGGACACAATGGACTTGACCTTAAAAGCATTGTGAACAGGATAGAAGACAGTTATCATTGTAGAAGTTTCAAACCTTCCATAAATGTTCCCCATAGAGGATGACGATGAACCCTAATGACTTTTTCAAGGTCAGGGGTCAGAGGTCAATGTCACAATGGCTTTAACATTAAAAACCTTGTCAACAGGATAGAAGACACAGTTATCATCGTAGAAGCTTCAAACCTTCCACAAATGTTCCTCATGGAAAGACGATGAACCCTATCGACTTTCAAGGTCAGGGGTTAGAGGTCAAGGTGACAATCGACTTGACCTTAAAAACCTTGTGAAAAGCATAGAAGACCCAGGTACGATCGTAGAAGCATCAAACCTTTCACAAATGGTCTAATATGGCTAACACATTCAGATTGGATTTAGATGTTGATGACTGGTATGCAGTTTGAGGGGATGCTACACTTGCGTTGTCTTATTATGATAAGTTGGCTATCTTTATTACAGTGTCACAATGGTCATTGCTTCTTATTGCTAGATGAGAAACTAAGAATGGTTCCTCAGTAAATGGTGTGACCAAATCAGGAACTACACCAAACACAAGTGTAAAAGGCCTTCTTGAAAATATTCGAATTGGACATTTTAAAATGTTTGCAAGACACAATGGGATTAAGTCAGACATGGCTAAGTTCCAGAATCTGTCTTCTTGTATTTCAAGTATCAGCCCCCAAAAATGTTCACTTTCTTGCTCCTCAGTTACTGCCTCGGCAACATTAACAAAATACAAGTAAAGCATGCTGTTTTCAACAAGATGATCAACCACTTTGGCTCATAGTTCTGCAACTGACATCTTTTCTTGATGGCAGTATAAAGCTGCAGCAAATAAACAATTGCCATCATCTCTCAAGCATACTGCTTGCAGGTATCTTGTCAAGCTGTTGAAAGTGTTACATATATCTAAGGTTTGTGTTTCCTTCTTGCTTTTTCTGGTAGCTCTTTCTATGTCAGAAATAGTGTTTTCATGTCTGTCTAAGTTATTTGAAGTAGGTCACTCCTGATTTTTCTTCGGAACACTCTGGATTAGTATGCATTTGCTCTTCTGTTAGGTAAATGATATCACTTAGATGTCCTTCGTCATCATCAAGCTTTTCATTAAATTTGGTTTGAATGTTTGTTTTACTTCCATTATTATAAGCAGGAACAGGTGGGATCGGCATTTTCTGTTTTGTTTTCTTTACTTTGATTTTCTTTCCTCTTTTTTTCCAATCCTCGTCCCCAGCCGTTTCCTTGTATTTTCTTTTTCTCCTATTTTTAATGGTTCTGAATTTTATGATGATTCAGAATGGGAAGCAGCACAGTCAGATGGAGAATAATTACAGTCACTCTGTACCTCACCATCAATATGCGAGGTGCTGGCTTTTTGCAAGAAGTGTCATCTGCCTTCTTATCCTTGTTTGCTTGTGATTTTTACTTTTTCTTTTTTGTTTCTTCATAATTGTCATTTTGGCCAATTCGTTGTCTTCTTTGGAATGCTATGGTGTTGAGGCATACTTCCTTTAATAAGAGATCAACATCTCTTTCTTAGGTAAGCCTTATTTGTACCGGTTTTATTAGTCAAACTGACTTTACTTTTTCTTGGTACAGATGTTGGTCTTTCGGTTTTATTCTTGGAAACTAGTGATCTGTCATGTTTGGTAGGACCTGTTTTCAGAAGTTTATTTAGCTGAGCCAGGGCTACGCTTCCACTGTCATCTGGTGTTTTATTCTCAGATAAATAATTGGTGTTAGGGGCTGTTGTCCTTTGGCTGCCTGTCTTATTTTCGGTAAATCTGTTTTCTGCCAATGTTAAGACCTTCTTTTATTTGTGAACAGTTATCATGATCATCTTGAATGGCCATATATTTGCAAGTTTTTGAAGGCATTATGTTATGTTGTTGCACTTTATCTGTCTCTTGATGTGTTTGATTTAAGTTTCTGTGCAAAATAGTTCACGAGATTGCTAATTAAATGCTTTACTCCCTGCATAAATGAAATCAGTTTCATGATTTTGCATTGTTGTCTCAGGTATACTGGTTCCTTTATTTTTGTTCATAGCTGGGATACATTCAAACTCATGTGATCCATAAATTTCCTCAATGCTTGTTCACTTTAGCAAACAGCATTTTCAGATTCATGTACATTTTTCTTACGTATTAGATTTGTCACGTTTTCATTGACATGGTCACTATCTGACTTTATTTCATTTGATTTGCTTTCATTTTCAGTCATGGTGTCCAGTTCATTTTTATTTGCACCATTGCCAGCACAATGCAACTGTGCCTGGATAGGATTATATGGTTTTGCCTTGTTTAGATTGCTGTCTTAATATTGGTTTATATATAACTTTATATATATACTTATTACCAAGTTCCAATGATGTATATACTGGCTGAGAGCATGTTTGATGCAATGAGAAAGCCGGTAAGGATCTTTTTTGTTTTGTTTTATTGTCCTTTCAAGATTATTTCACTTATTTAGAGTCAGTCACTTATCAGAGGCGGATTACCCGGCAAAAAACTCACCTGACCTCCAGTTACAGAACTTGGCATCTCACACGTGACCCCAGCAAGGATCAAACAAAATATTTGTATTTCTGCTTAAAAAACATATATTTTTGCTCTTGTTAGCACCGCCTTAATGAGATGGTTCAAACCAGCACTTACAAAGGTTATGATTACTTGTTAGAGAGTTGTTGAAGCAGTTCCAATGAGTATCTATATTTTGAAAAAAAAAATAAGGAAAAGACAAACAACTATCATGCAGTTTCTAAATCCGCTTGATGTAACATAGTTATATTAGCATAGCGAGCAATCAAGTGGCATTTTTCCTCTTCTAATGTGGTTGTTGCAAGTTTTTTCATTGTTATGACTTTTTTTCTCTTGGGTGTCTGAAATGAGCTGCTATCTATGGGAAAGAAAAAAAAAGAAAATCAGGGAAGTTTTGTTCACAACACTCATGATGGCACTTTATGCAATAGCAAAGTCGGCCTCGGTAGCTCAGTCGGATGCGGGTCTGTCTGGTGATCAGGAGGATGCGATTTCGATACCTGCCGGGGTTGGCAACATTCTTTCGTGGAGATTGATCATGAAATCTTTTCTATGGTCATTCTCTCCCTTCTTCTGTTTCAAGAAGGGTAGTTGTCACTTTCTGGCGAAAGAATGTACACTGTACTGGTTAACCGCTTACATATGAGCCTGTCCAGGACACTGTGGATAGGAAAACTGACCAGTTCAAAATGACCATAATAGTGTAGACTGGGCTGTTAAACTTCAATACAAACGCAAAAGCAATAACAAAAGAAACTGTTGTGTTTGTTATTGTTGCTGCAGCAACAGTGTTTCAGTCATATAAGCTAACACATTAACACAGGGCAGGCTCAGACAGCCACTTCTTTTGGGCAGTATTAACACTTATCCTGCTGTTCACAACAACACCAATATTTTCAAACATTATAGATCCAGATCAGAGGGCTTCTGAAGAAGCCATCTGATCAGGATCTACACTGTTTGACATTCAGTTTATGGAATTTTAGGGATAAATAACATCAAGGAATCTGATTAGTTCAAAGTCAAAAGTGATTGTGGCTAAATTAAATATTCAGAAGGATAAGGGTTAAGTGCTCATACAATGGACAGTATCTGATCCCTCTTTAATCTAGAAACGGTAGAAGCCATCTGATCAGGAAATGCACTCTTTGACAGTCAGTTTATGGATTTTTAGGGATAAATAACATCAAGTAATCCGATTGGTTCAAAGTCAGAGATGGGTGTGGCTAGATTAAATACATGTATTCAGTAGGATAAGAGTTAAGTGCTCATACAATCGACAGTAACTGACGGCTATCCCTCTTGAAAATGTAGAAAAAAGCGTTATTTGAATTACTGTGTACATGTACTTACTGATCTGTGTCTAGATATTTCGCTATATTCACTTTAATAAACATGAAAAAAGGAGAAATAAATAAATAAATAACTTAACTTTTTCATGAATTTAATCCCTGTATCTTCTCTTTGTTCCATTGCCACTTTTAATATTTAACAATTCATGTATTACATTTACTTTTATTCTGCTGTTTTCTTTCTTTTATTTGTTTAATTTGACCCATTTCATGTTAAAAGTTCCAAAACATTTCCTGATATTAAGTCATTAAAACATGAATAAAGGAGTTATCTGATTATAGCACCTGTATGTTAGAATTTATTATCAGTATTTTAAGATCCTAAAGGTGTTAAAGTATCATAGCTCCTTTTTACTGCCAAAATATGCAGATAGCACCTTTTTACGCCTCAAAAATCAGCCTGTTTCATATAGCACCTTTTATTTCTGCTTATTTTGACTTTATTTGGACTTTTTCAACAGGATCAATTTTTTCAAGGAAAGATAGCATGGAAAACATTTCAAAAATGAAAAAAACCCGGAAATTGCCAAACATGCAAATAGCCCCTTTTCATCCTCAACCCTCGATATGCTCGTAGTAGCACACTAATATTTGGCTTCAACAGACATATATGCTCGTAGTAGAAGGCTGATCTTTAGCTTCAACATACATATATGCTCTTAGAAGCAGGCTGATCTTAAGCTTCAACAGACATATATGCTCGTAGTATCAGGCTAATCTTTAGCTCCAACGGACATATCTGCTCGAAATAGCGGGCTGATCTTCAGCTTCAGCAGACATATTTGCTCGTAAATGCAGACTGATCTTTGACATCAACAGACATATATGCTGGTAATAGCAGACTGATCTTTATCTCCAACAGACATATACGCTCGTAGTAGCATACTGATCTTTAGCTTCTACAGACATATATGCTCGTAGTAGCAGGCTGATTTTAGCTCCAACAGACAGATATGCTCTTAGTAGCAGGCTGATCTTCGGCTTCAGCAGACATATTTGCTCGTAAATGTAGACTGATCTCTAGAATCAACAGACACATACGCTCGTAGTAGCAGACTGGTATTTGGCTTCAACAGACATATATGCTCGTAGTAGGGGGCTGATCTTAAGCTTCAACATACATATATGCTCTAAGTAGCAGACTGATCTTTAGCTCCAACAGATATATAAGCTCGCCCACAGCTGACTGATCTTTGGCTGCAATAGATATATGTGCTTGTAGTAGCAGGCTGATCTTCGGCTTCAGCAGACATATTTGCTCGTAAATGCAGACTGATCTTTGGCATCAACAGACATACATTCTCGTAGTAGCAGACTGATCTTTATCTCCAACTGACATATACGCTCGTAGTAGCAGACTGGCCTTTGGCTTCAACAGACATTTATGCTCGTAGTAGAAGGCTGATCTTTAGCTTCTACGTACATATATGCTCTTAGTAGCAGGCTGATCTTTAGCTCCAACAGACATAAATGATCGTAGTAGCAGACTGATCTTGGGCTTCAACAGACATATATGCTCGTAATGGCCGGCTAATCTGTAGCTACAACGGACATATATGCTTGAAGTAGCAGGCTGATCTTCGGCTTCAGCAGACATATTTGCTCGTAAATGCAGACTGATCTTTGGCATCAACAGACATACAGGCTCGTAGTAGCAGACTGATCTTTATCTCCAACTGACATATACGCTCGTAGTAGCAGACTGGCCTTTAGATTCAACAGACATTTCCGCTCGGAGTAGCAGGCTGATTTTAGCTCCAACAGACATATACAGTATGCTCTTAGTAGCAGGTTGATCTTCGGCTTCAGCAGACATATTTGCTCGTAAATGTAGACCGATATCTGGAATCATCAGACATACAGGCTCGTTGAAGCAGACTGATCTTAAGCGCCAACGGACATATGCGCACGTAGTAGCAGACTGGTATTTGGCTTCAACAGACATATATGCTCGTTGTAGCAGGCTGATCGTAAGCTTCAACATACATATATGCTCTTAGTAGCAGGCTGATCTTTAGCTCCAAAAGACATATATGCCCCTAGTAGCAGACTGATCTTTAGCTCCAACAGATATATAAGCTCGCCCACAGCTGACTGATCTTTGGCTGCAATAGATATGTGTGCTTGTAGTAGCAGATTGATCTTTGGCTTCAACAGGCATTATGGCATTATGTGCTTGTAGTAGCAGGCAAATAGACATATGTGCTTGTAGTAGCCGACTGATCTTTGGCTTCAACGGGCATATGTGCTTGTAGTAGCAGGCTGATCTTTAGCTCCAACAGACGTGTATGTTTGCTTACAACTGACTGATCTTTGGCTGCAATAGATATATGTGCTCGTAGTAGCAGATTGATCTTTGGCTTCAACAGGCATTATGACATTATGTGCTTGTAGCAGCAGGCTCAATAGACATATATGCTAGTAGTAGCAGACTGATCTTTGGCTTCAATAGACATATATGCTCGTAGTAGCAGACTGATCTTTGGCTTCAATAGACATATATGCTCGGAGTAGCAGACTGATCTTTGGCTTCAACAGACACATATGCGCCAATTAGCAGACTGATCTCTGGCTTCAACTGACATATATGCTCGAAGTATCAGGCTGATCTTTGGCTTCAACAAACACACATGCTCGAAGAAACATGCTGATATTTGGCTTCAACAGGCATCTGTTCGAAGTAGCAAGATGTTGTTTGGCTTCAACAGACATATTTTCTCCTAGTAGCAAGCTGAGTTTTGGCTTATGTTCGATGTAGCAGGCTTATATTTGTCTTTGGCCCCCGCCCATAGGGGCTTGAAGAAATATATGGGCTGCATGATGCTTCCACGCAGAGCTGCATCCGGCCCGCACACTACTACTGGTAAACCGCTTAGAGGATGTAAGCCTGTCCAGGAGCCGCGGTGCGAGGCGGACCGTCCATGCTAATAAACCCTATTGGTTTCATTGGGCGACAGGGCTTGAGATGTCATTTCATCTCAATGTCGGGTAAAAGTCCCACAAAATTGGAAGCAACGTCTCCAAAATGACCTTTACAGTGTTGTGTTGACAGGGACGTTAAACCTCAAATCAAATGAACAATTATATTTGTCTTCAAGGGACATATACTCCATGTAGCAGGCTTATCTTTGTATTTAAATGCCCCCGACTATAGGGGCTTGAAGAAATATATGGGCTGCATGATGCTTCCACGCAGAGCTGACTCCGGCCCGTAGACTAATACTGGTAAACCGCTTAGAGGATCTAAGCCTGTCCAGGAATCGCGTTGCGAGGCGGACCGTCCATGCTAATAAACCCTATTGGTTTTATTGGGCCACAGGGCTTTAGATGTCATTTCATCTCAATGTCGGGTAAAAGTCCCACAAAACTGGAAGCAACGTCTCCAAAATGACCTTTACAGTGTTGACGGGGACGTTAAACCTCAAATCAAACAAAACAAAATCTTTGTATTTAAGGGTCATATGTACGATGTAGCACGCTAATCTTTGTCTTCAAGAGGCATATGCTCGATGTAGCAGGCTTATCTATGTCTTCAAGAGATATATGCTCGAAGTAGCAGGATTCTCATTGCCTGCAAGAGACATATGCTCGATGTAACAGGCTTATCTTTGTTTTCAAGAGACATATGCTCGATGTAGCAGGTTTATCTTTGTCTTCAAGAGACATATGCTCGATGTAGCAGGTTTATCTATGTCTTAAAGAGACATATGCTCGATGTAGCAGGCTTATCTATGTCTTAAAGAGACATATGCTCGATGTAGCAAGCTTATCTTTGTCTTTAAGGGATATATGCTCGATGTAGCAGGTTTATCTATGTCTTCAAGAGACATATGCTCGATGTAGCAGGTTTATCTTTGTCTTCAAGAGACATATGCTCGATGTAGCAGGCTTATCTATGTCTTAAAGAGACATATGCTCGATGTAGCAAGCTTATCTTTGTCTTTAAGGGATATATGCTCGATGTAGCAGGTTTATCTTTGTCTTCAAGAGACATATGCTCGATGTAGCAGGTTTATCTATGTCTTCAAGAGACATATGCTCGATGTAGCAGGCTTATCTATGTCTTAAAGAGACATATGCTCGATGTAGCAGATTTATCTTTGTCTTCAAGAGACATATGCTCGATGTAGCAGGTTTATCTATGTCTTCAAGAGACATATGCTCTATGTAGCAAGCTTATCTTTGTCTTTAAGGGACATATGCTCGATGTAGCAGGCTTATGATATAGCAGGCTTATACTGGTCTTCAAGGGACATATGCTCGATGTAGCAGGCTTATGATGTATCAGGCTTATACTGGTCTTCAAGGGACATATACTCGATGTAGCAGGCTTATCTCTGTCTTCAAAAGGCACACATGCTCCATATAGCAGGCTTATGATTGTGTGTAACAGACATATATGCTCGAAGTAGCAGGCTGATCTTTGTCTTCAACAGACGTATACGTTCCAACACACATTGTCGCTTGAAGGATATATGAAACAAACATTGTGTTAAAGTCGCGTTGTTTTTTATTCTGGAACTAGCATTTTTAGATGTTTTTTTGCCCCCGCCACGTCTGTACGCCTGTATGTCATACTTTGTAATACATACTATTCTTGTCTCCGCAACTCTTCCCATAGTATTTGATGCAGGGCATCGAAACTGGCAACACAGTCCAAACATGCATTGAACATGTGCATAAGGGAAACAAGATTCTGTTCCAGCTTTTATTGCAGAAGTATGGCCCTTTGAACGACTTAAACATTTTAGCCATGTGTATAGAAGGTGAAATAGTACTATTCGTATCTCCGCACCTCTGCCTGCAGTATTTGATGCAGTGCATTGACACTGAGAACACGGTTAAGACATGCATTGAACATGTGCATAAATGTGTGTGTGAATTCGGGTTTAACGTCGCTTTCAACAATTTTTCAGTTATATCACGACGGCGTCTGGTTGCGACCGGGAGCTCAATGCTCACTTTTATAGTGCTGCCTCACTGAAGTATCATGCCCAGAAACATTACATGCTACCACACCCAGTCACATTATCCTGACACTGGGTCGACCAGTCCTAGCTCTACCCCGTAACTCTGAGTGCCAAGCGAGGAGCAGCTAGTACCATTTTAACGACTTTGGTATGTCGCGGCCCGAGATCGAACCCTAGACCTCCTGTTCCCCGGAGCGGACGCTCTACCAACTGAGCTAACGGGGCCAGTAAACATGTGCATAAAAAGAAACAGAATTCTGATAAATGCTCTCATTGCAGAATTATGTCCCTTTGAACGACTTAAACATGTTGGCCAAATGTGTAGCATTGGGGGTTAAACAGTACTTTTCGTGTCTCTGCAAATCCTCCTAGAGTATTTGGTACATGACATTGACACTTGCAATACAATTCAGACATTTGATAATTATGTGCCCAAAGGGAATAGGATTCTAATCTAGACACTTATTGCTGAATTATGTCCCCTTGAGCGACTTCAACATTTTGGCCATATCTGTAGCATAGGTTGTTTAATAGTACTGCTAGTGTCTCCTCAACTCCTCCTACAGTGTTTAATGCGGGACTTTGAAAATTGCAACACAGTTAGGGCATGCATTGAACATGTGCATAAAGGAAACATGATTCTGATCCAGCCTCTTATAACAGAATTGTGTCCCCTTGAACAACTTAAACATTTAAACCATATGTTTCTTGGAGAATGTTGCAGTTTCTAGTTTAGTTAGGATATGTTCCTTTCTGCTGCTATGTCAAACAATTTACTCATCTAGTGCCAGGCATATGGCGGGGGCACTCATCACCTTAAGTTATTGTCTAGTTGTTGTTCCTTTCTTTCTAGATAAAACTTAATACCGCCCAATTTAGGTGGTTCTTCCTATGATTTTGAACACAAAAAAGGGAAACAATGTATACCGCTGTAAATCCCATTTTTCTCTATATATTAAATAGGGTTTAGAGGTATTTTCACCACACGGATTTGTTCACCTGTGCTAAATCAGTTCCATTTTAACCCTTATCCCGCGGCATAAATTAAATAAGCCACTCCCATAGCTGATTATCAACCAATCAAATTACTTGATATAATATACAGTCATATATTTGTTCAATTCACAAACTATATAATAAACACTGTAGTTCCTGGTCAGATGGAAGCCATCTGACATCTGATCTGGATCTACACTGTTAGCAAAGTTAGGGGATGTCGTGAACAGCAGGATAAGTTTTAAAGATAATGAAGGTCATAAAATGTAACATACACTTAATAAATATTTGCATGTCAATTAAAAAAAAAATTGGATTATCGATCGGCTTAAACACTAAGTAGATCATTTAAAAAACATTTAATCTTTATTGCAAGGTCGTGGTGTATACAAATAAGCGGTGAAATAATTTTGAAAGTGTCACAACAAAAAGAAAAATAAAATAAAAAGACTACGTCTTAAGGTGGTTAAAATATAGGTACTAGTTAAATAGATAGTGTTTGATTTGTATATAAAATTGCATTGAACGTACTGTTGTCGGAGAATAAGTAGACAGTGACGTAAAAGAGTATACCACCACAGGCATGTTTGACAGACTGCATCGTTATCATTATCATACCCATCATTGGCTGCAAGTGGACAATGCTTAATAACAAAAACATTCGCTGACGTCACTTTCAACTTATCTTCGGACAACAGTATCACAATGGTCCAGTTGCCAAACCTCGATTTGGTCTGTGACCTGGAAGTTTGTGCCGCATAAAATTTTATTATTGTTTTTACTTATTGATACCTTCCGGATGAAGAAACCGAGTGATGCCACCCTGGTATCGTTGAGCATTTTGAAATATTCAAGATGACGAACAAACTAGCGGAAATATTGTAAAGTCCATAAAATTACGTGTTTGTAGAGCCCATAGATATTCTTTCATGTTGAAATTCATGTTTATTGTTGTTGTTTTCACTTCTTGATGTCTTCCAAATGAAAAAACCGAGTGATGCCATCCTGGCATCATTGAGCATTTTGAAATATTCAAGAGGGCTGACAAAATGGCAGAAATAGTGAAAAATCCATGGAGTTACGCGTTTGTCGAGCCATTAAATATTCTTTCATGTTGAAATTCATGTTAATTTGTGCGGAGAATCCCAATATATTATACAGTAATGAAAAATATTTACTTTGTCACCTGTTCAATGGGTTGTGAATAAACTAATGCGTGCAAATTGTATAACAGTTACTTAATATAAATTTATATGATAACTATCATGGAGACATGATCATATCTCTTTATACATGTTTCTTTCTTTTTATTGCTTCATGTTCCATCCATATTGAAACATGTTTTAGTTTTATAAGGCTTAAATAATATACATTACATTAACACAAAAACGTTTACACAACGTTGAAAAATACAGCCCTGCAAACTTGCGTTTCGTTAAAGTGACATCAGAATCACTTCACTTCGCCTATAAAGTGACGTCAGAATCGCGCTGCCACGTCTATCGTCTGTTCTATCTTGCATTACCCTTGTCAAGGCAGGCAGTTTTATTTTATTGTATTATAAATATTATCACTTTTAGTTGTTTTCGCCTTGTATTAGTTGTGTTATTTCCCTTCACTTGTACAAATGGCAGAGTTTTATTTCGAATGTGGAAACTCAGACCCGAATCTGTCAGTATTTATTTGATTTGAGGTTTTACGTCCCCGTCAACACAGTATAGGTCATTTTGGAGACGTTGCTTCCAATTTTGTGGGACTTTTACCCGACATTGAGATGAAATGACATCTCAAGCCCTGTCGCCCAATGAAACCAATAGGGTTTATAAACATGGTCCGCCTCGCATCGTGGTTACTAGACAGGCTTAGATCCACAAAGCGGTTTACAAGTACCAGTGTGCGGACGGTTTCAGCTCTGCGTGGAAGCATCATGCAGCCCATCTATTTCTTCGATGGGCGGGGGCGGGAATCTGTAAGTGGCCGACCCAGAACGTATCAGGAAGATAATTGACTCGAGTAAGCTACGGTTAGATAGTCTTCACAATGAGCTTCAAACACAATTTGACGAAAACCCTGAGTTGACTATCTCGTGTCATCGTACTTGTGCTTAAACCTACACATCCAATGCGCACAGTCAAGAACAATCAACGTTCAAAATCTGTTTGTTTGAGTGGAGGTTTTACGTCCCCGTCAACACTACTTAAGTCATTTTGGAGGCGTTAATTCCGATTTTGAGGAAAATTTTTACCCGACTTTAAGATGAAATGACATTCTTTCCATAGAATCTGCTAGAGTTTAAGGAGCTGTCCAGCTCGCATTACTTTTCCTCAGCAGGCTTAGACCTAAGCCGTTTACTAGTATTCACTTTGCTCGGTTTCAACTCTGCGCGGAAGCACCATGCAGTGCATGCCCCGACGGTCAGAGTACATTAAGATACAGTTGAAAATCAGCCTGGATGTCATCGGCAAGGAATGTAACTCTTAGTATGTGCTATCAACCTCTGAATTACATAATAACCCTTTTTGCACCAAATGGAATCTTCCTTCTTATATATAGCAGGAGTCCATTTCAAACTTAAGGGGTGTCATGTTGTGTTTTCTTCAAAATGTAAATGAAAAATGCCTGAAGTTTTTGCAAACAGTGTAAGCCCTGATCAGACGCCGAGTTCTGCGGCGTCTGATCTGGGCCTGCACTGTTTGCCAGGGTACCCGTTTTGGGATTTTCGGTACAAAGTGGGTTAAAGCAAGCACGGTAGCATAACAGATGTGGCTAATCTGAATATCATTCAAAGCTAATACCCGAGTTACAGAACAAGAGAACCATAAGTTCATGATCGCTCCTCTGAGCCACCAGCACTATTGGTCATTTTGTTCCCCATCAGTGTTGCCTTTACCTTAGGAACATAGAAACGTTCGATGTGTTTTCTTTCTGTCTGTCACTACCGCCAATCGGCCCCACCTATCGGGGCTTGAAGAAATAGATGGACTGCATGATGCTTCCACGCAGAGCTGAAACTGACTTCACACGAGTACTGGTAAACCGCTTAGAGGATCTATGCTGCCCAGGTAAACCGTACCGAGTCGGACCGTCCATGCTTATAAACCTAATTGGTTTCATTGAACGACAAGGCTTGAGATGTCATTTTATCTCAATGTCGGGTAAAAGTCCCACGAAATTGGAAGCAACGTCTCAAAAATGACCTATACAGTGTTGACGGGGACGTTTAACCTCAAATCAAACAAACAAATTCCCATCAGTGTTGCCTTTACCTTAGGAATTTAGAAATGTTCGATGTTTTTTCCTTCTGTCTGTGACTACCTAAAACAGTTTCTTGATAATTCATTGTTTCGCATTTCCCGCAATATGTACATGTACATTGTAAAAGCATAAGCGGTCCAAATTAATACTTGCCATTGTTATAAATATGACGATCTAGTCGATGCATAATGGTTGCATTGACCCGACTCCAATTCAATATGTTCAAACTTCATTTTCAAACCGCCAAGATTACTGGTCATTTCATAGAGTAAAGTCAATATAGGATCATTATGTTAGCAAAATTAGTAATATTCAGTCTCTATAGGCTTCATACCAAGTTTCAAAGCATCCTGTGCAGTTGTTGTTGTTGTTGTGTGTGTGTTTTTTACCAAATATGGGCGTGGCAACAGCTATTTAACCTAGACCATTTCAATATAGTTACATTCTCTGATCCAATGCAAGCTCCAATTGCATTATATGTTCAATAATACTAGCAGTTTCACAGCAAATAAAGCTTAATAGCCTGTATATTTGGAAACATGGACGTTTTTTTGTTGTATAACAGTAGATTTGGTAAACTGCATTGTCTTAACCTTTTTCGTGAGTGAGTGAGTTAGTTTTAGTTTTAAGTCCCACCAACAGCTAAGGTCATACGGAGGCGGGACCTCGGTTTAAAGACTCATCCGAAAGTCTGGAGAAGCCCGGGATCGATCCTGCGATCCCTGGTTTGCAAGGCGAGTAGCGTAACCACTGCACCACGGAGGCTTCTAAACCTTTTTCGTACTTTATTGGTATAGATGACAGCAGATTTGAAATAATGCATTGTCTTACCTTTATTTTGTTTGCATGCAAAAACCTTAGTGCCACGTTGCCAGACAAAAGGTCACGGCCAACCTGGCACCGTCATTTCAACAGATTTAATAAATTTAGTGAAATGCTGACGAATAGCAAGTTTCTTGGAAATCAGCCCAGCAGTTCTAGAGAAGAAGAGTTTTGAGAATTTTACTCTGTGTTGGTGAGGCTACCATTTTCGTTGTATGGCCTGTACCGCTCAAAGTTACTTTTGTTCACGCACTGTCAGGATTCACCTTCGAAAATTAATTGAAGTCAGTAGAACAGTTTCAGAGAAATGTCCTTCGAATTATATTAGCACTGTTCAATACTTGTGACACGAGGTCAAAGTCATTAAGATGACCTGGAATTTTGTCAGTTAAAAACCCTTTGTTAGTACCAACCCCTTATAGCCCCGGCATGCGAAAACGGGTTTTGTGTTCATATAAAACACAAACTTAGCTGTTTCAGCTGCACATTGTAGCCAGAGTCTTGGAAGGATGTACATTGGAACTAGAGGTACAGTGAAACTTCGCTGCCATCAATGTCTCGCTCACACATTACGAAAACACGCCTATACAAATACATTGTAAACTTTACCGCCGAAAAAAAAAAGGATTTTTTAAGCTGAAAATTGTTATTTTTTTATTTCTGCTCAAAATATGGATTGTAGGTACTCGTTAGAACCACATCATACTCGTTAGAACCGCCTCATCGAGGCGGCTCTAACCCCAAACAACAATTTATATTTTAGAGCAGAAATAAGAAAAACAAATTTACCCCGGTAAAACCGAGTTTTACTTATTAAAAGTGGGGTTCAATGGGATCAAAATTATAAAAGCGTGCTTTCGAGATGACGGTTGTTTCGATCTAGATCTTGAGTCCCGAGGAAAATACCATAACTGCAGATATAAATATATTGGGGATAATTAGCTTGATGGAAGATTGCTTAAGGAACATTTCTATGAGAGTTGTGTCAAAATAATTGCAAAGGCTTGGCAGTTACTGTCATTTTTCTATTTTCCCCCTATAAGTCCATAGAAAATCTAAGTTGCCATCGCAACCAATCCAAAGAGCCGAATTTCACAAAAAACATAAAATCTATAAAGGCAAATATGGTTAGAATTTTCATAAAGTCTCTGCCTCCTAGAGCATAATGGTTTCTGAGGGGATGATTTTTTAAGTATTTTTTTTTCATTAGGGTTTCCATGGCAACCAATAAAAATAAGCAGTAGGCCTTAAATCATATGGCAGATAATAAGTGAAAGTCGATATGATAGTAACATAAAAAGATGCGATTTGCCAAACCAAAACTGAAGAAAAAAAAGAGCTGTCACTTTATGTGACCAGTGCCCCCCGTGGGAGCCAATTTTTATGCCGGTTAAAGTTTTTGTGACGGACAAGACAGACAAACAAACAAACAAACAAACAAACGGACAGACAGGGCAAAAACTATATGCGTCCCCCTCCCCCCCCCCCCCGAATTGATTAAGGGGGGGGGGGGGGGAGGGGGCATAAAAATGACTCGAAAATGATGGGGAAAAGACGATTGGAGTAATGGCACATAACGTAACCCAATATATATAACATCGTTTTGGCGTCACATTATTTGACTTGGTATCAGTTAAAACGCCTTCTAGGTTGAGCGAACTACAATTTATGCGTAAACGTGTATGCAAAATCTGAGCTTTCCTGTTACCATAGTAATAGTAAATTCGTGCAGTTTGTTTATCTTTCTTCAAAAAGTAATGAATGCAGCGAAGTAGACTAGTTTGCTTCTGTTGGTAGGCTGTTCCATTCTCATATCGATAAGACAAGAAAGAGTTATAATATAGACATGCTCTAATAGTTGGAGATCGTTCGAGTTTCTGAGACTGTATCTTGAAGTGGCATTAACCGTGTTTTATTTCGAATACCATAGATCAAACAATAAATTTCATGGTATGGACTGTCATTCTCAGCTAGCGCACGAGATTCTAGCGACTTCGGCTTTCACTCAGTAGCACTGAAATATGAGTCCTCGCAAAAAAACGTAGTCCGGCTTATTTTCAGTTTTTCAGTGTTTGTCGCCCTGAAAAATCTTTGACCTGACTTGTCTTACAAGAAAACAAAATGAGCAGTTAAGCAAAAACATTACTGGCAGAAACAGAAACAGAAGCGATACTTTGAAAAACCTGATAGCACTTAGAGATTCGGGACGAAACTCATTAGGCAGGGGGCATAATGTAAAAGGTAGAATGTGTGGCTCGGTAGCTCAGTCGGTAGAGTGTTTGTACGGTATACGAATGGCCCTGAGTTCGCAGAGCTAAAACTGACCGCACATGAGTACTGGTAAACCACTATAAGCCACCCCTTTTTTATTTGGCGACAAGGCTTGTTATCTCTATATTGGTATAGGGTGCAACGTCTCAAAAATGACCTGAATAATGTTAACGGGGACGGTGATTTGTTTGTTTGTTTTGAGATTTAAGGTCACCGTCAACAATATATAGGTCTTTTCGGAGACGTTGCTACCAATTCTGAGGGACTTTTACCCGATATTGAGATGAAATGACATCTCAAGCCCTGTCGCCCAATGAAACCAATAGGGTTTATAAGCATAGACGGTCCGATTCGCACCGTTTTGCCTGGGCTAGCTTAGATCCTCTAATTGGTTTACCAGCACTCGTTTGCGTTGATATCAGCTCTGCTTGGAAGCATCATGCAGCCCATCTATTTCTTCAAGCCTCGATGGGCGGGGTCGCGGGGAAGGTGAATTTCAATATTCAAACAACCCTGGTACTGGTTGTAAACGATTGATCTTTATTACCCACATGTTGAATCCGACAGGTTGGTAATCCTTCGAGTCATCTTCACTGTCTCGCCCCGCCCATCGGGGCTTGCAGAAATAGATTGGGCTGCATGGTGCTTCCACGCAGAGCTGAAACTGACCACACATGATTACTGGTAAACCGCTTAGAAATACTAAGATTGCCCAGACAAAGTGATGTGAGTCAGACAGTCAAATGCATATAAGCCTTTTGTTTCCATTAGGCGACAGGGCTTGTCAATCTCAATGTCGGATAAAAGTCCCACAAAACTGGAAGCAACGTCTCCAAAATGACCTAAATAGTGTTGATGGGGACATTAAACCACAATTCAGCCAACCAACAAATCATCTTCACTGTCTCATCGTTTGTCTTGCGATTAGAGCATTGTCAGTTAATTATTCGATTATTAATTGTTTTGGGTTTAACGACACGTCAACCCATGTGGATAGTTTTGTTTCGTCTCCCAGAGATCGTAGGTTAAAGTAAAGGACAGAGGAGAAAGAGGAAAATGAATGACAGTGAAGAAACAGAAGGAATAAGAGCACTCCCCTCTACCCTTACCTGCTGCAAGGATAGCAGGTCTTACCCAATTGTCAGCCAATACCAGTTTGACGCCAAAGTGACGCAAGACATACGTCACCTTTACTATACGCTCTATTTAAAATTGTCAAATTCAAAGAAATTAATAACTGCTATAGGATCAGTCTGAACAACGGTTATTTTTGCCACACAAAACTGCGCATGCGCAAAAATACGGAACCGTGGGATAGCATTTCCTTAGCGACCGGTGGCGTCCTAAACTCGTCTATAGCCAAGAAAATGACCACTAAAATTGGGCTAACAACCCTTTACTGATCGACATCGAACATAGCAGTACAACCGCTTTGGAGAGGTTTAATTACAAAATACACTGCCACGTTTGTTCTGTTAGTTGTGTAGTTTCGTGCCTAGATCAAACAGTGAGAACATGATCGGACGCCGAATTCTGTGGCATTTTTCTCCATTTTCAAAGAAAGTCAGGTTGATAAGTTTTTCATCTTGATGATGATGAGCTTGAAATTTGAAATCTGGCAAACTTATAAAAACTTTACCTTTAAATTACATGAACTTGTAAATTATGGGACCTGTAATTACCTTTTTTTCATCCACGTCATTCTGCAAAAGTATACATGCACGTCTTTAAAAAAATACCAGGGTTAGATAGAATTTTAAACTAAAGCAGGCTGCATAAAGATGTTTTCCTGTTCTTATGTTGTTGTTGTTGTTTTGTTTTTTTTTATGTGAAAATCTAACTTCACTTAAATCAAATGGCAGTAATGATTCGTGTGATTCAAGGCTGGTGTTCTCTTGAAAAATGTAAGTGAAACAAAAATGACATCCGCGAAGTTCGTAATAGGCAGTTGAAGGGTTCCTAATTAAAACCTAAACAGTACGTAAACACGTCTGTACAAATACATTGTAAATTTTACCGCCGAAAAAAAAACGAAAAATTTTAGATGAGGAAAAAGTGATATTTTTCATATTTCTGCTCAAAATTAGGATTGTGGTTACACGTTAGAAAAGTCTCATCGAGGCGGTTCTTACGAGTACCCACAATCTATATTTTAGAGCAGAAATAAGGAAAAATAAGGTTTACCCATGTAAACCCCAGTTTTACTGCATAAAAGTGGGGTTCAAAGGGCTCAGAATTATATAGGCGTGTTTTCTGTGATGGCTGTGACGCGAGGAACTGCAATACCTTACTGTGCGAAGAGCTTTTACACCATTTAATAAGTTACAACTTTTAATGCAGATCCGAAGAACATTTAATATGCTGGATAAGCGAAAAAAAAAACAACAACAAAAAAAAACAAAAACATATGGCCTTGTATAATTTACACGCTGCGAATTTCGAAATTAGCTAATGGCATTGAGGAGTGCAATTTGGTGCTACAGTTAAGCGTCTAAATCTAATGAGGGGAGACCAATCTAGAGAGTATTGTGAGTGAATACGTTTTTTTTTTTCCTACGTCATTGAATGAGAGAAAAAAGGCAGTGTTAATCTATTTGCGGTTGCTATATTTCCATCTGTCCTTGGCATAGGGAAATGACGTTAACGCGATGTAAAGTTTTGTCAGTTTATTGATGTATGATTGGGAAATCGTACACGTTTTGAGATAAAACGTTTTTCGATGAAGCCGTTATGTTTTTGGTTTTGTCCTTCCGTTGGTCAATAAAACCACATGTTCGAGGAGATAACCATTTCATAGGACAATAATTTGCATATTAATATAATGTTTGCAAGCTTCGGTATCCATGGAATCCAGGCATCCATCACATAAAATCCTGATGTGCTAACGCTAAACGGTACCTAGTACCTCTGTCTGACGGATCATGCTGGAAAATGCTGCAGGGTGTAATGACGGCGCTCCATGCTGGGCACCTCCACGCTGGGAACGTTTGCTCCACCGTGGGCACACTCTTTTCCTACAGTTGCAGCTATACTTAGACTGGTTGCTCGGTTCATTAAAATTGGAGCAAATTTTCACAGGGTCTTTTCGTCCCTTGAATTCAAAGAAAACCTACAGAAGCATTAATTATTTGTCATTGCCATTTTCTTAGCTCCCGTTGTGTAGAAGTCAAATTATGACCGTACAACTTAAAGTTGTGGGTGTAGACTTTTATACTTATAGGAATGCGATTGGCAAAGCCGTTATCAGGTGTATTTATAGCTTCGCAAGGGAGATTACCATAGAATTGGAACCACAAGAAAATGCTATTTAATTTTAAATAGCCGCATTCAGCGTTTGATTTTCTGTAATATCTAAATAAAATAGGATAATGTAAATTTATTTCACAAAAAAAATGTTGTTTTAAACGTTTAAGGTACTTTATTTTTCGTATTTTATTATAAATACTTATCAATTTGAGACACCACCTTTACTTAAACAAACATAACGACTGATATATAAATATTGATCTATTTCCTTTGCAAACTGCTAGTTTTTTTTCTTGTTACTGTGGAAAGCTCAACACTAAATTTAAGTCTTACATGCATTAAGGTAAACCGTTTTCAAATCACGTGAAGTTAAATTTATTTCAAGTCGGTTTTAATGTACTGGAAAATTTGCTTGAACTCTGCTTGCCATGGAGCAACAATGGCCCTATTCATGCCGTTGCTCCACCCTGGGAACGTTAGCGACGTATTGGAGCATTTCCTTGAACTGTGCTGGACATGTATTGACTTTCGACCTATTCTTGCTGGTGCTCAACCCTGGGCACAATATCAGTCGTATTGGTACGTTTCCTTGAACTCTGTGCTGGACTGATGGATCGACAACGGACCTATTTCTGTCGTTGCTCCACGCTGGGTACGTTGGCTGTCGTAGGGGTACTGTTGCTTAATCTGTGCTGAACATGGTGCGACAATGGACCTATTCCTGCAGCTGCTCAACCCTGTGTAAGTTAGAAGTCGTATTGGAACGTTTCTTTGAACTATGCTGGACATGTAGCGCGAATGGACCTATTCTGCCATTGCCTCGCTCCGAGCTGGGAACACTAAATATATTTCCAGAGCGCTAGAATGCTCTCTGCTGGGAACAGGCCGGCCTCGCTCCGCTTGGCACACTATATATATTTCCAGAGCGCTCGCATGCTCTGTGCTGGGAACAGAACATCTATAAGACCATTGGCGGCTTTACTTCAGGGCACACTATATATATGACCAGAGTGAGTGCTCGCATGCTCTGTGCTGGAAACAGAACAACTATAAGACCATTGTTGTCCTCGCTCCACGCAGGGCACACAATTAATATTTCCAGAGCGCTCGCTTGCTCTGTGCTGGGAACAGAACAACTATGAGACCATTGTTGGCCTCGCTCCACGCTGGGCACACAATATATATTCCCAGAGCGCTCGCTTGGTCTGTGCTGGTAACAGAACAACTATAAGACCATTGTTGGCCTCGCTCCACGCTGGGCACACTATATATATTTCCAGAGTGCTCGCATGCTCTCTGCTGGGAACTGAACAACTGTAAGACCATTGTTGTTCTTGCTCCACGCTGGGCACACAATATATATTTCCGGAGCGCTCGCTTGGTCTGTGCTGGGAACAGAACAACTATAAGACTATTGTTGGCCTCGCTCCACGCTGGGCACACTATATATATTTCCAGAGTGCTCGCATGCTCTCTGCTGGGAACTGAACAACTATAAGACCAATGCCGGCCTCGCTCCACGCTGGGCACACTATATTTATTTCCAGAGTGCTCGCATGCTCTTTGCTGGGAACAGAACAACTATAAGACCATTGTTGGCCTCGCTTCACGCTGGGCACACTATATATATTTCCAGAGTGCTCGCATGCTCTGTACTGGGAACAGAACAGCTATAAGACCATTGTTGACCTCTCCCAATGCAGGGCACACCATATATATTTCCAGACTGCTCGCATGATCTATGCTGGGAACACAACACTATAAGACAATTGTTGGCCTCGCTCCACACTGGGTACACTATCTATATTTCCAGAGTGCTCGCATTGTCTGTGCTGGGAACAGAACAACTATAAGACCATTGTCGACCCCGCTCCACGCTGGGCACACTACATATATTTCCAGAGTGCTGGCATGCTCTGTGCTGGGAACAGAACGACTATAAAACTATTCCCGGCCTCGCTCCACGCCGGGCACACTATATATATTTCCAGAGTGCTCGCATGCTCTGTGCTGGGAACAGAACTTCATTAGACCATTGCCGGCCTCGCTACACGCTGGGCACACTATATATATTTCCAAAGTGCATGAATGATCCGTGCTTGGAGCAGAACAACTATAAGCCATTGCCGGCCGCGCCCCACGCTGGGCACAGTATATATATTTCCAGAGTGCTCGCATGCTCTGTGCTGGGTTGAGAACAAATAAAAGACCATTGTTGGCCTCGCTCCGCGCTGGGCACAATATATATATTTCCGGAGCGCTCGCATGCTCTGTGCTGCTGCTCCTGTGCTGGGAACAGAACAACTATACGACCATTGTTGGCCGCGCTCCACGCTGGACACACTATATACATCTCACGGGCGCTCGCTTGCTCTGTAATGGGAACAGAACAACTACAAGACCATTGTTTGCCTCCCTCCATGCTACGCACACTACATATGTTTCCAGAGTGCTCGCATGCTCTGTGCTGGAAACACAACACTATAAGACAATTGTTGGCCTCGCTCCACGCTGGGCACAATATCTATATTTCCAGAGTGCTCGCATTGTCTGTGCTGGGAACAGAACAACTATAAGACCATTGCCGGCCCCACTCCACGCTGGGCACACTATATATATTTCCAGAGTGCTGGCATGCTCTGTGCTGGGAACAGAACAACTATAAAACCATTCCCGGCCTCGCTCCAAGCCGGGCATACTATATATATTTCCAGAGTGTTCACATGCTCTGTGCTGGGAACAGAACAACAATAACACCATTGCCGGCCTCGCTTCACGCTGGGCACACTATATATATTTCCAAAGTGCTCGAATGATTCGTGCTTGGAATAGAACAACTATAAACCATTGCCGGCCTCGCTCCACGCTGGGCACATTATATATATTTCCAGAGTGCTCACATGCTCTGTGCTGGGAACAGAACAAATATAAGACCATTGTTGGCCTCGCTCCACGCTGGACACACTATATATAATTCTAGAGTGCTCGCATGCTCTGTGCTGGGAACAGAACAACTATAAGACCATTGTTGGCCTCGCTCCACGCTGGGCACATATATAATTCCGGAGCGCTCGCATGCTCTGTGCTTGGAACTGAACAACTATAAGACCATGTTTGGCCTCACTCCACGCTGGGCACACTGTATATATTTCCAGACTGCTCGCATGCTCTGTGCTGGGAACAGAACAGCTTTAAGACCATTGTTGGCCTCTCTGCACGCTGGGCACACTATATATATTTCCAGAATGCTCGCATGCTCTGTGCTGGAAACTGAACAAATATAAGAGCATTGTTGGCCTCGCTCCACGCTGGGCACACTATATTTATTTCCAGAATGCTAGCATGCTCTGTGCTGGGAAAAGAAAAACTATCTGACCATTGCCGGCCTCGCTCCTCGCTGGGCTGCTATGTATATTTCCAGAGTGTTCGCATGCTCTGTGCTGGGAACAGAACAACTATAAGACCATTGACGGCGTCGCTCTACGCTTGGCACACTATATATATTTCCAGATTGCCCGCATCCTCTGTGCTGGGAACAGAACAACTATAAGACCATTGCCGGTCTCGCTCCACGCTGGGCACCTTATATATATTTCCAGAGTGTTCGCATGCTCTGTGCTGGGAACAGAACAACTATAAAAGCATTGCCGGCCTCGCTCCACGCTGGGCACACTATATATCTTTCCAGAGTGCTCGTTTGCTCTGTGCTGGAAACAGAACAACTATTAAACCATCGCCGATCTCGCTCCCCGCTGGGCACACTATATATATTTCCAGAGTGCTCACATGCTCTGTGCTGGGAACACAACAACTATTAAACCATCGCCGATCTCGCTCCCCGCTGGGCACACTATATATATATTTCTAGTGTGCATGCATGCTCTGTGCGGGGAACAGAACAACTGAAAGACCATTGCCGGCCTCGCTCCACGCTTGGCACACTATATATATTTCCAGAGTGCCCGCATCATCTGTGCTGGGAACAGAACAACTATAAGACCATTGCCGGCCTCGCTCCACGCTGGGCACACTATATATATTTTGCAGAGTGCTCGCATGCTCTGTGATGGGAACAGAACAACTATAAGACCATTGTCGGCCTCGCTCCACGCTGGGCACACTATATATATTTCCAGAGTGCTCGCATGCTCTGAACTGGGAACAGAACAGCTATAAGACCATTGTTGACCTCCCCCTATGCTGGGCACACTATATATATTTCCAGACTGCTCGCATGATCTGTGCTGGGAACACAACACTATAAGACAATTGTTGGATTCGCTCCACACTGGCCACACTATATATAGTTCCAGAGTGCTCGCATTGTCTGTGCTGGGAACAGAATAACTATAAGATCATTGCCGGCCCCGCTCCACGCTGGGCACACTACATATATTTCCCGAGTGCTCGCATGCTCTGTGCTGGGAACAGAACTTCATAAGACCATTGCCGGCCTCGCTCCACGCTGGGCACACTTATATATTTCAAAAGTGTACGAATGATCCGTGCTTGGAGCAGAACAACTATAAGCCATTGCCGGCCTCGCTCCACGCTGGGCACAGTATATATATATTTCCAAAGTGCTCAAATGATTCGTGCTTGGAATAGAACAACTATAAACCACTGCCGGCCTCGCTCCACGCTGGGCACATTATATATATTTGCAGAGTGCTCGCATGCTCTGTGCTGGGAACAGAACAAATATGAGACCATTGTTGGCATCGCTCCACGCTGGACACACTATATATATCTAGAGTCCTCGCATGCTCTGTGCTGGGAACAGAACAACTATAAGACCATTGTTGGCCTCGCTCCACGCTAGGCACATTATATATAATTCCAGAGTGCTCACATGCTCTGTGCTTGGACTGAACAACTATAAGACCATTGTTGGCCTCACTCCACGCTGGGCACAATATATATAATTCCAGACTGCTCGCATGCTCTATGCTGGGAACAGAACAGCTTTAAGACCATTGTTGGCCTCTCTCCCCGCTGGGCACACTATATATATTTCCAGAATGCTCGCATGCTATGTGCTGGAAACTGAATAAATATAAGACCATTGTTGGCCTCGCTCCACGCTGGGCACACTATCTTTATTTCCAGAATGCTAGCATGCTCTGTGCTGGGAAAAGAAAAACTATCTCACCATTGCCGGCCTCGCTCCACGCTGGGCACACTATGTGTATTTCTAGAGTGTTCGCATGCTCTGTGCTGGGAACAGAACAACTATAAGACCATTGACGGCCTCGCTCCACGCTGGGCACACTATATATATTTCCAGAGTGCTCGCATGCTCTGTACTGGGAACAGAACAGCTATAAGACCATTGTTGACCCCCCCCCCCTATGCTGGGCACACCATATATATTTCCAGACTGCTCGCATGATCTGTG
Source organism: Lucinisca nassula (assembly GCA_963580285.1). NCBI lineage: Eukaryota > Metazoa > Mollusca > Bivalvia > Lucinida > Lucinidae > Lucinisca > Lucinisca nassula. The sequence continues at coordinate 42,370,877 of OY757017.1, forward strand.
CTGGGAACACAACACCATGAGACAATTGTTGGATTCGCTCCACACTGGGCACACTATCTATATTTCCAGAGTGCTCGCATTGTCTGTGCTGAGAACAGAATAACTGTAAGACCATTGCCGGCCCCGCTCCACGCTGGGCACACTACATATATTTCCAGAGTGCTGGCATGCTCTGTGCTGGGAACAGAACGACTATAAAACTATTCCCGGCCTCGCTCCACGCATGGCACACTATATATATTTCCAGAGTGCTCGCATGCTCTGTGCTGGGAACAGAACTTCATAAGACCATTGCCGGCCTCGCTCCACGCTGGGCACACTATATATATTTCCAAAGTGTACGAATGATCCGTGCTTGGAGCAGAACAACTATAAGCCATTGCCGGGCTCGCTCCACGCAGGGTACAGTATATATATTTCCAGAGTGCTCGCATGCTCTGTGCTGGGCAGAGAACAAATATAAGACCATTGTTGGCCTCGCTCCGCTCTGGGCACAATATATATATTTCCGGAGCGCTCGCATGCTCTGTGCTTGGAACAGAACAAATATAAGACCATTGTCGGCGTCGCTCCACGCCGGGCACACTATATATATTTCCAGTTATCACTTGCTCTGTGCTGGGAACAGATCAAAAATAAGACAATTGCCGGCCTCGCTTCCCGCTGGGCACACTATATATATTTCCAAAGTGCTCGAATCATTCGTGCTTGTAATAGAACAACTATAAACCACTGCCGGCCTCGCTCCACGCTGGGCACATTATATATATTTCCAGAGTGCTCGCATGCTCTGTGCTGGGAACAGAACAAATATAAGACCATTGTTGGCCTCGCTCCACGCTGGACACACTATATATATTTCTAGAGTCCTCGCATGCTCTGTGCTGGGAACAGAGCAACTATAAGACCATTGTTGGCCTCGCTCCACGCTGGGCACATTATGTATCATTCCAGAGAGCACGCATGCTCTGTGCTTGGAACTGAACAACTATAAGACCATTGTTGGCCTCACTCCACGCTGGGCACACTATATATATTTCCAGACTGCTCGCATGCTCTATGCTGGGAACAGAACAGCTTTAAGACCATTGTTGGCCTCTCTGCACCCTGTGCACACTATATATATTTCCAGAATGCTCGCATGCTCTGTGGTGGAAACTGAATAAATATAAGACCATTGTTGGCCTCGCTCCACGCTGGGCAGACTATATTTATTTCCAGAATGCTAGCATGCTCTGTGTTGGGAAAAGAAAAACTATCTGACCATTGCCGGCCGCGCTCCTCGCTGGGTACACTATGTATATTTCTAGAGTGTTCGCATGCTCTGTGCTGGGAACATAACAACTATAAGACCATTGACGGCCTCGCTCTACGCTTGGCACACTTTATATATTTCCAGAGTCCCCGCATCCTCTGTGCTGGGAACAGAACAACTATAAGACCATTGCCAGCCTCGCTCCACGCTGGGCACACTAAATATATTTCCAGAGTGTTCGCATGCGTTGTGCTGGGAACAGAACAACTATAAAAGCATTGCCGGCCTCGCTCCACGCTGGGCACACTATATATCTTTCCAGAGTGCTCGTATGCTCTGTGCTGGAAACAGAACAACTATTAAACCATCGCCGACCTCGCTCCCCGCTGGGCACACTAAATATATTTCCAGAGTGCTCACATGCTCTGTGCTGGGAACACAACTATAAAACCATTGCCAGCCTCGCTCCACGCTGGGCACACTATATATATTTCTAGTGTGCTTGCATGCTCTGTGCGGGGAACAGAACAACTTAAAGACCATTGCCGGCCTCGCTCCACGCTTGGCACACTATATATATTTCCAGAGTGCCCGCATCCTCTGTGCTGGGAACAGAACAACTATAAGACCATTGCCGGCCTCGCTCCACGCTGGGCACACTATAAATATTTCCAGAGTGCTCGCATGCTCTGTGATGGGAACAGAACAACTATAAGACCACTGCCGGCCCCGCTCCACGCTGGGCACACTACATATATTTCCAGAGTTCTGGCATGCTCTGTACTGGGAACAGAACGGCTATAAAACTATTCCCGGCCTCGCTCCACGCCGGGCACACTATATATATTTCCAGAGTGCTCGCATGCTCTGTGCTGGCGAGGTCGCTTGAATTGTGCTGGAGGTGGAGCGACTATTATCCCTACTCCTGCCACTGCTCCACGCTGGGCACTTTCACAATCTTAATGGCGTTGTCGCACAGAGCGTGCGACAGATCCAGTAGAATATGTACCGCTCCCAGCGTGGAGTATTAGCAGGAATAGGTATTATACGCTCCAATAATGCCGTCGCTCCATGCTGGGCACCTCCATTCTCAGAACGGCCACTCATTTGTCCAATAGAACGGTTGATTTATTGACTTCATATTCACCCACCCGTATCGAAACCATTAAACTACAGGACCTTAATAATCCTGAGCTGTTGGGCACGTTAGCAGTCGTACCAGAGTACTGTAGCGTTCGCTTGAACTGTGCTAGGCGAGGAGCAACTATAACACCTATTCCTGGCATTGCTCCACGCTGAAGTCGTACTGGATCGTTTGCTTGAAATATGCTTGATTGTAGCGACTGTTAGACCTATTAGGCTATCCTTTCTCTACGCTTGGCAAGTTATTAGTCGTACTGAAGCAATCTCTTGAACTCTGCTCAACATAAAATGACTTAAGACCTATTTCTCCCTGTTTCTACCCTTGCTCCACGCACGGCACGTTAGCATCAAACTGGAGCGTTTGCTTTAACGGTGCTATTGATGGAGCGACTCTAAGACTCTTTTTCAGCCCTTGCTCAATGCTGGGTGTGTTAGCAATCGAAATGGAGCATTTGCGTTCACAGTTCTGGACATGGAGCGACTTTAGACCCGTGAGGGCCTGAGAGAAAAATATGAGGATTTTATGTTTAAAGCTTTTACTTGTAGCAATGTTACTTATTTGAGTTGTTTCCCTTGTTTTATTGGTGGACTGAACGTGTTATTTTATGGAAATTCGTAAACGATCTGATTTATATTTGATTATCCTGCATTTGTTGGCATTATATTTGTTTGTATGCCTATTGCTCAATGTTTAGATTGACTTTGGCAGACAAATGTTACTCAAAGTATTGCCAACGGATGCAAGGTTTCCATATCATGCTTATAAGATTCATTTAATATATATATGTTGCGTGCAGCAGGGTTAGAAACAGCTATATTGACATTATTTATAACATGCGGCTATTTCTGCCGTTGCTTTGAGAAGTCGAAGTAAAACAAAGATCAGGAATTGCTACAATTAACTTACTCCACCCATAAAAGACACCAAAGGGAAAGAAATACAAACATTAAGCGACCAGACCATAATGGAAACCTAAACAAAGGAAGGCCATTAGGACAGTTACTTTCCCACAAAATGGCCATATGGCCATCCAAAACCAAAAGACACAAGTGATACATACAGTAAGTAACAAACAACAACATAAATAAATCGCCACAGAAGAGCCGCCTTGGAACGGTCAGTGGAAGATTTCCACTGGGGGGCTTAAATCGATTTTACGTGGCCACAATCCTCGCCCTTACTTCCGTCGCGATTTAGACAAATAATTTGTTCAGTCCGCATGAAGGCCTCCTAACTCATCAGTGCAACATCTCCGTGAACACAAAAATCAAAGAACCACAGAGGTGAGACAACGGTGAGGACTCGACAGCAAGAAACCACTGAAATGCCGGAGCAAAAGAAAACCAACAGTTAGACTCCGATGAGCCCGACCAGAGTCAGAGCATCAGGCACCAACCAACATTATCTCTCTAATTTTCAATAAGCCTTTACGTTGGAGCCGTCATAGAATCTGAGGCCTGACCCACCGGCGTGCAATTAAAGAGGGAAGCAAAGTTGCCAACCGTGATTGGGTTAACTACCATGCATGCAGTCTATATTGTCATATTGTTTTTTTTTGTAATTAGAGGTTTAACGTCCCTGTCAAAACTGTAAAGGTCATTTTGGAGACGTTGCTTCCAATTTTGTGGGACTTTTATAGTAGTCGCAGATAAGATCGAATGGGTGGAGCTATTCAGGTGTTGTCAATATGTCAAATTCGCTGAGTCCGCCGAGTTTCTTTCGCACGCTTTCTTCAAGCAATCGAAATGGTCATATACTCTGAGTACGCCACAGCTATGCTTGTGTTACAGTTGAATTCATAGAATCGGGTGACTTGGATTACCTTTTTGTTAATGGAATATTCCTAAGGCAGGCACAAACGATAGCTTCGCCTAGTCAATCTTATCTGCGAGTAAAATACCCGACATTGAGATGAAATGACATCTTAAGCCCAATGTAACAAATAGGCCGCCTCGCACCGCGATTCCTGGACAGGCTTAGAGTCTCTAAGCGGTTTACCAGTACTAGTGTGCTGGTCGGATTCATCTCTGCGTGGAAGCATCATGCAGCCCATATATTTCTTCAAGCCCCTATGCGCGGGGGCCGAAGGATTCTAACTGCAATTGAGCGACAATGGGCCTATTCCTGCCGTTGCTCCACCCTGGGCATGTTAGCAGTCGCATTGGTACGTAGACTTGAACTTCACGTGTCGTGGTGCGACAATGAGCCTATTCCTGCCGTTGCTCCACCTTGGGATGGGTGTTTTTGAGTTTTACGTCCCACCAACAGCTAAGGTGATACGGAGACGGGACCTCGGTTTAAAGACTCATCCGAAAGTCTGGAGAAGCCCGGGATCGATCCTGCTACCCCTGGTTTCCAAGGCGAGTAGCGTAAATACTGCACCACGGAGGCTTCTATGCTCCACCTTGGGAAAGTTAGCAGTCGTATTGGTACGTAGGCTTGAACAATACGCCCTTCCTGCCGTTGCTCAACCCTGGGAACCTGGGCAGTCGTATTGGTGCGTTCCCAGCAGGCACATGACGAAATTGTGACGTCACATCAACGTCGATGCAACGTCATGACGTTCATACAACGTTGCATGAACGTCGGTTGACGTTACACCGACGTTGATTTGACGTTGCCCTGGCGAAGTGTGCTTGCAGGGTTAGCATTAACTGTATCTGTGATGGAACGACAATGGGCCGATTTCTTGCCGTTGCTCCACCCTGGGAACGTTGGCAGAGGTATTGGTTTTTTTTTTTTTTTGGTTTGGGTTTTACGGCCCTTTCAAGATTATTTCACTCATATCGAGCCGATCGTTAATCATAGGTGGGCGAAAACCGGAGTACCCGGAGAAAAACCACCTGACCTTCCGTTGCAGAACTTGGCGTCTCACACGTGACCCGAGCGAGGCTCGAACCCACGGCGGTGAGAGACCTAATGACTAAGAGTCAGCGACAGTGGTATTGGAAAGTAAGCTTGAACTGTACCTATCATGGAGCGATAATGGGCCTAGTCCTGTCGTTACTCCACGCTGGGAACGTTAGGAGTCGTATTGGTACGTTAGCTTGAATTGTTCCTGTCGTGGAGCGACAATGGGCCATTCCTGTCGTTGCTCCACCCTGGGAACGTTAGAAGCCGTATTGGTACGTTAGCTTGAGTTGTTCCGGTCGTGGAGCGACAATGGTCCTATTCCTGCCATTGCTCCACCCTGGGATCGTTTGTGTTTTGTGTTGGAGTTTAACGGCCGAGTCAAAACGATTTAGGTCATTTTTGAGGCGGTCAGTTTACGTACCCAACCACACTTTCCTGGGCAGGCTTTTACGTAAGCGGATAACCAGTTCAGTGCACATTCTTCAGCCAGAAAGTGAAAACCGCAATTTCTTGAATCAGCGGAAGGGAGAGAATGACCGTAGAAAAGATTTCATGATCGATCTCCACGAAAGAATGTTGCCGACCCCGGCAGGAATCGAACCCGCGTCCTCCTGATCACCAGTCAGACGCGCATCCGACTTAGCTACCGAGGCCGGCCTGCGATCGTTGGGAGTGGTTATTCCAACTCTACCTGTCATAGAACGACAATGGGCCTATTCCTGTTGTTACTCCACCCTGGGGACGTTGGGATTGGTTCTGGCACGTTAGCTTGAACAGCACCTGTTATCTGGGGGCGACAACGGGCCTATTCCTGTTGTTGCTCCACCCTGGGAACGTTAGCAGTTAGCTTGCACCGTACCTGGTATAGCGCGACAATGGGCCTGGTCCACGCTGCGAACGTGGTACTAAAAGTTTTGTTTAGGGTCCTTTCACTATCGTTAATGAGAATTGTGTAAAAACTTGAGTATCCGCAGAAAAAAAAGCAAAAAACACCTGGTGTTTCATTGCAAGACAGTTTTATGCTGGTATATCGATTCTGTCCGTTCGCTCCACGCTGGGAACGTTCCAATGTTGCAATGTGTAATGCCACCGGCGCTCCATGCTGGGCACTTCCACGCTCAGAACGGCCACTCCTTTGTATCCAATAGAACCGTTGGTTTATTATTTTCATATTAACCCGCCCGAATCGAGACCATTGAACTGCAGGACCTTAATAATCCTGAGCTGTTGGGCACGTTAGCAGTCGTACCAGAGTACTGTAGCGTTCGCTTAAACTGTGCTAGGCGAGGAGCAAAACCTATTCCTGTCATTGCTCCACGCTGGGCACAATACATATAGCAGTCGTACTGGATCGTTTGCTTGAAATAAACTGGATGCGTAGCGACTGTTAGACCTATTAGGCCGTCCGTTCTCCACGCAAGGCAAGTAAGTAGTCGTACTGAAGCAATCCCTTGAACTATGCTCTAAGTAAGAAATATTTCTCCCTATTTCTACCCTTGCTCCACGCTGGGCACTTTAGGATCAAACTGGAGCGTTTGCTTTAACGGTACTATTGATGGAGCGACTGTAAGACCCTTTCAGCCCTTGCTCACCGCTGGGTACGTTAGCAATCGAACTGAAGCGTTGGCGTTAACATTTCTGGAGCTAGACCTGTGATGGCCGATTTTTTTATATTGAAAGCTTTTACTTGTAGCAACGTTACTTATTTGAGTTGTTTCCCTTGTTTGTTGGTGAACTGTGGATAAATGACTGAATTTTATGGAAATTCGTAATCGATGTGATTTATATTTGATCAACTTGCATTTTTTTTTTGCATTTTATTTGTTAGTATGCCTATTGCTCAATGTTTAGATTGGCTTTGGCAGACAAATGTTTCTCAGAGTATTGCAAGGTTTCCCCATCATGCTTATGAGATTCATTTAATATATATATATTAGCTGTATTAACACTTTATATAGGGTAGTGTGCTTATAGCGCCCGGTTACCTTAAAAACCCGTTCAGTCACTCACTTTATATACCTCAATGCTCCACACTGGGAACATATTGGTGTTGAGATTTAACGTCGCCGTCAACACTGTATAGGTCATTTGGAGACGTTGCTTCCAATTTTGTGGGACGTTTTAGAAGGCCTTCATGCGGACTGAAATAATTATTTGTCTTGCTCGCGATGGAATAAGGGCGAGGATTGTGGCCATGTAAATTGATATAAAGGTGCATTATTGAGATATCTGGAAAAAATGCTTCGAAAAATAAAATAGCCGGTATTTTTCTTTAAAACAATACAAATTAATGCATTTTATGCAAAAATGCGATCAATTATGATGACAGGGAAACGAGTTTGAGAGGGATTCCCTAACTAGGTTTCGCACACTAGTTAGATCTATTTTTAGTTCGTGACAAAAATAGAATCCCCATATATGACGCTATGCGACGTTCTTTTTTGGCCTTGTGTGCTTAGGCCATGCCTGAATCGGAAGAAATATGACGCTGAATACTCGCTTCACGCTGGGCACAGTATATATATTTCATGAGTGCTCGCATGCTCTGTGCTGGAAACAGAACAAATATAAGACCATTTTTGGCCTCGCTTCACGCTGGGCACACAATATATATTTCCGGAGTGCTCGCATGCTAAGTGCTGGGAAAGAACAGCTATAAGACCATTGTTGGCCTCGCTCCATGCTGGGCACACCATATATATTTCCAGAGTGTTCGCATGTTCTGTGCTGGGAACAGAACACTATTAGACAATTGTTGGCCTCGCTCCACGCTACGCACACTATCTATATTTCCAGAGTGCTCGCATCGTCTGTGCTGGGAACAGACCAACTATAAGACCATTGCCGGCCCCGCTCCACGCTGGGCACACTACATATATTTCCGAGTGCTCTCATGCTCTGTGTTGGGAACAAAACAGGTATAAGACCATTCTTGGCCTCGCTCCATGCTGGGCACTCCATATTTATTTCCAGAGTGCTCTCATGCTCTGTGCTGGGAACAAAACAGGTATAAGACCATTCTTGGCCTCGCTCCATGCTGGGCACTCCATATTTATTTCCAGAGTGCTCTCATGCTCTGTGCTGGGAACAAAACAGCCATAAGACCATTCTTGGCCTCGCTCCATGCTGGGCACCCCATATATATTTCCAGTGTGCTCCCATGCTTTGTGCTGGGAACAAAACAGCTATAAGACCATTCTTGGCCTCACTCCATGCTGGGCACACCATATGTATTTCCAGAGTGCTCGCATGCTCTGTGCTGGGAACAGAACAACTATAAGACCATTGTTGGCCTCGCTCCACACTGGGCACACTATCTATATTTCCAGAGTGCTCGCATTCTCTGTGCTGGGAACAGAACAACTATAAGACCATTGCCGGGCCCGCTCCACGCTGGGCACACTATATATATTTCCAGAGTGCTGCCATGCTCTGTGCTGGGAACAGAACAACTATAAAACCATTGCCGGCCTCGCTCCACACCGGGCACACTTTATATATTTTCAGAGTGCTCGCATACTCTGTGCTGGGAACAGAACACTTATAAGACCATTGTTGGCCTTGCTCCAAGCTGGGAACACTATATATATTCCAAAGTGCCCGAATGATATGCTGCAGTGTGTAATGACGGCGCTCCATGCTGGGCACCTCCACGCTGGGAACGTTTGCTCCACCGTGGGCACACTTTTTTCCTACAGTTGCAGCTATACATAGACTGCTCGGTTCATTAAAATTTTAGCACATTTTCACAGGGTCCATTATAATTGAAAAAAAAAATCTATAGAAGCATTAATTATTTTTGATTGCAAGTTTATAAGCTCCCGTTGAGTAGAAGTCAAATTATGAAGGTTCAATCTAAAGATGTAGATGTAAATTATTATATGATTGGCACTTTCAAGTTATCATTAGAAAAAGTTGATACGTGTACCTGAACAAGGGAGACAACAATAGAATCGGAACAACAAGAAAAGTTATTCAATATTAAATAGCTATTTTCTCCGTTTCATTTTCAACAATTTATGAAAAATAAAAAACATAAACAAACAGTATTCGTTCAAATGTGCTGTTTTAAATGTGATAATTTTTTGTCTTTCCTTTTGTTTTGTTTTTCGATGAATACTTGTAAGTTTATGAGACACCAGCCTTACTGCAACATACAAATTGACAAATATATATATATATTATTTTTTTTTTCAATGTTCCGTTTTCAAGTCGAGTCCAGTGAAATTCATTTTAAAGGTCTTTTTATAAGTTACAGCTTCTTATAACGACTATATAGGGCCTACGTGTCAGAAACGTCTCAGCATCGGTATTCTTATACAAAGTGAGTGCTCGCATGCTCTGTGCTGGGAACAGAACAACTATAAGACCATTGTTGGCCTCGCTCCACGCTGGGCACACTATATATATTTCCAGAGTGCCCGCATGCTCTGTGCTGGGAACAGAACAGCTATAAGACCATTGTTGACCCCGCTCCACGCTGGACACACCACGTATATTTCCAGAGTGCTCGCATGCTCTGTGCTGGGAACAGAACAGCTATAAGACCATTGTTGGCGTCGCTCCACGCTGGGCACACCATGTATATTTCCAGAGTGCTCGCATGCTCTGTGCTGGGAACAGAACAACTTTAAGACCATTGTTGGCCTCGCTCCACGCTGGGCACACCATGTATATTTCCAGAGTGCTCGCATGCTCTGTGCTGGGAACAGAACAACTTTAAGACCACTGTTGGACTCGCTCCACGCTGGGCACTTTATATATATTTCCAGAGTGCTCGCATGCTCTGTGCTGGGAACAGAACAGCTATAAGACCATTGTTGGCCTCGCTCCACGCTGGGCACACCATGTATATTTCCAGAGTGCTCGCATGCTCTGTGCTGGGAAACAGAACAGCTATAAGACCATTGTTGGCCTCGCTCCACGCTGGGCACATCATGTGTATTTCTATTAAACCATCGCCGACCTCGCTCCCCGCTGGGCACACTTTATATATTTCCAGAGTGCTCAAATGCTCTGTGCTGGCTACACAATAATTATAAAACCATTGCCGGCCTCGCTCCACGCTGGGCACACTATATATATTTCCAAAGTTCTCGAATGCTATGTGCTTTGAACAGAACAACTCTAAACCATTGCCGGCCTCGCTCCACGTTGTGCACAGTATATATATTTCCAGAGTGCTCGCATGCTCTGTGCTGGGAACAGAACAACTATAAGACCATTGCCGGCCGTGCTCCACGCTGGGCACACTATATATATTTCCGGAGCGCTCGTATGCTCTGTGCTGGAACCGAACAGCTATAAGACCATTGTTGGTCTCGCTCCACGCTGGGCACACTATATATATTTCCAGAGCGCTCGAATGCTCTGTGCTGGGAACAGGCCGGCTTCGCTGGGCACCCTATATATATTTCCACAGCGCTCACATGCTCTGTGCTGGGAACAGAACAACTATAAGACCATTGGCGGCTTTGCTCCACGCTGGGCACACTATATATATTTCCAGAGTGCTGACATGCTCTGTGCTGGGAAGAGAACAACTATAAAACAATTGCCGGACTCGCTCCACGCTGGGAACACTATATATATTTCCAGAGTGCTTGCATGCTCTGTGCGGGGAACAGAGCAACTAAAAGACCATTGCCGGCCTCGCCCTATGCTTGACACACTATATATATATCCAAATGCCCGCATCCTCTGTGCTGGGAACAGAACAACTATAAGACCATTCTCGGCCTCGCTCCGGGATTGACACACTATATATATTTCCAGAGTGCTCGCATGCTCTGTGCTGGGAACAGAAAAGCTATAAGACCATTGTTGACGTCGCTCCACGCTGGGCACACCACGTATATTTCCAGAGTGCTCGCATGCTCTGTGCTGGGAACAGAACAACTATAAGACCATTATTGGCCTCGCTCCACGCTGGGCACACTATATATATTTCCAGAGTGCTCGCATGCTCTGTGCTGGGAACAGAAAAGCTATAAGACCATTGTTGACGTCGCTCCACGCTGGGCACACCACGTATATTTCCAGAGTGCTCGCATGCTCTGTGCTGGGAACAGAACAACTATAAGACCATTATTGGCCTCTCTCCACGCTGGGCACACCATGTATATTTCCAGATCGCTCGCATGCTCTGTGCTGGGAACAGAACAGCTATAAGACCATTGCCGGCTGCGCTCCACGCTGGGTACACTATATATATTTCCAGAGTGCTCGCATTCTCTGTGCTGGGAACAGAACAACTATAAGACCATTGTTGGCCTCGCTCCACACTGGGCACACTATATATATATTTCCAGAGTGTTCGCCTGCTCTGTTATGGGAACAGAACGACTATAAAGCCATTGCCGGCCTCGCTCCATGCTGGGCACACTATATATATTTCCAGAGTACTCGCACGCTCTGTGCTGGGAGGAACAAATATAATACCATTGCAGGCCTCGCTCCACGCTAGGCACACCCTTTATATTTCTAGGGTGCTCGCATGCTCTGTGCTTGGAATAGAAAAACGAATAAAACCATTGCCGGCCTCTTTCCACGCTGGGCACACTAAATATATATTTCCACAGTGCTCGCATGCTCTGAGCTGGAAACAGAACGACTATAAGACCATCTCTAGCCTCGCACTTCGCTGGGCACACTATATATATGTTCAGAGTGCTCGCATGCTCTGTGCTGGGATCAGAACAGCTATAAGACCATTGTTGGCCTCGCTCCACGCTGGGCACATTATATATATATATATATCCAGAGTGCTCGCATGCTCTGTGCTGGGAACAGAACAACTAGAAGACCATTGCCGGCCTCGCTCCACGCTGGGCACACAATATATATATTTCCAGAGTGCTCGCATGCTCTGTGCTTGGAATAGAACAGCTATAAGACCAGTGCCGGCCTTGCTCCACGCTGGGCACACTATATATTTTCCAGAGTGCTACCATGCTCTGTGCTGGAAACAGAACAGCTATATGTCCATTGCCGAACTCGCTCCACGCTGGTCCCACTATATATATTTCCAGATCGCTCGCATGCTCTGTGTTGGAACTGAACAACTATAAGACCATTGTTGACGTCGCTCCACGCTGGGCACACTATATATATTTCCAGAGTGCTCGCCTGCTCTGTGCTGGGAACAAAACGACTATAAAGCCATTGCCGGCCTCGCTCCATGCTGGGCATACTATATATATTTCCAGAGTACTCGCATGCTCTGTGCTGGGAACGGAACAAATATAATACCATTGCAGGCCTCGCTCCACGCTAGGCACACCCTTTATATTTCTAGAGTGCTCGCATGCTCTGTGCTTGGAACAGAACAACTTTAAGAACATTGCCAGCCTCGCTCCAGCCTGGGCACACTATATATATTTCCAGAGTGCTCGCATGCTCTGTGCTGGATACACTATATATATATTTCCAGAGTGCTCGCATGCTCTGTGCTTGGAATAGAACAACTATAAGACCATTGCCGGCCTTGCTCCATGCTGGGCACACTATATATTTTTCAAGAGTGCTACCATGCTCTGTGCTTGAAACAGAACAGCTATAGGCTATTGCCGAACTCGCTCCATGCTAGGCACACTCTGTATATTTCTAGGGTGCTCGCATGCTCTGTGCTGGGAACAGAACAACTATAAACCATTGCCGGCCTCACTCAACGCTGGGCACACTATTTATATATATTTCCAGAGTGCTAGCATGCTCTGAGCTGGAAACAGAACGACTATAAGACCATTTCTAGCCTCGCACTACGCTGGGCACACTTTATATATTTCCACAGTGCTCGCATGCTCTGTGATGTGATCAGGGCAGCTATAAGACCATTGTTGGCCTCGCTCCACGCTGGGCACACGATATGTATATTTCCAGTGTGCACGCATGCTCTGTGTTGGGAACAGAACACTTATACGTCAATTGTTGGCCTCGCTCCACGCTGGGCACACTATATATACTGACAGAGCGCTCGCATGCCCTGTGCTGGGAAAAGAACAACTATAAGACCATTATTGGCCTCGCTCCACGCTGGGCACACTATATATAGTTTCAGAGTGCTCGCATGCCCTGTGCTGGGAACAGAACACCTATAAGACCATTGCCGGCCTTGCATCACTCTGGGCATACTGTATATATTTTCGGAGCGCTCGTATGATCTATGCTCGGAACAGAACAACTATAAGTCCCATTGTAGGCCTCGCTCCACGCTTGGCACGTTTTATTTTCTTCCGGAGCTCTGGCTTGCTATGTTTTCTTCCGGGACGCACGCTTGCTCTCTGCTGGCACGGAGCAACTGGGTACGTTATAGGCCCTATATACTTCCGGTGCGTTCATTCTCGGGGTATAGGTCTTATATTACTTCGTGTCTAGCACAGATCAAGCAACGTAGAATGCGTAATGTTCCCAGCGTGGAGCAAGGGCAGGTTGCTCCGTATCCCTGCTCCCGTATCCAGCACAGAGCAAGCAACTGATTCAGTGTAATACATAACGAACGCAGAGTGGAGTAAGGGCAGGAATATGTCTTTAAGTTCTTCGCTCACAGCACAGAGCAAGTGACCGCTCCAATACAATATGCAACGTTCCCAGCGTGGAGCAGGGACAGAAATAGATCTTATATCCAGCGAAAGATCCAGTAGAACACGTGACGTCCCCAGCGTAGAGCAAGGCAAGAAATAGGTCTTCCTTATTGTTGATCCGTGCCCAGCACAGAGCAAGTGACCTCTTCAGTATAGAACTTAACGTGCCCGGCTTGCTTAGGGCAAGTGCAGGTATAGGCGAATGCTTCAGTATAATATACTGTATACTTAAAGTTCCCAGCATGGAGCAATGGTAGGAATGGTATAATAGTTATTCCATGCCCAGCACAGACCAAGCGACCGCTCCTATACAATATGTAACGTTTCCAGCACGGAGCAAGGACAGGAATATGTCTCAATACGTAACGTTCCAAGCGAGGAGCAAGCGGCCGCTTCAGTAAAATATAACGTGTCCAATGTGGAGCAAGGACATAAATAGGTCTTATAGCGTGTAGCGAGGCCAGCTGTAGGTCTTACAGTTGTTGTGTTTCCTACACATTAGTACTGTCAGCGTGTCCAATGTGGAACGAGGCAAGCTGTAGATCTCGCTTGCTGTGTTTCCGGCAGAGGAAGCGACTGCTCAGCGGGTAGTACTGTCAACGTGTCCCGCATGGAGCGAGGACAGCTGTAGGCTGAGACGGGGCACAGCGATTCTAACGCTCCTTAGAGCTACCTTCAGAATCTGAAATGCTACTGGTGTCACGTCAAATGGCATTCATACACTAGGCTTTTTTATGTAAGAAACTGAAGTGATGTTTTCAGGTGGCCTCTGAAAAACTATGTTGACTGTTTTGTAAAAGTTAAAGCTTGAAATAGTCGGATTTCCTCCCTTGTAAAAGTCTAATTTTATTAAATTAAATTAAGTGTGGAAAATAGTTATTAGTGTTCAAATTATTCTTTGTTTTTACAGTGAGAATATTTTGAGAATATTTTCTGATGTTCTTGTGGCAATATTGATGAAATAGTGATAATATTTTAATTTTGTTTTCCCAAGGGTTGTGAATGATATGATGTTACCTCTTTGATATAAAGTTTTAGTAATATTTTATAAATAATTTCAGTGATATGCTGATAAATGATACACTTCGTAAAAATAGGTCTTATAAAGCACTGGTTTGCACATATGTCTGCTGTTCATGCATCAGTCTTGGAAGGTCTCTAATTGTCCGTCCGTCTGTTTGTTCAGCTCGTCATTTTGGTTGGTTGTTTGGGCAATGGTAGCACTGGTAACTAGTTATTATGAATGTTTCGACAAGTTTGTTCGAATCCCGTAGGGCATGCGGACGATGGGTATATTTGTTGTTAAGCCTGAGCTGGCAGACTTTCAGCCTTCTTGAAGTCTGGCCG
Organism: Lucinisca nassula; assembly: GCA_963580285.1. NCBI lineage: Eukaryota > Metazoa > Mollusca > Bivalvia > Lucinida > Lucinidae > Lucinisca > Lucinisca nassula. The sequence goes on from OY757017.1 coordinate 42,386,058, forward strand.
TCTAGAACACTAATATATTTATTAAAATGTTAAACCTTTCCTTTAAAGAGCAGAAGCATTTTTTATTGTTTTTCTTTGACATAATTCTGACCCTATAGTATGTTGACACGTAGTGTTGTAAACTCTTACACGAGTGATCATTTCATATGGGATTTTATGGTTTATCACATAACGGTGTTAAATCGGGTTTTATTGCTGAAAACGTTAAAGAGAAAAATAGAGTTGTCATGGATGGCGTCGTGAGGTTACGCGTCAGTAGCCATGTGTTATTACAAGTGTGGTCGTGTGATTTTTATTACATGACGTTATCCACTGTTTAACAGCGGCGTTATGTAATAAATATATGTAGCCGGCCTGACTGAGGTGTGTCTTTATTTGCTAAATATTGTGGAGTTTTCAGGGATTTACAGGTCTCTGAAAATGTATCGAGCTATTTATCCTATTTAGTATGATTTAAGCATACATAATTTCTGTTTGAAGAAGTTTTACACATCCTTCCGATTTTGTAGTATGTGAGATAAAATGACACCTAAAGCCCCACTGCCCTATGAAACCGCGGATGTTCAAGTGTAGTGGCTCCGACTTGCAACACTTTTGCCATGCAGGCGTGGAATGTTCTAGCGGTTTATCTGTACGCTATTGACGCGGAAGCAGCATGCAGCCTAGTCTATTTCTCCTAGTCCCGATTGGCGGGGGCCCTAAGCACAGAAAAGAAACAAGAGGATCATAATGGTCCTATATCGCTCACCTGAGCTAAGAGATTTACATACTATAAACTGAAGTTTCACATGGTAGATTGCTCTAAGACTTGGTATAAATCGTTTGACCCCCAGGGGTATTATCTGAACAATCTTGGTAGAGGTCCACTTTTGGAAGCTAAAAGCCAAAGATCAAAGGCCAGGGCCTTCTGGTTATTTATATCCGGGCCTTCTGGGTTCAGACAAGAAGATTTTAAAGGTTTCTCTATATAGACAAGGTGTGTTTGTGAAACACTAACATGTCCCCGGGTAGGTTCATTTTTCCTTTGAAGTAGATCACTGGACAAGGTCAAGGTCACAGGTCAAAATTTATATACGAGTTGGAAGCCCATGTCAAAAGTCACCTACATGCCAAAAATTAAGGCTCTATCTCAAACGGTTCAAAAGTTATAATAATGTAGGTCAGGGTCAAGGGCACAGGTCAAAATGTATGAGTGAGAAGGCCATTTCACAAGGAACCTACATGCCAAATATGAGGGCTCTATCTCAAACGGTTCAAAAGTTATGACCAATATTTTTTTAAAGTGTGTGTGTTTTAGATTTACGTCCCACCAACAACTAAGGTCATACGGAAACGGGACCTCGGTTTAAAGACATCCGAAAGTCTGGAGAAGCCAAGGAGGATCGATCCTGCGGTCCCTGGTTTATCAGGCGAGTAGAATAACCACAACACCACAAAGGCTTATTTGTCTTTAAAGTAGTAAAAAGGTCATGATCAAGGTCAAACAATTTTGTAGCAGTGGGAAGCTCTTGCCACAAGAAACTTATTTGCTAATTAAGAAGGCCCTACCTCAAACGGTTCAAAAGATATGACAAATGTTAGTTTTTCTTTCATGTAGGTCAAATGTTAAAATTTTTATATAAGTGGGAAGCCCTTTTCATAAGGAACCTGCCTGTCAAAAATGAAGGCTCTATCTCAAACAGTTCTGAAGTTATGGTCAATGTAATTTTTCTAAAGTAAGTCACAGACCAAGATCAAGGTCATAGGTCAATTTTTTGTTTGAATTGAAAGCCCTTGTCCCAAGGAACTTATAAGCCAAATATGAAGGCTATATCCCAAACGGTTAAGAAGTTATGACAAAAGTTATAGGTTCTTTAAAGTAGATCACAGGTCAAAGTCAAGGACACAGGTCATCACAGGTCCTGGTGTATGAATGTCATTTGACGTGTCACCAGTAACAATTCTGATTCTGATTCTGATCATTTTTTATGAATCGAAAGCCCTGGTCTTAAGGAACTTATAAGCCAGATATGAAGGCTATAACTCAAACGGTTCAGAAGTTATGACCAATGTTTTTTTTGTTTTTGTTTTGTTTTTTTATAAAGTAGGTAACAGGTCAAGGTCAAGGTCATAGGTAAAACATGTTTGGTATGAGTCGGAAGCCCTTTTCCCGAGGAACTTACATGCCAAAAATGAAGGCTCTATCTCAAACCGTTCAACAGTTATGACCAATGATAAAGTTGAACAACCAACAAATAGATAAATAAATAAACAAACAGACAGGACAAAAACAGTATGTCCCCGCTATCGCTACCGAGGACAAGGAAGGCAATGTTCAGGAATCAGTACAATTAACCCTTACCTCCCATCAATCACCAACAAACAAGTGGGCCCCGAGTATTTGAACAATCTCGGTAGAAGTCCACTAGATCAAGCTACATACCAAATATCAAAGACCTGGGCCTTCTGGTTTCAGACAAGTTTTTTAAAGGTTTTCCCTTCGTATCTCTACGGAAAACATGTGGGATCCAGTGCGGGGCCATTTTTTTGCTCCGGGACTATAAATTGAATAATCTTGGTAGAGGTCCACTAGATGAAGCTACATATCAAATATCAAAGGCCTGGGCCTTCTCGTTTCGGACAAGAGGATTCTTAAAGGAGTTCCCTATAAAAGTCTATGTAAAACTAGTGGGCCCAGGGCGGGGCCATTTTTGGCCACAAGGCTATAATTTGAGCAATCTTTGTAGAGGTCCACTAGAAAAAGCTACATGCCAAATATCAAAGACCTGGAATTTCTGGGATCAGACAAGAAGATTTTAAAGGGTTTTCCCTATATGGGTCTACGTAAAACATGTGACCCCTAAGGCGGGGCCAACTGTGATCCCAGAGCGATAATATGAATAACTTTGGTAGAAGTCCATTAGTTGAAGCTTCATACAAAATATCAAAGAACTGGGACTTCTGTTTCAGACAATATTTTTAAAGGCTTCCCTATATAAGTCTTAAGACAAGAAGCTTTTTAAAGGGTTTCCCTATGTATGTCTTTGTGAACCCAGTGGGCCTAACCCCAGGGCCATTTTTGGCCCCAGGGCTATTATTTGAACAATCTTGGTAGATGTCATCTAGAAGTAGCTTCATAACAAATACTGAAGACCTGGGCCTTTTGGTTTCAGACATGAAGATTTTAAACTGGTTTCCCTATGTATGTCTATGTAAACCCAGTGGGCCCCGCCAAGGGGCCATTTTTGCCTGAGGGTTATGATTTGAACAATTTTGGTAGAAGTCCACTAGAAAGAGCTTCATACCAAATATCAATCAAAGACTAGAGCCTTCTAGTTTCAGACATGAAGATTTTAAAATGTTTTCCCTATGTATGTCTATGGAAACCCACTGGGCCCTGTCCCTGGGCCATTTCGGACCCCAGGCCTTTAATTTGAACAAGTTTGGTAGAGATCTACTAGATGAAGTTTCAAACCAAATATCAAAGATCTGGGCCTTCTGACCTCAGACAAGAAGATTTTGTAAAGTTTTTTTCCTATATACATCTGTGTAAACCCAGTGGGTCCCGCCACGGGGCTATAATCGACCCCCGGGCTATGATTTGAACCATCTTGGTAGAGGTCCACTGGAAGAAGCTTTATTCCAAATATCAAACACCTGGGCTTCTGAAGCTTCATACCAAATATAGAAGAAATATTGGAGTGTGACTTCTGCAGCTGGTTTCAGACAAGAAGATTTTTAAGGGTTTTTCCTATAAAAGTCTATAAAAACAAATTGGGCCCCGCCCCGGTGCAACTTTTGGCAAGGAATACACCACAGAACTTGAAAATATGAAGCCTATTCCTGCTATTGCTCTGCAGAGCATGCGAGCACTCTGGGAAAATATATAGTGTGCCCAGCGTGGAGCGAGGCCAACAGTGGTCTTATAGATGTTCTGTTCCCAGCACAGTGCGTGCGAGCACTCTGGAAGCATATATAGTGTGCCCGGCATGAAGAGAGGCCAACAATGGTCTTATAGTTGTTCTGTTAAGAGCACACAGCATGCGAGCACTCTTGAAATATATATAGTGTGTCCAGCGTGGCGCGAGGCCAACACTGGTCTTATAGTTGTTCTGTTCCCAGCACAGAGCATGAAAGCACTCTGGAAATATATAAAATGTGTGTCCAGCGTGGAGCGAGGCCAACAATGGTTTTACAGTTGTTCTGTTTCCAGCAGAGAGCATGCTAGCTATCTGGACATATAAAAAGTGTGCCCAGCGTGGAACGAGGCCAACAATGGTCTTATAGTTGTTCTGTTCCCAGCACAGAGCATGCGAGCACTCTGGAAATATATATAGTGTGCCTAGCGTGGAGCGAGGTCGGCAATGGTCTTATAGTTGTTCTGTTCCCACCACAAAGCAAGCGAGCACTCTGGAAATATATATAGTTTCTCCAGCGTGGAGCGAGGCCAACAATGGTCTTATAGTTGTTCAGTTCCCAGCGCTCTTGAAATAAATATAGTGTGCCTAGCGTGTATCGAGGCCAACAATGGTCTTATAGTTGTTCTGTTCACAGCACAGAGCATGCGAGCGCTCCGGAAATATATATAGTGTGCCCAGTGCGGAGCGAGTCCAACAAAGGTCTCATATTTGTTCTGTTCCCAGCACAGAGCATGCGAACACTCTGGAAATCTATATACTGTGCCCAGCGTGGAGCGAGGCCGGCGATGGTTTATAGTTGTTCTGTTCCATGCACGGATCATTCGAGCACTTTGGAAATATATATAGTGTGCCCAGCGTGGATCGAGGCCGGCAATGGCCTTATAGTTGTTCTGTTCCCAGCACAAGAGCAAGCGAGCACGCTGGAAATATATATAGTGTGCCCGGTTTGGTGCGAGGCCGGGAATGGTTGTATAGTTGTTCTGTTCCCAGCACAGGCCATGCCAGCACTCTGGAAATATGTACATGTATAGTGTGCCCAGCGTGGAGCGGGGCCGGCAATGGTCTTACAGTTGGTCTGTTCCCAGTACAGGCGATGCGAGCACTCTGGAAATATAGATAGTGTGCGTAGCGTGGAGCGAGGCCAACAATTGTCTTATAGTGTTCTGTTCACTGCACAGAGCATGTGAGCACTCTGGAAATATATATGGTGTGCCCAGCATGGAGCGAGGCCAACAATGGTCTTATAGCTGCTGTGTTCCCAGCACAGAGCATGCGAGCACACCGGAAATATATACTGTGTGCCCAGCGTGAAGCGAGGCCAACAATGGTCTTATATTTGTTCTGTTCCCAGCACAGAGCATACGAGCACTCTGGAAATATATATATACTGTGCCCAGCGTGGAGCTAGTGCGGCAATGGTTTATAGTTATTCTATTCCAAGCACATAGCATTCGAGCATTTTGGAAATATATATATAGTGTGCCCAGCGTTGAGCGAGGCTGATAATGGTCTTATAATTGTTTTGTTCCCAGCAGAGAGCATGCGAGCACTCTGAAAATATATATAGTGTGCCCGGCGTGGAGCGAGGTCGGCAATGGTTTTATAGTTGTTCTGTTCCCAGCACAGAGCATGCCAGCACTCTGGAAATATATATAGTGTGCCCAGCGTGGAGCGGGCCGGCAATGGTCTTATAGTTGTTCTGTTTGCGAGCACTCTGGAAATATAGATAGTGTGCCCAGCGTGGAGCGAGGCCAACAATGGTCTTATAGTTGTTCTGTTCCCAGCACAGAGCATGCGAGCATTCTGGAAATATATGTAGTGTATCCAGCGTGGAGCGAGGCCAACAATGGTCTTATAGTTGTTCTGTTCCCAGCACAGAGCATGCAAGCGCTCTGGAAGTATATATAGTGTGCCCAGCGTGGAGCGAGGCCGGCAATGGATTTTTAGTTGTTCTGTTCCCCGCACAGACATAGGCCTCGCTCCACACTGGGCACGTTTTATTTTCTTCCGGAGCTCTAGCTTGCTCTGTGCTGGGCACGCTATGTTTTCTTCCGGGACGCTGGATTGCTCTCTGCTGGCACGGTGCAACGAAGTACGCTATATAGGCCCTATATACTTCCGGTGCGCCAATCCTCGGGGTAAAGGTCTTATATTTCTTCGTGTCTAGCACAGCTCCCGCTCCAGTAGAATGCGTAACGTGCCCAGCGTGGAGCAAGGGCAGGTTGTTCCGTATTCAGCGCAGAGCAAGAAACAAATTCAGTATAATAACGAACGCAGAGTGGAGTAAGGGCAGGAATATGTCTTAAAGTTCTCCGCTCACAGCACAGAGCAAGTGACTGCTCCAGTACAATATGCAACGTTCCCAGCGTGGAGCAGGGACAAGAATAGATCTTATATCCAGCGAAACATCCAATAGAACACGTGACGTCCCCAGCGTGGAGTAAGGCAAGAAATAGGTCTTTCTTATTGTTGATCCGTGCCCAGCACAGAGCAAGTGACCGTTTCACTATAGTACGTAACGTGCTCAGCTTGGAGCAAGTGCAGGTTTAGGTCTTAAGTTGCTCCCTGCTCCGTGCTCATGAATGCTTCAGTATAATATATACTGAAAGTTCCCAGCATGGAGCAAGGGAAGGAATGTATAATAGTTATTCCGTGCCCAGCACAGACCAAGCGACCGCTCCCATGCAAGCACAGCCACACTTCATCTTAATTTGTGTTCACTTTGAAGTAGTATTTCTAAGCTGAAATGTTTCCAACATGTAAGGCCCTATATAGCCGGTAGAAAAAGCTTTAACTTGTAAAAACTATACCGAGTTAAAATAGATTTTTCTTGACTTGAAAAACGGTTTGGTGTATAATCAAGACGTATTTATTGACGATATGATATGACATTTTCAGGCTCACAAAACAATATATATATATTAGTCACTATGTATTTTTAAGTAAGGCTGGTGCCTCATGGCCGATAAGTATTCGATTAAATACGAACAAAAAAAAACTACCACGATTAAAACAACACTCTTGAAAAAAATATTGTTTATTTTTGGAATTTATTTTTCACATTGTTGAAAGTCAAACGCAGACATTAGCTGTTTAACATGAAATAACCTTTTCTTGTGGTTCCGATTCTATTGTTGTCTCCCTTGCCAGGTTCAAGCATCAACTTTTGCTAATGATAACTTGAAAGTGACAAGATGCATGCTCTCCAATCGTATTTCTATAAAGTATAATAGGCTACATCTACATCGTTACATTAAATCGTCATAATTTGACTTCTACTCAACGGGAGCTAATAAATTGACAATGATAAATTTATATAACTATTGCTTCAAAGTATAGCTGCAACTGTAGTAAAAGAGTGTGTCCACGGTGGAGCAAATGAGGTGCCCAGCATGGATCGCCGGCCTGTCCTTGCTCCACGCTGGGGACGTTGCATATTGTATTGGAGTAGTCGCTTCTCTGTGTTGTGAGCGGAGCAGCTCTAAAACTGATTCCTCCCTTGCTCCACGCTGGGAACGTTTCGCATTCTACTGGACACTTTGACAGTACTATCTGAGCAGTCGCTTCCTCTTTGCCGGAAACATAGCGGCTATAAGCTCTTTTTCTGCACTTGCTCCACGCTGGGAACGTTACGTGTCCTACTGGATCGGTCGCTAGCTCTTTTGCTAGGTACAGAGCAAGTATAATACCTTTTCCTGCTTATGCTCCACGCTGGGAGCGGTACATATTCTACTGGATCTGTCGCACGCTCTGTGCGACAACGCCATTAAGATTGTGAAAGTGCCCAGCGTGGAGCAGTGGCAAGAGTAGGCATAACAGTCGCTCCACCTCCGGCACAATTCAAGCGACCTGGCCAGCACAGAGCATGCGAGCACTCTGGAAATATATATAGTGTGCCCGGCGTGGAGTGAGGCCGGGAATAGTTTTATAGTCGTTCTGTTCCCAGCACAGAGCATGCCAGCACTCTGGAAATATATGTAGTGTGCCCAGCGTGGAGCGGGGCCGGCAATGGTCTTATAGTTGTTCTGTTCCCAGCGCCGACAATGCGAGCACTCTGGAAATATAGATAGTGTACCCAATGTGGAGCGAGGCAAACAATTGTCTTAAAGTGTTGTGTTCCCAGCGCAGATCATACGAGCAGTCTGGAAATATATATGGTGTGCCCAGCATTGGGGGAGGTCAACAATGGTCTTATAGCTGTTCTGTTCCCAGTACAGAGCATACGAGCATGCGAGCACTCTGGAAATATATATAGTGTGCCCAGCGTGGAGCGAGGCCGGCAATGGTCTTATAGTTGTTCTGTTCCCAGCACAGAGGATGCGGGCACTCTGGAAATATATATAGTGTGCCCAGAGTGGAGCGAGGCCGCAATGATCTTTAAGTTGTTCTGTTCCACGCACAGAGCATGCAAGCACACTAGAAATATATATAGTGTGCCCAGCGTGGAGCGAGGCTGGCAATGGTTTTATAGTTGTTGTGTTCCCAGCACAGAGCATGTGAGCACTCTGGAAATATATATAGTGTTCCCAGCGGGGAGCGAGGTCGGCGATGGTTTAATAGTTGTTCTGTTTCCAGCACAGAGCATGCGAGCACACTGGAAATATATATAGTGTGCCCAGCGTGGAGCGAGGCCGGCAATGCTTTTATAGTTGTTCTGTTCCCAGCACAGAGCATGCAAACACTCTGGAAATATATGAAGTGTGCCCAGCGTGGAGCGAGGCCGGCAATAGTCATAAAGTTGTTCTTTTCCCAGCACAGAGGATGCGGGCACTCTGGAAATATATATAGTGTGCAACGCGTAGAACGAGGCCGTCAATGGTCTTATAGTTGTTCTGTTCCAAGCACAATGCATGCGAACACTCTGGAAATATACATAGTGTGCCCAGCGAGGAGCGAGGCCGGCAATGGTCAGATAGTTTTTCTTTTCCTAGCACAGAGCATGCTAGCATTCTGGAAATAAATATAGTGTGCCCAGCGTGGAGCGAGGCCAACAATGGTCTTATATTTGTTCAGTTTCCAGCACAGAGCATACGAGCATTCTGGAAAATATATATAGTGTACCCAGCATGGAGAGAGGCCAACAATGGTCTTAAAGCTGTTCTGTTCCCAGCACAGAGCATGCGAGCAGTCTGGAAATCTTATATTTGTTCAGTTTCCAGCACAGAGCATGCGAGCATTCTGGAAAATATATATAGTGTACCCAGCGTGGAGTGAGGCCAACAATTTTCTTATAGTTGTTCAGTTCCAAGCACAGAGCATACCAGCGCTCTGGAATTATATATAATGTGCCCAGCGTGGAGCGAGGCCAACAATGGCCTTATAATAGTTGTTCTGTTCCCAGCAAAGAGCATGCGAGCACTCTAGAAATATATATAGTGTGTCCAGCGTGGAGCGAAGCCAACAATGGTCTTATATTTGTTCTGTTCCCAACACAGAGCATGCGAGCACTCTGGAAATATATATAATGTGCCCAGCGTGGAGCGAGGCCGGCAATGGTTTATAGTTGTTCTATTCCAAGCACGAATCATTCGAGCACTTTGGAAATATATATAATGTGCCCAGCGTGAAGCGAGGCCGGCAATGGTCTTATTGTTGTTCTGTTCCAAGCACAGAGCATGTGAACACTCTGGAAATATATATAGTGTGCCCGGCGTGGAGCCAGGCCGGGAATGGTTTTATAGTTGTTTTCTTCCCAGCACAGATCATGTCAGCACTCTGGAAATATAAATAGTGTGCCCAGCGTGGAGCGGCCGGCAATGGTCTTATAGTTGTTCTGTTCCTAGCACAGAGGATGCGGGCACTCTGGAAATATAGATAGTGTGCCCAGCGTGGAGCGAGTCCAACAATTGTCTTATAGTGTTGTGTTCCCAGCACAGAGCATGCGAGCACTCTGGAAACATATGTAGTGTGCCCAGCATGGAGGGAGGCCAACAATGGTCTTGTAGTTGTTCTGTTCCCATCACAGAGCAAGCGAGCGCCCTGTTGATATATATAGTGTGTCCAGCGTGGAGCGCGGCCAACAATGGTCTTATAATTGTTCTGTTCCCAGCACAGAACATGCGAGCGCTCCGGAAATATGTATATTGTGCCCAGCGCAGAGCGAGGCCAACAATGATCTTATATTTGTTCTCTTCCCAGCACAGAGCATGCGAGCACTCTGGAAATATATATACTGTGCCCAGCGAGGCCGGCAATTGCCTATAATTGTTCTGTTCCAAGCACGGATCATTCGTGCACTTGGAAATATATATAGTGTGCCCAGCGTAGAGCGGGGCCGACAATGGTATTATAGTTGTTCTGTTCCCAGCACAGAGCATGCGAGCACTCTGGAAATATATATACTGTGCCCAGCGTGGAGCGAGGCCGGCAATGGCTTATAATTGTTCTGTTCCAAGCACGGATCATTCGTGCACTTTGGAAATATATATTGTGTGCCCAGCGTGGAGCAAGGCCGGCAATGGTATTATAGTTGTTCTGTTCCCAGCACAGAGCATGCGAGCACTCTGGAAATATATATAGTGTGCCCGGCGTTGAGCGAGGCCGGGAATAGTTTTATAGTCGTTCTGTTCCCCGCACAGAGCATGCCAGCAATCTGGAAATATATGTAGTGTGCCCAGCGTGGAGCGGGGCCGGCAATTGTCTTATAATTGTTCTGTTCCCAGCACAGACAATGCGAGCACTCTGGAAATATAGACAGTGTGCCCTGTGTGGAGCGAGGCCAACAATTATCTTATAGCTGTTCTGTTCCCAGTACAGAGCATGCGAGCACTCTGGAAATATATATATTGTGCCCAGCGCGGAGCGAGGCAAACAATGATCTTATATTTGTTCTCTTCCCAGCACAGAGCATGCGAGCACTCTGGAAATATATATATATTGTGCCCAGCGTGGAGCGAGGCCGGCAATGGCTTATAATTGTTCTGTTCCAAGCACAGGTCATTCGTGCACTTTGGAAATATATATAGTGTGCCCAGCGTGGAGCGAGGCCGGCAATGGTATTATAGTTGTTCTGTTCCCAGCATAGAGCATGCGAGCACTCAAGAAATATATATACTGTGCCCAGCGTGGAGCGAGGCCGGCAATGGCTTATAATTGTTCTGTTCCAAGCACGGATCATTCGTGCACTTTGGAAATATATATTGTGTGCCCAGCGTGGAGCGAGGCCGGCAATGGTATTATAGTTGTTCTGTTCCCAGCTCAGAGCATGCGAGCACTCTGGAAATATATATAGTGTGCCCGGCGTGGAGCGAGGCCGGGAATAGTTTTATAGTCGTTCTGTTCCCAGCATAGAGCATGCCAGCAATCTTGAAATATATGAAGTGTGCCCAGCGTGGAGCGGGGCCGGCAATTGTCTTAAAGTTGCTCTGTTCCCAGCACAGACAATGCGAGCACTCTGGAAATATAGATAGTGTGCCCTGTGTGGAGCCAGGCCAACAATGGTCTTATAGTTGTTCTGTTCCCAGCAAAGAGCATGCGAGCACTCTGGAAATATATATAGTGTGCCCAGCGTGGAGCGAGGCCAACAATGGTCTTATAGTTGTTCTGTTCCCAGCAAAGAGCATGCGAGCACTCTGGAAATATATATAGTGTGCCCAGCGTGGAGCAAGGCCGGAAATGGTCTTATAGTTGTTCTGTTCCAAGCACAGAGGAGGTGGGCACTCTGGAAATATAGATAGTGTGCCCAGTGTGGAGCGAGGCCAACAATTGTCTTATAGATGTTTTTGTTCCCAGTACAGAGCATGCGAGCACTCTGGAAATATATATAGTGTGCCCAGCGTGGAGCGAGGCCAACAATGGTCTTATAGTTGTTCTGTTCCAAGCACAGAGGAGGCGGGCACTCTGGAAATATATATAGTGTGCCCAGCGTGGAGCGAGGCCAACAATGGTCTTATAGTTGTTCTGTTCCCAGCAAAGAGCATGCGAGCACTATGGAAATATATATAGTGTGCCCAGCGTGGAGCAAGGCCGGAAATGGTCTTATAGTTGTTCTGTTCCAAGCACAGAGCATGCCAGCAATCTGGAAATATATGTAGTGTGCCCAGCGTGGAGCGGGGCCGGCAATTGTCTTATAGTTGTTCTGTTCCCAGCACAGACAATGCGAGCACTCTGGAAATATAGACAGTGTGCCCTGTGTGGAGCGAGGCCAACAATTGTATTATAGCTGTTCTGTTCCCAGTACAGAGCATGCGAGCACTCTGGAAATATATATATTGTGCCCAGCGCGGTGCGAGGCAAACAATGATCTTATATTTGTTCTCTTCCCAGCACAGAGCATGCGAGCACTCTGGAAATATATATATTGTGCCCAGCGTGGAGCGAGGCCGGCAATGGCTTATAATTGTTCTGTTCCAAGCACAGGTCATTCGTGCACTTTGGAAATATATATAGTGTGCCCAGCGTGGAGCGAGGCCGGCAATGGTATTATAGTTGTTCTGTTCCCAGCATAGAGCATGCGAGCACTCAAGAAATATATATACTGTGCCCAGCGTGGAGCGAGGCCGGCAATGGCTTATATTTGTTCTGTTCCAAGCACGGATCATTCGTGCACTTTGGAAATATATATTGTGTGCCCAGCGTGGAGCGATGCCGGCAATGGTATTATAGTTGTTCTGTTCCCAGCACAGAGCATGCGAGCACTCTGGAAATATATATAGTGTGCCCGGCGTGGAGCGAGGCCGGGAATAGTTTTATAGTCGTTCTGTTCCCAGCACAGAGCATGCCAGCAATCTGGAAATATATGAAGTGTGCCCAGCGTGGAGCGGGGCCGGCAATTGTCTTATAGTTGCTCTGTTCCCAGCACAGACAATACGAGCACTCTGGAAATATAGATAGTGTGCCCTGTGTGGAGCGAGGCCAACAATGGTCTTATAGTTGTTCTGTTCCCAGCAAAGAGCATGCGAGCACTCTGGAAATATATATAGTGTGCCCAGCGTGGAGCGAGGCCAACAATGGTCTTATAGTTGTTCTGTTCCCAGCAAAGAGCATGCGAGCACTCTGGAAATATATATAGTGTGCCCAGCGTGGAGCAAGGCCGGAAATGGTCTTATAGTTGTTCTGTTCCAAGCACAGAGGAGGTGGGCACTCTGGAAATATAGATAGTGTGCCCAGTGTGGAGCGAGGCCAACAATTGTCTTATAGATGTTTTTGTTCCCAGTACAGAGCATGCGAGCACTCTGGAAATATATATAGTGTGCCCAGCGTGGAGCGAGGCCAACAATGGTCTTATAGTTGTTCTGTTCCCAGCAAAGAGCATGCGAGCACTCTGGAAATATATATAGTGTGCCCAGCGTGGAGCGAGGCTGGCAATGGTATTTACGTTGTTCTGTTCCCCGCACAGAGCATGCAAGCACACTATATATATAGTGTGCCCGGCACGGAGCGAGGCTGGCAATGGTTTTATAGTTGTTGTGTTCCCAGCACAGAGCATGTGAGCACTCTGGAAATATATATAGTATGCCCAGCGGGGAGCGAGGTCGGCGATGGTTTAATAGTTGTTCTGTTTCCAGCACAGAGCATACGAGCACTGGAAATATATATAGTGTGCCCAGCGTGGAGCGAGGCCGGCAATGCTTTTATAGTTGTTCTGTTCCAAGCACAGAGCATGCGAACACTCTGGAAATATAAATAGTGTGCCCAGCGTGGAGCGAGGCCGGCAATGGTCTTACAGTTGTTCTGTTCCCCGCACAGAGCATGCAAGCACACTAGAAATATATATAGTGTGCCCAGCGTGGAGCGAGGCTGGCAATGGTTTTATAGTTGTTGTGTTCTCAGCACAGAGCATGTTAGCACTCTGGAAAAATATGTATAGTGTTCCCAGCGAGGAGCGGGGTCGGCGATGGTTTAATAGTTGTTCTGTTTCCAGCACAGAGCATACGAGCACTCTGGAAAGATATATAGTGTGCCCAGCGTGGAGCGAGGCCGGCAATGCTTTTATAGTTTTTCTGTTCCCAGCACAGAGCAGGCGAACACTCTGGAAATATATATAGTGTGCCCAGCGTGGAGCGAGGCCGGCAATGCTTTTATAGTTGTTCTGTTCCCAGCACAGAGCATGCGGGCACTCTGGAAATATATACAGTGTGCCAAGCGTGGAGCGAGGCCGGCAATGGTCTTTAAGTTGTTCTGTTCCACGCACAGAGCATGCAAGCACACTAGAAATATATATAGTGTGCCCAGCGTGGAGCGATGCTGGCAATGGTTTTATAGTTGTTGTGCTCCCAGCACAGAGCATGTGAGCACTCTGGAAATATATATAGTGTGCCCAGCGGGGAGCGGGGTCGGCGATGGTTTAATAGTTGTTCTGTTTCCAGCACAGAGCATACGAGCACTCTGGAAAGATATATAGTGTGCCCAGCGTGGAGCGAGGCCGGCAATGCTTTTATAGTTGTTCTGTTCCCAGCACAGAGCATGCGAACACTCTGGAAATATACATAGTGTGCCCAGCGAGGAGCGAGGCCGGCAATGGTCAGATAGTTTTTCTTTACTCTCCACAGAGCATGCGAGCACTCTGGAAATATATATTGTGTGCCCAGCGTCGTGTAAACCACTTAGAGATTCTAAGCCTGTCCAGGAACCGCGGTGCGAGGCGGACCGTCCATGCTAATAAACATTGGGCGACATAACTTGAGATGTGATTCCATCTCAATGTCGGGTAAAAAAAAAAACCCACAAAATTGGATGCAAGGTTCTAAAACGACCTTTACACTTTTGACGGGGACGTTAAACCTCAAATCACACACTAAAAACAATACGACTCGTAAAGAAACGGCAGGAATAGCCGCATGGTATATATAGTGTGTAGCTAATTCTAAACCCGTTTGCCGCAAACTATATATATTAAATGAATCTTATAAGCATGCTATGGTAACCTTGCATCCGTTTGCAATACTTTGAGTAACATTTGTCTGCCAAAGTCAATCTAAACATTGAGCAATAGGCATACAAACCAATATATGATGCAAACAAATTCAGGATAATCAAATATAAATCAGATCGTTTACGAATTTCCATAAAATAACACGTTAAGTCCACCAATAAAACAAGGGAAACAACTCAAATAAGTAACGTTGCTACAAGTAAAAGCTTTAAATATACAAAAGCTCATATTTTGCTCTCAGACCCTCACGGGTCTAAATTCGCTCCATGTCCAGAACTGTTAACGCAAACGCTCCAGTTCGATTGCTAACACACCCAGCATAGAGCAAGGGCTGAAAAGGGTCTTATAGTCGCCCCATCAACAGCACCGTTAAAGCAAACCCTCCAGTTTGATAAGGGTAGAAATAGGGAGAAATAGGTCTTACTAAAGTCATTTTATGTTGAGCAGAGTTCAAGAGATTGCTTCAGTACGACTACTTACTTGCCCATCGTGGAGAAAGGACAGCCTAATAGGTCTAACAGTCGCTACAATCCAGCATATTTCAAGCAAACGACCCAGTACGACTGCTACGTGCCCAGCGTGGAGCAATGACAGGAACAAGTGTTATAGTTGCTCCTCGCCTAGCACAGTTTAAGCGAACGCTAGAACTCTGGTACGACTGCTAACGTGCCCAACAGCTCAGGATTATTAAGGTCCTGTAGTTTAATGGTCTCGATACGGGTGGGTTAATATGAAATTAATAAATCAACCGTTCTATTGGACACAAAGGAGTGGCCGTTCTGGGCGTGGAGGTGCCCAGCATGGAGCACCGGCATTATTGGAAAGTTCCCAGCGTGGAGCGAACGGACAGAACCTGATATACATTTAAAACTGTTTTGCAATGAAAGGCAATGAAAGGCCAGGTTTTTTTTCTGCGGATACTCAGGTTTTTCAAACAATTCTTATTAACGATAGTGAAAGGGCCTAAAAACAAAACTGTTAGTAATAAAAAGTAACAATTGCGATTCGCCCCGGTAATGTAAAACAAATTGAACCAGTCTAGTATAACTGAAACTGCAATTTTCGAGCGTCTCCACGGTGGAGCAAAACGTTCCCTGCGTGGAGGTGCCCAGGATGGAGTGCCGGCATTACACCCTACTCGGAAAATGAGCGTATCTCTGTTCCAGGAAACTCCTTTTGTGAGTGGCGCAATCGGTTAGACCGTTATTTCTGCATGGGTAGGCGCGGCGGCCATTGCCAACGTGAGTTCGAATCCTACAACCGCCTTGTATGTATAGTTCGAACAATTTGACATGAATCTGGTGACCTGTATTACCGTAAGTTCTGGATGCATATATTTATCTTCGCCGTCTTCCGAAAAGGTCGATGTTGTTATTCAATACATGGAGGTCGGTAAATGGGTCGCAATTCACGAGATGTCGAAAATTCACGAGGAGTTAACGAACACCGACCTATTAGGCGATAACACTGACTAATTTATTATTTGCATAAAGATCAGTATCATGTCAAATTGCACCGGCTATACTTTCTTATTTCTCTGCAAATTGTCCATTTCTTGTCCAAGGCTTGTCTGTTTACTGAGTGATATCCGGGTATCTTTGCTCCGTATTATTAAAAATTGTAGCCAACATATAGACTACGAGCTGCAAACTATTCCTGACAATTTACTTAAAAATGAAAACACATGGACTTTTCATATTTCTAAGTCTTGGGCAAGACTAATAAGGGTCATACGGGCCATATAAAAATGAGGGAGAAAAAAGCATTGTTTGCATCTCCGCCCAACCCATTACTTCTAAAAACCTAGCACAAATGGATTTCAACAGCTGGTCCCAGTTGTTCAAAGCCTCGTTAGAGGCCATATTGTTAACTGTTCTAGCAAGTACAATATCAAAAGTTTTGGTATTTTTGTTGAACAAAATGTGAGCAGCATTTGCATTTGCAAAAGCTGCTCACATTTTTTCTGCAAAAATATTGGTATATTTGCCATATTTAATGATCAAAGTTTTAACGATTTGTTAACTAACGAGGTCATTAGTTTGGAACAACTGGCCCCAGGTACATTACTTTTTATTTTCAGTAGACGAGAGAGGACACGAAGAAGCAAAACCATGAACAACGTAAGTACCATATCTTTTACTTTTGGCAACGCATTACTATAACACACCCGTACGACATAGTACAGTTTTCACATCTCCAAAATGGCTACTTTTCTGACGAAAATATGTCATATTTTTGTTATTTTTACTTCAAACATAGGTTGTGGGTGCTTGTTAGAACCGCCTCATTGAGGCGGTTCTAACGAATACCCACAACCTATGTTTTGGAGCAGAAATATGAAAAATAATGTATACCCCCGTAAACCCCAGTTTTCTCTATATAAAGTAGGGTTTGGGGGGGTGTTCATTTCACGGACTTGTTCACGTGATGGATTTACAAAACAGTAAACTGATCCGAGTCAAGCGAATATACCCTCAGACATGTGCGGTTAGAGAAGACTCTGATCAGCTTTTTTACCCTCCCACGTCACGAAAACGTGCCTATATAATTCTGACCCTCTTGAACCCTGCTTTTATATAGTAAAACACGGGTTTACAATAGTAAACTTTATTTTTCTCTTTTGTGCTCTAAAATAAAGATTGTTGGTGCTCGTAAGAACCGCCCACGACCTAACGCGTACCCACAATCTGCATTTTAAGTTTGAATAGAGAATTCTAGAGAGATCTAATTCAAAGTAATGTTGGTTGGTGCCTGATGCTCTGTCTCTGGTCGGGCCCATCGGAGTCTAACTGTTGGTTTTCTTTTGCTCCAGCATTTCAGTGGTTTCTTGCTGTCGAGTCCTCACCGTTGTCTCACCTCTGTGGTTCTTTGATTTTTTGTGTTCACGGAGATGTTGCACTGATGAGTTAGGAGGCCTTCATGCGGACTGAACAAATTATTTGTCTAAATCGCGACGGAAGTAAGGGCGAGGATTGTGGCCACGTAAAATCGATTTAAGCTCCTCAACTGAGGAAATCTTTCCACTGACCGTTCCAAGGCGGTTCTTCTGTGGCGATTTATTTATGTTGTTGTTTTTTACTTACTGTGTGTATCACTTGTGTCTTTTAATTTTGGATGGCCATATGGCCATTTTGTGGGAAAGTAACTGTCCTTATGGCCTTCCTTTGTTTAGGTTTCCATTATGGTTTGGTCGCTTAACGTTTGTATTGCTTTCCCTTTGGTGTCTTTGATGGGTGGAGAAAGTTAATTGTATCGATTCCTGATCTTTGTTTTACTTACACTTTTCATGAAGTCCCGTTCTGTGGTGTAGGCTATTAAACTTCTAAACTTTACAAAAATTGGAGGAAGTCTTGAGCTTTTTGATTAGCACAAGGCATAACTGAGGAATAGATAAAGGTAGGTGTCAAAAATGAGCATAATCAATTTTGTCAGTATGTGGTGAGAGAACTCGGTCGCGGTAATGATAAATCCTGGTCAGTCAATATATACACTGTATATATACTAATACAAGTATCCATTCTAGAATGTGCCAAGTTAGAACACTAAAGGAAGCCTTCTGTTTCCAAAGAACCATACTTTAACTATTTTAGGCATTGAGTTACCTGTCTGTGAATTTGTAGCACCTCACAGTATGGAATAAACAGATGAAACTACATAGATATACTGAGCCTTAAAGCCACGGGACTGCTTCCCTGGCTATTCTTCTACTGAGTTATCTGCCCTTATCAGATGTCTGAAAAATAGATTTTTGGCCTCATCACGTGAACAAGTCCGTGAAATGAACACCCCCCTAAACCCCACTTTATATAGAGAAAACTGGAGTTTACGGGGTAAACATTATTTCCCTTATTTTTGCTCCAAGACATAGGTTGTGGGTACTCGTTAGAGCCGCCTCAATGAGGCGGTTCTAACGTGAGCCGCCTCAATGAGGCGGTTCTAAAGAGCCCCCAAAACCTATGTTTTGAGTATGATTAAGAAAAATGTCGCCAATTTACAGAATAAAATTACTTTTTTTTTGAGGTATGAAAAAATGCACTATATCACACGGATGTGTTATAGTTATGTATATTTCTGTAGTATATGGAACAGCTTGAAGAAACTTTACAGATGAAATGATGTGGCCAAGGATATAAAATAAACCCTCACCATGCTGAATATTTCAATATACTACACCCCTCTCAATCGTCAGCCTTTTGTGTTGCCATGGATTCAGAAGCAGCATAGAAAACAGTTTACGTCCTGATTAACTGGCTCCAGCTGGTCTGGATCTATACCACTTTCAACAAAGGATTTATACGGGTTCAACATGGTGAGGGTTAAGTCCATGGTTTATCTGGCTTTGGTGTATCGAAAAATTGGTTTGTTTTTGCCTGT
Organism: Lucinisca nassula; assembly: GCA_963580285.1. NCBI lineage: Eukaryota > Metazoa > Mollusca > Bivalvia > Lucinida > Lucinidae > Lucinisca > Lucinisca nassula. The sequence goes on from OY757017.1 coordinate 42,405,204, forward strand.
AGATTTTTTTGTACCAGATATAGAAAATTATTGTCACAGATTTATTAGGACCTTGGATACTCGCTGTCCTATTTCTAAGGTTTCTGCTCTACCAAATTGCTAAACCTGTTCCGCCTAGATGAACCAACAGAGCCTACAGAGCCAAAAATAGACAAAAAGTCTTTAGACGGCATCTCCTCTTTAACCTGTGGACGGATTTCGAGATAATTTTACATAAATCCTCTTCCAGACTGGCTTAAATCGTTCCGCTCGGATTAATCAATTAGCAGTAAGAGCTAAAAATAGAAAACATTTTTAAACGTCTTCTTGGCCCCTCAAAATTGCTCGGATAAACAAGATGACCGCAAGAGCTAAAGATAGAAAACGTTTATTCAACTTCTCCATCTTAAATAGAGAACAGATTTTGAAATACTTTCGCAGGAATGTTTTTTGGATGGACTTGCCCAAATTGTTCAAATTATAGCCCATGGGGCAAAATATGGCCCCGCCGAGGGCCCATATGTTTTAAGGTGGCTTATATAAGGAAAACCTTTTTAAAATCTTATCTAAAGCCGGAAGGCCCAGGTCTTTGATAAATCGTATCTCGCTTCGACCAATGGACTTCCAAGGTTGCTTAAATTATAGCTCATGGGTCAAAAGTGTCCGGCAAACACGTTTTACATGGATCAATGTAGGAAAAGCCTTTAAAATATTCTTGTCTGAAAACTGAAGAAGCCAAGGCATTTGATAAATGGCATGTAACTTCGTCTAGTGGATCTCTGCCTATATTGTTAAACTTTTAGCTTTGGGGCTATTATTGGCCCAGTCGCGGGATCCATTTCTTTTGCAGATATTTATATAGAGAAAACCCTTTAAAATATTCTCGTTTTAAACCAGAAACTCCTGGCCTTTGATATTTGGTACATATTTTTATATCTTTATCAAAAGGACTTCTTCTAAGAATAGTTAAATTATAGCTCTGGGTCCAAAAATGGCCCCGCCCGGGCCCATTTGTTTTTTTCAAAGACTTATATTGGGAAAACCTTAAGAACCGTTTGTTCTAAAACCAGAAGGCGGTGGCATTTGATATTTTGCTTGTAGCGAAGCTTAGTGGGCCTATACCAAGATTGTTCAAATAATACCCCTAGGGTTAAAATGGCGCCGCGGAAAGGGTCACTTATTTTACATAGACGTATATAGAGCAAACCCAAAACAATTTGTTTGTCTGAAAGCAGAAAGCCAAGCCCTTTAATATTTGGTACATAGCTACATCTAGTGGTTCACTCCCTGGGCTAAATTCTTGAACACAGAATGTATACACAGTAGTGAGGCATTGTACCTTGTAAAACTTCAATATTAATCGCTTAGCTCAGATGAGGGATATAGGACCATCAAGGTCCTCTTGTTGTTATAGTTCGTCTTTGCATGTTTGTATTGCTTATATATTTTATATATTTTATAATTAAAAGTTGTTTTGCCATTTTGTGGGAAAGTAACTGTCATTTTTACTTTCCGCTTATGATGTTTTCATTACGGTGTAGATATATCATGTTCGTGTTTCTTTCCCTCTGATTGAGGTGTGGGGTAACTGTATCAACCTGATCATTGCCTTCTCTTCTATTAATATCACATTTGATATTCTTCTGGAACACTTATTCGTCGATATAATATAGAAACAACGGAATTGACATACTATTTTTTGCATATTAGTTGCAGATTTATTTACAAAGCAAAGTTTTCCAATATTTTGATTGAATAAAGTTTATGGCAAATAAAATAGTACACTTAATGTATAGATGCAACGATATAAGGCTCCCAGACTCAGACCTATTTGAAACAAAGGATTGGGATACCAAAACCCTACGTGATATATTCTGTAATGCCAACAAAGTGTCGCTTTATACCAACACTGCCGCGAAAACTTATGACATTTCTATACGGTATTAAATACCATCTATCAGCGTAAAATGCCAAATTCTTCCCACTGACTCTTCGTTGCTGCTACATTTTATTTGATTCTTAGATTTTACGTCTCTTACCCAGAAAAAATGATTCTGAGTCTTATTAAACACTGGCCAATTGAAAGCAGTCAGCTTAAATTTATTCTGAGAAAGTGAAAATGTTCTGAAAAAAAAAAAAAAGCTGGAGTTGATTCCACATTTTGTACATGCTATACCATATTTCTTAGATTGGCATCAATATTTCATTATTCACTGATATTTACAAACTTATTTAAACAGGATTCATTTGAATTACAGTACAACGTACAGGTTTAAAACTAAAAAAAATCCGAGTGTCAGGATATATATAGATCTTTAGTTCGAAAGAAAGTATTCCAAAACTCATGGAGCATGTCAACATCTGTTCACACTTGACATTTTTAAAACCAGTTGTAGAGGAGGCTGCAAATGCTCACGGTTGCTAACCAAGTTGAAAACCTTTGGTACAAGATACAAGTCCACATTTGAATAGTAAACTGGGTTTGAGGCTTCTAGCTTTTATAGTTCCTGAGAGAAAAAGTTCTTACAATGTCTTAGATATGGAGAGAAATAAGCATGAAAGAAAAGATGAACAAGAAACGATTATGCTCAATGTATCATACACGATATAAGTTTTCATGGCTGCATGCGAAGTTTGAGGGTTCTAGCTGTAAAGGGACTTGAGAAATCTCCGACCAAAATAATGTTTTATGGAGCCACTGACAGAAGGACGGACAAACAGACGGACGTAAGGACAGATGTAAACCAGTTAACTACCACTTTTTCAAAGTGAAATCATATTACTAAACCACAGCAGAAGCACTGCCTTAGGGCGGTCGGGAAAAGGTTTTACTGGGTGAACGACGGGCTTCAATCGATTTCACGTTGCCACAACCCTCGTCGTTAGTTCCATCTAGTTTTACTCAAGTGACTGGGTTCAGTCCGCGTGACGGGTTTCTAACTCATCAGTACAATATCCCCAGAAACATAAAAATATACATTCAGTGATGTGAGTGAGTGTTTGAGTTTTACGTCCCACCAACAGCTAAGGTCATACGGAGACGGGACCTCGGTTTAAAGACTCATCCGAAAGTCTAGAGAAGCCCGTGATCGATCCTGCGATCCCTGGTTTATAAGGCGAGTAGCGTAACCACTGCACCACGGAGGCTTCTACATTCAGAGATGTAACAACGATGAGAATTCGACAGCATGCAATAAAAGAAATCACCCGTGATTGAAAATGCATTTTTACACCCCAGAAATGGCCACTTTTCTGACGAAAATTCGTGATATTTTTCTAATTTATACCACAAACATAGCTTGTGGTGCTTGTTAAAACCGTCTCATTGAGGCGGATCTAACGAGTACCCACAACCTATTTGTGGGAGCAGAAATAACAAAGAAATGAAACCCCACGTAAAAACCAGTTTTCTCATAAAGTGGGTTTAGGTGGTGTTCATTTCACGGACTTGTTCACATGTTGTGCTGAAGCAATATTAAAACCAACAGTTTGATACCAGACAGCTTGACCAGAAACCAACCAACTTATTTAAAAGCCGGAGCCGTCTTTAAGTCAGACCGGGCACGCTGGCAAGAAATTAAAGAGAAAAGCAAAGTTAACGCGAGAAGTGAGAAGTTTTGTTTGAAAAAAACCTTAGCCTAGACTTATTCGGATTTTTAGTTATTTTTTTTTCAGTTCCTTTACTGGCATATGAGAGATGTCTTTGTAAATAAGCAACAATTTGTAGCCGGCTCTGTATTGCTATTGCTGCTTTGCCCTGTAATCTTTGCAAGGACTACATTGGCATCATTTCATTTTGTTCATTCTCTTTCTCCACACTCTAGGAGTTTCTAGAGCGGAACAAAAATTATCAGCGCAATGTTAACCAATCAAAAGTGTCCAAGCCAGAGTACTACTATGTGAGTATGGTGGGCTTTGAATGTTCCTAACTGTTCTGTTGTTTCAACGTCTAACCGTTTTACATAATAGTTACTATGTATTTCTGTTATTTCAACAAGGTTGTGTTTGTTTATTTAGCTATGCGACAAATGGCTTGCGCTAACATTAAGAAACGCTTCCTTGTGGGATAATGTTTTCTTTCATGCCTCAAACAATGGTTTTCTTTGCAATATGTTCTCATAAACATAATTTATGTCCTAGATAGAACCAGGTCCTATCGAAAACCACCCACATAATAACTGTAGTGAAACCTTTTTACCCAGGAGGATTGCCTTGGTATCAACAGAAGTAAAAAAGAAGTATTTTGGTCCTTGCATTGTGGCATGATCTTCACAGCACGAGGATATGCGTTGGCGCGCCGTCCACTTCCTCTATTGTTTTTGGTTTTTACATTGTCCGCGTGCTCGAAAACCAATTTTTACTTACGGTGGCCCATGCAGAAAATGTTCATTTATGGTCTTTTTTTACGGAACCCGAGAAGGAACAATTCTTTTCCAGTTTCTAGCAGGACAGAAATCAGAACAATAAAATTAGAGTGGAAAAGAGAACAGAAAATATTTTTGCGTATAGGTAACAAGTACAAAGCAAGGTATAAAAAAATAACATAACATCTAAAAATTAACGAGAAACAAACAATGCCATTTTATTGAAATCTAAAAAAAACTGCTTTTTTAGCGATATTTTCAAAATAATGTTTCAGGCCAAAAATGACCAAAAGTGCGTTTTAGCATCTTCAGCTGTGGTTTAAATACTGATAGAAACTAAAACCGCAATCAGAAATGCAATACTTTTCTCTTACTTCCGGTGCTTTGGGCCAATATTTAAACGTCGATAACATGTCTAGCAGTGTAAAATTTTTCATTTTTCAAACAATATTCCCAACGTTAGATGATGCGTAATAACCGTTAAAAATGGGCATCACATTCGCGACACAAAATGTTTGACTCAAAGAAAGCTTGAACAGCAAGATTTGGACCATTTCTTTGAAACTGTGGCTGTACCCGTTAAATCGTAGCTATCATTAAAGATTTTATTCGAAAAATCAGACATACCACTGATGATTATTATATAATTGGAATTCAAATGTCAATAAAATGATTTTCCAATGAAAAAACTTAAAAATGAATGTACATTTTTCTATTTCCGGTGAGTATATGTATGTAAAGAAATCAGTGCGCTATAATTTGACAAGCTATGACAATTCAGAACGCGCTATGTAGTTTCACAGACTGCAAAATGATATGCAAACTTCAGAAAAAAATAAGTAGTCAAAGTTCGAAATGCTGATAAAATTTATTGTATATTATAATATATTCTAAACCGGTTCATGCACTAATGATTTCCGAGCATCTTGCACGTATGATAAACTGCTGAAGATACGATCTGCGCGATATAGACAACCATATTCAAAACGTCATATTTGCATATGAGTAAACGGAAAGTAAACGTTAGCAAACAGAACGCAAACATTAGTAAAGACATGCAAAAGCTGGCAATTGAAAAGATTTAATATATCTTCGAGCATACCCCTAAAATGGACTTTTCTTGCAGTGAAAGCATCTAACTATTAAGGTCTCTGTGATTTCAGAGTACGTTTGTTGTTCTAGCCCTTCTTCCACCTGATGAATTGCGCCAACTGTTCATTGAACATCCGTCTCTGTTCCAATGCATCCTGTTTCAGGATTACGGCAATTCTTCTTCTTTCACGGTCTTACTCCTGTGAATCGTTTTCTTAACTCTGCTAAATGTGTGGTCGTGGGAACGCTTTGTGTATAGTTGGCTTTGCCATTCCCGGAACTCCACAACATGGTATCGACCGTCATCGACCGTCCAGGCCCCCGCCCATCGGGGCTTGAATAAATATATAGGCTGTATGATGCTTCCAAGTTAAACCTTAAATCAAACAAACAAATCATCGACCGTCCTTGGGTCCTTGTGAAATTCAACAGCGAATCTCGATTCAGCATCTATCATTCCATTCCGGAATCTTTGCAGTAAATCTTCACTTGTCAGTTTATCCCTGTGTCTGTATGCAGTATACAGTCGTGTTTTGGGTCATTTGCGTATCTTGAGGCGACTCATTCTCTCTCTGTACCCTGCTGTGGAATTGAACAGCGAGTATTCTAGGTATCTCAACCTGTCTGAATGTGTTGTTAAGTTCCTTGGCTAGCTCCGTATAACTGCATAAGGTCTGTCCTGGAAGAACTGTATATGCATATTCGCCGATTTCCCCCTGAAGCAGTGGCAAAAGGTAATTAAATTTCTTATCCTCATCCCAGTGTCTTAATCGAGCTATTGCTTCGAATCTGTTTACCTAGGTAGTCAAATCTCCTTTCACATCACAGCTCGGGATCTCGTTTCTATGTACCACCTAGTCTTGATCACCCTTTACTGTTTCATTTCTTGTCTGCTATGTTGGTTAGGTACATCGTCGGTTTCTATTACGGCTGTCCAGTTTAGAGGCCTTGCTTGATGCACACTGCTTTGTCCCATTCTATCAATACAAGGTGTGGTCACATTTGCGCCAGACTCTGTTCCGATGGTGATTCTGTGGACAGTTGGAATTGCTCTTTACTGCTCAGATTCACAGCAGACTAGCTTACACGTGGCATGGCCAGACTACGCTTCCGTATATATCGTATGGTCAGACCGACCCCGCTCTCCCCTATCTGTGGTGAAATCCAACTGACATAGCTCTCTTCTTCATGTGGTATGGTCAAGCTGACTCGCTCTCGCCTTCATGTAAGGTTTGTCTACATGTACCGCTGCACTCCTCGGAATGTCGCGTGTTCTGTCTGACCCTGCTATCCCCTATAGGCTGCACGGTTATGTTGATTCTGCTCTCCCGTAAGTACAGTAAGACTCAATTCCTTCCTGCTGATATGGTGCCTTGCTGCTAATACGGTGCCTTCCTGCTGATATGGTGCCAGCAGTTGCAGTTATAGATATTTTCTTAAGAGTTGCCTAAAATCGTACTTCACGGTGTCTAACCATGCATATTTCAGATAGTTTCGGATGTTTTTTTTTCTTTGTTTGGTTTTGGTTTTACGGCCCTTTCAAGGTTATTTCACTCATATCAGAATTGGATGATAACCGGAGCCCCGGAGTCCCTGTTTGATTTGATGTTTAACGTCCCCGTCATTTTGGAGACGCTGCTTCCGATTTTGTCGGACTTTAACCCGACATTAAGATGAAATTACATCTCAAGCACTGTCGCCCAATGAAACCAATAGGGTTTATAAGCATGGACGGACCGACTCGCCCCCCTTTGCCTGGGCAGGCTTAGATCCTCTGAGCGGTTTACAAGTACTCCTGTGCGGTCGGATTCAGCTCTGCGTGGAAGCATCATGCAGCCCATTTATTTCTTCAAGCCCGAATGGGCGGGGCCGCATCGAAGAGGTGAAACTGCTGAAGACGTATAAAAACTGTTAAGTTCTACATTACACATTAAGACCTCACCCCTGGCTCACTGCCTCAGGCTTAACTGATGGATACGTTCAGACGTACCTGGTTGCTCGATGCAACTGCGACTGTCATGGCAACTGCCACACAAATACTTTATATGTCGGTGCCATAGCATTCTACATATCTGCTGGCTCGGTGCCACTGCCTCCGACATAACAGCTGATTCGAGGCCTAAGCCACAGACGTGCCTGCTGGCTCGATGCTGCTGCCTCACACATAACTGCAGGGTCGCTGCCATTTGCTAAGACATGACGCTGGCTCGGTTCCACTGCCTTAGACATAACTGCTGATTCGGTGCCTAAGCCACAGTCGTGCCTGCTGCCTCGGTGCCAATGCCTCAGGCATGCCTACTGGCTCGGTTCCACTGTCTCAGACATACCTGCAGGATCGTTGCCATTGGCTTAGACATTCCCAATGGCTAAATATCACTGCCTCAGACATTTATAACCGAAGGATTTGTTTGTTTGTTTGATTTGAGCTTTAACGTCCCCGTCAACAATGTAAAGGTCATTTTGGAGACGTTGCTTCCAATTTTGTGGGACTTTTACCCGACATTGAGATGACATCTTAAGCCCTGTCGCCCAATGAAACCAATAGGATTTATTAGCATGGACGGTCCGCCTCGCACCGCGGTTCCTGGACAGGCTTAGATAATCTAAGCGCTTTACCAGTACTAGTGTGCGGGCCGTATTCAGCTCTGCGTGGAAGCATCATGCAGCCCCCATATGTCTTCAAGCCCCTAGCGGCGGGGACCGTTATAACCGAAGGATCAGTGCTTCTTCCTCAGGGGTACCTGGTTGCTTGGAGCCACTGCAACTGACTTGCAAATTGCCACTGCCACCAAAATACTGTATGGATCGTTGCCAAGGCATAAGACATGTATGCTGTCTCAAAAGTCACTACCTCGGATATGCCTGCTAACTCGTGCCACTGCATCAGACTTAACTTCTGATTCCTTGCCCAAATCACAGACGCGCCTGTTTGCTCGGTACCGCTGCTTCAGACATAACTGCTAATCCCGTTCCTAAGCCACAGACGTACCTGCTGGCCCGGTGCCACTTCCACATGCATGCCTGCTTGCTCGGTTCCACTGCCTCAGACATACCTACGGGGTCGTTGTCACTGCCTCGGTGCCAAGGCATCAGACATATCTGTTGCCTCAAAGTCACTGTCTCGGGCATGCCTTCTGACTCATTGCCACTGCATCAGACATAACTTGTGATTCCTTGCCTATATCACAGACGTGCCTGCAGGCTCGATGCCACTTCCTCTGACACAACTGCTGATTCCGTGCCTAAACCAAAGACGCGCGTGCTGCATCTGTCCCGCTGCCTCTATTATAACTGCTGGTTCATTGTCTAAGCCATAGACGCGCCTGCTGGCTCGGTCCCGATTGCTAAGATATAACTAGTGATTCGGTGTCTAAGCCATAGACGTGGCTGATGGCTCAGTCCCGTTTGCTAAGATATAACTACTGATTCGGTGCCTAAGCCATAGACGTGGCTGCTGGCTCAGTGTCGCTGTCTCAGACATAAGTGCTGATGCGGTGCTATACCACCGACGTGCCTGCTGGCTCGGTGCCACTTCCACAGGCATGTTTGAAGGCTCGGTTCCACTGCCTCAGAGATACCTGCAGGGTCGGTGTCAATTGCTGTCTCAGTGCCGCTGCCTCAGGCTATACCAAAGGATCTGTGTCACTGCCTCAAACATATCTGGTTGCTCGATGCCACTGTGGCTGTCATGCCTAATGAATTAGTGTTACACAAATACATTATGGATCGGTTGCAGGGAAACAGACATGTCTGCTGGCTCACAGTCACTGCCTCAGAAGTCCTGCTGGCCGCGTGCCACTGCCTCAGACATTACTACTGATTCAGTGCCTAATCCACAGACGTTCCTGCTGGCTCGGTGCCGCTGCTCAGACATGGCTGGTGATTCAGTGCCTAAGCCACATACGCGCCTGCTGGCTCGGACCCCCTGCCTCAGATATAACTGCTGATTCGTTGCCTAAGCCTTAGACTTACATGCTGGCTCGGTGCCTCTGCCTGAGACATTACTGCTGATTCAGTGCCTAGGCCACAGCCTATTGACTCGGTAACAGCTCCACATGCATGCCTACTGGCCTGGTCCTACTGTTTTAGAGATAAATGTAGGGTCGTTGCCACTGGCTTGAAGGATCAGTGCCACTGCGACTGCTAAGCCTAATGACTAAGTGTCACTGTAACACAAATACTGTACTCTATGAATCAGTGGCAAGGCAAGACATGTCAGCTGTCATGTGTGAGGCAGGGTCGTTGCCTCTTGCTCAGACATGCCCACTGGCTCAGACATGCCCGAATGCTTTGCTAAACCACAGACGCACCTGCTGGCTCGGACACGCTGCCTCAGATGAAACTATGATTCGGTGCCTAAGCCACAGATGTGCCTGCTGGCTCGGTGCCGCTGTCTCAGATATTACTGCTGATTCGTTGCCTAAGCCATAGACGTACCTGCTGGCTCGGTGCCGCTGCGTCAGACATAACTGCAGACTCGGTGCCCAAGCCACAGACGTACCTGCTGGCTCGGTGCCACATCCATAGGTATGCCTGCATGCTCGATCCCACTGCCTCAGAGATAGCTGCAGGGTCGTTGTCACTCGCTGAGACAAGCCTGCTGTCCCAGTGCCACTGCCGCAGGCTAAACTGATGGATCTGTGTCACAGCCTCAAATGTATCGTGTTGCTCGATGCTACTGTAACTGTCATGCCTAATTATTTAGTGTTACTGACACAAACATACTTTATTGATCGGCGACAGGGCATCAGACATGTCAGTTGGCACATGGTCACTGCCTCAGAAGGCCTGATGACTGTGTACCATTGCCTCAGACACAACTGCTGATTCGGTGCCTATGCCATAGACGTGTCTGCTGGCTCGGTGCTGCTGCCTCATACATGGCTGCTTAATCGGTGCCTAAGCAACAGACGCGCCGTTCGGCTCGGACCCGCTACCTCAGTCATAACTGCTAATTCCGTGTCTAAACCACAGATGCGGCTGCTGACTCGGCCACGCTGCTTCAGATATAACAGCTGATTCGGTGCCTAAGATGTAGATTTGCCTGCTGGCTCGGTGCCTCTGCCTGGGAGATACCTGCTGATTTAGTGCCTAAGCCACAGACGTGCCTGCTGGCTCGGTGCAACTTCCACATGCATGCATGTTGGCTGTGTTCCACTGCCTAAGAGATACCTGCAGGGTTGTTGTCACTTGATGAGACATTCTCCCTGGCTCAGTGCACCTGATTAATGCTAAACTGATGGATCAGTGCCACTGCCCCAGACGTACCTGGTTGCTCGATGTCACTGCGGCCGTCATGGCAAATGACCACTGCCACACAAGTACATTATGGATCGGTGACAAAGCATCAAACATGCCTGAAGGCGGAATGTCACTGCCTAGGACATGCCTGCTAGGTCGGTGCTACTGCCTCCGACATAACAGCTGAATCGGTGCATGCTGGCTAGATGCTGCTGCCACACACATTACTGCATGGTCGTTGCCACTGGCTAGATATACTTGGTTGCTCGTTTGTCATGCCAAATTACTTACTCCCACTACAAGACAAGAGTACTTTATTGCTCGGTACCAAGGCATCAGGCATGTCTACTTGCTAAACGTCACTGGCTCGGACATGCCTGCTGGCTCGGAAACACTGCCTCAGACAAAACTGCTGATTCGGAGCTAAAACCACAGACGCACCTGCTGGCTCGATGCCGCTGCCTCAGGCAAAGCTGCTGATTCAGTACAAAAGCCAAAGACATGCCTGCACGCCTGCTGGCTAGGTACCACTGCCTCAGGTATAACTGCTGATTAAGTGCAAAAGCCAAAGTCATTCCTGTTAGCTAGGTGCCAATGCTGTAGGAATACCTGCCGGCTCGGTTCCATTGCCTCAGACATACTTACAGTGTCTATGCCACTGGTTCAGACATGCCCGCTGGCTCAGTGCGACAGTCTCAGACTAACTGGTGGACCATTGCCAATGCCTCAGACGTATCTGGCTGCTCGACGCCATTGCGTTTGTATGAAGTAACCCGCACCATAAAGTGGGCTAACTTCAGAACTTATTTAACCACAATTGTATAGTATTACATTCTACATAACTGCTGAGTCGGTGCCTGAGCCTTTATGAATCGTTGGCAAGGCAAGACACGTTAACAGTCATGTCTAAGGCAGGGTCGTTGCCACTTGCTCAGACATTCCCGTTGGATCAGTGTCAATGCCTCAGACGTACCTGGCTGCTCGATACTATTTCGTTTGTCATGCCTCACAAAATTTAATACTTTATGATTCGGTGCCAAGGCATCAGACATTATCTGCTGCCTCAAAGTCACTGACTCGGACATGCCTGCTGACTCGGTCCAGCTGCCTCTGACATAACTGCTAATTGGGTGCCTTAGCCACATACATGCCTGCTGGCTGGATGCCACTGCCTCAGCTAGTAGAAGTAAAACAAAGATCAGGAATTGATACATGCCTGCTTGCTCGGTTCCACTGCCTCAGAGATACCTGCAGGGTCGTTGTCACTGACTCAGTGCAACTGTCTGATTCTAAACTGACTGATATGTGCCACTGCCTCAAACGTACCTGGTTGCACTGCAACCCAAATACTTTTTGGATCGGTGGCAAGGCATCAGACATGTCTGCTGGAGGAAAGTCACTGCCTCGGGCAAGCCTGCTAGCTCGTTGCCACCACCTTCGAAATAACTGCTGATTCGGTGCAGTCCCCACCGAAGTGCCTGCTTGCTCGATGATTCTGCTACAAGTATAACTGCAGGGTCTTAAATACTCGTTAGGACATGCCCGCTGGCTCGGTTACACTATCTCAGACATAACTGCTGATTCGGTGCCAGTCATGCCGGCTGCCTCGCCGCCACTGACCCCGGCATGCCTGGTGGCTCGGTTCAATTGCCTCAGACATACCTGTAGGATCCCTGCCAATGGCTCAGGAACTCCCGCTGGCTCAGTGCCACTGCCTCGGACAAAAGAAAAAACGATGATTCAGTGCTTCTGCTTCAGACGTACCTGGTTGCTTGATGCCACTGCGACAGACATGCAAATAGACTTAGTGCCACTGCCACCAAAATACTTTATGGATCGGTGCAAAAGCATCAGACACGCATGCTGGCTCAAAGTCACTGCCTCAAACAGGCCTGCTGGCTTGGTGACACAGCCTAAGACATAAAGGCTGATTCGGTGCCTACGCCACAGACGTGCCTCCTGGTAAGGTGCAACTGCTAAGGCATGCCTGCTGGCTCAGTTCAGGCATGCCTCCAGTGTCATTGCCAATGGCTCAGATATGCCTGAACTGCCTCAGACATGTCACTGCCTCATAAGTCGCTGCCTCGAGCATGCCTGCTGGCTCGGAGCCACTGCCGCAGACACAACTGCTTATTCAGAGCCTAAACCATAGACGCGCCTGCTCGGTCGGTGCCGCTGCCTTTGGTACATCTGCTGATTCGGTGCCTAAGCTAAAGAGATGCGTGCTAGTTAGGTGCGACTGCCACAGACATGCCTGTCGGCACGGTTCCATTACCTTAGCCATACCTGCAGGCTCGTTGCTACTGGCTCAGGCATGCGCGCTGGCTCAGTGCGACAGCTTCGGATATAACTGATGGATCAGTGCCAGTGCCCCAGAGGTACCAGGCTGCTCGATGTCATTGCGTTTATCATGTCACATAAATAATCAATGGTTTGGTACCATTACTGCTGATTCGGCGCCTGATCCACAGACGCGCCTGCTTCCTCTGTACCGTTGTCTCAGTCATAACTGCTAACTCCTTGCCTAAACCATATACGCACCTGCTGGCTGTCCCGCTTCCTCCAGTGCCTAAGCAATAGACATGCCTGCTAGCTCGGTTCCGCTGCCTCGCATATAACTGCTGATTCGGTGCCTAAGCCATGGACGTGCATGCTGGCTCGGTGCCGCTGCCTCCGACATAACTGCTGATTCGGTGCCTAAGCCACAGACCTGCCTGCTGGCTCTGTGTCACTTCAAAAGGAATGTCTGAAGCAGTGGCGCCTAGTTAGCAGGCATGTCTATGGCTTAGGCACCAAATCAACAGATATGCCTGTGGCAGCGGCACCGATCCAGCAGGCGCATCTGTGGTTTAAATTCGTAATCAGCTGTTTCATCTGAGGCAGGCATTTCCGAGGCAGTGACGTTGAGCAAGCAGACAAGTCGCTGCCTCGGGCATGCCTGCTGGCTCGGAGCCACTGCCGCAGACATAACTGCTTATTCAGAGTCTAAACCATAGACGCGCCTGCTCGGTCGGTGCCGCTGCCTTTGGTACATCTGCTGATTCGGTGCCTAAGCTAAAGAGATGCATGCTAGTTAGGTGCGACTGCCACAGACATGCCTGTCGGCACGGTTCCATTGCCTTAGACATAGCTGCGGGCTCGTTGCTACTGGCTAAGGCATGCGCGCTGGCTCAGTGCGACGGCTTGGATTAGTGCCAATGCCCCAGAGGTACCTGGCTGCTCAATGCCATTGCGTTTGTATTGTCACATAAATAATTAATGGTTTGGTGCCATTACTGCTGATTCGGTGTATAAACCACAGACGCGCCTGCTGCTACTGTACCGTTGTATCAGTCATAACTGCTAATTCCTTACCTAAACCATAGACGCGCCTGCTGGCTCGGTCCCGCTTACTCAAGTGCCTACGCAATAAACATAGCTGCTGGCTCGGTTTCGCTGCCTCAGACATAATTGCTGATTCGGTGCCTCAGCCATAGTCATGCATGCTGGCTCGGTGCCGCTGCCTCCGACATAATTGCTGATTCGGTGCCTAAGCCACAGACCTGCCTGCTGGCTCTGCGCCTATCCCAAAGGAATGTCTGAAGCAGTGGCGCCTAGCTAGCAGGCATGTATATGGCTTAGGTACCAAATCAACAGATACGCCTGCGGCAGCGGCACCGATCCAGCAGGCGCATCTGTGGTTTAAGTTCCAAATCAGCTGTTCTGCCTGGGGCAGTGGCTCCGAGCCAGCAGGCATGTTTGAGGCAGTGACTGTGAGCAAGCACACATGTCTAATGCCTTTTCCAGTCGGCCCATCTGATGCTTAGGCGCGTTTATAATTCGGTGCCGCTGCCTCAGACATAACTGGTTATTCAGAGCATAAACCACAGACGCCCCTGCTTGGTCGGTGCCGCTGCCTTTGGCACAGCTGCTGATCCGGTGCCTAAGCTAACGAGATGCACGCTAGTTAGGTGCCACTGCCACAGACATGCCTGTCGCCACGGTCCCATTGCCTTAGACATACCTGCAGGCTCGCTGCTGCTGGCTCATGCAGGCATGCACGCTGGCTAAGTGCGACAGTTTCAGATATAATTGATGGATCATTGCCAATGCCTCAGAGGTACCTGGCTGCTCGATGCCATTGCGTTTATCATGTCACATAAATAACCAGTTGTTTGGTGCCATTACTGCTGCCTAAACCACAGACGAGCCTGCTGCCTCTATACCGTTGTCTCAGTCATAACTGCTAATTCCTTGCATAAACCATAGACGCGCCTGCTGGCTCGGTCCCGCTTCCTCCAGTGCCTAAGCAATAGACATGCCTGCTGGCTCGGTTACGCTGCCTCAGATATAACTGCAGATTCAGTGCCTAAGCCACAGACGTGCATGCTGGCTCGGTGCCGCTGCCTCCGACATAACTGCTGATTCGGTGTCTAAGCCACAACCCTGCCTGCTGGCTCTGTGTCACTTCAAAAGGAATGTCTGAAGCAGTGGCGCCTAGCTAGCAGGCATGTCTATGGCTTAGGCACCAAATCAACAGATATGCCTGTGGCAGCGGCACCGATCCAGCAGGCGCATTTGTGGTTAAAGTCCCAAATCAGCTGTTTTGTCTGAGGTAGGCATTTCCGAGGCAGTGACGTTGAGCAAGCAGACATGTAAATTATTGGTTTAGACTCATATTCTAGACAGGTTTTTAATTATTTGGACCCCATTTTGATTTATATCAGTCTTTGAATCGACTGCCTATTCGAAATTCGCAAAATTGCAGTAAGTTTCCTCTGGCTTTCTTTGCCGGATCATTACAGGGTCACTGATGAGGCTTTATTAGCTGAAACTGCGTAGTATGACCCATTTTCTTTCTTATGAATGTTTTCATTGCTCTTAAAGGAACTCATTTTTGATTTTTATTTGCCTTCACTGCAGCTGGTGTTGTGCCGTGTAGCGGCCGTAAAACGTCTCCCCGTACATCAACCATAGTGCAGTTTATATTTTACTTTTGGTCCTTTGAGATCAGCGTGAATATTCTGAGAAATCAGAAATAAATTATTGGTTTAGACTCATATTCTAGACAGGTTTTTAATTATTTGGATCCCATTTTGATTTATATCAGTCTTTGAATCGACTGCCTATTCGAAATTCGCAAAATTGCAGTATGTTTTCTCTGGCTTTCTTTGCCGGATCATTACAGGGTCACTGATGAGGCTTTATTAGCTGAAACTACGTAGTATGACCCATCTTCTTTCTTATTAATGTTTTCATTGCTCTTATAGGAACTCATTTTTGATTTTTATGTATAAAGTCTTGCCCAGCATGCGTATCTGTGGCTAAGGCACCGAATCAGCTGTTATGTCTGTGGCAGTGGCTCCGAGCAAGCAGGCATGTTTTAGGCAGTGACTTTGAGCAAGCAAACATGTCTAATGCCTTGTCCAGTCGGCCTATCTGAGGCTTAGGTGCGTCTATATTTCGGTGTCGCTGCCTCAGACAGAACTGCTTATTCAGAGCCTAAGCCACAGACGCGCCTGCTCGGTCGGTGTCGCTGACTTTAGCACAGCTGCTGATTCGGTGCCATAGCGAATCAGATACATGCTAGATAGGTGACATTGCCACAGACATGCCTCTCGGCACGGTTTCATTGCCTTAGACATAGCTGCGGGCTCGTTGCTACTGGCTCAGGCATGCGCGCTGGCTCAGTGCGACAGCTTGGATTAGTGCCAATGCCCCAGAGGTACCTGGCTGCTCGATGCTATTGCGTTTGTATTGTCACATAAATAATTAATGGTTTGGTGCCATTACTGCTGATTCGGTGTCTAAACCACAGACGCGCCTGCTGCTACTGTACCGTTGTATCAGTCATAACTGCTAATTCCTTACCTAAACCATAGACGCGCCTGCTGGCTCGGTCCCGCTTACTCCAGTGCCTACGCAATAGATATAGCTGCTGGCTCGGTTCCGCTGCCTCAGACATAATTGCTGATTCGGTGCCTCAGTCATAGACATGCATGCTGGCTCGGTGCCGCTGCATCCGACATAATTGCTGATTCGGTGCCCAAGCCACAGACCTGCCTGCTGACTCTGCGCCACTCCCAGAGGAATGTCTGAAGCAGTGGCGCCTAGCTTGCAGGCATGTATATGGCTAAGGCACAAAATCAACAGATATACCTACGGCAGCGGCACCGATCCAGCAGGCGCATCTGTGGTTTAAGTTTCAAATCAGCTGTTCTGCCTGTGGCAGTGGCTCCGAGACCGCAGGCATGTATGAGGCACTGACTTTGAGCAAGCACACATGTCTAATGCCTTGTCCAGTCGGCCCATCTGATGCTTAGACGCGTCTATAATTCGATGCCGCTGCCTCAGACAGAACTGCTTATTCAGAGCATAAACCACAGACGCGCCTGCTCGGTCGGTGCCCCGCCATTGACACAGCTGCTGATTCGGTGCCTAAGCTAAATAGATGCATGCTAGTAAGGTTCCACTGCCACAGACATGCCTGTCGGTACGGTTCCATTGCCTAAGACATACCTGCAGGCTCGTTGCTACTGGCTCAGGAATGTGCGCTGGCTCAGTGCGACAGCTTCAGATATAAATGATGGATCAGTGCCAATGCCCCAGAGGTACCTTGCTGCTCGATGCCATTGTTTTTGTCATGTCAAATAAATAATCAATGGTTTGGTGCCATTACTGCTGATGCGGTGCCTAAACCACAGACGCGCCTGCTGCCTCTGTACCGTTGTCTCAGTCATAATTGCTTATTCCTTGCCTAAACCATAGACGCACCTACTGGATTGGTCCCGCCTCCTCCAGTGCCTGAGCAACAGACATGCCTGCTGGCTCGGTTCCGCTGCCTCAGATATAACTGCTGATTCGGTGCCTAAGCCATAGACGTGCATGCTGGCTCGGTGCCGCTGCCTCCGACATAACTACTGATTCGGTGCCTAAGCCACATACCTACCAGGTGGCTCTGTGCCACTTCGAAAGGAATGTCTGAAGCAGTGGCGCATAGCTAGCAGGCATGTCTATGGCTTAGGCACCAAATCAACAGATATGCATGCGGCAACGGCACCTGTCCAGCATGCGCATCTGTGGTTAAAGTTCCAAATCAGCTGTTTTATCTGAGCCAGGCATTCCCGAGGCAGTGACGTTGAGCAAACATACATGTTTAACGTCTTGCCAAGCAGGCGTGTCTGTGGCTCAGGCACCGAATCAGCTGTGTTGTCTGTGGCAGTGGCTCCGAGCCAGCAGGCATGTCTGAGGCAGTGACTTTGAGCAAGCAAACATGTCTAATGCCTTGTCCAGTCGACCCATCTGAGGCTTAGGTGCGTCTATAATTCGGTGCCGCTGCCTCAGAAAGAACTGCTTATTCAGAGCCTAAACCAAAGACGCGCCTGCTCGGTCGGTGCCGCTGCCTTTAGCACAGCTGCAGATTCGGTGCCAAAGCTAAAGAGATACATGCTAGATAGGTGCCATTGCCACAGACATGCCTGTCGCCACGTTCCATTGCCTTAGACATAGCTGCGGGCTCGTTGCTACTGGCTCAGGCATGCGCGCTGGCTCAGTGCGACAGCTTGGATTAGTGCCAATGCCCAGAGGTACCTGGCTGCTCTATGCCATTGCGTTTGTCACGTCACATAAATAATTAATGGTTTGGTGCCATTACTGCTGTTTCGGTGTCTAAACCACAGAAGCGCCTGCTGCCTCTGTACCGTTGTATCAGTCATAACTGCTAATTCCTTGCCTTAACCATATGCGCGCCTGCTGGCTCGGTTCCGCTTACTCCAGTGCCCAAGCAATAGACATAACTGCTGGCTCGGTTCCGCTGCCTCAGATATAACTGCTGATTCGGTGCCTCGGTTATAGATGTGCATGCTGGCTCGGTGCCGCTGCCTCCGACATAACTGCTGATTCGGTGCCCAAGCCACAGACCTGCATGCGGGCTCTGCTCCACTTCCAAAGGAATGTCTGAAGCAGTGGCGCCTAGCTAGCAGGCATATCCATGGCTTAGGCACCAAATCAACAGATATGCCTGCGGCAGCGGCACCGATCCATCAGGCGCATCTGTGGTTTAAGTTCCAAATCAGCTGTTTTGCCTGTGGAAATGGCTCTGAGCCAGCAGGCATGTTTGAGGCAGTGACTTTGAGCAAGCACACATGTCTAGTGCCTTGTCCAGTCGCCCAGCTGAGGCTTAGGCGCGTCTATAATTCGGTGCCGCTGCCTCAGACAGAACTGGTTATTCAGAGCCTAAACCACAGACGCGCCTGCTCGGTCGGTGCCGCTGCCTTTGGCACAGCTGCTGATCCGGTACCTCAGCTAACGAGATGCACGCTAGTTAGGTGCCACTGTCACAGACATGCCTGTCGCCGAGGTTCCATTGCCTTAGACATAGCTGCAGGCTCGTTGCTACTAGCTAATGCAGGCATGCGCGTTGGCTCAGTGCGACAGCTTCAGATATAATTGATGGATCATTTCCAATACCCCAGCGGTACCTGGCTTCTCGATGCCATTGCGTTTGTCATGTCACATAAATAATCAGTGGTTTGGTGCCATTACTGCTGATCCGGTGCCTAAACCACAGACGCGCCTGCTGCCTCTATACCGTTGTCTCAGTCATAACTGCTAATTCCTTGCATAAACCATAGACGCGCCTGCTGGCTCGGTCCCGCTTCCTCCAGTGCCTAAGCAATAGACATGCCTGCTGCTTCGGTGCCTAAGCCATAGACGTGCATGCTGGATCGGTGCCGCTGTCTCCGACATAACTGCTGAATCGGTGCCTAAACCACAGACGCGCCTGCTGCCTCTATACCGTTGTCTCAGTCATAACTGCTAATTCCTTGCATAAACCATAGACGCGCCTGCTGGCTCGGTCCCGCTTCCTCCAGTGCCTAAGCAATAGACATGCCTGCTGATTCGGTGCCTAAGCCATAGACGTGCATGCTGGATCGGTGCCGCTGTCTCCGACATAACTGCTGAATCGGTGTCTAAGCAACAGACCTGCCAGCTGGCTCTGTGCCACTTCCAAAGGAATGTCTGAAGCAGTGGCGCCCAGCTAGCAGGCATACTTATGGCTAAGGCACCAAATCAACAGATATGCCTACGGCAGCGGCACCGATCCAGCAGACGCATTTGTGGTTTAAGTCCCAAAGCATATGTTTTGTCTGAGGCAGGCATTTCCGAGGCAGTGACGTTGAGCAAGCAGACATGTATAACGTCTTGCCCAGCAGGCGTGTCTGTGGCTTAGGCACCGAATCAGCTGTTTTGTCTGTGGCAGTGACCCCGAGCCAGCAGGCATGTCTGAGGCAGTGACTTTGAGCAAGTAAACATGTCTAATGCCTTGTCAGGTCGGCCGATCTGAGGCTTAGGTGCGTCTATAATTCGGTACCGCTGCATCAGACAAAACTGCTTATTCAGAGCCTAAACCACAGACGCGCCTGCTCTATCGGTGCCGCTGGCTTTAGAACAACTGCTGATACGGTGCCTAAGGCAAAGAGATACATGCTAGATAGGTGCCATAGCCACAAACATGCGTGTCGGCATGGTTCCATTGCCTTAGACATAGCTGCGGGCTCGTTGCTACTGGCTCAGGCATGCGCGCTGGCTCAGTGCGATAGCTTGGATTAGTGCCAATGCCCCAGAGGTACCTGGCTGCTCGATGCCATTGCGTTTGTATTTTCAAATAAATAATTAATGGTTTGGTGCCATTACTGCTGATGATTCGGTGTCTAAACCACAGACGCGTCTGCTCCCTCTATACCGTTATATCAGTCATAACTGCTAATTCCTTGCCTCAACCATAGACGCGCCTTCTGGCTCGGTCTCGCTTACTCCAGTGCCTACGCAATAGACATAGCTGCTGGCTAGGTTCCGCTGCTTCAGCTATAACTGCTGATTCGGTGCCTCAGCCATAGACGTGCATGCTGGCTCGGTGCCGCTGCCACCGACATAACTGCTGATTCGGTCCCTAAGCCACAGACCTGCCTGCTGGCTCTGCGCCACTTCCAAAGGAATGTCTGAAGCAGTGGCGCCTAGCTAGCAGGCATGTCTATGGCTTAGGCACCAAATCAACAGATATGTCTCCGGCAGCGGCACCGATCCATCAGGCGCATCTGTGGTTTAAGTTCCAAATCAGCTGTTTTCCATGTGGCAGTGGCTCCGAGCCAGCAGGCATGTTTGAGGCAGCGACTTTGAGCAAGCACACACGTCTAACGCCTTGTCCAGTCGGCCCATCTGAGGCTTAGTCGCGTCTATAATTCGGTGCCGCTGCCTCAGACAGAACTGGTTATTCAGAGCCTAAACCACAGATGACCCTGCTCGGTCGGTGCCGCTGCCTTTGGCACAGCTGCTGATCCGGTGCCTCAGCTAACGAGATGCATGTTAGTTAGGTGCCACTGCCACAGACATGCCTGCCGGCACGGTTCCATTACCTTAGACATACCTGTAGGCTCGTTGCTACTGGCTCATGCAGGCATGCACGCTGGCTCAGTGCGACAGCTTCAGATATAATTGATGGATCATTGCCAATGCCTCAGAGGTACCTGGCTGCTCGATTCCATTGCGTTTGTCATGTCACTTAAATAATCAGTGGTTTGGTGCCATTACTGCTGATTCGGTGCCTAAACCACAGACGCGCCTGCTGCCTCTATACCGTTGTCTCAGTCATAACTGTTAATTCCTTGCATAAACCATAGACGCGCCTGTTGGCTCGGTCCCGCTTCCTCCAGTGCCTAAGCAATAGACATGCCTGCTGGCTCGGTTACGCTGCCTCAGATATAACTGCAGAGTCGGTGCCTTAGCCATAAACGTGCATGCTGGCTCGGTGCCACTGCCTCCGACATAACTGCTGATTCGGTGTCTAAGCCACAGACCTGCCTGCTGGCTCTGTGCCACTTCCAAAGGAATGTCTGAAGCAGTGGCGCCTAGCTAGCATGGCAACAGATATGCCTGCGGCAGTGGCACCGATCCTGCAGTCGCATTTAGCTGTTTTATCTGAGGCAGGCATTTCCGAGGCAGTGAGTTGAGCAAGTAGACATGTATAACGTCATGCCCAGCAAGCGTATCTGTGGCTTATGCACCGAATCAGCTGTTTTGTCTGTGGCAGTGGCTCAGAGCCAGCAGGCATGTCTGAGGCAGTGACTTTGAGCAAGCAAACATGTTTAATGCCTTGTCCAGTCGGCCCATTTGATGTTACGGGCTGACTGCCACTGCCACAACATGCCTGTCGGGCCGGCCTCAGTGGCTCAGTCGGATGCGCGTCTGACTGGTGATCAGGAGGTCGCGGGTTCGACTCCCGCCGGGGTCGGCAACATTCTTTCGTGGAGATTGATCATGAAATCTTTTCTGCGGTCATTCTCTCCCTTCCGCTGATTCAAGAAGGGCAGTTGTCAGTTTCTGGCGAAAGAATGTGCACTGAACTGGTTAACCGCTTACGTATAAGCCTGCCCAGGAAAGTGTTGATAGGTAAACTGACCGGCTCAAAAATGACCTAAATAGTGTTGACTGGGCCGTAAAACTCCAATACAAACAAACAAACAAACATGCCTGTCGGCACGGTTCCATTATCTTAGACATATCTGCAGGCTCGTTGCTACTGGCTCAGGCATACGCGCTGGCTCAGTGTGACAGCTTCAGATATACCTGAATGATCAGTTTGTCTCAGTCATAACTGCTAATCCTTGCCTAAACCATAGACGCGATTGCTGGCTCGGTCCGGCTTCCTCCAGTGCCTAAGCAATAGACATCCCAGCTGGCTCGGTTCCGCTGCCTCAGATATAACTGATGATTCGGTGCCTAAGCCATAGACGTGCATGTTGGCTCGGCGCCGCTGACTCCGACATAACTGCTGATTCGGTGCCTAAGCGACAGACCTGCCTGCTGGCTCTGTGCAACTTCCAAAGGAATGTTTGAAGCGGTGGCGCCTAGCTAGCAGGCATGTCTATGGCTTAGGCACCAAATCAACAGATATGCCTGCGGTAGCGGCACCGATCCAGCAGGCGCATCTGTGGTTAAAGTTCCAAATCAGCTGTTTTGTCTGAGCAGGCATTTCCAATGCAGTGACAATGAGCAAGCAGACATTTATAACGTCTTGCCTAGCAGGCGTGCCTGTGGCTTAGGCACCGAATCAGCTGTTTTGTCTGTGGCAGTGGCTCCGAGCCAGCAGCCATGTATGAGGCAGTGACTTTGAGCAAGCAAACGTGTCTAATGCCTTGTCCAATCGGCCCATCTGATGCTTAGGCGCGTCTATAATTCGGTGCCGCTGCCTCAGACAGAACTGTTTATTCAGAGCCTAAACCACAGACGCGCCTGATCGGTCGTTGCCCTGCCATTGGCACAGCTGCTGATTCGGTGCCTAAGCTAAAGAGATGCATGCTAGTTAGGTGCCGTTGCCATAGACATGCCTGTCGGCACGGTTCCATTGCCTTAGACATACCTGTTGGCTCGTTGCTACTGGCTCAGGTATGCGCGCTTGCTCAGTGCGACAGCTTCAGATATAACTGATGGATCAGTGCGAATGCCCCAGAGGTACCTGGCTGCTCGATGCCATTGTTTGTTTCATGTCATATAAATAATCTATGGTTTGGTGCCATTACTGCTGATTCGGTGCCTAAACCACAGACGCGCCTACTTCCTCTGTACCGTTGTCTCAGTCATAATTTGTTATTCCTTGCCTTATCCATAGACGCGCCTACTGGATCGATCCCACTTCCTCCAGTCCTAAGCAATAGACATGCCCTCTGGCTCGGTTCCGCTGCCTAAGATATAACTGCTGATTCGGCGCCTAAGCCATAGACGTGCATGCTGGCTCGGTGCAGCTGCCTCCGACATAACTGCTTATTCGGTGCCTAAGCCACAGACCTACCTGCTAGCTCTGTGCCGCTTCCAAAGGAAAGTCTGAAGCAGTGGCACATAGCTAGCAGGCATGTCTATGGCTTAGGCACCAAATCAACAGATATGCCTGCGGCAGCGGCACCGATGCAGCAGGCGCATCTGTGGTTAAAGTTTCAAATCAGCTATTTATCTGAGGCAGGCGCATCTGTGGTTTTTAGTTCCAAATCAGCTGTTTTGTCTGAGGCAGGCATTCCCGAGGCAGTGACGTTGAGCAAGCAGACATGTATAACGTCTTGCTAGGCAGGCGTGTCTGTGGCTTAGGCACCGAATCAGCTGTTTTGTCTGTAGCAGTGGCTCCGAGCCAGCAGGCATGTTTGAGGCAGTTACTTTGAGCAAGCAAACATGTCTAATGCCTTGTCCAGTCGGCCCATCTGAGGCTTAGGTGCGTCTATAATTCGGTGCCGCTGCCTCAGACAGAATTGCTTATTCAGAGCCTAAACCACAGACACGCCTGCTCGGTCGGTGCTGCTGCCTTTGGCACAGCTGCTGATTCGGTGCCTAAGCTAAAGAGATGCATACTAGTTAGGTGCCACTGCCACAGACATGCCTGTTATTCCATTGCCTAAGATATACCTGCAGGCTCGTTGCTACTGGCTCAGGCATGCGCGCTTGCTCAGTGCGACAGCTTCAGATATAACTGATGGATCACTGCCAATGCCTCAGGGGTACCTGGCTGCTCGATGCCATTGCGTTTGTCACGTCACATAAATAATCAATGGTTTGGTGCCATTACTGCTGATTCGGTCACTCAACCACAGACGTCCCTGCTGCCTCTGTACCGTTGTCTCAGTCATAACTGCTAATTCCTTGCCTAAACCATAGACGCGCCTGGAGGGTTGGTCCCGTTTCTTGCAGTGCCGAAGCAATAGACATGCCTGCTGGCTCGGTTCCGCTGCCTCAGATATAACTGCTGGTTCGGTGCCTAAGCCATAGGCGTGCATGCTGGCTCGGTGCCGCTGCCTCCGACATAACTGCTGATTCGGTGCCTGAGCCAAAGACCTGCCTGCTGGCTCTGTACCACTTCCAAAAGAATGTTTGAAGCGATGGCGCCTAACTATCATGCATGTCTATGACTTTGGCACCAAATGAACAGATATGCCTGCGGCAGCGGCACCGATGCAGCAGGCGCATCTGTGGTTAAAGTTTCAAATCAGCTATTTGTCTGAGGCAGGCATTTACGATGCAGTGACCTTGAGTAAGCAGACATGTATAATGTCTTGCCCAGCAGGCGAGTCTGTGGCTTAAGCACCGAATCGGCTGTTGTGTCTGTGGCAGTGTCTCCGAGCCAGCAGGCATGTTTGAGGCAGCGACTTTGAGCAAGCAAACATGTCTAATGCCTTGTCCAGTTGGCCCATCTGAGGCTTATGCGCGTCTATAATTCAGTGCCGCTGCCTCAGACAGAACTGCTTATTCAGAGCCTAAACCACATACGCGCCACCTCGGTCGATGCCGCTGTCTTTGGCACAGCTTCTGATTCGGTACCTTAGCTAAAATGATGCATGCTTGTTAGGTTCCACTGCCACAGATATGCCTGTCGGCACGGTTCCTTTGCCTTAGACATACCTGCAGGCTCGTTGCTACTGGCTCAGACATGCGCTCTGTCTCAGTGCGACAGCTTCAGATATAACTGATGGATGAGTGCCAATGCCCCCTCGATAACGGGTGCCGGATTCGAGCTCACAACTTCTCGATCATGAGTCGAACGCGTTAACCACTGCGTTATCAATTTACATACCTACAGCGACCGTAAGAGCAATTCCATGCCATTATAACCTACAGGCACAAGAACATCAGGTCCAATCAGTTATATACCTACATTGACCATTACAGCAGCTCCGATAAGGTATCAGTCCTATATAGTGTAACATCCGTTCGGCATAGGTTGCATACGTACAGGAGGAATAACAGCAGAACATATCCAGTTATATACGTACAGGGACCATAAAAGGCCCGCTAAAGTCATAGCCAGTTACATACCTACTCACCATAACAGCAAGTCCTATCCAGTTGCATACCTACCGGGTCCATAACAGCAAGTTCTATCCATTTAAATACCTACATGGACCATAACAGCAGATACGTCATGTTTCCTTACTACAGGTACCATAACAGCATGTCCGCTTAGCTTACATAATTACAGGGACCATAACAGTAGGCTCTATCCAGTGAGATTACTACAGGAACCATATTAGCAGGAACGCTAAAAACTGCTCATACTACATACCTACAGGGACAATGACAGCAAGTCCACCAAGGTAACATAACAACAGGGACAATTACAGCATGTCCTATCCAGTAACATTCCTAAAGGGACTATAACAGGCGGTCCTAACATGTCACATACCTACATGGGCCATAAAGACAGGGCCGTCCAGCTTTCATAATGACAGGAACCACAACAGCAGGTCCTATCTGGTTACATACCTACAGTGACCATTACAGGATGGTCTGCTCAGGAAACATACCTACAGGGGCCATAACTCCTCGTCCGCTCAGGTAACGTATCTGCAGTGACCAAAATAGCAGGTTAGCTCGGCTTACATAATTACAGGGACCATAACAGCAGGTCCTATCCAGTTCCATGCGTACATGGACCATTAAAGCAAGACTGCTGAGGCTACACACCTACAGGGACCATGACGCCAAGTCCTACTCAGTTAAAGACCTACAAGGATTATAACAGCAGGTCTGCTCAGGGTAAAAACGTACAGGTACCATAACAGCAGGTCCTATCCAGGTAGGTAGCTACAGGGACATTAACAGGAGATACTATCCAGTTACATACCTACAGGGACAATAACAGCAGGTCCGCCAAGTTTACATATCTACAGGGATAATTACAGCTTGGCCTATCGGCTAATATATATAAAGGGGCCATAATAGGTTGTCCTAACAGGTCACATATCGACAGGGACCATAAAAGCAGGTCCTAGCCAGCTACAAACCTACAGGGAGCATAACAGTCGGTTCTATCCAGCTCTACACATACAGTTTCCATAACAGCAGGACCGCACAGGTTACATATGAACAGGGACCATAACAGCAAGTAGTATCAAGTAACATACCTACAGGGACCACAACAGCAGGTCCACTCAAGTTACCTACAGGGAGCATAAAAGCTGGTCCGCCTCCAGGGACTGTAACAGCAAGCCCGCTCAGGTTACATAAAATAGAGGTGAAGGCAATGATCAGGAATCGATAAAGTTAACCCACAGCTCCCATCAGCTCAGGTTACATATCTACATGGAGAATAATAGCAGATCATATTCAGTTACATACCTAAAGGGACCGTAACAGCGGGTGCGTTCAGGTTACCTACATATAGGGCATATAAAAGCAACTAATATCCTTTTACAAACCTATATGCACCAAAACAGCAATTCTTATCAAGTTACATACCTACGTCCACCATAAGAGCCATTCCATTCAAGTTACATACCTGCAGGGACCATAACAGCAGGTCCAATCCAGTTACATACCTACATGTACAGGGACCATAACAACAGCTCCGCTAATGTAACATTTATACAGGGACTGTAACAGCCGGTCGTCTTAGCTTAGATACCTACAGAGAGAATAACAGCAGGTCCTATTCAGATATGTACGCACAGGGACCATAACAGGTCCGCTCAAGTCATACCCAGTTACATACCTATATGACCATAACAGCAAGTCCAACCAATTGCTTACCTACAGGGACCCTAATGTATTAGTTTAGAATTATTTTAAAAAAGTTTAAAGCCACTAAGACATCACAGAATATTGCATTGGGGGTTAAAATCAAAGACAATTCAAGGGGTGTTACTCTTAGAGGAAAAAAGGTCTGTATCATATATAAATCAGCATCACTTAAGAGCGAATGGGAATCTTTCATGCGGTTTTCAATAAAACGACCCTCTCTGCATATGCTTTCACCGTGCTTCATACTAAAATTTTCTTAAATTTCTTTCTACTTGCTCTTTTACATTTGCCGGGTCCGGAGGAAGCTCTTTGAGGCCGCCAGGTCGAATGTTCAAATATCTTACGAGGGATCCGGCAAATATTAATGCTATGAAATAACCACTGATTATTGTTGTTCTTGCATAACGTACGACACCAGGCGCCAAATGGGGACAAAAACGCCCCAAAATTCCATATAAATTCTTCAAATGCGACCGGTATACTAATATGGCGGCTAGTTCAGAATGTTGTTTTCAATGACGATGTTGCGCTTTAACCAACTGACATCATCATAGAGCGCTAAACCACTACGTTCAGGGCGATAAAGTTACGTAAACAACACATGGCCCGTCTGGTGATATCAAAAGCTCAAAATACATGTTCAAACATCACGCGATTTGCGCATGGTTCTTGTCGTTTGAGCACAGCTTTTGGCCCATTTGACAATGGCTTCAAATAGCCAGGTGCACATGAATTTTGGCAAAACATAGTATTACTGCTTAGTGTATACACCTACCGTGACCATGAAAGCAAACCTACGTAGTTAACATGCCTATGAAGATCATAATATCTGACCCGCTGAGATAACATTCCTGCAAGGTCCGCTTAGTTTACATACCTACCTACATGAACCTCAACAGCAATAGTTATGGGGACTAAAACAACAACTCAATCGAGTCTGTATATCTATCCGGACAACAACAACGGGGTCACTCATTTTTAACATATGTTCATATGTGCAGATGTAGCTGGTCTTACGACTGACAAAGACGCCATCTTGAAAAAATTGGGGTGAACATAACAGCAGATCAGCTTAATTGACCTTTATACAGCAACCATAACAGCAGGTCCCCTAAGTTTACATTCTTACAGCGTCCTCTTAGTTTGTATCGAGCTACATTCCTACCTCGGGTTTGTATCGAGTTACATATCTACAGGGACCATAACAGCAGGACCGCTCAGGCTTCATACCGACAATGACCATGACAGTAAGTTATATTGAGTTACAAACTCATAGGGCCCAAAACAGCAGGTCCGCTCATGTTACATGCGTATAGGGACTATAACAGCCATCCAGTCACATACATACAGGATATATGCAAGCCAATCCAATGAAGACTCAGAGACATGCAAAATAGAAGTGAAGGCAATGACCAGGAATCGATCCAATTAACCCACAGCTCCCATCAGAGACACCAAGGGAAAGAAACACAAACACGAAACAACCATTCCCCAACGGAAACATCACCAGCGGAAAACCAAAAGGACAGTTAATTTCCCACAGAATGGCCAATTGGCTTTCCAAAGCAAAATAATATAAGCGATACATACAATCAAAGACAAGCCATAACAAAAATAAACCACGATAGAAGAACCGCTTTGGAACAGACAGACTGCTTTCTAAACAACGGGGCTGATGAAACCTAGTCCTTTGCACACAGAAAGGATATGAAGAAGTTCTTTGATGTACTAAAACAGTTTATGGTCCCCTGAGCTCAGGATCCACTCCTCTCCTCAGTGCAGATGTAACTAGTCTTACGACTGACAAAGACGCCGTCTTGAAAAAATGGGCTGAACACTTTGATAGTGTTCTTAATCGGCTATCCTCTATCATTGATGAGGCTATCAACAGACTACCACAGGTTGAATGTAATATGCTGCTTGACAAGTTCCATACCGTTACGGAAACAGTGAAAGCAATAAAACGTCTGCCATCTTGCAAGGCCCCAGGACCAGATGCAATACCTGCTGAGATTTACAAAGCAGGAAGCACTCCAGTTGCAAAGAAGTTTGTATAGTTATTTCACACTTTGTGGAGAAAAGAAACCATCCCTCAAGAACTCAATGATGTATCAATTATCCACCTATTCAAACGGAGAAGGAACCCTCAGATCTGTGACAATCACTGTGGCATCTCTTTATTGTCAATTACTGGGAAAGGCCTTGTGAGAGTCCTACTTAACCGAGTGAATGAACACCTTGAACATTCAGTGCTTCTAACAGAAAGCCAATTTGGGTTTAGGAAGGACAGAGGAACAATTGACATGATTTTCACAGCAAGGCAGCTGCAACAGAATTGCCAAGAACAGAACATGGACCTATGCATGACCTCACCAAAGCATTTGACACAGTCATACGTGAGCGCCTTTGGAAGATCATGGTGAGGTTGAGATGTCCAACCAAGTTCATAGCAATGGTGAGACGGTTCAACAATGGGTTGCTTGCACGGATCCAAAATGCTGGCGATTTTTTTTTCGGATCCATTACCTGTGACAAACGGAGTCCAGCAATGCTGGGTCTTAGCCCCAACACTGTTCAGCATGATGTTTTCTGCCATGCACAGAGATGCTTTCCAGGATGTTGACAATGACATACCTATTATGTATCGCTTTGATGGGAAGCTTTTCAATCTCAGATGGTGGTTGCAAGCCAAAACCAAGGTGCAGACAGAGGTGCTAGATGAGTTCCTCTTTGCTGATAAAATAGCAAAAGGTGCTCCAACAGAAGAGAAGATGAAAAAATGTATAGATCAAGTATCCGACTCCTGTGACAACTATGATCTCACAATAATACAAGAGGCCCATGGGCCACTATGCTCACCAGAGCTCAGGAGGCCACTGTCCACTGGCAGCAATGTATTTTAATTAACCCTGCTCCCAAGGCTGCTACAGATAAAATTTCGACCCAATCAGACTACTGGCTTCAGAGGTCTGATGTCGCTTGAAGACAACAGATGACAATTGACAATTTCCCATCTGTGGCAATAGGCCTAAAAGAACATTATTTAAGGGACATTTCTATGAAAGTTTGACAAAATATCTTGAGAGGTATTAATGTCATTTTTCAATTTTCCCCATTATAAGTCAATGGAAACTCTTAACTTGTCATAGCAAACAAACCAAAGAGCCAAATTTCATAAACCAGAGCTCAGGTGGGCACTGCCCAAAGGAGCCCTGATTGGTGTCAATAAATGTGTCTTATAAAAAGGGACAGAGACATATATGGTTTAGCAGTGGGGATATGTATGGTTCCTGAGACGTAAGGCCTTTTAAGCAATGGAGGGATTCGGGCATGGCAGATCCCAGAAAAGCCACAGGCAACATGACAGCAAGTTTCATTCAGCTGCATACCTATAGGGGCAAATAAAGCAGGTCTGCTCAGATTACATACGTACAGGGACCATAATAGCAGGTCCTATCCACTTAATTACCTACAAGAACCATATCATCATATCCTATCCAGTAACATACCAACAGGGACCATAACAGCAGGTCCTATCCAGTTGCATACCTATAGGGACCATAACGTCAGGTTCTAACTACCTATAGGGACCATAACGTCAGGTTCTAAAGAATATATATGGTTTAGGGGTGGGCTCTGAACAGTTTCTCAGATATATGGTCTTTTGTGAAGTCGAGGGGTGGAATGTGGCCTGGGCACACCCTGGGTGACCCCTAGGTTGGTGTCACTGAATGTGTCTTAGCATAAGGAACAAGAATATATATGGTTTTGGGGTGGGGATCTGTAAGGTTTCTGGAATATTTAGCCTTTTATGAAGTGGAGGGAGTTGGGCATGGCCCCCGCACATCCTGGGGGACCCCCAAGTTGGTGTCACTGAATGCGACTTATCATAAGGAACGAGAATATATATGGTTTAGGGGTGGGAATCTGTAAGGTTACTGGGATATTGGGCCTTTTATGAAGTGGAGGGGGTGGGGCATGGCCCCGGCACATCCCGGGGGACCCCCAGGTTGGTGTCACTGAGTCCATCTTATCATAAGGAACAAAAGTATATATGGTTTAGGGGTGGGGATCTCAATGGTTTCTGAGATAAATGGCATTTTATGAAGTGGAGGGGGTGGGGCATGTCCCCGGCACATCCCGGGGGACCCCCAGGTTTGTGTCACTTAATGCATCTGAGCATAAGGAACAAAAATATATATAGTTTAGGGGTGGGGATCTGAGTGGTTTCTGAGATAAATGGCATTTTATGAAGTAGAGGGGGCAGGGCATGTCCCCGGCACATCCCGGGGGACCCCCAGGTTGGTGTCACTTAATGCATCTTATCATAAGGAACAAGAATATATATGGTTTAGGGGTTGGGATCTGTAAGGTTTCTGAGATATAAGGCATTTAATGAAGTGGAGGGGGTGGGGCATGGCCCCGGCACAACCTAGGGGACCCCCAGGTTGACATAAAAGCATATGGCTGAGAGAAGTTTACTCAAGGAACATGTCTATGTAAGTTTAGTCAAAATATCTGCAACGACTTGGCAGTAAATGCCATTTTTCAGTTTTCCCCATTATAAGTCAATGGAAACTCTAAGTTGCCATAGCAACAAAACTAAAAGGCCAAATTTGATAGAAAAAAACACAAAACCTGTAAAGGCAAATATGGTGAATATTTTCATAAAGTCTCAGCCTCCTAGAGTATATGGTTTCTGAGGAGATGATTTTTTAAGTATTTTTTTTTTCTATTTTTTGCATTTTGGTTTCCAGGGCAACCAATAAAAATGAACAGAAGGCCTAAAATCATACGGCAGATAGTAGATTACCTATGGAACATTTCTATGAAAGTTTTGTCAAAATATCTGCAGAGGCTTGGCAGTAAATGCCATTTTTCTATTTTCCCCATTATAAGTCTATGGAAACTACAAGTTGCCATAGCAACCAAACTGATGAGCCGATTTTCATAAAAACACAAACTTTCAATCCCCCAGCCCAAGGATGCTACAGATAAAATTTGGGCCCAATCGGCCCAGTGGCTTCAGAGGAGATGTCGTTTGAAAGTGTTGACGCAGACGCAGACGCAGACGCAGACGCAGACACAGACACAGACGCAGACGCAGACGCAGACGACGACGGACAACTGCCTATCCTATAAGCTCCCCCGGAGCCTTCAGCTCTGGTGAGCTCAAAAACTGAAGCAGTCTGTCAGCCAGCACCTGGCAAACCTTACAAAGAGCCCACCATCACAGTGAGGGTCAAATATTGCAATGGTAGACAAGTTCACCAACCTCGGGAGCACAATGTCAAGAGCTCTGCACATTGATGATGAAGTCAATGCCAGGATTGTCAGAACTACTGCAGCATTTGACTGACTACGTGGCAGTGTCATGGATCGAAGAGGAATAAGGGGTGTACATGTACACTTCATATTTTCCAGTTCTGTGGTGTATTCCTTGCTTCCACTGGATAAACCTACAGAACATATTGGAACGGTCAGTAAAATTACTTGTGGGTTTAAGTTAACTTTACGGGATCCCAGCCCTCACCCTCACTTTTACTGTGGTTCAACAAAGTATTTGTTTGGTTCGCCTGAAGGTTTTCTATCTCATCAGTGAATCAACTATGTAAACAAAGAAATCACAGGTAAAGCCAAGTTGACACAAGGATGAGGATTCGACAGTGAAACGCGCTGAGTCATCCGACGCTGAACACAACGCCACAAAAACATTAAGGTAACGTCCCTACAGGGACTATAACAGCAGGTCCGCTCATGTACATGCAGGGACAATAACAGCTATTCTACAAACAAGGACTATAACAGCACGTCCGTCCAGGTTACATACCTAAAGGGACAATTATAACAGGTCCTATCTAGTAATATTCCTAAAGGACCAGAACAGGCGGTCCGAACAATTTATCTTCCTACCGGGACAATTACAGAAGGTCAGCTCAGCTAACACAATGACAGGGACCATAACAGCAGGACATATCCAGTTACATACCTACAGCGAACTTAACAGCAGGTCCGCTCAAGTTATAAACCTACAGGGACCATAACAGCATATCCGCTTTGGTTACATACCAACACAGATCTAAGCATCAAGTCCCCTTAGCTTTTACAATTACAATAACAGCAGGCCCAGTCCAGTTACATACTTGAAGGGATCTAAACAGCAGATCTGCTCAAGTTACATACCAATAGGGACCATAACAGCAAATCCTATTCAGTTAAATGCCTACAGGAACCATAACAGCAGGTTCTACCCAGTTACATTCGTACAGGGACCATTACAGTAAGTCCTATCCAGTTATTACCTACAGGAACCATAACTACAGGTCCGCCAAGGTTACATACCTACAGTGACAATTATAACAGGTCCTATCCATTAACATATACCTACAGGGCACATAACAGCCGGTCCTCTCCAGCTACATACATACAGGGGCTATAACAGCATGACCTCCCAGGTTACATACGCACAGGGACCGTAGCAGCCAAGTCCTATCAAGTTACATACATACATGGGCCATAACAGCAGGTCCACTCAGGTTGCATTCCTACAGGGACAATAACAGCAGGTTCACTGAGGTAACATCCCTACAGGGACTTTGACAGCAGGTCCGCTCAAGTTACATATATGGAAGGAGAATAACAGTAGGTCATATCGAATTAGATATATACAGGGAAAATAACAGCAATTCTTATCCAGTTACATACTTACAGGAACCATAACAGCAAGTTCTATCCTGTTACATACCTACAGGGACAATGACAGCAATTCCTATCCAGTTACACACTTACAGGGACCATAAAAGCAGGTCCAATCCCGTAACATACCTAGAGGAAGAATAACAAAAGGTCCTATCCAGTTACCCTGCTTCAGGGACCATAATAGCAGGCCCGCTAAGGTAACATTTCTACAGGGTCTCTAACAGCTTGTCGGCTCAGGTTATATAAAAACAGGGAGCATAACAGAAGGTCCTCTCGAGTTACCTCCGTACAGGGACCATAACACAGTCCGCTAAGTTTACACGGGCAATAGCAGTAGGTCCGATCCAATTTCATTCCTCAAGAGACCTTAACAGCAGATACGCCCAGGTGACATTCTACAGGGGCCATAACAGCATTGCCGTTCAGGTTTCATACCTACAGGTGCCAAACTAGCAAGTCCGCCCAGCTTATATAATTAACAGCAGGTCCTATCCAGTTAAATACCTACAGGGATCATAACAGCAGATCCTCTCGGGTTACATACCTACAGGACGATAACAGCAAAGGGAACAATAACAACAAGTCATTATCAGTAACATACCTACAGGGACTATAAAAGCAGGTCTTATCCAGTTTCAAACCTACAGGGACTGTAACAGCAGGTTCAATTCAGTTACACACCTGGACCCTAACGGCAGGTCTACTCAGGTTACATACATACAGTGATCTTTACACCATGTCCGCTCCGGTTACATACATACAGGAACAAAATTTGACAGGTCCGCTCAGCTTATATTATTACAGGGACAATAACAGGAGGTCTTATCCAGTTACATACATAAGGGTCCCATTACAGCAGGTCCGCCCAGGTCACACCTACAGGGACCATAAAAGCAAGTCCTATTCAGTAAAATACCTACAGGGACCATAACAACAGGTCATATCCAGTTACATACCTACAGGGACAACAACAGCAAGTCCTATCCAACAACATACCTACAGGGACCATGACAGCATGTACTTTCCAGTTACGTACCTACAAGGACCATAACAGCAGGGCCGCTCAGGTTAAATATGTACAGGGCCCAAATCAGCAGTTCCTATCCAGTTATATACATACAGGAACCATAACAGCAGGTCCTATCCCGTTACATACCGACAGGGACATACCATCAACTCATATCCAGTTATATAACTACATAGAACATAACACCAAGTCCTATCTTATAACAAGGACCATATCCAAGCACTCAGGTTAAATACATTCGGGGACAATTACAGCAGGTCCTATCCAGTAACATTCGTAAAGGGAGCATAACAGGCGGTTCGCTCAGATTACATATCTACAAAGAGAATAACAGTACTATCCAATTACATTTCAGACAATAACAGCAAGTCCTACCCTGTTTCATACCTACAGGGAACATGACAGCAAGTCCTATCCAGTAGTTACATACATGCAGGGACATAACAACAAGTCCTATCCAGTTATAATCTATATGAAACATAACAGCAAGTCCTGTCTAATAACATACCTACAGGGACGATATCCCGAGTCCGCTCATGTTAAATGCCTACAGGGACCATAACAGCAGGTCCGCTACGGAGTCATACAGGGACAATTATAGCAGGACTATCCAGTAACATTCCTAAAGAAACCATAACAGGCGGTCCGCTCAGTTTACATATCTACAAGGAGAATAACAGTAATATCCAATAACATATCTACAGGGACCGTAACAACAGGTTCCAACAAGTCCGCTCAGAGTTCCTACCTACATAGACCATAACAGCAGTTCCTATCCAGTTATATAACTTCGGATACAATAACAGCAAATCCGATCCAGTGAAATAGCTAATGGGACCATACGAGCAGGTCCAATCCAGATGCCTACCTACAGGGACGATAACAGCAGATACTATCCTGTTACACTGCTACAGGGACTATAACAGCAAGTCCGCTAAGGTAACATTCCTATAGGGACAGTAACAACCGCCCCGCTCAGGTTACATACCTACAGGGAGAATAACAGCAGGTCCTGTCCAGTTACATACAAACAGGGACAATAAATTCAGGTTCGCTCAGGTTATATACCTACAGGGTTCATAACTGTCGGTCATATTCAATTACATACCTATAGGGACCATAACAGCAGGTCCTTTCCACTTACATACCTACAAGGAGAATAACAGCAAGTTCTATCCTGCTTCATACCTACAGGGAACATAACAGCAAGTCCTATCCAGTTATAAACCTGCAGGGACATATCATCAAGCCCTATCAAGTTATATACATACAGGAAAAAATAACAGCAAGTCCTATCTGAAAACACACCTGCAGGGACTATAACCCATGTCCGCTCAGGTAACATGCCTACATTGACCATAACAGCTGGTCCGCTTAGGTTACATACCTTTAGGGACCATGACAGCATGTCCACTCAGGTAACATACTCACAGGGACAACAGCAGATCCGCTGAGCTTACATCATTACAGGGACCATAACAGCAGGTCCTTTCCAGTTTCATATCTACAGGGACCATAACAGCAGGTGTGTTAATGTAACATCCCTACGGACAATAACAGCATGTCCGCTCAGTTTCCATACCTACATAACATCAGGTCCGCTCATGTTATATACCTGCAGCAACAATGACAGCAAGTCTACTTACAGAAACCATAACAACAGGTCCGCCCAGGATACATACCTTCAGTTTCAATTAGAGCAAGTCCAGTACAGTCACGCGCCCCTCGCCCATTGAGGCTTGAAGAAATAGATTGGTTGCATAGTGCTTCCTCGCAGAGCTGAAACCGACCAAGCACGAGTACTGGTAAACCGCTTAGAGGATCTACGCCTGCCCAGGCAAAGCGATTTGAGTCGGACCGTCCATGCTTATAAACCCTATTGGTTTCATTGGGCGACAGGGCTTGAGATGTCATTTCTTCTCAATGTCGGGTCAAAGTCCCACAAAATTCTAAGCAACGTCTCCAAAATGGTCTATACAGTATTGACGGGGATGTTAAACCTCAAATCAAACTAAACCAAACTTGTACAGTCGGATTCCTAAAGAGGCCATACCAGGCGGTCCGAACAGGTTACATAATGAAAGGAACCATGACATCGGGTCCTATCAAGTAACATACCTATAGGGAACAGTTCCGCTCAGGAAACATACCTACCCGAACCATAACAGCATGTTCGCTCAGGTTACATTACTGCTGGGACCAAATCTGCAGGTCCACTTGGCTCACATAATTACAGGGACCATAACAAAAGGTCCTATCCAGTAGCATACCTACATGGACCACAACAGCTGGCCAGCTCAGGCTACATACCTCCAGCGACTATGACAGCAAGTGCTATCTCGTTACAGACCCACAGGTCCGCTCAGGTTTAAAAAACAGGGACTATAACAGCAGGTCCTGTCCAGTTACATATCTACAGGGACCATAACAGCAGTTCCTATCATGTTTCATATCTACAATGACAATTACAGCAAGTCCTATCCAGCTACATACCTATAAGAACCATAACAGCAGGTCCACTCACGATACATGCCTACAGGAACAATTACAGCAGGTCCTATCCAGCAAAATACCTAAAGGGACCATAACAGGCTGTACGAATAGGTGACATACCTACAGGGACCATTATAGCATGTCCTATCCAGTAAAATACCTACAGACACCATGCCAGCCAGGCCTATGCCGCTACAATTATACAGGGACCATACTCCAGGTCCATTCAGGTTACATACTAACAGGGAGCATAACATTTGGCCCAGTTACATACCTGCAGGGACAGTAACAACAGGTTTGCTCAGGTGATCTACTTACATGGCCCATAACTTCAAGTCCTATTGTATTATTAAACTACAGGGACCATAACATCAAGTTCTATCCTCTAACATATAACAGCAATTCCTATCCCGTTATATACTTACAGTTACCATAACAGCAAGACCTATCCAGATACAAACCTACAGGGAACATAACAGCAGGTCCAATCCACTTCTATAACTACAGGGACGATAACAGCATATCCGATCCAGCTACACTGCCACAGGGACCACAGCAGCAGGTCCGATTAGGTAACATTACTAGAAAAACTGTAATAGCAGTTCCGATAGGCTTAAATACAAGCAGGGAGCAAAACACCAGTTACATACGCACAGGGGCCACAACAGCAGGTGGTCTCCAGAAACATACCTACAGGGACCATTTCAGCAAGTCCTATTTAGTTACATAATACAGGGACCATACCAGTCGGTCTGCCTAGGTAATATACATACAGCAGATCCTATCCAGTAACATACCTAAAGGAACCGTTACAGACGGTCCGAACATGTTACAGTGAGTGAGTGAGTTTTTAGTTTTACGTCCCACCAACAGCTAAGGTCATACGGAGACGGGACCTCGGTTTAAAGACTCATCCGAAAGTCTGGAGAAGCCCGGGATCGATCCTGCGATCCCTGGTTTACAAGGCGAGTAGCGTAACCACTGCACCACGAAGGCTTCTAACCGAACATGTTACATACCTACAGGACCATATCAGCAGGGCAGGTCCGGTCATCTTACATAATGACATGAACCATAATAGCAGGGCCTATCCAGTTATATACCTAGAGGGACCATAATAGCAGATCTACTCAGGTTACATACCTACAGGGATCATAACAGCATATCTCCAGGGACCAAACCAGCAAGTCCGCTCAGAATATACTTAACAGCAGGCCCTATCCAGTTTAAAACCTACGGGGATCAAAACAGACGGACGCTCAGGTAACATGCCTACAAGGACCATAACAGCCTGTCCTATTCAGTAAGATACCTAGAGGGACCATATCAGCAAGCAGGTCCTATTAACCTAAATGTCTAAAATGACAAAAACTGCAAGTCCTATCCTGTTACGTACCTTCAGGTACCACAACAGCAAATCCTATTCAGTTCAATACCTGCACCACAACAGCAAGTCTTATCCAGTTTCAAACCTACAGAGGCCATAACACAACGTCCGCTTAGGATACATATCTACAGGGACCAAACCAACAAGTCCGCTCAGAATATACTTAACACCAGGTCCTATCCAGTTTGCAACCTACGGAGATCAAAACAGACGGTCCGCTCAGCTAACATGCCTACAGGGACAATAACAACAAGTCCTATCCTGTTACGTACCTTCAGGGACGACAACAGCAAGTCCTATTCATTTCAATACCTGCACCACAACAGCAAGTCCTATCCAGTTTCAAACATAGAGGGGCCATAACACAACGTCCGCTCTGGTTAAATACCTGCATGGACCATAAACGCAGTTCCGCTCGGGTTATATAAATACAGGGATCATAACAGCATATCCGCTCAGGTTACATACCTAATGGGACAAAAACACGTACATAATTACAGTTACAATAACAGCAATTCCTATCCATAACTACAGGGACTAAGACTACATGTCCCCTGAGGTTACATACATACCGGGACCATACCAGCATGTGCAATCAAGTATTTACTTACAGGAACCAACCAGCAGGTCCTATACCCATGGGGACAATAACAGCAAGTCCAATCCATTTACATACCTACAGGGACTATAACAGCAGGTCCAATCAAGTTACACACCTACAGGGACCAAAAACGGGAGGTCCGGCCTGGTTACATACATTCAGCGACAATAACAGAATGTCCGTCAGGTTCCATACCTACAGGGATAAAAGGTGCAGGTCCGCTCAGCTATATAACCACAGGAACCATAACAGCAGGTTATATCAAGTTACATACCTACAGGGACCATAACTGCAGGTCCGCTCAGGTAAATACCTACAGGGAAAATAACAGCAAGTCCTATACAGTAAAATACCTACAGGTACCATAAAAGCAGGTCCTATCAATTTACATATCAAACGGGAAAATAACAGCAAGTTCTATCCAGGAAAATCCTACAAGTACCACACCAGCAAGCCCTCTAAGACATATCCCTACAGGGACTGTAACAGCAGGTTCGCTCAGGTTACATATCTACAGCGAGGATAACAGTAGGTCCTATCAAGATAATACCTACAGAGACAGTAACAGCAGGTCCTCTCAGGTGTCCTTCCTACAGGGACCATTACAACAAATCATATCCTGTTACACACCTACAGGGACCATAGCAGCAATTCCTATCCTGTCACGGGTACTAGAACAGCAAGTCCTATCAAGTGACATACCTACAGGGACCGTTACAGCAGGTCCTCTAAGGAGTATCACTGCCAGGACAGTAACAGCAGGTTCGCTCAGGTTACATATCTAAAGCGAGGATAACTGTAGGTCCTATCCAGTCATATACCTACAGGAAGCGTAACAGCAGGTCCTCTCAGGTTTCCTACCTACAGGGAACATAACAGCAAGTCCTTTCCTGTAACATAACCACTGGGACCTTAGCAGCCTATCCAGTTACATACTACAGATGTCATAACAGCAATTACCATCCAGTTAAATAGCGACCGGGACCATACGAGCAGGTCCAATCCGGTTTCATACCTACAGGGACTATAACAAAAGTTCCTATCCAGGTACACTGCTACAGGGACCATAACAGCAGGCCCGCTAAGGCTACATTCCTACAGGCACTGTAACAGCCGGTACGCTTAGGCTACATACCAACAGGGCGAATAACAGCAAGTCCCATCCAGTTACATTCGTTTAGGGATCAAAGCGGGTCTGCAAAGATTACATACCTACAGGGACCATAACAGCCGGTCCTATTCAGTTACATACCTACAGGGACCTTAACAGCTGGTCCTATTCACTTACGTTCCTACAGGGACAATAACAGCAAGTTCTATCCAGATACATACCTGCAGGGACAATAACAGCAAGTCCTCCCCAATTACATACTTACAGGAACTTAACAGCAAGTCCTATCCAGTTACCAACATACAGGGAACATAACAGCAAGTCCTATCCAGTTACATGACTACAGGTAGAATACCCAAGGTCCGCTCATGTTAAATACCTTCAGGGACCTTAACAGCAGGTCCGCTCCGGTTACATATCTACACAGAAAACAACAGCAGGTCCGCTGAGCTTACATTATTACATGGGCCATAACAGCAGGTCTTATCCAGTTACATAGCTACAGGGACCGCAACAACAGTTCCGGGACCGCAACAGCAGGTCCCCTAAGAAATATCCCTACAGGGACTGTAACAGCAGGTTCGCTCAGGTAACAGCGAGGATTACAGTAGGTCTCATCCAGTAACATACCTACAGGAACCGTAACAACATGTCCGCTCCGGTTTACTTTCGACAGGGACCATAACAGCAATTCCTATCCAGTTACATACTTCAGATACCACAACAGCAACTCTTATCCAGTTATTCAGGGACCGACAATAAGAGCAGTCCAATCTAATTTCGTACCTACAGGGACGATAACAGCAGGTCCTATCCAGTTACACTACTACAGGGACCATAGCAGCACGTCCGCTAAGGTAACCTTCCTACGGGGACTGTTACAGTCGGTCTGCTAAGGTTACATACCTACAGGGAGAATAACAGCAGGTCCTACAGGGCCCATAACAGCCGTTCCTATTCAGTTACATACCTACAGGGACCTTAACAACAGGTCCTATTCACTCACATATCTTCCGGGACAATAACAGCAAGTCCTATCAAGTACCTACCTACAGGAACATAACAGTTTCCAGTTACTTTCACACATAGAACATAACAGCAAGTCCTGTGCTGTTTCATACCTACAGGGAACAAAACAGAAAGTTCTATCCAGTTGCATACCTGCAGGGAGAATAACAGCAAGTCCTATCCAGTTACAACGGCCCCCACCCATAGGGGCTTGAAGAAATATATGGGCTGCATGATGCTTCCACGCAGAGCTGAATCCGGCCCGCACACCAGTACTGGTAAACCGCTTAGATGATCTAAGCCTGTCCAGGAACCGCGGTGCGGGGCGGACCGTCCATGCTAGTAAACCCTATTGGTTTCATTTGGCGACAGGGCTTGAGATGTCATACCATCTCAATGTCGAGTAAAAGTCCCACAAAATTGGAAGCAACGTCTCCAAAATGACCTTTACAGTGTTGACGGGGACGTTAAACCTCAAATCAACCAACCAACCAACCTATCCAGTTATATACCTACAGGAACATAACAGCGTTATATTCAGAAACATGCATACAACATAGAAGTGGAGGCAATGATCAGGAATCGATACAATTAACCCACAGCTCCCATCAGAGACACCAAAGGGAAAGAAACACAAACATGAAACAACAGACCCCAATGGATACATCAACAGCAGAAAGCCAAAGGACAGTTACTTTCCCACAGAACTGCCAATAGGCTGAGAACATAACAACAAGTCCTATCCAGTTACATGCTTACAGGAACCATACCCCAGGTCCGCTCAGATTAAATACCTTCAGGGACCATAATAGCAGGTCCGTGAGTGTTACGTACCTATAGGGACCATAACAGCTTGACCGCAAAGATTACATACCTACTGGGGCATCAAAACAGCAGGTCCACTGGACTGAAATCATTACCGGGACCATAACAGCAGGCCCTATCCAGTTACATACGGATAGGGAACATAATAGCAGGTACGCTAATGTTACGTCTCTGCAGGGACTATAACAGCATTTCGGTTCAGATTACAGGGACCAAAACAGAAGGTCTGCTTATGTTACATACATACAGCGGCAATGACAGCCAGTCTTCCTACAGGGACCACAACAACAGGTTCGCCCAGGTTACATACCTAAAAGAACAATTACAGTAGGTCCTATCCCGTAACATTCCTAAAGGGGCCAAACAGGCGGTCCGAACAGGTTACATACCTACAGGGAGCATCACAGCAGGTCCGCTCAGCTTTCATAATGAAAGGAACGATAACAGCTGGTCCTATCAAGTTACATAACTACAGGGACAATAACAGCAGGTCCGTTCAGGTAACATACCCAGCCGGACCTTAACAGCATGTCCGCCCAGGTTACAAACCTGCGGGTAACAGGTCCTATCCAGTTACATACCTACATAGACCACAAAATCAGGCTACATACCTACAGGGACAATAACAGTAAGTACTATCCAGTAACATACATAAAGGGACCATAACATGTGATCTGAACAGGTTACATCTACAGGGACCACTGCAGCAGGTCCTATCCATTTACATACCTACAGGGACCATAACAGCCGGTAATTTCCTGTATCATTCAAACAGGGACAATAACAGCAGGTCGGCTCCGGTTACATACTTACAGGGACCTTAGTGGCAAGTCCTGACCAGTAACATACCTACATGAGTCATAACAGCAGGTCCGGTTACAAACATGAGGGGACAGTAACAGCTGGTTCACTCTGGTTATCTACCTACAAGGACCATAACAGCAAGTCTTTTTGTGTTATATAGCTACAGGGACCATAACAGCAAGTTCTATCCTGTTACAAATGACAGCAATTCCTATCCCGTTACATACCTACAGGGACGATAACAGCAGGTCCGATCCAGTTACACTGCTACAGGGACCATAACAGCAGGTCCGCTTAGGTACCATTACCAGAGAAACTGTAACAGCAGGTCCGCTAGGGTTACAATAACAGCAGGTCGTATCCAGTCACATACGTACAGGGAACATAACAGCAGTGTATATCCTTACTTAGAGAGATCTAATTCAAGATAATGTTTGTTGGTGCCTGATGCTCTATCTTTGGTCGGGCGCATCAGAGTCTAACTGTTGGTTTTCTTTTGCTCCGGCATTTCAGTGGTTTCTTGTCGAGTCCTCACCGTTGTTTCATCTCTGTGGTTGTTTGATTATTTGTGTTCACGGAGATGTTGCACTGATGAGTAAGGAGGCCTTCATGCAGACTGAACAAATTATTTGTCTAAATCGCAACGGAAGTAAGGGCGAGGATTGTGGCCACGTAAAATCGATTTAAGCCCTCCCCCCCCCCCCCCCCCCCACCCCACTCCCCAGTGGAATTCGTTTCCGCTGACAGTTCCAAGGCTGTTCTTCTGTCGCGGTTTGTTTTTGTTATTGTTTGTCTTTGAGTGTTTGTGTCGTTTATATTATTTTATTTTGGATAGCCTATTGGCCATTTTGTGGGAAAGTAACTGTCCTTTCGGCTTTCCGCTATTGATGTTTCCATTAGGTCTGTTGTTTCATGTTTGTGTTTCTTTCCCTTTGGTGTCTCTGATGGGAGCTGTGGGTTTATTGTAACTATTCCTGATCAATGCCTCCACTTCTATTTTTCCTGTTATTGTTGCTGTAGGTATATAACATGAGCGTACCTGCCGTTTTGGTACTTGTAGGTTTGTAATCTGAGCGGACATGCTGGTATAGACTCTGTAGGGACGTTACATTAGCGTACCTGCTTTTATGGTCCCTGTATATATGTGACTATATAGGACCTGCTGTTACGGTCCATGTAATGATGTTTGGCTCAGCAGACCTGCTGTTGTGGTCCCTTTAGGTATGTAACATGAGCGGGCATGCTTTTATGGTCCCTGTAGGTATGTAACCTGAGCGGACCTTATGATGTAGCCCCTGTAGGTATAAAACTGGCTAGGACTTGCTGTTTTGTTCCCTGCAGGTATGTTACTGGATAGTACCTGCCGTTATGTTCCTGTAGGTATGTAACCTGGACGGACCCGCTATTAGGGTCCCTGTAGGTATGTGATTGGATTGGACTTTCTCTAATGGACACTGTGGTTATGTAACTTGATAAGACCTGCTGTTATGTTCCCTGTTCGTATGTGACTTGATATGACCTACTACTATTATCCCTGCATACCTAAAGGGATCATAACAGGCGATCTGAACATG
The DNA here is from genome assembly GCA_963580285.1 of Lucinisca nassula. Classification (NCBI taxonomy): domain Eukaryota; kingdom Metazoa; phylum Mollusca; class Bivalvia; order Lucinida; family Lucinidae; genus Lucinisca; species Lucinisca nassula. Next base: position 42,449,945 of record OY757017.1, read on the forward strand.
TTACATATCTACAGGAACCGTTACCGCTGGACCTATCCATTTACATACCTACAGGGACCATAACTGCCGGTACTTTCCTGCATCATCCAAACAGGGACCATAACAGCAGGTCGGCTCCGGTTAATACTTATAGGGACCATTACGACAAGTCCTGACCAGTTACATACAGGGGCCATAACAACATGTCAACTCATGTAACTTTCCTACTAGGACCATAACTTTTGGTCAAGTTACATACCTGAGGGGACAGTAACAGCTGATTCACTCAGGTTATCTAGCTACAAGGACCATAACGGCAAGTCCTATCTTGTTATCTACCTACAGGGACCATAACAGCAAGTTCTATCCTGTTACATATGTTAGCAATTTCTATCGAGGGACGATAACAGTGGCAATGACCAGAAATCGATACAATTAACCCACAGCGTCAACCAGAGACGCCAAAGGGAAAGAAGCACAAACATGAAACAACTAGACCCTTATAGCAAAATCAATAGCAGAAAGCCAAGTCACTTTCCCACAAAATGGTCAATTGACTATCCAGAACAAAATAATACAAGCGATACACACACTCAAATACAAACTATAACAAAAATAAACCGCGACAGAAGAACCGCATTGGAACGGTCATTGGAACGATTTCCAATTGGGGGGTGGGGGGGGGGGGGGTGTTGGCTTAAATCGATTTTACATGGCCACAATCCTCGCCCTTATTTCCGTCAAGATTCAGACAATAATTTGTTGTGTCCGCATGAAGGTCTCCTAACTCATCCGTGCAAACTCTCCGTGAATAAAAAATCAAACAACCACAGAGATGAAACAACAGTGAGCAAAAAACCACTGAAATGCTGGAGCAAAGAGAAGACCAACGGTTAGACGACGAAGGACCAAACAAGAGACAAGAGACAGAGCACCAGGCACCAACCAGCATTGCATAAAATTAGATACTCTCTAATTCTCAGTTAGCTTTTACGCTGGAAACGTCATAGAAACTTAGGCCTGACCCACCGGCGTGCAGTTAAAGAGGAAAGCAAAGTTGTCCACCGTGATTGGGTTAACTATTATGCATGCAGTCTGTCGTATAACATTTATGTTGTACCCTTTCTTTTTATATCGAAGAATGATGTTACGAAATTGGGTGAAATCTGAATTTATATACTAAGACACCATAAAATTCGGATTCCAATAGACCTTGTTGCAGACGAGATTTAAGTCCAACATTGAATTTTCAATGACGTCTATAATATATTGAAACGGCTTTGCATAGTTACACTGCTACAGGGACCATAATAGCAGGTCCGCTAAGGTACCATATCAAGCATAACATGGGTCCGCTCAGCTAACATAAAGGAATGAACCATAACAGTGGGTCCTATCCAGTTTAATACCTGAGGGGACAACAACAGCAAGACCCACCCAGTTATATACGTACAGGGAGCATGATAGCAGTTTTTCAGCCACATATAGGAGAGATTATATCAGAATGTCCAGTTAGATAGCTATGGGACTTTAACAACTGGCCCTATCATATTGCATACCTACAGGTACCATAAAAGCAAAATCGCTTAGGCTAAATACCTCCAGGGAACATGATTGCAAGTTCTATCCAGCTACATTCCTACAGGCGCCAATGCAGCAGGTCCACTCAGGTTACATACGTACAGAGACGATAATTGCAGATCCTATCCAGTTACATACCAACAGGGACCACAACAGCAGGTCCTACCAGTAACATACCTACAGGGACAATAACGGCAGGTCCTATCTACCTACAAGGACCATAACAGCAGATCAATCCAGGTTACATACCTACATGGAACATAACAGCAGGTTCAATCCACTTACATTGCTACAGAGACCATAACAGCAGGTGTGCAAAGGTAACATTACTAGAGGGCCTGTAACAACAGGTCCGCTAAGGTAACATACCTAACATAAAACGGCAGGTTTTATTCAGTTACATACGTACAGGGATCATAACAGCATGTCCTATCCATTTACATACCTACAGCGACCATTACAGCAAGTTCTATCCAGTAACATGCCTACAGGGATCATAACAGAAGGTCCGCCCAGGATACACGCCTAGAGACACAATGACCGTAGGTCCTATCCAGTAACGTACCTAAAGGGACCGTATTTGGCGGTGCGAAGATGTTCATACCAACAGGGACCATAACAGCAAGTCCGGCCAGCTTACATAATGGCAGGGACCATTATAGCAGGGTCTATGCAGTTACCTACCCACAGGGACCTGAAAACTTTAGATCCACTTAGGTTGCATACCTAAAGTACCTAAAGCTTACATAATGACAGGGACCATAATGCAGTTACGTACCCACGGGGACCTGAAAACTTTAGATCCGCTCAGGTTGCATACCTACAGGTACCATAACAGCATGTCCCCTCAGGTAACATACATACAGGGACCAAACCAGCAAGTTCGATAAGCTTTTTTAATTATCCACAGGTCCTACCCAGCTAAATATCTACCGGGGTCATAGCAGCATGTCCGCTCAGGTTACATACCTACAGGGATAATAACATCTGGTCCTATACTGTAACATACCTACAACGACAATTACAGCAGGTCCTATTGACTTACATACCTAAAAGGACAATAACAGCATTCCTATCATATTACATACCTTCAGGACCATAACAGCAAGTCCTATCCAGTTACATTTCTGCACCATAACAGCAAGTCCTATTCAGTTACATGTACATACCTACAGGGGCCAAAACACCATGTCCGCTCTAGTTAAATACCAACAATAACAGCTGGTCCGCTCAGGTTATATACCTACAGGGACCATAACAGCATATCCGCTCAGGTTACTTACTTACAGAGACAGAAAGAGCGGGTCTGTTCAGCTTATATAATTTCAGGTACCATAACAGCAGGTCCTATCCTGTTACATACCTACGGGCACCAGAACAGCAGGTCCGCTCAGGTAACATGCCTACAGGGACATTAACAGCAAGTCCTGTCCAGTTAAATACCTACAGGGACCATACCAGCAGGTCCTTTCCAGTTACATACCTACGGGGACAACAACAACAAGCCCTATCCAGTAACATACGTACAGGGAGCATAACAGCAGGTCTTGTCCAGTAACATATAGCAGGGAACATATCAGAATGTCTTATCCGGCCAGATACATGTACCTACGGAACTATAACAACAGGTACTATCCACACCTACAGAGACCAATAATGCAGGTCCGCTCACATTGCATCGTACAGGGACCATTATAGCAGGTTCTATCCACCTAATTACCTACAGGGACCATAACAGAAGATCCTATCAAGTTACATACCAACAGTGACCATAACAGGTGTTCCGAACAGGTGACATGCGTACAGGGAGCGTAACAGCAGGTCCGCTCAGCTAACATAAAGGAAGGAACCATAACAGTGGGTCCTATCCAGTTTGATACCTACGTGCACAACAACAGCAAGACCTATCCAGTTACATACGTACAGGGAGCATAACAGCAGTTTTTTTTCAGTCACATATAGCAGGGAACCTATCAGAATGTCCAGTTAGATAGCTATGGGACTATAACAACAGGTCCTATTCAATAACATACATACATGCACCATAAAAGCAAAACCGCTGAGGCTAAATACCTACAGTGAACATGATAGCAAGTTCTATCCAGTTACATACCTACAGGGGCCAATGCACCAGGTCCGCTCAGGTTCCATGCGTAAAGAGACAATAATAGCAGGTTCTAGCCAGTTACATACCTACAAGGACCATAACAGCAGGTCCTATCCAGTTACATACCAACAGGGACCATAACAGAAGGTCCTATCCAGCAGCATACCTACATAGACCATAACGGCAGGTCCTATCTACCTGAAAGGATCATTACAGCAGATCCAACCCGGTTACATACCTACAGGGAACATAACAGCAGGTCCAATCCAGTTACATTGCTACAGGGACCATAAAAGCAGGTATGCACAGGCAACATTATAGAGGGTCTGTAGCAACAGGTAACCTACATACAGGGAGAATAACAGCAGGTTCTATTCAGTTACAAACGTACAGGGATTATAACAGCAGGTCCTATCAATTAACAAACCTACAGTAACCATTACAGCAAGTCCTATCCAGTAACATACCTACAGGAATTATAACAGCAGGTCCGCCCAGGATACATACCTACAGAGACAATCACCGTAGGTCCTATCCAGTAACGCAATAAAGGGACCGTAACAGGTGGTCCGAACATGTTAATACCTACAGGGACCATAACAGCATTTCCGGTCAGCTTACATCATGGCAAGGGCCATAATAGCAGGGTCTATGCAGTAACATACCCACAGGGACCTGAAAACCGCTCGGGTAACATACTTACAGGGACATTAACAGCAAGTCCTATCCAGTTAAATACCTCCAGGGACCATACCATCAGGTCCTATCCAGCCACATACCCATGGGGACAACCCGATCCAGTAACATACGTACAGAGAGCATAACAACAGGTCTTTACCAGTCATATACAGCAGGGAACATACCAGAATGTCTTATCCAGTCAGATACATGTACCTACGTGATTCTATCAACAGGTTCTGTCCATTGAAACACCTACAGGTACCATAACAGCAAGACCGCTAAGCCTACATACCTACAGGCAACATGACAGCAAGTTTCATCCAGCTGCATACCTATAGGGGCAAATAAAGCAGGTCTGCTCAGATTACATACGTACAGGGACCATAATAGCAGGTCCTATCCACTTAATTACCTACAAGAACCATAACATCATATCCTATCCAGTAACATACCAACAGGGACCATAACAGCAGGTCCTATCCAGTTGCATACCTATAGGGACCATAACGTCAGGTTCTAACTACCTATAGGGACCATAACGTCAGGTTCTAACTACCTATAGGGACCATGACAGCAGGTCTGTCCAGGATTCATACCTACAGGGACAATAAAAAGTCTTATTCAGATACATTCCCACAGGAAACACAATAGCAGGGCCAATCCAGTTAAAATGCTACAGGGAAATTAACAGTAGGTTTGCAAAGGTAACATTACTAGAGGGTCTGTAACAGCAGGTCTCCATAGGTTACATACCTGCTGGGAGGATAACAGCAGGTCCTGTTCAGTTACATAAGTACAGGGATCATAACAGAATGCCCTTTCCCGTAACATACATACTGGGACCATAACAGCAGCTTCGCCGGGGTTACATAACTACAGGGACAATTACAGCAGGTCACATCCAGTAACGTACCTAAAGGGACCGTAACAGGCTGTCCGAACATGTGAATAGCTACAAGGACCAGAACGGCAGGTCCTATCTACCTACAAGGACCATAACAGCAAATCCATCCAGGTTACATACCTACAGGGAACATAACAGCAGGTCCAATCCAGTTACATTGCTACAGGGACCATAACAGCAGGTGTGCAAAGGTAACATTACTAGAGGGTCTGTAACAGCAGGTCCGCTAACGTAACATACCTACAGGGAGAATAACAACAGGTTCTATTCAGTTACATATGTACAGGTATCATAACAGCAGGTCCTATCCATTTACATACCTACAACGACCATTAGAGCAAGTCCTATCCAGTTACATACCTACAGGAATTATAACAGCAGGTCCGCCCAGAATACATACCTACAGAGACAATCACCGTAGGTCCTATCCAGTAACACACCTAAAGGGACAGTAACAGGCGGTCTGAACATGTTAATACCTACAGGGACCATAACAGCATTTCCGGCCAGCTTACATAATGGCAGGGACCATAATAGCAGGGTCTATGCAGTTACATACCCACAGGGACCTGAACACTTTAGATCCGCTCAGGTTGCATACCTACATGTACCATAACAGCATGTCTCTTCAGGTTACATACCTACAGGGACCAAACCAGCAAGTTCGATCAGCTTATATAATTATCCACATGCCCTATCCAGTTAAATATCAACCGGGATCAAAACAGCAGGTCCGCTCAGGTTACATACCTACAGGGACCATAACATCTGGTCCTATATTGTAACATGTCTACATCGACAATTTCAGCAGGTCCTATTGACTTACATTCAGTAAAGGACAATAACAACAAGTCGTATCCTATTACGTACATACCTTCAGGACCAAAACAGCAAATCCTATCCAGTTACATTTCTGCATCATAACAGCAAGTCCTAATCATTAACACAACTACAGAGGCCATAACACCAGGTCCACTCTAGTTAAATACCAACAAGGCCATAACAGCTGGTCCGCTCAGGTTATATACCTACAGGGACCATAACAGCATGTCCGCTCTGGTTACACACTTACAGGGACAGAAAAAGCGGGTCCGTTCAGCTTACATAATTTCAGGTACCATAACAGCAGGTCCTATCCAGTTACATACCTACGGGTACAAGAACAGCAGGTCCGCTCAGGTAACATACCTACAAGGGCATTAACAGCAAGTCCTGTCCTGTTAAATACCTACAGGGACCATACCAGCAGGTCCTATCCAGTTACATACCTACGGGGACAACAACAGCGAGCCCTAACACAGGCAACATGACAGCAAGTTCTATCCAGTTTCATACTTACAGGGACCAATAAAGCAGGCCGCTCAGATTACATACATACAGTGACCATAATAGCAGGTCCTATCCACTTAATTACCTACAGTGACCATAACAGTAGATCATATCCAGTTACATACCAACAGGGACCATAACAGCAGGTCCTATCCAGGGACATACCTATAGGGACCATAAGGTCAGGTCCTATCTACCTATAGGGACAATGACAGCAGGTCTGTCCAGGATACATAACTATAGGGGCAATGAAAAGTCCTATTCAGATACATTCCCACAGGGAACATAACAGCAGGGCCAATCCAGTTAATACGCTACATGGACATTAACAGCAGGTTTGCAAAAGGTAACATTACTAGAGGGACTGTAACAGCAGGTCTCCATAGGTTACATACCTGCAGGGAGAATAACAGCAGGTTCAATTCAGTTACATAAGTACAGGGATTACAACAGAATGTCCTCTCCCGTAACATACATACAAGGACAATAACAGCAGGTTCACCGGGGTTACATATATATAGGGACAAGTACAGCAGGTCCTATCCCGTAACGTACCTAAAGGGACCGTAACAGGCGGTCCGAACATGTTAATAGCTACAGAGACCATAATGGCAGGTCCTATCTACCTACAATGACCATAACAGCAGATCCATCCAGGTTACAAACCTACAGGGAACATAACAGCAGGTCCAATCCAGTTACATTGCTACAGGGTCTATAACAGCAGGTGTGCAAATGTTACATTACCAGAGGGTCTGTAACAGCAGGTCGGCTAAGGTAACATACCTATAGGGTGAATAACAGCAGGTTCTATTCAGTTACATACGTACAGGTATCATAACAGCAGGTCCTATCCATCTACATACCTACAGCGACCATTACAGCAAGTCATATCCAGTTACATACCTTCAAGGATCATAACTGCAGGTCCGCCCAGGATACATACCAACAGAGACAATTACCGTAGGTCCTATCCAGTAGCATACCTAAAGGGACCAGAACAGGCGGTCCGAACATGTTAATAGCTACAGGGAGCATAACAGTATGTCCGGCCGCTTACATAATGGTAGGAACGATAATAGCAGGGTCTATGCATTTGCATACCCACAGGAACCTGAAAACATTAGATCCGCTCATGTTGCATACCTACAGGTACCATAACAGCATGTCCCCTCAGGTTATATATCTTCAGGGACCAAACCAGCAAGTTCGACCAGCTTATATAATTATCAACAGATCCTATCCAGTTTAATATCTACCGGGATCATAACAGCAGGTCCGCTCAGGTTACATACCTACGGGGACCATAACAGCTGGTCCTATACTGTAACATACCTACAGCGACAATTACAACAGGTCCTATTGACTTACATACCTAGAAGAACAATAACAGCAAGTCCTTTTCTGTTACATACCTTCGGGAACATAACATTAAGTCCTATCCAGTTACATTTCTGCACCATAACAACAAGTCCTATCCGGTAACATACTTTCAGGGGCCATAACACGAGGTCCGCTCTGGTTAAATTTCTACAAGGCCATAACAGCTGGTCCGCTCAGGTTATATACCTACAGGGACAAAACAGCATGTCCATTCAGGATACATACTTACAGGGACGGTAAAGCGGATCCGTTCAGCTTACATAATTTCAGATACCTTAACAGCAGGTATTATCCAGTTACATACCTACGGGTACAAGAACAACAGGTCCGCTCAGGTAACATACCTACATGGATATTAACAGCAAGTCCTATCCAGTTAAATACCTGCAGGGACCATACCAGCAGGTCCTATCCAGTTACATACCAACCGGGACAACAACAGCAAGCCCTATCCAGCAACATACGTACAGGGAGCATAACAACGGGTCTTTTCCAGTCATATACAACAGGGAACATATCAGAATGTGTTATCCAGTCAGATACATGTACCTACGGGACTATAACAACATGTTCTAGCCACTTACATACCTACAGGTACCATAACAGCTAGACCGCTCAGGCTACATACCCACAGGCAACATGCTAGCAAGTTCTATCCTTTTGCATACCTACAGGGACAAAAAAGCAGGTCCACTCAGATTACATACTTACAGGGACCATAATAGCAGGTTCTATCCACTTAATTACCTACAGGGACCATAACAGCAGATCCTATCCAGTTACATACCAACAGGGACCATGACAGCTGGTCCTATTTCAAAATTCAGAAATGGAATCAATGATCCCAAGCGACAAGAAAATATAAACTACACTTTGGTGTAGGGCAGGGAGACTTTTTACGGCCCCACACATTCCCAGACACCAACTGTAGTGACATTAAATATATTCATGGTTATCCATTGGAAGCAAAGAATACACCACAGAACTGAAAAATATGGAGTGTAAATGTAAGCCTGCCCAGGCAAAGTGCTGCAAGTCGGACCGTTCATTCTTATTAATCCTTTGGGTTTTCTTGGGTGGCAGGTCTTGGGATGTCATTTCATCTCAATGTCGGGTAAAAGTCCCACAAAATTGGAAGCAACGTCTCCAAAATGACCTATATATTGGGACTTTAAACCTCATATCAAACAAATAAACAGCTGGTCCTTTCCAGTACCATACTTAAAGGAACCATAACAGGCGGTCCGAACAGGTTACATACCTATAGGGACCATAACAGCAGGTCCTATTCAGTTACATAACTTCAGGAGCCATGCCAACCGGTCTTATCCAGCTACATACATACACGGACCATACTAGTCGGTACGCTCAGGTTACATACATACAGGGACCGTAACAGCAAGTCATATCCAGTTACATACCTACAGGGACCACAACAGCAGGTCCACTCAGGTTACATACTTACAGGAGAATAACTGCCGGTCCAATTAAGTTACATACCTACATAGATCGTAACAACAGTTCGCTCAGTTTACTCACCTATAGGAGAATAACAGCAAGCACTATCCTATTACATATCTACAGGGACCATAGCAGCAATTCCTGTCCGGTTAAATACCAGCAGTTACCTTAACAGCACGTCCTATCGAGTTCCATACCTACAGGGATCATAACAGCAGGTCCACTCGTGTTACATATCATCAGTGACGACAACAGCAGTTCCGATCAAGTTACGCTGCTACAGGGACCATAATAGCAGGTACGCTAAGATAACATTCCCACAGTTACTGTAACAAGAGGTCCGCTCAGATTACATACCTGCAGGGGGAATAACAGCGGATGCTATCCAGTTACATAAATGTACGTACAGGGCCCATAACAGCAGCTCCGCTCAGGTTACATACCCACAGGGACCATAACAGTCGGTCATATCCAGTTACATATCTACAGGGACCGTAACAGCAGGTCCTTTTCAGTATATACATGCAGGCAGAAAAACAGCAAATCGTATCCTGCTACAAGCGTAAAGCAAGTCCTATCTATTCGCATCCCTGGAGGGACCATCACAGCAAGCTCTATCCAGTTACATACCTACAGGGACCATAACGGCAAGTCCTATCCAGTTGCATTTTGTTTGAATTGATGTTTAACATCCGCGTCAGTGCTATTTAGGTCATTTTGGAGACACAGCTTCCAATTTTGTGGGACTTTTAATCGTCATTGAGATGAAATGACATCTCAAGCCCTGTCGCTCAATGAAACCGGAATGAGTATATGCATTGCGCGGTCTGAGTCACACCACTTTGCCTGCGCTCCCCTTGTGGCTGATCTGCTCTTATTTTATTATGAAAGAGGCCTCATGATGTTCCTTTCCGTTGAAAACCAAAGCCTTAACTTAAGCTCGACTTCTAGATATTTGGATTATGTATTCAATATTGACAATACCTATTTCGATGGTTTTATCAGTCAAATTACCCCCCCCCCCCCCGAACTTCAGTTAAATAAAGAAATTTCTTCTGATACCAGGCCCCGATTTGGGATTTACATCTATCTATTGTAGATGGGTTCGTTTCCTGCAAAATATGATAAACGCGATGAATTTGAGATTACATATCTTCCTTTCTTGGATGGTGTTCCTCGTGCGGCATCCTTTGGCGTTTATCTTTCGCAAATAATTAAATTTGCCAGAGTGTCTAGTCATGTAACTGACTTCAACACTCGTAATAAATTATACACTGCTAAACTTCTAAATCAGTATCTTAAACTACGCAAAGCCTTTTCTAAATTTTATAGATGTCATACATATTAAATTTCTAATTTCAATGTTGGACTTAAATCTATTCTGCAACAAGGTCTATCGGAACCCGAATTTTATGGTGGCTTAGTATATAAATTCAGAGAAAAATAAATACATGTACGCGCAATGATTCACCCAATTTCTTAAAATCATTATTCGATATAAAAAGATATCGATTGGGTACAACATAAATATTATACGACTATAAGATCGCTGAAAGATGTAAGGAAATTAAGGAGAAAGGAGAATAAAAGTGTGTAGATTTCATAGCATTCCCTCATACCTTACCCTGCTGCAAGGACAACAGGCCTTTTCAAATATTGTTTAGGACCTCTTTAATGTCGAAAGCTACACGACACATTTGCCTCTCCCAGCCTATTCAAGATGTGTTATAACCAGCACATGCAAACTGTGTTTGAAGAAGAAAAACTCCATTTCAACTACAACTGAAGAAATCATGATTTTCCTAAATCGTACATACAAGCTAACATATTTTGATTCCTTAATACAGATATTTCAAATAAGCAGATGTATTGTTTTAACAGCATTGTATAAAGTGTATGTTCAAGAGTGCGACGATGCTTCTATATAAATAACTAGTCCGGTATATAATGAGATTTTTTCAAATTTCCGATGAAAAACAAGTGATCACTTTTGACCCTATCATGATAATTTAAAACCAAGCTGTTAGAGGTTAAAGTTGTACGTACATCAAATATCAAAGGCCTGGGCATTCCAGTTTTACTCATGAGTCTGTGTAAAGCATCCTAGGGACAGGGGCATTTTGACCCCAGGGCCATGATTTGAAAAAAATCGTTCAGGTCAACTAGATAAACCTATATTTTATTTGTCTGTTTGTTTGAATTGGGGTTTAAGGGCCCAGTCAACACTATTTAGGTCATTTAAGCCGGTCTGTTTACCTATTCACACTTTTCCTGGACAGGCTATACGTAAGCGGTTAACCAGTACAGTGCACATTCTTTCGCCAGAAACTGACAACTGCCCTTCTTGAATCAGCGGAAGGGATAGAATGACCGCATAAATAATTTCATGATCAATCACCACGAAAGAATGTTGCCGACCCCGGCAGGTATCGAACCCGTGTCCTCCTGGTCACCAATCAGACGCGCATCCGATTGAGCTACCGAGTCCGGCACCTATATTTCATACATGACGGACCCGAGCTAGGTTCGCAAATGAAAGAAAGAAAGAATGAAAGAAAGAAAGAAAGAAAGAAAGAAGTTAAATTATCCCATTTATGGCTGGCGTCTCAAAATGGGACATTGACAGTGAAGATCCTGATCAGACTCCGCGTATGATCAGGCCCTTTACTGTTTGCTTAAACGGTAGGGAAACTGGTGTAAAACTTACAACAAATAAAAATATTTAAATTGTGTATGTACTTGTCCAAAGCTATAATATGGATGGTTCTCTGGTGGTTCTATTGGTCACTGACGGGTTAAGACTGTTGAGCATTTTACAAAAAAAAAAAAAAACAACAAATGAAGCATGTTTTTTGCTGTTATTTTTTTTAGATATACGTCCATTTCAATTATTTCGAGCCAATCGTTAATAAGATGTGGGCCAAAACCGCAGTACCCATAGAAAAACACACCTGACCTTCCGTTGCAGAAACTGGCGTGTTAGTACAAATTAAGTATCACTTGAACATTTTTTTTCTCAGACTCTTAACTCATGTAACTTGGCTTTGATGCTTCGTTACACAGGAGTCAAACCAAGAGCCCCCGCCTAGCGGGGCTTGGAGGAATACATTAGGTTGCATGGTGCTTCCCCGCAGAGCTGAAATTGACCGCATATGAGTACTGGTTAACCGCTTAGACTGATTAAGCCTGCCCAGCAAAGTAATGAGAGTCAGACTGTTTGGATAAGCCTTATTGGTTTCATTGGGTTACGGCCCTTTCAAGATTAAGTTAACACGGCTTGAGATGTCATTTCATCTCAATGTCAGATAAAAGTCCCACCAAATTGGAAGCAACATCTCCAAAATGTACTAAATAGTGTTGACGGGGGCGTTAAACCACAATCAAACAAACAAACAAAGAAGACATACTCAGTTATATTAGCATTTATCAGCAAAAGGCCCCAGTTGCAGGCCAGAATGCAAATTTAAAATGTAACTGGGGCCCGTATTTAACATTGAAAAGACTTGGTCCGGAAAGGACTTTCAAGTAAATAAATCGGTCTCGTCATGTACGGATTACTGAATGTAATAAAGAATGTTTCTGTTATGACACGTTTGTTAACAGTTTTACCTCCTCTTGATAAACGGCCCCCGCCCATCGGGGCTTGAAGAAATAGATGGGCTGTATGATGCTTCCACGCAGAGTTGAAACCGACCCGCACACGAGTAATGGTAAACCGCTTAGAGGATCTAAGCCTGCCCAGGCAAAGCGGTGCGAGTCGGACCCGTCCATGCTTATAAACCATTATTGGTTTCATGGACAGCAGGGCTTGAGATGTCATTTCATCTCAATGTCGAGTAAAAGTCCAACAAAATTTGAAGCAACGTCTCAAAAACGCCCTTTACAGTGTTGACGGGGACGTTAAACCTCAAATCAAACACGGTCCTCCGCGGCCTAGTGGGTAAGAGCGCCAACTCTTAATCATTAGGTCTCTCACCGCTGTGGTTCGAGCCTGGCTCGGGTCACATGCGAGACGCCAAGTTCTACAACGGAGGGTCAGGTGGTCTTTCTCCGGGTACTCCGGGTACTCCGGGTTTCGCCCAGCTATGCTTAACGATCGGCTCAATATGAGGGAAATAATCTTGAAAGGGCCGTAACCCCCCCCCCCCCCCCACACACACACAAAAACTCCTCAAATCAAACAAAAAATCCTCTGATGCAACTAAGTCGGTCGTAATCAGAGAAACATGCACGGTTAGACACCGTGAAGTACGATTTTAGGCAACTCTTAACAAAATATTTATAACTGCAACTGCTGGCACCATATCAGCAGGAAGGCACCGTATCAGCAGCAAGGCACCATATCAGCAGGAAGGAATTGAGCCTCACTCCGTAAGTAACTGTCATTATCGATCATTCCCGCCTGAGCACCATTCTGCAGCAATTTCAGCGCTGTGATAGTTTTTGTTCTATCTCCGCGATGACTGCCCAAGCTGTTACAGTCCCTGTTAGGGCTACCGATCTGAGGTTCTGATTTATTGGCCATTTTTAACTCTCTGCATTTCGCTTTGATACAGAAAGATACTTCGCCATTATCGTAAGAGGCCACTGCAGCACTTTGCTCGTCTATTAAGCCACAACCCCTGGTCTTCTTGACATCTGTCATGTCGGTTCGTATCTCTGCATCTGCAAGGAACCAAAGATGTCACCGCTGTACCACCACTTATGTTACGGGCTTGCGTTTTTATTTTAATTGCACATCAATCCCCAGTCGTCAAACAATTTGACACCGAAAAAAAAAACAACAACAACAACAACAAAAAAAAACGGTTTGTTATTCAAGCGATTCAAGCAAACCACGTGACGTCCGTTTACATTGTATCCACGTATACCTTCGCTATCCCGAGCTTAACACTGATCAGATTCTGAAAGTGTACATTCGTTGTGACAAAGGTGCACTTTCAAAAATTTAGTTATCCTTGTGCTTAAATGGAAAGACTTAATCAACGTCATTGTGCGGAGGCCATTGTATGCTTAAAGCTAGTTCGACATTGCTAGGCATTTCAAATGCTCTAGAGATACTGTGTACAATTTGAGAAGACGTTACTAGCACACAGGGGTCGGCTCCGATCGTCTTAGACCGTGCAGGCAAAAGGTCCTGACGGCAAGACAGACAGCTAATGCGATAATGTCACACGCCGGAAACAACTGCTACTGCCTCTACTGCTAGTTTTACGAGGGGTAACCACGGAAGAGTGCTGTTATGTTATCTGTTTAATTGCTTAATGTAGGGAGGTAAAACGATACAAAATGTTGAAAATTTTAAAAACCCCAGAAGTGCTGTTTATTCAGCGTGCATGCGCTTCTTTATGAGCTTTGGCGAAAACATTTGTGCTCATATCGTGCGACTCGGAATGCCTTATCAATACACAAACCGTTGGAATAGTTGCTGTTTAGAAATACATCTATATTGTTTGCTGCATTGTACTGAGTGTCAGGTTTTCATTGTTGTTAAGTATATATAGACAGTGAAATCTTGTTCAAAGGCGGTCTTCTGTCGCGGTTAATTTTTGTTATAGTTCGTCTTGGGATGTGTGTATTGCTTATATATTTTTGTTTTGGATAGCCATTTGGCCACTTTGTGGGAAAATAACTGTCCTTTTTGCTGTCCGCTAGGGGTCTACTTATTTTATGTTGTTTCTTTCTCTTTGGTGTCTCTGATGGGAGATGTGGGTTAATTGTATCGAGTCTTGGACATTGCCTTCACTTCTATTTTATATTGGGAAAACCTAAAAAATCTTCTTGTCTGAAACCAGAAGGCCAAGTCCTTTATATTTGGGATGAAGCTTCATCCGGTGGACCTCTACCAAGAGTATCCAAATTATAGTCCAGGGCCTGAAAATGACCCCGCCCCGGGACCCACGTGTTTTTCATAGGATGCACCCATTTATAGAACATATTTAACGTTGCTACAGCTGGTGTTAAGGGAATGAGTGGCGGCCGTGAAGTGTATCCTTGCCCTTCATCATAGTTCAGTTTGTATTTTGATGCCTTTTCGGATCACTGATTCTGTTGTGTAGTTTTGAAAATAATCGATGGTCGCTGATGAGGCCTAATTGCCTGAAACTAGCTAGTCTGGCCCAGAAATACTTGTGCACTCCTTACTGTTCAATTCTGCAGGTGTATTCTTTGTTTCCAAAGAAAAACTTTTAAAATTCTTCTTATCTGAAACCAGAAGACCTAGGTCTTTGATAGTTTGTATGAGTGATCTTCTATCAAGGTTGTTCAAATTATAGACTTCGGCTAAAAATGGCCCCGTCCCGGGGCCAACATGTGTTAAAAGGCTTATGTACGTGAAACCGACGATAATCGTTTTTTCGAGCGTAGCTGTTGCAGCGTAGCTCCAGTGAGATGAGAAGTGATTTCGGCACTACTTTCGGTGTTACTCCATATGACCCAAATCACCAGTGAGAACATAGTACCCCGTGTTAACGTAGTAGATTATTACGCCATGCGGTATCGTCTTATAGACTGCTTCACAGACCACCTATTTCAAACGGAATAGATGAATATTTTTAATAGATGAACCGTGTAGCAGTCTAATCGTTTTATAGTTCAAGTCATATAACCCAGTTTACAGCCCATTTGCACCATAAAGTCCCACACTTGGCAACTTGCAAACAGGACAAACCCAGATCAGATACCACAGAACGCGGAGTCTCATTATGACCTTCACTGCATACTTACAAAAAGGTTCAGCCATTTTTGCCAAATATTTCGTGGAAGCCACAACCTGACATCCCTGATTTGAAAATGAACTCATTCCATACTGATATAAGGTGTTCAGGATTTCATTCGTTTGAAATGGGTTAAAAGTTGGCAGTGTGGGTCGATAATGTATAACCAAAATAAGACAGTTGGAATGAGTTTGGACAGGTGCACGTCAAGGCTTATATTGTATGGAGTAAATTTTGCAGTTTAGACACAGATGAGACGCCACTTGTTGTAGCGTCTGATCTGGGTCTGCTATGTTTGTCCCTAAAAAGGCTGCTACACATATACTCAGAGTATGGGTTAATGTGTGTGTGTGTGTGTGGGGGGGCAATGTTTCTTTTTTAAAGCGACCTGTCTGCGTCCTAGGAATGTGACATAAAGCAAATTATCAGCTCAGACGCAAGTTCGATACCTGCCGGGTTCGGCAACATTCTTTCCAGGAGATTGGTCGTGAAATCTGTTCCAAGGTGATTCTATCCCTTTCGCTTATTCAAGAAGGGCAGTTGTTGGTTTCCGGTAAAAGACTGTGCACTGTGCTGTATTGACAATATCTAACCCAAAAAATTGCCTTAATTCCAGATAATTTCATAAATGGCCTCGTCGAAGCATTTTATTTTTAAATAATAATAACGGAGTATAATGTCTAAACCTCTTCAAATATTCCTATGGATTGATATTGACAATAACTAACCCAAGAAACTGTCGTATGCAAGAACACTTCATTAATGGCCTCACCGATGCAATATATATTTAGAAAAATGTTAACAGAGTATAATGTTCAAACCTCTCTGAATATTCCGGTCATTTTTGGCATTCGGATTGATATTGACAATACCTAACCCATGAGGCTGTTTTATGCAAGATTACTTTATGAATGGCCTCGCCGAGGCAAAATAATATAAAAAATGAATACGGAGTATAACATCTAAACCCGGCTTTGATCGTTTTCGGCATACAGTTTGATATTGACAATACATAACCCGCAAAATTGCCTTATGCCAAATTACTTTACATACGGCCTCGCCTAGGCAAACTGAAAAATTATTTCGAAGTGTAACTTCTTATCTACTTGGACTATTTTGACAACTGTTAGCATGCGGATAGATAATGTACAGATCTAATCAACGCGAATCCTGAATGCCCAATTTCTTTATTTTAGCCTCGGCAAGGTAAAAAATTCACCCACTGACACGGTCGTATAACTTTCAAACCGAAGGGTATATTTTTATAATGTTTTGCATGCAGATGTAAATTGACAAGATCAAGCTAATGGTATTGTCCAATGCCAGATAGCTTTATAAACAGCCTCACCGAGGCAATTTTTAAAGACTTATTACGGATGTATAACTTATAAACTGCTGGAAAAATTATGATAATTTTTTACATGAAAATAGACATCATCAAGACGTAACCAAGAAGAATGTCCAATGCAAGATAAATAACCTCCCCAAGGTAATTTTTTTCAAAAACTGATTACATAAAATAACTTTAAAGCCGCCAAACAACGCAGTTATTGCACGAACTATAGCTCAGCAGAAATCTTCAAGAAAACTGTAGAACTGCATAGTTGCTGTATTGCTCAAAAACATTGATTGTGGGTACTTGATAAAACTGCCTCGTCAAGGCGGTTCAATCAAGTCCCCGCAATCAATGTTTTGAGCAGAGATAAGAAAATATCACAATTTTGTATCTTAAAATTACCATTTTTTTTTCAAAAAAATTGACAATGTATTTGTACAGGCGTGTTTCGTGATGGTTGTTGCGGGGTCTTCACCTTAGCGTGAGTTAATTTCAATATAAGTCTTGTTGCTTTAACACGACTTCTGGCCCAGATTAGCTTCAAACAGCTATGTTCATTGGATCATTATGAGCCTGAATTAAAATACCAATCAGACGCTTAATCAAATTATCAAAGATACGCTCCATCAGCACTCTCAGTGCTTTGATCATGTCCCCGGCAGCGATATGTGGGACAAATTGTTTTTGCCCTGTCTGTTTGTTTGTTTGTTTGCTGGTCAGTTGGTTTGTTCGTGGACAACTTTAACTTCGGTCATAACTTTTGAACCGTTGGGGGTAGAATATTTATATTTGGAATGAAGGTTCCTTGTGATAAGAGCTTCATATTCATGCAAAACAATTTGGACTAGGACCTTGACCTTTGACCTACTTAAAAGAAAATAAAACATTGGTCATTACTTTTGAACCGCTTGAGATACATTTTTAATATTTGGCATGAATGTACCTTGTGACAAAAACTTTACATTCATGCAAAACAGTTTGACCTGTGACCTTGACATTTGACCTACTGAAAATAAAAAAATAACATTTTGGTAATAACTTTTGAACCATTTGAGATACAGCCTTCATGGTTTGCATGTAGGTTCCTTGTGACAAGAGCTTTACATTCATGCAAAAAAAATTTGACCATGACCTTGACATACTTAAAGAACAAATAAAATTGTTCATAACGTTTGAATCGTTTAAAATAGAGTCTTCTTAAAAGTTAGCACTGGTGAGTCGGACCGTCATAACATTTGAACCGTCTGAGATATAGCCTTCATATTTGGCATGTAGGTTGCTTGTAACGCGAGTTTTACATTCATGCATTGACCTGTGACTTTGATTTTTGACCTACTTAAAAGAAAAAATAACAGTGTGGTCATAACTTTTGACCCATTTGGGATATGGTCTTCATATTTGGCATGTAGGTTCCTTGTGGTAGGAAATTTACATTCATGCAAACAATTTTGACCATGATCTGACCTTTGACCTACTTAAAGAACAAATAAAATTGTCCATAACCTTTGAATCGTTTAAGATAGAGCCTTCATATTTGGCATGTAGGTTCCTTGTGACAAGAGCTTTACATTAATGCAAAAACTGTTTACATGTGACCTTGACCTATGACCTACTTTATATAAAAATATATTATTGTTCATAACTTTTTAGGTTATGGTCTTCTATTTACATTTCCATAAGCTTACATGTTAATATTTGACCCTGTACCTGATAAATCTGCATTTCAAATTGATTTTCTTACCCCAAAACATGGTAAACAAACTGCCAACTACAAAATTATACAAAAAAACAAGGGTGTCATGTGGCAATTTCAAGCATTCTAACTGTCTAAGGGAGGTAACCCTGCCTCAAAGTGAAAATTCAGTCTTGGAAATTCAGAGATACCACATGTACAATTATTATCACAACAGAAAATTCAGGAGACATTTCACTTTGTTTTCTTTATGTGTTTAATGCACATATAATACCCTGCAAGAAAAAAAATAACAGCTAAGTATTTCTCATCAGTTTCATAATTATATCCAATCAAATGTGACTATTGTCTCATACATGGCTAAATGCTGGGTCCACAACCTCCTTTTCCAGGCTCATAACCTTAAACCAAACCTTATTTTCCTTATAATCCATCAAAAGAATTGCCAAATAGAAATTTAGATCATATATAATAATGTAGTCATGCATACTAAATGTTCAGTGACAAAGAATCTTTCAAGTTTGCAAAAAAGTTATCGCCTTCAGATTTTACGATGAAAGCCGAACAAACCATATTTTGTGAAAAAGCGCAAAGTTTACCTCTTTCTGGACTGGAACCCAGAGACCGGCTTGCATCAGTGGTTCTTCTCATGTGTCTTTGGAATACTTCAGTCCTAAAATGCACTAAATTATGCCTAAATAGCACACCTATGTAGAAGTTATGGTTGTTCCTACACCTATACCCCCTACTTTAAGTAAAAAAAAAGGCATTTTGAGGATATTTTGAAGACAAAACATTGATGAAAATGGTCATAAATGCCTTAATGCCATAAGAAACAGCTGAAAATATCTGTTCAGATCCAGAAACATGAATCTAACCAATTAGAACTTATAACAGATGAGAAAACTTGTCGCGATATTGCAGCGGGCTGTTCGGAGAAATAATTTTTGAAATTTTGCTTTGGACCAAGCCTGATGCCATATATTCCAGATGGAGTAGATTCTTTTACTTATGTTATGTTCATACACCTACTGCAAGACCCCTTTCCAAACAGACCAATGACAACACTGATTAACATGGCTTTAGAGCAAAGCAACCCCTACCCCCTTCCCCCACCCCCCCCCCCCCCCCCCCCCCATTTACATGGATCAGAAGCACAAAGTTGATCAAATGGCCCAGTTAGACCTAAATTAGCACTAAAGTTACAAATTTTACAGTTTTTGTTGCAAAATACATGTCAGGAAGATCCAGTTTATGACACAGAATTACATAGAACCTTCGAATTTGTGAAAATATTATGTAATGACCAAAAACAGGACAGAGGTGATGATTTTCTACTTTCGGTTTAGGTTATGGTCTTCTATTTACATTTCCATAAGCTTACATGTTAATATTTGACCCTGTACCTGATAAATCTGCATTTCAAATTGATTTTCTTACCCCAAAACATGGTAAACAAACTGCCAACTACAAAATTATACAAAAAAACAAGGGTGTCATGTGGCAATTTCAAGCATTCTAACTGTCTAAGGGAGGTAACCCTGCCTCAAAGTGAAAATTCAGTCTTGGAAATTCAGAGATACCACATGTACAATTATTATCACAACAGAAAATTCAGGAGACATTTCACTTTGTTTTCTTTATGTGTTTAATGCACATATAATACCCTGCAAGAAAAAAAATAACAGCTAAGTATTTCTCATCAGTTTCATAATTATATCCAATCAAATGTGACTATTGTCTCATACATGGCTAAAAGCTGGGTCCACAACCTCCTTTTCCAGGCTCATAACCTCGAACCGTTTAAGATAGAGCCTTCATATTTGGCATGTAAGTTCCTTGTTCCAAGGGCTTCCCACTCAAATACAAAAAGCTTGACCTGTGACTTTGACTTTGAACTGTGACCAACTTTGAAAAACAATGACTATTCCCAGGGACATGTTCGTGTTTCACAAACACATCTTGTTTTTTTTTTCTGAAACCACAAGGCCCAGGTCTTTGATAATTGGCATCAGTTTCACGATTTTCAAATTATAGCCTTGGGACCAAAAATGACTCCGGCCGGGGGTTCAACTGGTTCAAGTGATGTGAAACTATACTGACAGCATTGAATCCCAATATAACATATCTATATAAAGTCTTGCCTTTCTTCATAGCTTTTTTTCTAAACATCTCTAATGATTCTCTGATCCACAGGTGAGCGATACAGGGCCATCTTGGCCCTCTTGTTCCCACAGTATTGCAGCCAATGACATCAACGTTTATAATTACAATCAGCTAAATATCAAAGTTTTAGGTAATTTGCTGGCCTTCATCCAGTTTAATCATTGTTTTCTTCACTAAAACTGCAGGTCTGATTGCAACAAGATTATATGCGGAGTCTCTGAGCCCCTCCAAGGTCATATTTGATAACAATCTAAATAATTACTGGAATGGCTGATGACCTTTAACCCGGGTGTCGTGCATTAAGAAATCGTGCCCTACCAAGTTTGTTAAAATGAAGACCTTATGTTGACTTGGATATATCAAGGCAAAACTCTGTCACATAGGCTTATGTATCGTAAAAGGCAAACGAGAAGTTTGTTTTCTGATTCTGCTGCAGCGAATGACTTATAAAAGAAAAGCTTAATGATTTAATTGAATGGGCAATTCTCTCTTGCATGTAATGTCAGAAATGCATTTTTCACTTCTAAAGAGCATACGAATTATACACTTTGGTCATGTCAGAAAGTGTGTGATGCCCTAACCTTTCTACTTGACACTATTTATATCAGATTCGGTACTAAGTTATTTAGACAAATTGTGGGTATTCCGATGGGTACGAATTACGCACCTCTTGTGGATGATCTGTTCTTGTATTGTTATGAAAGAGACTTCATGTTGTCGCTTTCCATTGATAACCAATCTGAAATTATTGAAGCTTTTAGCTCAACTTCTAGATATGTAGATGATGTATTAAATATTGATAATACCAATTTCGATGGTTTGATCAGTCGGATTTATCCCCCAGAACTTCAGTTAGATAAAGCAAATTCTTCTGATACCGAGGCCCCGTTTTGGGATTTACATCTATCTATTGTAGATGGGTTTGTTTCGTGCAAATTTTATGATAAACTCGATGACTTTGATTTTGAGATTGTAAATTTCCCTTTTTTGGATGGTGATGTTCCTCGTGCGCCATCCTATAGCGTTTATATTTCGCAATAAATTCGATTTGCTAGAGTGTGTAGTCATGTAACTGACTTCAACACTCGTAATAAATTATTAACTGCTAAACTTCTTAATCAGGGTTATCGGTACCATAAGCTACGCAAAGCCTTTTCAAAATTTTATAGACGCCATTCTGATTTAATTTAAAATTCAATTTTGGACTTAAATCTCTTCTGCAACAAGGTCTATCGGAACTCGAATTTTATGGTGACTTAGTTTATACATTCAGAAAAATATATAACCGCAATGAATTCAGCACCCAATTTCGTAAAATCATTCTTCGATATAAAAAGATTGGGTACAACATGGATGTTATACGACAGACTGCATGCATGGTAGTTAACCCAATCACGGTTGGCAATTTTGTTTCCCTCTTTAATTGCACGCCGGTGGGTTAGGCCTCAGATTCTATGACGGTTCCAACGTAAAGGCTTATTGCGAATTAGAGAGATCTAATTCAAAGTAATGTTGGTTGGTGCCTGATGCTCTGTCTCTGGTCGGGCCCATCGGAGTCTAACTGTTGGTTTTCTTTTGCTCCAGCATTTCAGTGGTTTCTGGCTGTCGAGTCCTCACCGTTGTCTCACCTCTGAGGTTCTTTGAGTATTTGTGTTCACGGAGATGTTGCACTGGTGAGTTAGGAGGCCTTCATGCGGACTGAACAAATTATTTGTCTAAATCGCGACGGAAGAAAGGGCGAGGATTATGGCCACGTAAAATCGATTTGAGCCCCCTAGTGGAAGTTTTTCCACTGACCGTTTCAAGGCGGTTCTTCTGTGGCGGTTTATTTATGTTGTTGTTTGTTACTAGGTACTGTGTGTATCACTTGTGTCTTTTTATTTTGGATGGCCATTTGGCCATTTTGTGGGAAAGTAACTGTCCTTATGGCCATCCTTTGTTTAGGTTTCCATTATGATCTGGTCGCTTCATGTTTGTATTTCTTTCCCTTTGGTGTCTTTGATGGGTGATGTAAGTTAATTGTATCGATTCCTGATCTTTGTTTTACTTCTACTTTGATATATATGCACACTTAGCCTCATAACCTTAAAATACCAATGTCAAGGTCATTTATTGACGTTGGTCAAAGGCCCCTCAGTTTTAGTGGTTTATCCTCTCTAAAACCACTGTGCTGATGAAAACATATAGCTCGTCTATGTGGTTGGGAAATCAAAGTTTGGCTAAACACT
This sequence comes from Lucinisca nassula, assembly GCA_963580285.1. Lineage (NCBI taxonomy): Eukaryota > Metazoa > Mollusca > Bivalvia > Lucinida > Lucinidae > Lucinisca > Lucinisca nassula. Next base: position 42,473,509 of record OY757017.1, read on the forward strand.
TGACCAAGATGGTAATCATACCCATATTTTGTTTTATTTTTATATCTCTAGAACTAAAATACCTTGCTATGCAGCTTTGGGAGCTCTGACACTAAAAGGTTCATTGAAATCTTGTCCTATGCAGTGGCATCAAGAATAGAATGGTTGATTTTAAAATTATTTCACAGCAATGATCCTGGAGTGAACCCTCTTCCAAGCCAATATGGTATATATTGAAAAGGAAACAAGGTCGTCAGAGGGCTTGTAGGCTAAGTAAACCACGAGCCTCTTACTTCTCAGTTTGCTCCTCGTACAGTACGTTTCTGGGATCACTAGCATCTGTTTATCAGAACATCTTGTTCAACTGTAATCCAAACCACCATTCCCATCTGTTTCTCGGAGCTTTTTTCTTATCTGCTATCCAAAACGTATTGCTCATGTGTTGTTGTTTTTCTCAAATTGATATCTTGTCTGTATTTAATAACTCGCATGTATTTTCGCCTTTCTTAGATTTATTTCTCATCGGCATTTCATAACTAATTTTCCAACTATATATGAGACCGGGATTTTAACCACTTGATGACCCAGTGATTGCCTTTGTCTTAACATTGATATAACATTATATTTACAGGCACATAACCAGGACGCATCTCCTCGGCGGCGAAAATTGCCACATGAAATGAGATATGATGTAGAAAGGGTAAGCGAATATACATTTATTACCATCTGCTACTTTTTCATTATATCATGGGGTATCGGTTACTTTATATGTAGGCATCTCATAAGCTGATCATATTAAGTAAATCAAAAGGGAAAATATACTTCTCATTCAAACTCTATCCCAAACGGTCAGACGCATCCTAACACACAATGAAATCAAAGGACAAAATAGTTTGGACCCGAAATGTCAAACCATCATCTAGGAATTGTGCTAATATTTTAATTTAGATTTTGAAATACTTTCAAGATAAGCAGAAATGAAAGGATCAAGATTGATACGATTACATTACATCTTTACTATAGTTAACGAAAGGGAAGGAAGGCGACCCGCACATCAAGCAACGATATTAAAACCAAACGAAGCATTCCTTTCCTCACAAATGATCACATGGCTGCCCAAAAATATTACAAGGACATACATGCTAAGTTATACAGTGACAATAATAAATCACAACGGAAGCACAACTTGGGAACGGTCAGTATAATTCTTACTGCCGGGAGGGGCGGGGGCTTAAGTCGATTTTATATAGTCACAATCCTCTCCCTTATCTCTCTTATCTTAAACAATACGAAAGGTAATGATATAACACAAAAAACTAAAATACAGCTATTTCACTCGTTTCAGACCGACTTTGACACTCAACAGCATTATCCCCCCAGACAGGATGACTTTAATCATCAACAGACATACCCGGTAAGTTCTGCTGAAAGGGAATGGATACAAGCTTGGAGCGGTACCCCCGCCCATCGGGGCTTGGAGAAATAGAGAAGGCTGCATGATACTTCCAAGCAGAGTTGAAACCGACTGCATATGAGTCCTGGTAAACCGCTTAGAGGGTCTAAGCCTGACCGAGCAAAGTGGTGCAAAGACCGTCCCTACATATAACCCCTTTTGGTTTGTTTGGACGACAGGGCTTGAGATGTAATTTCATCTCATTGTCAGGTCGGCAGTCCCAAACAATGGAAGCAACGTCAAATGTATTGTATAGTGTTGACGGGGACGTGAAACCTCAATTCAAACAGAACACGCTTCAAATCTTTATTTCACATTTCAATTATTTGCCTTTTAAATGTGTGGGAACGCATTAAGAGTACATCTGGCGATAGCACTTACATAGGCACCAGTTTTGAACATGTTGGTGAACTTATTAAACTAAGAATATATTTATAGTTCCATAAATCATTCCCATAGATTTTCTACACCCTGCACTGTATTTCAAAGATTCTTCTAAGCAGTACATGTCAAACAGGACTTTTAACATTAAAATAGTTTCATCGAAATAGAGATTGACTTTTCGTTTACGCTTTGACCAGTCTGCGGTGTTAAGTCCCTGCTTGTTTGTTGAAGTCATTGGAGGAGGTATTGCGGATGTTCTTGTCTCGCTTCTTCTGACCACCTTGTGAGCGCTTGCTCATTTACAGTTACCAACCCCCCCCCCCCCGCTAAAAAAAAATTTGGCAAACATTCCTCAGCCATCCTGGTAACATGGCCTGTCCATCTTAACTGTGCCTCTTTCAGAAGAGTAAATACACTCTATAGTACCATAGGTTTCTATACTATAAATTATAAATTGACTATCCCGTATTGATCGGAGGCCATCCGTATTAACACCAGGTCAACCCATATTAACTGAGGTCAAATGAGGTAAAATAATCATGTTTTTTATTGTGTCAATTAATAAAATGATCATTATTCAAGTAAGTTCGCATTGACCCGGCTACAGGTCCTCGGTCAGCTGCATTAGCGCTCGGCCTCGGGCCAATGCAGCAGACCTCGGACCTGTACCCGGTCCAATAAGAAATTACTCGATTAATGACATTATATTATTACAAATATGTAAATATCCAAATTCTATGTTCATTCCAGTATCAATTCGAACAAACAAGGGAACAGGACTATAAACAAACTTACGACGTGAGTATATCTAATTTAGTAGTAGCTTAAAAAGGGGTAACCCGTTGCAAGCAAAGACTGCAACACGGTACTGAGAACTGTGGAGAGTAGATTTTTTTTCTAGGCAAGACAAGCTAGTTACGGCATATTATGCCTCATCAGGGACCCTCAAATATTTTAATATTTCCGCACTGGAATAGACTAGAAGGACTAGAAAATATAACTCGGTGCCTTAAGTTTAACACGTATCATACATTGAGGTGACAATAGACCACTGTACAGTTCCAGGGAGTTTTCAAGGGTATATAAGTTTGAAAGGCCATTTAAACTCTGTCGATTAATACATGTTAGCACTCTGGACTGGGGGCTTCACCTAATGGCGGCCTGTAAACCACGTTGCCTATACGAACGCTTGCTGTCTTGTATATACCGTCATGTCATTAGAATCGACTTGATTATAGATATAAGTACGTTGTTTTTATGCCCCCGCCATTTTAACACGGGGGCATATATTATCGTCGCTGTCCTTACTTACGCCCGTACGTTCCGTACGTCCGCACGAAATGGTTTCCGTGCGATTTTTTTTTAGAAACGATTGGTAGAGAGGATTCAATATAATCATAAAATACAGGTCAAGTTCGATTCCAGGTTAAATTCGCTAATTATTTTGAGGGCCGGGCCTTTTTTCAACTTAATTTTCGCATAAAAAATGGTTTCCGCGCGGTATTTTTTGAAGACCTTAATTGATTTGATTCATATTTAATACACATGCATATAATAATAAAATGCAGGTCAAGTTCGACTTCGGGTAAAAACCGCCAATTATTACGAGAGTTATGGCCATTTTTCAACTTCATTTTTGAAAAATGGTTTCCGTGTGTGATCTTTCGAAAACCTTGTGAATTGGATTTTAATTTCATACACAGCTATATTATCATAAACTGCAGGTCAGGTTTGATTTTGGGTAAAATCCGCCTATTATTTTGAGAGATATGACTCTTTTCCAACTTTATTTTTACATGAAAAATGGTTTCCATGTGATATCTTTCGCAATCTTGATGGATTGCATTCATATTTAATACACAAGGAATATAATAAAAACATACAGGTCAAGTTCGATTTAGGGTAAAATCTGCCGATTAATTGTTTGTTTGATTGAGGTTTAACGTCCGCGTCAACACTGTTAAGGTCATTTTGGAGACGTTGATTCCAATTTTGTTGGACGTTTACCCGACAATGAGATGAATGACATCTCAAGCCCTGCCACCCAATGAAACTAATAGGGTTTATATGCATGGGCGGGCCGGCTCGCACCGCTTTTCCCTGGGCAGGCTTAGATCCTCTAGGCAGTTTACCAGCACCCGTGTGCGGCTCGGTTTCAGCTCTGCGTGGAAGCATCACGCAGCCCATATATTTCTTCAAGCCCCGATGGGCGGGTACTGCTGCCGATTAATATGAGAGTTATGGCCCAATTTTAACTTTATTTTACTTGCAAAATGATTTCCGTGCGATATACCTTGGTGGATATCATTCAGATTTCATACGCATGTATCTTCATAAAATGCAGTTTAATTTCGATTTCGGATAAAATCCGCAAATTATTTTGAGAGCTTTGAGCCCCTTTTTAACCTTAATATTTCACATGAAAACATGGTTTCCGTGCGATATCTTTCGTAAACCAAGTTGGAATGGATTCACAGGTATAAAATCCTAAAATACAGGTCAGGCTCGATTTCAGGTAAAATCCGCTGATTATTTTAAGAATTATGGCCCTTTTTCAACTTCATATTTTACTTGAAAAATGGTTACCGAGCGAGATCTTTTGAATGTGTTGGTGGATTGAATTCATATTTCATACACAGGTATATGATCATAAAATACAGATTAGGTTTGATTTTAGGTAAAATCTTTCAATTATTTAACAGAGAACAATTGTGAGTTATTGTCGCGTTCATTTCGAAATCAGCACATATATTATAAACATGCGCGCGTTTAAGGTGAGTTGTTCAAACTAATCTCATACAGCACATTACGATAACACAGCGGTGTTTTTCACATCTCCAAAGTGGCTACTTTTCTGATGAAAAGCCTTGATATTTTTGTTATTATTGTTCAAAACATAGGTTGAGGGTGCTCGTTAGAACCGCCTCAGTGAGGCGGTTTTATGAAGCGGTTCTAACGGGTACCTACAACATACTCCTTGGAGCAGAAATAAGGAAAATAATGCTTAATCCCCGTAAACCCCAGTTTCCTCTATATAAAGTGGGGTTTAGTTGGGTTTTCATATTACGGACTTTTTCAGGTGATGACTGGATTGGCCAAAGTATTTTGGAAGCACTGATTTTGGAGCAGTATTGTTTAAAACTCTTTTCGAATTGCATTTATTCAGTTCCATGACATTGCGACAGTTGGTAGCTTATATTACTCTACCAATCAAAATGACCCGTACAGTGATGACGGGTACGTTAAACCTCAAATCAAATAAACAAACAAACAAACAAACAAACAAACCAATATTTTGATATTATTGTCGAAGGATAGACATTGTAGTTGCAGCAAATATTTCGTCTTGTGTTTGTTTTGCTGATATGCTTTTAAATGTTTAAAACCTTTTTGAACATATTTAGAGTTGCGTTTTAATATAGTTTCGCTTATTATGGAAGAACCGGTTGATCTGAAACCGAACGAGGGAAAGTGTAACGTAGCCTGTTAGAGCTGTGATCGTATAGTTTTATGCGTTGTGTTTCTTTAACAGACAGACAGACAAACGACTATCACAAGTTACTATTTTATTGAGCAAGTTACTTCATGCAGAGACTAAGTTTTTACTGCATGAGAACTGTACAGCAGCAAGACTGCACAGAACAAAAGCAAGAGTCGTAATGATCCAAAATTCAAAAACATAATACCAAATACACTGAGAGACTGAGATAGGGGGTTTATATATGTTTCAGGACATTCCAGCAGAATTCCATTCACAGGCTCTTTCCAGACAGTTAGTCTAGGGCTACACCTGGTCTGTCTGAAAAGACACCTGTGTTTACTATTTTCATACCAAAACTGCATCATGCTATGGTTTCTTGTCCATCATACCCATTTAACTATAAATTAACTGAAAAATATTTAATAATATTATGGCACTTTTCTGTCAAAATCAGTTATACGTTTCAAACCATGTTTTATAACAAATTCCTACATGTAGCGATCACATGAGGTTTGTACTTATTATTTACATAGTTTATATTGACTTGCTTTTGTGCCAATACAACATCCCACTTATACATGCATTTTATACTGCATATTATAGACAAGTTTCAACTGTTAAAATTTTACCAATATTCTCTGTCATTATTAAAGAAGCTTATAACGGTTTTCTGTTCATATAAAATTACTGCCCTATAAACATATTAAGACCAAAGCATGATCATAATGCAGTGTAGACCCCGCTGGTCATGTCCCCACTTGACAAGTGTGGACCCTGATCAGACTGCACAATATCTGCACTTCACAATTGTAGACCCAGATCAGAGTGTGCGAACAGCCACTATGTTATACACCTCCCCATCTTTAGAGAATCAATCAATGTCAATTGATTTATTTTCTCAGACGCCTCGTTAATAACATATATGCAAATTTTCATGTACAACATATTTCATGCACAACTTAAAAATGTAGATGAGTCATATAAGACAATTAAAGCAATATAGCTTGAGTCTTTGTTTTTCTTCATAGTGACCCTGAAACTATAATTTCCAACCAATGGTGACCAGGATATGTACAAACAATGGTGACCAGGATTATAATTACATAGGCAATGGTGACCAGGATTATACAACATTTTCGTTTTAACTATAAAATCATTGAAGTTTGATAAGAGATCAACCCATTCAGTGATCAGTTTACCTGAACACTCAATCTGATGAATATCTTATCGAAGCTGAAACTAATCAATCATTGTTCAGTACATGGTCACATAGTCAATGAAGTTAGAGTTCACTATTTTTATTTTCACTAAAGAATAATACAGTCAACATCTCCCTCCATTCGCTGTCGTTGGATCTGTCTAACAGTAGGCTGTCCTGGCAAAACCACCAACGGCGTCTGGTGCGACATCTTGGCTATCATTTTCATGTCCCGGTAAACATTTTTATTGTGTTTGTTCACCACCAGCAACACAGGATGTAGATCTTCTTCTTTTTAGTACTCCCTCATGACGGAGCAGTCATCGAGTATCTGGAACACCAGAGGAATAAAACCACTGTGTGTGTATTCGTCACACAATATAATGTCAACCTTAAAAAGTTCATATAAAAATGTATAATCTTCACCTATGCACCACTTAAGGTGAAATACATAGGACTTTAGTTAATTAATTCATTAATCAATAAAGTTCATAAAATAAATAAAATCTTCACCTCTGCACCACTTAAGGTGAAATGCAGTGGACTTTAATAATAACATTATTATTAAGCACAGTTTCATTACACAGCATTATAAGGCTCCAGGAACGTTTTCATTTCATCTCTGTTCCAACCTTAGGCCATGCTAATACCGCATCTGTCTGTCCAAGGAATGTTTGATCCTTGTAAGTGGTACTGCCACCTCCACTATTATGTGGTACAGACTCATCATCGACATCTTTAGTCGGTAACTTCAATACTGTTACTGCAGTTTCATGCTCGTCAATTGTTCTTTTCAAACAAAATGAATGGTATGATTTCAGCTTTAATTTAACTGTGTACATGACAATAACCAAACCTATAGCAGCAAACAAAATTATCAGGACAACATTAGTAAATGTCCAAAACGTTCTACGATCTATCTTGACTGTATCTAAATGACCAATCTCGTGAATAAAAGTCTGCATAGGAATTTCTTTCAATTGTAAAAGATGTGAAGGGATCTCTACTTTAGAAACATTTTCAAAGATGTTTTTGAATTTCTGTTCAATATCAAATGATGTAAGTTTCCTTAGTTTCAGAAGTGATTTCAGAGCGTCTGATTTCTTGAAAGAACTACTTTCATCAAAGAAACCAAGTAATCTCAAGTATCGATTTGATGCTATACATGTATTGTTGAAATGTAAGATACCAAAAGGTGTTTCAACATGTACTTCTTTTGATTCTATGTCTTCCGACTGACAACTAACTGTAAATTTCAAGTTTTCATTTGTCACAATAAGCCAAATGCCTGAAGATAAATATTTAGCCAATGGTAACTTCCGATTTAATACTACAGCTTCAAGTTCATATTTAACCAAACAGTGTTTTATCTTATCAAGGTTTGGTGTATTATAAACCGGTACTGGGATATTATGTACTTTAAAGATATCATACTTTTCTTTAGTATTAATTAGAGGAATTTTTAAGACAATACGTATTTGATCTTTCTCCATGTACGTAATACATGATAACGTCTTATAAAAATACCAGATGTCAATATTAGGATTCTTCGTTAGCTCATAGTTCATGGGTAACTTTGACTGAACTTCTACCAACAAAGTTTTTAAATCACTGGGAGATATAGTACTTGTGGATAAATGATTTAATGTTAACATATTAATCTCTGTTTTCAAACTTCCAATATAGAAGACTGCGTTTTGAATTGTCATTTTAATTTCATCAAAAATCATTTGAAACTGGAGATATGTATGAATAAACTGACCCAGTCTTGTAAGTTTTTCTTCAAGATATCCCTGAAGCTTAAAAATTTTCCTGTCAAGCTTCTGAACACAGATTATGAGATCCATAATTGATCTCCTGTTTTCACTTACTTGTACTCTTGTCATATTCAATACAGATAGTGACATATCTAAGTCATGAACAATCTGTTCTTGATTCTTAGCCAACACATTTATGTTTCTATTAATATTTTCAAGGTCAGATTCCGACATTGTACCAAACAATGTACCCATAAGCTGACCTACAAATGGTAGGATAGAGTGCTTAACTCTACCACTATCTTTGTGCAATGTTCTATAGTCCTCAAAGGTTTTGAATATGGACTGGTAAGTATCAGTTAATAAGTCAACCTCAATCTGCAAACTTTTAAAAGTTTCAAAGTATTCCACTAGGTCTTTCGTATCATACCTGTATGCAATTGTGTGCAATATCCCACTAGTGCTTTCAATGTCATCCTTGATCTTGTTAACAAGATCTTGAAATGGTTTTAGGTCATGTACAAATGTGACATACCAATGTGCATCATTAGTATAAACTTCATTGGTCTTCTGAAAAATCACATTTTCAGAAATATGCAAGGCATTAGAACCATTAATGAGCCATGAAATGCAGACTATACTGTATATCAGTATATTCTGAAAGAATATAAAGTAACATTTAGTATACAACAGTTCAGTGCACTAAATTAATCAACATGTATCTACACAGTATATTTACAACAACTTGAGACCTTTCTTTATTTACAACATGTCCACAATAAGAGTTACTTTCTCTGTAGCAGCATTTTCATGATTTCTAAATAATCTCTTTCACTGACACCGTTATCTTTCTTACACTTACTTTGTTTAATTTTCTTGACCTTAACCTCGTCTATTTGCATTTCTTGAGAAGACATGTCATCATAATCCATGTTCTCCTCTGAACTACTGGCCTCAGTTTTAACTCGCTTTCTAGCTTTAAGTCGTTTTGATAATTCCATTAGTGGAATATCATCTTCACTGTCAGAGTCTTCTCTTTCGTGCCTATATTTCTTTACCAATTTATTTAAAGGAACATTCATTTCCGGGTCAGTGTCAGAACTAGAATCACTAGCTTCCGGGGGAACTACATAAGCAGCATCCCGTAAACGTTGACCCGTACTTTTGGATGTATCCCAATCTTCAATATTAGCCAACCTCAACATTTCCGCATGTACTTTGCTAGTCGAACCATCTAATTGATTTTTAATTATGTAGGTCACAGGACCTTTCTTTTCAATGACTCTGTAAAATGGTTTCCATTTTAAATCAAACTTGTTCTTTCTTTTGTTGTTTCTATAATAAACAGGATCACCTATTTCAAACTCTACTGCTTTTGAATTCTTATCTGCATATTTAGCTTGTCTTTTCTTTGCTTTTCTCAGATTATTTCTAACTGTTACAAAAGCTTTATGTTGTTCTTGCAATGTAACTTTGTGTAATTCCTCACCATGGTATTTTCTACGAGGTTTTAGTAAGTTGTCTACGGGTAAAACCACATCTCTATTATACAACAGATAAAACGGTGAGAATTTAGAAGATTCACTAACATTAAATCTCAAAGCAGCCAATGCCTGATTCAAATGTAAGTCCCAAGTTCTTTGATCCTCCGTCAACCTTTTTGACAAAACATCATGCAATGTACGATGAAACCTTTCTACTTTAGCATTACTCTGGGGATGGTAGACACTAGTCAATACATGATCAATCTTCAGGGTATCTAAGACATCTTTAACAATCTTATTAACATTTTCTGTGCCGTTATCTGTAACTATTTGCAATGCACACCCAAAGCGTGGAAAGATGTGTTCGAGCAACAAATGAGCAACTGTATCAGCTGTTTTATCAGGGACAGCGAAAGCCTCTGGCCAACCACTAAACCAATCAACAAATGCTATTATATATCTGTTACCTGACATTGAAGTTGGATAAGGACCTGACAAATCTAGACTAATCTTTGCCATAGGGTAAGGCGGAATATCTGTTTCTTGCAATGGCTGTTTTACCTTTTGCAAATATCTAGTTTGACATACAACACAGGCTGTAACAAAGTCATTCAATTCTTTGAACAAATTTGGCCAGTAATATTTCTGTTTGATTGAATCAAAAGTTTTCTGTACGCCCATGTGACCATTCATGTCATGATATTGTGTAACAACCAAACTTCTGAGGTGTTTTGGTACATATAATCTCAAATATGGGTCATCTTCAACATTTGAGATGTAATATAATAAATTATCAACAACAAGATAATGTTTTCGTTTATCTTTTCCGGAGACACCACTGTCAATCTTAGATTTTAAAAACACCAATTCCTCATCTTTTGATTGTTCAACAGACATATCAAAATCTTTGAAGTCCGAAAGATCACATTTCTCCATTGAGTCTTTCTGGGGGATGTTACAACTAGCGTATGTCTTAGGATCAAAGCTAGAGGAATCCAAAACATTTACCTGATAAAGGTTATCATTAATGTCCAAGTCAACTTCATCTTCCAATCTTTCTTTCCCTGAGCCGACATTCTCAGGATGTCTTGACAATAAATCTGCACAGGTGTTTGTCTTACCCTCAATGTATTCTATCTTACAGCTATATGTGTGTGTGAATTCGGGTTTAACGTCGCTTTCAACAATTTTTCAGTCATATCACGACGGTGTCTGGTTGCGACAGGGAGCTCAATGCTCACGTTTATAGTGCTGCCTCACTGAAGTATCATGTCCCAGACACATTACATGATACCACACCCAGTCACATTATCCTGACACTGGATCGACCAGTCCTAGCTCTACCCCGTAAATCTGAGTGCCAAACGAGGAGCAGCTAGTACCATTTTTAACGACTTTGGTATGTCGCGGCCCGGGATCGAACCCGAGACCTCCCGTTCCCCGGAGCGGACACTCTACCAACTGAGCTATCGGGGCCGGTAAAACCAGCCATGCTTAATGCCCACATTTGTATTTTTCTGTTTTGCATTGGAGATTCTAAGAGATATTTGAGGGGTTTGTGATCTGTTTTAATCACAAATTCAGCATTATGAAGATAATAGTCTAACTTTTGTAAAGAGAAGTGTATTGCATAAGCTTCCTTTTCTACAGTCGACCACTTACATTGTGACCTACTTAGTTTGTGGGACAAATAATAAAGTGGTTTCTCTTCTCCATCACAAGTTTGTGTCAAGCAAGCACCTATACATGTGTCACTTGCATCAGTGTACAATATGTAAGGTTTATTTGAATCTGGATACACCAACAATGGAACCGTTGTCAAACTATCTTTAATGAACTGAAAAGCTGTTTGATGTACATCTGACCATTTGAAGTGAGCATACTTTCTGGTCAAGTCAATAATGGGTTCGGCAATTTGTGAGAAATTTGGAATACACCTACGATAGTATGAACACATACCTACAAAAGAACGAACTTCTTTCACACAAGTTGGGACTGGCAAAGTCCTTATTGCTTCAACTTTCTTTTGATCTGGCTTGATGCCATTTTCATCAATGACAAATCCAAGATAATTAACCTCAGTCTGTAAGAAACTACACTTCTTAAGTTTGAGTTTCAACCCATGCTGATATAATCTTTCAAAGATGGTATTCAAGTGAAACATATGATTATCAAAAGTTTCACTGAAAATCAAAATATCATCTAAATATGCAATGGCAAAGGCATTGCAACCATTTAAGACAATAGACATGAGCTCTTGAAAGACAGCGGGAGCATTAGAAAGTCCAAAAGGCATAACATTGAATTCAAAAAGACCTCTATGACATGCAAATGCCGTTTTCTCTTTATCTTTCTCATCCATTAATACCTGCCAATAACCACTCTTCAAATCTAAAGATGTAAAGAAATGAGCTTTACCTAGGAGTGCTAATATGTCATCAATCAAAGGAAGAGGATAAGAATTCTTTTTAGTGACCTGATTAAGTTTTCTGAAGTCAACACAAAATCTCTTTGTTCCATCCTTCTTATCAACAATTACAACTGGAAATGACCAAGGTGAATTCGATCTTCTGATTACATCCGCATCTAACATCTCATCAACTGCCTTATCAATGACCTCTCTGTTTTTAATTGGAGTCCTATAAGGTCTCAACTTTATAGGATTTGTTTCTCCAGTGTCTATTTTCATTTTCACAACATCAGTATGACCTAGTTCTGAGTCCTTGCTAGCAAACAAGTTTTTATTTTTCAAAACCAATTGTTCAATCCTTTATTATACCTCTCTGATACATCCAAGTCTTTTAAATTTAATGTCTCATTAGTGGAACCATTTTTAATAACTGAACAAGTATTAATTATATTACTTTTATTTACTGGTACTACTTTAGCCAACAATCCATGCCTATAAATCTTAAAATGCCTATTTGTTTGATTCACTATCAACAAAGGTAAAGTTCTATTTTTAGGTAATGTCGTTACACAATTTATAACCTTTGACCCCGGTTCATTTGCAATGAAACCTCTATCAATTTCGGTTACGTCATACCATTGACCTGAAGGAAGGTCAGGAGTCTCTCTCACTTTCCCATAACATATCTGAGCAGTGTTTGGTTTTATAACACATGTATGTTTCATCCTTATGGTTGAAGATACATGAATATCTTCTTCTAAATTAACATATGTTTTTCCATTTATCCTTAAGCTTTTTAAGTCAAAGTATATTCTAACATTGTTTGATTTCAGCCAATCCAAACCCAAGATCATATTTCTATTTAAATCTCTGACTACATAGAAGTCTTGTGACACTTCGGTACCACCGATACGGAACTGAACATTAACACAACCGTCTACTTTTAATGATGTGCCATTTGCTGATTGCAAAGCCACAGTCTTTTTAAGCAGCTTTGGTTTGTTTTTCAAATTGTCATACACTCTACGGTGCATCAATGAACACTCCGCCCCCGTATCAACAAGACATCTAAACTTTTGCTTACCAATGAAAACTATACAAGAGTTTGGATTGCCAGAAATATTCACTCTGTATGTGGAAATGTTGTTTTTGTTTCTACTGTTCTCTGCAGCGATCTCTTTGTGCAGGGAACTACCTAGTTTTCCTGTAAACCAGGTCGCCTCGCCTCATTTGACCTACTTCTGCCATGACCCATTGCTGGTCTATTTCCTTGTTCCTTGACCCTACAGTCCCTTATCACGTGGCCTTCTTGACCACAATGCCAACATCTAATAGGTCTGTTTGACCCATTGTTTACAGTGTTCACCCTGTTATACCTATTTCTAGGCCTGAACCTTTGACCCCGTGAATGATCAACTTCCATTGGTTCACTTGTTCTGTGTGACATATTTACCCTTGCACGTAAGTTCTGCTCATTAGTAGCTACACCAATGGCAGCCTGAAGAGTATCAGGATGATCCCTGAGGATCTTAAGTTTCAGTTGGTCATTCGTCAAGCCATCAACGAATATATCAATCAGTTGGCGCTCAACAGCGTCACCACCCTGATTGTTATACGCCTCCTCAGCAAGAGACAATAATCGCTCGGCGAACATGTGAATGTTTTCGCCTGGCTTTTGTTTGCAGTTACGCAGAAGTGACAAAGCCATTTGAGCATCCATCACATCTGAGAACCTCACAGCCAATTGTTGTTTCAAATGAGCCCATGGTTGATGCTGATTAGCCTGCATATACCTGTGGATAAATCCACTTACTGCACCTGTTGATGACTGATAGGCTATAAGCTTTTTTCTGTCATCAGGTATGTTTACTAATGTGGCGTACTTCTCAATAGACTTCACCCATTCCCTAAAATTCTTTGGGTTACCGTCAAACTTTGAGACAGTATGTGAAATGCCCTAAGTTGTTAAGGCTTGAGATACACTAGTCAGTTCCCTATTTATATTTAAAAAGATTTGGGCTTGAGCTTGGGCTTGGGCTTGTGCATGATCATCCATATTTAAAAAAATGAATAAATAAATTTCCTTAACAAAATTCTGTCATGAGATAAAGTAAAATACCTAACAAAACCCTTATCAAAAATAGTGCCTTAATGAAATTTACCTTATCCTGACATAACTTACATTTTCTTTTGATCTACCATTCATCTTGTCATTAAAGAAAATTTAACTTGCATGCAACAAAAGAGTAACAATAGAAGCCTACCTTCTCTGTTGTCTTCCTGTCCATTTTCAATCCAGTTCAATAATAATCCTGCGAGCGGCACCAATTAACAAGCCTGTAACGTAGCCTGTTAGAGCTGTGATCGTATAGTTTTATGCGTTGTGTTTCTTTAACAGACAGACAGACAGACGACTATCACAAGTTACTATTTTATTGAGCAAGTTACTTCATGCAGAGACTAAGTTTTTACTTCATGAGAACTGTACAGCAGCAAGACTGCACAGAACAAAAGCAAGAGTCGTAATGATCCAAAATTCAAAAACATAATACCAAATACACTGAGAGACTGAGATAGGGGGTTTATATATGTTTCAGGACATTCCAGCAGAATTCCATTCACAGGCTCTTTCCAGACAGTTAGTCTAGGGCTACACCTGGTCTGTCTGAAAAGACACCTGTGTTTACTATTTTCATACCAAAACTGCATCATGCTATGGTTTCTTGTCAGTCATACCGATTTAACTATAAATTAACTGAAAAATATTTAATAATATTATGGCACTTTTTTGTCAAAATCAGTTATACATTTCAAACCATGTTTTATAACAAATTCCTACATGAGGTTTGTACTTATTATTTACATAGTTTATATTGACTTGCTTTTGTGCCAATACAACATCCCACTTATACATGCATTTTATACTGCATATTATAGACAAGTTTCAACTGTTAAAATTTTACCAATATTCTCTGTCATTATTAAAGAAGCTTATAACGGTTTTCTGTTCATATAAAATTACTGCCCTATAAACATATTAAGACCATAGCATGATCATAATGCAGTGTAGACCCCGCTGGTCATGTCCCCACTTGACAAGTGTGGACCCTGATCAGACTGCACAATATCTGCACTTCACAATTGTAGACCCAGATCAGAGTGTGCGAACAGCGACTATGTTATAAAAGTCAAATCGCAAGAAAATTTCAAATGCATCCAAAAGCATTTTCATAGAACACTTGGGTAGTACTTCCAATCCAGTCTCTGGGCTAAGCTTTGAGACAATGAAGAGTAGTGTAAAGATCAGACCATCCCAGGCTGGATGCATCTTTGTACGGTAGCCACAGGAGATGCTTCCAGTCATTTATAAATATCTCTCGAGGGCATCAGATATTGCAGGCTCATCAGCAGACCCTCAACCAAGTACTTCTGAACTCAGACGAGCTTCGTCATCTTTGTCAGTTAGCAGTTCGCTTTTTCCGCTTGGTAAGTGCAAAATTTGGCGATAAAGAGTTTGTGAAATTTCAAAGGAAACGTCAGAACTTGGTTACATGCATTACCCAAGCCGCCAAGGATTTGTGTTTTCTTTGCTGCCGTAGAGGCGAAAAATGACGTATCACTTCTTTGTAAGATACGAGACCAAGATAATGTGGCACATGAAGCCCGTTACCACGAGTCGGTAGGAGAAAGTACACTAGGCTAGATACGAGAAATAAAAATCTATAAAAAAACGAGTAATTGAGCATCACACTAGCTCATGCTGATTTCTTTGAATACATTTATTAAAGAATCAATCATCACTGGTCAGAATGTAGAGATGGTCACTATTATCTGAGTGTAACGAAGTGAGGTACCATAGACCTATGTTGTATAGTGTTCCTTTAGTACTTCGCTTTCATAACACAATCGACAAATGTGCTCCAGAAAGGGTTATGCTTTGGAAGCAAGGAATACACCAAAGAACTGGTAAATATGGAGTGTACATATTTTCTGGGCCAGACTAGCTAGTTTCGGCCAATTAGGCCTCATCAGTGACCCTCAGATATTTTCAAAATTCAGTAATGGAATCAATGATCCCAAAGGGCAAGAAAATATAAACTACACTGTGATTTAGGACAGAGAGACTTTTTACGGCCTCCACACATTCTCAGACACCAGCCACAGTGACGCCAAATATGCTCCAGAAAGGGATATCCGTTGAAAGTAAGGAATACACCACAGAACATAACTGGAAAAGATTGAGTTTCAAAAGTATCTAAAAAGAAGTGAAGGCGGTGATCAGGCATCGATACAATTACCCACAGCTCCCATCAGAGACACCAAGGGAAAGAAACACCAACATGGAACAACTAGACCCTAATGGAAACATCACTAGCTGAAAGGCAACAGAACAGTTACTTTCTCACAAAATGGTCAATTGGCTAACCATGGCAAAATAATATACGCGATACATACACTCAAAGGCAAACAATAACAAAAAAAAAAACCGCGACAGAAGAACCGCCTTGAACTTTCAGTGACACGAATTCCACTTGGTGACCTAAATCGAATTTACGTGGCCACAATCCTTGCATTTACTTCCGTCGCGATTAAGACAAATACTTTGTTCAGTCCGCATGAAGGCCTCCTAATTTATCAGTGCAAAATGTCCGTGAATACACAAATCAATCAGCCACAGAGGTGACACAACGGTGGGGACTCGACAGCAAGAAACCACTGAAATGCTGGAGCAAAGAAAACTTACAATTAGACGCCGGTGGGCCCAACTAGAGACAGAGCATCAGAAACCAACCAACTCACATAAAGTTTGAATTTTTATTTTCATTCTTGCGACAACCCAGAATAATTTCTTTCTCATACTTTCATAAATGATATCTTATAAACAAAATTCTATAACTGAATCATAACCAGATCAAATCTCTCTACATCTTAAGTAAAGTAGAAGTAAAACAAATATCAGGAATCGATACAATTAACTTACCCCACCCAACAAAGACACCAAAGGAAAAAAAAAACACAAACATGAAGCGACCAGACCATAATGGAAATCTAAACAAAGGAATGTCATAAGAACAGTCACTTTCCCACAAATTGCCTAATGGCCATCCAAAATAAAAAGACACAAGTGATACACACAGTAAGTAACAAACAACAACTTAAATAAACCGCCACAGAAGAACCGCCTTGGAACAGTCAGTGAAAAGAATTCCGTCGGGGGGGGGGGGCGTAAATCAATTTACATGGCCAGAACCCTCGCCCTTACCTCTGTCGCTGTATACACTAATTTTGTTAGTATGTTTAGTATGCACGAAGGCTTCCTATCTCATCAGTGTAACATCTCCGAGAACATACAAATCAAAAAACTACAGAGATGAAACAAGGTTCAGGACTCGACAGCATACAACAGCAGAATTGCTGGAGCAAAAGAAAACCAACAGTTACTCCGAGGGATCCGGCCAAAGACGGAGCATCTAAATTCAGATATAAATAACGTGTTCAAAGCTGGGCCTTATAAATGTTCTCTGAGCATTTCTAACATTTTACACTTCACGTTTACAGCCTTATTTTTTGCAAACGTCAATCACACTGCATAGTTTCAGGTTGCTAACATGCAATAATTTAAAGGTAAGTGTTTTCCCAAACTCCTTTAAAAGCTTACTGCACCTGTTGAATTGACATTACATTAAACTTTATGTCACGGGATGTTTGTTACTGGTGACATGAATTGATTTAAGGTGGTTGTGGCCACATGATTGATGGACGACGTTGATACAACGTTACAGCTTCTCCCGCTTTCTCGAGGGGGTTCGGGGTTCAAGTGATGACAGCGCTATTTGGTGTTTCCATGTTTTTGGATCTATGTCATGAACCTTCTCTCTCTCTCGACCTCGTCTTCTGAATAAATATTATAGATATCCTAAGTAAGTAGGAATAACATATAGATGTGTCCGTCAGGTGGTCGTAAGACAAAGAAAGGGACAAAGAAAGACTGACTCGAGGTCGAGAGATCGAAATGGCAAAATATGAATATTCATGAAATAATGACAATTATGATAATTTACAAATGTTCAACATGATAATGAAATAAAGTAAACGCAAACCTGAATAAATATTATAGATATCCTAAGTAATTAGGAATAACATATAGATGTGTCCGTCAGGTGGTTGTAAGACCTACCCTTGTCAGGGACAAAGAAAGACTGACAAAGGCTGAGGTAAGAATGTGCGCATGCGGTGTTAATCAGTGAGGTGAAAAGCGCGCGAGACTTTGATAAGGACACCGGAAATTGATATACGCTACTCAGGAATGCTTAATGCTTAATGAAATATGAAATATATGAGTATATGATGTATGAAAAACGACGATCAATAGGGGAAAATAACTGGAAACGACTAGAAAGTCCTAAGCACAAGCGCTCCTCCAGTTTCCATAATTTCACTCTGTGACATTCTCCCCCACTTCGGAAAATGTCGTCCCGACATTTAACTCAACTTATTACTTGCATGAGTGTAAAAACAAGTTTAACATCACCTTTTCAATTATTTATTTAAATTTACCAGATGTATATTATGTTTATTAATACCAATCTGATAATAAAAGAGAAGCCGAGGCTACTGCTTCAAATGTTTGTCGAGCTAGTGAAGTTAAACATATCTAACACTTTGCCAGGTAAACCCTTATCAAAATGCGTTGCAATAAACGCTGCACGGTATGCACAGCGCAAAAATATAAACTTTATATACAGAACTTAGAAGAAAAAACATTTATTGGTTGCGCGTACATAAGTGACACTCCTTTTTGGTTTAGACTGAAACTGCTTAACGTTAAAAACAGGCTAAAATTGCTTAATGCCCATATCCTAAAAAAAAACACAACTGAAGTATCATATGAAACAAAAATTATTTACGCGCTGGACTGAAGAGAGGTGAAATAACAGAACTATTAAATTCTTAATGAAAACAATTCACCTCTTCACGAAAGCGCAGGCCAGAAGCACGAAGCGGTCACGGTCTGATTGGAATAGTGCCCCCTCCTAGGTTGTAACCATGCCATGCCCCTAGCAAGCACGACATCATGACAAGGCGAATTTTTTAATTACTTGAACTTTCTTACTAGTTTGCAGTCAAGTACACCACGTATCAACGACACTCTAACAACCACCGGATGTCTAGAGACGCCATGTCAAATCATGCACCGTCAACCAACTGCAACCCAGCAGAAGACGATTTTTTTTAAAAACAATGGGTCACCAGAATTGCAGGCCAGCGCACCATCCACCAACGGCACTCTGACAACACACCGGCTCTCCAGAGACGCCATAACAAGCAACACTTCGCCACTCGACTGCAACTCAGCTGCCCCTTTAGCTGAATTAACATTTTATAAGCCTCTCTCCAGAATACAGTTTAGCGTTACTGCCACACGCTCCCCTCCCCCTCTGTGAAAAATGTCGTCTCGACATTTCAATTAAGAAAAAAATAAATAAAATACACGCGCAGGAAACCAGGAAACCAGGAAACCATGTCAGCTGTTAAGTCAGTTTAAAACATACGAAAATTTGAAATAACCAGTCCCCTCCTGCCTGCAACCTTGGTTTCTGCCTATGCCTTGTTGGACATTTTGGAGGTCGCAATTCTGGTTGAGACCCCGGAGCAGGACTGAAGGGTTTCGACAAAGGATTCAATGACGATCTCTCTGGGGGTATCACCACACTAGGGGATACCGGTGCATCCAGCATGTTTGCACTATCTGGAACTGCATAGTCTGGTGCAGATGAGGCTGCACTACCTGCCCCTTTACTTGGAACATTGATATCACCGGCAGTTGTACCCTCAACCGGTGACGGTTGAGAACTGCTATTTTGTGATATATCTGTATCCAAGGAGCGTTGTTTGGATGCTGGAAGGGCCATAAATGGAAGAAAGAGATTCCTGTGCAGCATCCTTCGGATGCTCCTGTCATGTTCACGTTTGACAACGTACACAGGAACCTCTGGATTTGGCTGTTCAACAACCAAGTACACATCTTTCTCCCATTTATCTGCCAGCTTGCACTTTCCTCTCAGTCCGACGTTGCGCACCAGTACACGGTCACCGGGCAAAAGCTGGGCATCCCGAGCTTTGAGGTCATAAGTTTCCTTATGCCTCCTGCCCTGGCGACGGGCCTCCTAGCTGGCTGTCTTATAAGCAAAGTCGAGTCTCTTTTTCAGATCGGCTGCAAACTTTGTCTGGTAAGCATGCCTACCCTCTAGATTTATGCCTAGAAAGGCATCAACCGCCAGTCTAGGGTGTCGCCCAAACATCAAATAATGCGGGGAAAATCCAGTGGTCTCATGACGGGTTGAGTTGAAGGCATGAACCAAGGGCGCAATGTAGGACTTCCAGTTAGACTCCTGGGCCTTCTCCAAAGTACCCAACATATTGAGCAGAGTCTGGTTAAAGCGCTCAGGCATTCCATTACCCATGGGATGGTAGGGGTTAGTCCTAGACTTGTCATCGTTAGCAATGGAACACAGCTCTTTAATAACCTGACTCTCAAAATTGCGGCCCGGTCACTATGTAAACGGGATGGAAACCCATAGTGACAGATGAAGTTTTCGAAGAGAACTTTGGCTGTTGTCTTGGCCGTTTTATTCTTGGTTGGTATGGCCTGAGCTATCGGGTGAAATGGCCTGTAATTACCAAGATGTTTTCGTAACCACCCGCTGATGTCTCAAGACACAGAAAATTCATGCATACCAAGTCCATGGGATAAGAGGACTCTACAGTCACAAGTTTTGCTGGAGCCCGCTCTCGAGACTTTCTTCGAAAGCATCTGGGACAGTTTCGGACTTTCTTTGCAATGTCACCATCCATCCCAGGCCAGTAAAACCGGGAATTTACCATGGACATAGTGTGGTCTCTGCCTTGATGGCCGGCCTCATCATGCAGACCATTGAGTGCTATGACCTGGAAAACCTCAGGCAATACCAGCTGGTTTACAGAGGTGCCATGTAAAGAGTGGCGACGGTAAAGTACCTCGTTTTGTTTGTTTGATTTGAGGTTTAACGTCCCCGTCAACACTGTAAAAGTCATTTTCGAGACGTTGCTTCCAATTTTGTGGGACTTTTACCCGACATTGAGATGAAATGACATCTCAAGCCCTGTCGCCCATTGGGTTTATTAGCATGGACGGTCAACCTCGCACCGCAGTTCCTATACAGGCTTAGATCCTCTAAGCGGTTTACCAGTACTAGTGTGCGGGCCGGATTCAGCTCTGCGTGGAAGCATCATGCAACCCATATATTTCTTCAAGCCCCTATGGGCGGGAGCCATAAAGTACCTCGTCTTTGAAAAATAAACTGTCCCAATCCTTCAGGATTTTCTGACATTCTGTTCCCTCAAGAGCAATCTGTCTCTTGGTAGGTTTGTGTCCAGAGGCCAAAATGGTCATGACTCTGTTCAACGTGTCAACGTGCCGTCAATGGTTTGTTCAGCACGCCAGTCAACTTGACTGAAATCTGAACCAGAGTCAGAGCCAACCTCATCACCAGTGAGGTCAAAATGCTGTGCAATCAATACACATTCAACTGCCGGCGCCTCCTCTGGAGGGGCTAATACCGCCTGGCAGATAGCCTTAATTGCGTCATTAAACAGGACCCCTTTATCAGTAGATGGTAATTTACTGAGGGCATCGGCATCTTGGTTTTTCTTGCCGGACCTGTAAATGAGCTTGAAATTATAACTGGACAGTGCGGCTAGCCAACGATGGCCTGTGGCATCTAGCTCGAGCCCAACGTTGGGCGCCAGTTGTCATGGGATGTTTGTTACGGATGACATGAATTGATTTAAGGTGGTTGTGGCCACATGATTGACGGACGACGTTGATACAACGTTACAGCTTCTCCCGCTTTCTCGAGGGGGTTCGGGGTTCAAGTGATGACAACGCTATTTGGTGTTTCCATGTTATTGGATCTATGTCATGAACCTTCTCTCTCTCTCGACCTCGTCATCTGAATATATATTATAGATATCCTAAGTAATTAGGAATAACATATAGATGTGTCCGTCAGGTGGTCGTAAGACCCACCCTTGCCAGTGACAAAGAAAGACTGACTCAAGGTCGAGAGATCGAAATGGCAAGATATGAATATTCATGAAATAATGACAATTATGATAATTTACAAGTGTTCAACATGATAAGGAAATAAAGTAAACGCATACCTGAATAAATATTATAGATATCCTAAGTAATTATGAATAACATATAGACGTGTCCGTCAGGTGTTCGTAAGACCTACCCTTGTCAGGGACAAAGAAAGACTGACAAAGGCTGAGGTAAGAATGTGCGCATGCGGTGTTAATCAGTGAGGTGAAAAGCGCGCGAGACTTTGATAAGGACACCGGAAATTGATATACGCTACTCAGGAATGCTTAATGCTTAATGAAATATGAAATATATGAGTATATGATGTATGAAAAACAACGATCAATAGGGGAAAATAACTGGAAATGACTAGAAAGTCCTAAGCACAAGCGCTCCTCCAGTTTCCATGATTTCACTCTGTGACATTTACATCCTAATAATTGACATTAACCACAACATGTGCTCAGCTGATAGACAAATGCATATACATATACCCCTTTTGGGTGACATATCCACATACATTTTTAATTATGTAAGTTTTATTTGCTGCACCTGCATATATTTAAAAACCAACAAATAACAGGTGCTGCATAATCACATATTTTAAAAGTCAATTGTTGATTTGAATCGGTTCTATTTTACTTGGAAACCTGCCAATCTAAACAAACATGTAAGTTTACTTGAGAATTTGCACTGCATCATTTTATCGCCTGTTAACAAAACCAATATTTTATAGACAGAAAGATTCTAAATTAAGTATTAAATTATTAATTATTGCGTAATAAATTATTAACGGCTAAACTTCTTAATCAGGGTTATCGGTACCATAAACTACGCAAAGCCTTTTCAAAATTTTATAGACGCCATTCTGATGTAATTTCAAAATTCAATATTGGACTTAAATCTCTTCTGCAACAAGGTCTATCGGAACCCGAATTTTATGGTGACTTAGTATATAAATTCAGAAAAATATATAACCGCAATGACTTTAGCACCCAATTTCGTAAAATCATTCTTCGATATAAAACATTGGGTACAACATGGATGTTATACGACAGACTGCATGCATGGTACTTAACCCAATCACGATTGGCAACTTTGCTTCCCTCTTTAATTGCACGCCGGTTGGTCATGCCTCAGATTCTATGACGGTTCCAACGTAAAGGCTTATTGAGAATTAGAGATATCTAATTCAAGGTAATGTTGGTTGGTGCCTAATGCTCTGTCTCTGGTCGGGCCCATCGGAGTCTAACTGTTGGGTTTCTTTTGCTCCAGCATTTCAGTGGTTTCTTGTTGTCGAGTCCTCACCGTTGTCTCACCTCCGTGGTTCTTTGATTATTTGTGTCCACGGAGATGTTGCACTGATGAGTTAGGAGGCCTTCATGCGGACTGAACAAATTATTTGTCTAAATCGCGACGGAAGTAAGGGCGAGGATTGTGGCCACGTAAAATCGATTTAAGCCCCCCAGTGGAAATCTTTCTCCTGACCGTTCCAAGGCGGTTCTTCTGTGGCGGTTTATTTGTGTTGTTGTTTGTTACTTACTGTGTGTATCACTTGTGTCTTTTTATTTTAGATGGCCATATGGCCATTTTGTGGGAAAGTAACTGTCCTTATGGACTTCCTTTGTTTAGGTTTCCATTATGGTCTGGTCGCTTCATATTGGTGTTTCTTTCCCTTGATGTCTTTGATGGGTGGAGTAAGTTAATTGTATCGATTCCTGATCTTTGTTTTACTTCTACTTAACAGTTTAGACAGTAAAAAATCTGCAAATATATGATACACCTGTATGAACCATCGACACTTTAGATCATACAAGGCTTTATGTTATAGCCCTTCAACTTTATATGTCACACTTGCCATATATGTTGAATGCTCAGAAAACGACTATGTTATTTGAGAACGTTATCTGTAATGCGTGTTGGAGAATTACCCAGTTGTATGAAATAAAAAAGTACATATCTTTCAAATTGAAGGAAAAGCGAGTGCAACACTTTTGTTCAAGGCTAAATTTCTAGCAACCATTTAGCAAAAGCCATCTTGTTTTAGATTTTGAAAAGTGTTAATCAATAGAAAATGCGTTTAAACTTGCCTGCTCTGACGAGAAACGATTAGTGGGAGCAACCATGATTTTAAGGAGTCATATCGAGTTCAGTAAAAGGGTATCAGGTGATATGCCTTGGCCCCCATAGCCATCGTGCTTTCTTTCTAACGAGAACCAGCCACCAATAACTCCAATACTCCTTAAAGAGTTTCCGTTTTTTTACCATAATCCTTCTGTCAAAACTTCCAGACAAGTGCATTGCATCGCCAAAAATATTTGCTGCACGGCAACCCTGATTGAATGGGCAATGCATAAACATATTCTGCAGCCCATAACAGTTAGGCATCTCCCAGAGGTCATTAGTCTTAAACAGGTTCGGCACGGGCACAAAAAACATTAGGTTGAAACCGCTGCCTGTAACACAATGTCTGCCTCTAAGTCTGTGTTACTAATATCAGCAGAAAAAAGGTGTTATACATTTCTGTTTTGACAACTTTGACCTCATTGAAGAAACTCCGTCAGGAACATGAACAACACTGCAAACGCATGGTATTTTGATTCAAAAAGCAACAGAGCAAACAAGTACATCTGCTGCAACTTACCACGGAACCGCTAAAAGTCATTGAGCCTAACGTTATAGAGGCAAAACCATGTTTCGCAAAACCGAAAGCTGAGATAAATCCTGTTATCAGTCATTCAGAACCAGTGTGCCACTTGAACAGCACAGATTTTCTAAATTTTATATGGTAAGTGTGCAGAAATATTGGTAGTTCTAATGACCGCCAAATTGTTCCTTCATCGACAAGTTGGTTGTCACAGACATCTACAGAAAAAACGACTTGTGTTCAGCTGTAGAGTATTTGCCTCCTACCAGCTTCTCCATAAACTAGAATTCCACTGTAAAACATGTTTTAGGATTATCATATGAAGCCAGCACGAAAACTGGACAACAATTCACTAATGTTACCTTTGTCTTAGCTGTGGCAAAGAAAGCATATCCCTTTGTTTGGCAAAGTTCCAGGCAAATTTGCAATGTTACTGTCAGAATGGGAGTAGAATACAATATGCTCTTTGTTTGAGGCCATAGGGAGCAAAATTAAAGGTACTGTTTAATCAGAAATTTTGGTTGAAGGGGGCGTCTGTACCAGCGGTGCGCTAGATAAGGTCATACACGAACGCGCTTTAACCGTGCCTTACGCGTTCATAAACTAACAGTAGAAGCGCCATAAAGATTGATGTTGTGCAAATTTTAAAATTCAGACATCACAGGCTGTCTACTCTCTGAAAAGGCAAGAGTGATGATCGAAACATTGAAAATCCAAATGTGAGCATCAAAGGAAGTAACGGAACACGAAGATTACCAGGCGTATTTCGACGCCTATCAAAAGTTCAGACAGTACGGGCAGGTGAGCTCGGTCAAACAGCACAGTTCTGGCTAAGTGTCATGGACATGGTCTGGGTGATCCTGATTCTTATTAAAGCAATAAAGGCAAATGACATAGACATTCACATAGCGGTACCCTATAACTTTTGCCCAGTGTTATTTGCTTTTGATAATTACGCCAGATATCTACCAATGTATCTGGTGACACTTATGAATTTGCAGAAAACAGACCCAGGATTCGAGGATTTGCTGCGAAAAAAATGGATGCAGTGTTTGCAGATCGGCTGTTCCTCTGGCACGGAATCAAGTTGATAGCACGATAGCAAACCATCAATCGACATGCAATATGTCAAGGCGGGATCATAGGATTTGGTCGAAACTACTCGGCATAATATCGTTGGTGTGTCACCAGGTATTAAAGAGCAAACCATGTCGTAGCTACACTGGGGCTTGCAGATATGGCATCAGATGCCTCGTCGCTTCACAAAGAGCTGCAGCCGTGGCAGATACAAATCGGTGAAGAAGACACTAAGAAACTCATGGAAGCGTTTCACAAATCAATTCTCAACACAGAGTAGGGATGAGGTGGTTTGCTTGTCATCCGGCAAACCAGGACCTAGAGAAGTCGAAATGATTTACTGGATGCAGATCAGCAGAGTCGTTCAGCAATGAAAGAGTTCATTAAAGAGAGGCTTGTTGGTAAATCGGTTCCTTTCCATGAGTATATAATACGAATGAAGTTGAAAACGTTTGCATACACTTGTGTAGGAAAGAAATTCAGTTCATCTAAAGACAAACTTGCGCTGATCAATGCTGAGGGGGATTTATTTGGGCAGTTAGTCCTGCTTTCAGTTGAAAACAACATCGACCTTGTAGTAACCCTGTCTTATCCACTTGGTCAAGTTCCTTTCGCACTGGCAACCACCGATGGAATGCCAGTAAAAGCAGGAGGCACAGTTTGGAGGCTAGTATTGAGCCTGCTATTAAACCCCAGGGGATCGAAACTGTAAACGTGTATGACGGAATGCGACATTGTAATCATTAGTTTTAATACCAGATTCGTTTCATATGCCTGCATTGATGGTTTTCAATTTCGTGCCTAAAATATCTCGTGCTTACTTTGTCAGCAACGTCTACAAAATGACCTTTACAGTGTTGACGGGGACGTTAAACCTCTCATCAAACCAACAAACAAACAAACAAACAAATAAAGTCGCTTGACAGAGAGAAGCTTGGTAACTCTCCGTCATTTATGTTGTCGGGCCCAAAACCAAAGAAACTGGAAGAGATTTGTGTCTTATGATGACAATATAACACAGCTGATAAAACTGCTGCCTGGGGATTAGCGGTAAGGTGCATATGCAAAGAAATTCGCTGCACGACATTTGTCCTTTGTCTGCGGTGGAGAATGTTTCTGGCTGTCTATTGTATGACGAGAAAAAAGTTACAGTAACAAAAGTACTCAGGAAGTCTAGAGCGCTTTTCTTCACGTGAAGGGGCATTTATAAGTCATACTTGTGCAGATTCTACACATATTGTTGTCCGTTCATCTGGCACCGATGTGCTTGTTTGCTATTGAGGTTTTCCCAAACTGTCACGCAAAAAATATATAATACTTCTTCCCCGAACGGAGAAATATTCCATGGGTAACGCTCTAACATAATCGCTCGAAATCCTTTCCCTCCACTGAACAAGATAGCCCCTAGAACCCAAAAAATTAAATCCTTAAAATGACGTCTACTCCTAAATAGACAACTTTTGAAATAATTTCACTAAATGGTTACTGTCAACGACAACTGCTCAAAACCTCCACTCTACCTTATATTGCCTTCAATTTCATTTTTACAATATGGATCAGGTGGTGGATCCAGGCTCATTATGTCCCTCTTGTTTTTTTTTTTTTGTTTGTTTTTTTGTTTTTGTTTTGTTTTTGTTTTTGTTGTACGGCCCTTTCATTATTATTTCTCTTATTACGAGCAGATCGTTAATCTGAGGTAGGCGAAAACCGGAGTAACCGGATCAAAACTGCCAGACATTCCGTTCCGTTACAGGACTTGGCATCTCACATGCCGCGAACCATAGCGGTGGAAGACCTTATGTTTGAGAGTAAGCGTCTTTCCCATTAGGCAACGGAGGCCCGTTTCGCTGATTGATTAAATTCCATAAATGTTATTTGCAATGTAAATCCGACGCTGAACTTAACAATAACAAATTTCAATTGAAGTCCTACGCGTGTACTATATTCATTTGATTTGTTAAGTAATTGTTCCTTTTCCACAAAAAGGGCACGGACTATAAGGCGTGAAATCAAATGCCACCTAACGAAAAGCGACACAATGACGTTACGTGATATCAACAAAACCAAAAGTGTATCACAGAACGTGTAACAGAAATGTTTTGACATTAACCATGCTGCATTTACTAATTGAAAGAAAACGCTGCTTAAACAAGTATAGCTTTTACAAAAAGTGTGGTCAACGCTTAGCACATATTAATTGTGAATGTCTAGAATGACATCCCACTCCCAGAAATATGTTTTATACATTTTAGTGTCTTTCGCAAAATTCTAATTGCCAGTCTGGCATTTACTGATACTACTAGACCGTGTGCGGTTCAATCGTTATCTGGTACTTGTGGACGTCATCAAACCGGTACGAAGTGTTAAGTTCGCTACCAGTTGATCGAAACCGTCCTTTTTATAACTTATTTAAGTCCAAATGCTTGACGATACAGAAAATAACTTAAATATTAATAATGTTCTCAATAAAAATGTTGGAAACGGCAAGGCAAGTTTTTAGCTCATGAGAGCCGAAGGCTCTTGGGAAGCTTAGAGGATAGACAATGGTTTAGATATGGGTTTGTACCAATTTGATAACAATTCTTTGCAAGAGTTCTGCCCGTGGACCTCTTTTCTGTGTGAAATCTTATACTTAGGCCTCTTTAGCTTGGACAAATGTGATAGCAATTCTGTGTCAGAGCTCTTTTTTCTTTTTGTGAAAGTTTATACTTGCAAAGAGCCTCTTTTCTCTTTTTGTGAAAGCTTATACTTGTTATTGCACTATAACTATAAAGGTCAACCTGTAGTTTGGGTTAATTAATGGCTGTACTTCTGTGTTAAACCTTAAGTCTGTAGTGTCTGCGCCCACTGGCATAGACAAAAAGTCACGAACACAAACGCGTCCTTGTCAACCACCGTACTTTTTTGATATATAGTGTACTTTTCTTATCTAATTTTCAGTATCAATTGTTCACACAACTGTACTATTTTTATGTAAAACTTGACTGACGGTAAAATATGATTCCTATGGCAAACTAAGAAAAATAAAGCCCTTCAATTTAAAACAGTTGATTAATGTTATTTGATTTATTAAAACATTACAATTACTTCGCATATTTAGCACTAAACCAACCATAACTGTTAGCAGATTCGCTTACATTCAGTATTTCAAAGAAGCAATTAAGGTAAACGTCGTTATTACCAATTTGCATACACTTAAACAATAACAACTTTCCTTTCATTTCTGTTGTCCTATATTTTGACTGCATTTCTGCACCAATATTTCAGCGTATGTGTTTCGTATTTGCTGTTTTGTTTTCTAACATGCTGATAAGTTCAGCCTCAATTATTAATATATTGAAAAAAAAAAAAATCAAGACCGTAAATTCATAGCTTTTAAATTTTGTGATTGACAATTTTCGAATAGGTATATTTCTATCTTAATTTTCTGAATTGAGTCGTATCTCATTTCACTAATTTCTGCGTTTATTTCAAAAGGATGTACAGCCTGCTGGGCGAGCCAACAGTTATAACACGAAGATAACAGACTTAATGGCGTCAATTCAAGATACCCCACTACACGGCGGCCCAAGCCTGAATCAGATGATAGAGGCAGGTTTTTGTTCGAGTTCCTAATGCTATCTTACCGGCTGTCTTGCTTCTGTCACTTATTAATCATAACATACACATGTTTTTAGTGTCTACGAGATAACTGAAATCCAAGTACACTTTTTACATTGACGTGTTTTTGTGTGGAACATTTTATTCTGGCAAATAAAGATTCTGCATGTGCCTTTACTTTGGGCAATATATTTGTATGGTATTCAGGTCAATTTTCACTTTCCATTAACTTCTGTCTTCTTTTTGACTCTTACAACGTCTGCGCACGGAATACATCGTTAGCCCAGTTTCTGTCATAGAACAAAGTTGAAGTACAGATGATATTATTAAGGTAACCTTTCATACAGCATACGCCATATATCTGAAGTGTTATACCAAAAATGAATTATATCTTCAAGAGGTTACATCAAAAGATGTTTATTAGCTGTGTTTGATCCAATTGGCGTTCTTGCATTATAACTACATCAGTCGGGTGATTTATATTTTTTAATTTGTTGTACATGTTATTTTTGGAGATTTTCAGGGCAGGAAACAGTTACCTTGTAAAATGTGTTTTATACTGAAGTTTGATTAATTATTGTGTCTAACATATGCTGAACATTTTTGTAATCAAAGGTAACCCGAGGCTGAGGCCAATGACAGTCCGAGTTTCTGAATGCGCACTCTGATCACGAAATCACGCCTTTATAATTTTGACTCCTTGAATCCCACTTTTATACGGTAAAATTGGGGTTTACATGGGCCAACCTTACTTATTCTTATTTCTTTTCTAAAATTTACATTGTGGGTACACGTTAGAACCGCCTCGGTTTTAACGAGTACCATAATCTATATTTTGAGCAAAAGTAAGAGAAATATCACACTTTTCCATATTAAAAGTTTACCATGTATTGTATAGGCGTGTTTAAGTAATGGTTTTCTATGTGAGTCCTTCCGCCCGCCCTGTTCAGATAACTCTTGAACCATTTGAAGGTTTTGTAACAGGTCGACCGCGTGGCTCGGTAGCTCAGTGGTAGATTCTTCGCACGGTATGCGAAAGGCCCTGTGTTCGAGTCCCAATCGATCCACTTTCTTTTTCCACCCCTGTGACATTAGGTTGCCACTGAGCTAGCGAGCCACACAGTTGACCTGTTTCTTGAGTGACCTTCTTCCAGAATTGCTCAAATTGTTCAGCTCGAATGAATATAGATGCCAGATCTGAAAAAAGAGACTTTTTCTGCTACACCGGTGTATGGATTTTGAAATAATTTCACAGGAATCAATCTTGGGTGATTTTTTCCGAAATTGCTAAAAATGTTCTGCTGCGATGAATAAGATGGCCACCAGAGCTAAAGTAATAAAAAAAACATAAATGACTTCTCTTGACCGGTTAATTGATTTTGGAAATAATTTCGCAGGAATGTTTCTTAAGTCATAATTGCTCGAACAGCTCTGTTCGCCGTCAGAGCCTAGATAGTAAACTTTCTGCTAAAACCGGTGAATGGATTTCGAAACAATTGTCCCCCGCCTTTTCGAAGAAAAGCGAGGGGAAATAGTACATGTATTTGGTTTTCCGTGGTGCTTTGTGCGTAATGCGTGCTGCGAAGTGTGTGAATCCGAGTTTGTACTACAGTTTTAAACCGATGCTTCTGCATTTAACGGGTGTCTTATTCAAGGTATGAAGATGTGCATGTGCTTTTTACATAATCCTTAACTTATTTTTGTTTTTCACTTTTTCCACATTTTAACCTTGTCTTTTTTTTCATAGCTCATATTTGGTAGAAGATACCTTGTGAGCACAATTCCTTTATACCAATCCTTCTGAAACTGCACAGGTGGTTTAAAGGTGCATTATTAAGCTATCTGGAAAAATGCTTCCAAAAATAAAATACATATAGCCGGTACTTTTTCTTTGAAACAATACAAATGAATGCATTTTATGCAAAAATGCGAACAATTATGATGACAGGTAAACGAGTTTGAGAGGGATTCCCTAACTAGGTTTCGAACACTAGTTAGATCTATTTTTAGTTTGTGACAAAAATAGAATCCCCATATATGACATTATGCGACGTTCATTTTTGGCCTTGTTTGCTTAGGCCATGCCTGAATCGGAAAAAAATATGACGCTGAATACCCTGCCATAAGTAACGACACTCAGAGACGATACTGTCGCCATGTATGTGTAAAGTGACAGATTTATTTTTAGAACAGAAATTCCGAACACATGTTCAGAGCGAAGGGTAAACACGAATAAAAACGACCATTTTCACAAAGTTCTGAAGCTGTATTTGGCTCCAAAAGTGTACACATGACAAAGGAGTATATATTGAATATAAAAACCAGAAAAAAGAATGAGACCAGGTAGCTCAATAATGCACCTTTAATCAAAGTCTGATGATGTCATGTGCGTTTTACAGAATCATTTGTTTTCATAATTGTTACATTTTTTAACTCAGACTTTTTACAAGCTGTAATACTATGAAAGTGTATGTGTAGTAGGTACCTTGTTTAAATCTATCCTTAAAATTTTCAGGTGTTTTTATCGTGGTCTGAAGATATCCTTGTGCTATTTACAGAATCCTTTGTTTTTTCT
This sequence comes from Lucinisca nassula, assembly GCA_963580285.1. Taxonomy (NCBI): domain Eukaryota; kingdom Metazoa; phylum Mollusca; class Bivalvia; order Lucinida; family Lucinidae; genus Lucinisca; species Lucinisca nassula. Next base: position 42,505,680 of record OY757017.1, read on the forward strand.
TTTTCATTTTTTTTCTCATTTTTAACTTAGACGTTTTTATGTTTAAACACTATGAGAGTGTTTACCCTGGGATCGCAACTTCTCCTACACTTTGTGCTGATCCTTCTGAAACTCTACAGGGGTCTTAATCATGGCCTGAAGATACTCGTATGTATGTGTGTGTGTGTGTTTTATAAGACGAATCTTGAAATTATTTTTATTAGTTTTTCATATTTTAACTTAGACACTTCAGTACTATGAAAATGTGTATGTAGCAGGTACCTTGTGTGCGCAACTCCTAGAGTTTAAAGCCAATTTTTTCTTAAAGGCGTTTTCCTTATGGTCTGGGAATATCCAAGAGCTGTAAACAGACTCTTGATATAGCGTTTTTTGTGAGCTGTTGTGACCGTGAGTTATCCTGCGTCGTCATTCGATGTGTGTCGTGAGTGCGTAAACGTTTTCTTATGAACACTCTAGAGGCCGGAACTTTGGTCCAATTATCTTCCAACATGGTCAAAATGATGATCATGACAATATCCGGGCCAAGTTCGAATATGAGTCATGTCGGATCAAACAGTAGGTCGATAGGTCAATCACAAAAAAACCTGGTGAGCACTCTAGAGGCCATAGGTTTTGTTCAATCGCCAAGAAACTTGGTCACAATGATCATCTTGACAATATCTGGATCAAATTTGAATATGGGTTATATCAGTTCAACAAGTAGATCAGTAGGTCAAATAGAAAAGCAGTGTGAGCATTCTAGAAGCCACAGTTTTGCTCACGCCATCATCCATCTTGCTGTTAATGAACATCTTGACAATATCTCGGTCAGGTTTGAATATGGTTCATAGCGGGTTAAAAAGTAGGTCAGTAGGTCAAACCATAGAAAAACCTTTTGGACAATTAGATTCCACAGTTTCCGGCAATCATCATCAAACTTACTCAGAAAAATCATCCTGACAATATCTCGCTCAAATTCGAATATGGGTCATGTCGGGTCAAAAAGTATATCAGTAGGTAAAATCATAGAAAAATCTTGTGGACACTCTAGACGCCACAGTTTGGTCACGTCATCATCAATGTTGCTGAGAATGAACATTTTGGCAAGATCTCGCTAAAGTTCGAATATGGATCATGTCGGGTTAAAAAGAAGGTCAGTTGGTCAAACCCTAGAAAAAACTTTTGAACAATGTAGATTCCACAGTTTTGTTCCAATCTTCATCAAACTTGCCCAGAATAATCACCATGACAATATCTCGCTCAAGTTCGAATATGGGTCATGTCGGGTCAAAAAGTATATCAGTAGGTAAAATCATAGAAAATCTTTCAAACACTCTAGATGCGACAGTTTTGGTCCGATTACCATCAAATTTGCTTAGAATGATCAGCTTGACAATATCTTGATCAAGTTAGAATATGGGTCATGTTGGATTAAAAAGTAGGCGAGAAGGTCATTTTGCCATAACTTTTGAACCACTAGACCATACAAAATTGGTCAGAATGATAATCATGACAATATCCGGGTCATGTTCGAATACTGGTCATTTCGGGTCAAAAAGATGGTCAACAGATCAATCAAAGAAAAACACTTTAGAGGCCACAGTTTTGGTTCAATCATCATCAAACTTGGTCAGAATGATCATCATGATTAAAGCTGGGTCAAGTTCGACTAATGATCATGTCTGGTCAAAATGTAGGTCAGTAGGTCAAATCATAGAAAAACATTGTGAGCACTCTAGACGCCACAGTTTGGTCACGCCATCATCAATCTTGCTGAGAATGAACATTTTGGCAAGATCTCGCTCAAGTTCGAATATGGATCATGTCGGTTTAAAAGGTAGGTCAGTTGGTCAAACCCTTGAAAAACCATTTGAACAATGTAGATTCCACAGTTTTGTTCCAATCATCATCAAACTTGCCCAGAATAATCATCATGACAATATATTGCTCAAGTTCGAATATGGGTCAGGTCGGGTCAAAAAGTATATCAGTAGGTAAAATCATAGAAAAATCTTGTGGACACTCTAGACGCCACAGTTTGGTCACGTCATCATCAATGTTGCTGAGAATGAACATCTTGGCAATATCTCGCTCAAGTTCGAATATGGGTCATGTTGGGTCAAAAAGAAGGTAAAATCATAGAAAATTTTTCGAACACTCTAGATGCGACAGTTTTGGTCCGAGTATCATCAAACTTGCTAAAAATGATCAGCTTGACAATATCTTGGTCAAGTTAGAATATGGGTCATGTTGGATCAAAAAGTAGGCGAGAAGGTCATTATTGTCATAACTTTTGAACCACTTGACCATACAAAATTGGTCAGAATGATAATCATGACAATATCCGGGTCATGTTCGAATATTGGTCATTTCGGGTCAAAAAGATGGTCAACAGGTCAATCAAAGAAAAACACTTTAGAGGCCACAGTTTTGCTTCAATCGTCATCAACCTTGGTCAGAATGATCATCATGATAATTGCTGGGTCAAGTTCGACTTATGATCATGTCTGGTCAAAATGTAGGTCAGTAGGTCAAATCAGAGAAAAACATTGTGAGCACTCTAGATGCCACATTTTGGTCACGCCATCATCAATCTTGCTTAGAAGGAACATCTTGGCAAGATCTCGTTCAAGTTCGAATATGTTTCGTGTCGGATTAAAAAAGTAGGTCAGTAGGTCAAACCATAGAAAAACCTTTTGGAAAATCTAGATTCCACAGTTTCCGCCAATCATCATCAAACTTGCTCAGAAAAATCATCCTGGCAATATCTCGCTCAAATTCGAATATGGGTCATGTCGGGTCAAAAAGTATATTAGTAGGTAAAATCATAGAAAAATCTTGTGGACACCCTAGACGACACAGTTTGGTCACGTCATCATCAATGTTGTTGAGAATGAACATCTTGGAAAGATCTCGCTCAAGTTCGAATATTGATCATGTCGGGTTAAAAAGAAGGTCAGTTGGTCAAACCCTAGAAAAAAACTTTTGAACAATGTAGATTCCACAGTTTTGTTCCAATCATCATCAAACTAACCCAGAATAATCATCATGACAATATATCGCTCAAGTTCGAATATGGGTCATGTCGGGTCAAAAAGTATATCAGTAGGTCAAATCATAGAAAATCTTTCGAACACTCTAGATGCGACAGTTTTGGCCCGATTATCATCAAACTTGCTTAGAATGATCAGCTTGATAATATCTTGGTCAAGTTAGAATATGGGTCATGTTGGATCAAAAAGTAGGCGAAGAGGTCATTTTGTAATAACTTTTGAACCATTTGACCATACAAAATTGGTCAGAATGATAATCATGACAAAAACCGGGTCATGTTCGAATATTGGTCATTTCGGGTCAAAAAGATGGTCAACAGGTCTAAGAGGCCACAGTTTTGGTTCAATCGTCATCAAACTTGGTCAGAATGGTCATCATGATAATAGCTAGGTCAAGTTCGACTAATGATCATGTCTGGTCAAAATGTAGGTCAGTAGGTCAAATCATAGAAAACCATTGTGAGCACTCTAGATGCCACAGTTTGGTCACGCCATCGTCAGTCTTGCTGAGAATGATCATCTTGGCAAGATCTCGTTCAAGTTCGAATATGTTTCGTGTCGGATTAAAAAGTAGGTCAGTAGGTCAAACCATAGAAAAACATTTTGGAAAATGTAGATTCCACAGTTTCCGGCAATCATCATCAAACTTGCTCAGAAAAATCATCCTGGCAATATCTCGCTCAGATTCGAATATGGGTCATGTCGGGTCAAAATATATAAGTAGGTAAAATCATAGAAAAATCTTGTGGACACTCCAGACGACACAGTTTGGTCACGTCATCATCAATGTTGCTGAGAATGAACATCTTGGAAAGATCTCGCTCAAGTTCGAATATGGATCATGTCGGGTTAAAAAGAAGGTCAGTTGGTCAAACCCTAGAAAAAAACTTTTGAACAATGTAGATTCCACAGTTTTGTTCCAATCATCATCAAACTTGCCCAGAATAATCATCATGACAATATATCGCTCGAGTTCGAATATGGGTCATGTCGGGTCAAAAAGTATATCAGTAGGTCAAATCATAGAAAATCTTTCGAACACTCTAGATGCGACAGTTTTGGTCGTATTATCATCAAACATGCTTAGAATGATCATCTTGATAATATCTTGGTCAAGTTAGAATATGGGTCATGTTGGATCAAAAAGTAGGCGAGGAGGTTATTTTGTCATAACTTTTGAACCACTTGACCATACAAAATTGGTCAGAATGATAATCATGACAATATCCGGGTCATGTTCGAATATTTGTCATTTCGGGTCAAAAAGATGTTCAACAGGTCAATCAAAGAAAAAAAAAACACTTTAGAGGCCACAGTTTTGGTTCAATCGTCATCAACCTTGGTCAGAATGATCATCATGATAATTGCTGGGTCAAGTTCGACTAATGATCATGTCTGGTCAAAATGTAGGTCAGTAGGTCAAATCATAGAAAAACATTGTGGGCACTCTAGATGCCACAGTTTGGTCACGCCATCATCAATCTTGCTGAGAATGAACATCTTGGCAAGATCTCGCTCAAGTTCGAATATGATTCGTGTCGGGTTAAAAGGTAGGTCAGTTGGTCAAACCCTAGAAAAAACTTTTGAACTTATGTAGATTCCACAGTTTTAGCCCAATCATCATCAAACTTGCCCAGAATAACCATCATGACAATATCTCGTTCAAGTTCGAATATGGGTCATGTCGGGTCAAAAAGTATATCAGTAGGTAAAATCATAGAAAATCTTGTGAACACTCTAGATGCCACGGTTTTGGTCCGGTTTTCATCAAACTTGCTTAGAATGATCAGTCTGACAATATCTTGGTCAAGTTAGAATATGCGTCATGTTGGATCAGAAAGTAGGTCTGTAGGTCATTTGGTTATACCTTTTAAACCACTTGACCATACAAAATTTTGACCTGTGACCTTGGCCTTGACCTTTGACCTACCTTATTATAACATTTGATCAATTATAGAAAAAGCCTTCATTTATAGCATTAGGCTCCTTGTGACAAGGGCTTCTAATGTTTCAGTTACAATGCTGTTGCTTTATTTTTGTCCTTCTGTCCCTTTGGTGTCTTTGGTGGAAAGTTTAAGGTAATTGTACTGATTCCTGATCATTGTCTACGCTTCTTTTTTATATATAGAGATACTAAGTACCTTCTGTGCACAGTATCCTTAAAGTAGTAGGCAATTGACAAAAGTTGCAAGCAGTTGGGTGTGTGAGGGTGGGGGTGGTGATAAACAACTTGACAAGAAGGCGTGGCACATAAATTCCCTATGGAATTGCTTTTTTCACAGAAATGTTCCTTGGGTAACCCCTTACCAGAATTGCTCAAACTGTTCCACTCGGATACAAGATGGCCACCAGGGGCATCAACTTTAAACGACCTATGACTCTCCGCCGAAATCGATCCTATGAACAAGATGGGCGCCTGAGATAAAATAGAAAAATAATTGAACGACTTCTGTTCCTTGACCGGCGGATGGATTTTGAAATTGTTTCGCACGAATATTCCTTTTACTCTCTACCACAATTTGTCAAGCTGTTAAGCACCTATTAACAAGATGGTCACCAGGGAAAAAATAAATTGCCTATGTTCCTAAATCAGTCGATAGGTTAGAAATCATTTCACAGAAATGTTTTTGTGACTCTATTTTCGACTTGATCAAACTGTTCTGCTTTAATGAACAAACTGGCCGCCAGAAAATAGAACAATTTTTATCGACTTCTGTTCCTAAACCGCCAGAGCTAAAAATAGAAAAACCTTTACTCGGCTTCTTCACCTCAACCAGTGGATGGAGTTTTATATTATTTCACAGGTATGTTCCTTGGGTGATCCTTTTCCAAAATTATTCAAACTGTTTAGCAGTGATGAACAAGATAGCCACAAGAGCAAACAATAGAAAAATGTTTAACCAACTTCTAGTCCTAATGACTTCTCATCATAGTGTAGTTTCTATTTTCATGTCATTTGGGATCATTGATTCCGTTGTTGAATTTTGAAATATATGGGGGTCACTGATGAGGCCTAATTGGCCGAATGTAGCTAGCCTGGCCCGGAAAACATGTACACTCCATTTCCAAGTTATTTGGTGTTTTCCTTGCTTCCAAAGGATAACCCTTTCTAGAACAAATTCTCCTCCTAAAGAGATGGATGGATTTGAAATCATTTCACAGGAATCTTACTTGGGCGACCCTCTGTCAATATTGCTCGAACGGTTCCGATCAAGCTGCTAGTGATTATTAATAGAAGACAAAAACTTAAATGACTCCTAAAGAAGGGGATAATTTATAAATATTTCCAGGGTAACCATGTCAAAACTTCTCAAATTGTTCCACTCTATTGGACAGGATGGTCGCATGGACTTAAAAACGAAACTCTCTCAAAAGACGTCTTTCTCTAAAAGGAAACACGTTCATAGGATTGGCTGATTGTTTTTGGTTTAACGACACGTCAGCCCTTGTTGGTCATTTTGTTTCGTCTCCCAGAGAAAGGGAGAAAAAGATAGAGGAGATATTAGAAGAGGTGAAAGTGAGGGACAGGTGAGAAAGAGGAAACTGAATGGAAGTACAGAAACAGAAGAAATACCAGCACTCCCCTCTACTCTTACCTCCTGCAAGGACAGCAGGCCTTGTTCAATGGTAAGCCAATATCATTTGAACGCCCCAGTGACGCAAGATACACATCACCTTTGCCCTATTGTGGTTTAGGCTCAACCGAGGAAACAAACTGACAACCCAACATTTTCATAGGAATGTTCCATGGGTGACCCTCTAACAAAGCTGCTCAAAATACTTTAGCTCCACTGTACATAATAGCCACCAGAACTATATAAACTTTAAAATGACTACTACTCCTAAACAACCAGACTGATTTTAAATAATTTCAAAAAAATGTTCATTGGGTCATCGTCCATCAAAATTGTTCAAACGCTCCATTCCGCCTTATATTAACTACCGTTTCACTAGTACAATACGGATCAGGTGAACGATCCAGTCCCATCATGTCATTGGCCATATTGTCTTTGTTTGAGGCTGAACCGAGGTAAAATGTGACAAATGGTACCCAAGCAATCTTAAACTTTAAGTGTTTGCCTAGTGCACTCGATAGTGCACGAGACTTTTTATATTTTTTTCTCCGTTTTATGTCCTTCAATACGTGTTTTAAGCATAATTTATGGTGAACTATGAGATAATCAATAATTTTAATATAATTCGACGCCATGGCATGGACATTCCAGGCTGGTCTGGTTGTAATGGAACACGCTCTTGTTTGTAGTCGGCTGCGCGTCTGGATTTGATGAGTGTACGTTTTATTTACATAGAAATATTTATGTGACTATTGTAAATATAGCAAATTTGGCAAGAGTGCAAGAGTTTAGCAATTACTTTTACTAAAAAACATAATAAATGCACAGATAAGGCAAATTTTAGATACATTAAAATTTTAAATTTCTTTAAATTTTTAAATTGAATTTCATTACAATAATTTTAGCCAAAGTCTTAGTATATATACAGTATCCTTGCTTCAGTTCAGGAACCCTTTCAGGTGTGTGCATTTCTTGTTTGTCTAAATCCTGCTTTGTTACAACGCTTATTGTCCATGTCAACGGTCTTTGTTCACGTTGGACACTATGCGGTGGGATTGCAACGCTAAAGTCGCAAAGCTAATGGATCATATGGTGAGTAAACGTTGCACTTACAATGTTATTGTCTCCCATGAACAATAAGCGATGCGGCTGGCCATACTGTGTGCGATCCCAACGCTTATTGTTTATAATGTCATTAGCTGACAGCTCAATGTCAGCTTATGCCGTGGCCAGTCGTTAACTTTTTTTGCTAAATTATAAATTTAGCGCACCACCCACCTGAGGTAATGGCAAAGTATGACCGATTCAGTATAGGAAGAAAGATAGATATATGTTGTTGTCCGAACAATAGCAACTTTATTATTTATTGGATAAGCATCAAACTTGTAGGTTATGAGGACAGCCGTAAAATCTTAGACAGGTTCGAATTTGAAGCAGTTCGAAATATTTGAGTCAGAGTTACTTGCCCTTTAGCCCACATAGACTTATAATAGCAAAATGTTGTCCAGGCAATAGCGACTTTATTTTTATTTCGGATCCTCAGCTTACTTGTAGGTAATAATGATAGCCATACAATCTTGGATAAGTTTGAAAGTATGACAGATTCGATTGTTTATGTGAGAGTAACTTGCCCTTTTGTTTCCCATAGACTTACAATGGGGAAACGGCTGTCCGGGCGATAGCAAATTGTTTTTGATCGGGCCCTCAACATACTTGTAGTTTAGAAGAACATCTATAAAATCTTGGAAGAGTTCGAATTTTGTTTGGGCAGATCAGATTGATAATTTCAGAGTTACTTGTCCGTTAGTCCCCCATAGACTTATAAGCGCGAAAATGTTGTCTGGAAGATAGTAATTTTGTCTTTGATCTGACCCTCAAAATACTTGCAGGAAATGAGATGAGCCTCAAAATCTTGAATGAGTTCAAATTTGGGGCTGATCAGAGTTGCTTGTCCTTTAGTTTCCCATAGACTTATAATGGGAAAAATGTTGTCCGGTTGATAGCAACTTTATCTTTTGATCGTGTCTTCAACAAACTTGTAGGTAATGAGGACAGGCATAAAATCTTGGACAGGTTCCAATTAGGGGGAGGTCGGATTGTCGTGTTAGAGTAACTTGCCGTTAGTCTCCCATAGACTTATAATGGAAAAAATGCTGTCCGGGAGATAGCAACTTTATTTTTGTCCAGATCCTCAAAAAACTTGTAGGTAGTGAGGTTGGCCATACTATCTTGGAAAAGTTCGTATTTTGGTCAGATCGGAATGTTCGTGTGAGAGTTACTTGCTCTTTATTCTCCTAGTATATACTTACGATGGGGAAAATGTTGTCCACACAGTAGCAACTTTATTTTTTACCCAATCCTCAACAAACTTGTAGGTGATGAGGACAGTCATAAAATATTGGACAAGTTTGAATTTGTGGCAGATAAGATGTGAGAGTTACATGCTCTTTAGTCTCTTATACGCTTATAATGGGGAAATTGTTGCACTGGCGATAGCAACTTGTTTTTTTTTTTTACCCGATCCTCAACAAACAGCCATAAAATATTGGACAAGTGCGAATTGAGGACAGACCGGATTGTTCTTGTGAGAGTTACTTGCTTTTTAGTCTCCCACAAACTTATATTGGGGAAAATGTTGTTCGGGAGACAGCAACTTTATTTTTGACCTGATACTCACCAATCTATAGGTAATAAGGGCAGCCACAAAATCTTGGAAAAGTTTGAAGTTGAGACAGACAGGATTGTTTTGATTGTTTCTGTGATTATTACTTGTCCTTCAGTCTCCCATAGACTTATAATGGGCAAAATGTTGTTCGGGTGATAGCAAATGTATTTTTGATCGGATCCTTAACAAACATGGAAGCGACGATGACTGCCATAATATCTTGGACATGTCTGAATTTAGGGTTGACCAGATTGTTCATGTGAGAGTTACTTGCTCTTTTGTCTGCAACACACTTACAATGAGCACATGATGTCCTGGCAGTTGCAACTTTATTTTGATCGGATCCCTATTTGGTAGACCTTTACCAGTCTTCGTCAAATTTGGTTTAGGAAAAAGGTAAAACGATTCAGTTTTCGGAAAATACATGAGAGTAGATAAAAAAATAATGATTATGCTAAAGGCAAAGGTCATTTTGCGACCTTTGCCTAAGATCGCTTGGACTGCAGGTACATCGACATTTCAAAGACATTTTATTATTTTGTTCTAAAACAGTGGAGCCAGTTTCAATTATATTTCATATGCAACCTCCTGACAATTGGGAAATGGGATAATGAAACGTTTATCAAATGATCCATGTCACACGGCCATGATGGCCGCCATGCCCAAATATATTAAATCCACTCCAGAGCAACTAAACCGATGGCATTGTAACTTGGTATGTAGCCTTGGGTGACTTAATACAACCAAGTTTGTATAAATGTTGACCACAGGTTGACCTTGACCTATTTTACGGCAAGGTCAGCTTTGGTCCCTTAGGCTTTTCAATGGGGAAAAGTGATAACGATACGTCTTTCGAAGACTATTGTGGTCTATGACATGAGAGTAGCTGCAAAATGAATGTCTATGAATGAAAAGGACCCAAGTTGACTTAGATTGCATGCCCACTGACATTTTAAAGGGCATTGTCTCTAAAACAGCTTGGCGCATTTCAATTTAATTTCATATGCAGCCTCCTGACATCGTGGAAGAAAGGTTGTTTGATTCTTCCAAGTCATATGACTAGGATGACCATCACTCCCAGATATGTACACATCTTAGAAACTCTTATTCTCTAGGGCTACTAGGACACTGGGTACTTACAAGTTTGATTAAACATGATTCTACGTTGTCATTGAGCTATGTTACGGCAAGGTAAATTTTTGTTCCTTCGGATTTTAAATGGGAAAAATGTAAACAAGTCATTCTTAAACAATTTAGTACCGGAAACCCACAAACGGGTACCTTTGCAAACAGTGCAGCCCGAGATCAGACGCAGCAGAACGTGGCGTCTGATCAGGGCCTACACTATTTGTAAAAAGTCCAGCCATTTTTCGAATAAATATTTGAAGAAAACACAGCCTGACGCCCCTAAATTTTGAAATGGACTCCTGCTATATATAAGATGGAAGATTCCATTTGGTGCAAAAAGGGTTAAGAAGATATTATGGTCTATGACATAAGAGTAGGTACAATATGAATGTCTATGAATTCGGTGACCATGGACCCAGATCACTTGGATTGCAGATTCATTGACATTACAAAGGCCATTTCTCTTAAACAGATGGGCCAGATTCAGTTAATTGTCATATGCAGCCTCCTAAAAATAACGGAATGGAAATTGGTTGGACTGGTTCAGCTCGTATAACCTTAATGGCCGCCATGCCCATATATGAAAGAAAAACTTTAAAAAAATCTCCTCTGGAAACACAGGACCAATTGTCTTGAAATTTGGTTTGTGGCATCAGATGTGTAAGTACTACATTTTATTCAAATGCTGACTCCAGGTTGGTCTTGACCTATTTATAAGTACCAACGATTATGGTCACGCACATGAGAAAAAGTGGTATTTCAGGTTTCAGGGGGAGCGAGAAGTACATTGTGGCCATCTTGTTTTCTGTATATATCGACATGGTCGTGGTCTATATCCCTAGATTGTGTAAGGGCTCCACCATTGAACGATAGTCGGGTTGAAGGAAAATAATTTGTTTGAGTTAGGAAAAAATGCGTGGGATCGAGATGACCCAAATTAGAGTTCAAGACCATATCCATATTTATACATGGTTAAACGGGAGCTTTCAGTAGAAATTTGATATTTTTCTGTTTTCTTACATTTTGCGGTTTATGGATATACATGTTGTAGGGAGTTCTGAAGAACTATACGGGATCTCGGAAAATATACAGCTGGAATTTTGTATTTTGAAAGAATACGCATGCATATCCACGTCTGAAATAACTGTATGGATGTCTGACAACCCATGCAAACTATGAAAAATACAGTATTCATAGTGTGCAAATAAAGTAAAGTTGCTTGTAGCATAAAGGTAAATCGAAAAACATTCTGTACATGTCTGTTCCTAATTCATTCTTGTCATGTACACTCAGTGGCAATAAATGAGTTCCTAAACTAGCTGACAAGAAATTGGGGAAAAATCTGGTCTGAAAGAATTGCAATTTTCTAACTTATTATAAATCGTTCTCAAATGCTAATTGGCCCAAATAAGTAATAAGTGCACCTAGTACAATGATGTTGTCGTCAGTTGCCGTGGCAGCATCAGACAGCATACCAATTAGCACCTTTCTTTTTAAAAATCAGGGTAGGGGGAATTATCAATTTCTTATCTTTTTAGATATAAATTGGTAGCAATGCTTGCAAAATACCGGCACACAATCTGTAAATATTTACCCAAGGTCTGTATATTAGGAGAAATCAAACATGCTTTCGGGTGGAACATAAATTTGTCAAAATCACCGAAAAGCAAAATTTTTGGTGATGGACCGACAGCAAATGGACTTTGTTTTATATCTGATTTGAGAGACATTAAATCATAGTTTCTAGCAAAAACTGTTGGTTTGAATATATCTCAGGGGATTGAAGCAGCAAGGAGATCCAGGGAACAATGGGCTTATTTGAACAGCCGTGCACTCTTTGCGCGCCACAAAACAAGATAAATTATGTTGTACAATTTTGTAAAACATATGGTACATTAAAAGCACCATTTTAGACTATATGTTTATAAAAGACTTCATTTTTTGTATTACAGTGTCCAATAAATTAGTGAAACTCTATGGGTACCACCATGAAGACTAACATCCATCTGGACGTTTATTCAGTTGATAGCTACTCTTCCTATATGAAAGAAAGATACTCCTTTTCAATGATTGTGACTTAAACATTGGGGAGTGCGCAACTAATTTAGATAGAAACAATGCAGCCTACTTAATGTTTCCATGGCAACTTTTTTTCTGTCAGGGGTAGAATTACCCCACCTACTTCTAAAAATGCTTTAATTCAATTGGAAAAATGAAAACGTACTTGGTTTCTTGCCGTCCATCATACTTAAAAGACATCAGAGTAATTATAACTATATAGATTGTAGGAGAAAATCTTAATCAATCAGCAAAAGAAGAAATCTGTGAGCTAGGCCAGAATTTTGAGGCCATTTTTAAAAGCACGGTGCTCAAAATGAAGAATATACCAGAGCTCCGTGACGACAGTAATCAAACCAGACCACTGGCAAACTGAGTCAGCAGCTCCTTCCCAAACAGGTGGTGACTCAGATAATGCAAACGTAACTAAAAAGGAACAACATATATAAATAAATGTTGGGGGGATCAGAATCACCAACATAACAAACACTAAATAGGAGAGACAAACGTAACTAAAATGAACAACTAAACGGGTCAAATGTGAGACGCCAAGTTCTGCAACGGAAGGTCAGGTGGTTTTTCTCCGGGTGCTCCGGTTTTCGCCCACCTCTGATTAACAATCGGCTCGATATGAGTGAAATAATCTTGAAAGGGCCGTAACCCCCCCCCCCCAAAAAAAATGAACAACTAAAAAGTGGGAGAATCAAAATCACCAATATAACTAAATTCATATAATGGGAAAAATTCAGAGCCACCATATAAAACAGAAAGGAACCACAGCAAATGCACCGGCTTGGAACGGTCAGTAAAATTACCGGCGGGCTTAAGTATACTTGACAGAATCCTAACCCTAACACTCACTTTCACTGTGGTTCAAACATGTATTTTTTCGGTCTGCGCGAAGGTTTTCTAATTTGGTTAGCAAATAAGTCATAGGTAAAGCCAAGTTGACCCAAGGATGAGGACTTGACAGTAAAATGCTTTTGGACATCCAGTTCTGCATACAAGACTAAAGGAACACTCGAGCAAAAGAAAATCAACAGTTGAACCCCGTTGGACCAAGCAATAGAAAAAAAAGTTCAGTCTCCAACAAACTAATTCTAGCGTTAAGCCAGAACCATTATGGCGTCTGAACCTCGAGCCACCGGCCTGCAATTAAATACGAAAGCATATTATCTGATCGTGATTGGGTCAAACAGACTTCAAACTGCTAAATAGCATTTATAATTGTATTCAATGCTATTATTCCGCAAAGTTAGGTTTGCCTTTATTTATTCGTAATTTAAATATAATGTCGCAAAAAAAAAAAAACAACTCAGGTCCATGTCGCGAAGTAGACGGACTGTTTAATGTTATACGGTGTGTAGATGTCGATACTTACACACTAGTCCCATATTGTTTTAATAAATATACATGTAAGTCAAAATAATATGACCTGGGGATGGACTGTAACTGTTTTAAGTATATCGAATGGGTTTACAATGATTAACCGTAGTTTGGTACTGGTATTTAATCAAATAAATATACATAAGATGCCTGAATTATTTTACGGGGTTTCTGAAAAAATCAAACACGTGGCCTTAATCATATTTATTTGATATAGAGGATATACGTCTTTAGCACACAACACATAAGTAGATGTTGACCTTTGCTAGTTGAACTTATCTGAATTTCCCATTTCCTTTCCAGATTGTCTTCAAAAACTAAAGTTTGCTGCTTATAATATACGACAACCACACCTTTTATTTACTTATCGATTCAACTTGTCAGTCAGCTATAGTCCGATACAACATTAAGGGTTCAAACTTTACAGTCGTTGAATCAATTACCCCCCCCCCCCCCCCTTGAATAACCTCCACCTGATTTTCTATCACATTATATTCAACTGCCAGATGATGACCTTCGGCTAATTTGTAAAGACCAACATGATTCTTGTAAATTAGATACACCTCTAATACACGCATCTAATACCACTTTCTCGTGCCCTGATATTGTTCAACTTCATAGTCTTTTTTAAAAGAGTCAGTTTGGGAGATGGTATGTTATCACCTCGTGTACCTCGCGCGCCACTTACCACTTCTTGTGCCGTCATACTGTTCAATTTCATCGTCCCTTAAAACCAAAACAAGTAAGTCGGGAGATGTCCAGTTACATGTATCACCATGTTTTCCAAAATAGAAATGACAGCAATGATCAGAAATCGATACAATTAACCCACACCTACCACCGGAGACCCAACAGGGACAGAAACACAAAAATGAAATAACTAGACCTTAATGACACATCGATATTTTAAAGCAAAAAGGACAACTGCTGCCCATAAAATGGCCAATTGGCTATCAAAACAAAAAGATATAGACTACACACACATTCAAAGACAAACTATAACATAATTAATCCGCAACAGAAGAATAACGTTCACATATCAACTTTAGCTTCAGATACATAAGACAATAATGATATGATTCTTGTTGTTATTTGCGACACTTATAGGACTCCAAAGAATCAATACAATTTACAAAGACAAACAATACAAGTTTACATTACAAAGTTTAAGTTAATGTTGTTTTTATCTGTTATTTACCTATATTAATCTTTTATACCAAATATCAATATATCGATAGCAAGTATGCCTAAGATTTTGACAACGCTACTGCTGCGTAGACATCATTCATCTGTGACGTATTGCACAACCTGTAAAATATAAATACAGTGATTCCATAAAGGGCAAGTATTGGTCTACGTATATGCAAAGTTTAAGCCGTTTATCTTTTGAGGTCGGATTTAAATTGTTTTATGCACGATAGCGAACTTTGGGTACTGGCCTTTTGTGTATTTGATCACTTTATTCAAGGTGTGAGGCTCAAGCACCAGTGCTTGAAAGCATTCTGTGAATGTAATCTTCACCTGCTAATAATAGAAGAATGTGACCGATAGTAGTAATAGCGATAGATAGATAGATAGATAGATAGATAGATAGATAGATAGATAGATAGATAGATAGATAGATAGATAGATAGATAGATAGATATCGCACAGCTGTACTAACATGATATTAATACTGTGTAAACCTTTTAACTTTGTATGTAATGTCGGTTGGTGACTGATGCTATGTCTTTGGTCGAGCCCACCAGTCTAACTTTTGCTTTACGTGTGCTCCAGAATTTCAGTTATTCGATGCTGTCGAAACCTCTTCGTTGTTGCATCTCTGTATTTGTATGATTTTTTCTCGGAGATTGCACGGATTCATGATGCGGACTGAGCAAATGATTTGTCAGAACCAAGTGCGAGGTGTGTGGTCACGTAAAATCTATTACCCCCCTCCCCCCCACCCCACCAACCCAACCCGCACCACCTCCCCAAGTGAATAGATAATATTATGAAATAAGTGAAATATTGTGTGCTATGTGGCTGTGGGACATGCCGTGTCAAAACGTAGGTCAGTTGGCCAAATAATAGAAAAAAAAGTATGAACACTATAGGGGCCGAAGTTTTATTCTGATCAGCATCAAACTGCCAGATGATGACCTTCGGCTAATTTGTAAAGACCACATGATTGTTGTAAATTAGATACACTTCTCCCCGTACATCAACCATAGTGTAGTTTATATTTTCCTTTTGGTCCTTTGAGATCAGCGTGAATATTCTGAGAAATCAGAAATAAATATTTGGTTTAGTCTCATAGTCTAGACAGGTTTTTAATTAATTGGACCCCATTTTGATTTAGATCAGTCTTTGAATCGACTGCTTATTCGAAATTCGCAAAAATTGCAGTATGTTTCCTCTGGCTTTCTTTGCCGGATCATTACAGGGTCACTGATGAGGCTTTATTAGCCGAAACTACGTAGTATGACCCATCTTCTTTCTTATGAATGTTTTCATTGCTCTTAAAGGAACTCATTTTTGATTTTTATTATAATGGCCATCTTGTCAATATACCTTGGTCTGGTTGGGTATTTCATGACAAATCGGTTTTTTTATGTCATTTGATCCGTGACCTACTTTTAAGAAAAAATATTGGCCATAACTTTTGAACCTTTTGAGGCATAAAGGTTCCTTGTATCAAGGGCTTCCAACTCATATAAAACTATTTAATATGTGACCTTGATCTGTGACCAACATTCAAAAAGTAACATTTTCATAATTTTTGAAGCATTCATATTTTGCATGAAGGATTCTCATACAAAACATTTTGCTGTTGACCTACTTTAACTAAAATTATAACATCGGTCATTACTTTTGAACGATGTAAGGCAGTGCCTTCATATTAAGCAAGTAGGTTTCTTTTGACAATGTCTTCTAACTCGTACAAAACATTTTACTGCTGACCTTGACAGGTGACCTACTTTATCATTCCTTTTGAACCGGTTGAGATAGAGCCTTCATATTTGGCATGTAGATTTCTTGTGACAAGCGCTTCCCACTCATACAAAAAATGACCTGTGACCTTGACTTTGACCTACCGCATCATAACATTTGATTTGATATAGATAGGTTTCATATTTGGTATATTGGTTTTTTTGTGACAAGGGCTTTACACACATACAAAACAAAATTGATCTGTGACCTTCTTTATCATAACGTCTGAACAATTTGAGGAAGAGGCTTCATATTTGGCATGTAAGTCTCTGATAGCAAAAACTTCCCTACCTGACATAATGTTGACCTGTAACGTACTTTATTGTAACTTTTAAACCATTTGAGATAGAGCCTTCACATTTGGCATGTAGGCTCCTTGTGATAAGAGTTTCCAATTCATACAAAACTTGACCTCTAACCTTGATCTGTGACTTATGTTATCATATCTTTTGAACTGTTTGAGATAGAGCCTTCATATTTGGCATTTTTTTTTTGTGACGAAGTCTTCCAACTCAAACTGAAAAATTGACCTTGATCTTGATCTGTGACCTTTTTCCCCATAACCTTGAACCATTTGAGAAAGAGCCTTCATATTTGCCGTGTAGATTCCTTGTGACAAATGCTTCCCACCCATACAAAAATCTTGGCCTGTGACCTTGACATGTGTTTTACTTTATCATAACATTTAAAGCTTATGGGATAGAGCCTTTATAATTTGCCATGTAGTTTCCTTGTGACAAGAGCTTCCCACTGATACAAAAAAAATAACCTACGGCCTTTACCAGTTACCTAGTTGTCATTTCTTTTTAACTATAGTAGCCAGAGCCTTCATATTTGGCACATAGGTTTCTTGTGATAAGGGCTTCCACTCACACAAAAATGACCTGTAACCTGGACATGCGACCTTCTTTATCTTTAGAACGATTTGAGATAGAGCCTTCATATTTTGTGTGTAGGTTCATTGTGACAAGGGCTTCCCACCCATGCAAAACGTTTTACTTGTGACTTTGACCTTGGCCTTTGACGAGCTTTAACGTTTAAATGTACCCGTACTTGTTTCCATAAGCTATGAAACATATTGGACTCAGGTGAGCGATCCAGGGCCATCATAACGATCCATGGCCATCATGGCCCTCTTGTTTCTTGTTAATTGGCTTTTAAAATGTAGAAAGTTTAGTACATTCTTCTAGTTACCTCTACTTCATTACTTAGCGATGAGTAACGTATCATCATATCGGTCTATCCGCGGTATTTTATGTCCACAGTCATAAAAACAAGTGGAAATGCGATACCCCACTTACCCAACTTTGATATAGTATACGTTGGGTAGGTGGGGATATTTCACTAAGAGAAAAACACAGCACGATTTCTATAAATTACACATTTTCGATCAAGCGCGTGCAAAATGACGTTCGTATTTCCGATGTCTAAATGAGTCAAACAGTTAAAATAACACCATTTTTTGTTAGCGACACATATCAGACCAGATGCAGCGGTCATCCTGAGTAGCGGGTAAGGGTATATTTACCCCAAAAATAGAATTAAAAAAAACGAAGGTATTAACTTTTTGTATACGATTGAACAATATATTTGTAGACCCCAGCTCCGGATCAGTTATTTTCGTACATTGTTTTTCACAGAAATGTTTCTTTTAACCAAATGATGCACAAATTGAATGCGTTGTATTTGGAGCCCTTCGTTATGATAAATCAGTCATCTGCTAACATCTTTTTCCAGCAAAACAGAACAGATCTAGATTAGATGCCACAATATGACATCTAATCTGGCACCACACAAACAATACGAAGGTTTTTTTTTTTTTTTTTTTTTTTTGAAAACGTCATGTTTATGTGGACCAGACATTACATGCACTAAGAAACATGCGTCCCTCTGTGAGTTTCCACAGTTTATTTGGTTTCATTTAGAGGATATAATTATTTAAAATGTTGACGATGCCGGCGAATGGTGGACCACAGAAGCCGACGACGGATGATGGACTACATTCATTTCTCAAAGCTTCTCCCTGGAGCCTTCGGCTCTGGTGAGCTTTATTCTATTAAATGCGGCTCTCGGTTGTATTTACTCTTCCAAGGCAGTACTATTAGTTGCACGGTAGTCTATGCCATTTAGCGAGCTCTAGGACAGAATTCCATTTCCAAAGGCACCAATATGTCTTATTCTAGAATTTTGTGCATCCTCTATGGATACACTTTGGGCTCTGTGTTATCTAGGTGCCCATTTGTGTCAAAATGTTAAAACTAGAAAATTTATATGTCCAAATATACACAGCTATCCCCGCGAATTATAGTGTATTCCATATACCTGTTACATTGCAGTCATCATAACCTGAGTTAAACATACCCCTGGCCGTATGTGCGTTTTCAACATGTACGCAGCTATTACCAGCCCGAACACAATAAGCGCCTGGCATCTTGCCGATGACAGAGATTGATTACTTGTAATCAGTGTTTAATTGTCATAATTATTTAAACCCGGGATTGAACGGAACACTATCTATCTTATCATACTGAGTCGGCCACATCTGGCCATTACCTTAGTCTTCCTTTAGTTCATCACACCGTCTTCGCTGAAAAAAAAAACATATTTCTGGGTTCAGATGTGTTGACTCGCCTCCCATACAGTACGAGGGGTGTTCGAAATGTTTTGCGCATTGCCCTCCAGCTCCATACCAACGTGGGGCACGATATCAACCAATACTACAATGTTATTAATCGCGCTGTGGTGCAGTGGTAAAGTATCGGACTCGGGATGGAGAGGTACCGGGTTCGAACCCCACGAGCGGCAAGTGTTGTTTCCTTAAGCAAGAGACTTTATCCACATTGCTTAGTACTTGTTTCTACCAAGCAAAAGAGGGCCACATGGAAGAATAATACTAGTTTACTAAATGTGTTATCCTCTATCAATAAGGTCGATTATTATTTTATTATTTTATTAATCAAATAATTTCGTATTGGCCCAGATACAGGTCCGAGGTCTGCTGTACTGGCCCGACGCCGAGGCCTATACAGCTGACCGAGGACCTATAACTTAGCCAATATGAAATTACTTGATTAATGACAATTTTATTAATTGAGGCTTTTAAAAACGATTTTTGAACTCCGGTTAATATCGGTTGACCTGGTGTAATACAGGATAGTCAATTAATAGTTATTCAATACATACACAACGGTGTATAAATGTACACGTTGCACTAAGTGTAAGACATAAAAGTTTGCCTTTGGAATACACGCAGTCATTGACCATTACAGTAAAACTGGTTGGTAGAAGCGTCGACAAGAAAGATTAAACACGGACTTACATCAAAGCTCGCTCAAAACTGGGTTGTTCTTTGAAGCAGCTGATGACTGAAAGTTCTACTGCTTACGGAGATTCTTGTGTTTCTTATGACACAGTTCGGCGGTGGAAAACGAAATTTGAGTGTGGTGTAGAGTCCAACAAAATGCACCAAAACCAGGAAGGCCAAATTCTGCACCTCGTAAAGAAATCGTTTCCAAAATAAACGAAAACATAGAAGGAGATGTCAGATTGACAGTTCGTGATATTGCACGAAAGGTAGGCATATCACTATCAACGGTTCACCTTATTTTGAAGAAGCATTTGAAGGCAGAAAGATTTTTTCTAGATGGGTACCACATCTGTTGACTGATGGGCAAAGGAGGCAACGGGTTAAAGTGGCAAAAAAACTGCTTCAAATTTGTCCAAAATATTACAAAAAGCATTTTGCCAATGCCGTCACAGGTGATGAAACCTGGGTCCATTATTTTGAACCCGTCAGAAAGGTTAGCAATAAGATCTGGACCACTAAACACAACCAACGTGCAATAATTGCCAAACGTTCGTTGAGAACAAAGAAGGTTTTGTATGCAATCTTCTCTGGTGAAGAAGTCGCAATAAAAGTGCCCGTGAAAAGGGGCAAACGCATCACCGGAAAATACTACAAAGAGTAGTTTAGGTCGTAGTACCAAAGCGTTAATCCAAAAGCGTCAATCCATAGACAAAAAGGCAAATATCAATGTTCGGATCAACAGACATGGACTCCAGAAGAGTGTAATCAGGCGTCCGCGGATAGTAAGCATTACTTGGTAAGCAAGCTTCGCCCACCATGCCCATCGACCCGAACGAAGAAAAGGTTTAAATGCCGGGAAGGGTATGTCCGAGATTTTGGAAGTCTTCCTATGGCTTTCCATTGGCAAACATATCAGAAATAATTCTGGAAATGGCCACATTGTACGGATCCACAAGATCATGGTGCCTCCCATAAATCTTCTTTAGTGTTGATACCAGTTTGGTTTTTTGATACCCCTGGCATAACAACCTGGTAATGAGCACCTTGTCGCGTTCCATAAAGTCCTGATACTTTGAACAGGCTCTAGCATAACGGATTAACTGTGAAACGTAAACTCCATATGCTGGTGCAGACGGGATATTACTGCTCAGGAAGGGAAAGTTAACAATGGGAAAATTGAAGTCATCTCGTTTATCGTACAGCCTAGTAGAAAGCTTCCCGTTGTCAATATAGAGATAACAATCCAAGTATGAGGATGAGGTTGCAGTCTCTGTTGTTTCCTTAATTTCAAGTTCACGTGGATAGATGAATTCCAAGTACTCTGCAAATTTAGCATTTTTCAGAGACAATAAATCATCTATATATCTGTAGGTGAAATTGAATTGTTGTGCAAGGCGTTTCGTGCTTGCTTTGAGGAGACTTTGTACAAACTCCGCCTCATACGAGTACAAGAACAAGTCGGCAAGCAACGGTGCACAATTAGTACCCATTGGAATGCCAATTGTTTGCTGAAATAAAAGGGCCACTGAACTCCACGAAAATATTGTCAATTAGATATTCCAGCATCCTTATGACATCTGCATCAGTGTACTTTTGTGGTGCATCAGAGTGATCTCGAACGAAGTATGTGTCTTTGTAGCCAAGGACAACATACTGGTAGCGACGGTTACCATTCTTGTGGAAAAAACATTAATTTATGATTTCCTTGAGTTTAGATTTCAATTTATCATGAGGAATAGTTGTGTTGAGCGTTGAGAAATCGAAAGATTTTATGCTGTTTACTGATAGAAAAGACTGCGATTGAAGATGTTCTAGAAGCTCTTTGGAGTTTTTCAAGATCCACATCTGATTCACACCACTCCTGGCATATGCAGTGTCACAATATTTCTGAAGGCCATCTTTAACTGCAGTAAGGATTCGTGTTAGGATCTGTGAAAGAGGCTTGGTTGAGCACTTAGCTGAACCCGCGATATATCTCTGCTTGTACGGATTCTTGTGAAGCTTAGGAATCCAGTACAACTTTGGGAGTTCCATATCTTCCTCTGGGAGGGAAATTCAAAACGAAAGCATCACCGATTGGTGGTTTCGCAGAATTTCATCTTTGGACAAAGAAGAAAGATTATATGTTGGGTTGCCTGTCATAGTGCTCAAACCAAGCTCTTCTTTTAAGCAGTTATGAAGACGTAGTAATGAGGAAAATGAAAAAAAGTATTTTCAGAAACGACGCCCTGCCACTGGTTTTAAACATGTCCGTCTTCTACATGACAATACTCCCGCTAATATCTTTGCAATAGTTTCGGCGTTTTCAAGAAAGAAAAAGTAACTATTTTGCCTAAACTACCCCCGTGTTACCCAGACCTTGCCCCGTGTGACTTCATTCTGTTTCCGAAATTGAAATCATTCCTTGCCGGGCGGAAATACCAGTCCCGACAAGCACTTGGATCCGCCATTCATCAGTACCTTATTAATGTGCCAAAATCACCGTACCTTCAAAAAGTGGATATATCGGCTGAAACTTTGCATTTCTAGCCTCGGAGAGTATTTCGAGGACATGAAATGAGCACTTTTGGGCTAACTTGAAACTTGAATGAAGTCTCCAGATAGAAATAAGCAATTCATTTCGAACACCTCTGATACATCTACATAAACTATTTATTCAATTAGGCTTGATAGTGATACTCATAACACATTTTGTCAAAACAACACACAAATTAGTACAGGTAAACTTAGGGATATTTGTGAAGTACTGCGAACATTACCAAGACCTGTTGTAATGGGGAAGAATACAGGAAAAGTTTAGACCTGACATACAAATTAACTTGACATGACCAAAAAGTGGTCTCCATAGCGAACAGTGATGGCAGATTTGGTCTTTTGAAAGTGGTCCTAATACTGAATAGCGGGGTGGTCTCTTTATCGGAATAAATAGCAATTAATTATATAGGAAATAATTTTGGTCTGGCAAAACCGGTCTTAATAGCGGAGTGGTCCTAATATAGGGGTGGTCTTTAGGCGGAATTCTACTGTATTTTTGTTTTCTTATTAATTTGACTATCACTTGCAGGTGTACAATATGAACACTCCAGATTTGCATGGTAAAAGCCTACACAGCAATCTATCTTTCTTCTATCTTCGTATACTGCTTACGCCCTCCTGTGCATTTGCAGCAGGGTTTGCACGTCGTGCTATGAAAAAAGTAAAAGCGTGATAGAAGTCAATGTCAAGATGATAGGTTAAACATAGATAGTCAAGAGGTTCAGCCATACAATCAATGACTTTGACGGATCAACCTTAAAGGACTGAAGTATGCAACCGGGCTTAAAGAGCTAAAACAGTTTAAAAATCTGTCTAGGGCTTGGGGAATTGCAACTGTCCAATTCTTGCCTTGAATATGTCAATACTTGGCGGCCGTAAAAAGTCTCCTTCCCTACATCATAGTGTAGTTTATATATTTTCTTGTCCTTTGGGATCATTGATTCTATTGTGGAATTTTGAAAATATTTGAGGGTCACTGATGAGGCCTAATTGGTCGAAACTAGCTAGTCTGCCCCAGAAAACATGTACACTCCATATTTCTCAGTTCTGTGGTGTATTCCTTGCTTCCAAAGGATAACCCTTTCTAGAACATATTTGACAAGCCATAGCTTTCTCTGGGAGTGCATTCCATTGAATAATGACCAGTGGAAATAAAGCAAACGTATATATGTATCCTTGCCAGTCTGAATTTGACGAAATTCCATAGGATGACAGTACTTTGAAATCCTATGATTACGGGGCTGGATATAATCAAGAAGGGGCACAGCCATAAGGCCGTCGACTATCTTGTAGAAAAAAAACGTACCTATGAACTCCCCTCTTCAAAGGGTTGCCAGTTCAACTTGTGCACCAATGAAGAGAAACTAGATGTTTTGGCATAGCCATTCATGGCCTAACGGGCTGCACATCTTTGGACCATTTCAACCTTATGGGTGTTCGTTTTTGTATGGGGGTCCCATATGGCTGAAGCATACTCCAGCTGTTAACGCACAAGGGTAATCATGTAATTAGGGTATGTGTCTCTAACCTGCACACGGGATAGTTCTCCCTGGACAGGGGCGGCGTGGGGTGGGGCTCAAGTTAACGCCCCGATCCGAAGGGCGGTGTATTTTGTGGAGAGTGTTCGGACACCAAAATTTTATTACCGCTGCCGAGAATCGAACCGGGGGTCTATAGCATCATAGGTAAGTGTACTAACCACTAAGCTATTGCGCTTGTTTGGTTTTTTTTTTTTGTAAAAAAAAAATGTTAGCTGGCTGACTTAGAATAAGGTTAACCGTCAATGTGAGAGCAGATGTATCTGTTCTTCTGTTTTCATTGTACAAGATTGGTAGTTTGTTTGATTAATTTCAAAATTCAATATTGGACTTAAATCTCTTCTGCAACAAAGTAGAAGTAAAACAAAGATCAGGAATTGATACAATTAACTTACTCCATCCATAAAAGACACCAAAGGGAAAGAAATACAAACATTAAGCGACCAGACCATAATGGAAACCTAAACAATGGTGACTTAGTATATAAATTCAGAAAAATATATAACCGCAATGACTTCAGCACCCAATTTCGTAAAATCATTCTTCGATATAAAAAGATTGGGTACAACATGGATGTTACACGACAGACTGCAAGCATGGTAGTTAACCCAATCACGGTTGGCAACTTAGCTTCCCTCTTTAATTGCACGCCGGTGGATCAGGCCTCAGATTCTATGACGGTTCCAACGTAAAGGCTTATTGAAAATTAGAGAGATCTAATTCAAGGTAATGTTGGTTGGTGCCTGATGCTCTGTCTCTGGTCGGGCCCATCGGAGCCTAACTGTTGGTTTTCTTTTGCTCCAGCATTTCAGTGGTTTTTTGCTGTCGAGTCCTCACCGTTGTCTCAGTTCTGTGGTCCTTTGATTATTTGTGTTCACGGAGATGTTGCACTGATGAGTAAGGAGGCCTTCATGCGGACTGAACAAATTATTTGTCTGAATCGCGACGGAAGGAAGGGCGAGGATTGTGGCCACGTAAAATCGATTTAAGCCCCCCCCCCCCAGTGGAAATCTTTCCACTGACCGTTCCAAGGCGGTTCTTATGTGGCGGTTTATTTATGTTGTTGGTTGTTGCTACTCACTGTGTGTATCACTTGTGTCTTTTTATTTTGGATGGCCATTTGGCCATTTTATGGGAAAGTAACTGTCCTTATGGCTATCCTTCGTTTAGGTTTCCATTATGGTCTGGTCGCTTCATGTTTGTGTTTCTTTCCCTTTGGTGTCTTTGATGGATGGAGTAAGTTAATTGTATCGATTCCTGATCTTTGTTTTACTTATATACTTTATATATAAAATGAAATCAACTTTTGCAATCTTTGGCTATTATACCAGTGTCCATATTTACTGGAATACATAAACAGCATACACATGAACAGCTTTGTTATTTGACTTTCCAATCCTATGACTACACAGATCGTAGACTCGGGCTTTTTGTAAAAGCTAATACTTGTGCGTGCTATACGCGGTCCATCGAATTTTACAGCTGCCAGCTGGGCTACGATGTTTTTTGAACATTTTCATTTCCTCGGAAATTTTGGGCAAGACTGTAATATGTTCTCTTTCGATATACAATCGAATATGTTTATTTCTTGCCGCTGTCCTTACCTTTGACCTTTCAAACACGAACATCGGGCCAATAGTAGGCGTTACCAGGATAAAACTAAGTCGCTTCCTCTCGGTAAGAGAAAAAATGTATAGATAAGACTGCTACAGGATAAGATAACTCACTCACAGGTGGATTAGCGCACAGTTCTCTTGGCGCTCGCAACAAGTAACTTGTGCTAAATGGCCACTTCACCAGCAAACGCAAGACCAGATCAAATCCGCCAATATTTTGGCATCACCATTGCTGCCTTCTTGACCTTCTCAACCTGCTGCATCTGAAATATCATTGGGATGCAAAACAGCCAATGCATACATTAGCTGTGGGGGGGGGGACCAGTGTTTCGTATGCATTACCCTTTGTCGGCCTGGATGCAAACGCGAAAGTAAGTCCAAAATACGAATTTCCTAGTTGTTATGGTTGTAATACTAACTCCTGCTCAACTGACGCACAGGTGGTCACATTTATTCTGGACTTTGAGAAGGCTTTGGACACCACCCCCTCATGAGCTTCTGAAATCCAATTTATTTGGCTACGGCATTAGGGGAAATACTCTCAAATGAATACATTACTTTCTTTGCTATAGAAAACAGCGATTTTGTTGCTAATGGTGAGTCTTCAGATCGGTGGTCAGTTTTGTCTGGGGCCCGACAATGGACAGTTCTTTGTCCATTGGTTTTCTCCCTGCGAATTAGTGATATTTCCACTGATATTAACTCAGAAATAAGACGACTGTGTTTGCTACCGGGAAATAAGAGATTCAGAGGACTCAGTAAAACTTCAGAATGATAAAGATCGACTTGGATACTGGGCACGACAATGGGGCATGAAATTTCAGCTAGATAAATGCAATATTATTCAGATGACTAGGAGAAGAACCAATAAAATTGAGGCTTCTTACTCCCGGGCGGAAACGGCCCTCGAGAATGTGTACTCCATTAAATACTTTGGTATGACGATCACACCTGATTTGAGATTTAATAAACACCTGAGCAATATGTATACTAAGGCAAATAGAACGCTTTGTTTCCTGGGGCGAAATCTTTATCCGTGTCCTCAAGATATAAAAGAGGGAGCATATTTAGGACGTGAACTCAATGATCCCAAAGGACAAGAAAATATAATCTGCACTTTGATGATGCACGGGGACAGAATATAGAGAAAACTGGGGTTCCAGAGGGGTAAAATCATTTCCCTTATTTCTGCGCCAAGACATAGGTTGTGGGTACTCGATAGAACCGCGTCCTAACGAGCACCCAAAACCCATGTTCGGAGTATAAATATGAATCAAAGCACTGAGAGTGCTGATGGAGCGTAGCTTTGATAATTTGATAGCATTAGGCAAATTGCATCGGCGAGGCCATTTATGCAGTGATCTTGCATACGACAGTTTCTTGGGTTAGTTATTGTCAATATAAATTCATAGGAATATTTGAAGAGATTTAGACATTATACTCCGTTATCATTATATAAAATAAATTGCCTCGACGAGGCCATTTATGAAATGATCTGGCATTAAGTCAATTTCTTTGGTTAGGTATTGTCAATACAGCACAGTGCACAGTATTTTACCGGAAACCAACAACTGCCCTTCTTGAATCAGCGAAAGGGATAGAATCACCGTGGAACAGATTTCACGATCAATCTCCGGAAAGAATGTTGCCGAAACCGGCAGGTATCGAACTTGCGTCTGAGCTGATAATTTGCTTTTTTATGGTCACATGCCTAGGACGCAGACAAGTCGCTTTAAACAAAGTAGCATTGTTTCCCCCGCTTCCCCCCATTAACCCATACTCTGAGTATATGTCTAGCAGCTTTTTAGGGGGGCAAACATAGCAGACCCAGATCAGACGCTACAACAAGTGGCGTCTCATCTGTGTCTAAACTGCAAAATTTACTGCTTACAATATAAGCCTTGCTCCTTAAAATTTGACGTGCACCTGTACAAACTCATTGACTGGATGATTCCAACTGTCTTATTATGGTAAATGAAACAAAGAATTACATTATCGACCCACACTGCGTACTTTTAACCCATTTTAAACGAATGGAATCCTCATACTTATATCAGTATCGAATGAGTTCATTTTACAATCATGGATGTCAGGTTGTGGCTTCCACGAAATATTTGGTAAAAATGGCTGAATCTTTTGTAAGTATGCAGTATAAGTCATAATAAGACTCTGTGTTCTGTGGTATCTAATCTGGGTTTGTCCTGTTTGCCAGTTGCCAGGTTTGAGATTTTACGGTACAAAATGGGCTGTAAACTGGGTTATATGAACTGAACTATAAAAAGATTAGACTGCTACACAGTTCATCTTTTAAAAATATTCATCTATTCCGTTTGAAATAGGTGGTCTGTGAAGCAATCTATAAGAAGATACCGCATGGCGTAATAATCTACAATGTTAACACGGGGCTCTGTGTTCTCACTGTCGATTAGGTCATTCGCAGTAACTCCAAAAGTAGTGCCGAAATCACTTCTCATTTCACTGGAGCTACGCTGCAAGAGCTACGCTCCAAAAATATCACAAATTTTCTTCAGAAAAACAAAAACAAATATTTTTGAGGTATGAGAAACGCACTATATCACACGGATGTGTTATCGTATTGAAATGATTAATGCGTAATTTTGACACATTGCATCCCTCATATTAGAATCTGTTTTAATTATGTTTTATTTTCCTTGCTGCACAACAATTCAGATGCTTACAATAAATTACAGAGCTATTGTTTAAAGTTCTTTTGTTACCAAAATGAAATCATTATAGGCAGAAATTAATTAAAACATGTTTACATAAGGCAAGTCAGACGAGTATAATTTGGGAATATTTTGGGGGTATGCTAAAATTTGCAGATATTTTGGGATTTGATGATATACTGGATATATTTTGGGGGAACACTGTCAATTTTGGTGTTTTTTTTTGGAGGGGGAGGAGGGGGGGGGGGGCGAGCACTAGACGCTGGGTTTCAGCCTATGTAGCAGTCAAAATTCAGAGTACATCCCTAGGCTACTTGATAACAAATTACTGTTTTGAAACTGAGAGTATGACTGGAACACAAGAAAAATTAAGATGGGAGTCTCTCAAAAAAGGCGAAGAGACAGTAGGCTCATACTGTTATACAAAGGTCTAAAGGGTGCTGCTATCATTCCAACAGATAACCTTGTTCCCCCAACTAGGCGCTGTAGAAATCACCATTCACTGGCGCTTCAGACCCCTACTGCCAGAAGAATCTTTCATACCTCAGACCATTAGCGGTAGGAATTCCCTTCCCAGTATTTCCAAAGCAGGAGGTGCTGAGGATAGTGTAGCTAAGTTAATCTCTTTGGTTGGAGATTGGGACCAACTTTCCATATCACAGGTCCTGGTGTATGAATGCCATATGACGTAAGACCCATAACAATTCTGATTCTGATCAAATTACCCGTCTCCGTATGACCTTAGCTGTGGGTGGGACGTAAAACTCAAGCACTCACTCGCTCTGATCAAATTACCATCTGTGACATGCTTAACAAATTGGAGAGGTCATCCCTGGAGGTCTGTCGTGAACAGTTTTCCTGAAACATCCTTTAAAACATTCTCTCATCCTATTTAAGATACCTGCACCTATTTTATTTGTTTTAGCTAAGGTGTTACGTCCCCATCAACGGTTTTAAGGTTATTTTAAAGACGTTCCTTCCAATTTGTTTGATTTGAGGTTTAACGTCCCCGTCACGTTGTAAAGGTCATTTTGAGATGTTGCTTCCATGTTTTGTGGGACTTTTACCCGACATTCAGATGAAATGACGCCCACTTAAACCAATAGGGTTTATAACCACGCGCGGACCGACTCGCACCGCATTGCCTGGGCAGGCTTAGATCTTCTAAGCGGTTTACCATTACTCGTGTGCGGGTCGGTTTCAGCTCTGCGTGGAAGCGTCATGCAGCCCATCTTTTTCTTCAAGCCCCGATGGGCGCTTGTATATGAAGTGCCGTTTTAATATTAAATCGAATTTCAAGATATCTATAAATAAAATTAAATACATCTATAATAAAAATAAAGGATATCAATAAATATTATTAGATATCTATAAATAATATTAAAAATCTATTGTTTATTTTATTGAATTAATAATATGTTAAGGGATATCTATAATTCCAATTATAGATATCTATTATTCGATATATAATTATCAAATATTGAAGAACATTTAAGGATATCAACAAAAATACAGTTATTGATATCCATAATATAATATCTGATGTCCATTATTGAAAATTGTGATATCTATAATTCAGCCTTCATATATCTATAGTTTGATTTTTAGATATCTATATATGCAGAGGAATAATGGATATCATAAAACAAATTTATAGATATCAAGAAATATATATTAGAAATCATTGATTACATTTTATGATATCAAAAATTCTGATAATTATATATATCAACAATGTTAATTATAGATATCTTTAGTTTTATTTACAGGTATCTATAATTTGATTTATAGATATTTATAAATAATATTAGATATCCATTATTTATTTTATAACATCAATATTATGTTAAGGGATATCTATACTACTCAAAGTTTGATAGGGATCACTTTTTATATACCAAATTTTACACTGAAAATTTAAAATTTCTTGAAAGAATTTGTACTCCATATATTGATACATATCGTAAGCAGAAACTCATGTGCAATTCAGTACTCATGAAAGTTCACACTTCTCACTCTTCGCAAATGAATTCATGCACCCCTAAAATCTTGCGTAGCACTGCTTTCCAACAGACCAATCAAACTTGTCAGTGTTCCTTT
Organism: Lucinisca nassula; assembly: GCA_963580285.1. Taxonomy (NCBI): domain Eukaryota; kingdom Metazoa; phylum Mollusca; class Bivalvia; order Lucinida; family Lucinidae; genus Lucinisca; species Lucinisca nassula. Next base: position 42,536,280 of record OY757017.1, read on the forward strand.
ACCAAGCGTAAAAACGATTTCATTTGATTTGTGAAACACTAAAATGCCTAGGGGACAATTAAAAAAACCGTCTGAGCCCCGAAAAATGAATTGTGACGTCGGAATGTTGGAATCTGGCGTCTCTCAACGTCGTGTTGCTGGGAATCTGAATGTGTCTCAGAGCGTGGTTTCCCGAATGTGGAGTCGGCATCTTACCCACAGAAATCCTTCACACAGACACGGCGGGGTCGAGAAAGAGCTACAACTCAACATCAGGGCCGTTACTTGTTGATTCAGTCTCGACGTCAACGGTTCCTGAACGCTACGCGTTTGCATAACGAGCATTGGAACGGACATTGAGTACACAAACTGCCAGAAACGGGCTCCACGAGTTGGGACTTAATGCCATGAGGCCTGCTGTACGTGTTCCGTTGACGGGACAGCACATGCTAGACAGGTTGGACTTTGCCAGAATTCACTTCAGGTGGACGGTTCGTGACTTGACGCCAGTACTGTTTACTGATGAGTCCAGATTCTGTCTAGACTTCACTTTTAAACGTCAATTAGTGTGGCGAATGTCTAAAGAGCGATTCGATAACTTGAATGTGGTAGAGCATGATCGCTATGGAAAGGGATTAGTCTGGTTTGGGCTGGGATAAGCGTGAATGGTAAAACTGACTTGTGCGTCGTTGAAACCGGAATGTTAATGACAGTGAGGTACTGTAATGAAATTCTTGGTCAGTTTGTGAGACCATATGCAGATGCTATCGGCCCGGACTTTATTCTGATGGACGATAATGCCCTTCCCAACCGTGCCAACGTCACAGATTCCTATCTGGAAAGTGAAACAATCGTTCGTATGGACTGGCCTGCTAGATCACCGGACTTAAATCCGATTGAGCATGAGCGGGACATGCTACAGCGTGCTGTTTCAGCCCGACCCGTGCATCCGAGGACTTTACAGGAGCTCAAAGATGCATTGGTTGCTGAATGAAAGCTGAATCCACAAAACCAGATACAGACTCTGATTACGTGCATGCGCGGGCGATGTCGTACTGAAATTGATGCCCGTTGACGCTATACACGTTATTAGGCACGTTTACCTAAACGAATTTGGAAATTTGTGAAAAATCAATTGTTCAAATCCTTTCGTGTTACGGCAAATTTTGGGGGTGGCAAGATGGTTGCTGTTGTCATGCTTGAATGCAGTACCAGTTGACAAAATTAATCACTAGCTTTTGTGAAGGATACATCTTCTATCATTATGTATGAAATTTGGATTCAGCTGATCAATTTATCCAAAAATTATTTTGCATTAAAAAAGTGATCCCTATCAAACTTTGAGTAGTATATAATTCCAATTATATATATATATTATTTAATATATAGATATCAGATATTGAAGAATATTTTAGGATATCAATAATAACATTTATTGATATCCATAATATATTTTCTGATGTCCATTTTCTGAAGTCCATTATTGAAAGTTGTGATAATTTTACATATTGATTACATATCATTGATTACATTTTATGATATAAAAATTATTGGTAATTATAGATATCAATAATGTAACTTAACGATATCTATAATTTGATTTATAGACATCTATCATTTGACTTTTAGATATCTATAAGAAAATTATAGATATTCCGAAATTTTATTAAATAGTAAATCGGCACCCCATACTTGTAAGTGTACCAACAAGTCTTCTACAGGGGTGCCCTGAAGAATGATTTTCCTCAGAAAGACTTTCTTTTTTGTGATTACCTTCCTTCTTTGGTAGATGCCAATACTACAAAGGAGTTAAATGGCCGTATGATGTAGATTCGTGAGAGGATACCTTTGCTAAATGATTGTTTATTCGAAATAGTTTCAAGGACTCAGCCAGTGATATTGGCTAAAATCTAAATGAAGCAACCCACGTAACTGAGGAACTAGTGAGATTAATTGCGTAAAGGAGACTTCATTCATTATACCAGGCTATCAGGATCTCTAGTTGAGCTTTTCTTTTTTTTTATTTTGTTATTTTTTTTTATTTCTGTCAAGTAATAATAGTTGTCACAATATTGACGTAAGTCTACAAGAAATGCAGCACAGAACTGACAATAGTGAAGTGTACATTTTTTCTCGGTCGGACTAGACATGATCAACCGCTTCTGAGGCACCCGAAGAGAACCAAAGATTTTTTCATATGCGTTACGCAGTTGTTCCTTTGTAACGTCTACAGTTTTAACCATCGTGTTGTCCGCTTAGTGGCCTAAACTACTTAGAAAGAGCATAATTGGTTGGCCGAGCTTAACATAGCCAATGACTACCTGAGTTTCAAAAGTGACAGGCTGCCAGCAGCAGACCGAGTGAGGAAACAACTTTTGCCAATTTGAACATTTTTTGGTTTCTTCGCTTTTTTGTTTTTGCAAAATTACTATCGTTTAAGCGGGCCGGAAAAAATATTGTTTACACTAAGCATATGTGACCAGATTTTATCTTTACGCAAACTGAGTCAATGTCAAGCCAGAGTCATTATTTGAACAAAATAATGATATCCCAAATGCTTTATTCCAAGTTTAAATGAAATCGTTCCATGGATTCCGAAGAAACTTTTTGAAGCGTTCATGGGGCCCATATTGTTCATGTGATTAAACTCTCATTCAATAGTTTTCATTTCCTGGTTAATAAAAGCATTCGTATGAAATGTGGTAACAAATGACCTAGTGGTTTCTGAGACCTTGGACCAAGGTCAAGAAATGACCTTGCCCTTGAACAAGTTTTAAGTTTCTGACTGATCTTGGACAAAGGTCAAGGAATGACCTTGACCTTAAGTACTCACGAAGGTTTTGATTTATATCAGTCTTTGAATCGACTGCCTATTCGAAATTCGCAAAATTGCAGTATGCTTCCTCTGGCTTTCGTTGCCGGGTCATTACAGGGTCACTGATGAGGCTTTATTAGCCGAAACTACGTAGTATGACCCATCTTCTTTCTTATGAATATTTTCATTGCTCTTAAAGGAACTCATTTTTGATTTTTATTTTATCTCTACATTAGTGATGTTCCGCAATTAAAGAGGGGACATTTAACTCGTGCGCGTCAACAATTGCTTTAAATGCTCATTTCTCCTAAAAGATTGGGCCAATTTCAAAATTCATGGATTCGGTGTGACCCTCTATCAAAATAGCTGAAATAGTTCAGCTACGATGAACAAGGTATACACCATAGCTAAAAATAAAGAAAAAAACTTCTATAACCCTGGGCTAATTTCGATCAAACATCATAAGAATGTTGTTTAGGTGACCTTCAACCAAAATGGTTGCACTTTTATAAAACACGCAGCAGATAGCTGAAATGGTTCCCATCTACCAAAATGGTTTTGCTCCAATGACGAAAATGGCTGACAGACAAACGTAGAAAATAGCCTTCAGAAGAGATGGCATCTCCCAGGATCAAAAGCCAATATGGCCTTCAGAAGATTGTTCACAAACAGAAAGTGCACCAGGATTAATATACACATGTCAAGTAACCGCACAACGTCACGAAACACGCCTATATAATTTAACCCCCTTGAACCCTACTTTTATATTGTAAAACTGCGGTTTGCAGGGGTAAACCTTATTTTTTTTATTTCTGCTCTAAAATATAGATTGTGGGTACTCGTTAGAACCGCCTCGATGAGGCGGTTCTAACTTGTACCCACAATCTATATTTTGGGCAGAAATAAGAAAAATATTACAATTTTTCCTCTAAAATTTTGTTGTTTTTTTAGGAGGTAAATTTTACAATGCATTTGTATAGGCGTGTTTTCGTAATGGTATATTGTTGCCACATCTGAAGATTTTGCATATGTTATGTTTATTGAGAGTATCTTCACCTAGTGATACTTAGGATCAACATGATGTAGATTCATGATTTCCAATGCACAAACTACTGATATATTGAAGTGCGGTTCTTGAACATGAATGACCTTTCAACCTTGTATACAATTGTGGCAAGTTCCAGCCATATATCTCAAAGGGTAATGGAGTTAAAGGCATCACAAGATGACTTCTTGGAATCAGATGAGCGAATCTGCGCCATCTTGCCCCTCTTGTCTATTCACACGCTATTCATGTTTTCTAAGTTTTGAAAACTGGAAATACCCAGATTTACCGCCTGCGACTGGTCTTTTCAGTACGTTAAATAATGACGAATTGAAAGTGGAGAGAGCACCATTAATATCTATGCAATCTTTTTAGATACAGTAAAATTGCTATAATTAGACCACCTTTAGGACTGTTCCAAAGTGGTCTTAAAGACCACTTTTGAACAGTCCCAAAGGTTGTCCCTGCCAGATGACACTGTAGGCAGAAAATACAAAGAAACATTAGGTGTTCACGTCAAAATAAACGTTTTATAGCAGAATTGGTCCTATTTTTAGGCGGTTTTAATAGCGGAATTTCTCTGTACGAGAATTATAACTTTATTTGTATGTTTGTTTGATTTGAACTTTAACGTCCCCGTCAACACTGTTTTGTTTGTTTGTTTGATTTGAGGTCCCCGTCAGCACTGCATAGGTCGTTTTGAAGACGTTACTTCCAATTGTGTGGGACTTTTACCCGACATTGAGATTAAATGAGATCCCATGCCCTGTCGCCCAATGAAACCAATAGGGTCTATAGGTATGGAGGGTCTGACTCGAACCGCTTTGCCTGGGCAGGCTTAGATCCTCTAAGGGGTTTACCAGTACTCGTGTGCGGTCGTGGAAGCCTTAGGCAGCCCGTCTATTTCTTAAGCCCCGATGGGCGGGGTCGACCGTCAACATAATATAGGCTATTTTGGAGACGTTGCTTCCAATATTGTGGGACTTTTACCCGACATTCAGATGAAATGACATTTCAAGCCCTGTCGCCTAATGAAACCATTAGGGGTTATAAGCATGGACTCGCACCGCTTTGCCTGGGCAGGCTTGGATCCTCTAAGAGGTTTACCAGTACTGATGTGCGGGGGCACTATAACTTTAATTAGCTTTTCCAAATATTTGTCTTATACGCAGTGGGCGGGCGCGTAGTTGTATGCTCACAACCCTCTGTCCTGGAAGGAGAATTTTGAAATGAATAATTTTCGTTTATATCTTTTCTCAGGCCAACAAAGGATACCTTGTTTTGATGCGGTTTCGCCCATCTGATGTACCAGAAGTTATCAATGCTATTCAGGATACAGTCAGTTCTATTGCTTCTCATACAGGATCTGTCATTGGCTTTGCCTCCGTTAATGACGTAAGTTATTCAGTAACACACCCGTGCGACACAGTGTATTGTAACAATGCTTAGTGTCCACATAACGCTTAGTGTCAATATGAACACTGGCAGTCGCACCGCTTAGTAATCATATGGACACTAAACGTCACGACTGTCGGTAATATGTGCGATCCGAACGCTTATTGTTCACCATGTGAGTGTTTGAGATTTACATCCCACCAACAGCTAAGGTCATACGGAGACGGGACCTTGGTTTAAAGACTCATCCGAGAGTCTGGAGACATCAGGAAAACATGCCAATGTAATTCTGACCCCATGAACCCCACTTTTATATAGTAAAACTTGGGTTCACATGGGTAAACCTTATTTTTCTTAATACTGCTCTAAAATATAGCTTGTGGGTACTCGTTTGAACCGCCTCGATGAGACGGTTCTAACGAGTACCTACAATCTATATTTTAGAGTAAAAATAAGAAAAATATCCCCGTTTTTTTTATCTGAAAACTTCCATTTTTCGGCGGTAAATTTTACAATGTATTTGTATAGGCGTGTTTTCGTAATGGAAGCCATAGTTCACAACCTAATTTTAAATTAGAAATTATTCAACTTTAAGGTGCTATTTATATTTTTTTTTTTCAGAATTTTCGTATGTCGACTGCCGTTCTTCAGAAAGCAGTCATATTTGGGATCGGCTTTAATGCCACCCATGATTACTGACCCCAGGTTTGGGCTAGACGTTAGAATAGTTATTGCCTTTCTGATATATGAACACAATACTTCAGGATTACGAGTCAGTATGACACAGCATTTTTTCTCAAAATAAGGTCACTGTGACCTATATTTCATTGTCAAGTGAGTTTTGCCTTTTGCCTTATTTGATGTATGGACATTAATGGTCAGTATGACTCGACATTTGACCTAAAATAAATCTGCGACACTCCGACCTATATTTCATAGTCCAGTGATTTTGATTATATCTTGAAGATATTATGATATATGAACCCAATACTTTAGGATTATGAGTCAGTATAAGACAAAATTTGACCTCAAAATAAATGAAGGTCTCTGTTACCTATACAATATGGTCCAGTGACTTGCTCACATCTTGAAGACTATTTGATGTATAAACACCATACTCGGGTATTAGTGTCAACACCTTAATATTAAAAAGTGCAGCTACAATCGCCTTTGTCACACGTGAACACTGTGCGTTTCAACTGCAATCGCTGTTGTCATCACATGAACACTAAGCGTTGCCACTGCAAACGTTATTGTCTATTCGTGAACACTATGCGTCGCAGCTGCAACCGTTTGTGTTAACACATGAACAATTACAGGAGCAAACACATATTTCCTAATAGTATATGATGATGAAATAACGATAACTTTATCTGCAACATGTTAATGACAACCAGTTTACAAATCACGGCCTGTAACCTAAGGAAGAATTTGCATAAATGTTTGAGAAATCGTTTACATCAGATTATTTCAAATTCCATAGACATGCGCAAATCAGTCAATTTTTCCTGTCAGTAATGTGTATGATCACCTCGAGCAGCACAACACTCTTGGCACCGCCGAGGCATGCTAGTAACAAATTTTGAATAGTTTGTAAAGCTAGTGTTTCCCACTTTTGTCTAAGGATGCTTGTGAGTTTTTGCATAGTCATTGGTGGATGATCGCCCAGTGAGATACACCAAAACATTCTATTGGGTTTAAGTCAGGAGAACGTGCCGGCCAGTCCATTACTTCATTACTTCAATGCTCTTACGATTAAGGTATGACTAGATGATGCTTCAACGCAGAGCTGAAACCGACCCACACACGAGTACTGGTAAACTGCTTAGAGGATCTAAGCCTGCCCAGGCAAAGCGGTGCATTAAACAAACAAACGATTAAGGTAATCCATGCACACTCTAAAAGTATGGGGGCGCGCATTATCCTCCATCAGAATGAAATTGTCACCGATTGCCCAAGCGAAAGGCTTCACAAAAGGACCTAGAATTTCATCTCGATACCGTAATGCAGTCAATGTACCTCCATTTATCAATTTTATCCATTCGGCCTACATAAGAAATTCCACCCCATACCATCACTGAACCCCCTCCATATCTTTCTGTTTCAACAATGTTGCAGTCCTCGTATCGTTCTCCGGGTCATCGCCAGACTCGAACACGTCGACCACATGCACTCAGGTGAAATCTGCTTCCACCCGTTAACAGAACCAGTCTTGCAATCGCCAGTTCTGATGTTCTTAGGCAAACTCATATCGCCTTTGCACGATGTTGCCTGGTGAGAATATGCCGTCTTGCCGGATGGATGTCTGGCCCTCAGATCACCTTCATGTAACCTGTTACGTATTGTTTGATCGGATATCTTTTGACCAATTGCATGCTGGAAATCGATTTGTAGCCTTCTGGTCGAGTACTGCCGATTTCGAAAAAAAAATGATCTTCCCTTTGTGACGCCATGCTGTGTCGGTCTTGCCATTCTGGTCCAGTAAACTCGACCGTCTCATGGTAGCGTCTCCATAGCCTGGCGACAACACTTCTCGATACATCAAAGCGTTCAGTAACGATCCTTTGGGTGTACCCACTTTCAAGCAAAGCGACAGCTTGAACGACCTCAACTTCTTCCAAGAACCGTCTAACACCATATAAAGCCAAAAATAACACATAAACGAAGGATTGACATGTTTCTGACCCAAACTCAAATTTTGAACAGATCGCCCCATTCCGAATTTCAGCCGTTTTATAGTGGCTCACATTCTTGCTTTGCACCTGAACCTTGCCGCTTGACGTTTGCATGAACATTGTTAAGAGATGTCACTTTAAAATAGTTCCTCTCCTTGAGTTTGAAAATTGCCAAGCGGAGATGTTATACAGGCTTAAAAGTTGGCTCCTTTAATTGTTTTGAGCAATGAATATAAAGTGGGGTTTAGGGGGGTCTTCATTTTACGGACTTTTTCACGTGATGGCAAAAGCGTTGTTACAATTGGTAAAAACTCACTGTTTCAATTGGTATAAACTCACATTTATCGGTAGTTAAACGGTTTATGTTTGACAGTTGATACACTGTTTCGTTCTCGAAATACCATGCTGCTCATCTGTTTGTTTGATTTTAGGTTTAACGACCCCGTCAACACTGTAAAGGTCATTTTGGAATCGTTGCTTCCAACTTTGTGGGACTGCTAATAATACTAATTAAAGTTTCTTTAACCCAGTTAAGACGGAATACTGGCAGACAGTGTAGGCTTAGATCAGACTCCACACTGTTTGCAGAAGAAAGCATCTTCTTAAACAAGAGTCAACTTTAATTTCGAAATGAACCGTAGTAAATGGTTTACAAGATCCGCTTTAAGATTAAAGAAAATGTATGTTTGGATAAGTGCGCCTGTTTTACTGACCGGAAATAGAAACTAAACACTTTTAAATTGTCTCGCCTGACAAAACAAATTGCTAATTCAGTTAGAAGGTTTTGTGAAAAATGTAAAAACGTGCTTTTTCACAAAACCGGTTTGTAATCGAATTTTGAGCTCAACACTTTTGCGTACAGGTAATAAGTTAAAAGCAAGAAATGAAAAGGTAACATAACATCTAAAAGTTATCGAGAAATAAACTTTTTATTGAAATCTCAAAAAAAACTGCGTTTTTCAGCGAAACTTTCAAGATAATGTTTCAACCCAAAAAGCGACCCAAAAGTGCCTTCAATTGTTTTAGCATCTTCAGCTGTGTCTTAAATGTTGATTAAAACAAAAATCGCAATCAGAAATGTTATACTTTTCGCTCACTTCCGGTGGTTTGGTCTAATATTTAAATCAACCACTATGAAAATTGTCAATTGTAAACAATATTCCCAATGTTAGATGAGGAGTAATAATTGGTAAAAAAAATGGGAATCACATTCGCGACACTAAATGTTCGACTCAATGGAAACTTGAACAGCAAGATTTTGACCCTTGCCTTGAATGTGTGGTTTTACCCGTTTAATCGTAGCTATCGTTAAAACATTTTATTCGATAAATCAGGCATGACACTGATGATCATTTATATAATTGGAATTCAATGTTTTGCCAGTGACAATTTAAAAATGAGTGTATAGTTTCTATTTCCGGCGAGTATATGTTACTGTAATTAACAACACACATCAATGGATTTATGTCCATACTAATAGCCTCAACTTTCCAGATGCGAATCTTGATCGCCAATCCAGCAAAACCGGAGGAAGAACACTGGTGGGACTCGCGTGGCCAACCAAACTTTGCAGTTTGCTGCATGTGGTTCAGGGACGTATTTGCTTGCAAACGTTGGTTTGAAAGTGCAAACAAAATAAAACAACCGGAATTCCCGAATTACCATCAAAACTCCGTTCCTTACCAAGTCCTTGCTGTGCCACTGACGTTTGGCAGGAATCGGGAACCTCTTCCATTCGATTTTTTGCGTATGTATGAGGGTCATTCAAGTTTTAGTGAGACAAGTCTTACAAAATGTATACTGTGTAATACCTAGAAACAGGACGTACCAAGTAGCGGTCTAACACTTATGAGGTCATTCAGCATAAAATGTGTAATCTTTCACCTTTGCCAGCCACGTAGGTATTTCCTATGTCTACATTCAGGCGTATTATTGTCCAGCTGAAAAAATGGGTTAACCTGGTAACCTACTAACAACAGAGAGCAGACAACCAAAACCTATAGCCATCTTTAATGTCAGGTCAGGGTTGGTAAACCCCCCCCCCCCCCCCCCCCATACACGAAAGAATGACAGACACATTGAAAAAGGAAGGATGTTTTCATGTTTTGAGGGAATGATTAGCTCGATCTGTATGATGGGACCATAAAACGTTTGGCCACTAATTCTTCTCAATTCCTTCAAAAACGCTCATTTAACTTGCTCCATGCAGTTACTATTTCCCAACTTATCTACGGAACTATCCATACAGTCAAACAAAACATTACGCGAACACGCCTATACAAATACATTGCCACCTTTATCGCCGAAAAAAATAAATATTTTATATTGAAGAATTGGTTTTTTTTTTTTCTTATTTCTGCTCTAAAATATAGATTGTGGGTACTCGTTAGAACCGCCTCGAATTTTTCTTATATCTGCTCAAAATATAGATTGTGGGCACTCGGTAGAACCGCCTCATCGAGGCGGTTCTAACGAGTACCCACAATCTATATTTTAGAGCAGAAATAAGAAAAGTAAGATATACACCCCGGAAACACCAGTAAATATAAAAGTGGGGTTCAAGGGGATCAAAATTATATAGGCGTGTTTTCGTGATTATACGTGTACTTTTAGCCGGGCTTCTTTCTCAGAATTCAGTTTTAGGCGACACATATCGCTACATTTTCACCATCATTTTCGGTGACATTTTGGGTGAATATGAGGGCCATTTTGTTTTGTTGTCTTCTGTGGTCCTCCCAGATGGGGATAGTATTTAGCCATCAGCTTCCAGAATCTTTTGGCCATTTCTCTCCAGCAGCCGAAATTGATTTCCCCAATAATTATGCTCCCAGAAAATGCTGCGCTTGCTCCCAGCTCCCTTGAATTAATTGTGGTTTCTCACAAAGTTCCTTAAAATAAGAAACAATTCTTCCTCAGCACCCCAACGATAAATGACCCGTTGCCCTAGCTCCCCGAAATCCCTTGAAGTGCAACTTTTCTGTCCCCGGCAAGTCTTATACCTAATGCAAACACATGTTCTGATCAATGCTAATCAGAGAAGGGGCCATCCTTGGTGTGGAAAATAAATTGTTTCCCACACAACAAAATTTTGGTTTTGCATTCTGCATTAAACTGCGCAGAAATGCAGGCTGTTCTGAGCCATTGCTGGTCAGAAACGCTCGCTTTTCGGAAAACGCATGCGCTGACTCAAACTTATTTTTGTGAGCTTTGTTCTCCTCCTTTGGAATGTTAGCATTCGTTCTCTTGTTGACACCAATGCCCTTGTTTCCTAGTTCCTACAAACGCCTGGAAAGAGAGAGAGAGAGAGAGAGAGAGAGAGAGAGAGAGAGAGAGAGAGAGAGAGAGAGAGAGAGAGAGAGAGAGGGACTTATTTTTTATCGTTTTAATGCAGTCACGAGTAGTTCCATTGTATAAATGCGCCCCTTTTCATTCCCTAAGACAAACTGTGACGTCGAATCTTAAAACCAAAATGCCAGGCTGCTTACTGCAGTCAGTAGCAAGTCGGTATGGTAGTCTTGCTTCTATCGATTGCAGTTGATGTCGAGGGTTCGAGTCTTGGTCCGGTGCATTTTGAATTTCTGGGAAAGACTTCCAAATAACTGAGTAGGCCCCTAGTTTGTCCGACAAGCATGCCCAGTCGAGTCCAAAGCGCTTAGAAAAAGAGTCTGAAGCCAGTACGTCATTTCAAACGCCGACAATACTCGTATGTCTGGTCGTATAGTAGTGGCCGTATCCTGAAATATCTATAGATTTTCGTGCAAATACGATCATAATATTTAGCGGTGTATTGGAACGTTTCTACGAAGCAATTTTTAGTGGAAAGAAAGAAAAAATCAAAGGACTGACAGTCCTGATGGGTCGACTGTCACTGCGTGTAGGTCGAAGAATTAGTCTTGGAATGTGATTTAACCGTAGAATTCCGGTTTTAAGCAAATATTGTATAACTTAATCAGACGTTGCGTTTTGTGGCGTCCGGTCATGATCTACACTCTTTGCCAAGCCCAACCTATGGTTCCAAGATAACCCTCTTACCCAACACTGACCACAGTCACTGCGGCTATTTTCTATAAAAAAAAGTTATTCCGACAAGTCAGTGATAGTTACCTGGACTTGAGCACTGAAGAGGTTTTCCGCTTAGTAAATTTGGGTCAGTTGACAAACAAATGACCCAAAAATAGCCGTCTTATTTGTTCCACTATGAGGTCGGAGTGGGGCGTCATGAGACTGAAATCAAGAGTTGGGGTTGGCAAACAGTTTAGACCCAGATCAGACGCCACAGATCGAGGCCTCTGATCAGGGTCTACACTGTTTACATTGGTACAAGAACTTAGGGGTGTAGCGAAACAGTCCAAGTCCTCGTTCATGGCAAATTCCAAAGTCTGCTTTCAGAGACAATCGGCCAGTGTTGTCAGTGCTTTGATTTATTTACCCCCAAACCCTCTCACCATTGAGTTTCTGGAGCGCACTCTTCCAACACTGAAATTGGAAACGTCCATTCCACTAAATAGGGCGTCTAGCTGAATGGTCAGCAATATATATCCCAATAAGATGGTTCAGTGCCATCACATCAGTTTGCATAAGTATCTGTATCGGGTTGTAAGGGATATCAACATAGGGATAAATTGTACATTCTATGTAGGAATACTGCCATCTATATAGATTGTGGGTACTCGTTAGAACTACCTCATCTTTATTTTGAACAGAAATATGGATAATATCACAATTTTTCATCCTACAATTTGTGATTTTTCGGCGAAAAACATTGTATTTGTATAGGCGTATAGAGGGAATAGATTGCCTTGTGAAGGGCACGTGCCCATTTTGTAGCCCGTTCATGGTTCCTATCATACCTAGGGGTTTTGCGCTTTTCTTATCTCTCTATGTGGCCGTAAATCGACGTAGGTGTAAATTTGTTTATTGAGAATAAAATTGGGCGCCCTTTTGTTTCGAGTAACGGCCTGCGCACAAAAATCACATTTGTGCCGTTTATAGTACGAGTCAACTTTATTCAGTAAACGATAACTAACACCCGGTAACGTTTTCGGGACCGAAGACCCTTCTTCAGCCGCTGTAAAGTTGGAACGTTATGTTACACGATATCAGCGAGTAATATGTTTACACTGTTTCCTCGTTTATACCATGTATTTAACGATGACAATTTATAGTGATTCAGGATCTGCTCTCCTGGAGCTTTGATGGGTTTCGGTTTTGCAGCCCAAATGGGATTTGAACCCACGATATGCTGTAGGGTAATATGACCGGGTTTTCTCCGAAGAGTGTCCAGCTGGGGATCTGAACCCTTACAGTTTTATATCAAAGTTGTAAGCCCTTGTGGGGTTGAAACCCACTTTTGTTTGTTTGATTTGACGTTAAACGTCCCGATTAACATTATTTAGATCATTTTGGAGACGATGCTTCCAATTTTGTAGGACTTTTACCCAACGCTGAGAAGAAATGACATCTCAAGCCCTGCCGCCCAAGGAAACCAATATGGTTTATATGCATGGAGGTCAAACACGCACCACTTTGCCTGGGCAGGCGGTTTCCCAGTAGTGGTGGGGTTAGGGTTTTAGCTCTATTTCCCCAAGCCCCGATAGGCGGGGACCCTTGGACCCACGTGGTTGTATCCTCGGAATTTCTTGTAATGTGCCTAGCTGGGCGTCTGAACCCAGAACAATGTTTTAGGCGTATTGAACCGAAGTCTATTCGGGTGCCTAGCTGGGGGTCTGAACCCAGATTATGTTTTAGGAACTATTTTACCGGGGTTTACACAGAGACACACTAAACTTTCACTCTCTCTCATGCTCTTTTATTTGAAGTGTCAGGGTTGGTATTGAGCTAAGTGCTTCAAAATGTAGCTTTGAAAAAAAAGCTGTTGAAAGTCAGAATTTACCAACACAAAATCACCCCGTAGGAGAAAATGCTTGTGTATTATCCAAAGTTTCATCAAATATATTATTTGAGAAGATGTGTTCGGTCCATGGCACCGTATGAAGGGTATGTGCCCATTTTGTAGCCCATTAATGGTTCTTCTCACATCTAGCGGTTCGGTGCCTTTTTGTATCTTTCCTGTGTGAAATAGAAGTTAAGGCAATGATCCTTTCTCTCTGTTTGGCCGTAATTCGACTTTTAGGTCTAAGATTGTTTATTGATAATAATATTAGTCAAATATATATTGCCAGAATAGTGACACTGTTTTCAATGAGGAAATACGTCTGTTAAAAATCTATTTAATAATGGAAACGCAAGCGACAAGAAATATAGTCCCCAAATTTTTACACATGCGCATGGAGTAGCGTAAAGCGTCTGGCTGACCGGTTCATCTACGCGATCAGATGCCTGTTGGTAAACACTCTATTCTGAATCTCCAAGTCACCCAAATGCCTCCTACATACTTCAATTCAATGCAACAGACCATTCGGTAGCAAATGTGGTTTGAAGATTTTCAAGATGGCCAACACGGCAGCCATCTGGGATATCAGAACAGAATGGTACTAAGAAGTCTGAATCTCCATGGTATTCCAATCCCTTCCACCAAGTTTCGGCTCAATTCAACTTGGTGTGGATTGAAGATATTCAAGCCATCTTAAATAACAGAACAAAATAATTTCAGCAATTCTGAATTTCCACGTTGCCCCAATGGCTCCATCAAACCTTTGGTTCTGGAGGAGATGTAGTTTGAAGAATTTCAAGATGGCCATCTTGTGTATCGGAATTTTAATAAATCCGAATTTCCACGTCGCGCCAATGACTCCAATCAAGTTTCAGCTTGATCTAACCTCTGGTACGGAAGGAGATGTCTATTGAAGATTTTAAAGATGGGCCCCGTGGATGTTGGAACAGAACAATTTTAGCACATCTGAATCTGCATGTCGCCCCAATGCCCCCCATAAAGTTTCAGCTCAGTCCAACCCTTGGTTCGGGAAGAGATGTCATTTGAAGAATTTAAAGATGGCCACAATCGAGGCCACCACAGAGACCATCTTGGATATCGGAAATCTCCTGCCGTACCAAAGGTTGAATTGAGCTGAAACTTGGTGGGAGGCTTCGAAGTAACATAAAAATTCAGATTTGTTCAAACCCTTCCATTTAGATATCAAAGATGGCTGCCATGGTGGCCATCTTGAATTTCTCCAAACGACATCTCCTCCAAAACCAAAGGTCAAATTGGGCCGAAACTTGATGGGAGGCATCGGAATGACATGGAAATTCAGATTTGCTAAGATCGTTCCGATCCGATATTCAAGCGGCCATCTTGACATTTTCAAACGACATCTCCTCCTGAACCAAAGGTCCAATTGAGCTGAAACTTGATTGGAGGCATCATGATGACATGGAGATTCAGATTTCTAAAATTGCTCCGTACCGATATCCAAAACGAGAGATATGATCAAACTGAAACTTGATGGGAGGTATCGGGGCGACATGAGGATTCAGATTTGCTAAAATCATTCTATCCGATATCCTAGATTGCCGCCATGGTGGCCATCTTGAAATCTTTCAAACGACATCTGCCGAACCTGAGGTTGGATCAAGTTGAAACTTCATGGAAGGCATCGGGGTGAAAAGATTTGCAAAGGCAACACTAAATTGAACACGAAGGACATTAACATATGCATGGAGCATTCTCTAGAAATGAGGAAGGGATTCAGCCTTCCTCAGCTCATTTGAGAGACTATTGCAGATTCGAGCGGCCTCATACGTAAATGACCTAAGCCCATACACTGTACTGTTAACTCGGAACAGACTTGCTTTTCCTTCATTCCAGAAATTATAAGAGGAGTTCTGCAAGTTTACCGCATCTTTTTTATAATCAGGTGCAATGATTTTGAACACATCTGTAGCCACCTGCTTAAACCTTTTTACATGTAGCGGCTCAGTGTTTGTGGAGTCTAGAAGTTCCTAAATTTTCTCCAACATAATTGTACTAAATTCACTACAAAAAGGCCATGCTAATATTTGAAACAACTAGAGAAAGCGACCAGTGGGTCACATATACCCCCGGCCAACCCTCTGATATATCTTTTGAGCCTGTATGTAATATGAATGAAAACGTCAAGAAGCTATAAGAATCTTAAAATGTGCTAGCAAAAGCTAAACCAAACATAAAATTTCTAAATGGACCAAGGGAGTGAGGGCATCAAAGTTACTGAAGGGGTGGAGGCATCAATGTTACTGAAGTAGAAGGGTGGGTTATGCATCAATGAAATCTTTGGACTGGTATGCAAAGTCGATGCAAGTATCAATTGAATTTGTCTTAGAGTTAAGATTATACAGGTTTCTATAAACTTTGTCATAAAACTTTAACCAAATGTAAAATTTCTAAGTCTGTGACCTTGACGTCAAGGTCACCATGGGAGGGGGAAGGGATATACATAATGAAATCTTTGGACGGGTATGCAACATTGATGTAAGTATCAACTGAATTTGTCTTAGAGTTTAGAACATACAGGCATCTTTAAACTTTGTCATAAAACTTTAACCAAAAGTAAAATTTCTAAGTCTGTGACCTTGCCCTCAAGGTCACTGTGGGGAGTGGGACATGCACCAATGAAATCTTTAGACCAGTATGTAACTTCAGTGTAAGTATCAACTAAATCTATCTAAGGGTTCAGAAGATATAATCTCTTAGAAACTTTGACGCAAAACTTTAACCAAAATGTTGACGGGCGGACAGACGGACGGAAGGACGGACGGACGGAAAGACGGACACACGGACGGACAGACGGGCGGACGTACGGCAGGACGAAAACATTATACCCCCATAGCATATTTCGTATGCCGGGGTCTAATAAAAGAGTTATAAATAGTCAATTTTCCTTGTTTGTTCTACTCCCAATCCGTAGCTGCTTTCATGCTTCTTTTTACAAAAGTCTCATACATGGTCATCAAAGCACAGTAAAATATCAATGTTTACACTTAAAAGAGTAACATTGTCATCAAATTTAATTTCAACTTATTAAATATTAAATATATATATAATAAAATTATAATATTTAGAACGCATAAAACATCGTTCGTCCAGAAAAAATTGTATTTCTATATGTAATGTCAATGCCATGCGAGTTATAATGTTTATATATTACAATGTAGGGGAAGGGCCGTAACTAATGTTGTGAGAACTTGTGGCCCGACCCCTTTGCTTTATTTCAAGCAATAAAATATGCTTAAACTAAATTAAACTAAAACTAAACTATTAAAAGATGTAATAATATGTGCATTTTACCTATACAAATGGTTTGAAATTATGTTGGATTTTCCTGCATGAAATTTTCAAAGAACGGATCCGTTCAGCAACAGGTGAATTTCTACGTTTGAACGGAAATATGGTCGTAAATGAACGTATTTCGTTAATCATCGTAACAAACTGCGACAATATCTGTTCAAAATTACGGGTGTACTAGTATGGGTTGTACTCTTATAACATATTCTGTTTTATTAAATACAATCATACAAACTAAGAAAGAAATAACATTGCTAATTGGTTCTGAGTAGACACTAGGGATGCCACTCCAGTCATTCAGCAGAACAAGCTGTTTTATTTGAAACCAATTTTCCGACTTCCTAGGCAGTTGACTTTGGTTAAGGAAGTGCCAACCTTTACTGAAGGCTTTATGGGAAGACATGGTGATGACAGGGTAGGCATTTTCTGCAAATCAAGTAGAATGTAACTCTATGATAAACAGGCTGACCTCACCCGTTTTCAAACTCATTCAAGCTTTTATTCCTGACTTGCTAAGAAGATCCGATCTAAAACCAAATGTAGTGGCTATGGCGACAACAAGTTCAAAAACAAGAGTTTTCAAACTCCTCCAAGCTTTCTGCCTGACTTCCTTGTGTGTAAGTTTCATGAAGATCCGTTTAAAACTAAAGGGGCAGCAGTGATGACAAGGTCGAAAATAGGCATTTTCAGCAATCAAAGGCACGTCACTCTATGATAAATGTGCCGACTTGGCCGGTATTCGAACTCATCTGAGGTTTAATTCCCAGCCACCTTACATGTAAGTTTCAGAAAGATCCGATCAAAACTGAAGGGGCTACGGTGATTACAAGGTCATAATTTGGCATTTTCAGCAATCAAAGGGATGTTACTCTACGAAAAATGGGCCAACTTGGCTGGTTTTCGAACTCATCCGAGGTTGAATCCCCAGCAACCTTACACATACGTTTCAGAATGATCCGATCAAAACTTAAGGGGCTACGGTGATGACAAGGTCAAAAATTGACATTTTCAGCAATCAAAGGAACATAACTCCATGAAAAATGGGCCGACTTGGCGTTTTTTTTTTTAACTCATTCAAGATTTTATCAACAGCCACAATACTTACAAGTTTCATAAAGATCCGATCAAAACTGAAGGGGCTACGTTGATGACAAGGTAAAGAATCAGCATTTTCAGCAATCAAAGGGAGGTAACTCTATGATAAAGGGGCCGACTTGGAAGGTATTGGAGCTCATCCGAGGTTTTATCCCCAGCAACCTTACATATAAATTTCAGAAAGATCCGATCAAAACTGAAAGGGCTACGGTGATGACAAGGTCAAAAATCGACTTTTTCAGCAATCAAAGAGACGTTACTCTACGATAAATGGGCCGACTTGGTTGGTTTTCGAACTCTTCCGAGGTTTTATCATTAGCCATCTTACATGTAAGTTTCAGAAAGATCCGATCAAAACTGAAGGGGCTACGGTGATGTTAAGGTAAAAACTTGGCATTTTCAGCAATCAAAGGGACGTAACTCTATGACAAATGGGCAAAATTGGCCGGTTTTTTAACTCATCCGAGATTTTATCCCCAGCCATCTTACATATAAGTTTCAAAAAGATCCAATCAAAACTGAAGGCCCTACGGTGATGACAAGCATTTTCCCATTGTAAGTCTATTGGACCTTGTGATTGCCACAGCAACCAAAGTTTTTGTGCGATTTAAAAAAAACAGTTTATGTCATCACTGCCCCACCAAAGGCATGCTACAGATGAGAAATGATTGAGATCAACCTGCAGAGATATAGCTGCTCAAAAGTGTGGACGGATGACGGAGGGACAGATGTACCTACGACGTTCGACTGAGGACCCACTATACACTAAGCTCCCCTGAAGCATTCGGCCCAGTTGAGCTAAAAATCGGCATTTTTCAGCAATCAAAGGGATGTAACTCTATGAAAAATGGGCCAACTTAGCCGGTTTTCGAACCCATCGAAGTTTTCATCCCCAGCAACATAACATATAAGTTTCAGAAAGATCCGATCAAAACTGAAGGAGTTACGGTGATAACAAGGTCAAAAAAAGGCATTTTCAGCAATCAAAGGGACGTTACTGTATGATAAATGGGCCGACTTGGCCGGTTTTCGAACCCATCGAAGTTTTCATCCCCAGCAACATTACATATAAGTTTCAGAAAGATTCGATCAAAACTGAAGCAGCTATGGTGATGACAAGGTCAAAAATAGGCATTTTCAGCAATCAAAGGGACGTAACTCTACGATAAATGGGCCGTCTTGGCCGATATTCGAAATCATCCGAGGTTTTTTCCCAAGCCACCTTACATATAAGTTTCAGAAAGATCTGATCAAAACTGAAGCAGCTACGGTGATGACAAGGTCAAAAATAGGCATTTTCAGCAATCAAAGGGACGTTACTCTGTAATAAATACGCCGACTTGGCCGGTATTCGAACTCATCCGAGGTTTTATCCCAAGCCACCTTACATATAAGTTTCAGAAAGATCAGATCAAAACTGAAGGGGCTACCGTGATGACTAGATCAAAAATCGACATTTTCGGCAATCAAAGGGGATGTAACTCTATGATCAATAGGCCGACTTGGCCGGTTTTCGAACTCATCCGAATATTTATCCCCAGCCACCTTATATATAAGTTTCAGAAAATCCGATCAAAACTGAAGGGGCTACGGTGATGACAAGGTTAAAAATCAAACTTTTTCAGCAATCAAAGGGACGTTACTCTACGTTATGATAAAGGGCCGGCTTGGGAGGTTTTCAAACTCATCCGAGGTTTTACCCCCAGCCATCTTAGATATAAGTTTCAGAAAGATTCGATCACAACTGAAGGGGCTACGGTGATGACAATGTAAAAAAAACATTTTCAGCAATCAAAGGGACGTTACTCTATGATAAATGGGCCGACTTGGCTTGTTTTCGAACTCATCCGAGGTTTTATCCCCAGCCACCTTACATATAAGTTTCAGAAAGATTCGATCAAAACTGAAGGGGCTACGGTGATGACAAGGTCAAAAATTGGCATTTTCAGCAATCAAAGGGACGTAACTCTACGATAAATTGGCCGACTCGGCCGGTTTTGAACTCATCCGAGTTTTTATCCCCAGCCACCTTACATATAAGTTTCAGAAAGATCCGATCAAAACTGAAGGTGCAACAGTGATGACAAGCATTTTCCCATAGTAAGACTATGGGACCTTGTGGTTGCCATAGGAACCAAAGTTTTAGAGCGATTTCGAAATAAAGTTTATGTCATCAATGCCCCACCAGAGGCATGCTACAGGTGAGAAATGACTGACATCAGCCTGCAGGCTGTAGAGATATAGCTGCTTAAGTGTGGACGGGCGGACGACGGAGGACCCACAATACTATAAGCTCCCCTGGAGCCTTCGGCCCAGGTGAGCTAAAAACCACAATGGCTTACCTTTATTTTGAGGATTATGAAAATATACCAAGTAATTGTGGAGAAAATGTCGTTTTAAGATGACCAATGCCATAACGTGTAGTCTATCCTTAACCGCCGATTCCCAGTTTGAATACATTACAAACAAAGTACCCCAATCGCGTCCATTGTACAGGGTACCAGCTTAACTTTCAGCGCGCTGTTGGCGCATTTATTCGTCCAAGAAGATAGTCCAACTTGAGCAACCTATCACTATCGTTCGGATGATTTTGTTGTTTGCATTGGAGTTTAATGGCCCCGGCAACACTATTTAGATCATTTTAATCCGGTCAGCTTTCCTCACCTCTGTGGTTCTTTGATTTTTGTGTTCACGGAGATGTTGCACTGATGAGTTAGGTGGCCTTCATGCGGACTGAACAAATTATTTGTCTAAATCGCGACGGAAGTAAGGGCGAGGATTGTGGCCACGTAAAATCGATTTAAGCCCCCCAGTGGAAAACTTCCACTGACCGTTCCAAGGCGGCTCTTCTGTGGCGATTTATTTATGTTGTTGTTTGTTACTTACTGTGTGTATCACTTGTGTCTTTAAATTTTGGATGGCTATATGGCCATTTTGTGGGAAAGTAAATGTCCTTATGCCTTCCTTTGTTTAGGTTTCCATTATGGTCTGGTCGCTTAATGTTTGTATTTCTTTCCCTTTGGCGTCTTTTATGGGTGGAGTTAGTTAATTGTATCAATTTCTGATCTTTGTTTTACTTCTACTTTCCTATACACGCTTAGTCTTGATAGGCTTATACGTAAGCAGTTAACCAGTAGGGTTGAATAGGGGCGAATGAGATACTGACCGCGAGAGTCCTCCAAAATGTTTTGTCACAAATAGGTTTCCGTAGTTTTATGGTGTGTATTTCTGATAACGCTTCATTGCACTTGAACAGCCTTTCAAATAGCTAGCGATAACAGTTTATTTCGTGCAAACTGCTGTTATAATGACCGAGATATATCAAATTAAAATACATGCAGTCATATACACTGGCCAATTTACGAGTTACGTTGTAAAATGGACAGAAAGGCCGAGATTCGCAGCTACATTAAATGCCGTGTTAGGCTTGGCATAGGTTCCAGTGAGATATTTGATGAATTGTGTGGCATATATGAACCTCTTTCCATTTAAAAGCGCGCAGTTTATCTGTGGGTCAGGTAAATAATCGGTCAAATATGATGCCCATGATACCTCCGTCACCAAGGCAACCATCGTTGCTGTAAAGGCAGCGGTCGAGGAAAATGCACGACGACTGTCAGTGAAAGAGATAGCTAAATGCACTGGCATACCAGAAAGCAGCATGCATACCATTCTGACAAAGTACTTAGGCTTGAGAAATATTTGCGCTAGGTGGGTGACCAATTTGTTGACTGAGAAGCACAAGAAGCAACGCCTTAAATGCGGCCGACAGCTCTTGAAAAAATACAAAAACTGTGACACCCGAGTTATTTCTAGCTTGCTAAAAGGTGACGAATTCTGGGTGCACATATTTGAGCCACAGAAAAGAGCTGATAGCAGTGGAAGCGCAAAGATCAAAGGCGCCTCTGTATTGCCAAGAGAACCATCAGCTCCAAGAAGATGTTGTATGCAATCTTCTTCAATTCGAGTGGACCAGTGGTTCAAGTGGCTTGTCCTTCTGGTCATACAGTCTATAAGAATGCTGTACTAAATAAACAATAAGAAGCGTCCAAGCAAAGGTTGGCCAGGAGTGCACCTGATCCATGACAATGCCTCCTCTCACAAAGGTTGTGAGATCGTATCTGGCTGCTGAAACGGTCGAGGTTGTAAATCATCCTCCCTATTCTCCTGACCTGAGCCCGTGCGCCTTTTTTCTTGTTTTCAAGCCTCAAGAAAATCCTTTCTGGACAAAAATATAAGTCCAGAAGTGCACTTGGCAGCGCAATTTATCAGTGCCCCATACAGGCGCCCAAAGAAGACTATTAACCAGCTTTTAGAAATTGGATCCGAAGGTTACAAAAATGCGTTTCGGCAGAGGTGGGTGGGGCGTACTTTGAGGGCCTGCAATAAGCAAAAATATTAAATGGAGTGTTTAGGAAATAAAACCCAAGTGACAAATATTTTTGAAGGACCCTCATTGAAATGATTTCATGATCAATCTCCACGAAAGAATGTTGCCGACGTTGGCAGGTATCGAACCCGCGTCCGCCTGATTACTAGTCAGACGCGCATCCAACTGAGCTACCGAGGCCGGCTCAATCGGATGAGGCTCTCCTAAGTAATTTTTTAAGTGTCTTAAACGGTTCCTCGTCAGATCATGTGACCACCATATTTGGAAGTCACGGAAGCAATGGCGGAAAAGGTCTTGCCTATAATATGTCAAAGTATTAGCAGAATCAGTTCAGGTTTAAGGCAATTATGGCTGCCGAAATAAGGGTATCCGCTCAAAAGACTGCTGTTATAATGACCGAGATATATCAAATTAAAATACATGCAGTCATATACACTACAATCCCACTGCACTAAGTCGGCTGATACACAAGATCTCATTATGTTTACTAATTAGGGCAATATTTCTGATATGTCTGAGGGACTTGTCTCACTAATTCTTGATTGACCCCGTAATGTTATATGGTGTTTATTAATGGCTTTAGAATCACTTCATTTACCGATCATCTTCTTTCTTTTGCATATGTATGTATGTATGTATGTGTGTATGTATGTATGTATGTATGTATGTATGTATGTATGTATGTATGTATGTATGTATGTATGTATGTATGTATGTATGTATGTTTGAATTGAGGTTTAACGTCCCCGCAAACAACGTATAGGTCTTTTTGGAGACGTTGCTTCCAATTTTGTGGGACTTTTTCCCGACATTGAGATGAAATGACTTCTCAAGCCCTGTCGCCCAATGAAACCAACAGGGTAGATAAGCATGGACGCTACGACTCGCACCGCTTTGCCTGGGCAGGCTTAGACCCTCTAAGCAGTTTACCAGTACTCGTGTGCGGTCGTTTTCAGCTCTGCGTGGAAGCATCATGCAGACCATCTATTTCTTCATGCCCCGATGGGCGGGGACCGGTATGTACGTACGTACGTATTATGTATGTATGTATGTGTGTATGTATGTATGTATGTATACAATGCAGTCCAATGTATGTATGTATGTATTTGAGTGTTTGGGTGTTACGTATTGTATGTATGTATGCATGTATGTATGTATGTATGTATGTATGTATGTATGTATGTATGTATGTATGTATGTATGTATGTATGTATGTATGTATGTATTGTCTCCGGTCAATAACTGTCTTATTCGTGGGTGGATAGGTCGATACTGCCAAGATCAAGGTCATGCTTAGAGGTCAAAGGTAAAATAGGATCTTTTTTCGTGCCCGGTCAATAACTTTCTTATTCCTGGGTTGATTTTCGAAATTACTTGGCAGAAATGTTAACGAATTTGCGACGATGTGTCACGTGCAAGACCCAGATCGGTACCTCCAAGGTCAGTATCATACTTAGAGGTCAACAGTCAAAAGGGGTCCTTTTTTGTTTATTTCTGTATGAACGTTTTTAAAATTACTTGGTAGACATACGAGGACTGTTCAAATATGAATGCAACTAAGCACATAAAAATGATTCCGTGATAGATTTCGATGGAAAATTTATTCTGTCCCCTCAAAGTATTCCCCTTATACACACTTTCAGTCTTCTCATCCAATCATTGAATGCAATTTGGTAGTCTTTTCGATGGTATAATATGAAGGCACTGGAATATTGCAGAACCGAGGTGTTTGCGCTGTACACATTTTCGACCAGAAAGGTATTTTTTTCAGCCGCAAAAAAAGTCACACGGGGCAAGGTCAGGGAAATACGGGGGAGTGGGGGGGGGGGGGTGATGGAGTTCAACAACCTTTTCCTGCTTCAGATAGTCTTGCACAATGAACGCCTTGTGCGATGACGCATTGTCATGTAGCAATCTGACATTGGCCAAACCAGTTGCGGGTCTTCGTTCTTTGAAATATTTCTTCAATTTTCGAAGAACTTTATTCTTGTAAAACTTCGCATTTACAGATTTGCCTTTAGGCACAGCAACCAGAATAGCAGGGTCCTGATTTGAAAAGAATATGGCATACATAACCTTCTTGACGCTCATGGTCCGCTTTGCAATGCTTTTGCAATGCTTTTGCAATACTTTGTTGCCCATATTTTGTTCTGAATCTTTCGTTTTGGCTCAAAAAAGTGAACCCATGTCTCGTCACCTATGACGACATTAGCGAAAGACCGTGCATTGTAATTTGGAAACATTTTAAGCAACTTCTTGGCGCATTGAACGCGTGTCTTTTCTGCTCATCTGTCAACAGATGGGGAATCCATCTAGCACAGATCTTTCTCATTTTCAAATCCCGTTTCAGAACTGTATGAGCTGCTCCTAATGAGATGCCAACCATACTAGCTATTTGCCTAGTGGTGTATCGTGCATCGGTAGCAAAATTTCTTTCACTCAAGCAACCATCTTGGCAGATGATGCTCTTTTCGGCCGACGAGCATGTGGTGCATCTTCTGTTGAGCCTAGCCCACAGCTGAATTTCTTACATCAACGAAAAACTGTCGGAAAAGACATTTCATTTAGCCCTTAAACCGAACGTATTTCATCAAAAATGTCTTTGCACCGTATACCAAGAATACAACGATTCTTAATATAGGACTGTATTTCAACGGCGTACTCTGACCTTCTTCCAACCATATTTTGTATTAGTATACAAGAGTAGACAGTGTTTATCGAACGATATACATGGCTAAAGTAGACGGATTTTAACAGGTTTGGTATCAATGTATAAGTAAACTGTTTTTCTACGCTGTGATATTTATTTCCAGGTGATTTTCGCATTAGTGCATGAGAAAACGTTCTACTTGCATTCATATTTGAACAGTCCTCGTATTAACAATAATGAGATGTGTCTGTGTGTGTTTGCGTGCGTGCGCGCGCGTGTGTGTGTTTTCTATGGAGCTGACATGTATTTGCGAGTGTATAAAGAAATTGTTTCAGTTTCACTGTTATCGTTTTCAGAGGATGGCATCACTTTACTTTGGCACGAGTTTCCAGTTATTTATGAACGTGCTCCATACGACTTCCTCAGTAATTATTCCGATCCAGCAAGGGAATGCATGAAACGCTATGGAGCCACGCCTCATATTTCACTTTGTAAATATGAAGCTGGATGGCCACAAGAACCAAACAAGTTCGGCCAGCCCGGATACGCACGAGGACCTCAACAACATGCACGAATGGCGCGTGCAGTTAGGACAGGTTGGGTTAATCCAAATTCATACATCACAGTCAGTGCTTTCCCCAGCATGGAAGCCGTTGAGGATTATTTCAAAGACGGTACAGTAGTAATTCTTTCGAAACTTTTACAGTCCTTTACAGTCTCATTTTTGAAAGTTGATTTTTAAAATCAAGTTTCTATGTCAATACATTTCTACCCCCGGTACTGGACCGCGTTACTCTACTTCCGCTGTTCGTTCGCTGCAAAAATAGTTCAAAGGAACGCTTGAAAATTAACGTTACAGGCATGGAGCGTCTTTCAAAATATTTCATTTTTCGAAACTTTATATAGATTGAATATAAATTGGCAGAGAAAGACTAATTCTGAAAAGAAAACAATACTCTCGGAGTATTTTCCTACGCGCTTACCGATGATATTTATGAAACTGGTTTGAGATTTTACTCTTTCATTCCTGAGTTTCTGAACAGGACTCTACTAGCTTTAAATATATTCATATAGAAAGGAATTTCTGATTAGTTCACTGACATGAAGACAAACAGTGTACATATAGATTCTGGCGAGATGTGCTAGCTACGTGCCGTTTTATCAGGGTCTGCAATTTTGCATAGATAGTGGATTTCTACCTCGGCGTTTGCACCGATCTACAGGGTTAAAAGGGTTAGATCGCTTCTCCGTGATTATTCAACCCTTTACTGACCGACATCGAACAGTTATTCACCTGCTTTCGAGAGCTCTAATTACAAAACATGAGTTGTAAGCTGCGAGTTTTAAATCAAGTTCTGTACTTTAAGCAAATTGTGAAGACGCTAAATTCGTTGGCCTCTACTGTCTTAACTGTTTCCGAATGTCCCAGTATTGAAGCAATAGACATTAATGGGTTAATGTACAGGTTGGAATAAATGCATTTTAAGTTCGCTAAACGCAGCGTCTGATAAGGGTTATAATGTCTAAAACAAATTGTTTAAAATTATCTTTTTTTTCGTCAAGTTATGCCCCTTTTTATGTCCCGAGGGCCGAAGGAACATATCTCCAAGTGGCTCTATCAACGCGACGTTGATGCGACGTTGCTAAGACGTCATGTGCCCGCCAGGAGAATTTCTCTGTAAGATTATTAGCAGATGGGACAAGCACAGATTGTACTGAGCTAATTTAGAAATGCATGGTTTTACCATGAAGAAATTAACAGACAAGTTTGCTTTCTTTCTTTCTTCTTTTTTTTCTTCGTGGGGGTAGTGGGGTGAGGCAAAGGTAATGTGTATCTTGTGTCAATGGGGGTCCAGCTGATATTGACTTACAGTTGGGCAAGGCCTACTGTCCTTGCAGCAGGTAACGGCAGAATGGGGGTTGCTGTTATTTCTTCTGTTTCTACACGTCCGTTCATTTTCCCCTTCTCCTCTGTCCTCACTTTTATCTCCTCTACTATCTCTTCTATCTCTTTTCTCCCTTTCTCTTGGAGAAGACAAAATGATCCACAAGGGTTGACTTGTTAAACTCAAAACAATCCATGAATCATTTTTTTCTTCATATTTTTAATCCTCTGGGACCTTGTTAACAAAATATCTAGATGACTGCTTGATCTACTACTGACATTGTTATCATAATAATTATTGCTCATAAATCAACTTTCCTCAGTACTTTCAGTACTTTGATTCCCTCTCGTAGCACAAACAGTAACGAGTACACACAATCTATGTTTTTGATCAGAATGAAGAAAAAAAATGTATAACCCTTTATACCCCAGTTTTACCATATAAAAGTGGGGTTTAGGAGGGGGGGGGGGGTTCAAAAATACGTGATGTAGTAACGGAATAACTGCATATAATAACGAAACTGCCATATAGTGTAACACAACCACTGCATATAATAACAAAACATGAAATGACTGTATGTAACGAATAGACATGTACCATCGCTGCACACAACTACCAATATGATAACGATTTTGTTTGTTTGATTTGAGGTTTAGCGTCCCCGTCAACACTGTAAAGGTCATTTTGGAGACGTTGCTTCCAATTTTGTGGGACTTTTACCCGACATTGAGATGAAATGACATCTCAAGCCCTGTCGCCCAATGGAACCAATAGGGTTTATTAGCATGGACGGTCCGCCTCGCACCGCGGTTCCTGGACAGGCTTAGATCCTCTAAGTGGTTTACCAGTACTAGTGTGCGGGCCGGATTCAGCTCTGCGTGGAAGCATCATGCAGCCCATATATTTCTTCAAGCCCCTATGGGCGGGGGCCGTCAATATGATAACGAATACACTTCATATATTAACAAATCAACCAAATATAAAGGCCGAATTGCCATGTATGATAAAGGTACTGCACACTGTATATGTTCATATCTGTACCGCATAGTATTACCAGATTACTCTCGGACAATACGACGGTCTAGGCGTTCCATATACTGGCGTTAATTGTTGCATTGTTTGTTTGATTTGAGGTTTAACGTCCCCGTCATTTTGGAGACGCCATTTGCAGTGTTGTGGGGCTTTTTACCCCGACATTGAGATGAAATGACGTCTCAAGCCCTGCCGCCCTATGAAACCAATAGGGCTTATAAGCATGGACGGCCAGACTCGCAGCTGTATGCCTGGACAGGCTTAGACCTTCTTAGCGGTTACCCAGTGCTCTTGTGGAGTCGGTTTCAGGTGGCAGAATCATGCAGCCCAATCTAGTTCTTCAAGCCCCGATGGGTAATTGTTATATACATTGAATGATTTGAACTTTTATTTAATGGGATAAATATATGTTCAGTCATACATCTTTTTGATGAATAGGGATAGTATACCAAAAGACGGTAGGCCCCCGCCCATCTGGGCTTGAAGAAATAAATGGGCTGCATGGTGCTTCCACGCAGAGCTGAAACAGACCCGCACACGAGCACTGGTAAACCGTATAGAGGATCTAAGCCTGCCCAGGCAAAGCTAGAGTCGGATTGTCCTTGCTAATAAACCCTATTGGTTTCATTTGGCGGCAGGGCTTGAGAAGTCATTTCATCTCAATGTCGGGTAAAAGTCCACAAAACTGGAAGCAACGTCTCCAAAATGACATTTACAGTGTTGACGGGGACGTTAAACTCAAACCAAAAAGTCTGCATTTTATATAAAAGATGTTGTCTGTTAATGCTTAAGACGCAGAGAAAAAACTGCATCTGAAAATAACGTCTGTTCATGTCCATCTGCGCATCTTGCACACTTTTAAGCATATCTTATTTGCATACATGCAAACAATGTGGACCCTGATCAGACTGGCTGCCTAACGTTGGTCCACACAGTTTGTAATAATGACGTTAAAAGTAACAAAGCGGACGAAAATTATCTTAATGTTTCAAAAGCAATAACAAAGAAATTTAAAAAAAAAAGCTAAGTATGTAGCAGGGTGAAAGCAGACACAAAGAGGGTATTTTTTTGTTTTGAAAACCGCATGAATAAATTCCCATTCGTTCTAAAGTTACGCTCATTTACAATTGACACATATCTATTTTTCTCTAAGAGCAACCTCCCTTGAATTGTCTTTGATTTTAACCCACAATGCAATATTCTGTGATGTCATAGTGGCTTTAAACGTTTTAGAAATAATTTAAACTACCATATTTTACATTTTTCAGTTTTTTTTTTGTTTGTTTTCTGACTCCCTTTGATGACTGTGTATATTGCTCATAATTTGGGATAGAAATGATTAATTCAAAATTTCATTCAGTCGAGTTAATGTGTGTTTACATGTCTTTTAAAAACAACAGTAAGTGCTGTATGTTATTTCATCCACTTGCGAATACAGAAACGGGAATTTAAATTATTAAAAAAAAAAAAGTTTGAATTTTAGCTTTGCAATTGAAAATAAGAGAAAACTGGTTTAGCATATCAGTTTAGATTAGTTTCAATAATTCTAATATGTGATTATACAGTTTCTGATGACTATGAAAAACAAGGTATTTCATGTTTAAAAAAGTTTAAGAAATGAAATGTGCATCTATGACATCACAGCAGACCTAATGAATATTAATGAGGCAGTCTGAAGTTGCTCTGATTCCAAGAAATATTTCACTCTTCGAAAATTGTAATATCTTGAAAACTAATAAAGATAATTTGATGCGTTTTTCGACCATCGATTTCTTGAATCAATGTCTTTTTAAATCTAATTGATTTCTTTACCTTTGTTTATGAACTTTAACGCAATTGGTAGAAAATGGTAATATCGAGAATAAAATGTGCATCTAACGGATTCGTAAAGATAAACCCGCGCAAATGGCGTACCAATGTCCTTTAAATGTGTATCACTAAGAAATTAGTGTCACAAAACACCACAGTAAGTATATCTTGTTTTCTTTTCAGGCGATTGCCAAAGACTACATTGGATTCTGAACAGGTATTCACATACCACAGCAGTTGCGATCAGACTCCGCAAAATTCCTGGAACATCTAGATAGAAGCCGATACTAATTAAAGGACAGTTAAATCGCTAATTGAATTGGCACATAAGAAACGTGTTCTTAGCACTCTCTGGCTTAAGTTGTTCTAATGCGCTTGCGCAGTCAACGAATAGGGCTTGACGCATGAGTTCTTGCATCTTGCAAGCAATTGAGGCAATGCCGAGCAGGCGTGTATGTGCAGGCTGGCAGGAGCTTATAACAACCATGTGACTGAGCGCATTCTTATATATCTCCAAAACGGTTGATTTATTATATCATTCTTGCACACCAGACATGGAAATCCGTGATTTTACCCTGGGATAGATATTTATGTTCTGACCCTGGTGTTCCGACCCAATATCGAATATTCCCGCGTGTTTGATAAATGCACTGGTTGATTACAACCTCATGTGCGGCGTCGTCATGAGTGACGCCACCAAACACTCCTGTTGTGTCATCACAAAATGGCGGACGTCGGTAACCGAAGTGACTGCAGCATTAAAAATCCGCGCTAAAAATCGAAGGTGTGCAAGAAAAAGAATCCTATATGGGTGTGAGGGGTGGATAGAAAAATCCATCCCTCAGGATCACTGTCCGGCATCACTCGGCAAGCCTCGTGATGCCGGACAGTGTCCCTCGGGACGGATTTTTCCACCCACCCCTCAACCCATATAAGATTCTTATATTCTTATTAATAATCAAGACATAGTTTGTAGATGCTCGTTACAACCGCCTGTTTGAGCAATCACGAGCACCCACAGTATACGTCTTTGAATATAAATACGAAAACTAAGTATACCCCCATAAACCCCAGTTTTCTCTATATAAAGTATGGTTTATGGGGTGTTCATTTCACGGACTTGTTTACGTGATAAGTAACATATTCTCATGAGCTGGCTCAATTGACTTCGCTGCATTATTTGTTAAGCCATGAGCTCAACTAACTTCACTGCGTTATTTGTCAAGCCATGAGCTCAGTTGACTCCACTGCTTTATTTGTCAAGCCATGAGCTCAATTGACTTCACTGCATTATTAATCAAGCCATGACCTCAATTGACTTCACTGCATTATTTGTCAAGCCATAAGCTCAATTGACTTCACTGCTTTATCTGTCAAGTCATGAGCTCAATTGACTTGACTGCATTATTTGTCAAGCTATGAGCTCAATTGACTTCACTGTTTGTCAAGCCATTAGCCGAATTGACTTCACTGCATTATTTGTCAAGTCATGAGCTCAACTGACTTCACTGCATTATTTGTCAAGCCATGAGCTCAGTTGGCTCCACTGCTTTATTTGCCAATCCATGTGCCAAGCCATGAGCTCAATTTACTTCACTGCATTATTTGCCAAGCCATGAGCTCAATTGACTTCACTGCATTATTAAACAAGCCATGAGATCACTTGACTTCACTGCATTATTTGTCAAGCCATGAGCTCAATTCACTTCACTGCTTTATTTATCAAGCCACGAGCTCAATTGACTTCACTGCATTATTTGTCAAGCTATGAGCTCAATTGACTTCACTGCATGTCAAGCCATTAGCCCAATTGACTTCACTGCATTATTTGTCAAGTCATGAGCTCAACTGACTTCACTGCATTATTTGTCAAGCCATGAGTTCAATTGACTTCACTGCATTATTTGTCAAGCCATGAGCTCAATTGACTTCACTGCATTATTTGCCGAGCCATGAGCTCAATTGACTTCACTGCATTATTTGCCGGGCCATAAGCTCAATTGACCTCTCTGCATTATTTGTCGAGCCACGATCTCCATTGACTTCACTGCATTACTTGTCAAGCCATGAGCTCAATTGACCTCACTGCATTATTTGTCAAGCCATGTGTTGTCATATGCACCCTGTACAGGTCGGTACTTCGAGTGTCACGTAATACCAATCTAAGTACATCGGCTGTTTATTTTCTTTCCAAATGAAACAATTAAGAAGACGGCCTAATGGCTAAGATTGCTGACTCTTAATCATTAGGTCTCTTACTGCTGTGATTCGCGCCTCGCTTTTTCTCCGGGAAGCACTGTTTTCGCCCACGTCTGATTAACGATCGGCTCGAAATATGTGAAATAAACTTATTTCGTAAAACAAAACAGGAGAGAAAAAACAAACAAACAAAGGAATGAGGATAAAACATAGTTTGCTTGTTTGCAACGATTCAAAAAGTCAACTCTACAGAGTTTGAAAAGGTCTATCTGCCATAATCTGATTTGAGCAGGGTCAAGCAAAAACATATTTTCGAGCATGTACACTGAGTGAGAACTGAAATCTGCATACCCTTTTAGAACAGTGTCTCCACTGTCTATATGCTTTTGATGAACATGTGTCTGCGGGGGTGTTTGCTATGTGCACAGTTTTCCTTTCATGAACTGCTGTTTCGACCGCCATCCGTGTGACAAATTGCATATTTTCATTTAAAAAAGGAAAGAAAACAAGAGGGTCATGATGGCCCTGGATCGCTCACCTGATCCATAGAGTAAAAAGTGGGCCCCGGGGAGGGCCATTATTGACCCCCAGGGTTATAATGTGCATAATATGGAGGAAGGTCTAAAAAGGTTAAGCTTCATACCAAATATCAACTTAGGCTATAATTTGAACAATCTTAGCAAAGGTCCACTAGATGAAGCTACACACCAAATATCTTAGACCTGGGCCTTGCGGTTTCAGAGAAGAAGATTTTTTTTAAAGATATTCCCTGCATAAGCCTATGTAAAAACAAATGGCCCCAAGGTTTTTGGCCTCAGGGCTATAATTTAAACAGTCAAATCTTGGCAAAGGTCCACTAGATGAAGCTACACACCAAATATAAAGGACCTTGGCCTTGCTGTTTCAGAGAAGAAGATTTTTAAAGATTATCTCTATACAAGTCTATGTAAAACCAAAGGGCCCCGGGGCTGGGGCATTTGTGGCACGAGGGCTATAATTTGAAAAATCTTGGTAGAGGTCCACTACATGAAGCTCTATACCAAAATATCAAAGACATGGGCCTTGCAGTTTCAGAGAAGAAGATTCTTAAATATTTCCTTATATAAGTCTATAAATGGGGGCATTTTTGGCCCGAGGGCTATAATCTGAACAATCTTGGTAGACGTCCACAAGATGAAGCTTCATACAAAATATCAAACATCTGGGCCTTGCAGTTTCAGAGAAGATTTTTAAAGATTTCCCCTATATAAGCCTATGTAAAACCAAAGGGCCCCGGGGCGGGGGCATTTTTGGCCCCAGCACTATGATTTGAACAATCTTGGTAGGGGTCCACTAGATGAAGCTTCATACCAAATAGCAAAGATCTGGGCCTTGCAGTTTCAGAGAAGAAGATATTTAAAGATTTTCCCTATATAAGCCTATGTAAAACCAAAGGGCCCTGGGGCGGGGGCATTTTTCGCCCCAGCACTATAATTTGAACAATCTTGGTAGACGTCCACTAGATGAACCTTCATACCAAATATCAAAGACCTAGGCCTTGCGGTTTCAGAGAAGAAGATTTTTAAAGATTTTCCCTATATAAGCCCATGTAAACCAAAGGGCCCCAGGGCGGGGGCACTTTTCGATCCAGCACTATAATTTGAACAATCTTGGTAAACGTCCACTAGATGAACCTTCATACCAAATATCAAAGACCTGGGCCTTGCGGTTTCAGAGAAGAAGATTTTTAAAGTTTTTCCCTATATAACCCATGTAAACCAAAGGGCCCCGGGGCGGGGGCACTTTTCGACCCAGCACTATAATTTGAACAATCTTGGTAGGGGTCCACTAGATGAAGCTTCATACCAAATATCAAAGACCTGGGCCTTGCGGTTTCAGAGAAGAAGATTTTTAAAGATTTTCCCTATATAAGCCTATGTAAAACCAAAGGGTCCCGGGGCGGGGGCATTTTCGCCCCAGCACTATTATTTGAACAATCTTGGTAGGGGTCCACTAGATGAAGCTTCATACAAAATATCAAACACCTGGGCCTTGCGGTTTCAGAGAAGAAGTTTTCGGTGAAAAAAATCTATTTTTGGCTCCTGTGACCTATATGTGCAACGGACCGGAACCATTTGAACAACTTTGAAAGGGGACCATCTAAGGATCATTCCTGTAAAGTTTTGTCAAAATCCTATAAGTGGTTTAGGAGGAGATGTCGTTTGAAGAAATTGTTTACGCACGGACGGACGGACGCACGCACGGACGGACGGACGCACGACGGACAAAAAGTGATCCCAAAAGCTCATCTCGTCACTACGTGACGGTGAGCTAATAACAAAAAAAAAAAAAAAAAAACAAAGAAAGAAAACGGTCCTTTTTTCTGCTACAGATTTTTTGGGACTTATAGCCGATATTAAGATGAAATGACATCTTAAAGGAACTAATAGGGTTGAAGGAGTGGTCCGAGTCGCACCACTTTTCCAGCCTGTTTTCCCTTTAAAAAGTGGGGTTTTCAGGGCTGTTAACACAGACTTGTTAACATGATGTCACTAAATATTGATATATAAAGTTGGATGTTGAGAGAAAATACAAGTTAAATATTGAGAGAAAAATGAAAGTGAATACGAAATAGAGGTGGCAATGACCAGGAATCGAGACAATTAACCTGCACCTCACATCAAAGACACCAAAAGGAAAGAAACATAAACGATAAATAACTAGACCCTATAGCGGAAAGCCAAAGGACAGTTACTTTTCCACAAAATGGCCAATTGGCTATCTAAAAAAATATATATAAGCGATACACACACTCAAAAACGAACAATAACAAAAATAAACCGCGACAGAAGAACCGCCTTGGAACGATCGGTGAAAAGAATTTCACTGGGGAGCTTTCATCACGAAAACGCATCTACATAATTCTGACCCCCTTTAACCCCACTTTTGTATAGTAAAACTGGGGTTTACAGGGGTAAACATTATTTTTCTTTTTTTCTGCTCTAAAATATAGATTGCGGGTACTCGTTAGAACCGCCTCGATGAGGCGGTTGTAACGTGTACCCACAATCTCTATTTTGAGCAGAACATAAAGAAAAATATCAACATTTTTCGCCTTAAAATTTGCTTTTTTTTCCGGAGGCAAAACATACAATATATTTGAATAGGTGTGTTTTCGTAATGAATGGATTTTACGCGGCCACAATCCTGGCCCTTGATTCCCTTGATACAAGTTTATATTCTCTGATGATCAAGGAATTTACGCTTGCTATTCAAATTCAGTCTTTTGTATGAAATACACTTTCAATATTCTTTGACTATATGCATGAAATGTCAGTTTTAATACCTTATATTTGTCATGTTTAAAAAAATATATATTTATCTGTTTGTAACCATAGTAACATGTGTGAGCACCAGTTGTTTTTATAATTATAAATGGTACCGAAACAGACCCGTTATTTCATTATCTTATATATCTTACTTATCCTGCTGTTCACGACAACCCCTACTTTTGCAAACAGTATAGATCCAGATCAGATGGCTTATGAAGAATTTCCAAGAGCCTCAAGAATTTCAAATTAGCCATCGTAAAGGGACCATCGATGATCTATTCACTAAAGTTTAAATTTTACAGATTGGAATGATGCGTTTAAATCTGTTTCATCTGCATATGCTGTTTTTTACGAATACAATGTTTTTGACAAAATCCGAGATACATACAATTCAAAGTATGAACTCATACCCCAAAGCAAAAAGGGTATTTTCATTTAGCTGCAAATATTTAAACTTGTAACTATCAGATTCAAATTTCATACAAACGTACGCACAAAAAACGTTATCTTCACATGTACATGTACACGAATATACACTGTGAGAAACACAGCATCACGTGAACAAGTCCGTGAAATGAACACCACCTTAAACCCCACTTTTTATAGAGAAAACTGGAGTTTACGGGGGTATACATTATTTTTCTTATTTTTACTTCAAGACATAGGTTGTGGGTACTCGTAAGAACCGCCTCAACGAGACGGTTCTAACGATCACTCATGACCGGTGTTTGCAGTATTTATTAGAAACATATCAGGGATTTTCATCAGAAAAGTAGCCATTTTGGAGATGAGAAATATGCACTATGTCGCACGGGTGTTTTATCGTAATAGAAAGAACAACATTTTTAAGGGACAGTATTTTATCGTCCATGTCTTTTCAGGCTGCGCCCCGCCAAGCGAATTTGGGTCTTCGAGCATTCCGTCATGACAAATTTTAACTGCGCATGCCCAGCCATTCAGAGGGGCCTGGGATATGGCTTTCTGTCTGAAGGTTCCTCTTGATACACTGCTTAAATGAGCGAGCAGCGAAGGTTCTGGCGAGACTGCGCGGATGCACAGGCTCGCCTGAACCCTCACTGCTCGCATAGGCGATAAGTACCAAAATCGCTTGATAGTTGAAGTCAAGATATCCATTTCATCATTCTTTCACACATATATAGCCATTACGAAAACATGCCTATACAAATACTTCGTGAATTTTACCGCCTAATAACGAAAATTTAAGAGGAAAAATTGTGATATTTTTCTTATTTCTGCTCAAAATATAGATTGCGGGTGCACGTGTGAACCGCCTGCTGCTGGCGTTTCTAACGACTACACACTATCTTTATTTTAGATCAGAAATAAGACAAATAATGTTTACCCTTATAAATCCCAGTTTTACTACATAAAAGTTGGGTTCAAGGGGGTCAAAATTATATAGGCGTGTTTTCGTGATGGAGATGCTGAGCCGAGTCCTCATTGGACGTCTATGTTACAAGTCACCCTTTTGATCCACTGAACCAATGTCTCCGTGGAAGCATGCAGGATGCCAGGCCTCCGTCGTCCGTCAGTATTGTTCTCTGTGACCACTGGACTATTTTCAATACAATTTCATTGGCAACCTACAGGCAGAGTGGGGACGAAAATGGTTTAAATGGTCCAGGTCCCAGGATGGCCGCCATGCCAATATAGGGTAAAACCTTAAAAATCCTCTTCAGTCTCCAGGACCACTAGCTAGTTGCCTTGAAACTTGTTTTTAGCTCACCTGTCACGTAGTGAGAAGGTGAGCTTTTGTGATCACATTTTGACCGTCGTGCGTGCCTGCGTGCGTCCGTACGTCCCTAAACAATTTCAAAAAAGTATATCTCTGATACCCTATGGCCAATCTTGATCACATTTCATGAGAAGCATCATCAGGTAGGGGGAAAGGCTCCATAAGGTTTTGGGGCTGATCAGAATTCTGGTTGCCATGGAAACAAAAAGGTTTCATAGACTTATAATGGGGGAAAACGACATCTCCATTTTTTCTCGGCCATTTCTTATCCGATCTTCATCAAACTTGCAGATAACTAGGAGGGGCCTACGTCGAGTTCGAATTTGGGCTGCACGGGACAAACAGCTTTGGAGTTACATGTATCTGCCCTTGAGCATAAATATAAGTGAAAAATGGTGTCTCCAGCTTTTCTCAGCCGTTTATGATCTGATCTTTTTAGCTCACCTGTCACGTAGTGACAAGGTGAGCTTTTGAGATCACATTTTGTCCGTCGTCTGTCGTGCGTGCGTCCGTTAACACTTTCAAATAAGTATATCTCCAATACCCCATGGCCAATCTTGATCAAATTTCATGATAAGCATCATCAGGTAAGGGGAAAGGCTCCATTAGGTTTTGGGGCTGATCAGATCGGAATTCTTGTTGCCATGGAAACAAAAAGGTCCCATAGACTTATAATGGGGAAAACGACGTCTCCACTTTTTTCTCGGCCATTTCTGATCCGATCTTCCATAAACTTTCCATAAACGAGGACAAGCATAAAATCTTGTACGAGTTCGAATTTGGTTTGTTTCTGACCAGCGTTTTTCCAGTTACACCCCCTTGAGCGTGAAAAATTTTCCCATAGACTTATACGGAGGAAAACGTCGTATCAAATTTTCTCAGCCATTTCTGATACGATCTTCATCAAACTTGCAGGTAGTCTACGTCGAGTTCGAATTTGGGCTGCACGGGACAAACAGCTGAGTTACCTGCCCTTGAGCATAAATATAATTTAAAAATGGTGTCTCCAGCTTTTCCCAGCCGTTTATGATCTGATCATTTTTTAACTTTTCATAAACGAGGACAAGCATAAAATCTCAGACGATTTCGAATGTGGTTTGAATCTGACCAGTGGTTTTCCAGTTACATTTCCTTGAGCGTGAAAAATTTTCCCATAGAATTACAATGGGGCAAACGAGGTCTCCACTTTTTCTCAGCCATTTCTGACCCGATCTTCAGCAAACTTGCAGATAACTGGGAGGGGCTTACAGTCTATGTCGAGTTCGAATTTGGGCTGCACGGGACACACAACTTTGGAGTTACCTGCCCTTGAGCATAAATATAAGTGAAAAATGTTGTCTTCAGATTTTCCCAGCCGTTTATGATCTGACATTTTAGTTCACCTGAGCCCAAGGCTCACAAGGTGAGCTTATAGTTTAGGTAGGCATCCGTCCGTCGTCCACACCTTTGAACTTGAATATCTAAGTGACTAGCTGGCCAATCCCAATCAAATACGATTACAAAAAGCCCTTTCCACCCAATGAAACCAATAGGGTCCTTATGCATTGGCGGTCCAACTGGCACCACTTTTCCTAAGCAGGCTTAGAACCCGTTTACCGGTAATCACGTGTGGTCGGTTCCAGCTCTGCATAGAAGCACCATGTAGCCCAGTCTATTTCTTCAAGCCCCGATGTGCATTCTTAAAATATCATTAATGATTTTCTGGTACACAGGTGAGCGATATAGGGCCATTGCCCTCTTGTTTTAGCATCCTGTGACGGAATACTACAAAGTGTATTCAAATAATTACCCTTTGTTGAATCAACATATTTTTCTGACGGGCCAGGTTTCTTTGACAATTAATTATGTGGAAACATTAAATTTACAAAATCATTGCGTTTCCAACAGCAAAGACTTTGTCAAAGAAAACGTTGCCAATGAATCCTTACAAAAGTTTCATTATCAAAAAAATATTAGCTCATGTGTTTACAGCTGCATAACAGAAGAAGACACATCTAGTTTACTTTTTCTGGGATCAAGCTCTTACCCTGATGCCCCAGCATTCATCATTGGCTCACAGGGTGTGAAGAAACTGTCCCAAAGTTTAAATCCTCACAAAGCATCTAGACCAGACAAGTTACCCTCCCCACCACCAAGTTCATCAACGGCCCTGGCCCATCGGGGCTTGAACAAATAGATGATCTGCATGATGATTCCACGACGCGATGCGAGTCGTACCGTCCATGCTAATAACATGTTCTAACTAGAAATGTGTCCAGACGACACAGATGCCCCCGCCAAGGGCCCCGCCTCACCCCGAAAACCCATGTTGCAACAAAATTTTCTAAGTGTGTAACATTGTTATCAGGAACATTTGTGAGGAGTTATATTGATATTGGTGAAAAAATGTAAGCGCTAGAGCAATGACAAAGTTTTTTCTAAAAATAGCCACAGTGACCTTGACCTTGAAAGTCGAACTCGCTCGAGGTATTGTCATAAGGAAATTTTGTGTGAAGTTATACTGAAATCAGTGAAAAAATGTAGTCGCTAGAGCGATAACAAAATTTTTTCTAAAAATAGCCACAGTGACCTTGACCTTGAAAGTCGAAATCGCTCGAGATATTGTCATAAGGAACATTTGTGTGAAGTTATATTGAAATCGGTGAAGAAATGTAAGCGCTAGAGCGATGCCAAAGTTTTTCTAAAAATAGCCACAGAGACCTTGACCTTGAAAGTGGAACTTGCTGGAGATATTGTCATAAGGAACATTTGTGTGAAGTAATATTGAAATTGGTGAAAAAATGTAAGCGCTAGAGCAATGACAAAGTTTTTCTAAAAATAGCCACAGTGACCTTGACCTTGAAAGTCAAACTCAATCGAGATACTGTCATATGGAACATTTGTGTGAATTTATTTTGAAACCAGTGAAGAAATGCAGGCGCTAGAGCGATGACAAAGTTTTTTCTAAAAATAGCCACAGTGACCTTGACCTTGAAAGTCGAAATGGCTCGAGATATTGTCATAAGGAACATTTGTGTGAAGTTATATTGAAATCAGTGAAGAAATATAGACGCTAGAGCTATGTTGTGCCAGGGGATAATTAAAAGTATTTAAGTCTGTGACCTTGACCTTGAGCTCATGGGCATGGGTGGGGGTATCCCTGACTAAAATGGACAGGTACCTAACATCATACCACATATATAAACTCAATCCATCGCACGATTTGGAAAATATCAACTCTTAAAATATCTAATTAAAAATTTCTAAGTCTGTGACCTTGACCTTGAAGCCATAGGCATGAGTGGGGGTATTGCCAAATAAACATTTGTACCGGTATCTATCATCATAGCATACATAAGCCAAATCCAAAATATAGTTTGGAAAATTTGAGCTCTTCAAAATCTTTCACATTAAAATTGTCCAAGTCTGTGACCTTGACCTTGAGGTCATAGGCATGGGTGGGGGTATTGCTGAATAAAACATTGTACCTATATCTATCATCATATGAACCAAAGCCATCATAAAAGTTCAGATTCTACCAGGTACAAATACCTTAACTGGAGTCTTTAACATGGAAAATTTCTAAGTCCATGACCTTGACCTTGAGGCCATAGGCATGGGTGGGGTTATCGCTGAATAAAACTTTGGACCTATATCTATAATCATATCAAATATGAACCAATTCCATCAAATGGTTTGGAAAATATGTGTTCTGAAATGTTCAGGTCTAACCGATTACA
Organism: Lucinisca nassula; assembly: GCA_963580285.1. Lineage (NCBI taxonomy): Eukaryota > Metazoa > Mollusca > Bivalvia > Lucinida > Lucinidae > Lucinisca > Lucinisca nassula. Next base: position 42,577,259 of record OY757017.1, read on the forward strand.
AAAACCTTAACCTGAGGCTTTAACATTGAAAATTTCTAAGTCTGTGACCTTGACCTTGAGGTCACAAGCATGGGTGGGGATATTGCTTAATTAAACTTTGGACCTATATCTATCATCATACCAAAGATGAACCAGCTCCATCAAATGGTTAGGAAAATACGAGTTCTAAAAGTTCAGGCTCTACCTGTTACAAAAACTTTAACCTGAGGTTACAGGATCACGTACACACGTACGTACGTACAAACACACGTACAGACGGACGTACACACGTACGGACAACCGAAAAACTATATGCCCCCGGCATCATATGATGCGGGGGCATAAAAAGGGTTATCCTTTAGAAACAAGGAATACACCACAGAACTGAAAAATATGGAGTGTACATGTTTTCTGGGCCTGACTAGCTAGTTTATGCCAATTAGGCCTCATCAGTGACCCTCAAATATTCTCAAAATTCAGCAATGGAATCAGTGATTCCAAAGAACAAGAAAATATAAACTACACTTTGATGCAGGGCAGGGAGACTTTTTACGGCCGAGACAAATTCCAAGACACCAGCTGTAGTGACGTTAAATATGTTCTATAAAAGGGTTATCCTTTGAAAACAAGGAAAACATCACAGAACTGGAAACTATGGAGTGCACATGTTTTCTGGGCCAGACTAGCTAGTTTCGGCCAGCCCTATTGGTTTCATTAAGTAACCGGGCTTGAGATGTCATTTCATCTCAATATCGGATGAAAGAGCCACAGAACTGGAAGCAACGTCTCCAAAATGATCTACACAGTGTTGACGGGGACGTTAAACCTCATATCAATCCAAGTTCTTTAAAGGAGCTGATCTTTACAGCTTCACTAAAAAGGGCGAAGTTCCAGATGATTGGAAGACAGCTGATGTCACGTAAATCTTCAAAAAGGACCATCTAACTTCAGACCAATTTCACGGACAGCCATCCGCAAGGTGATGGAACATATCCTCTACAGCCAGATAATGCAGCATCTCGATGTCCACAACAGCCTATCTCGATGCCCTGCAACACGGTTTCGTAAGAAACGGTCATTAGAAAGTCAACTAATCCTGACAATCCAAGACTAGACCTGAAGACGGGGAGAAGACAGTCGAACTTCGATGGCTCGAACACCTTTGGGACCTCGAAAATCCCTTCGAGACAGGGGTAGTTCGAGCCACTGAGGGTTACTGTCAGGAGGCATAACGAGATACTTGTAGACATCTTTTCGGTGTTCTACAATGAAAATGTATGCTGTGTGTACTCATTAGAATCGCCTCGATGAGGCGATTCTAATGAGTACACACAGCATACATTTGCAAGATAAGACTAAAATCTCCTTAATTATCCCCCACTATTTCTTATGTAGAGGAATTCGCTAGGGGCTCAAGAATGGGTTCGACACATCCATGGTAAACGAGCCATCGGTGTTCGAGCCATCGAAGTTCTACTGTATTTTCAAAGGGAAAAACTCAAAACGTTTAAGTGCAAGAGTTATAATTCTTGTACTCTACACGTGAAGAAAGCTTGAACGGTTTTAATGTTATAGAGCGGACACAATTTAGTTACTGAAAGATTTCCACAGGAAATAACTCAAAAAGGTATAAATGCCGGAGTCAGTTCTTGCGCTCTGTACGTCGACTAATGTGGATTAATATTGATATGAAGTTTCACGATTATAGCTTGAACGGTTTTCCATTTATGTCGCCCCCGCCCATTGGGGCTTGAAGAAATAGTTGGGCTGCATTATGCTTCCACGCAGAGCTGAAACTGACCGCACACGAGTACTAGTAAACCGCTTAGAGGATCTAAGCATGTCAAGGCTAAGCGGGATGAGTCGGACCGTCCATGCGTAAAAACCCTATTGGTTTCATTGGACGACAGGGCTTGAGATGTCATTTCATCTCAATGTCGGGTAAAAGTCCCACAAAATTTAAAGCAACGTCGCCAAAATGACCTGTTTAGTGTTGACGGGGACGTTAAACCCCAAATCAAACAAACAAATTTCCATTTATTCGCGGATAAGAGTTGTTGCGGAAAAACTTTCAAGGGAAAAAACTAAAAAAAAAAAAAAAAAAAAAAAAAACAATTATAAAGAAAAGAGTCATAGTTCTTGCGCTCTGCACGTCGTCAAATAGTGATTGATATTTCTATGAATTTTCGAGATGATAGCTTAAACAGTTCTCCAGTTATTCAGCGGACACGATTTTGTTGAGAAAAACTTCCAAGGGAAATAACGCAAAAAGTATAAACGCAAGAGTTATAGTTCTTGCACTTTGCACGTCGTCTAATATAAAATAAAAGTTATATGAAGTTTCGTGAAGGAGTTGCGAAGACAAGACACCTAGTGTAAAATGTTGACAGAAAGACGGACGGACAACCGGACAGACTGACGCCCGAACGGACGGAAACTTTGACGCCTATGTCTTCCTGCTAAAGCAGGTGCGACAATATAAGTTTACATGGGTATATATTATTTTCATGAATATGCTCAAAAAAGATTGTTGGTACTCGTTAGAACCGCCTCGACGAGGCGGTTCTAACAAGTACGAACAATCTATGTTTTGAACAGAAATATGAAAAGTATCATATATCAGCTCAAAAACAGATTGTTGGTACACGTTAGAACCGCCTCGTCGCGATTCTAACTAGAACGAACAATAAATGCTTTGAGCAGAAATATGAAAAACATCACTATTTTTAGCTAAAAAATCAGTTTTGGGCCAATATATTTGAAAAGGCCTATTTTCTTAATGTCTAGTATTTCATTCTTATTGCTCTCACTATATAGGCCAATGTTAAGTCTCTCGTCCTTGATTTCTCAGGGCCTTTAAAAGCTACAAACCTCAAACTTTGTGTACAATGGAATAGCAGGGTTTGTTCGATTTCATGTTTAACGTACCCTTTCACACTATAGGGGTTATTTTGGAGACGTTGCTTCCAATACCTGGCATTGAGATGAAATGACATCTTAAGCCCTGCCGCCCAATGAAACTAATAGGGTTTATGCGCACGCACCACTTTGCCCGGGCAGGCTTAGACCCTCCACGCAGTTTACCAGTTCTCATGTGCGGTTTGTTTCAGCTCTGCGTAGAAGCACCACACAGCCCAAGTTTTTTCTCCAAGTCGGATGGGTGGGGGCCAACAATGCAACGGTACATGTAGTGACATGCTGTGTACGAGACACTGGGAATCCTCAGCTTCTTTGTTCACCCGTTCTTTCATTATTCTTTCTCTCCATATTGACCCAAATTAAATTTGTCAACAAAGATTTCTCAAAAACAATAACGATTACGAGAGAATCCCACAAATCGGTTTACTAGGCGAGTTCGTGTACAAAACAATTGGCTTTCTTGGCTGTTCTTTTCTTTCCATTTCGTCAAGGATTTCACAGGAACTGCAAAAGCAATTTTGTTGACTTATGGCTTTCTGACTGGTGATCAGGCAGTCGCGGGTTTCGATCTCGTTTTTGTAGTATGTGCGAGTCCGAGGTGTCGTTTTACTATTTAATTAATCGAAGTTCAAGATATCTATCTATATCTGGATTTTTACATATCTATATATGCAAATGAATAATGGATATCATAAGACAAATTTATAGATACCAAGAAATATATATTACATATCATCGATTACATTTTATGATATCAAAAATACTGCTAATTATAGATATCAATGTTAATTACAGGTATCTATAATTTGTTTTATAGATATCTATGATTTATTTAAAGATATTTATTATTTGTTTTATAAAAATAAAGGATACCATTTAATATTAACATATATCTATCAATAACATTAGATATATATTATTTATCTGATGATATCTATAATATATGTAAAGGGATATCTATAATTCCAATTATAGATATCTTTTATTAGATATATAGATATCAAATTTTGAGAATCTTTTTTGAATATAAAAATAACATTTATTGATATCCATAATATATTTTCTGATATCCATTATGGAAAATTGTCATATCTATAATTCAGCCTTTTAAACGGTATCTATATTTTTTTAGATATCTATATATGCAAAGGAATAATGGAAATCATAAAACAAATTTATATATATCAAGAAATATATATTGCATATCATTGATTAGATTTTATGATCTCAAATATACTAACAATCATAGATATCAATGTTAGTTATAGATTTCTATAATGTGATTTATTGATATGTATAATTTGATTATTTAGATATCTATGATTTGGTTTATAGATTTCTACAATAAAAATATAGGATACCAATAAATATTATAGGATATCTATAAATAATATTAGATATCTTTTATTTATTTTATGATATCTATATGTTTAGCGATATCTATAATTCTAATAATAGATATCTATTATTCGATACATAGATATCAAATATTGAAGAACAGTTTTGGATATCAGTAATAACATTTATTGATATCCATACAACATTTTCTGATATCTATTACTGAAAATTGTTTTATCTATTATTCAACCTTTTATATGATATCTACGACTTGAATTTATGATACTATATATGCAAAGGAATAATGGATATCATGAAAAAAAAAATAAAAAAAACATATAGATATCAAGAAATATATATTACATACCATTGATTACATTTTATGAATAAAAAATATTGATAAGTATAGATATCAATAATATTAATTATAGATATGTATTATTTGATTTATAGATATATAGAAATTGTATTAAATAGTTCAACGGCACCCCATACTAAAGCGGAGGTTTAAACAGATCCTCTAATAGTTCTAGTTTGTTCTTCTACCGTTCTATAACCAACCATTTCTGTTGCTAACAAGGTCAAAATGTCAATACATGTATTTACAAAGGGTCATAACTCAAGAAAAAATATTTTTAAGAATTCAGTTCAAGGTTAAGCAGGTTTTCTAATTATCAACTCCAATATATCCATAAAGTTTCAAGACTCTATCTTTAATACTTTTTGGGACATTTTGCGGACAAGGTAAAATGCCCAAATTTAGAAAGGGTCATAGCATTTGTCTGATTTGATGCAAAATATATCAGGTCATCTCTCATCCCTAGCAATCAATCATCAAATAGCCAAGCTCTAGCTCCACCTTTTTTTTTTTAGATATTTTGCTTACAAAATTTACAAAGGGTGAATTACTTTTCAGAATTTAATCAAAAGAGAATCAGGTCATTCACTCCTCACTAGCAATCTTATCACCGTTACTCCAACCGCTTTTGAGATATTTTGCTGACAAGGAAAACAAGAGCACCGCATGCGGGTGCCAACGCTCGGCTGCAGTTTCTTTTAGTTAAACAACAAGAGGACCAAGATGGTCCTGTATAGCTCACCTGAGCTAACAGATTCAAAGCTTCAGAAAGTGCCAACCTTTACTGAAAGATTTATCAAAGGACAAAGTGATGACATGGTAAGCCTTTTCTGCAATCAAGTATAATGTAACTCTGTGATAAATCAGTTGACCTCATTGGTTTTCCAACTCATTCAAGCTTTTATTCCTGATTTGCTTATATGTAACTTTCAAGAAAATCCGATAACAAGAGGGCCCAATGGCCCTATATCGCTCACTTGTGTACCAGAAAATCATTAGTGTAGGAGACCACTTGACATTGCTACATACTAAATATCTAAGCTCAGGCAAAGCGGTGTCCATGCTTATAAACCCTACTGGTTTCATTCGGCGACAGGGCTTGAGATGTAATTTCATCTCAATGTCGGGTAAAAGTCACACAAAATTGGAAGAGACATCTCCAAAATGACCTATACAGTGTTGACGGGGATGTAAAACCTCAAATCAAACAAAATCTGTGCCTTATGTTTTTTTGAGAAGAAGATTTTTTGAAGTTTTTTTTCCAGTATAAGTCTAAAGGAGCTAATGAGCCCTGGGTTTTGGCCAATTTTGACCCAAAGGGCATGGTTGGCAGGATTTATGTAGGCGACCATTTTGTGTTGCTATATACTAAATATCTAAGGTCTGTACTTCATGGTTTCAAAGAAGATGTTTGAAGCTTTTTTCCATTATAAGTTTGTTGGAGTTAAGGGGCCACAGGATTTGGCCAATTTGGACCCCAGGGGCATGATTGGCAGGATTCATATAGGCGACCACTTGACATTGCTACATGCTAAATATCTAAGCTCTGGGACTTATGGTTTCAGGGAAGAAGATTTTTGATTTTTTTTCCCCATTTTAAGTTGTTTTTTTTTTGTGTGCGTGTTTTTTTTTCATTATAAGGGCCCTGTGGTTTCATAGAAGAAGATTTTTGAAGTTTTTCTAATTGTAAGTCTATGGAAGCTATAGAGCCCTGGGGTGTGGCCAATTTGGATCCCAGGGGCATAACTGGCAGGATTTATGTAGGTGGCCACTTGACATTGCTACATACTAAAAATCTAAGCTCTGGGCCTTATGGTTTCATAGAAGAAGATTTTTAAAATTTTTCTCCATTATAAGTCTATTGGTGGTGATGAGCTTGGGCGTGGCCAATTTTGACCCCATGGGCAGGGTTAGCAGGATTTATGCAGCCGGCTATTTTAAGTTGCTAGATACTAAATATCTAAGTTCTGTGCTTCACAGTTTCTGAGAAGAAGATTTTTGAAGCTTTTTTTCCATTATGAGTCTATGGGAGCTAAGGGGCCCCGTGGCGTGGCCAATTGGGACCCTAGGGGCATGATTAGCAGGAAATATGTAGGTGACCACTTGCCAATGCTACATGCTAAATACCTAAGCTCTGGGCCCTGTGGTTTCAGAGAAGAAGATTTTTGAAGCTTTTTTTTCCATTATGAGTCTATGGAGCTAAGAAGGTCCCAGGGTGTGGCCTATTTGGACCCCAGGGGCATGATTGGCAGGATTTATGTAGGTGACCACTTGTCATTGCTACATGCTAAATATCTAAGCTCTGGTCCCTGTGGTTTCAGAGAAGAAAATTTTTGAAACTTTTTTCCATTATGAGTCTATGGGAGCTAAGGGGGGTCCCGGGGTGTGGCCCATTTGGACCCCACGGGCATGATTGGCAGGATATATGTAGGTGACCACTTGCAATTGCTACATGCTAAATATCTAAGCTCTGGGCCCTGTGGTTTCAGAGAAGAAGATTTTTGAAGCTTTTTTTTCCATTATGAGTCTGTAGGAGCTAAGGGGCCCCGGGGCGTGGCCCGTTTGGACCCTAGGGGCATGATTGGCATGAATAATGTAGGTGACCACTTGCTGTTGCTACATGCTAAATATCTAAGCTCTGCGGGCTGTCGTTTCAGAGAAGAAGATTTTTGAAGCTTTTTTCCATTATGAGTCTATGGGAGCAAAGGGGCCCAGGGCGTGGCCCATTTGGAACCGAGGGGCATGATTGGCAGGAATTATGTAGGTGACCGATTGCTGTTGCTACATGCTAAATATCTAAACTCTGGGCCCTGTGGTTTCAGAGAAGAAGATTTTTGAATCTTTTTTTTTTTTTCCATTATGAGTCTATGGGAGCTAAGGGGCCCCTGGGCGTGGCCCATTTGGACCCTAGGGCATGATTGGCAGGATTTATGTAGGTGACCACTTGCCGTTGCTACATGCCAAATATCTCAGCTCTGGGCCCTGTGGTTTCAGAGAAGAAGATTTTTGAAGCTGTTTTCCATTATGAGTCTATAGGAGCTAAAGGGCCCCGGGGCGTGACCCGTTTGGACCCCAGGGGCATGATTGGCAGGAATTATGTAGGTGACCACTTGCCGTTGCTACATGCTAAATAGTTAAGCTCCGGGCCCTGTGGTTTCAGAGAAGAAGATTTTTGAAGCTTTTTTTTTTCCATTATGACTCTATGGGAGCTAAGGGGCCCCGGGGTGTGGCCAATTTGGACCCCAGGGACATGATTGGCAGGAATTATGTAGGTGACCACTTGCCATTCTTACATGCTAAATACCTAAGCTCTGGGCCCTGTGGTTTCAGAGAAGAAGAGTCTGTAGGAGCTAAGGGGCCCCGGGGCGCGGCCCGTTTGGACCCCAGGGGCATGATTGGCATGATAAATGTAGGTGACCACTTGCTGTTGCTACATGCTAAATATCTAAGCTCTGCGGGCTGTGGTTTCAGAGAAGAAGATTTTTTAAGCTTTTTTTCCATTATGAGTCTATGGGAGCGAAGGGGCCCCGGGGCGTGGCCCATTTGGAACCCAGGGGCATGATTGGCAGGAATTATGTAGGTGACCACTTGCCATTGCTACATGCTACATATCTAAGCTCTGGGCCCTGTGGTTTCAGAGAAGAAGATTTTTGAAGCTTTTTTTTCCATTATGAGTCTATGGAAGCGAAGGGGCCCCCGGGCATCGCCCATTTGGAACCCAGGGGCATAATTGGCAGGAAGTATGTAGGTGACCACTTGCCGTTGCTACATGCTGAATATCTAAGCTCTGGGCCCTGTGGTTTCAGAGAAGAAGACATTTTATTTTTTTCCTATTGTAAGTCTATGGGAGCTATATGTTGCCATGGCAACCAGAATTCCAATCTGATCAGCCCAAAAACCTTATGCAGCCTTTCCCCCTACCTGATGATGCTTCTCATGAAATTTGATCAAGATTGACCATGGGGTATTAGAGATATACTTATTTGAAATTGTTCACGGACGGACGCACAGACGGACGGACGCACGCACGACGGACGACGGACAAAAAGTGATCACAAAAGCTCACCTTGTCACTACGTGACAGGTGAGCTAAAAACTGAAGGGACCATGGCGTTGACAAGGTCAAAAATAAGCAATTAACTGCCGCAATCAAAGGGATGTTAATATATGATAAACAGGCAAACCTCACAAGTTTTCAAACTCCTCCGAGCTTTTCTGCCTTAATAACTTGGATGTAAGTTTCAAGAAGATCTGATCAAAACTAAAGGGGCTACAGTGATGACAAGGTCAAAACTAAGCATTTTCAGCAAAGAAGTGCACATAACTCATAACCGACATCGCTAATTTTCGAACTTATCCAAGCTTTATACCCAAACTTATTTGTATGTGAGTTTCAGGAAGATCCGATCAAACCCGATGATGACAAGGTTAACAAGAGGACCAAGATGGTCCTTTATTGCTCACCAAAGCTAAGAGATTCAGTTTCACGAAGTGCAAACTTTTACTGAAGGATTTATTGGAGGACAAGGTGATGGCATGGTAAGCATTTTCTGCAATCAAGTAGAATGTTACTCTATGATACATCAGCTGACCTCACCGGTTTTCAAACTCAGTCAAGCTTTTATTCCTGACTTGCTTACATGTAACTTTCAAGAAGATCAGATATAAACTGAAGAGGCTATGGTGATGACAAGGTCAAAATAAATGGGCCAACTTGGCCAGTTTCCTAAAACTCATCCGAATTTTTAAATCCAGCCACCTTACATATAAGTTTCAGAAAGATCCGATCAAAACTGAAGGGGCTACTTTGATGATAAGGTAAAAATCGGCATTTTCAGCAATAAAAAGGCACGTAACTCTTTGATAAATGTGCCGACTTGGCCTGTGTTCGAACTCATCTGAGGTTTTATTACCAGTCACCTAACATACAAGTTTCAGAAAGATCCGATCAAAACTGAAGGGGCTACGGTGATGACAAGGTAAAAAATTGGCATTTTCAGCAATCAAAGTGACGTTACTCTATGATAAATGGGCCGACTTGGCCGGTTTTCGAACTCATCCCAGATTTTATCCCCAGACACCTTACATGTAAGTTTAAGAAAGGTCCGGTCAAAACTTACGGGGCTACGGTGATGACAAGGTCAACATCAATCAAAGGGACATAACTCTATGGTAAGTGGCCCCGGGAGGGGCCAATATTGGCCCAGGACAATAATTTGCACAATCTTGTTAGAGGTCCACTAGATGAAATTTCATGCCAAATATAAAAGACCTGGGCCTTCTGGTTTCTGACGAGAGGATTTTTAAAGGTTTTCCCCTATAAGTCTATGTAAAACCAGTGGGCCCGGCATGGGAATATTTTTGCCCCAAGGCCATAAATTGAACAATGGTAGAGGTCCTCTAGATGAAGCTTCATAGCAAACATCATAGACAGCGGCCTTCTGCTTTCAAACGAGCAGATTTTTAAAATGTTTCCCTATATAAGTCCATGTGAAGTTGGCCCCTGGCCAAGGTCCAGTTTTGGCCCTAGTTCTATAATTTGAATAATCTTGGTAGAGGTCCTCTACAGATGAAGCTTCATACCAAATATCAAGGACCTGGGCCTTCTGGTTTCAGACGAGAAGATTTTTAAATGTTTTTACTATATAAGATTATGTAAAACTTGTGGGCCCAAGCAGTAATTTTTATTCGGTCCCTGGGCTATATTTTGAACAATCTCGGTAGAGGTACACTAGATACAACTTCATACCACATATCAAACATCTGGGCCTTCTTGTTTCAGACAAGAAGATTTTAAAAGGTTTTCCTCATATAATTCTAAGTAAAACTGGTGGGCCCCGGCGCGGGGGGCGGTTTGGCTCCAGGGCTATAATTTGAACAATCTTGGTAGAGGTCCATTAGATGAAGCTAAAAATCAAATATCAAAGACCTAAGCTTTGTGGTTTCAGAGAAGATTTTTTAAGTTTTCAGTTGAAAAAAGTCTATCTTTGGCTCCTGTGACCTAGGTTTGCAACGGACCGGAACCATTTGATTTGTTTGTATTGGAGTTTAACGGCCCAGTCAACACTATTTAGGTCATTTTTGAGCCGGTCAGTTAACCTATCAACACTTTCCTGGGCAGGCTTATACGCAAGCGGTTAACCAGTACAGTGCACATTCTTTCGCCAGAAACTGACAACTGCCCTTCTTGAATCAGCGGAAGGGAGAGAATGACCGTAGAAAAGATTTCATGATCAATCTCCACGAAAGAATGTTGCCGACCCCGGCGGGAGTCGAACCCGCGTCCTCCTGATCACCAGTCAGACGCGCATCCAACTGAGCCACTGAGGCCGGCTGGAACCATTTGAACAACTTTGAAAGGTGACCACCTATGGATCACTCCTGGGAAATTTGGTTAAAATCTGAACAGTGGTTTAGGTTTCAGTGAGTGTTGGAGTTTTACATCCAACCAACAGCTAAGGTTATATGGAGTCAGGACCTCGGTTTCAAGACTCATCTGAAAGTCTGGAGAAGCCCGGGATCGATTCTGCAAACCCTCATTTACAAGGGGAGTAGCGTATCCACTATACCACGGAGGCTTCCATGGTTTAGGAGCAGATGTCGTTTGAAGAAATTGTTTATGCACGGATTCACACACTGACAAAAAGTGATCCCAAAAGCTCCACTCGTCACAGGTGAGCTAAACAGCATTTTCCCTTCAATATTGTAGGATTTGTTAGTAGCGGACTGAGTTAGCATCTCGGGAGCTAATTCTTTCTGTAAAGAGTTGTTATCCGTTAAAATAATTTTAAGACATCATCTGCTAGTGCTTTAATCTTGTTTATTGGGTCGTTTACGGATGTGTTGTTGCCACGAGTTTTTAATCTTGTTTATATGGTATGGTGTTCGCGCATGCCAGACAATTGTGTAAGGTGTCCGTGTCGAAACATTTAAAATTTATTTTCAATGTACGACTTTTGTTTTGTTTGTTTGATTTGAGGTTTAACATCCCCGTCAACACAGTATAGGTCATTTTGGAGACGTTGCTTCCAATTTTGTGGGACTTTTACCCGGTAGTGAGATGAAATGACATCTCAAGCCCTGTCGCCCAATGAAACCAATAGGGTTTATAAGCAGGGACGGTCCGCCTCGCACTGCGGTTCCTGGACAGGCTTAGATCCTCTAAGCGGTTTACCAGTACTAGTGTGCGGACGATTTCAGCTCTGCGTGGAAGCATCGTGCAGCCAATCTATTTCTACAAGCCCCGATGGGCGGAAGCGGAAACAATGTACGAATGTAACAATTCTGTATACATGGTTAAATAATGCTTGTTTGTTTGATTTGAGGTTAAAGGTCCCCATCAACACTATTTAGGTCATTTTGGAGACCTTGCTATGATCATGTTGATCCTTACAATGTGACCATTGCCAGAATTATTTCAGATGTTTTTGCCGATGGAAAACCATAGGAAGACTTCCAAAATCTTGGACATACCCTTCTCGGCATTAACTTCTTTTCTTCGTTCAGGTCAATAGGCATGGGGGTGAAGCTTGCTTACCAAGCAATGCTTACTAACCTAGGACGCCTGATTACGCTCTTCTAGAGTCCATATCTGTTGGTCGAAACATTGATATTTGTCATTTGTCTATGGATTAATGATTTTCAATTAACGCTTTGGTACTACGACCTAAACTGCTTCAAATTGCGTGGGACTTTATCCGACATTGAGATGAAATGATATCTTGATCCCTGCCGCAATATGAAATCAATAGGGTTTATAAGTACGGACGAGCTGGCTTGCACCACTTTGACTGGGCAGGTTTTGACCTTTTAAAGGCATTTATTCTTTGACAGTAGGACACACCGTGTGTTCATAATTGTTTTATTGCCCCCCAGCGATATACTGTCTATAGCAGATCAAAGGCGGCCTTTAATTGGGTGATTAGTGGCTCCTGTTGAATCCCCTGACTGAGGCACTAAAGAGGAAAATCAATAAGGTACACTGAAGTAATTATTGATTTTCCCTGTTACGAGATGGAATAGGAAACCTCTCTGGTGCTTATGCACATCTGAATTATTTTAGTAGGTATATGGTAGGGCGGTGCGAGTGAAATATTTTAGGTGAAATATGGTAGGCAAAATTTGCTGCTCCATGCACAAGTCATGCACATATCATACAATGTATGCATGAGTGGTTTGTGGAGATTGGTTTTACAATACAGGGGGCCGCTATAAGGCTGAGTTCTATAAAAATTTGCCTAAAAATCGCTAACCGCCAAATTGTGCCATATATGATTTTCATTCCCGTCACGTGTTGTGTGGGTGTTCGTTTTGACAGGAGTCATGGCATTGATTTATAGGGTCGTTTCATCATTTTTTTTTCCTATGGGAAATATACTATTTGAACGCAAATCCATTATCTACTCGATTTTTGCTATCTGGCTTTAATTGTGGACGGTATCTCCACATCGCCACGATTTTAGCAAGCTAATACAAGAGGCCCAAGAGGGCCTGTCGCTCTACCGGCTAGCTTCAGACAATTGTCATATTTATTACATTAACCAATGGTATACTAGTTGACTCTTCTATTGCTATATGTTGGACCAGTCCATTTGTCATATAAGGGGTGTCAGGCCTATTTTGTTTCTATTTTTGATGGAAAATTCTGTTAGCAAATAGTGCAGGCCATGATCAGACATGGTGTTCTGTGGGGTCTGATCTTGGCCAGCACTGTTTGCCAAGGTACCCATTTAGGGTTTTCCCGCATGCAATGGGTATAAAAGAAACAAGTGATCCACCCAAGGAATGTCCATTCTATATTTTTTGGACCCCAGAGCCATGGTTGGCAGGATTTATGTGAGTGACCATTTGGCATTGCTCCGTTCTAAATATCTAAAGCTCTGGGCCTTATGGTTTCAGAGAAGAAGACTTTTTTTTTAGTTTTTCCTATTATAAGTCTATGGGAACTAATATGCCTCTGGGCGTAACCAATTTTTTACCCCAGGGGCATTGTTGGCAGGATTTATTTGAGTGACCACTTGACGTTGCTGCATACTTAATATCTTAGCTCTGGGCACTGATGGTTTCAGAGAAGATTTTTGTCAGTTTTTCCCAGTATAAGTCTATGGGAGCTTATGGGCCTCAGGGTGTGGCCAATTTGGACCCCAGGGGCTTAGTTGGCAGGATTTATGCAGATGAATACTTCAAGTTGCTACATACTAAGGTCTTGGCCTTATGGTTTCAGAGGAGAAAAGTTTCAAGATTTTGTCATTATTAGTCTATGGGAACTAAGCACCGGGGCGTTGCCAATTTGGACTCAATAGTCATAGTTCGCAGGACTTAGTAGGTGACCACATGATATACAGTTCAACCTGTATTAAGCAAGTGCCTAAGGGATAGTCAAATTATGCTTGCTTAAGACAGGTTCTTGCTTAATACAGGTGAAATTTAACACATCTGCCTTTCTTGGGAACTGAATGCCTGCTTGCTTAAGACAGGTTGCTTGCTTAATAGAGGTGGCCACTAAGACAGGTTTTACTGTAAATGTCTTAGCTTTAGGCTTTATGGTTTCAGAGAAGAAGTTTTTCCGTTTATTGGTCTATGGAAGCTAATGAGCCAAAGGTGGTGGCCATGACGGCCATGTTTTTTGTCTGATCAAAATTTCTTCAATGATTCTGACAATGGTAGACACAAGGAACATTCATGAAAATTAAGAACGAAATCCATTTAGCGGTTTTGGAGGAGAAGATTAAAAAAAAAAGATCCCTTTCTGAGTCTATGGAAGCTAATAAGCCAATGGGCGTGTCCATGGCGGCCATGTTTTTTGTCTGATCAAAATTGCTTCAAGGAATCTGACAGAGGTCCACCCAAGGAACATTCATGCAAAGTAAGAATGAAATCCATTACGTTGAGCGGTTTTGGAGAAGGTTTTTAAAACTTTTCCCCATATAAGTCTTTGAAAGCAAATGAGCCAAGGGGCATGGCCATGGCAGTCATGTGGGGCATGGCCATGGTGGCCATGTTTTTTGCCTGATCCAAATTTCTTCAAGGAATCTGACAGAGGTCCACCCAAGGAACATTCATGCAAAATAAGAATAAAATCCATTGAGCGGTTTTGGAGGAGAAGAGTTTTAAATATTTTCTTTTGCTTTCGATGCCATTTTGTTCTGCATGTAACAAAATTCTTTGAAGGAATTCAGAAGAGGACTATGTGAGAAACATTCCTGTGGAGTTTGGTTACAATCGACCAAGAAGTTAAGGAGGAACTGTTTAAAGAAAAAAGTTAACGCACGGATGCACAACCGCACAGACGCACAACAGACACAGGGCCATAACATATAACATAAGACCCGCCGGTCTTTGGCCAGTGGAGCTAAAAAATGAACAGATTTATGTTTTTATTTCTTTATTTATTTTTTTTTCCTTTCCTCCGTCGGATTCGGTATGCCTCCCTTTTCAACTAAGCCATTTTAACCCTCAGGGATCTGGAGAACTGTTGACACTGTAGTATAATTAGGTCTAATAAATCAATCTCCCTCAGTATTTTGAATTTATTTTGAAACATCAAGTCGTATAAATAGAGTTTGTGTTGAAAACATCAGTTCTATCACCAGTGTGATGGGCATGTGAAATTTCTGATGTTTTGAATTTTAGAATGACAATTTGTAGGTGGACCTCTATAGATATGTGATAGTCAGCAAAATTGGAGGAGATTAATTCAGATACAGGAAGGTACTTTTAAATAAATAAATAAATAAATAAACAAGAACTTTTGAAGAAGAGAAGACTTTTTTAACATTACACTACATGTTATATAGTGAAAATAAACCCCGCCCACTGCAGCCATGTTTTATGTCGGATCAAAATTTCTTCACGGAATCTGACAGAGGTCCACCCAAGGAACATGCATGCCAAATAACTATGAAATAAAACAAGAACTTTTGCAGAAAATATTTTCAGCATTACACTATATGTTATATAGTGAAAATAAGCCTCGCCCATGGCCGCCATGTTTTTTTGTAAGATCAAATTTTTTTCAAGGAATCTGACAACAGTCCACCCAAGGACAATTCATGCAAATTACAATGAAATCCCACTAGTACTTTTGCAGAAAATGATTTTTTAGCATTACGTTATATGTTAAATAGTGAAAATAAGCCCCGCCCATGGCGGCCATGTTTTTTGTCGGATCAAAATTTCTTCAAGGAATCTAAAAGAGGTCCATCCAAGGAACATTCATGCAAAATAAAAACAAGGCATCGCATGCGATACAAATCCCCTCGCACTAGACAACTTCGAGTGTGGAAAACACTGAAATGGCAAAAGTCCAACTTGCTTGAGATATTATCATATGCAACATTTGTGTAAAGTTTGTTTAAAAATCCTCCAATAAATGTACATTCTAAAGTGATGACGTTTCTCTAAAAATAGCCATAGTGACCTTGACTTGAGGCCATGACCACGAAAGTAGATCTTGCGCAAGATATTATCATAAGCATCTTTTGTGTGAAGTTATATTAAAATCTGTTAATAAATGTAGACGGTAGAGCGATGACAAAGTTTTTCTAAAGATAGCCACAGTGACCTTGACTTTGAGGTCATGACCTTGAAAGTCGAAGTAAGTCGAGATATTATCATAAGAAACATTTGTGTGAAGTTCTATTACAATCCATCATTAAATGTAGGCGCTAGAGCGATGACAAAGTTTTTCTAAAAATAGCCACAGTGACCTTGACCTTGAAAGTCTAAATAGCTCGAGATATTGTCATAAGGAACATTTGTGTGAAGTTATATTGAAATTTGTGAAAAAATGTAGTCACTAGAGCAATGACAAAGTTTTTCTAAAAATAGCCACAGTGACCTTGTCCTTGAAAGTCAAACTCGCTTGAGGTATTGTCATAAGGAACATTTGTGTGAAGTTATATTGAAATGGATGAAGAAATGTAAGCGCTAGAGCCATGACAAAGTTTTTCTAAAAATAGCCACAGTGACCTTGACCTTGAAAGTGGAACTCACTAGAGATATTGTTATAAGGAACATTTGTGTGAAGTAATATTGAAATTGGTGAAAAAAATGTAAGCGCTGGAGCAATGACAAAGTTTTCTAAAAATAGCCACAGTGACCTTGACCTTGAAAGTCAAACTCGTTCGAGGTATTGTCATAAGCAACATTTGTGTGAAGTTATATTGAAATCAGTGAAGAAATGTAGGCGCTAGAGCGATAACAAAGTTTTCTAAAAATAGCCAGTGACCTTGACCTTGAAAGTCGAAATGGTGAGATATTGTCACAAGGAACATTTGTGTGAAGTTATATTGAAATCGATGAAGAAATGTAAGCGCTAGAGGGATGACGAAGTTTTTCTAAAAATAGACACAGTGACCTTGACCTTGAAAGTGGAACTCGCTAGAGATATTGTCATAAGGAACATTTGTATGAAGTTATATTGAAATTGGTGAAGAAATGTAAACGCTAGAGCGATGACAAAGTTTTTCTAAAAAATAGCCACAGTGACCTTGACATTGACCTTGAGGCCTTGACATTGATAGTCGAACCCGCTTGAGATATTGATATAAGGAACATTTGTGTGAAGTTATATTGAAATCAGTGAAGAAATATAGGCGATACAGCGATGACATAGTTTTTTCTAAAAATAGCCACAGTGACCCTGACCTTGAGGCCATGAGTTGGAAAGTCGAACTCGCTGGAGATATTTTTATAAGGAACATTTTTGTGAAGTTATATTGAAATTGGTGAAGAAATGTAGGCGCTAGAGCGATGAAAATGTTTTTCTAAAAATAGCCACAGTGACCTTGACCTTGAGGTCATGACCTTGAAAGTCCAACTCGCTCAAGATATTGTCATAAGGAACATTTGTGTGAAGTTATATTGAAATCAGTGAAGAAATGTAGGAGCTAGAGCGATGACAAAGTTTTTTCTAAAAATAGCCACTGTGACCTTGACCTTGAAGCCATGACCTTGAAAGTGGAACTCGCTCAAGATATTTTTAAAAGGATCATTTGTGTGAAGTTATATTGAAATTGGTGAAGAAATGTAAGCGCTAGAGCGATGACAATGTTTTTCTAAAAATAGCCACAGTGACCTTGACCTTGAGGTCATGACCTTGAAAGTCCAACTCGCTCGAGATATTTTTATAAGGATCATTTGTTTGAAGTTATATTGAAATTGGGGGAGAAATGTAGGCGCTAGAGCCATGACAAAGTTTTTCAAAAAAAGCCAGAGTGACCTTGACCTTGAGGTCATGACCTTGAAAATCGATCTTGCTCCAGATATTGTCATAAGGAATGTTCGTGTGAAGTTATATTAAAATCGGTCAAGAAATGTAGGCGCTAGAGCGATGACAAAAGTACGTACATACGTACGGGGCGCTAGAGCGATGACAAAAGTATGTACGTACGTTGCGCTAGAGCGATGACAAAAGTACGTACTTACGTACGTACGTACGGGACAAATGCTATATCCCCCCTCACAACTATGATGTGCGAGGGGATAATGAAATCCAACCAGGGGGTTTGGAGGAGAAGATGTTTAAAGATTTTTATTTTTTTGTGTGGTTTTGTTGCCATGGCAACCAGAGTTCTGGGTATAAAAAAATTCTTTGAAGGAATTTAGAAGAGGACTAAGTAAGGAACATTCCTGTAAAGTTTGGTTACAATTGGCCCAGTAGTTTAGGAGGAGAAGATGTTTTAGCATTACACTATATGTTAAATAGGGAAAATAAGCCCCGCCCATGGCGGCCATGTTTTTTGTCGGATCAAAATTTCTTCAAGGAATCTGAAAGGGGTCCACCCAAGGAACAGTCATGCAAAATAAAAATGAAATCCAACAGGTGGTTTTGGAGGAGAAGATTTTTAAAGATTTTTAATATTTTGTGTTGTTTTGTTGCCATGGCAACCACAGTTCTGGGTGTAACAAAAGTCTATGAAGGAATTTAGAAGAGGACTAAGTAAGTAACATTCCTGTGAAGTTTGGTTACAATGGGCCCAATACTAGTTTTAGCATTACACTATATGTTAAATAGGGAAAATAAGCCTCGCCCATGGCGGCCATGTTTTTTGTCGGATCAAAATTTCTTCAAGGAATCTGAAAGAGGTCAACCCAAGGAACAGTCATGCAAAATAAAAATGAAATCCAACAGGTGGTTTTGGAGGAGAAGATTTTTAAAGATTTTTATTTTTTTTTTTGGTTTTGTTGCCATGGCAACCAGAGTTCTGGGTGTAACAAAATTCTTTGAAGGAATTTAGAAGAGGACTATGTAAGGAACATTCCTGTGAAGTTTGGTTACAATTGGCCCAGTAGTTTAGGAGGAGAAGATGTTTAAAGAAAAAGTTAACGCACGGACGCACGACGGACACAGGGCCATGACAATAGCCCCGCTGGCCTTCGGCCAGTGGAGCTAATGAGTATGCATGATTTTCCAGTAGTATTCATAGATTCATTTAGGCTTTTAGACCCCATTTGTAGAATGTAATTAAAAAACGCTGGGTCACTTGTTTGATCCATGACTTTTGACTAGCTGTGGTTAGAAAACCGTGGTCCCGTCTCTATATGATATTAGGTGTAGAGGGGACGTAAACTTAAGACGGGTTTAACCATATCTTCACCATCAGGGCAAACTCTTACAAGAGCCTGTCGGGTTATCCCTGATGATGAACAAAGATGAATCTGATTTTACAAGCGTTTTCATGTTGAGTAGAAATAATTTTCTTCAAGAAGAATTATAAGTTCATTTTGTAATGATGCTGTTTTTGTCTGATAACTCAAATTGTGCATGTATGTACATATAAAGAACATGATGATGATAAGTGGGAGTATTTGGTCGCCACACGTCATAACGGCCTGAGCGGCGCGGATGACGTCAGCTGCGTCATCAGCCTCGCGAGGACGGTTATGACGGGGTGCCTACCAAATACAGAGAGAACTTACGGCAAACAGTGTTGGCCCTTATGAGACACTAACAAATGTTGTGGATTATAGATGAAAATCTTTCTGTTTGTAGTTTCTATCTGTTGTTAATGTAATGAATTTGTGAATAGCTATATTTGTGAGCCGTGTCGCGGAGAAGGATATGAAATAGAGTTTGTTATGTTTCCTGTAGTTGGCGGCTGACCAGGTAGCGCAAAGGCGTGGTTTGTTCAATTGCCTCTTACTTGTGATAATGTAGTGAGCACATATTTGATGAGTATTATGCTCAGTAGTAGTGAGCATTAATTGATTTCTGTAGTGCTCAGTAAGGAAACATGAACTTTGTGTATTCTTGTGTCAAGCGCTGGGTGCTGATAATTTGATGCACAGTCAAGTTGAGTTCTGCTGTGCAGTTATTTGTCGCATGCACTAATCAGCCTGTATGTCTGGTCAGCGCATGCGCAATGACGGTATATGCATGAACATATTCTTACTTCTCTGGGAGGGGGATCATAATTGGTTGGGTATAATCTGCAGACCAAAGCTTGCAGACCTTTGGACCGTGGACCGGTCTGCAGTGGACCTAAGGGTATAATCTGCAGACCAATTACCTTGCAGACCAAGTTCCAATAATCAATATTTCATATTCTATAAACTATATATACTGATTTGAATAGAAATTTTATGTTTATTGCAAAATTTATTTTATGTCAGATTATAAAATGTCAAATATTTTAGCAGCAACAATAAAAACCATGGATTTTTTTTTTTCTAAAACAAACATTCTCGAGAAATAATAAAAAATGTTTTTTTTTAATGTTGATTGCGAAATTTATTTGATCTGATTATTAAATGTCAATATTTATTTTAGCAGTAGCAATACAATATAGTCTTTCAAAATGCAGTGAGACGTGACTGCACTTTTAATTTTGGACTAGTCCGTGTTTTAGGTAAGTCGCCTTCAGTCAGGATTTTACATTGGGAGATATTGTTTTACTGAGATTCATACTGCATCATACTAACCACTTGTCAACGACTTCTACATAATGACATTATCAAAAAACTTATTTACAATTTTAAAATCCTGTGAAAAAAAGAAATCCGAAACCTGCTTCCCCTAAAACATGGAATAGTCTTGCCACGCTTGAACGTTGAACTCTCAAATGTCGTTGATAAACTATACCATGAAAAATATTTTCAAAACAAACATTCTCATAATCACTGAAATGCTTTTCAACTTATTAACAGTAGCGAATCTCAGAGGCCGGCGTATGTAGATTTAAAAACATTTTTCTCGAGAAAAAATTCGATGGGACTATAATTCAAAGATGAAAATGCCTGTCGAGTCAGAATTCCATGCTCTTGACACAACCTGTTTGATAAAATTCACCTTTGAAAAATAGATAGATATGAAACTTTGTGTACATTTCTTTCCGATAAAATACCACACAAACACCATTCACAGCAAAAAGTGTGTATAAAAATGCGGTAAACTTGAGAAAAATCTGGGTCGTTTCAGTGGGTTCAGAAAAGACAAAAATTAATATATTTAGCGATAAACTGGAAATTTTTCACCTTAATCATTAAATCGGAAATTGAATAATCTGCAACTGAGTTAAATTTCAGGAAAATTTATTTCTGACCATTTTTTTATTCCAAAAAAACTGAACTTCTTCCGGTCATTGAACAGGAACAAAAGCCAGCCAACATGGCTGTAAACACAGGAACATAACGAGACGAAAAGACTAACCCTGTAGACTGTAGTATTTATCCAGCTATACTGATTTGTTTACCCCGCCTGCAGTTCATCAGGTTTTGCCAGTAAATCCGAACTCCCGATGTTTACTTTATTTTTCCATTTGTGTCAAAAATAGCCTCGAAGAGTCTGCCAATATACGCATCTTCCATGCCATAATAGGTATATTGCCAACAACAACAACAAAAACATATGACGTATACATTTGTACTGACGTCATATACGAAAAACCAATACTAACTTATTTGCCCATCTACTAATCAAGATCAAATAACAATGTAGACTAACAATGTAGACAGAATGAGCACCTTACTCTGTTAATTGCCAGTTCACGCGCAGCCTAAGTTTCAACTAGTCCCATCCACCTAGAGACACATATAACCTTAAATTT
Organism: Lucinisca nassula; assembly: GCA_963580285.1. Lineage (NCBI taxonomy): Eukaryota > Metazoa > Mollusca > Bivalvia > Lucinida > Lucinidae > Lucinisca > Lucinisca nassula. Next base: position 42,598,901 of record OY757017.1, read on the forward strand.
CCATCACGTTTGCTCAACGATGCTTAATTCTAGTTGTCACTACTGCTCAATCATGAGAGAGAGAGAGAGAGAGAGAGAGAGAGAGAAAGAGAGGATAGCCAGCCAACAAATCATGTTGGGACATCACTGTCGGCCCAACATTGGCCCGCTGTAGCATAGCATGTCGGGACATCACTGTCGGACCCACGTCGGCCCGCTGTTTTGTGTGTGTGTGTGTGTGAGAGAGAGAGAGAGAGAGAGAGAGAGAGAGAGAGAGAGAGAATAATTTGATTGCACTCTGACGTAAATAAAATGAAATAAAAAGAAAAAAAAAATCCGCTCAACCGAGCCAGCAAAGCGTGCCGGGCCAACGTCTGGCCGACAGCGATACGACCTCTTAACGCTGGGCTAACTTACGTCGTATTGCTGTCGGTCCGACGTTGGCCCGTTTGTGCTAGCTGGGCACTATCCTCAAGAAAAAGATACCTGGGTCTCAAAGTAGAACCACAAAAGTCGCGCGGTGGAGGATGCTCCTAGAAAACCGACCGAAAGTGAATAATTTATTTTCATTCGCAGTTTTTTTATTATTATTATTATTATTTTATTTTTTTTTTTTTTTACCATCCCTATTAGTTTTTTTTTGTGTGTTCGTGATGGGGTAATTTATCGGGCTTTGCCACAAAGTGCGATACAGGCTTGTTTGACGAAATTATTTCTACAAACAAGCTGTAGCGCAATGGAGACAAGCTGTAGCGCAATGGAGAACCTTCCACCCCCCCCCCTCCCACCCCGAACCCCCACAATCTTTCAGGCGGTTTATCCTTTTCAGGCAGGTATCATTGAAAGACGGCAGCCGCCTCACCTTGAAATTAATTAATGTCATGTCATAATAAAATACCCGTCCGAGTAAAGGCTGAGAAAAAAAGTCCTGAGCGAGGATTTAGACTGTTTCGTCCTGTATTTGTTTATTTTGTTTGTTTTAGTTGAGGTTTAACGTCCCCATCAACACTGTAAAGGTCATTTTGGAGACTTTGTTTCCAATTTTGTGGGACTTTTACCCGACATTGAGGTGAAATGACAACTCAAGCCCTGTCGCCCAATGCAACCAATAGGGTTTATAAGCATAGACGGTCCGTCTCGCACCGCGGTTCCTGGACAGGCTTAGATCCTCTAAGCGGTTTACATGTACTAGTGTGCGGGCCGGATTCATCTCTGCGTGGAAGCATCATGCAGCCCATATATTTCTTCAAGCCCCGATGGGCGAGGCCTCCTGTATTTGTTTAACGTCCACGTCAACACTGCATGTGTGGGTCATTTTAGAGACGTTGCTTCCAATTTTGTGGGACTTTTACCCGACATTGAGATGAAATGGGCAAGCGTTAAGACGTCGCATCGTTGTCGGCCCGACGTTGTCCTGTATTTGTTTAACGTCCCCATCAACACTGCATGTGTGGGTCGTTTTAGAGACGTTGCTTCCAATTTTGTGGGACTTTTACCCGGCATTGAGATGAAATGGGCAAGCTTATATCCTCTTAACGGTTTACCAGTACTCGTGTACGGTCGGTTTCAGCTCTGCGTGGAAGCATCAAGCAGCCCATCTATTTCTTCAAGCCCCAATGGGCGGTGGTCGGGCCTTTACTGAGCTGTTATAAATCTAAGGTTTCTACAGTCTACTGTTCACACATACGAATGCAAACAGTGTTGATCCAGATAAGAAGCCGCAAAATAAGTTATCTCAACCATAACGATTGTCATTCTATTATTGATTTACATCGACCAAAACCCGATGGGTGAGTACTATAGTCTCACAAAAACAAACCTATATAATTTTGACACCCTTTAAACGCCACTTTTAAGTGTAGTAAAACTGGGGTTTACAGGGGTGTACTTTGCCACCGCCCACCGGGGCTTTCAAAAATAGATTGGGCTGCACAATTCTTCCACGCAGAGCTGAAACCGACCGCACACGAGTACTGTTAAACTGCTTAGAAGGTCTCAGCCTGCCCAAGCAAAGTGGTGCGAGTCCTGATGACCTACACATGCAGTGTTGTCGGGGACGTTAAACAAATACAGGACGAAATAGTCTAAATCCTCGCTCAGGACGTTAACCTCATGCATATAAACACTATTGGTTTCAATGGGCGGCAGGGATTGAGATGTCATTTCATCTCAATGTTCGGAAAAAGTCCCACAAACTTGGAAGCAGTGAGTGAGTGAGTGTTTGAGTTTTACGTCCAATCAACAGCCAAAGTCATACGGAGACGGGGCCTCGGTTTAAAGACTCATCCGAAAGTCTGGAGAAGCCCGGGATCAATCATGCGATGCCTAGTTTACAAGGCGAGTAGGGTAACCACTACACCCCGGAGGCTTCTAAAGCATTGAAGCAATGTCTCCAAAATGACCTAAATAGTGTTGACGGGGACGTTAACCTCAAATCAATCAATCAAACAAACAAACAGGGGTATACATTATTTACCCAACCCTGAGATGAAATGACATCTCAAGCCTACTACCCGAGGTACCCGCTTGTCCAGCGGGCACACAACGTTTACGCAACGTCGTATCAACGTCGATGCAACAGAACGATGTTGTATCGACGTTTAAAAGTCATTTGCCCCACCCAACATTGAGATGAAATGACATCTCAAGACTACCACCCCAGGTACCCGCTTGTCCAGCGGGCTCACATCGTTTACGCAACGTCGTATCAACGTCGATGCAACAGCATGGTGTTGCATGGACGTTTAAAAGTCATTTGCACCCCCCCCCCCCCCAATCCCCCCCCCCCCCCCCCCCCACAAAGCGGTTTTACCCCAGCACAAAAGTTCGGTCGGTTGTTTCAGCTCGGCGCAGAAGCTCATGCAGCCCAATCCAATTTTCTCCAAGCTATGATGGAAGTCGGTGTCATTTTCTGAAGGCTCGAACATATAGCAGTCACCACTCACAGGCTGCAGTATTTAAATGGAATACCGACAGATACAATGCCGTCAGATAGACTTTGAGAGAGAGAGAGAGAGAGAGAGAGAGAGAGAGAGAGAGAGAGAGAGAGAGAGAATCCTACCAGTGATGCGTTTTGCATAGGATTAACATGGATCTGGTGAAGGATTGTCTAAGGATGTGACACCAGTAAAAATTCTGATTCTGATCTACGTGTTCACAATCTATTTATCTTCTTATACTGAGTCGGTCATATTTGACCATCACCTCAGTTGCCGTATCAAAGTGTGAAACTGCTTAACTTACCGACAAAAATAAAGCTATCAAGAGGCAGTTAGTTTAGTTGTGGTCTAACAACCAAGGTTCATAACGTATTTTGACAAAACACGCCTTCTTTCTGCGTTTAAATTTTGAATTACTTTTCTTCGCAGCCATGTATTTCAAAAATCTGTGTGTGCAAGCGTTGCGACTAGGTCAAATATTGACCCAACTTCTGACGTCAACATTTCCATTACTGTGTTTACTTTCGTGTAGATACTCAGCTGGAAGACAGACTAATGTATAACAAACATTTTAGGAAAATTTGAACCAAAACTTTTTCTGACCATTTTTTTATTCCAAAATAACTGACCGGTACTGTTTGACCAGAAGTTTGTTTAAAAATATGGGTTACTTAATAAACGAAGCTTCGGAAACGTTCCATTTCAGTGGCAACCATAACTAAAGTAATGAAACGTTTTAGGAAGTGTTGATGTTTTCATTTGTGCTTTTATATGCTAATTTTATCATTTCTGACGACTGTATGCTTATGTTAAAAAGACCGGAAGTAGCTTCCGATTTCACAATTATGTTTGCTATAAAAAAATAATCCCTTTCGCGGAAGCTTACAAAAAATTAAAATCTTGACGACGGCCTTAGCAACTCTCCTACTGTAAAACACTGAAGGAAACAGAACATAATACATCCATGTAATTACAATATAAAAGGGCTTCTATCTTATCTCTAGAACTAACCTTTTTCAGATGAAAATGTTTGATATTTTTCCTATTTCTAGTCCAAATATACATTGTGAGTGCTTGTTAGAACCGCCTCAGACAGGCGGTTCTAACGAGTACCCACAATCCAAATATAGATTTGAGTGCTCGTTAGAACTGCCTCAAATGTTACGGTTCTAACTAGTACCCACAATGTATATGTTTTTGAGCAAAAATAAAGTAAATAATGAATACCACCCCCTATCCTTTCGTAAACCCCATGTTTTTCTAGTGAAAGTAAGGCTTAGAGGAGTCTTCATTTAACAGTCTTGATATAATGCTTCCTTACATTTGTAAAACATGGCTTTATTGGCATGGAGTTTTTTTATATTTATTCTTATTTCTGCTTGTGATGCTCTTTTGAAGTACCAACAGCAATTTTTAAACAAAACTAAAAAATAATTAAAATATTACAATATTAAGCCCCACTTTTCTCTAGGGAAAGTGGCCGCACAAAGGTTTTTAATTATATGGATTTGTACATGTGATGATTTTAGTGGTTGTCCAAGAAGAGGAAGGCATTACGCTAATTCTTCCATGAGTCATGGTGCATTGAAGAACTTTTTTGAAATCTTATATATTTCAAACTTAGGCAATGGGTGCACATTAGAACCATCTCATTGTGGTAGTTTTTTTTTACAGTGTTGACCCAAATCAGACTTCTCCTAGAGGAGCAGTCTGATCAGGGTCCACACTGCATGTATGCAAAATATGTTTCAAAAGTTTGCAAGAAGATATAGCTGCTGACATATACATAACAAAGAATTCCTTTACTGTGAGTAAACAGTGTAGACCCAGATCAGTCGCCGCAGCAAATTAAAAACAAAGAAACAATAAATGCACCATGACTATATTGTTTTCTTTGGCTGTCTATTCAAACCAGCTATGAAGTGTATCTGCTATTGCATAAGTGTGAAAGATAAGACCTGTCAATCATTTTAAAAATTTCTGTCAATCACTGGGATGTCACAGTACCATTCAATTTACAGCCAATCAGATCAACAGAATTGATGATAATCCCTCAGAGTCAGATAAAGAATTATAACATACTACATTTGTGCCCCCTCCTGGTTTATGCAAATTGGTAGAAAGAAAGAAAGAAAGAAAGAAAGAAAGAAAAGAGTGCACAGTTCATGGGAAGAAACAGTACCTGACCTTCCATTGCTGTACTCACTTGTATAATTAATTAAATAAACAGTTATTTCCAGGAAATTAAAGTGAATATGAGGGAAAAGTCCCAATGCTGGTCTTTTTACGACACACTTTATGGCATGCAGCCCAGCAGGCACATGACGTAATTGTGACGTCACATCAACGTCATTACAATTTCATGACGTTTATGCAACGTCAAATCTACGTCGGTGGAATGATGTTGCACCGACGTTGATTTGACGTTGCCCAGGCGATGTGTGCCTGCTGGGAGCAATCTTCCAGATCGCCAAAACTGACATTACTCGTTAGAATCGCCTGGTTCTAGCAAGCATTCCCAAACTTTGTTTTGGACAAATATCACACATTTTGGTCAGAAAAATAACTATTTTTGAGATATGAAAGAATGCACTATATCTTGCGAATGTGATATAGTAATTCTCTAGTTTTTACACCAATGTTAAAATTCGGAAGTTGAAACCCATGTTAGTTAGTTGAACAAATGTGTTATATGCCAAAAAAAATCCCAAAGATTTTTAGAAGATTTTTCCCAAAGATTTTCAGAAGGAAAAAAACAAGAGACATTTTTCTATACAATTTGTTATCTTTTAGATCCATCTTTAAACTGAATTATTTTTGCATCCCCCACCCATCCGGGGTTGGAGAAATAGATTGGGCTGCAGAGCTGAAACAGACTGAACTTCAGTACTGGTAAACCGTGTACAAGGGTTAAGCCAACCGTGTACAATGGTTAAGCCTGCCCAGTAAAAGTGGTGTCAGTCGGACCACTCTGTAGAGGTTTTTTTTGTGCGGGAGGGCTATAGATTTCATTCTGTCTCAATGTTGGGCAAAAGTCAAACAAAATTGAAAGCAACGTCTCCAAAATGACCTAAATAGTATTGAAGGGGATGTAAAACCTCAAATCAAACAAAAAAACTAAACCATTTTATAATGAACAGTTACTGATTGATTATCCGGCCCCCGCCCGTCGGGGCTTGAAGAAATAGATGGGCTGAATGATGCTTCCACGCAGAGCTGAAACTGACCCGCACACGAATACTGATAAACCGCTTAGAGGATGTAAGCCTGCCCAGGCAAAGCGGTGCGAAGGTCGGACCGTCCATGCTTATAAATCCTATTGGTTTCATTGGGCGGCAGGGCTTGAGATGTCATTTCATCTCCATGTCGGGTAAAAGTCCCGCAAAATTGGAAGCAACGTCTCCAAAATGACCTTTACAGTGTTGACGGGGACGTTAAACCTCAAATCAAACAAAACAACTGATTGATTATTGGTTCCATCACGTTAATAAGTCCATGTGAAGAACACCTCTGTAAAAGTCAGACCCCCTAAACTCCACTTTATATAGAGAAAACTGGGGTTTACTCGGGTATACATGATTTTCCTTATTTCTGCCCCAAGACATATGTTGTGGGTACTCGTTAGAACCGCCTCATTGCGGCGGTTCTACTGAGCACCCACAACCCAAGTTTGTAGAATTAACTGAGAAAAATATCATGAATTTTCATCAGAAATGTAGCCATTTTTGAGATGTGAAAAAATGCACTATGTTTCACGTAATCGTAATGTATATAGAAAACTGGGGTTTTCAGGGGTAAGTCTGATCCAAGATACAGGTTGTTGGTTTTCGGTAGATCTGCCACAATGAGGTGCTTCTAATGTGCACCCACAACCTATGTCTGGAAAATATTATATAAATATTAAATCACACAGAAGAGTTTTTGTAAGGCCCACCTGTTCTTGGAAAACTAGAAAAATTATCTGTTAATTTTCATGGCAACAAGTCCATAAAATTAAAACCTTTAAATTGTTGACCGCATTTTTCTTTAAAAAAAAACAATTTGGGTTTAAAATTGTAAAACAAACAAAAACATTTTTTTCTTAAGTTAGCTAAAAAGTGTTGTAGGAACTTCATCTCAATGAAGCAGTTCAAAAGAGCACAACAAGCAGAAATAAGAATAAATATCATACATTTCCATCAAAATAATCCCAATTTTGACCCCTAAAGAAAGCATTATATCACATGGATGTATTATGTCCAATTTCCTTCAAACTAAATTATTTGAGTAGCATTTCAATGATTATGAGAATGTTTGCTTTTAGAAAAATTTTCAATGTTCATTATTATTTTTATTGCAAAAATAATTATTCAAGTAAAATACATTTTGCAGTAAACATTCAAAATAAACAAGTTTTTTTGTTTTTATTTCTTTTCAATTTAATATTTATAATCTATATATGATATATTGAATATTTCTGTCTGCATAAATCTTGGTCTGCAAGGTCACTGGTCTGCAGATTATACCCTTTGGTCAACTGCAGACCGGTCCACGGTCCAAAGGTCTGCAAGATTTGGTCTGCAGATTATACCCAACCATCATAATATAGCATGTATATTTCGTGAACTGTATCTTAGTCCAATTAATGTAATTTGCAGGCACAACAATGTGTGGTGACCTGCTGCTCCCTGCGAAATAGCAGCAGGTACTGGTACGACGCTGTCAGTTAGGGTCAAGCAAGGGCGGACGAACCAACATGAACAGGTCGTAAAAATGTGAGACGAATGTGAGACCATTCAAATGAAAGAGGTCGAATAAATAACCTGCAGGCGATTCAGGCGAATCAAACTAGTGCGCGATCGCTAAATAATACACATCAACCTGTGGTCGACAACAAGGTTGACAAACTAGTTTACATAAGTGCGCGAGAGGGGGATTCACCCTAAGTTATAAACTGGTCAGTCGCGTCTTGTGTTGTTTCTATTTTTATTTATTTTTTTTATTTTGTTGTTGTTTTTGTTGTTTGCTTCTGTGGGCATTCACGTCACCCATTCCGAGCACAGAACATTGTTTTGCCTTCGGGGCGGACGTCCTGAGTTGGCTACAGAAGCAACTAATTGTGATGTTTTGTGTTAGTAAGTGTTGTATATAGATACTGTAAATAATTCATTTCATTCATTTGATATCTTTCTTGTGCCTTACCCCACAGCTGCCCGTACACCTGTCAGAGATCACGCTCGGTTGTCTTGTCAGCATGGGGGTTTGCGGGACGTCGTAAACCCACATGTAACATTCCCCTAGAATGCCCCTTAACTGTTGCAGACAGAGCACTTCTCTAGTCAGCACTGAGGGCTAGATAATATTATGTAACGAAATGATAGTTCTCAATAATCAAGAATAAATGCCTTTAACCCGTCTACCATTATTCGTGTGAGGTCGTTTTCAGCTCTGTGTGAATGTATCATGCAGCTCAATCTTTATCTCCTAGCCCCGATGGTCGGGGGCGGCGTAATATAATGTGCAACATACAATAACATTGTACAAAAGCGATTCCGAAGGAAGTCAGACATTCCATTTTTTAATCTGTCTCTCTATTGATAGTCAATGCATAAATATTGACACAGTGACCTTTAACAAAATGTTTTACTTGAAGAAAACATTTCGTCTGCTGAGTGCAATAACGGTGTAACTGACATTTTGGCCAAAATAGTTTTTTTTGCATTAATGGGTGCCTTAGGACTTGACACACTTTGTAAATAAGTTCGGCAATTTTTTGTCAGTTACACCGTTTTTGCTCTGACTTTTAGAAAAAAAGTTGGCGCAAAAACAGTGTAAGTGCACTTACCCCATTTTTGAGCAAAGTTTTTTAGTACCTCAAAAATACTGAATCCTGCTGCTTGATATTTCAGAATAAGCATGTAAGTACCATGCAGAATGTATAAAATGTGATCTATTACCTACCAAGTGTCTTTAATTTACTGCTTTACCATGTAAAAGGCAAAAAAAAAAGGTTTGTACATTTACGAGGGTAGGCTGAAAAGTTCTGAGCCTGACCAAGAAGCAGGCATCGAACAGCCAAGAAATTTTGTATTCATTAAATCCAAACCTATATTACTTGATTTGACTCAAATGAGTTCAAGTTTACCTGCAATAACGTAGAAATTCTAGACTTTGAAAATTGATACTAGCACGTTTTTGAGAAAATGGACAAAATCTGGCATCGTGGTGTCATCAAGTACCTCCATAAAAAGGGGTTAGCTCCTAAGGACATTCATGCCGATATTGTTGCTACATTAGGGGATGATGCTCCTTCGTATGCAACCGTGAAAAGGTGGGCAGCAAACTATAAGATGGGCAAGGACAGCCTTGAAGATGATGACCGGTGTGGACGACCCACAACGGCAACAACTGAGGAAACCATCAGCCAAGTGCACAGGGCCGTGATTGATGACAGGCATTTAACTGTGAATCAGTTAGCTAACACTGTTGGCATCTCCCGTGAACGAGTAGAGAACATTCTACACAGTGAATTAGGAATGTCGAAGGTTTCCGCCAGATGGGTGCCACGGCTTTTGACACTGACCAAAAGTTGACCAGACTGAACCTGTCACAAGCCAACTTGGCTATTTTTGAAGCAGACCAAGATGGTTTTCTTGACCGTTTTGTCACTCAGGATGAGTATTGGGTTCATCACTTTGAGCCAGAGACCAATGTGACAATCCATGCAATGGAAGCACCCTGGCTCAAACCCTCCAAAGAAGACAAAGGTCGTCTCCTCTGCAGGGAAGGTGATGGCATCAGTGTTCTGGGATGTCAAGGGTATAATATTCATAGATTACCTTCAAAAGGGCAGAACAATTAATGGGGAGTATTATGCAGATCTGCTGAAACAACTGCAAAAAGGAATTAAGGCTGAACAACCCGGAAAATTGACAAAAGGGCTCTTGTTCCATCAGGACAATGCACCTACTAATAAATCGGTTGTCGCAATGGCTGCTGTGCATGACTGTGGCTTCACACTTGTCAATCACCCTTCGTATTCACCTGATCTAGCTCCATCAGATTATTTCCTGTTTCCAAACATGAAAAAGCACTTGGCTGGGCAGCATTATCGGACAGACCAGGAGATGATAGCTGCTGTGGAGGAGTTTTTCAGGGACCAAGATGACACCTTCTATACCACTGGGATCCAAGAACTCCAGCATCGCTGGAGGAAGTGTGTGGACAGGAAGGGAGACTATGTTGAAAAATAAGGCACTTTCAGCATGGACAAACCATTGGATCTTGGTCAGGCTCAGAACTTATTGGCCTACCCTCGTACACCGTTTTAGCGCTGGATGCACTTACACCGTTTTTGCACCAAAAACACAAGGCGCAGAAATGGTGTATCAACCCATAAATGCTAAATATTTCTTTTCAAATGTCATTTATTCAACAATAAACATCACACACAAATGAAAGAAATCGCCATGCAGTTTAGAAACCAGCTTATAGTATGGTTTTCTATGCCATTCTTTAATAAAACAGTTGTTTTTTCTCTCCTGAAAAGTTGCCATTTTGCACTTACAACGTTATTTGACTCAGCAGACGATTTGTCAATTCAATGCTGATCTCAAATCTCGAGCCAAAAAGAATATTGACAGCACAATTCTAAGTCCTCCACAGGGAAGGTGTAAGAGCATATACATACAGCCAGTTACATAGCATAGCACATACTCATTCTATAGCGCAACGGTTACATAAATGCTAAACAGCTTTGAGACGACAACGAAAACATCGCATCGACGTTTATTCGATGTTGCCAATATTGACAATATTATTCAGCTTCAATATTGGTTGAGGGTTAATTTCACATTAAACTAATGAACTGATTCTGCGTTATCTAAAATTTCCCAGATTGATGGCATTTGTGAATAACAAATGTTCAGATAAGCCTCTGCATCTGCGCAACCTTTTAGAGTCAATCGACCCAAGATTACTCATCCACAGATGTCCAACTGTTGGTTTTCTTTATTCCAGCATTTCTGTTGTTTCTTGCTGTCGAGTCCTCACAGTTGTTTCATCTCTGTGGCTGTTTGATTTTTGTGTTCACGGAGATGTTGCACTGATGAGTTAAGAGGCCTTCATGCGGACTGAACAAATTATTTGTCTTAATCTCGACGGAAGTAAGGGCGAGGATTGTGGCCACGTAAAATCGATTTAAGTCCCACATTAGAATTCGTTTCCGCTGACCATTCCAAGGCGGTTAATCTGTCACGGTTTATTTTTCTTATGGTTTGTCTTTGGGTGTTTATGTTGCTTATATTATTTTATTTTGAATAGCCTTTTGGCCATTTTGTTGGAAAGTAACTGTCTTTTTGGCTTTCCGCTGTTGGTGTTTCCATTAGGGTCTGTTGCTTCATGTTTGTGTTTCTTTCCCTTTGGTGTCTCTGATGGGAGCTGTAGGTTAATTGTATCGATTAATGATCATTGCCTGTAATTCTTTTCTGTAGGAAATCAAGCTAACAAACAGCCTCGGTATATCTGATGTTGTGACATCAAAATGCTTTATAATATAACATTGGCTTGGTGCGTGAGCTTGGACATTGACCCAGATCATAACAACTGAATACAGTGTCTGATCAGGGTCTTCAATGATTGGATTCAGTGCAGGTCCTTGTAAAAAATATTCCTCTAATCCTCTCTCTAACTCGTTTTTCAAAGAAACTACAATTAAAACCTACACGTCGGACAACACCAGTTAATCCAATCATTTAGATAAGTGTGTGTGCTGGCCATCATTATCAATTAATGTTAGAATCACGCACAATGTGGTTATTCAAATTATTTAGATTAGTGTGTGTGAACACGCATTCGTAAATATGAAGGCGTGCTGAGTGTAACAGTCTGGTTTTTATTAAGCAGGTATTGTTTAACTTGCACTAATGAGGGAAACTTGTAATTTGGATGTCAAAAAATTCCGAAACTATATACAATGAACAATAACTTTCATTCAACATCATAATGAAACATCTTTAGAATGCATGTTGCTGAGCTTTTTGCATCTCTTTTGCCTATTTTCGCATTTTTGTTCCCTTTTCTAACATATTCTCGAATCGAATCTCTTTTTTCCAATTCAACCATAATGCCCAAACCGTCACAGATATTAAAGTAGGGCCTATGTGTCTGTGGGGCCAAGGTATCTAGCATCCGAGGTGACGGTGGAGCTAAGGTGTCTAAGCGGTTTACCAGAACTCATGTATGGTTGGTTTCAGCTTTGCGTGGAAGCATCATGCAGCCGTATCAATTTTTCCAAGCCTCACTGGGCTGCAACCTTGGATAAATGATTGTGACTTAATTCTTCTTTATGTTGCAAAGAAATTCTTCTTTATGTTGCAAAGAAGCTTCGTCGGTCGGTGTGTGCTCGGAAGGGGATGTGCTGTGTTTGCCAGGTCTTGTCCCTCATCCGTTTCAGTTTCAGAACTTTGTGGCTGAACCACACTAATGGAGATTAAATATCAGAAAGGCCTCTGTGTCACTAAATTTGGTATTGCTACGCCTTAATTGCAACCACTGGGTTGGTATCTCTGCTGGTCGATGGTTCGTTCGTCCCCGAGGGTATCATCAGCTCAGTATCAGTTCCTTAGTTCAGAAGTTAATACATGGGGTGGTGACGTCAGTTTTGAGGCACTGATTTAAATAACTATATTATAGCTTTACCTTTCGCAGTATGAAATTCCATTTTTTTTTAAACCTAAGACTGACTTGTCAGGTGAGACATGTATCTTGGCGGATTTGATTGCCACTTTTGCATACATTGTTAATTTTGCAAGCCCCCCTACTTTGGACATCTCCATCCCGATGCCCGGGACTTCCGTGGAGTGTGGGCCATGTTTGCTGATGTTGGCTCGCTGGGGGACGCCTATAACTCCTAGGGTAGGCGTCTCTTGCCTAATGCCCCCAGCTGACATGTCTCATGAGCTACTTTGGTCGGTGTGTGCTCGGAGGGGGATATGCTGTGATGGCCGGGTCTTGTCCATCATCCGTTTCGGTTTCAGAACTTTGGGGTTGAGACACACTGATGAAGACTGAATACCAGAAGGCCTCTGTGTCACTAAAGTTGGTATAATTACACATTAATTGCAAACATAGATTGTAATTTGCTTGTTAGAAATGTGTCTGTGAGGGGTTATTGTAATGAGTACAGCAATACGTTTTGATAAAAACAAAAAAAAAAAGAAAATAGGATATACCCTTGTGAGCCTACGTTTTCACTACACTTTGACAATGATGTTCGCTACACGCACTTGTTAACATGATGCCTCATACAAACATGCCTTTGTAATTTTGTCCCCCTTAAACCCCATTTTAATATAGTAAAACCGGGGTTTTCAGGGGTATACATTAATCTTGAGACTATAACTTCAGTTCAGTGACAACTTGCAACGCTGCACAAAGATTTTCCTGAGCAATAACTTCAGTTCAGTGATAACTTGCAACACTGCACAAAGATATTCTTAGGACTGTAACTTCAGTTCAGCGACAACTTGCAACGCTGCACAAAGATATTCTTGATACTGTAACTTCAGTTCAGTGACAACTTGTAACGCTGCACAAAGATATTCTTGAGACTGTAACTTCAGTTCACTGACATGTTGCAACATAGCAAAAAGTATTCTTGAGACTATAAAATCAATTTCAAAAATTTGTAACTGTAGCTGGGGAGATAACCTGTAGCTCTTCAGACACTGGAGGAGGCTGCTGATTGGTCATATAGGCTGTCAAGTCTAAACTTAAGTCTTTCAGTTTGCTCAAGTGTTCAATCCTATGGCTGTCATTCTCCATTTGATGATCTGAAACACATGGAACATCAAAATAGCATCAAGTAAACAAGAGGGCCCAGAGGGCCCTGGTTCGCTCACCTGATCCAATGTATAATAAGTGGGCCCCGGGCAGGGTCAATTTTGGCCCCATGGCTGTAATTTGAACAATCTTGGTAGAGGTCCACAAGATGAAGCTTCATATCGAATATGAAAGACCTGGGCTTTCTGGTTTTAGAGAAGAAGATTTTAAAGGTTTACCCTGCATATAGAAGTCTATGTAAAACACGTTTTTCCCTATATAAGTCTATGTTAAACCAAAGGGCCCCGGAGCGGGGGCATTTTTGGCCCCAGGGCTATAATTTGAACAATCTTGGTAGAGGTCCACTAGCTGAAGCTTCATAACAAATATCAAAGACCTAAGCTTTGTGTTTCAGAGAAGATGATTTTTAAAGATTTTCCCTATATAAGTCTATGTAAAACCAAAGGGCCACATGGCGGGGGCATTTTTGGTCTCAGGGCTATAATTTGATTAATCTTTATAGAGGTCCACTAGCTGAAGCTTCATAACAAATATTGAAGACCTTAGCCTTGTGGTTTCGGAGAAGAAGATTTTTCAAGATTTTCCCTATATAAGTCTATGTAAAACCAAAGGGCCCCGGAGCGGGGGCATTTTTGGCCCCAGGGCTATAATTTGAACAATCTTGGTAGAGGTCCACATGATGAAGCTTCATACCAAATATCAAAGACCTTGGCCTTGCGGTTTCAGGGAAGAAGATTTTTCAAGATTTTCCCTATATAAGCCCATGTAAAACCAAAGGGCCCTGGTGCGGGGCCATTTTTGGCCCCAGCACTATAATTTGAACAATCTTGGTAGGGGTCCACTAGATGAAGCTTCATACCAAATATCAAAGACCTGGGCCTTGCGGTTTCAGGGAAGAAGATTTTTCAAGATTTTCCCTATATAAGCCCATGTAAAACCAAAGGGCCCTGGTGTGGGGGACATTTTTAGCTCCAGCACTATAATTTGAACAATCTTGGTAGGGGTCCACTAGATGAAGCTTCATACCAAATATCAAAGACCTGGGCCTAGCGGTTTCAGAGAAGAAGATTTTTAAAGATTTTCCCTTTATAAGCCTATGTAAAACAAAAGGGCCCTGGTGCGGGGGCATTTTTGGCCCCAGCATTATAATTTGAACAATCTTGGTAGGGGTCCACTAGATGAAGCTTCACACCAAATATCAAAGACCTGGGCCTTGCGGTTTCAGAGAAGAAGATTTTTCAAGATTTTCCCTATATAAGCCCATGTAAAACCAAAGGGCCCCCGTGCGGGGGCATTTTGAGCTCCAGCACTATAATTTGAACAATCTTGGTAGGGGTCCACTAGATGAAGCTTCACACCAAATATCAAAGACCTGGGCCTTGCGGTTTCAGAGAAGAAGATTTTTCAAGATTTTCCCTATATAAGCCCATGTAAAACCAAAGGGCCCCCGTGCGGGGGCATTTTGAGCTCCAGCACTATAATTTGAACAATCTTGGTAGGGGTCCACTAGATAAAGCTTCATACCAAATATCAAAGACCTGGGCTTTGCGGTTTCAGAGAAGAAGATTTTTAAAGATTTTCCCTTTATAAGCCCATGTAAAACCAAAGGGCCCCCCTGCGGGGGCATTTTTGGCCCCAGCACTAAAATTTGAACAATCTTGGTAGGGGTCCACTAGATGAAGCTTCATACCAAATATCAAAGACCTGGGCCTTGCGGTTTCAGAGAAGAAGATTTTTCAAGATTTTCCCTATATAAGCCCATGTAAAACCAAAGGGCCCCCGTGCGGGGGCATTTTTAGCTCCAGCACTATAATTTGAACAACCTTGGTAGGGGTCCACTAGATGAAGCTTCATTCCAAATATCAAAGACCTGGGCCTTGCGGTTTCAGAGAAGAAGATTTTTTAAGTTTTCAGAGAAAAAAATCTATTTTTGGCTACTGTGACCTATATGTGCAACGGACCGGAACCATTTGAACAACTTTGAAAGGGGACCACCTAAGGAACATTCCTGTGAAGTTTGGTCAAAATCCGATCAGTGGTTTAGGAGGAGATGTCGTTTGAAGAAAAGTTTATGGACGCACGCAGGGACGCACGCACGCACGGACGCACGACGGACGACGGACAAAAAGTGATCCCAAAAGCTCACATTGTCACTATGTGACAGGTAAGCTAAAAACAGAAGAAATTGAAGCTCTAATAAGAGAAGAGATGGCAAATCCCGCAACCAAAAGCCAATATGGCCTTCAGAAGATTGTTCACCAATAGAAAGTGCACCAGAATTAAACCAGCAATATATCACAAAAGTATTGCAGTTATGGCTATCACAAGATTATACTGTCAGGGGAGATAACTAAACAAGAGGGCCCAGAGGGCCCTGATTCGCTCACCTGTGTGTCACTGTCTTGAGTACATTCTATTTTTAGCTCTTGTGGCCATCTTGTTCATCAGCAGCGTGATTTTAGCTTATTTGGTAGGGAGTAACCTAGGCAACATTCCTGGGAACTTTGAACCAAATTGGCCTTAGGGTTTAGGGGGAGTTTCCGTTTGAATCAAATTTACAATATTTTTCTATTTTTACCTCCGATGGCCATTTTGTTCATCCTAGTGGGACTGTTTTAGCCTTTTGGGTAGAGGATCATCTAAGCAACATTGTCGCAAGGAACCTACATGCTAAATATGAAGGCTGTACCTCAAATGCTTTAAAAGTTATGACAAAGTAGGTCAAAGGTCAAGGTCATGGGTCAAAAGTTTTGAATGGCTGAGAAAACCTTGTCACAAGGAACATGCATGCCAAATATGAAGGCTCTATCTCATATGGTTCAAAAGGTATGATAAAGTAGGTCACAGGTCAAGGTCACATGTCAAATCTTTATAAGTGGGAAGCCCTTGTCAGAAGGGACCTACATGCCATATATGAAGGCTCTATCTCAAACAGTTCAAAAGTTATGACAAAATAACCTACTGATCTACTTTTTGACATGACCCATATTTGAACTTAAAACTGAGATATTGTACAGATGATCATTCTGAGCAAGTTTTATGATGATTTGACTGAAACTGTGGCCTCTTAGAGTGTTCAAAACGTTTTTTCTATGATTTGACCTGCTGACCTACTTTTTCACCCGACATGTCCCATATTCAAACTTGACACAGATAGTGTCAAGATGATCATTCTGAGCAAGTTTGATGATGATCGGACCAAAACTTGGGCCTCTAGTGTGTTCACAAGGTTTTTTACATATTGACCAGACATGACTTATATTCGAAATTAACCGAGATATTGTCAAATGATCATTTTAAGCAATTTTGATGATGATCGGACCAAAACTGTAGCCACCAGTGTGTTCAGAGGGTTTTTCTATGATTTGACCTACTGACCTACTTTTTGACCCAACATGACCCATATTTGAACTTGACTGAGATATTGCCAAGATGATCATTCTGGGAAAGTTTGATGATGATCAGACCAAAACTGTGGCTTCTAGTGTGTTCACAAGCTTTTTCTATGATTTGACCTACTGACCTACTTTTTGAACCAACATGACACGTATTCAAACTTGACCCAGATATTGTCAAGATGATCATTCTGGGCAAGTTTGATGATGATCGGACCTAAACTGTGGCCTCTAGTGTGTTCAGAAAGTTTTTCTATGATTTGACCTACTAACCTACTTTTTGAACAGACATGACCTATAATCGAACCTGAGCGAGATATTGTCAAGACTATCATTCTGAGCAAGTTTGATGATGATCGAACCAAAACTGTGGCCTCTAGTGTGTTCACAAGGTTTTTCTATGATTTGACCTACTGACCTACTTTTTTACCCTACATGACCCATATCCGATCTTGACCGAGAAATTGTCAAGATAATCATTCTGAGCAAGTTTCATGATGATCAGACCAAAACTGTGGCCTCTAGTGTATTCACAAGGTTTTTCTATGATTTGACCTACTGACCTACTTTATGACCCGACATAACCCATATTCAAACTTGACCGAGATATTCTCAAAATTATCATTCTGGGCAAGTCTGATGATGATCGGAACAAAACTGTGGCCTCTAGTGTGTGCACAAGGTTTTTCTATGATTTGACCTACTGACCAACATTTTGACTCGACATGACCCGTATTTAAACTTGACCGAGATATTGTCAAGATGATCATTCTGGGCAATTTTGATAATGATTGGACCAAAACTGCGGCCTCTAGTGTATTCACAAGGTTTTTCTATGATTTGACCTACTGACCTAATTTTTGACCCGGCACGACTCATATTCGAATGTGATCACGATATTATCAAGATGATCATTCTGAGCAAGTTTGATGATGATTGGACATAAATTGTGGCCTCTAGTGTGTTCAGAAGGTCTTTCTATGATTTGACCTACTGACCTACTTTTTGACCCGACGTCACCCATATTCAAACCTGACTGAGATATTGTCAAGATGATCATTCTGGGCAAGTTTGATGATGATCTGACCAAAACTTTGGCTGTTCGTGTCTTCACAAGGTTTTTTTTTTCTGATTTGACCTACTGACCTACTTTTTGATGCGACATGACCCATATTCGAACTTAACCGAGATTTTGTGGTGGTACAAATTGTGCGCAAGTTTAGTTTAAATCAAATCATAAATGAAACATCTATCATGCAGACAAGACCAAAATAGGCAATTTTTGCCCTTTCAGGGGCCGTAACTCCGTAACACATAATGGGATATGGCTGGTTCAAGAAAGGAACCCAGATCTCATGGTGTTACAAGTTGTGTGCAAGTCTGGTTAAAATCAATTTATAAATGAAGATGGTATCGTGCGGACAAGACCAAAATAGGCAATTTTTGCCCTTTCAGGGGCCATAACTCCGTAACACATGATGGGATATGGCTGGTTCAAGAAAGGAACTTAGATCTCATGGTGGTACAAGTTGTGTGCAAGTCTGGTTAAAATCAAATCATAAACGAAGATGCTATCGTGCGGACAAGAAATTGTTTACGCACGCACGGACGCACGGACGGACGCACGGACGACGGACGATGGACAAAATGTGATCACAAAAGCTCACCTTGTCACTACGTGACAGGTGAGCTAAAAGCTAAAAACCAGGTCACTCAGAATTATGGTTCTTGCGCAGGACATGCTTGCTTGAGCTCATGCATTTCTGTAAAAAGTACCATTAATATGTCTCAAAGAGAGATATGGTGATCACAAGCTGGTCATACTGTTATATTGGAAGGGTAAATAACTCAAATACCACAGCACCAACAGTTGTGGTTCTTGCACATGAAACCCTTCTGTACCTTGTATACAATTGTGCCAAGTTCCTTCAATTTATCCCAAAGGGTGTCGGAGATATGGCCATTACAGGATTATATTGTCAAGGGAGATAACTCAAAAACCAGAGCACCCAGAGTTGTAATTCTTGAGCATGACACCGCTGCTTAACATCATGTACATCTGCATCAAGTACCACCAATATGTCTCAAAGGGTATTGGAGGTCAGTGATCACAAGGTGGTCATGCTGTTATATTGGAAGGGGAGATAACTCAAATATCATAGTACAAAGAGTTGTGGTTCTTTAGCATGAAAAGACGTCTTAACCTTGTATACAATTGTACCAAGTACTATCAATATATCTCAAAGGGTATTGGAGTTAGGCCATCGCAAGGTTATATTGTCAGGGGAGATAATAAAAAACCAGAGTTGTGGTTCTTGCACATGTCACCTACGTGCTTAACCTCATGTAAAACTGTACCAAGTACCATCAATATATCTCAAAGGGTATTGGAGTTATGGCCATCACAAAGTAGTTCTATTTTATTAAGAGGGGAGATAACTAAAAAAAGTATGGCATCCAGAGTTCTGGTTCTTGCACATGACACGCCGTCTCAGCCTTGTGAACAACTGTGCCAAGAACCATCATGAATCTCAAAAGGTATAGGAGTTATGGCCATCACAATGTTGTGTCTATGGACAGACGGAGAAGAACCATCAATGAATCTCAAAGGGTATATGAGTTATGGCCATCACAAGCTTGCGTCTACAAACGGACGGATGGATGGACGGCAGGCGGACAGCCACCAGGTTGATCGCTATATCACCGAACCCATTCGGTCTAAGGATATACAATCATGTATTATCTTATTCAAATCTTCTTTCATGATGTTTCAATATAGTCATTTCAACCATAGAACTGGAAAATGGAATCAGGACAATTCTCCGTGGACTGTTCTTCCCTAAATGATTCCCCTAAGAAGTATCTGTGCATCACAAATAACTATGTTATTGACAGTATTTTTGATAATAATAATGATAATACTAATAATAAAATAATGCTGTTATCTTGTTGTGTCTTAAACTCTACATTGTAGTCACTTTTGGTCAACTATACTTTACGGTGTATTGCGTTGTACTGTTTGATATCATGTGCTTTTTTTTAAAAAATATAAGTCCGTGGTTGATTTTTTTTTCATTGCATGGACCTAGCAAAGCTGTTAATATACCGGGAAGGGGAGTTCACCCATAAGGCTAAGTATTAATGTGACACTGTGCCTGCCTTCACAACTACAAAATGACATTTTTCATGTGAAATTATGTAACATTTTTCTTATTTCTGTTAGAAACATAGACTGTTTGTTCATTAAAATTGTCTCATTGAGGTGGGTTCATTGAGAACCCACAATATATGTGTGCATCAGAAATATGAACAATAAAGTTTACCCATATAAACTCCAGTTTGTAGGGTTTATAGGTGTTGAGGTGGCGTGCGAGATCTCAAGCTGCCGCATGTAAACCATCAGGGTAACATCATAATAATGCAATGTTTCTTTTATTCATAGCCATAGAAATGACATTATTTGGATGGTAATTGATGTTTTTGTTTTCTTTACTTCCTTCTACTCTAACTATAGATTATGGGCATTCATTAGAACCGCACCTACGCAGGTAATCAAGTGTCAGCATTCAATAGTTTGAGATTAGGTGTGGTGGGGGGTCCAATGGGGATTTGTAAAGGGTGAGGTTGTCCTAGCTGGAAATGGTCTGTGGAGAACTGTAGAAGGGGAATAGTCCTAGTGGGAGGGTGTAAAGGCCTCTATCAGATTCATACCCATACATGTATACAGATTTTTCTTGTAAATCACAGTGTCTCTTTTAATCCTTTCTGTGAACCAGATCACCATGTATAAGTACATCATAAGGACAGAGTACCGTTTAACTCTACATCCTGCAAATGGTGCTATGTGAAAGGGCATTTTCTGCAATCAATGGCATTTTAACTCTATGACAAATAGGCGAACTTACCCACTGTTCAAACTTATCTGATCTTTATCCCTGATTTACTTACACGTAAGTTTCAAGAAGATCCGATAACAAGAGGGCCCTCTCTGGACCCTATTTCGCTCACCCGAGTGTCACTGGCTCTAGTACATTCTATAGGACTATGAATTCTCTTCATATGACTATGTGTGTTTAAAAAATTTTGAAAATGTATCTTTTGGGATGACAAGCTTGAGGTTTAAGTACTTGTTATACAGGCATTGGGAGTTATGTGATGGTGCTTGGCAGTTTTGGGTACCTTTCAAACAATTAAGATTCTTGTCAGTTGAGGTCAGCTAACCTAACCCACTATTCCTGGGCAGGCATAGACCTAAGTGATTACCAGTAATAAGTACAAATACTTTTGCCAGTAACAGACAACTGCCCTTCTTGAATAAGCAGAAGGGGGTGATGCTAGAAGGTATTCCATGCTTTATTGCCATGGAAGCACATGAATGTAGCCAGATTGGGTCTAAAACCCGCAACCTCTAGCTTCTCAGTCGGACGTGCTTCAAACCATTAATGTTACTAAGTTAAGCAGCCCGGCTCCCCACCTATATGCCATAGGACACAGAATCGTATATTGTGAGCCCCTAAGTTCTGAGAAACTAGGCACTTTTTGACAACTCTGAGATGCCCCCTTATTACTATGGTAACAATCATTTAGCCTAAAAAAGTTCCATTTAAAAGGCTTCTGCTCAGTGAACATTCCTGCCTAGTTTGATGTAAAACAGACCACTCATTGTGAAATAATGCCTATATGAAGTTGCTGCCCTAAGCAACACTGTGAAAATCAGATACATTTACAAAGTAAGTTAATTGCATTTGTCAATTTCCCAAAATATAAGTCATAACTCTAATAAGTTCTGAATAGTTAGATCCTTTGAAAGCAAAGAATGCACCAAATAAACGAAAATAGCAGACTCGGTTGCCATAGCAACCAAACAATTGAGCCGAATTTCATGAAAACAAAAACTTCCAATCCCCAAGCCCAAGGATGCTACAGCGGGGATGACGACCACCAACTGCCAATCCTAAAAGCTCCCCGGAGCTTTCAGCTATGGTAAGCTAAAAACTGAACGGGCTGCAGTAAAGATAAGGTCAAATATAGGCATTTTCTGCAAAGGGACATAACACGATGATAACTAAGCCGACCTCGAGCTCGATCTCATCTGGCTTACTAACATGTAAATTTCAAAAAGATTCCATTACAAGAGGACCAAGATGGTCCTGTATTGCTCACCTAAAATGAAAGATTCAAAGTTTCAAGAAGTTCGAATCTTTACTGAAGGATTTATGCAAGGACAGGGTCAAAACAGGCATTTTCAGCATTCAAGGGGACATAAGACAGTTATGTTACGAATGTACCAGAGGAAATCATGTCAATGCTCATTGGGACTGCCTACCTGAGGCAGCTCCGGTGGTCATAGAGTGGATGAACTGTGGTACAGAAAACAATGAAAGTAGTCTACATTGCCTATGAAATAATTGTAAGGTGTGCTGGTGGGATGGTCCTCCCTGACCCACTACAGACCAAAATGATGGGGAGAATAAACGGGCATCCAACAGGATGTTCAAAAAAACAGAGCCAGGATGCTGCCATCTTTCTTTGCTACTAGGAGCCGTTAGATGGCTCAATGACGCCTCTTTCAAGCATATTTTTGATCTCTGCCTGATCGGTCTGTCTCTTACCAAAATGGCAAGCAACCCTCTGATTTATGTTTCGACGTCTACAAAGTTTGGCGCTGCTGGATATCGCTGCGTAGCAGCACTGTCATGCTTTAACTTCAGGAAACTGGTGAATATTATGAACATGCTATGGACATGTCTTGGACATATTGCATGCTTTAAGCATAATTTCAATTTTAATTTTTTGAAAATGCGACTAACATATTTTAGCAAATGTCGGACGTTATTTTCTAAAGAGGGAGAAAACATAATAGAGTCCTTTATATGTAAGCTCGCTTATTCTGTTCAGTAAATTTTGCATACTATTAGCCTGCATCCAATATCCTATAAAATGTTTACCAATAATATCCAATAGTCTATAAAATCTAAACACATTATATATCCAATATATAATGTATAACGTATCTAAAATTTACATACCTCTTGTCCAACAGATCATATAATAGCTTTCATTTGTTCTGTACTCATTAATACTCATTATGTTTTTCTTCAAGACAGCTGTGACATATTCAATGTGCCACTTGACTTCTTGCCCACCAATGATGCATGCAATCTACTGACACGCATTTGAAGAAATCGAATCCTTGAGTAACATTTATGATTTCATGTGGGATGGTCGTTCTCTGCCTGTATTGATAATTTGAGTCTTCACTGAATTACTTCTAATTCAGGACATTTGTATGTAGCAGGTATGTCTCCTTACGTTACTATTTTTTTTCTTAATTATGTAAAAAAAAGCCTCCCTGGTGTAGTGGGTAAGCTAGTTGCTTCATCATCTGTGGCTGGAGGTTACGATTCCGAACTTTTCCAGGCTTTCTGTTAAGCTTTCCAACCAAGGTTCCATTTCCATTTGTTTGTTTGTATTTGAGTTTAATGTCCCAGTCAACACTATTTTATGTCATTTTTTAGATGGTCAGTCAACCGATCCACATTTATCCTGGGCAGGCTTATACGAAAGCGGTTAACCAGAACAGTGCTCACTCTTTGGTCAGAAACTGATAACAGCCTTCTTGAATCAGCAGAAGGGAGAGAATGACGGCAGAACAGATTTTATAATCAATCTCCACAAAAGAATGTTGCCCAGGTATGGAACCAGCATCATTCTGATCACCAGGCAGACGCGCATCAGGCATTAGATAATCTAGATATTTGTTACTACATGATCAGTATGCATTAAATTGTGAGTAGTCTAAAGCATTGAAACCTCATACTGATTGTGGTTTCTTCCATCATCTGATCAGCCTGATATTCTTCATTGGAAAGAAACCCTTTACACTATTTGGTAGAGGTCGGCAATATTCATATGTATTGTAATTGAAATTGGCCAAAGGGTTTAGGATCATTTTCTGAAGGTTTTTCTTATTTTTGTGCTTGTGCCAATCTTGTTCATTGGGGTGGGGTTGGGCAGAACTTGGTAGAGAGTCACCGGCGCAACACTTCTGAGATGTTTAAATAGAATTGGCCACGTTTGCTATCTTGCTGACTGCAGCAGATCCACCTTAGCCATTCACCTAAAAGTGTCATCTAAGCAACATCCTGTGAATTTAATGGCGCTAGGTTTAATAGTAACTTTAGCTGGATTTACCAATAAAAGTTTTTCAATTATTTTAGCACTGGGGGTCAGCTCGTTCATTTCAGCGAAACCATTTTAGCTTTTTTGGCACAAGGTCATCATTGAAACATTCTTGTGATGCTTGAATTAATTTGTTTGTTTGTTTGTATTGTAGTTTCACGGCCCAGTCACCACTATTTAGGTCATTTTTGTGCCTATCGACACTTTCCTGGGCAGGCTTATACGTAAGTGGTTAACCAGTACAGTGCACATTCTTTCGCCAGAAACTGACAACTTTGAATTAATTTGTGCCCAGGGTAAAGACTTTTAAAGATTTTTTTTCTATTTTTAGATCTGGCAGCTCTCTGGATGTTCACTGGAGCAGTACCATTTTAGATCTTTGGTATCAAAGCAATATTTCTGAAGGTTGATAAAATCGGTCAATTGGTATAAGAGGAGTCTCCATTTAAAGAGATTTCTATATTTGGCTCTGAGAGCCATCTTTTTCATATAAGGGGTACTATTGTTTTAGCTATTTTGGTAGATGGTTATTAAAGTGATGTTTACTTTCCATTGATAACCAATCTGAAATTATTGAAGCTTTTAGCTCTACTTCTAGATATTTAGATGATTTATTAAATATTGATAATACCTATTTTGATGGTTTGATCAGTCAGATTTACCCCCTAGAACTTCAGTTAAATAAAGCAAATTCTTCTGATACCGAGGCCCCGTTTTTGGATTTACATCTATCTATTGTAGATGGATTTGTTTCGTGCAAAATTTATGATAAACGCGATGACTTTGATTTTGAGATTGTAAATTTTCCTTTTTTGGATGGTGATGTTCCTCGTGCGCCATCCTATGGCGTTTATATTTCGCAATTAATTCGATTTGCTAGAGTGTGTAGTCATGTAACTGACTTCAACACTCGTAATAAATTATTAACGGCTAAACTCCTTAATCAGGGTTATCGGTACCATAAACTACGCAAAGCCTTTTCAAAATTTTATAGACGCCATTCTGATTTAATTTCAAAATTCAATATTGGACTTAAATCTCTTCTGCAACAAGGTCTATCGGAACCCGAATTTTATGGTGACTTAGTATATAAATTCAGAAAAATATATAACCGCAATGACTTCAGCACCCAATTTCGTAAAATCATTCTTCGATATAAAAAGATTGGGTACAACATGGATATTATGCGACAGACTGCATGCATGGTAGTTAACCCAATCACGGTTGGCAACTTTGCTTCCCTCTTTAATTGCACGCCGGTGGGTCAGGCCTCAGATTCTATGACGGCTCCAACGTAAAGGCTTATTGAAAATTAAAGAGATAATGTTGGTTGGTGCCTGATGCTCTGTCTCTGGTCGGGCTCATCGGAGTCTAACTGTTGGTTTTCTTTTGCTCCAGCATTTCAGTGGTTTCTTGCTGTCGAGTCCTCACCGTTGTCTCACCTCTGTGGTTCTTTGATTTCTGTGTTCACGGAGATGTTGCACTGATGAGTTAGGAGGCCTTCATGCGGACTGAACTAATTATTTGTCTAAATCGGGACGGAAGTATGGGCGAGGATTGTGGCCACGTAAAATCGATTTAAGCCCCCCAGTGGAAATCTCCCACTGACCGTTCCAAGGCGGCTCTTCTGTGGCGATTTATTTATGTTGTTGTTTGTTACTTACTGTGTGTATCACTTGTGTCTTTTAATTTTGGATGGCCATATGGCCATTTTGTGGGAAAGTAACTGTCCATATGGCCTTCCTTTGTTTAGGTTTCCATTATAGTCTGGTCGCTTAATGTTTGTATTTCTTTCCCTTTGGTGTCTTTTATGGATGGAGTAAGTTAATTGTATCAATTCCTGATCTTTGTTTTACTTCTACTTTTTATATGGTGTCTGAATAAAATTGGCTCATGGGTGTTAGTTGTCATTTAAAGATTTTTCCATTTTTAGCTCAGGTTGCCATCTTGTTCCTTGAATTGGAACCTTTTCAGATATTTGGTAGAGTATCATGAAAACAATATTGCTATGAAGTTTCAATGAAACTGTCCCAGGACTGTATGAGTTTTAATTCAGAAATGTTCTTTTTTAATTTTTAGCTTTGGTGGCCATCTTGTGTTGTGGCCATCTTGTGTTTGGAGCAGAGCCATTCTAGATATTTTGGCAGAGGACCATGTCACAAGCAGAATTTCTATGAAGCTTGAATGAAACTACTCTATCGAAGTTAAAATGAAATTTGTCTAAAGTGTTGTCATATTCTTTTATATTTATATTTTTTTTTTTTTAGTTTTAGATCTTGTCCATTGGTCATCTTGTCCACTGGAGCAGAACTGTTTGAGCTAGTTTGGTATAGGCAAAAAGGCAATGAAAAATAGAAGAAGAGGCAATGATCAGGAATCGATACAGTTAACCCACAGCTCCCATCAGAGACACCAAAGTGAAAGAAGCACAAACATGAAGCAACCCCAACGGTAACACCAACAGCAGAAAGCCAAAAGGGCAGTTACTTTCCCACAAAATGGCCGTCCAAAATAAAATAAGTGACACAAACACCCAAAGACAAACAATTACCAAAATAAACTTCGACAGAAGAACCGCCTTTGAACGGTCCGCGGAAGTTTGAATGAAGTTGGTCCACTGGAAAAAGGAAGTTGTTTATAGCAATTCAATGACAAAGTATGAAACACAATGGACAACAGACATTGAGAGATCACATTAATATAAATGTCAATAATTCATGATTTAAAAGTGTGCCTTGAGTATGCACAAATTCAGAAAAGCTTCCAAGGATTGTACTAGGAAGTTTTTGATCATTTGTCAAGTAAAAAATGTGATTTGCAGACTCATCAGATTCATTGATGTGCCCATGATTAAGAAGCCTCCATGCTGTAGTGGATAAGCTACACGTCCCATAAACAAGGGGTCATGGGTTCATCCCAGGCTTCTCCAGACTATCGAATGAGTCTTTGAAAAGAGGTCCCATCCCTGTATGACTTTAGTTGTTGGTGAGACGTAAACCTCTAACAAGAGGCTCAATGAGCCTAAACCGCTCACCTGAGGAACTTAAGTTTTAACAATCCACAGACTTGACTACTAAATCTGCTAATAGAATCCAGCCCATTGACCCTTACAGGATATAAGTCATCATTATTGCATTGCATTCCAAGTTTGAGACTTCTAGCTTCTATAGTTCCTGAGAAATCTTTGACGAAAATTTAACATTGGTCAAAATGGAGAGAAAGAAGAATGAAAGAACAAATGAACAAATAAGCTGAGAAAGCCCCATGTCTCTTACACAAAATAAGTCATCATTATTCTATTGAATACCAAATTTGATGCTTCTAGCTTTTATAGTTCCTGAGAAATCTTTGATTAAAAATTTAACATTGGTCTATTATCTCTATATGGAGAGAAAGAAGAATGAAGGAACAAATGAACCAGACTAGCAAAACCTAATGCAGCCTTTCCCCTTGCCCAATGGTGCTACACATAAAATTTAAACAAGATTGGTCGACTGCCTTCTGAGATATGCTGCATTGAAAGTGTGGACGACGGATGGACGGACGACAGACGACGGACTCCGGAGCCTTGGTATACTATCAGCTCACTGGAGCCTTTGGCTCAGGTGAGCTAAAAATTCAAGTCGCTATTTCTGTCACAACATTTTCCCTACGTTAAGTCTATGGGCAAATTTTTTTGTCTCTCAAGGTCACGTAACTCCGAGGTCAATATTCCGATTCGGCCCAAAATCGAACTTAACCGAGATTTTATGCCTGTCCTCGTTACCTGCAAGTTTGAAGCTGATATGAATAAAAATAAAGTTGCTATCGTGGTCACAACGTATTTTTTTATGCTCAAGGGCAGGTAACTCCCAAGGCAAATAATCCGATTCGGCTCAAAATCGAACTTAACCGAGATTATATGTCTGTCCTCGTTACCTGCAAGTTTGAAGCTGATCTGAAAAAAATTCAAGTCGCTATCGTAGTCACAACATTTTCCCTATGTTAAGTCTATGGACAAATTTTTTGTCGCTCAAGGTCATGTAACTCCGAGGTCAATATTCCGATTCGAACTTAACTGAGATTTTATGCCTGTCCACGTTACCTGCAAGTTTGAAGCTGATCTGAATAAAAATAAAGTTGCTATCGTGGTCACAACGTATTTTTTTATGCTCAAGGGCAGGTAACTCCAAGGCAAATAATCCGATTCGGCCCAAAATCGAACTTGACCGAGATTTTATGCCTGTACTGGTTATCTGCAAGAATGAAGTCGATCAGAAAAAAATTGACGGAGCTAGAGTGATGACAAGCTTTTTCCTATGTGAAGTCTATGGGAGCTAGATGTTGCCATGGCAACCAGAGTTCCACTCAGATCTGCCTGAAAACCTAATGAAGCCTTTCCACTTGCCCAATAATGCGACACAGGAAATTTGATCAAAGTTGGCCAAGTAGTCTTTAAGATATACATTTTTGAAATTCCCATTAACCCTAATGCAAAAACACACAAGGGCAGGTAACTCCTAAGTGAATGATCCGATTCTGCCAGTTATCGAACTTGACCGAGATTTCATGGCTGTGCTGGTTATCTGCAAGAATAAAGCCAATCTGAAAATAATTGGAGCAGCTACGGTGATGACAACATTCTCCCCATGTTAAGTCAATAGGCAATTTTTTCAACGCTCAAGGGCACGTAACTCCTGAGTGAATAATCCGATTCAGCCCAAAATCGAACTTGATCGAGATTTCATGCCTGTCCTCGTTATCTGCAAGAATGAAGTCGATCAGAAAAAAATTAACGGAGCTAGAGTGATGACAAGCTTTTTCCTATGTTAAGAACGCTCAAGGGCACGTAACTCCTGAGTGAATAATCCGATTCAGCCCAAAATCGAACTTGATCGAGATTTCATGCCTGTCCTCGTTATCTGCAAGAATTAAGTCGATCAGAAAAAAATTGACGGAGCTAGAGTGATGACAAACTTTTTCCTATGTTAAGTCTATGGGAGCTATTTGTTGCCGTGGCAACCAGAGTTCCAATCCGATCTGCCCGAAAACAGTATGCAGCCTTTCCCCCTACCTGATAATGCTTCACATGAAATTTGATCAAGATTGGCCCACTGGTTCCGGAGATATACTTCTTTGAAAGTGTGGACGACGACGGACGACGGACGCCGGCTCGTGGTATACTAATACCTCACATGAGCCTTCGGCTCAGGTGAGCTAATAATGCTATGCTGTGCCCATGAACTTGCCTCTTTAACTTAAGGAAACTCAAATAGTATCCTTCACATAGCTAAGCTTTTGTCATCAAAGTGCTTATAATATTTGGTTGTGGTGTAGTCCTAGTCACGCCATTTCCAGAGTATTTTTTTGTTTTGAAATGTTTTCTGCTTGACTCACTATTAATACAACATCCAAGATTCTGATTAGCCTGCACATTATCTTAAGTCTTTTTAAATGACTCACCTAGTCTTGCTTTAGTCATCTGACTGCTGATGAGTAATTTTTGATCATGCTGTAGCTGTTCCATTTCAAGCAGATGCTGCTGTTTAAGCTGTTCTATTTTCTGTTTGTGGTCTTGTTTACTCTGTTCCATATCTTGTCCTGTAATACCATCAAAGTTTCACTTACTTGCGAGTGCAGCAAACAAGAAGACTCTGATGGTCTTATACCGCACACCTCAGCTAAGAGATTTACATACATAATATTGAAATTTCACAAGGTAGATTGCTTTAAAACTTTTTAGAACGTAGCACAGGGACTTTAATAATTTTAACATTCTTGTGTACACTAGAAATAGCTATGTGTGGAATTTCAAGTTTTTAATATTATTATTATTATTTTGACTAATCTTAGTAGAATTTAACTATATGAAGCTAAGTACAAAATATCTAAGCTCAGGGCCTTCTGTGTAAAACAAGAAGATTATTGAAGCATTTTCCTATCAAGGTCTATGTACAAAAAGTCAGCCGCCTGGCGAGGACATTTTCCCAAGGCTTTAATTTTAACAATCTGGTCAGAGGTCCTTTGGGTGCAGCTACATACCGAAAACCAAAGACCTGTGCCTTCTGGTTTCAGATCAGAAGATCGTCAAAGTTTTCCCTATATGGGCCTATGTAAAGCAAGTTTGACCCGGAGTGGAGCCGGTTTTGACCCCAAGAGCTATAATTTGAACAACTTTGGTAGCAGCCTATTGGGGGAAGCTACATAATATAAAAGATCTGTGCCGTCTGATTTAAGACAAGACAATAAGATTTTGATAAGTTTTACATATATAGATCTATGTAAAACAAGTGGGGCCCCTAGGCAGGGTCATTTTTGGCCTCAGGGCTACAATTTGAACAACTTTGGATAAGGTCCATATGACGATGCTATATACTAAATATCAAAGACCTGGGCCTTCTGGTTTCAGACAAGAAAATCTTTAAAGGTTTTCCCTATACTGATCTGTGTAAAACAAGTCGGTCCTGGGAAGGGCAATTTTTGACACCAACAACATTGGTAGAGCTCCATTAAGGGAAGCTACATGCCAAAACTCAAAGACCTGGGCCTTCTGGTTTTAGATAAAGGTTTTCCAGATATGGGTATATGTAAAACAAGTTGGCTCCAGGGCGGAGAGACTTTTCGCCCCAGAGCTATTTTTCTTAACAACTTTGGCAGAGGTCCATAAGGTGAAGCTACATACCAACTATCAAAGACCTGAGCATTCTCAGTCAGTACCTCAAATTTCAGAAAGATCCACTCTGTGGTCTTCCTAAGCAATCTGTCGTATTTTTGTGTAATTTGAATAGAAGACTGCGTATTTTCTGTCGTATTTTTGTGTAATATGAATAGGAGACTGCGTATTTTCTCGTAGTTTGATATGATGTTTGAAGAAGTATGCTCACTTACGAATACCGCCCCCGCCCATAGGGGCTAGAAGAAATATATGGGCTGCATGATGCTTCCAATCAGAGCTGAATCTGGCCCGCACACTAGTGCTGGTAAACCGCTTAGAGGATCTAATCCTGTCCAGGAACCGCGGCGCGAGGCGGACCGTCCATGCTAAGAAACACTTTGGGTGACAGGGCTTGAGATGTCATTTCATCTCAATGTCGGGTAAAAGTCCCACAAAATTGGAAGCAATGTCTCCAAAATGACCTTTACAGTGTTGACGGGGACGTTAAACCTCAAATCAAACAAACAAATCACTTACGAATATTTCTGCACAAAAAGTAGAAATGCACTTGTAGGTATTTACATTTTTCTCTATATAATAGTGCATAGAATGGGGACTTTAATTCATTTTGATTCTGAATGAATGTAGATTAGAGAATTTAGAAACTTTAAGACCTGTCGAGAACATAGCCAATTTTTGCATGGTAACCTTTCATAGAATTTGCAGTGGGTAGTGAGATCTTTGTAACCAACTCCCAGAAGAATACGTTGACATGGATACAAGATGGTCACAATTATAACACATCTCTTTTTATTGCTTTGGAACCAAATATTTCAGTCCTTACATCTGTACGGCAGCAGTCAGCCAGTGTAAGACATTTGTCAATTTAACTTATGGAATAGCTATATATGTTATTGTTTTTTTGTGCGTGTTAACATGTACATGGAATATTCTCAAAGATATATATAGTGCATGGAAATACCATGACAGGTTGGTTGTAACTTTCACTATTTCAGCAGATTATAAGCAAATTGTAAAGTTGAATTTAATAACAATACTTTTCTAATGGTTTTGGTTTTTTGACAGAGATATCAAGACCCAGACCAGATTGGTACTTCAGGAGAAGCCTGACCATAGTCTACATTCTTTGTTATTCTAGCTACACTAACGATGGATGTTCGAAATGAATTGCTTATTGTCCTTATAAATGTACATGTTACACTATGTGTAAGATATAAAATTTGTCTTTTGAATACACCAAATCACTGACCACTACAGTAAAAGTGGTTGGTAAAAGCGTCGACAAGAAATATGAAATACGTGCTCAAAGCTCACTCAAAACTTGGTTGTTCTTTGAAGCAGCTAATGACTGAAATTTCTACTTACAGACCTTCTGGTGTATCGTATGACACCGTTCGGCGGTGGAAAAAGAAATCTGAGTCTGGTGTAGAGTCCATCAAAAATATACCGAAATCAGGTAGACAAAAATCTGCATCTCCTAAAGAAATTGTTTCCAAAATAAAAGAAATCATTAACAGATTTACAGTTCGTGATATTGCACGAAAGGTAGGCATATCACCAACAACGGTTCATCTGATTTTGAAGAAGCATTTGAAAGTCAGAAAGGTGAGTGCCACATCTGCTGAATGATGAGCAAAACAGGCAACGGGTTATAATAACCAAAAAGTTGCTTCCAGCGTTGCCAATGTCGTCACAGGTGATGAAACCTGGGCCCATTATTTTGAGCCCGCCAGAAAGATTATCCATAAGATCTGGGCCACAAAACACAGCCAACGCACAATAATTGCCAAACGTTCTTTTAGCACAAAGAAGGTTTTGTATGCAATCTTCTTCTCTGGTGAAGGAGTTGCAATAAAAGTGCCGATGAAAAAGGCCAAAATCATCACTGGTATGTACTGCATAGACGTAGTACTGAAGAAACTGAAAAAGTATTATCAGAAACGACGCCCTGCAACAGGTTTTAAACATGTCCGTCTTCCATGACAAAGTCCCCGCTCAAACCTCCACAATAATTACGGCGTTTTTGAAGAAAGAAAAACTAACTGTTTCGCCTCACCCCCCATATTTCCCCGACCTTGCCCCATGTGATTTCTTTTTGTTTCTGAAATTGAAATAATTCCTTGCTGATCGGAAATACCAGTCCCGACAAGCACATAGATCTGCCATTCATCAGTACCTAATTACTGTGCCCAAAGCAGCATACCATGACGCATTTCTAGCCACGGGGAGTACTTTGAGGGTATGAAATGAGCACTTTTGGGCTTACTTGAAATTTGAAGTCTCCAGATAGAAATAAGCATTTCATTTCGAATATGCCTCGTATATGCCTTTCCCTTTCACAAAGCAGCCTTCTTCAAATTCTGTGATAATGACACCACATGCACTTTTTATTCTGGTGTCCAAATTTTAAATGTTCTTATAGTTGGTCCTCCTCTATCTTTTTTATCTTTCTTTCACAAAGCATACTGATAATGCAAAAACACACAACATCTAAATACACGTAGATTTCAATTGCAAGATGAACCTAATACATTTCATTTCATTTTTTTCTAAAAAAAAAAGGAACCATTCCTTATCATCAAAATTACATAGTACTACCATTCATTCTGCAAAATGAAAGGTACAGCATGGAAGTAACAAGCACCTATGTCAGAATCAATACAGGGGTGTCTTAAAACATTTGCCTTTTAAGGAATCGGATACTGCCTTGCCTAAGACAGGATGCAAAGGTTAATACAGGTGACACTAAGACAGGCGGTATGGCGGCCGTAAAACGTCTCTCAGTACATCATCATAGTACAGATTATATTTTCTGGTCCTTGGGGATCATTGAGTTCATTTGGTATCATTTTGAAAATAGAGTTCTGCTTAAGCCAGTGCTATAGGGGTGGCCGGTGCTGCACATTTCAGTAGTGGTCATGGACAGACTCAATAAAACCGAGTCTCCTATTTTCGTTTATCTGGTGCATTCCTTGCTTCCAAAGGATCTAACTTCAGAACTTATTTATTTTACAATTAATAATTTATCTTAAATATTTTCGTTTATATAGTGCATTCCTTGTTTCCAAAGGATCTAACTTCAGAACTCGTTTATTTTCACTGTAGCTGGTGTTGTGCTGTGTGGCGCTGTAAAACGTTTCCCCGTACATCATTTACATCATCATAGTGCAGATTATATTTTCTGGGTTTTTGCGATCATCAAGTTCATTTGGTATCATTTTGAAAAGAGAGTTCTGCTTAAGCCGGTGCTAGGGGGCGTGCCCGGTGTTGCAACTTTCAGTACTGGTCACGAACAGACACAATAACCCCCGAGTCTACTACATTTCTACTGTATTTTGTTTATCTGGTGCATTCCTTGCTTCCAAAGGATCTAACTTCAGAACTTATTTATTTTACTATTAATAATTTATCTTAAATTAAATGATGCAGTTCAGGAATCTCAACTTTATATATGGAAAGTGCATATTGAGCGGACTGCATGGATGAACAGTTGTATATGATCGGTCCATCCACCCAATGTTACATCCTTTCATACAGCTAAATTCCACAGATTCGTAGACTACTGCTACGCCTTGGTGATATTTTGTGATAGGTCATTTCGAGACAACTTCGAAGTCAACAGAGCTAATTATGAATGAGGAGAGCATTGGGCCATTTCTAACAAGCATATACATGCTACCATTGGTTAGTCTGCATAGGCATGCATAAAATTTGTCCCAATACTCCACTCCACTCATGCAGAGACAACAACACAGTCATGCAGAGCTACATGTAAATATGAACTAAAATATGAAATGAGCGTAATGCTCACTAATACCCCCGGCCGGAGCCACTAATAAATTGCTAAGTTTATGCATAAATACATCTATAAGACACCAGACACATCAAAGTGAATAAGAAAATAAATAAGAACAAATAACTTTAGTTACAACTAAGCGGTTTTCATTCACCTTATTTATCTATCTGCATCTCGAAAGTTAGGAATGAAAATTGGACAAATAATAGGTCTAACTCGGTGGTTGTGTGATTTTTGTGTTCACGGAGATGTTGCACTGATGAGTTAGGAGGCCTTCATGAGGACTGAACAAACTAGACAAAGTGCCCAGTGGGGCACATATACCCCCGGCCAGTGCCATCGCCTCAGCTAAAAATGTCAAAAGTGATGACAATGTTTCTCTAAAAATAGTCATAGTGACCTTGACTTGAGGCCATGACCTTGAAAGTAGATCTTGCTCGAGATATTATCATAAGCATCTTTTGTGTGAAGTTATATTAAAATCAGTTAATAAATGTAGGCGGTAGAGCGATGACGAAGTTTTTCTAAAAATAGCCAGTGACCTTGACCTTGAGGCCATGACCTTGAAAGTCAAAGCAACTCGAGATATTATCATAAGAAACATTTGTGTGAAGCTCTATTAAAATCCATCAATAAATGTAGGCGCTAGAGCGATGACAATTTTTTTCTAAAATAGCCACAGTGACCTTGACGTTGAAAGTCGAAATCGCTCGAGATATTGTCATAAGGAACATTTGTGTGAAGTTATATTGAAATCGGTGAAGAAATGTAAGCGCTAGAGCGATGACAAAGTTTTTCTGAAAAAAAAGCCACAGTGACCTTGACCTTGAAAGTCAAACTCCCTCGAGGTATTGTCATAAGGAACATTTTTGTGAAGTTATATTGAAATCAGTGAAGTTATGTTGTCGCTAGATTGATGAAAATGTTTTTCTAAAAATAGCCACAGTGACCTTGACCCTGAAAGTCGAAATCCCTCTAGATATTGTCATAAGGTACATTTGTGTGAAGTTATATTGAAATCGGTGAAGAAATGTAAGCGCTAGAGTGATGACAAAGTTTTTCTAAAAATAGCCACAGTGACCTTGACCTTGAAATGGGAACTCGCTCGAGATACTGTCATAAGGAACACTTGTGTGAAGTTATATTGAAATTGGTGAAGAAATAAAGGCACTAGAGCGATGACGTTTTTCTAAAAATAGCCACAGTGACCTTGACCTTGAGGTCATGAGCATGAACGTCACACTCACTCGAGATAGTGTCATAAGGAACATTTGTGTGAAGTTATATTGCATTTGGTGAAGAAATGTAGGCGCTAGAGCCATGACAAAGACAAAGTTTTTCTAAAATAGCCACAGTGACCTTGAGTGAGGTCACGACCTTAAAAGTCGAACTCGCTCGAGATATTGTCATAAAAAACATATGTGTGAAGTTATATTGAAATTGGTGAAGAAATAAAGGCACTAGAGCGATGACAACGTTTTTCTAAAAATAGCCACAGTGACCTTGACCTTGAGGTCACCCCCGTGAAAGTTGAACTCAGTTGAGATATTGTCATAAGGAACATTTATGTGATGTTATATTGAAATCAGTGAAGAAATGTAGGTCATGACCTTGAAATTCGAACTCACTCGAGATATTGTCATAAGAAACATTTGTGTGAAGTTATATTGAAATCAGTGAAGAAATGTAGGTGCTAGAGCGATGACAAAGTTTTTCTAAAAATAGCCACAGTGACCTTGACTTTGAGGTCATGACCTTGAAAGTCGAACTCGCTCGAGATTTTTTTATAAGGAACATTTGTGTGAAGTTATATTGAAATCAGTGAAGAAATGTAGGCGCTATAGAGATGTGAAAGTTTTTCTAAAAATATCCACAGTGACCTTGATCTTGAGGTCATGACCTTGAAAGTCCAACTCGCTCGAGATTTTTTTATAAGGAACATTTGTGTGAAGTTATAATGAAATTGGTGAAGAAATGTAGGCGCTAGAGAGATGACAAAGTTTTTCTAAAAATAGCCACAGTGACCTTGACCTTGAGGTCATGACCTTGATAGTCGAACTCGCTCGAAATATTGTCATAAGGATCATTTGTGTGATGTAATATTGAAATTGGTGAAGAAATGTAGGCGCTGGAGCGATGGCAAAGTTTTTCTAAAAATAGCCACAGTGACCTTGACCTTAAGGTCATACCTTGAAAGTCGAACTCGCCCATCCTTTTATTGTGCTTTACATTTATTTGAAGTTTAATGAAATTATCTCAAACGGTTTGAAAGTTACAGAGCGGGCACAAGTGTATGGTAAAAATTGCAAGTTATAACATTCAAAGGGCAATAACTCTGAAAGTAGAAAACCAAGAGTTACGGTTCATGTGTTCTGCACGTCGTCTCATGGTGTTTAACATTTATGTGAAGTTTCATGAAAATATGTCAAGCAGTTTAAAAGTTATGGAGCGGACATAAAAATGAAAGTTATAATGTTCAAAGGGCAATAACTCTGAAAGTAGAATAGCAAGAGTTACGTCTTATCATAAGGAACAAAAATATATATGGTTTAGGGATGGGGATGTGTACAGTTCCAGAGATATAAAGCCTTTTAAGCTGTGGAGGGGTTGGAGCATGGACCTGGCAGACACCAGGAAATCCAAGCTTGTTGTCCTTGAATGTGTCATCATTAGGAGCGAGAAAATATATTGTTTGGGAGTGGGGGTCTGAACTGTTTCTGAGATATGAGGCCTTCTTATGAAGTGAAGAGGAGAGGACTGCCGAGTTGTTGTGACTGAATGTGTCTAATCCAAAGGAACAAGAATGTATATGATTATGAGGTGGGGATCTTAATGGTGTCTGAGATATATGGCCTTTCATGAAGTGGAGGGGTGGGCCATGGCAACGACACATTGCCCTAGTACAAATACATCCAAGGTTGATGTGACTGAATGCGTCTTATCAAAAGGAACACATATATACGTGCCTTAGAGGGTGGGGATCTGAACAGTTTCTGAGATATATGGCATTTTATGAAGTGGAGGGTTGGTGCATGGCCCCAGCGAACCCAGGGAGACCCCTAGGTTGGCATCACTAAATGTGTCTTATCAAAAGGATCAAGAGTACATATGCTTTAGGGATGGGGATCAAGATGGTTTCTAAGATATTGGGCTTACACTGATGAGTTAGGAAGCCTTCATGCGGACTAAATAAAATTAGTGTATACTGCGACAGAGGTAAGGGCGAGGATTATGGCCATGTAAAATCGATTTAAGCCCCCCAGTGGAATTCTTTCCACTGACCGTTCCAAGACGGTTCTTCTGTGGCGGTTTATTTGTTGTTGTTTGTTACTTACTGTGTGTATCACTTGTGTCTTTTTATTTTGGATTTGGCCTTTTTTGGGGAAAGTAACTGTCCTTATGGCCTTCCTTTGTTTAGGTTTCCATTATGGTCTGGTCGCCTCATGTTTGTGTTTCTTTCCCTTTGGTGTCTTTGATGGGTGAGGTAAGTTAATTGTATCGATTCCTGATCTTTGTTTTACTTCTATTTTACAAAGTGCAGGGAGTAGGGCATGGCCCGGGCACATCCCAGGGACACCAAAGTTGGTGTCACTGAATGGGTCTTATCATAAGGAACAAGAATATATGGTTTTGGGATGGGGATCTGAATGGTTTCTGACATATATTGCCTTTTATGAAGTGGAGGGGAAGGGCATGACCCAGACGCATCCCTGGGAACCCTCAGGTTGGTGTCATTGAATGTGTCTTATCATAAGAAACAAGTGTATACATGGTTTTGGGGTGGGGACCTAAATGGTTTCTGAAATATATCACCTTTTATGAAGTGGAGGGGTGGGGTATGACCCAGGCACATCCCTGGGAACCCTCAGGTTGGTTTCATTGAATGTGTCTATCATAAGAAACAAGTGTATACATGGTTTCAGGGTGGGGATCTGAATGGTTTCTGAAAAATATCACCTTTTATGAAGTGCAGGGTTGGGGCATGGCCCCTGCGCACCCTGGGGGCCCCTAGGTTGGTATCACTGAATACTTCTTACCATAAGGAACAAGAATATATATGGATATGGAGTAGGGATCTCAATGGTTTCTGAGATATTGGGTCTTTTACAAAGTAGAGGGAGTGGGGGCATGGCCCGGGCACATCTCAGGGGACCCCCAGGTTGGTGTCACTGAATGCGTCTTATCATAAGAAACAAGAATATATATGGTTTTGGGGTGGGGATCTATATGGTTTCTTAGATATTGGATCTTTTACAAAATGGAGCGGGTGGGGCATGGGGCCGGCGCATCCCAGGGGACCCCCAGGTTGATGTCACTGATTGTGTCTTATCATAAGAAAAAAGAATATATATGGTTTAGGGTCGGGGATCTGAATGGTTTCTTAGATATATAACCTTTTATGCACTGGAGGGGGTGGGGCAAGGTCCAGGCACACCCTTGGGGACCCCCAGGTTGACATAAAAGCATGTGGCTACAACTAGTTCACTCAAGGAATATTTTTATAAAAGTTTTGTAAAAATATCTGCAAAGGTTTTGCAGTAAATGCCATTTTTCTATTTCCCCATTATAAGTCTATGGCAACTCTAAGTTGCCATAGCAACCAAACTAATGAGCCGATTTTCATTAAAAACGCAATCTTTCAATCCCCCAGCCCAAGGATGCTACAGATTAAATTTGGGCTGAATCGGCCCAGTGGATTCAGAGGAGATGTTGTTTGAAAGTGTTGACGCCAGACCACGACGCAGACGAAGATGGACAACTGACTATCCTATAAGCTCCCTAGAACTTCGGCTCTGGTGAGCTAAAAGTAAGTCTAACTTGAGACCAATCTTTTCTTTTTCGATGTAACTGACCCTAGAATGATTCACTTGGACCAACGCTGTTCCAGTGCCATCAGCCCAGAAATGAGGGTCCTTGTCTTGGACCAACTCCTCAACTGGCATCACGGCTTCTTCATTGGACCGGAAAAGATGTTCATGGATATGCTTTTTCAAGTTTGGGAATAGGAAATAGTCACTAGGAGCTTAGTCCAGACAATAGCCTGGGTGCGGTATTAGGTCATACCCATTCTGCTAAACAGCATCCATTACAATTTTGCAAGTGTAGACTCTTGGACTCATTGTCCTGTTGGAGCAGAATCCTTTAGGAGAGTTTTCCACAGCATTTTTCATGGATCACAGATCTCAGTTGGTCAAGCAAATTTGCATAATACGCACCTGTTATAGTACATTTCTTTGCTATAAAGTCCAACACAATAAAGCCTTGTGCGCCCCAAAATACAGTTGCCGCCATCACCTTGGTGGCAGAGGGTTGCTTATTGAACTTCTATGGGCTCAGAGACCCTAATCCTACCCACTGGCAACTTTGAAATTTATTCTCTGGACCCAGCTCTCATCTACAGTCATCAGACATGACAGAAAATCATCTTCCCTTGAGCTTAACTGCTTCAACAATGCCCTGCAAACTGATGCTCTTGTTGCCAGTTGCTGGTTGCTATGGGATTTTGGAATCCCAACAGGATGTAAGCTTGTGAATACCCAAGTGATCATGTAAAATTATTGAAATCTACCATGTGAAATGTGTAATGGTTTTGCTATTTCTACCAACTTAATATGCCCATCAGAGTACACCAGATTACGTAATGTATTATACATTTCTTCATCCATGGCATTTGATGGGCGTCAAGACCTGGTTTCGTCTTCTACCCCTTTGAGAAGCCTCCGTGGTGTAGTGGTAATGCAAATCGTCTTGTAAACAAAGGTCCCGTCTCCGTATGACCTTAGCTGTTCGTGAGATGTAAAACTAAAACACTCACTCATTCTACCCCTTTGAATTCACAAACCAAGAATTTAACTTGTGCATACGATGGTGCAGAAGACCCATAAACAATGGACAACTCGCAAAGTATTTCCTAATCTGTTTTCCCTTTCAAATACAAGTACTTAATTACAGCACGGTACTCAACTTTTGATGAAAAGCTTTCATTTGCACTGCTAGCCATAATTGAGGTCAGATATTTTATGAGTGAATAACACGATAAAGGTGCAATTCCGCCCTTATGAGAAAATCATGTATTGAAAACAAGAGGGCCATGATGGCCCTGGATCGCTCACCTGACCCATAGGGTATCAAGTGGGCCTCTGGGAGAGCCATTATTGGCCCCGGGCTATAATATGATTAATCTTGGTAGTGGTCTAAAAGGTGGTCATCAAAGGTCATAATCATTTTTGGCCCCAGGGCTATAATTTGAACAATCTTGGTAGAGGTTCACTAGATTAAGCTTCATACCAAATATCACTGACCTGGGCCTTGTGGTTTCAGAGAAGAAGATTTTTAAAGATTTTTCCCTATATAAGCCTATGTAAAACCAAAGGCCCTCGGGGCAGGGGCATTTTTGGCCCCAGGGCTATAATTTGAACAATCTTAGTAGAGGTCCACTAGATGAAGTTTCACACCAAATATCAAAGACTTGGGCATTGCAGTTTCAGATAAGAAGATTTTTGAAGATTTTCCCTATATAAGACTATGTAAAACCAAGGCCCCCGGGGCGGGGGCATTTTTGGCCCCAGGGCAATAATTTGAACAATCTTGGTAGAGGTCCACTAGATGAAGCTTCATACCAAATATAAAGGACCTGGGCCTTGTGGTTTGAGAGAAGAAGATTTTTAAATATTTTCCCTATATAAGCCTATGTAAAACCAAAGGGCCCCGGAGGGGGGGGGGGGCATTTTTGGCCCTAGGGCTATAATTTGAACAATCTTGATGGAGGTCCACCAGATGAAGCTTCACACCAAATATCAAAGACTTGGGCCTTGGGGTAAAAAAGGAGAAGATTTTTAAAGATTTTCCCTTTATAGGCCTATGTAAAACCAAAGGTCCCCGGGGCCCCAGGGCTATAATTTTAACAATCTTGGTAGAGGTCCACTAGATGAAGCTTCATACCATATATCAAAGACCTGGGCCTTGCAGTTTCAGAGTAGAAGATTTTTGGCCCCAGGGCTATAATTTGAACAATCTTGGTAGAGGTCCACTAGATGAAGCTTCATACCATATATCAAAGACCTGGGCCTTGCAGTTTCAGAGTAGAAGATTTTTTTTAAATTTCTCTGTATAAGTCAATGTCAAAACGAAGGGCCCCAGGGCAGGGGAATTTTTGACCCAAGGGCTATGATTTGAACAATCTTTGTAGAAGTCCACTAGATGAAACTACACACCAAATTCAAAGGAACTGGGCCATCAGGTTTTGGAGAAGAAGGTTTTTTAAAGATTTTCCCTGTATAAGCCAATGTAAAATCAAAGGGCCTGCAGGTGGGGGGCATTTTTCGCCCTAGGCATATAATTTGTACAATCTTGATAGAGGTCAACTAGATGAAGCTTCACACCAAATATCAAAGAACTGGGCCTTGCGGTTTCAGAGAAGAAGAGTTTTAATGATTTTCCCTATATAAGTCTACGTAAAACCGAAGGCCCCCTGGGCCGGGGCATTTTTGGCCCCAGAGCTATAATTTGAATAATCTTGGTAAAGGTCCACTAGATGAAGCTTCACACCAAATATCAAAGAACTGGGCCTTGCGGTTTCAGAGAAGAAGATTTTTAGAGATTTTCCCTATATAAGTCTATGTAAAACTCAAGGCCCCCGGGGTGGGGGCATTTTTGGCCCCAGGGCTATAATTTGAACAATCTTGGTAAAGGTCCACTAGATGAAGCTTCATACCAAATATAACTGACCTGGGACTTGCGGTTTCAGAGAAGAAGATTTTTAAAGATTTTCCCTATATAAGCCTTTGTTAAACTCAAGGCCCCCGGGGCGGGGGCATTTTTGGCCCCAAGGCTATAATTTGAACAATCTTGGTAAAGGTCCACTAGATGAAGCTTCATACCAAATATAACTGACCTGGGCCTTGTGGTTTCAGAGAAGAAGATTTTTAAAGATTTTCCCTATATAAGCCTTTGTTAAACCAAAGGCCCTCGGGGCAGGGGCATTTTTGGCCCCAGGGCTATAATTTGAACAATCTTGATAGAGGTCAACTAGATGAAGCTTCACACAAAATATCTAAGACTTGGGCCTTGCGGTTTCAGAGAAAAAGATTTTTAAAGATTTTCCCTATATGAGCCTATGTAAAACCAAAGGCCCCCGGGGTGGGGGGCATTTTTGGCCCCAGGGCTATAATTTGAACAATCTTGATAGAGGTCCACTAGATGAAGCTTCATACCAAATATCAAAGACTTGGGCCTTGCGGTTTCAGAGAAGAAGATTTTAAAATATTTTCCCTATATAAGCCTATGTAAAACCAAAGGCCCCCGGGGCGGGGGCATTTTTGGCCCCAAGGCTATAATTTGAACGATCTTGGTAGAGGTCCACTAGATGAAGCTTCATACCAAATATCAAAGACCTGGGCCTTGGGATTTCAGAGTAGAAAATTTTTAAAGATTTTCTGTAAAAAAATCTATTTTTAGCTCCTGTGACCTAGATGTGCAACAGACTGGAACCATTTGAACAACTTTGAAAGGGGACCACCTAAGGATCATTCCTGTGAAGTTTGGTCAAAATCCAATTAGTGGTTTAGGAGGTGATGTTGTTTGAAGAAAAAGTTTACGGACGCACGCACGGACGCACGCACGACGGACAAAAAGTGATCCCAAAAGCTCACCTTGTCACTACGTGATAGGTGAGCTAAAAAGGCATAAAAATTTTTGGCTGTATCTGTCAATTGGAAATTGGATAGGCTGGCTACTTATTGACTTACCCTCGTATTTGGGGGTCATTGATAAGGCCTAACGGGCCAAAAGTAGCTAATTTGGCCCAGGAAACATATTTTCTGTTTTGGACCAGAAAATGTTTAAAGGTTTTTTTCCAAATTTCCCTTATTTGTTGCCATGGCAACCAGATTTATGCATGGAATGGAATTCTTTAAACAACTTTAAAAGAGGACCACCCAAAAATCATTTCTGTCAAGGTTGTTTAGAATCTGTTCAGTGGTTAGGAGGAGATGTTGTTTAAAGAAATTGGAGAGATGGACAATGACAACGACAGAATGGTGAGTAATCGCAACAGCTCTGATGGAGACTTCAGCGCAGGTGAGCTAATAACATGTAATGTACCAATAAAATATGTCCAGACATTGCAAAATTCCATTCACTTGTAAGTCTTGCAGGAAATATTTTCCTGTACTTTATACTGAAGGTTGAAAACTGTTTTAACTTGTATGTATATTACATTTCTGTTTTCCTTGTTTTATTTATCTTAATCAGTGTTCCTCATTGTGAGACAAGTTTTTTATGAGCATGCACACAACTGTCTTACAAGTATTTTGCAACAGATGCTGTAAGTTTCAGTTTTACATGTATATCCTTCTAATGAAATTGCAGCTAACCATCCCATTTTACTAACAGGAAAATTATGTAGACGAAAAAAAAATCAAACCTGCAAACTTTTATTTTCTGTTACTTGAATAAAGCAGACTTAAGTTGACTGTCAGAATAACAAGAACAAAGAAGCAGACTTCACACAAGACATTTTTACACTGCTTTTGTAACATGCAGACATGGAGATCTGCAAGCTTAAAAAATCTGGTAACTGTTAAAAATGTGTTAGTTATAAAATTCATAAATTAAACTGATGACAAATGATAATGAATTTCAGGTTTTTCCCACAAGAAAA
Source organism: Lucinisca nassula (assembly GCA_963580285.1). Lineage (NCBI taxonomy): Eukaryota > Metazoa > Mollusca > Bivalvia > Lucinida > Lucinidae > Lucinisca > Lucinisca nassula. The sequence continues at coordinate 42,643,329 of OY757017.1, forward strand.
TATCATTTTTATTTTGCCTCGAAATTAAGTATTTCCTTGCAAAGACTGTTACATCATGCATAATAACAAACTTCAAAATTCTCAACCAGAATTTGGTCAGGCAGCTCAACAGTTGATTTGTCATGCATTGTTAGCAATGATTTAATGGCCAAAGGGTGTATTGTATAGCAATGGCCAAAGGGGGTATTTTATAGCAATGGCCAAAGGGGGTATTTTATAGCAATCTTTAGATAGCTTTACTTTTTCACCATGAGATTCGAAAATGTACACCCATTCATTAAGAACACTGCAAATTTATCATCAGGTCTGTCTTATCCAAGTAAGGCAGGCAAACTAATTGTGTACTGAGTTTACAAAACAATACTACACTGACATAGTTAAGGGAGATATCAGGAACTATGATGTTTGAGGTAATTAGGGGACTAACTCAGTTTTGTTCTCTCCTGTTCTTTTATGACCTTCAAATCTGCCAATCTCTGCTTCTGTTCTTCTATTTCTGTGTTCAATCGAAGCTGGGTTCGAGATTCTATTGCACTGTTCTGCATTAACTGAAAATGAATCCAATAGACTACATTTGTAAAATTTCCCATTGCAATGTTGAGTAGGGCTGGCTAATCCGAGCTGAAAACATAATTGATTATCAGTCATGTGATTGTGATCGATAATCGATTAGTAATCAGTGAAAATTTGGTCATAATTTTACCTGTCTGGCTTTCTGTCTGTGCATGACTCTTACCAGATCTTGTCCTTTTCCATATGTATTGGAACAGACTGCACTGTGCAAACAGTGTATACCCAGATGAGATGCCGCAGAATGCAGCGTCTCATCTGGGTCTGCACTGTTTGCCCCTCATCCAGCTATTCTTGACACAACTTTGGGTAGTAAATTGTTCTTATCAAATAATCAATTACAAGGAAACCAGTAATGATGATACTTTTTGTGAACTTTTGGATCGATTAGTTTGTTATCCGATTAATTGTGTCAACCTTAATGTTGAGAAGGGATATACTCACAGGTAACAACTCAGAAATAGTTTAAGCTTTTGTCTCTCTCTCTCTAAGACTTCATTTCATTACAAAGACCTGGGACATCTGGTTTCAAAGAAGAAGATTTTTACAGGTTTTCCCTATGTAAGTCTATGCAAAATCAGTGGACCCCAGAGTGGGACCATTTTTGGCCCTAGGGCCAAAAACTGAACAATTTTGGAAGAGGTACATCAGATGAAGCATCACACCAAATATAAAAGACCTGTGTCCTCTTCAAATGTTTATGTAAAACCAGTGGGCCTGAGGTGGGGCCATTTTTGGCCCGCCATTTTGGACCACAGGGTAATAATTTTAACAATCCTTGTAGAGGGTTACAAGACAATGATTCATACCAAATACCAAAGCCTTCTGGTTTCAGACAAGACGATTTTTAAAGGTTTTCCCTACATTAGCCAGAAGGTGCCGGGGGCAGGGCCATTTTTGGCACCAAGGCTATAATTTGAAGGATCTTGGAAGTGGTCCACCAGATGAAGCTTCATACCCAATATCAAAGACCTGGGCCCCTCTCTGGATTGAAAATTGAATCAAATTTTGGCCACTAGAGGGTGAACAAGGTTTTAAAGAAATTTGTCCTAGTGACCTTGTTTTTGACCCGACATGACCCATATTCAAACTTGACCCAGATATCATCAAGGCAAACAGTGACAGACTGAAGCAAAACTTAGGCCTCTAGAGGGTGAACAAGGTTGTAAAGAAATTTGACCTGGTGATCTGTAGTTCTGGATCTGACATGACCCATATTCAAACTTAAGCGAGAGTAAGTGAGAGTATGTTGAGCATAAGGCCCTTAAGGAATGGAAACTTAGCATTTAAAACTACTGAATGAACGCATCTCTTTCTATTCTCAAAATACTAACTTCTAACCTCCTAAGCCTAAGAGGTCTTTACGTCATCTTAAACTAGGTATTCAAGAATTTCAGAAGAAGTTTGTTTTGGCCCCTGCAGACAAGGCTGCTAACAACGTCATCATTGTGTGACGGCTCACTATGATAACATGCTTAAGCAGGAACTTGGTGGTACTAAGGCCTATGAACTTCAGGCTTTAGCTGAAGAGAGAGCTATAGTAGATGAACATACTTGTCATTCAGCCACCAAGTTTGCTGTATGTGTTACCGAAGGCCAAGACAAGCTTCCAACACTATACTGGTTACCAAAACTTCAAAAAGACTTTACAAAGCACGGTTTATTGCAAATTCTAGCTCTTGCACTACCACTGAACTTTCTAAATTATTAACTTCCTGTCTTACTGCTATTAAAACCCATGTGATTAAATATTGTGATTAAGTATTTGAAAGATCAGGAAGAAATCGGTTTTGGTCTATAAAAAATCGAATGAGGTTTTAAATAAATTGAAATCCAGACATTTTCATACTTCAAGTCTGTCTACATACGATTTTTTCCATTCTTTACACTACACTTCCTCATAAGCTTATAAAAGAAAAGCTTAATGATTTAACTGAATGGGCTTTTCACAGAGAAGATTCCTTCTATCTTGCATGTAATGTCAGAAATGCATTTTTCACTTCTAAAGAGCATAAGAATTATACACTTTGGTCATGTCAGAAAGTGTGTGATGCCCTCACCTTTCTACTTGACAATATTTATATTAGATTTGGTACTAAGTTGTTTAGACAAATTGTGGGTATTCTGATGGGTACGAATTGCACACCTCTTGTGGCTGATCTGTTCTTGTATTGTTATGAAAGAGACTTCATGTTGTCGCTTTCCATTGATATCCAATCTGAAATTATTGAAGCTTTTAGTTCTACTGCTAGATATTTAGATGATTTATTAAATATTGACAATACTTACTTTGATGGTTTGATCAGTCAGATTTATCCCCTAGAACTTCAGTTAAACAAGACAAATTCCGCTGATACCGAGGCCCCCTTTTTGGATTTACAATTATCTATTGTAGATGGATTTGTTTCTTGCAAAGTTTATGATAAACATGATGATTTTGATTTCGAGATTGTAAGTTTTCCTTTTTTGGACGGTGATGTTCCTCGTGCGACATTGTACGGGGTTTATATTTCGCAGTTAAATTCAATTCGCTAGAGTGTCTAGTCATGTATCCGACTTCAACACTCATAATAAATTATTAACCGCTAAACTTCTTAATCAGGGGTATCGGTATCATAAACTACGTAAAGCCTTTTCTAAGTTTTATAGATGTCATTCTGATTAGGTTTCAAAATTCAATGTTGGACTTAAAACATTTCTGCAACAAGGCCTATCGGAACCCGAATTCTATGGTGACTTAGAATATAAATTTAGAAAAATACATGCCTGTAATAACTTTAGTACCCAATTTCATAAAATCGTTTGTCGATATATAAAGATTGGGTACAACATAAATGTTATAAAACAGACTGTATGCATGGTGGTTAACCCAGTCATGGTTGGCAACTTTGCTTCCCTCTTTGATTGCACACCGGTGGGTCAGGCTTAAGATTATATGACGGTCCCAGCATAAAAACATAAATGGAATTTTATTTTATTTTAGTATTCTTTATGTTGGTTGGCGCCTGATGCTCCGTCTTTGGTCGGCCCCTCGGAGTCTAACTGTTGGTTTTCTTTTGCTCCAGCAACTCTGTTGTTGTATGCTGTTGAGTCATCAACCTTGTTTCATCTCTGTAGTTTTTTTATTTGTATGTTCTCGGAGATGTTACACTGATGAGTTAGGAAGCCTTCATGCGGACTAAACAAAATTAGTGTATACCGCAACAGAGGTAAGGGCGAGGATTATGGCCATGTAAAATCGATTTAAGCCCCCCCCACCCCCAATGGAAGTCTTTCCATTGACCGTTCCAAGGCTGTTCTTCTGTTGTGGTTCATTTATGTTGTTGCTTGTTACTTTGTATCACTTGTGTATTTTTATCTTGGATGGCCATTTGGCCATTCTGTGGGAAAGTAACTGTCCTTATGGCCTTCCTTTTTTTAGATTTCCATTATGGTCTGGTCGCTTCATGTTTGTGTTACTTTCCCTTTGATGTCTTTTATAGCCCCCCCCCCACCCCCCGCACCCACTGTCCCCAACCCGGGGCCCTTTGGTTTTACATAGGCTAATATAGGGAAAAATTTTAACTAGAAAAAGTGTCCATAGGACACGGATGCCCCCGCCAAATGCCATTCATGAAACGGTTCACTATATGGAACTAAATCAAGGGCAGAAAATTAAAAAACCAAAAAAATGTAAGTGCTGGAGCAATGACAAAGTTTTTCAAAAATAGCCACAGTGACCTTGACCTTGAGAGTCGAACTGGTTCGAGGTATTGTCATAAGGAACATTTGTGTGAAGTTATATTGAAATCCGTTAAGAAATGTAGGCGCTGGAGCGATGAAAAAGTTTTTCTAAAAATAGCCACTGTGACCTTGACCTTGAAAGTCGAAATGGCTTGAGATATTGTCATAAGGTACATTTGTGTGAAGTTATATTGAAATCGGTGAAGAAATGTAAGCGCTAGAGCGATGACAAAGTTTTTCTAAAAATAGCCACAGTGACCTAGACCTTGAAAGTGGAACTCGCTAGAGATATTGTCATAAGGAACATTTGTGTGAAGTTATATTGAAATCGGTGAAGAAATGTAGGCGCTAGAGCGATGACAAAATTTTTCTAAAAACAGCCACAGTGACCTTGACCTTGAGGTCTTGACCTTGAAAGTCGAACTCGCTAAAGATATTGTCATAAGGAACAATGTGTGAATTTATATTGAAATCAGTGAAGAAATATAGGCGCTAGAGCGATGACAAAGTTTTTCTAAAAATAGCCACAGTGACCTTGACCTTGAGGTCATGACCTTGAAAGTCGAACTCGCTCGAGATATTGTCATAAGAAACATTTGTATGAGGTAATATTGAAATCAGTGAAGAAATGTAGGTGCTGGAGATATGACAAAGTTTTTCTAAAAATAGCCACAGTGACTTTGACCTTGAGGTCATGACCTTGAAATTCGAACTCACTCGAGATATTGTCATAAGAAACATTTGTGTGAAGTTATATTGAAATCAGTGAAGAAATGTAGGCGCTAGAGCGATGACAAAGTTTTTCTAAAAATAGCCACAGTGACCTTGACCTTGAGGTCATGACCTTGAAAGTCGAACTCGCTCGAGATTTTTTTATAAGGAACATTTGTGTGAAGTTATATTGAAATCAGTGAAGAAATGTAGGCGCTAGAGAGATGTGAAAGTTTTTCTAAAAATATCCACAGTGACCTTGATCTTGAGGTCATGACCTTGAAAGTCCAACTCGCTCGAGATTTTTTTATAAGGAACATTTGTGTGAAGTTATAATGAAATTGGTGAAGAAATGTAGGCGCTAGAGAGATGACAAAGTTTTTCTAAAAATAGCCACAGTGACCTTGACCTTGAGGTCATGACCTTGAAAGTCGAACTCGCTCGAGATTTTTTTTATAAGGAACATTTCGATCATTCAATGCAACACTGGGCTAACTCCATTTTTTTTCAAAAATGACTTTTTTATGCAGTTTGGTCCATTCTATGCTGATACACATTCACATGAAATATTTTAGCCATTCTCATAAAAATAAACCTAAAAAAAGACATTTGGCATTTTGATCTATCTCATTCTTGGTATTTTGTTTAATGCAACATAGCTCTTACTTGAGTTAGACCAGTGTTGCGTTAAACAGTTGAAGAAAGCTAATCAATATTATCTGGTGATGATATCATGATGAGATCATAGACATAGTAGATAGAACAACTAATAATCATAACAAGTGATGCATCTCTTGTCAAAGTTTATTATGGGACCCCTTTACAGAGGGTCAGGGGATGGGACAGGGTTCTTACTATACCGTAAACCAAATACATGTGTATATAGATCTGCAAGTCATTTGTTCTTTTTTCTGTACGCAGTAACCATGCAATATAACCTATAATATATCATTGTTTCCCCCTCAGAGGTTGGGCGGTGGGCATACACTAGGGATTAGACAGCCAAAAGATCATGACTCTTAGGAATTTGACAAAACCTAGAGTCCAGGACAGGCCTTAAATGCAGAACAAAAATATATACAATATACATTGATGGCCCAGATCAGACACCACGTTCTGTGAGATCTGTTCAGGGTCTGCACTTTTTGCTAAAAGTCCAGCTATATTTGTTTTGGTTAAGGAGGAGTTTGCGTTTGAAGCAAATTTACAAGGTTTTTCTATTTTTAGCTATGGCAGCCATTTTGCTCATCAGAGCAATACCGTTTTAGCTATTTTAGTAGAGGGTCACATAAGCAACATTCCAATGAAGTTTGAATTAATTTGGCCCAAGGGTACAGGAGGAATTGTCGTTTAATGAATTTTCTATTTTTAGCTCTGGCGGCCATTTTGTTCACCTGAGACAAACCCTTTTAGCTTTTTTGGTAGAGGGTCACCTAAGCAACACTTCTATCTATGAAGTTTGAATGAAATTGGCCCAAGGGTTGAGGAGGAGTTGTCGTTTAAAATTTTTTCTATTTTTAGCTCTTGTGGCAATCTTGTTTGTCAGAGCGGAATGATTTTAGCTATTTTTATAGGAAGTCACCTACATAACATTCCTGTGAAGTTTGAATCAAATTTACAATGTTTTTTCTATTTTTAGCTATGGTGGCCATTTTGCTTATCAGAGCAGAAGCGTTTTAGCTATTTTGGAAGAGGGTCACCTTAGCAACATTCCTATGAAGTTTGAATGAAATTGGCCCAAGGGTACAGGAGGAGTTGTCATTTAAAGATTTTTTTTCTATTTTTAGCTCTGGTGGCCATCTTGTTTGTCAGAACAGAACGATTATAGCTATTTTGGTAGGGAGTCACTTGGGCAACATTCCTGTGAAGTTCTAATCAAATTTGGCCCAAGAGTTGAGGAGGAGTTTGTGTTTGAAGCAAATTTATGATGCTTTTCTATTTTTAGCTATGGTGGCAATTTTTCTCAGAGCAATACAGTTCTAGCTATTTTAGTAGAGCCATATTCCTATGAAGTTTGAATTAATTTGGCCCAAGGGTACAGGAGGAGTTGTCGTTTAAAGAATTTTCTATTTTTAGCTCTGGTGGCCATTTTGTTCACCGAAGCGGAACTGTTTTAGCTATTTTGGTAGAGGGTCACCTAAGCAACACTACTATAAAGTTTGAATGAAATTGGCCTAAAGGTACAGGAGAAGTTGTTGTTTAAAGATTTTTCTATTTTTAGCTCTGGTGGCCATCTTGTTCGGCGGAGCGGAATGATTTTAGCTATTTTTGTAGAGGGTCACCTAAGCAATATTCCTATAAAGTTTTATTGAAACTGGCTCAAGGGTTAAGGAGGAGTTAGCATTTAAAGCAAATTGTTGACGCTGCACGACACAAGACGCACGACGGACATTGACCGATCACAATAGCTCACCATGAGCACTTAGTGCTCAGGTGAGCTAAAAACCGGTATCTGGGCAGGGCTATTTTTTTGCCTCAGGGCTATAATTTGATCAATCTTAGTAGAGGTCCTCTAGATGAAGCTTTATACCAAATATCAAAGACCTTGGCCCCAGGGTTTGAGAGAAGATTTTCAAGGATTTCCCCATACAAGGCCATGTCAAACCGGTGGGGGCCAGGGTGGGGCCATCTTGCCCTATAATTTGAACAATCTTCCAGGCCATCCCTGGTTTACAAGGCGAGTAGTGTAACCACTACACCACGGAGGATTGTGGCCATGTAAAATCGATTAAAGCCCCCCTCCCCCTTACCCCCACCCAGTGGAATTTGTTTCCTCTGACTGTTCCAAGGCTGTTCTTTTGGCGCGTTTTATTTTTGTTATGGTTTGTCTTTGTGTGTTTGTATCGTTTATATTATTTCATTTTGGAAAGCCTATTCGCCATTTTGTGGGAAAGTAACTGTCCTTTTGGCTTTCCACTATTCATGTTTCCATTACAGTCTATTGTTTCAGGTTTCTGTTTCTTTCCCTTTGGTGTTTCTGATGGGAGCTGTGGGTTGATTGTATTGATTCCTGATCATTGCCTCCACTTCTATTTCTCAAACTGTAGGAGAAGTAGGAAATGAAAAGTTTACTGAAAATTTCATAGGGGCATAACTCTATTATTATTTGATGGACTGCAACCTCAAAACAATATGCGCTTCCCCACATAATGGTCAAATAGTGGATGAAGTTTCGGCTAGATTGGATGTAAACTGTAGGAGGAGTTATTCGGAAATGAAAAGTTAACAAAAAAGTTCTAAGGGGCATAATTCTATTGTTATTTGGTGGACCATAACCTCAAAAAAATATGCGCTGCCCCACATCCTGGTCAAACTATGTATGAAGTTTCAACTTGATCGGATGTAAACTGCAGGTGGATTTATCCGGAAACGAAAAGTTTACAAAAAATTTCAAAGGGGCAATATTCTATAAATGTTCGGTGGACAGTAACCTCTAAACAATATGCACTGCCCCACATCATGGTCTTACTATGTATGAAGTTTCAGCTTGATCGGATGCAAACTGTAGGAGAAGTTATCCGGAAACAAAAAGTTTACAGACAGACGGACGGATGGACGCACGCCGTTTGGGGCATTACATAATATGACCATTTTCAAATGGGCGTATAAAAATAGGCATTTTCAGCAATCAAGGGAAGATAACTCTATGATTAATGGGCCAACTTGGCCGGTTTTCAAACTCATCCAAGTTTTTATCCCCAGCCACCTTACATATAAGTCTCAGAAAGATCCGATCAAAACTGAAGGTACTATCACAAGCATTTTTCAATTGTAAGTCTATCGGACCTTGCCATGGCAACCAACGTTTTTGTTCGATTTTGAAAAAAAAGCTTATGTCATCAATGCCCCACCACAAGCATGCTATAGATGAGAAATAGTTGAAATCAGCCTGCTTGTTATAACTGGTCAAAGGTATGGACGGATGGACGACAGACGGTTGACGGACAGCCAACTATACTATAAGCTCCCCTGGAGCCTTCAGCACAAGTGAGCTTACAAGTGACATTCAATATTGCTTCTACCTGTAACTGTTCACTGGAATGATATCCCCTGAACACAATCTTCTGTACTTCATAGCCAATGCGGTCTGACCTTTGATTTAATTGTGGATATGTATCTAAAAGGCTCAGTTGGTGTGACATCTTCAGAAACTGTTCAAAACTAGAAAGATAAGACAATCTTTAAGCTTTTGGTTCCTTGCAGCAGTATATACAATAACTTATTTTTTTCTGATTCATAGCATCTACAGTTCCATATAGCGCAATGTTGTTGTATTACATGAACATACATGAAAAGTGAGGGCTTCAGTAACTTAACTCAAAACAATAATGGCAGGTATACAATGACAGGAACATTGTTGTACTAATTGCATATATTAAATGCAATGTTCCTCAGACCTCCTAGCTCTATGTTGTTTGATATACTGTTTCTAGATAAACAGGTTATTACCTTTTTATTTTATGGTGCTTACAAGATTGTCTTATTAATTTCGAACCAATCACTTATCATAGGTGGGCAAAAACAGGGTTACAGGTAAAACCACCTGACCTTCCACTGCGGAACTTGAAATCTCATATGTGACCGTTGGTTTGATCATTGATTCCATTGTGGAGTTTGGAAAATATCTGAGGGTCGCTGATGAGGCCTAAATGGCCAAAACCAGCTAGTCTGTCCCAGATAAATTTAAAACACATTTCAGTCCTATGGTGTATTCCTGGCTTCCAAAGGATCACACTTTTATAGAACATATTGAACCTACAACGGTGAGAGACCTAATGATTAATAGATAGTGCCCTTGCCAACTAGGCAACTAAGGCCTGTTGATAGATAGTTTAAGTTAGAGCCAGTGTTTATGAAACACTATGCCCCCAACTTCTTGACCCCTAACACTGATTGACCCTAACAGTAATTGAGCTATCTTTTTCACTTGGTTGCAATGCTGAAATTTTCAAAGCACCATGACACAAGAAAAACAAAAGTTTATCAGGTCATCTAATTATCACCCAATATCAGCCTTTGAAGTTACAGGACAATAGCTCACACAGTTTTAGAGATATTTTGAATGCCCAAATTTTCAAAATGCCTATGTACACAAAGGGGCATAAACTGGTCAATTTTAAATAAAATTATACCAAATTTAATCAGATCACCAGATTAGTTCCAAACAGCATGCAAAATTTCAAGCTGAAGTAGCTCTTGAGATATTTTGCTTACAAGCTTTTCCTTTGCAAAAATGCATAGGTCTACAAAAGGGGCATAATTTGGTCCAATGCTAATAAGATTACACCAAAATTTAATCAGACCATCTTCACATTAATTCCAAACAGCTTGCAAAGTTTTATAAGCTTAGCCTTAGCAGTCCTTGTTTTATTATGTTTAAAACCTTTTTTCTATGCCAAAATGACTATGTCCACAAAAGGGCATAATCTGGTCATTTTTTTATAAAATTATACCAACAATTGATCAAATTATCTTCAGATTGGTTCCAAACAGCCTGTAAAATTTCAAGAGACAACCTAAAGCGGCTCTTGATATATTTTGCTTACAAGCTTTTCCTTTGCCCAATGCCTTGGTCTACAAAGGGGCATAATTTGATCAACTGTCAATAAAATGACACCAAAATTTAATCAGACCATCTTCACATTAGTTCCAAACAGCTTGCAAAGTTTTATAGGCCTAGCCTTAGCAGTTCTCGTATCTTGCTTACAAATTTAAAACACCCAAAGTTTCAAAAGGCCATAAGTAAAAAACAACAGGGCCATGATGGCCCTGGATCGCTCACCTGATCCATATTGTACAAATGAAATTGTAGGCAACATATGGTAGAGTAGAAGGTTTGAGCAATTTTGGTTGACCCAAGAAGGTTTTTATAATTTTAGCCATCTTGTTCATCCAAGCACAATGGGTTCAGCAATTTTGGAAGAGGATCACCCAAGGAATATTCCTGTGACATCACGTGAACAAGTCCGTGAAATGAAAACCCCCCTTAACTCCACTCCATATAGATAAAACTGGGGTTTAAGGGGGAATACATTATTTTTCTAATTTCTACTCCAAGGCATAGGTTGTGGGTACTCATTAGAATGGCCTAAATTAGGCAGTTCTTCAAGCACCAACAACCTATGTTATGAGCATTGATAAGAAAAATATCATGGATTTTCATCAGAAAAGTTGTCATTTTGGAGATATGAAAAATGCACTATGTCACACTGGTGTGTTATCATAATGAAATTAATTTGAAATCTATCCACTGGATAAGCAGCAGAAGTTATTTAAAAGTTTTTCTATTATTAGCTCTAGCAGCCACCTTTTTCATCCCAGCAGAATTGTTAGAACAACTTTAATAGAGGGTCATCCATGAAACATTCCTGTGAAATTATATCAAAATCCATCCACTGGTTAAGGGCCAGAAGTCGTTTTTTCTATTTTTAGCCCTGTTGGCCATCTTGTTCATCTGAGCAGAGCAATTTGAGCAATTTTGGTAGAGGGTCCAATAAGGATCATCCTTGTGCAGTAATTTCAAAATCCATCCAATACTGAATAGTTAAGGAAAAGAAGACTTTTAAAGATTTTTATACATGTATTTTTAGCTCTGGCTGCCAGCTTGTTCATCCGAGCAGGACATTTTGAGCAATTTTGATTGAGGGTCACCCAAGGAACATTCCTGTAAAATTATTTTGAAATACATTCACTGGTTAAGGAGAAGAAGTCGTTTAAAGGTTTATCTATTTTTAGCTCTGGTGGCCATCTTGTTCATCCAAGCGTAATGGTTTGAGTAATTTTGGTAGAGGGGTTACTCAAGAGACCTTCCAGTGAAATTATTTCAAACTCCATGCACTGGCTAAGGAGGATAAGTCGTTTCAAGGTTTTTCTATTTTTAGCTCTGGCAGCCATCTTGTTCACCCGAGCGGAATGATTTGAGCAATTTTGGTAGAGGGTCAACCAAAGTACATTCCTATGAAATTATTTTGAAATCCATCCACTTGTTAAGGAGAAGAAGTCTTTAAAAGGTTTTTATATTTTTAGCTCTGGCAGCCATCATGTTCATCAAAGCGTAATGATTTGAGCAATTTTGGTAGAGGGTCACCCAAGGAACATTCCTTTGAAATTATTTTCAAATCCATTCACTGGTTAAGGAGAAGAAATCATTTAAAGGTTTTCTATTTTTAGCTCTTGCAGCCATCTTGTTCATTCGGGCAGAACAGTTTAAGCAATTTTGGTAGAGAGTCACCCAAGGAACCTTCCTGTGATTTTTTTTTCAAAATCCATGGACTGGTTAAGGAGGAGAAGTCGTTTAAAGGTTTTTCTATTTTTAGCTCTGGCGGCCATCTTGTTCATCCGAGCATAACGATTTGAGCAATTTTGGTAAAGGGTCACCCAAGGAATATTCCTGTGAAATTATTTTGTAATCGATTCACTGGTTAAGGAGAAGAAGTCATATAAAGGTTTTTCTATTTTTAGCTCTGGTGGCCATCTTGTTCACCTGAGCAGAACGATTTGAGCAATTTTGGTAGACATGATAGAGGGTCACCCAAGGAACATTTCTGTGAAATTGTTTCAAAATCTGTCCAGCAGTTTTGGAGAAGAAGTCATTTAAAGCAAAAGTTGACGACGGACGGACGCACGGACGGACGACGGACAAATACCGATCACAAAAGCTCACCTTGAGCACTTTGTGCTCAGGTGAGCTAAAAACAAGAGGGCCATGAAGGCCCTGGATCGCTCACCAGATCCATAGAGTAACAAGTGGGCCCCGAGGAGGGCCATTATTGACCCCAGGGTTATAATGTGCATAATGTTGAGGGAGGTCTAAAAAGGTGAAGCTTCATACCAACAAAAGCTATAATTTGAACAATCTTGGCAAAGGTCCACTAGATGAAGCTATACACCAAACATTAAAGAACCGGGCCTCGCGGTTTCAATGAAGAAGATTTTTTTTAAAGATATTGCCTACATAAGCTTATGTAAAACCAAATGGCCCCGGGTTGGGGGTCCACTAGATGAAGCTTCACACCAAATATCAAAGACCTGGGCCTTGCTGATTCAGAGAAGAAGATTTTCAAAGATTATCCCTATATAAGTCTATGTAACACCAAAGGGCCCGGGGCAGGGGCATTTGTGGCCTCATGGCTATAATTAAAACACTCTTGGTAGAGGTTCACTAGATGAAGCTCAATAACAAATATCAAAGACATGGGCCTTGCAGTTTCAGAGACGAAGATTTTTAAAGATTTCCCTACATAAGTCTATGTAAAACCAAAGGGTCTCGGGGCGGGGGCGGGGGCATGGTCACAGGGCAATAATTTGAACAATCTTGATAGAGGTCCACTAGATGAAATTGCACACCAAATATCAAAAACCTGGGCCTTGTGATTTCACAGAAGAAGATTTGTCAAGATTTTCCCTATATAAGTCTATGTAAAACCAAAGGGCCACGAGGCGGGGGCATTTTTGGTCTCTGGGCTATAATTTGAACAATCTTGGTAGAGGTCCACTAACTGAAGCTTCATACCAAATATCAAAGACCTGGGCCTTGTGGTTTCAGAGAAGAAGATTTGTCAAGATTTTCCCTATATAAGTCTATGTAAAACCAAAGGGCCCCGGAACTGGGGCATTTTTGGCCCCAGGGCTATAATTTGAACAATCTTGGTAGAGGTCCACAAGATGAAGCTTCATACCAAATATCAAAGACCTGGGCCTTGCAGTTTCAGAGAAATAGATTTTTAAAGATTTTCCCTAAATAAGCTATGTAAAACCAAAGGGCCCTGGGGTGGGGGCATTTTTGGCCCCAGCACTATAATTTGAACTAGAGCTGTCAGAGGATCTGACTATAGCCCCGCTTCAGCGCTGTCAGAGAAGAAAGTTATTTAAGCTGCAGAGAACAGTTATGAACAAGAAATAACTGTTGAAAATTTTACATTATCTGGAAAAACTCTAAGAGTTGTGAGCCCTTGTCCCTCATTTCAATGAGCATGATACATTACCAGAATGTCCATGTTTATACTAAATTTCATCTTCCATTTTTCAATGTTCAAAGGGTAATAACTCCTAAAGTAGGCAAATCAGAGTCAGGGTTCCTGCGCTCTGCACATTGTCTCATGGTGCTTTACACTTGTGTGAAGTGTCATGAAAATATCTCAAATGGTTTGTGAGTTATGGAGCCGACACAGTCAAAATTGCCTTTTTAAATGTTCAAAGGGCAATAACTCCTAAAGTAGGCAAACCAGAGTTATGGTTCCTGCACTCTGCACATCATCTCAAGGTGCTTTTCATTTATTTGAAGTTTCATGAAAATATCAGAAACGGTTTTTGAGTTATCGAGCAAAGACGGCTAAAATTGATATTTTTCAATATTCAAAGGGAAATAACTCAAAAATTAGGCAATCCAGAGTTATGGTTCCTGCACTCTGCACACCATCTCATGGTGTTTAATGTTTGTGTGAAGTTTCATGAAAATATGTGAATGGGTTTTAAAGTTATGGAGCGGACACGAAAATTGTTAACAGACACAGACAGACACACAGAAAATACGAAAACCAGAGTTATGGTTCTTGCGCTCTGCACATTGTCTCATAGTGCTTAACATTTGTGTGAAGTTTCATGAAATTATCTCAAACGGTTTTCGAGTTATGAAGCGGACACTGTTAAAATTGCCATTTTTCAATGTTCAAAGGGCAATAACTCCAAAAATAAGCAATGCAAAGTTATGGTTCCTGCGCTCTGCACATCGTCTCATAGTGCTTAACATTTGTGTGAAGTTTCCTAAAAATATCTCAAACGGTTTTCGAGTTATGAAGCGGACACAATTAAAATTGCCATTTTTCAATGTTCAAAGGGCAATAACTCCAAAAGTAGGCAATCCACAGTTATAATTCCTTCGCTCTGCACATTGTCTTATGGTGTTTAACATTTGTGTGAAGTTTCATGAAAATATGTTAAGCAGATACAAAGTTATGGAGCCAACACAAATTAACGGAATCACGGAATTACGGAAAATGTTCAAAGGGCAATAACTCCAAAAGTAGGCAATCCACAGTTATAATTCCTTCGCTCTGCACATTGTCTTATGGTGTTTAACATTTGTGTGAAGTTTCATGAAAATATGTTAAGCAGATACAAAGTTATGGAGCCAACACAAATTAACGGAATCACGGAATGACAGAAGGACATGGCAAATCCAATATAGCCCCACTTTTTCAAAGCAGGGCTATAACAATCTTGGTAGGGGTTCACTAGACGAAGCTTCATACCAAATAGCAAAGACCTGGGCCCTGCAGTTTCAGAGAAGAAGATTTGTAAAGATTTTCCCTATATAAGCCCATGTAAAACCAAAGGGCCCCGGGCCGGGGGGCATTTTTGGCCCCAGCACTATAATTTGAACAATTTTTGTAGGGGTCCACTAGATGAAGCTTCATACCAAATATCAAAGACCTTGGCCTTGCGGTTTCAGAGAAGATTTTTCAAGATTTTCCCTATATAAGTCTATGTAAAACCAAAGGGCCCCCGAGGGGGGGGGGGGGGGGGGGGGGCATTTTTGGCCCCAGCACTATAATTTGAACAATCTTGATAGAGGTCAACAAGATGAAGCTTCATACCAAATATCAAAGACCTGGGCCTTGCGGTTTCAGAGACGAAGATTTTTACAGATTTTCCCTATATAAGCCCATGTAAAACCAAAGGGCCCCGGGGCGGGGGCAGTTTTGGCCCCTGAACTATAATTTCAACAATCTTGGTAGGGGTCCACTAGATGAAGCTACATACCAAATACCAAAGACCTGGGCCTTGCGGTTTCAGAGAAGAAGATTTTTTAAGTTTTTGGTGAAAAAATCTATTTTTGGCTCCTGTGACCTATATGTGCAACGGATCGGAACCATTTGAACAACTTTGAAAGGGGACTACCTAAGGATCATTCCTGTCAAGTTTGGTCAAAATCCAATCAGTGGTTAAGGAGGAGATGTCGTTTGTAGAAATTGTTTACGCACGGATGACAGACAAAAAGTGATCCTAATATAAAACACAAGAGGGCCATTATGTCCCTGGATCGCTCACCTGATCCATAGAGTAACAAGTGGGCCCTGGGGAGGACCATTATTGACCCCAAGGTTTATAATGTGCATAATGTTGAGGGAGGTCTAAAAGGTGAATCTTCATACCAAATATCAACAAAGGCTATAATTGCCCACTAGATGAAGCTCCATACCAAATATCAAAGACATGGGCCTTGCAGTTTCAGAGAAGAAGATTTTTAAAGATTTTCCTATATAAGTCTATGTAAACCAAAGTGTCTTGGCGCGGGGGCATTTTTGGCCAAAGGGCTATAATTTGAACAATCTTGATAGAGGTCCACTAGATGAAATTTCACACCAAATATCAAAGACCTAGGCCTTGTGGTTTCACAGAAGAAGAGTTTTTTAAAGATTTTCCCTATATAAGTCTTTGTAAAACCAAATGGCCCCAAGGCGGGGGCATTTTTGGCCTCAGGGCTATAATTTGAACAATCTTGGTAGAGGTCCACTAGCTGAAGCTTCATTCCAAATATCAAAGACCTGGGCCTTGTGGTTTCAGAGAAGAAGATTTTTCAAGATTTTCCCTACATAAGCCTGTGTAAAACCAAAGGGCCCCGGGGCGGGGGCATTTTTGGCCCCGGCACTTTAATTTGAACAATCTTGGTAGGGGTCCACTAGATGAAGCTTCATACCAAATATCAAAGATCTGGGCCTTGCAGTTTCAGAGAAGAAGATTTTTAAAGCTTTTCCCTATATAAGCCCATGTAAAACCAAAGGGCCCCTGGGCGGGGGCATTTTTGGCCCCAGCACTATAATTTGAACAATCTTGGTAGGGGTCCACTAGATGAAGCTTCATACCAAAAATCAAAGACCTGGGCCTTGTGGTTTCAGAGAAGAAGATTTTTGAAGATTTTCCTATGTAAGCCAATGTAAAACCAAAGGGCCCCGTGGCTGGGGCATTTTTGGCCCCAGCACTATAATTTGAACAATCTTGGTAGGGGTCCACTAGATGAAGCTTCATACCAAATATCAAAGACCTGGGCCTTGCGGTTTCAGAGAAGAAGATTTTTTAAGTTTACGGTGAAAAAAATCTATTTTTGGCTCCTGTGACCTGTATGTGCAATGGACCGGAACCATTTGAATAACTTTGAAAGGGGACCACCTAAGGATCATTCCTGTGAAGTTTGGTCAAAATCCGATCAGTGGTTTAGGAGGAGATGTCGTTTGAAGAAATTGTTTACGCACGGAAGACAGACAAAAAGTGATCCTAATATAAAACACAAGAGGGCCATGATGGCCCTGGATCGCTCACCTGATCCATAGAATAACAAGTGGGCCCCGGGGAGGGCCATTATTGACCCCAGGGCTATAATGTGCTTAATGTTAATGGGAGGTCTAAAAAGGTGAAGCTTCATAACAAATATCAACAAAGGCTATAATTTGAATACGGTAATCATGGCAGAGGTCCACTAGATGGAGCTACACCCCAAATATCAAAGACCTGGGTCTTGCGGTTTCAGAGAAGAGGATTTTTTTAAAGATATTCCCTACATAAGCCTATCTAAATTCAAATGGCCCCAGAGCGGGGGGCATTTTTGGCCTCTGGGCTATAATTTAAATAATCTTGATAGAGGTCAACTAGATGAAGCTTCACACCAAATATCAAAGACCTGGGCCATGCTGTTTCAGAGAAAAAGATTTTCAAAGATTATCTCTATATAAGTCTATGTAAAACCAAAGGGCCCCGGGGCGGGGGATTTGTAGCCCGGGGGCTATAATGTGAACAATCTTGGTAGAGGTCCACTAGATCAAGCTCCATACCAATTATCAAAGACATGGGCCTTGCAGTTTCGGAGAAGAAGATTTTTAAAGATTTCCCTATATAAGTCTATGTAAAACCAAAGGGTCTCGGGGCGGGGGCATTTTTGACCCCAGGTCTATAGTTTGAACAATCTTGATAGAGGTCAACTAGATGAAATTTCACACCAAATATCAAAGACCTAGGCCTTGTGGTTTCACAGAAGAAGATTTTTAAAGTCTATCCCTGTATAAGTCTAAGTAAAACCAAAGGGCCCCAAGACGGGGGCATTTTTGGCCCCAGGGCTATAATTTGAACAATCTTGGTACAGGTTTACAAGATGAAGCTTCATACCAAATATCAAAGAACTGAGCCTTGAGGTTTCAGAGAAGAAGATTTTTAAAGATTTTCCCTATATAAGCCGATGTAAAACCAAAGGGCCCTGGGGCGGGGGCATTCTTGGCCCCAGAACTATAATTTGAACAATCTTGGTAGCGGTCCATCAGATGAAGCTTTATACCAAATAGCAAAGACCTGGGCCTTGCGGTTTCAGGGAAGAAGATTTTTAAAGATTTTCCCTATATAAGCCCATGTAAAATCAAAGGGCCCCGGGGCGGGGTCATTTTTGGCCCCAGCACTATAATTTGAACAATCTTGGTAGGGGTCCACAAGGCGAAGCTTCATACCAAATATCAAAGACCTGGGCCTTGCAGTTTCAGAGAAGAAGATATTTAAAGATTTTCCCTATATAAGCCCATCTGAAACCAAAGTGCCCGGGGCGGGGGCATTTTTGGCCCCAGCACTACAATTTGAACAATCTTGGTAGGGGTCTACTAGATGAAGCTTCATACTAAATATCAAAGTCCTGGGCCTTGCGGTTTCAGAGAAGAAGATTTTTAAAGATTTTCCCTATATAAGCCCATGTAAAACCAAAGGGCCCCGGGGCTGGGGCATTTTTGGCCCCAGCACTGTAATTTGAACAATCTTGGTAGTGGTCCACTAGATGAAGCTTCATACCAAATATCAAAGACCTGGGCCTTGCGGTTTCAGAGAAGAAGGTTTTTTAAGTTTTCGGTGAAAAAATCTATTTTTGGCTTCTGTGACCTATATGTGCAACGGACCGGAACCATTTGAACAACTTTGAAAGGGGACCACCGAAGGATCATTCCTGTGAAGTTTGGTCAAAATCCGATCAGTGGTTTAGGAGGAGATGTTGTTTGAAGAAATTGTTTACGCACGGATGACAGACAAAAAGTGATCCTAATATTAATCACAAGAGGGCCATGATGGCCCTGGATCGCTCACCTGATCCATAAAGTAACAAGTGGGCCCCAGGGAGGGCCATTATTGACCCCAAGGTAAGAGTGTGCATAATGTTCCCAAGGTTATAATGTGCATAATGTTGAGGGAGGTCTAAAAAGGTGAAGCTTCATACCAAATATCAACAAAGGCTATAACTGTCCACTAGATGAAGTTCCATACCAAATATCAAATTCATGGGCCTTGCAGTTCCAGAGAAGAAGATTTTTAAAGATTTCCCTATATATGTCTATGTAAAAACAAAGGGTCTTGGGGCGGGGGCATTTTTGGCCCCAGGGCTATAATTTGAACAATCTTCATAGAGGTCCACTAGATGAAATTTCACACCAAATATCAAAGACCTAGGCCTTGTGGTTTCACAGAAGATTTTTAAAGATTTTCACTATATAAGTCTATGTAAAACCAAAGGGCCCCGAGGCGGGGGCATTTTTGGCCTCAGGGCTATAATTTGAACAATCTTGGTAGAGGTCCACTAGCTGAAGCTTCATACCAAAAATCAAAGACCTAGGCCTTGTGGTTTCAGAGAAGAAGATTTTTCATGCTTTCTCCTATATAAGTCTATGTAAAACCAAAGGGCCCCTGGGGCAGGGGCATTTTTGGCCCCAGGGCTATAATTTGAACAATCTTGGTAGAGGTCCATAAGATGAAGCTTATACCAAATATCAAAGACCTGGGCCTTGCCGTTTCAAAGAAGAAGATTTTTAAAGATTTACCCTACATAAGCCTATGTAAAATCAAAGGGCCCCGGGGCAGGGGCATTTATGGCCCCAGCACTATAATTTGAACAATCTTGGTAGGGGTCCACTAGATGAAGCTTCATACCAAATAGCAAAGACCTTGGCCTTGCAGTTTCAGAGAAGAAAATTTTTAAAGATTTTCCCAATATAAGCCCATGTAAAACAAAAGGGCCCCGGTGCGGGTGCATTTTTGGCCACAGCACTATAAATTTGAACAATCTTCGTAGGGGTCCACTAGATAAAGCTTCATACCATATAGCAAAGACCTGGGCCTTGCAGTTTCAGAGTAGAAGATTTTTAAAGATTTTCCCTATATAAGCCCATGTCAAACCAAAGGGCCCCTGGGCGGGGGCAGTTTTGGCCCCAGCACTATAATTTGAACAATCTTGGTAGGGGTCCACTAGATGAAGCTTCATATCAAATATCAAAGACCTAGGCCTTGAGGTTTCAGAGAAGAAGATTTTTACAGATTTTCCCTATATATGCCCATGTAAAACCAAAGGGCCCCGGGGCGGGGGCATTTTTGGCCCCAGTACTTTAATTTGAACAATCTTGGTAGGGGTCCACTAGATGAAGCTTCATACCAAATATCAAGGACCTGGACCTTGCGGTTTCAGAGAAGAAGATTTTTTAATTTTTCAGTGAAAAAAATCTATTTTTGGCTCCTGTGACCTATATGTGCAACGGACCGGAACCATTTTAACAACTTTGAAAGGGGACCACCTAAGGATCATTCCTGTGAAGTTTGGTCAAAATCCAATCAGTGGTTTAGGAGGAGATGTCATTTGAAGAAATTGTTTACGCACAGATGACAGACAAAAAGTGATCCTAATATAAAACACAAGAGGGCCATGATGGCCCTGAATCGCTCACCTGATCCATAGAGTAACAAGTGGGCCCCGGGGAGGGCCATTATTGACCCTAGGGTGATAATGTGCATAATGTTGAGGGAGGTCTAAAAAGGTGAAGCTTCATACCAAATATCAACAAACGCTATTATTTGAACAATCTTGGCAAAGGTCCAATAGATGAAGCTACACACCAAATATCAAAGACCTGGGCCTTGCGGTTTCAGAGAAGAAGATTTTTTTAAAGATATTCCCTACATAAGCCTATGTGAAACCAAATGGCCCCGGGGTGGGGGCATTTTTAGCCTCAGGGCTATTATTTAAACAATCTTGATAAAGGTCCACTAGATGAAGCTTCACACTAAATATCAAAGACCTGGGCCTTGCTGTTTCAGAGAAGAAGATTTTCAAAGATTATCTCTATATAAGTCTACGTAAAACCAAAGGGCCCCGGGCGGGGGCATTTGTGGCCCGAGGGCATATAACTTGTTCAATCTTGGTAGAGGTCCACTAGATGAAGCTCCATACCAAATTTCAAAGATATGGCCTTGCAGTTTCAGAGAAGAAGATTTTAAAGATTTCCCTTTATTAGTCTATGTTATACCAAAGGGTCTCGGGGCAGGGGCATCTTTGACCCCAGGGCTATAATTTGAACAATCTTAATAGAGGTCCACTAGATGAAATTTCACACCAAATATCAAAGACCTGG
Organism: Lucinisca nassula; assembly: GCA_963580285.1. NCBI lineage: Eukaryota > Metazoa > Mollusca > Bivalvia > Lucinida > Lucinidae > Lucinisca > Lucinisca nassula. The sequence goes on from OY757017.1 coordinate 42,664,751, forward strand.
GCCTTGTGGTTTCATAGTAGAAGATTCTGAAAGATTTTCCCTATATAAGTCTATGAAAAACCAAAGGGCCAAAATGCGGGGGCATTTTGGTCTCAGGTCTATAATTTGAACAATCTTGGTAGAGGTCCACTAGCTGAAGCTTCATACCAAATATCAAAGACCTAGCCTTGTGGTTTCAGAGAAGATTTTTCAAGATTTTCCTTATATAAGTCTATGTAAAACCAAAGGGCCCCAGGGCGGGGGCATTTTTGGCCCCAGGGCTATAGTTTGAACAATCTTGGTAGGGGTCCACTAGATGAAGCTTCATATCAAACAAAGAATTTGGGCCTTGCAGCTTCAGAGAAGATTTTTAAAGATTTTCCCTATATAAGCCTATGTAAAACCAAAGGGCCCCGGGGCGGGGACATTTTTGGCCTCAGCACTATAATTTGAATAATCTTGTTAGGGGTCCTTTAGATGAAGCTTCATACCAAATATAAAAGACCTAGGCCTTGTGGTTTCAGAGTAGAAGATTTTTAAAGATTTTCCCTATATAAGTCTACGTAAAACCAAAGGGCCCCGGGGCGGGGGCATTTTTGGCCCATGGGCTATAATTTGAACAATCTTGGTAGAGGTCCACTAGATGAAGCTTCATACCAAATATCAAAGTCCTGGGCCTTGTGGTTTCAGAGAAGAGCTTTTTAAAGATTTTCCCTATATAAGCCTATGTAAAACCAAAGGGCCCCGGGGCGGGGGAATTTTTGGCCCCAGCACTATAATTTGAACAATCTTGGTAGGGGTTTACTAGATGAAGCTTCATACCAAATATCAAAGACCTGGGCCTTGTGGTTTCAGAGAAGAAGATTTTTAAAGATTTTCCCTATATAAGCCAATGTAAAACCAAAGGGCCCCGTGGCGGGGGCATTTTTTGCCCCAGCACTATAATTTGAACAATCTTGGTAGGGGTCCACTAGATGAAGCTTCATACCAAATATCAAAGACCTGGGCCTTGTGGTTTCAGAGAAGAAGATTTTTAAAGATTTTCCCTATATAAGCAAATGTAAAACCAAAGGGCCCCGTGGCGGGGGCATTTTTTGTCCCAGCACTATAATTTGAACAATCTTGGTAGGGGTCCACTAGATGAAGCTTCATACCAAATATCAAAGTCCTGGGCCTTGTGGTTTCAGAGAAGAAGATTTTTAAAGATTTTCCCTATATAAGCCTATGTAAAACCAAAGGGCCCCGGGGCGGGGGCATTTTTGGCCCCAGCACTATAATTTGAACAATCTTGGTAGGGGTCCACTAGATGAAGCTTCATACCAAATATCAAAGACCTGGGCCTTGTGGTTTCAGAGAAGAAGATTTTTTAAGTTTTTGGTGAAAAAAACCTATTTTTGGATCCTGTGACCTAGATGTGCAACGGACCGGAACCATTTGAACAACTTTGAAAGGGGACCACCTAAGGATCATTCCTGTGAAGTTTGGTCAAAATCCGATCAGTGGTTTAGGAGGAGATGTCGTTTAAAGAAATTGTTTACGCACGGACGGACGGACGCACGCACGCACGCACGCACGCACGACGGACGACGGACAAAAAGTGATCCCAAAAGCTCACCTCGTCACTACGTGACGGTGAGCTAACAAGAGGGTCATGATCACCCAGGGTGATGATGACCCTGGATCGCTTACCTCATCCTTATTGCACAACTGAAATGTAAGGGGGGGGGGGATCCCTGTGTAATCATGGGTTAGGTCCTAGCACACCAGAAGATGAACAGGCTGTTTTACTATCAATGACTCATGGAGACAAGGTGTTTGTGTGTGTGGTGGGAAGAGGGGGATGGGGGGATTTGAGGGGATGACAAGAGGTTATGTATGTTTGTGTGAACAGGATGAGTCTATCAATGACTCATGGTGACAAGGTTTGTGGGGGAGAGGGGGGAACAACAGGTTGTGTGTGAACAGGCCCAGACTAAAAATCAATAAATCATGTTGACAAGGGTTTTTGTTACGGGGGGGGGGGGGGGGGGGGGGGGGGGGGGGGGTGGTAGGCTTAGCATTCACAGGCATTCATTTTTTACCAATCCTCATATCACGGACCACAATATTTTAATTTTTCTAAAAATACATTCATAAACCTATTTCCCATTGAAAAGTCAAAGGAGCCAAATTGGGCCTTGGCATAAAATAGGTCAATGTCAACCAAGGGTGATCATAATGTCAACCACTTCACTGACTCTTAATCATTAGGTCTCTCACAGCTGTGGGTTCGAGCCTCGCTCGGGTCACATGTGAGACGCCAAGTTCTGCAACGGAAGGTCAGGTGGTTTTTCTCCGGGTACTCCGGTTTTCGCCCACCTCTGATTAACGATCGGCTCGATATGAGTGAAATAATCTTGAAAGGGCCGTTAAACCAAACCCCCCCCCCCAAAAAAAACTTTGCTACAGCTAAATATCTAAGCTCTGGGCCTTGTTGTTTCATAGAAGAAGATTTTTGAAGCTTTTTTTTTTCATTATAAGTCTATGGGAGCTAAGGGGCCCCAGGGCGTGGCCCATTTGGACCCCAGGGGCATGATTGGCAGGATTTATGTAGGTGGCCACTTGCCGTTGCTGCATGCTAAATATCTAAGCTCTGGGCCCTGTGGTTTCAGAGAAAAAGATTTTTGAAGCTTTTTTTTTTTTTCATTTTGAGTCTTTTGGAGCTAAGGGGCCCCTGGGTGTGGTCCATTTGGACACCAGGGGCGTGATTGGCAAGATTTATATAGGTCACCTCTTGCCATTACTACATGCTAAATATCTCAGCTCTGGGCCGTGTGGTTTCAGAGAAGAAGATTTTAAAGTTTTTTGACATTAAGAGTCTATGGGAGCTAAGGGGCCCCGGGGTGTGGTCCATTTGGACACAAGGGGCATGATTGGCAGGATTTTTGTAGGTGATCACATTGACATGCTAAATATCTAAGCTCTGGGACCTGTGGTTTCAGAGAAGAAGATTTTTGAAGCATTTTTCCATTATGAGTCTATGGGAGCTAAGGGGCTACGGGGCGTGGCCCATTTAGACCCAAGGGGCATGATTGGCAGGATTTATGTAGGTGACCACTTGCTGTTGCTACATGTTAAATATCTAAGCTCTTGGCCCTGTGGTTTCAGAGAATATTTTTTTAATTTTTCCCATTGTAAGTCTATGGGAGCTATATGTTGCCATGGCAACCATAATTCCAATCTGATCAGCCCAACAACCTTATGCAGCCTATCCCCCTACCTAATGATGATTCTCATGAAATTTTATCAAGATTGGCCATGGGGTGTTAGAAATATACTTATTTAGAATTGTTTACAGATGCATGGACGCATGCACAGATGCACGCACGACGGACAAAATGTGATCACAAAAGCTCACCTTGTCACTATGTGACAGGTGAGCTAACAAGAGGACCATGAGGTCCTGATCGCTCCCCTGAGCCCTGTGCATTATTTGGTCCCTTTTTCCCCATCAAAATGAGTATTGCCTTTGGCACTGATAAATATCAAGGGCAGATGGTTCAATAGCTGATATTGGCTGAGCAACTGTTCTTGGCTATTCTTTACCTATGTTAACTTCTTAATACTTTCCAGTGGTTTAGAATTTGCTTTCTGCATTGCAATGCATGGAGATAAAAGACATACCTTAGCTTCCCTACAAAGGCTATTACATCTGCACACATCCCACTGAAAAGAAAAAAATATTCTCCAATGTATTATTACTGTATAGAAATACTTTTTTAGCTGTCTGTAATAAGTGCTTGGACGAGTCAATTGAAAACAAGCCTAACTTATTTTTGGGTGAGATCGATCTCTTCTTTTTCTAGGTAAGCCCTCTGAAAGAATGTGTCAGCTTTTTCTTCATTGGAATCCTCATATGAAATTTTTAAAACCTAGCATACATGGTTCTAATGTTCTGCTATGCATTAACAAGAAAGCCAAGATGGCACTGTATCACTCACCTGTGACCAGATCATAAAGGATGTTTAGAAAATAAAAACTGTGAATGAAGGCAAGACAAGTTCGTTAACCTGAGCAATTTGTTTGTTTGAATTGAGGCTTAACATCCCCATTAACACAATTAAGGTTATTTTGGAGACATTGCTTCCAATTTTGTGGCACTTTTCCCGACATTGAGATGAAATGACTTCTCAAGCCCTGCTGCTCAATAAAACCAAAAGGCTTATATGTTTTGGATGGTCTGACTCACATCACTTTCCCTGGGCAGGCTAAGTCCTTCTAAGTTATTTACCAGTACTCATGTGGTCATTTTCAGGTCTGTGTGGAAGCACCATGCAGCTCAATCTATTTCTCAGGGGCGACTAAACCTAAGGGATATAAATATCTTCAAAGATCCAGGATTGTAAACATATTTGGACATTAGTTGAACCAGCTGAAGCCATGGGCAAGGTCATATTTGGCCTTAAAGCTAAAATTTGAAAATCTATGCTGGAGGTTTCAAAAATGACGATTTTTAAATCTTTCCCCTACATAAGTCCATGTAAAACATGTGGGCCCCAGGGTGGGGCCCCAAGACTAAGACAACAAGAGGGTCATTATTACCCTGGATCGCTCACCTGATCCTTCTTGCACAATATGGTTGTGGGGTTGATCCCTTTGAAATTGTGGGTCAGGTCCAAGTGCACCAGAAGATGAACAGGCTCAGTTTAACTATCAATCACTGATGGAGAAAAAGAAGTTGCGTGTGTGAGTGTGCATGTGTGTGCATGCATGCATGCAAGTGTGAATGCATGCCTTAGTGTGTGTGTGTGTGTGTGTGTGTGCACACAGCGTATGTTTCTGCATACATTCTTGCATGAGTGAATGCAAGCATGCATGCATGTGTGCATACATGCATGTACGTGACTACTACTATGTGTGCATGCATGAGTTTGCATGTATGTACATGTGCATCATTGCATGCATGAGCGTGTGTCTGCATGAATGCAGGATAATATGTGTGTATGCCAGTTTGTGTGCATTCATGCATGAGTGTGTGTGTGCATGCATGCCTGGTTGCATACATGCGTTTGTGTGTGTGTGCATGCATGCATGCATATGTGTGTGAATGCATGTGCACATGTATGCATGCATGAGTGGGCACATGTATGCATGCAGCATGTGTGTGTGCAGGCATGCATGAGTGTGATTGCATGTATGTGCACACGCATGCATGAGTGGGTGCATGTATGGATGTGTGTATGCATGCATGCATTTGTGTGCATTCAAGCATGCATGTATGACAGGGTTTGAGATGTCATTTCATCTCAATGTCGGGTAAAAGTCCCAAAACATTGGTAGCATCGTCTCCAAAATGACCTTTACAGTGTTGACGGGGACGTTAAACCTCAAATCAAACAAAACATGTATGTGTTATTGCATGCATGCATGTGTGTCTGTGTGTATGCACGTGTGTGTGCTTGCATGCATGTGTTATGCACATGTGCATGCATCAGCCTGTGTTTGCATGTGTGGGTGCATGTGTGCATGCAAGTATGCTTGTGTACATGCATGTGTGTAAGTACACGAGTGATGCACATGTGCATGCATACATGCATGAGTGTGTGTGTACATGCATGTATGCAAGCATGTGCGAGTGTGTGTGCATGCATGCATGCATTCATGTGTGTGTGCATGCATACATGTATGAGTACATGTGTGCATGCATGCTTGTATGTGTGCATGCATGTATGTGTGCATGCATGCATGGGTATGTGCATGTAGGCCTGTGTGAAATTGTGTGTGTGCATGCATGCATGTGTGAGCATAAATGCATGTATGCTTGTGTGCATGCATGCATCTGTGTGCATTCAAGCATGTATGCATGCGTGTGTGCAAAGGTGGGTATGTTCAGAACAAATGCAATATCCCCACCCGCTTACAACTTTTTTGTGGTGGGCGATATGAAATGTTATACGTTTTGAAGAAGAAAAAATAATAGAAAGAAAAAATGTTCCTCGGCTGGGTTTTGAACTCACAACCCTTTGAGTCAGAGTCCTAAGCTCAGAGGTTGCAAGTAAACTGATCTTTGTTTTACTTCTATTTTTAACATACGAAAATAAGGGAGGTAATACAGAGGCCTTAGAGTGTGAACAGGGTTTCTCTATGATATGACCTACTGACCTACTTTTTGACCCGACATGACCCATATTCGAACTTGACCGAAGTTGTAAATCATGGTGATGAATCTGAGCAAGTTTGATGATGATTGGACATAAGCTGCCGTTTCTAGAGTGTTCACAAGAAAAGTTTCGCACGGACGATTAACGACGCAGGATGAACAAAAAGGTGGGACATCTCACAATCACAAAAGCTCACCATGACCCTCGGTCAGGTGAGCTAAAAAGACCCTTTTTTGACATTTGACCTTTAAGCATGACCTTGACCTTTGCGGTTCTGACTTTGATCTTGAAAGCAACACATCATCTCCTGATGGTTACCATTTCTGCCAAGTAATTTCATAATCCATAAAAGAATAAGAAAGTTATTGACCGTACATGGAAAAAGCTCCTTTTTTACCTTTGACCTCTAAGTATGACCTTGACATTGGAGGTATGGACCCTGGTCTTGTGCATGACACATCGTCTAATGAAGGTGAACATTTATGCAAGGTTACTTTAAAAAGTCCATCATGAAATAAACAAGAGGGCACAGAGGGTCCTGATTCGCTCAACTGAATGTCACTGTCTCTAGTACATTCTTTTTTTAGCTCTGGTTGCCATCTTGTTTGTCAGAGCGGACCAATCTTAGCTAATTTGGCATGGTATTACCTAGGCAACATTCCTGTGGTGTTTGAATCAAATTAACCGAAGTGTTTTGGAGGAGTATGCTTTTGAAGCAAATTTACAATGGTTTTCCAGTTTTAGCTCTGGTGGCCATATTGTTCATCGGAGCGGGATCCATTTAGTTATTTTGGTAGAGGGTCATCTAAGCAACAGATCTACGAAGTTTGAATGAAATAGGAGGAGTTGTCATGAAGTTTGAATGAAATTGGCCAAAAAGTACAGGAGGAGTTGTTGTTTGAAGATGTTTTCTATTTTTTGCTCTGGTGGCCATCTTGTTTGTCAGGGCTGAACGATTTAAGCTTATTTGGTCGGTAGTTAGATAGGCAGTTTGAATCAAATTGGCCCAAGGGTTTAGGAGGAGTTAGCGTTTGAGGCAAATTAACAATGTTTTTTTTTTCTATTTTTAGCTCTGACGGCCATTTTGCTGAATAAAAAATGGCCCATGGGTTTAGCAGGAGTTCGCATTTAAAGCAAATTGTTGACGAGGTACGACCGATGATGTCCTCACGTGAGCTAAAAATCCATCTAAAAATAAGAAAGTTATTGAACAGACACGATTTGCCCATACATACATATATGATTCTGTGACTGATGATCATTTGTCCCCTGAACACGACTGGTTTCTTTGCGTGTACTGCAGTAGATTTTTAATTTTTATGTCCCCGGTAGCGATAGCGGGGACATATTGTTTTTGCCCTGCCTGTTTGATTGTTTGTTGGTTTGTACGTGGACAACTTTAACGTTGGCCATAACTTTTGACCCGTTTGAGATAGAGCTTTCATATTTGGCCTGAAGGGTCCTTGTGACAAGACCTTCACATTCATGCAAAAAAAATTGACCTGTGACCTTGACCTTTGACCTACTTAAAAGAAAAAAATAACATTGGTCATAACTTTTGAACATCTTGAGATACAGCCTTCATATTTAGCATATATGTTGCTTGTGACAAAAGCTTTACATTCATGCAAAAAAAATTGACCTGCGACCTTGACCTTTGACCTACTTAAAGTAAAAAAATAACATTTTGGTCATAACTTTTGAACGGTTTGAGATAAAGCCTTCATATTTTGCAAGTAGGTTCCTTCTGACAAGAGCTTTACATTCACATAAAAAAATTTGACCTGTGACCTATACCTTTGACCTACATAAAAGAAAAAGTTAATATTGGTCATAACTTTTGAACCGTTTGAGATACAGCCTTCATATTTAGCATGTAGGTTCCTTGTGACAAACGCTTTACATTCATACAAAAATTTTTACCTGTGACCTTGACCTTTGACCTACTTTAAAAAATAAACATTTTTGGTCATAACTTTCAAACCGTTTGGGATAGAGCTTTCATATTTGGCATGTAGGTTCCCTGTGATTAGAGCTTTTCATTCATGCAAAATGTTTGGACCATGACCTTGACCTTTGACCTACTTAAAAGAAAAAATAAAATTGTTCATAACTTTTGAACTGTTTAAGATAGAGCCTTAATATTTGACATGTAGGTTCCTTGTGACAAGAGCTTTACATTCATGTAATTTTTTTCCACCCGTGACCTTGACCTACTTTAAAGAAAAATTATTATTGTTCATAACTTTTGAACCGTTTAAGATAAAGCTTTCATATTTGGCATGTAAGTTTCTTGTGTCAAAGGCTTCCCACACAAACAAAAATCTTGAACTGTGAGCAACTCTGAATGAAAAATGACCATGCTCGAGGACATGTTCGTGTTTCACAAACATATCTTGTTTAAATATTATTTTTATCATCATGTATAAAGACTTAAATGACCATGCCCGGGGACATGTTCGTGTTTCACAAACACATCTTGTTTAAATATGTATTTTAATCATCATGTATAAAGACTTCCAGAGGGAAGGAAAATAAAATTGAGTGGCTATAAAAAAATTATGTATTTTTAGTGTTTAATATTTTTTTTTTTTTTTTTTTTGATCTGAAGACCACAAGAAGGAATGTCTAAAGAGGTGCACAAAAGTCTGATGTACGGTGACAATATACGGGCTAACGCCCGCTAAAGACTCTCAGGAACCAAAACGAAAACAAGTCTTGCTTGCCTTTTTGTCAGATAAAATAGAAGTGGAGGCAATGTTAAGGATAATTAACCCACAGCTCCCATCAGTGACACCAAAGGGGAAGAAACATAAACATGAAATAACTAGACCCCAATGGAAACATCAAGAGTAGAAAGCCAAAAGGACAGCACTTTCCCAACCAACTGGCTATCCAAAACAAAATTATACTAGAATTTGTTTTTCCACAAAAACACAGATGTCTCCCCCGTTTTTGACCTCTAAGTATAACCTTGACATTGGAGGTATTGAGCTGGGTCTTGTGTGCAACACATCATCTAATGAAGATAAGCATTTCTGCAAAGTAACTTTAAAAATGTTCATAGAAAAATAAAAAAGTTATTGGCCATACACAAAAAAGCCCTTTTTTACTTTTGACCTCTAAGTATGGCCTTGACATTTGAGGTACAACACATCGTCTCATGATGGTTAACATTTCTGCCAAGTAATTTCATAATCCATCAAAGAATAAGGAAGTTACTGACTGTCCTTTTTTTACCTTTGACCTCTAGGTATGACCTTGACATTGGAGGTATATGGACCTTGGTCTTGCACATGACTCATGGTCTAATGACGGTGAACGTTTCTGCATGGTTACTTTATTAAATCCATTCAGAAATAAAAAAGTTATTGACTGGACACAAAAAAAAACAAACTTTTTTTTTTACCTCCGACCTCTTAGTATGACCGTGATCTTGGAGATACCGACCTGTGTCTAGCGTGCACCACATCGTCTCATGATGGTTAACATTTCTGCCAAGTAATTTCCCAATCTATCCAGGAATAAGAAAGTTATTGACTGAACACTAAAAAAGGCCCCTTTTAGTCCTTTGACCTCTTAGTAAAACCCTGACATTTGAGGTACCAACTTGGGTCATGCACGCAACACATCGTCTCATGGTGGTTAACATTTCTGCCAAGTAATTTCAAAATCCATTAAAAAATAAGAAAGTTATTGACAGAACACAAAAAGGCCCTTTTTTTTACCTTTAACCTCTATGTATGACCATGACCTTTCGGGCACCAAACTGGTTTATGCATGCAACACATCATCTCATGGTGATTAACATTTCTGCCAAGCAATTTCAAAATCCATCTAAAAATAAGAAAGTTATTGACCAAACACGAAAAAGGGCCCCATTTTTGACCTTTGACCTCTATGTATGACCTTGACATTTGAGGTACCAAACTGAATCATGCATGCAACACATCGTCTCATGATAGTTAACATTTTTACCAAGTAACTTCAAATTCTATCTAAAAATAAGCAAGTTATTGACAAAACCCGAAAAAAGGCCCCTTTTTTTACCTTTGACCTCTAAGTATGACCTTGACCTATGAGGTACCAACCTGGGTCATGCACCCAACACATCGTCTTATATTGGTTAACATTTGTGCCAAGTGATTTCAAAATCAATCTCAAAATAAGAACGTTATTGACCAAACACGAAAAAAGGCCCCCTTTTTTTTACCTTTGACCTCTAAGTATGACCTTGACCTTCGAGTTACCAACCTGCCTCATGCGCACCACACATTTTCTCATGGTTGTTAATATTTCTGCCAAGTTAATTTAAAATCTACATCAAAATAAGAAAGTTATTGACCAAATACGAAAAAAAGGCCCCTTTTTTGACCTTTGACCTCTAAGTGTGACCTTGACCTTTGAGGTACCGACCTGCCTCATCCGCACCACACATCGTCTCATGGTTGTTAATATTTCTGCCGAGTAATTTTAAAATCCATCTGAAAATAAGAAAGTTATTGACCGGACACAATTTACCCATACATATTTACATACCGACAAACTTCCAAGGGAGATAATTCAAAAAGTATAAATGCGAGAGTTATAGTTCTTGCGCACTGCACGTCAAATGCTGATTTATATTTATACCAAGTTTCGTGAAGATAGCTCGAACGGTTTTCAAGTTATAGAGCAGACACGAATGTGTGACAGACGGACAGGACAGACAGACGCCCGGGGAAAAACAATATCAAATCATAAATGAAGATGCTATCGTGCGGACAAGATCAAAATAGGCAATTTTTGCCCTTTCAGGGGCCGAAACTCCGTAACACATGACGGGATATGGCTGGTTCAAGAAAGGAACCCAGATCTCATGGTGGTACAAGTTGTGTGCAAGTCTGGTTAAAATCAAATCATAAATGAAGATGCTATCATGCGGACAAGACCAAAATAGGCAATTTTTGCCCTTTCAGGGGCCGTAACTCCGTAACACATGATGGGATATGGCTGGTTCAAGAAAGGAACCCAGATCTCAAGGTGGTACAAGTTGTGTGCAAGTCTGGTTGAAATCAAATCATAAACTAGAATTTGTTTTTCTACAAAAACACAGATGTCTCCCCCGTTTTTGACCTCTAAGTATAACCTTGACATTGGAGGTATTGAGCTGGGTCTTGTGTGCAACACATCATCTAATGAAGATAAACATTTCTGCAAAGTAACTTTAAAAATGTTCATAGAAAAATAAAAAAGTTATTGGCCATACACAAAAAAACCCTTTTTTACCTTTGACCTCTAAGTATGGCCTTGACCTTTGAGGTACAACACATTGTCTCATGATGGTTAACATTTCTGTCATGTAATTTCAAAATCCATCAAAGAATAAGGAAGTTATTGACTGTCCCTTTTTTTTACCTTTGACCTCTAGGTATGACCTTGACATTGGAGGTATATGGACCTTGGTCTTGTACATGACTCATGGTCTAATGACGGTGAACATTTCTGCATGGTTACTTAGTCCCTCCAGAAATAAAAAAGTTATTGACTTGACACAAAAAACAAACAAACTTTTTTTACCTCTGACCTCTTAGTATGACCTTGATCTTGGAGATACCGACCTAGGTCTAGTGTGTACCACATCGTCTCATGATGGTTAACATTTCTGCCAAGTAATTTCACAATGAACACTAAACTAGAAATGGTGTTTGTAAAACACAATGCCCCCAACCTTTGCTTGCCCCTAGATGGCAAAATATTCAACAAATATTGTTAAAGACACTAAACATACAACAAGAATGCCGCCGAAGGCTATGTCGCGCCTGTGGGGCCCATCCACCCGCCCAACCACCCACCCGGACATCGCTATTTAAAATGACGGAATTTTTTTAAAAACCCGTCCAATAAAACCGAAAATTACCATGATTACAATAATAATTCAAAGTGTGTGGCCTTGGCCCCAAGGTTATGCTAACAAATAAATCAAAGGACAATAACTTTTGAAAGGGGCATAATGCGGATGAGAAAAAAATATGCTAATTTTCCATAGCAAACCATATATTAAATTTCAAAACCCTAGCTTACACGGTTCTAAAGTTAATCCGGATGAAAAAAAAATACCTGTCAGCTTATTTTCCATCAGGAACGCATATATGAAATTTCAAAACCATAGCATACAGGGTTCTAAAGTTATGGTATGCATCAATTTTAGCATACATTACAATGGGCACAAATTACCAAAATGACAAAGGGCCATAACTCAAATTTTGTCACAAGTTAATCAGGTCATCTACTCATCACCACCAATCTTTTCATCAACTTTCAAGAGTCTAGCTATAATAGTTTTTGAGATATCTTGCTGACAAGATTTTATTAAAAAAAACTTCAAAGGGCAATAACTCTTGAAAGAGGCATAATCCGGATGAGAAAAAAAAATATGTGTCAGCTTATTTTCCATCAGGAATGCATATATGAAATTTCAAAACAATAGCATATACGGTTCTAAAGTTATGCTATGCATCACTTTTAGCATACATTATAATGGGCACAAATTACCAAAATGACAAAGGGCCATAACTCACAAAGTATTTTTCGGAATTTTGTCAAAAGTTAAGCAGGTCATCTACTCATCAACACCAATCTACGTGTATTCACCAACATTCAAGGCTCTAGCTATAATAGTTTTTGAGATATCTTGCTGACAAGATTTTATTAAAACAAGAGGCTCAATGAGCCAAAACCGCTCACCTGAGGAACATAAGTTTTAACAATTCACAGACTTGACTACTAAATCTGCTAATAGAATCCAGCCCATTGACCCTTACAGGATATAGGTCATCATTATTGCATTGCATTCCAAGTTTGAGACTTCTAGCTTCTATAGTTCCTGAGAAATCTTTGACGAAAATTTAACATTGGTCAAAATGGAGAGAAAGAAGAATGAAAGAACAGATGAACAAATAAGCTGAGAAAGCCCAATGTCTCTTACACAAAATAAGTCATCATTATTCTATTGAATACCAAATTTGATGCTTCTAGCTTTTATAGTTCCTGAGAAATCTTTGATTAAAAAATTAACATTGGTCTATTATCTCTATATGGAGAGAAAGAAGAATGAAGGAACAAATGAACCAGACTAGCTCCAAAACCTAATGCAGCCTTTCCCCTTGCCCAATGGTGCTACACATAAAATTTAAACAAGATTGGTCGACTGCCTTCTGAGATATGCTTCATTGAAAGTGTGGACGACGGATGGACGGACGACAGACGACAGACTCCGGAGCCTTGGTATACTATCAGCTCACTGGAGCCTTTGGCTCAGGTGAGCTAAAAATTCAAGTCGCTATTTCTGTCACAACATTTTCCCTACGTTATGTCTATGGGCAAATTTTTTTGCCTCTCAAGGTCACGTAACTCCGAGGTCAATATTCCGATTCGGCCCAAAATCGAACTTAACCGAGATTTTATGCCTGTCCTCGTTACCTGCAAGTTTGAAGCTGATATGAATAAAAATAAAGTTGCTATCGTGGTCACAACGTATTTTTTTATGCTCAAGGGCAGGTAACTCCAAGGCAAATATTCCGATTCGGCCCAAAATCCAACTTAACCGAGATTTTATGTCTGTCCTCGTTACCTGCAAGTTTGAAGATGATCTGAAAAAAATTCAAGTCGCTATCGTAGTCGCAACATTTTCCCTAATTAAGTCTATGGGCAAATTTTTTATCGCTCAAGGTCACGTAACTCCGAGGTCAATATTCCGATTCGGCCCAAAATTCAACTTAACCGAGATTTTATGCCTGTCCTCGTTACCTGCAAGTTTGAAGCTGATATGAATAAAAATAAAGTTGCTATCGTGGTCAAAACGTATTTTTTTATGATCAAGGGCAGGTAACTCCAAGGCAAATAATCCGATTCGGCCCAAAATCGAACTTAACCGAGATTTTATGTCTGTCCTCGTTACCTGCAAGTTTGAAGCTGATCTGAAAAAAATTCAAGTCGCTATCGTAGTCACAACATTTTCCCTATGTAAAGTCTATGGGCAAATTTTTTGTCGCTCAAAGTCATGTAACTCCGAGGTCAATATTCCGATTCGAACTTAACGGAGATTTTATGCCTGTCCACGTTATCTGCAAGTTTGAAGCTGATCTGAATAAAAATAAAGTTGCTATCGTGGTCACAACGTATTTTTTATGCTCAAGGGCAGGTAACTCCAAGGCAAATAATCCGATTCGGCCCAAAATCTAATTTAACCGAGATTTTATGTCTGTCCTCGTTACCTGCAAGTTTGAAGCTGATCTGAAAAAAATTCAAGTCGCTATCGTAGTCACAACATTTTCCCTATGTTAAGTCCATGGGCAAATTTTTTGTCGCTCAAGGTCACGTAACTCCGAGGTCAATATTCCGATTCGGCCCAAAATCGAACTTAACCGGGATTTTATGCCTGTCCTCGTTACCTGCAAGTTTGAAGCTGATCTGAATAAAAATAAAGTTGCTATCGTGGTCACAACGTATTTTTTATGCTCAAGGGCAGGTAACTCCAAGGCAAATAATCCGATTCGGCCCAAAATCTAATTTAACCGTGATTTTATGTTTGTCCTCGTTACCTGCAAGTTTGAAGCTGATCTGAAAAAAATTCAAGTCACTATCGTAGTCACAACATTTTCCCTATGTTAAGTCTATGGGCAAATTTTTTGTCGCTCAAGGTCACGTAACTCCGAGGTCAATATTCCGATTCTGCCCAAAATCGAACTTAACCGAGATTTTATGCCTGTCCTTATTATCTGCAAGAATGAAGTCGATCAGAAAAAAATTGACGGAGCTAGAGTGATGACAAGCTTTTTCCTATGTTAAGTCTATGGGAGCTATATGTTGCCATGGTAACCAGAGTTCCACTCAGATCTGCATGAAAACCTTATGCAGTCTTTCCACTTGCCCAATAATGTTACACATGAAATTTGATCAAAGTCGGCCAAGTAGTCTTCAAGATATACATTTTTGAAATTCACATTAACCCTTATGCAAAAATGCACAAGGGCAGGTAACTCCTAAGTGTATGATCCGATTCTGCCAATTATCGAACTTGACCGAGATTTCATGGCTGTGCTGGTTATCTGTAAGAATGAAGCCAATCCGAACAAAATTGAAGCAGCTACGGTGATGACAACATTTTCCCCATGTTAAGTCGATAGGCTATTTTTCGGGCCCTCAAGGGGACGTAACTCTTGAGTGAATTATCTGATTCGGCCCAAAATCGAACTTGACCGAGATTTTATGCCTGTACTGGTTATCTGCAAGAATGAAGTCGATCAGAAAAAAATTGACGGAGCTAGAGTGATGACAAGCTTTTTCCTATGTGAAGTCTATGGGAGCTAGATGTTGCCATGGCAACCAGAGTTCCACTCAGATCTGCCTGAAAACCTAATGAAGCCTTTCCACTTGCCCAATAATGCGACACATGAAATTTGATCAAAGTTGGCCAAGTAGTCTTTAAGATATACATTTTTGAAATTCCCATTAACCCTAATGCAAAAACACACAAGGGCAGGTAACTCCTAAGTGAATGATCCGATTCTGCCAGTTATCGAACTTGACCGAGATTTCATGGCTGTGCTGGTTATCTGCAAGAATAAAGCCAATCTGAAAATAATTGAAGCAGCTACGGTGATGACAACATTCTCCCCATGTTAAGTCAATAGGCAATTTTTTCAACGCTCAAGGGCACGTAACTCCTGAGTGAATAATCCGATTCAGCCCAAAATCGAACTTGATCGAGATTTCATGCCTGTCCTCGTTATCTGCAAGAATGAAGTCGATCAGAAAAAAATTGACGGAGCTAGAGTGATGACAAGCTTTTTCCTATGTTAAGCCTATGGGAGCTCTTTGTTGCTGTGGCAACCAGAGTTCTCATCCGATCTGCACGAAAACCTAATACAGCCTTTCCCCCTACCTGATGATGGTTCATATGAAATTTGATCAAGGCCGGCCCACTGGTTCCAGAGATATACTTCGTTGAAAGTGTGGACAACGGACGACGGACGACGGCTCGTGGTATACTAATACCTCACATGAGCCTTCGGCTCAGGTGAGCTAAAAACTTCAAAGGGCAATATCTCTTGAAAGGGACATAATCCGGATGAGAAAAAAAAATACGCATCAGCTAATTTTCCACGAGAAATCCATATACGAAATTTCAAAACTCTAGCATACACGGTTCTAAAGTTATGCCATGCATCACTTTTAGCATACATTACAATGGGCACAAATTACCAAAATGACAAAGGGCCATAACTCACAAAGTGTTTTTGCGGAATTTTGTCAAAAGTTAATCAGGTCATCTACTCATCACCACCAATATATTCACTAACTTTCAAGGCTCTAGCTCCAATACTTTTTGAGATATCTTGTTGACAAGATTTTACTAAAAATATTTCAAAGGGCAATAACTCTTGAAAGGGGCATAATCCTGACGAGAAAAAAATGCGCGTCAGCTTATTTTCCATCAGAAATGCATATATGAAATTTCAAAACCCTAGCATACACGGTTCTAAAGTTATGCTATGCATCACTTTTAGCATACATTACAATGGGCACATATTACCAAAATGACAAAGGGCCATAACTCACAAAGTATTTTTCGGAATTTTGTCATAAGTTAATCAGTTCAACGACTCATCACCACCAATCTATTCACCCATTTTCAAAGCTCTAGCTCCAATTGTTTTTTAGATATCTTGCTGACAAGATTTTATTAAACAAGAGGGCCCAGAGGGCCCTGGGTTCGCTCACCTGATCCATAGTGTAACAAGTGGGCCTCAGGCAGGACCATTTTAGCCCCTGGGCATTTTTGGCTCCAGGGCTATAATTTGAACAATCTTGGTAGAGGTCCACTAGGTCCACTAGGTGAAGCTTCATACCAAATATCAAAGACCTGGGCCTTGTGGTTTCAGAGAAGAAGATTTTTAAAGGTTTCCCTTTAAAGGGCTATGAAAAACCAAAGGGTCCAAGGGTGGGGCCATTTTCGGCCCCAGGGCTATAATTTGCACAATCTTGAAAGAGGTCCACTAGATGAAGCTTCACACCAAATATCAAAGATCTGGGCCTTGTGGTTTCAGAGAAGAAGATTTTTAAAGATTTTCCCTGTATAAGCCTATGTAAAACCAAAGCCCCCCGGGGCGGGGGCATTTTTGGCCCAAAGGCTATAATTTGAACAATCTTAGTAAAGGTCCTCCAGGTAAAGCTTCACACCAAATATTAAAGACGTGGGCCTGCTGGTATCAGAGAAGAAGATTTTTTAATGATTTTCCCTATATAAGCCTATGTAAAACCATAGGCCCCTGGGGCGGGGGCATTTTGGCCCCCAGGGCTATAATTTGAAAAATCTTGGTAGAGGTCCACTAGATGAAGCTTCACACCAAATATCAAAGATCTAGGCCTTGCAGTTTCAGAGAAGATTTTTAAAGATTTTCCCTGTATAAGTCTATGTAAAAACAAAGGCCCCCGGGGCGGGGGCATTTTTGGCCCAAAGGCTATAATTTGAACAATCTTAGTAAAGGTCCTCCAGGTAAAGCTTCACACCAAATATTAAAGACGTGGGCCTGCTGGTTTCAGAGAAGAAGATTTTTTAATGATTTTCCCTATATAAGCCTATGTAAAACCATAGGCCCCCGGGGCGGGGGCATTTTGGCCCCCAGGGCTATAATTTGAACAATCTTGGTAGAGGTCCACTAGATGAAGCTTCACACCAAATATCAAAGATCTGGGCCGTGCGGTTTCAGAGAAGAAGATTTTTAAAGATTTTCCCTGTATAAGCCTATGTAAAACCAAAGGCCCCCTAGCGGGGGGCATTTTTGGCCCTTAGGTAATAATTTGAACAATCTTAGTAGAGGTCCATCAGGTAAAGCTTCACACCAAATATTATAGACCTGGGCCTTGTGGTTTCAGAGAAGAAGATTTTTTAATGATTTTCCCTATATAAGCCTATGTAAAACCAAAGGCCCCTGTGGCGGGGGCATTTTGGCCCCCAGGGCTATAATTTGAAAAATCCTGGTAGAGGTCCACTAGATGAAGCTTCACACCAAATATCAAAGATCTGGGCCGTGCGGTTTCAGAGAAGAAGATTTTTAAAGATTTTCCCTGTATAAGCCTATGTAAAACCAAAGGCCCCCGGGGCGGGGGCATTTTTGGCCCTAAGGCTATAATTTGAACAATCTTAGTAGAGGTCCACTAGGTAAAGCTTCACACCAAATATTAAAGACCTGGGCCTTGTGGTTTCAGAGAAGAAGATTTTTTAATGATTTTCCCCATATAAGCCTATGTAAAACCATAGGCCCCGGGGCGGGGGCATTTTGTGTACCCCAGGGCTATAATTTGAACAATCTTGGTAGAGGTCCACTAGATGAAGCTTCACACCAAATATCAAAGATCTGGGCCGTGCGGTTTCAGAGAAGAAGATTTTTAAAGATTTTCCCTGTATAAGCCTATGTAAAACCAAAGGCCCCCGGGGAGGGGGCATTTTTGGCCCTAAGGCTATAATTTGAACAATCTTAGTAGAGGTCCACCAGGTAAAGCTTCACACCAAATATTAAAGACCTGGGCCTTGTGGTTTCAGAGAAGAAGATTTTTTAATGATTTTCCCCATATAAGCCTATGTAAAACCAAAGGCCCCTGGGGCGGGGGCATTTTGGCCCCCAGGGCTTTAATTTGAACAATCCTGGTAGAGGTCCACTAGATGAAGCTTCACACCAAATATCAAAGATCTGGGCCGTGCGGTTTCAGAGAAGAAGATTTTTAAAGATTTTCCCTGTATAAGCCTATGTAAAACCAAAGGCCCCCGGGGCGGGGGCATTTTTGGCCCTAAGGCTAAAATTTGAACA
Organism: Lucinisca nassula; assembly: GCA_963580285.1. Taxonomy (NCBI): domain Eukaryota; kingdom Metazoa; phylum Mollusca; class Bivalvia; order Lucinida; family Lucinidae; genus Lucinisca; species Lucinisca nassula. The sequence goes on from OY757017.1 coordinate 42,683,721, forward strand.
ATTTTAGTGGAGGTCCACCAGGTAAAGCTTCACATCAAATATTAAAGACCTGGGCCTTGTGGTTTCAGAGAAGAAGATTTTTTAATGATTTTCCCTATATAAGCCTATGTAAAACCAAAGGCCCCCGGGGCGGGGGCATTTTGGCCCCCAGGGCTTTAATTTGAACAATCTTGGTAGAGGTCCACTAGATGAAGCTTCATACCAAATATCAAAGACCTGGGACTTGCGGTTTCAGAGAAGAAGATTTTTAAAGTTTTCATTTAAAAAATCTATTTTTAGCTCCTGTGACCCAGATGTGCAATGGACCAGAACCATTTGAACAATTTTGAAAGGGGACCACCTAAGGATCATTGCTGTGAAGTTTGGTCAAAATCTGATCAGTGGTTTAGGAGGAGATGTCATTTGAAGAAAAAGTTTACGCACACACACACACACACACGCACGCACGCACACACGCACTGACGACGGACGAAAAGTGATCACAAAAGCCCACCTTGTCACTACGTGACAGGTGAGCTAAAAAATTTCACAGGGCAATAACTCTTGAAAGGGGCATAATCCGGATGAGAAAAAAATACGCGTCAGCTAATTTTCCACGAGAAATCCATATATGAAATTTCAAAACCCTAGCATACACGGTTCTAAAGTTATGCTATGCATCACTTTTAGCATACATTACAATGGGCACAAATTACCAAAATGACAAAGGGCCATAAATCACAAAGTATATTTCGGAATTTTGTCAAAAGTTAATCAGGTCATCTACTCATCACAACCAATATATTCACCAAATTTCAATGGCTCTGGATCCAATAGTTTTTGAGATATCTTGCTGACAAGACTTTATTAAAAAAATTTCAAAGGGCAATAACTCTTGAAGGGGGCATAATCAGGACGAGAAAAAAATACGCGTCAGCTAATTTTCCATGAGGAATCCATATATGAAATTTCAAAACCCTAGCATACACGGTTCTTTAGTTATGCTATGCATCAAAAGCGTAACGGACGGACGAACAAACCAGAACCAATTTTCAAAGTTGGAGGCATAAAAAGGCCCCTTTTTGTCCTTTGACCTCTTAGTACAACCTTGACATTTGAGGTACCAACTTGGGTCATGCACGCAACACATCGTCTTATGGTGGTTAACATTTCTGCCAAGTAATTTCAAAATCCATCTAAAAATAAGAAAGTTATTGACAGAACACAAAAAAGGCCCCTTCTTTGACCTTTAACCTCTATGTATGACCTTGACCTTTCAGGTACCAAACTGGGTCATGCGTGCAACACACCACCTCATGGTGGTTAACATTTCTGCCAAGCAATTTCAAAATCCATCTAAAAATAAGAAAGTTATTGACCAAACACGAAAAAAGGCCCCTTTTTTTGCCTTTGACCTCTATGTATGACCTTGACACTTGAGGTATCAAACTGAATCATGCATGCAACACATTGTCTCATGATAGTTAACATTTTTGCCAAGTAACTTCAAATTCTATCTAAAAATAAGCAAGTTATTGACAAAACCCGAAAAAAAGGCCCCCTTTTTTACATTTGACCTTTAAGTATGACCTTGACCTTTGAGGCACCAACCTGGGTCATGCACGCAACACATCGTCTTATATTGGTTAACATTTCTGCCAAGTGATTTCAAAATCCATCTCAAAATAAGAAAGTTATTGACAAAACACGAAAAAAAGGCCCCTTTTTTGACCTTTGACCTCTAAGTATGACCTTGACCGTTGAGGTACCGACCTGATTCATGCGCACCACACATCGTCTTATGGTTGTTAATATTTCTGCCAAGTAATTTTAAAATCCATCTGAAAATAAGAAAGTTATTGACCGGACACGATTTGCCCATACATATATACATAAAAACTAACTTCCAAGGGTGATAATTCAAAAAGTATAAATGCGAGAGTTATAGTTCTTGCGCACTGCATGTCGTCTAATGCTGATTTATATTTATACTAAGTTTCGTGAAGATAGCTCGAACGGTTTTCAAGTTATATAGCGGACACGAATGTGTGACAGACGGACAGATGGACAAACGGACAGACAGACGCCCGGGGGAAAAACAATATGTCTCTCCGAAAAAAATATTTTTCGGGGGAGACATAATAAAACAATACACACACTCAAAAGACAAACCATAACAAAAATAAACCGCGACAGCAAAAACACCTTGGTACGGTCAGTGAAACAAATTCCACTGGGGGGCTTAAATCGATTTTACGCAGCTGCAATCCTCGCCCTTACCTAATTTGCTCAGTGTGCATATAGTAAATACATGGTTAGTGTCTTTAATAATAAAATATAATCGGTGAGCCTTGGACAATTTTATAGGGGCGAGCTTTAGCGAGCCCCTATGAAATTGTCGCGGCGAACCGATTATATTTTATTATTAAAGACACTAACCATGTATTTAGTTTATACCGCAACTCAAAACAATCAAGGGATTTCGCACTAATTAAGCAAAGGGGGAGTTCCAAATCTGCGTGAACTTCTCAGTCTTAAATCAATAGGTATGATTATTTTCAAATTTTGTTGCTTTGATTGGCAACAGAACTCTATAAGGATTAATCTAATACAAAAAATGTAAATGTGTCTATGTCTTTTAATTTTTCTGATGAATGTATTTACAAAATTTCTTCTACTTTTCAAGAAAATTGATAAAAAAGAGATTTTCATCATAAGTATTGGAGGTGTTACTGATCTTGTCACCCCAAGATATTGCATATAAAATAGGCCACATATATCCTCTGTATATCAAACAAACTTAAAAAAAGTCAGAAACTGGTAACATTGTTTTTGATAGCTAGATATGGGTTCAGGTCTATTTTTGTGCTAAAATCATTTGCAATATAAGGGGAAAAGATTTCCTTAAAATGTAGTTTCATTGTGTTTTTAATGACCAATTAGTGCCACCTTAGCACACAAAGCTTAGCATAGGCATTTCTGTAATAAAAATCTCCCCCCCCCCCCCCCCACACCCACACCACCAGGCACCCCCCCCCCCCCCCCCAAAAAAAAAAAAAAGACACTGTTTACAGACAGGAGTTTTAGTTTGACTTTTAAAAAGTAAATGAGAACATACATTAGCATAGTATACAAGTTCAATCCAAACATTTTAAAGAGAAAAAATAAAATGCATTCATGCACTGTTCATGATGAATGTTAATGTTGACAGTATTGCAAAAATGATAATCCTGAAAAAATTACATTGTGGCACAATAGGACTAAGACAAGCGAGATCTTTTTACCCTGTTTTACTTGGTCTTTCTGTATATTTTTAAACCCTGCAATACAAGGACACTTGATGTCAGTAATATGCAATGACAGATTGAATCCGCTTAATAAATTACTTTCATATTCCTATTTCTTTCTTTAATTATTTTTGCTGTTGTCATTTTCTTTAAAATAAAAAACAGCAGCCAATAAATTGCCAACTGTGAAGGGACAGACTGATTTATCGATTTTTTCTAATGATTGATCGGTCCATGTGTTGTTATTTTTTTCTTACATCACTTGGTCAAAGAGACCCACACTCCGCTCCCCCAACAAAGGTTTTGTGAGATCATTTTCTGCATTTTTTTTCTTGATTCATTATAACATGTGCAAAAGTGTAAGCTACAATGTCCTTGTCTTCAAAATAAATGCAGAGCTTATCACACTATAACTAGTTGTAAAATTTGCATTTGGTCATTTGGTAAACACTTCCCTAAATGAAATAGATGGAAGCTAGTTGCTGTAACTAATTCATTTGACAGCTTATATTATATTTAGTTGTTGTAATACCATTCACATTTATAGTCATCTGTAGGCAGTACTTGCCATCTATGATATGTTTTCTAGCTCTGTATTCATCAATTTTTGCAAATGGCGTAAATCAGCTGTTAGCTGTACAATTAGCATATTTCTGAGCCAAAATCTGCAGCTGGCTTTATATGTTTCTATAATACTGATAGCAAATATACCCTTTGCTCATCATATTTAAGAATATAACTTTTTGACACTGATTTGCACAGCTGGCTACATTTGTTTGTGCTTTAGTTCAGATTTTGCGGAGGCATTGTAAGAGTGACAAAAGAACCAACACAATTGTGTTTCCATTTTGTCTACAGTAATCTGTGTATACAGTGAGCCAAACGATCAGAAAATATTGTCCGTGGTGTTATGACATACCTTGCTCAACCATAATAAACATCATTACTCTTGGCCATTCAAGCAAGCTGTGCCATTCAGGTGTGACAATCAGACTTTTCAAACTCAGGTATGACAATCAGACTTTTCAAACTTTTTAAGTAGACTGCTTCAGTTCAGAGAGTCAAGTGGAATTGTCTGGTTTACAGAACCATCCATTTTACTTGCCATTTCAACAATCTTTGTCATAATAAGCTTCAGCAGGCTTTAGGATTACTTTAAATGCAAAAACGTCTGTTAAGAAATTAAATATATTTTTTTAATAAAATCCGATTGAATTGTAAATGAACGCTCAAAATGAATTGTGTTTTTGGTGATCCCCAGGGTACCATAACTGATACAAATGCTGATTAAATGAGCTCATACTATACAATCAAGGGTTAAACGTACATATATTCATGTGTATATATATATATTGGCTAACAATTTATCGATTGAAAATGTTATACCATATCTACAAATGGTTTGAAAAAAAATTAAAATCTGACCATTACTATTCAATGTTCAAATGCAGTATGTTAACGGTCTCAGATTTTCAAGAAAGTTTGACAAAATGTTCTACACATATATGGGCAATTTTCATGTTAAAATGATGGGGTGACAAGAATTGCAACAATGTGAAATTAAAAGTCAAACATACTCCAAAAGATTTTATGGTTGTGAAATCTGGGGCCTGCTCCATATGAAATCGATCATGGTCTACGGAACTTCAAGTGAACAATAGCAAATGTGATACAAAAATAATCACAAATGACTACAGCGATGCCTGCCGACAAAATAACTCCAAAACATAAGAAGTTGTTGAGTATATATACACTTGCTTGAGGGTACCCCTATTTTCGGATGTGGAAATAAACAAAACTTTGTAGATTTATAATGAAAACAGATATAAGAGTGAAATAGCTAAATAATGAACAGTCATTAACCAGGCATTAATTATGCAAAATATCATGGAAATCTGTGCGTGGGCAGAACCCTATGGAAATTTACTATAGGCTGGAACTCCGCCTTTAAGCAAATAAGACAGCAGACAGCGCGGCATGTTAAACGATATCCAGTGCCATGGCGCGCACATGATGTATAACGTGACGTCAAATAGTGCAAAATTTCTGACGTCACCACGCCACGCAGACGTTGGAAACAACATGGAAGCTGGAATAAAAATTTCTCAGTGCTTTACATTCTGTAAAAAATCTGCAAATAAATAGTTTATTTTAGCTTTAGAAATTATATTCGAGGTTGAGACGCAACCGCAGTAGCAGTGCGCAATTATTCCAACGGACCATTCAAACCAGGAAAGCCTGGGAAGGTAAGAATTTAGCTGAAATTTATGAAAATTTGTTTAAATAAATATTGCTAAGATTATAACTTGCTCTTTGGTTGTTTTTCCGTGTATAAAAGTTTGCATGTTATTGTTTATACTTGCAAATTAGGGACCTGAAAAGTAGGTCCGGGCTTTAAACGGTCTCTAGACGTATTATAGGTCAGTAGAAGGTATTATAGGTCAGTACCGATTATAGCGTGCAGTTATTCGACCCCCTTTATTGGGTTACTAGAATGCCTGGTTGCGGTATAAAAGGCAAGTGTATCTTTTTTCATCTTCATACATAATATGCAAAGGATCTATCAAATTTTCATTTTCTAGCAGGTGTAAAATAACTTGCCTAGCTCGCTGTTTATATGTACTAAGTAGTTATTACAATCCATTTCAGCGTCAATAATCAAATTCCAAACCCCACAAAAAGTATTTTGCTTGTTATGGAATTCCTCTCATTTAAGTTTTAAATTTTCCTAAACTTATGGATTATCGTTATTTGATCCATATACATGTATGTTTACTATCCTCTATTTTCTTGTCTAGAATGATGTAACTTTTATTAGTATCAGTTTTTATTCACTTCAGTTTTTATTGCTGAAAACTGATATTAATAAGAACCATGACAATTCATATATTAGTGGTATACAAACTTGTGCATCATAACCCCATTCAGCTTTCTTTACAATAACATATATGTGAGACTTTGTACATTTTTTTCATATCTCAGACAGACAAAAACCAAAAAACGGTCATTTTTCTGATGTAAAGTTTTGACAGTTTTCTTATTTGCACTCCAAACATAGGTTGTAGGTGCTTGTTAGAACCCCTACATTCTAATGAGAACCCACAACCTATGAATTGGGGCAAAAATAAGAAAAATGATGTATATCCCCGTAAACCCCAGATTTCACTATATAAACAGGGTTTAGTGTAGTTTATATTTTCTTGTCCTTTGGGATTATTGATTCCATTGTTGAATTTTGAGAATATCTGAGGGTCAGTGATGAGGCCTAATTGGCCGAAACTAGCTAGTCTGGCCCAGAAAACATGCACACTTCATATTTTCCAGTTCTGTAGTGTGGAATAGACTACTTGCTTCCAAAGGATAACCCTTTCTAGAACATATTTGACTTCACAATAGCTGGTGTCTGGGAATGTGTGGCGGCTGTAAGTCTCCCTGCCCTAGATCATGGTGTAGTTTATATTTTCTTGTCCTTTGGATTCATTGATTCCATTGTTGAATTTTGAGAATATATGAGGGTCACTGATGAGGCCTAATTGGCCGAAACTAGCTAGTCTGGCCCAGAAAACAAGCACAATTCATATTTTCCAGTTCTGTGGTGTATTCCTTGCTTCCAAAGGATAACCCTTTCTAGAACATATTTGACTTCACTACAGCTGGTGTCTGGGAATGTGTGGCGGCCGTAAAAAGTCTCCCTGGCTACATCATAGTGTAGTTTATATTTTCTTGTCCTTTGGGATCATTGATTCCATTGTTGAATTTTGAGAATATCTGAGGGTCACGGATGGGGCCTAATTGGCCGAAACTAGCTAGTCTGGCCTTGAAAACATGCATACTTCATATTTTCCAGTTCTGTGGTGAATTCCTTGCTTCCAAAGAATAACCCTTTCTAGAACATATTTAGAGGAGTTTTCTTTTCACTGACTTGTTCACGAATATATGATTCAAGATTTTCATGGATATGGGTATCTTGCAAACATTCTATATTGTATTTCATATACATTTGTTTCTCACATATTAAAATAAGACCCTTCTCTTCATTGCGATTGAGAGGCCACCTCCACTGTTTCGAGAAAAATATAGTTACATGATTTACTAGTATACATCATTAAAGGTCTGTTGACTTAGATTGGTACTTAAACCTCCCCAAAATTACGCAGAATCAGTATCTATTACATGACTAATTGTGGCCCCCGCCCATAGGGGCTTGAAGAAATATATGGGCTGTATGCTGCTTCCACGCAGAGCTGAATCCGGCCCGCACACTAGTACTGGTAAACCGCTTAGAGGATCTAAGCCTGTCCAGGAACCGCGGTGCGAGATGGACCGTCCAAGCTAATAAACCCTATTGGTTTCATTGGGCAACAGGGCTTGAGATGTCATTTCATCTCAATGTCGGATAAAAGTCCCACAAAATTGGAAGCAACGTCTCCAAAATGACCTTTACAGTGTTGACGGGGACATGAAACCTCAAATCAAATCAAACATGACTAATTAAATTCCCAAAGACCTATATCTAAGTACATAAAACTTGCTAGATATAATCTGCATTATTTCAACTTTGAAAATATTGGCACAAAGCAAATAAACTGCATTAATGTCATGTGAACTGTCTCACAGCTACCAACTACATCATTCACATGTAAACTGTGTTATTTAAAAACAAATTTTATTGTATTACTAACAGGTGATCAGTATTGACCCCCTATATGTACTATATGGTTTGAAAGATATGAACTCTAAAAAAACTTTAACATTAAAAATTTCTATGTCTATGACCTTGGCCTTGAGGTCATAAGGATGGGGCAGGGGTATAACTGAATTAAACTTTAGTCTTGCATCTATATTCATACCAAATATGAACATAATATAGTGCATGGTTTGGGAAATATAAGCTCTTAAAAAACTTTAACATTTAAAATTTCGAAGTCCTTTACCTTGAGGTCAGAGACATGGGCAAGGGAACTGCCGAGTAAATCTACCATATGGTAATGAAAATATGAGTACTTAAAAGTTCAGATTCTACCTGGTGCTATTTTCCTGAGTCTAACAGCATAACATATGTACCGAAGGAGTTATGATGTACATACATACACCTCTTTGCACATAGTCAAGTACTTAAAACTGAAGAAATATGATGATGGAGGGGTCATAAAAATTACACTGAACAATTAGAAGCCTCTTGTGTAGCGGTTACGCTACTCGCCTCATAAACCAAGGTTTGGTCCTGGGCTTCTCCAGACTTTCGGATGAGTCTTTAAACCAAGGTCCTGTCTCCATATGACCATGGCTGTTGGTTGGCTGTAAAACTCAAACACACACACACCACTGAACAAATAACATTTGAACCACAAATGATGTTTGTTTTTGTTTTATTTGAGGTTTAACATCCCCATCAATACTGTTAAGGTCATTTTGGAGACATTGCTTCTAATTTTGTGGGACTTTTACCCTACCTTGAGATGAAATGACATCTCAAGCCCTGCCGCCAACTGAAACCAATAGGGTTTATTAGCATGGATGGGCAGATACGCACCGCTTTGCCTGGGCAGGCTTAGATCCTCTAAGCGGTTTACCAGTACTTGTGTGCGTTCTGTTTCAGCTCTGCATGGAAGCATCATGCAGCCGATACAAATGAGTATATTACAAACAAGTAAGCCCTGACAGAAAAAAATAATTAACCCATTCAGTACTGGAAACCCCTAAATGGGTAGTTGGCAAACAGTGCAGGCCCAGATCAGTCGCTGCAGAATGCAGCATCTGATCAGGGCTTCCACTGTTTGCTAAAAGTTCAGTCATTTTCCAAATAAATTTTGATGAAAACACAACCTGACACCCCTAAATTTTGAAATGGACTCTTGCTATATATAAAGAGGAAGATTCCATTTGGTACAAAAAAGGTTAAGACAGCTCATGAGAAAAACAATAAGAAAAGGGCTAGGCCAAATATGTTCTAGAAAGGGTTATCCTTTGGAAGAAAGGAATACATCACAGAACTGGAAAATATGGAATGTACATGTTTTCTGGGCCAGACTAGCTAGTTTCAGCCAATTAGGCCTCATCAGTGACCCTCAAATATTTTCAAATTTCAACAATGGAATCAATGATCCCAAAGGACAAGAAAATACAAATTACACTATGATGTAGGGCAGGGAGAATTTTTATGGCTGCCACACATTCCCAGACACCAGCTGTAGTGACTTTAAATATGTTCTAGAAAGGGTTATCCTTTGAAAGCAAGGAACACACCACAGAACTGGAAAATATGGAGTGTACATGTTTTCTGGGCCAGACTAGCTAGTATATGCCTCATCAGTGACCCTCAAATATTTTCAAAATTAAACAATGAAATCAATACAAACTACACTATGATGTAGGGCTAAGAATGGATATATGTATGACTTGTTGCATGAAGCCACTTCACCCTCTCCACCATGTCTGAAAGCAGCCTAAGGCTGAGCATATGTGTCCGCTAACTTTAACCATTGCTACTCCCCATTTACCCTTTTTCACTCTTGTTTTTAGAACCACAGTTGTCTATTGTATAAATTTCCACCATGCATGCAAAACTGAAAACCAAGCATGGCAAATGCGTAACACTAAAGAGTCAAGATTGTTTCCATGAAGACAAAATAATTTCAGAATAGAAGACTGTGATCATCAGTGCCAAGTCTGAACACCACAAGTAATAATCACAGTGTTGCTATGGCAACAGAAATATGATAACATTTGAATCTGCAAGGGAATGCAGTGTATGGTGCCTGTTGTACATATAACAGACCACTTCAGATTTTCTCAGAGACAATTATTATCAGGTAAGTGGTTCTGCTTCCTGTTAGAATGTGCTGTTTCTACGGCTAAACATGCAAAATTTGTATATTTTGCCGCCTATGCCAGGGGTAGGGAGTGCAACTGCACTTCCAGTACCTCTGTACAGACAAACTTAAAATGCATCCAACTTATGAAAACTTACTTTATCATATCAGCTATAGGATCGTGGGTAGTGTCTAACTGAAAAAATAAAATGAAACAATAGGGCCCAGAGGGCCCTAATGAGTGGCACTGTCTCTAGTACATTCTGTTGTTAGCTCTAGAGGCTATCTTGTTCATCAGAGTGGAACGATTTTAGCTATTTTGGTATAGAGTCACCTACGCAACATTCTTGTGAGTTTAAATCAAATTAGCCCAATGGTTCAGGAGAATTCATGTTTGAAGCAAGTTAAGGTTTTTTTCTATTTTGGCTATAGTATTAGGGATTCACCTAGGTATCATTTCTGTGAAGAATGAATTAAACTTCCCCAAGCATTTAGGAGTTCTCATTTGAAGCATATACAACGTTTGTTTTCTATTTTTAGCTCTGTTGGCCATTTTGTTCATTGGAGTAGAACCCTTTTAGCCATGTTGGTAGAGGATCACCTAAGCAATATTCTATGAAGTTTGAATGAAACTGGCCCAAGGGTACAGTAGTTGTCATTTATAGAATTTTTAGATTGAATAAAATTGGCCCGAGAGTTTAGGAGAAATTCGTGTTTGAAACCAATGTACGATGTTTTTCTATTTTAAGCTCCGGTGGCCTTTTCCCATAAGAGCAGAACCGTTTTATCTAATTTGGTAGCGGGTTACCAAAGCTTCAGTCCCATGAAATTCGAATGAAATTGGCCCAAGGGTACAGGAGGAGTTGCGGTTTAAAGATTTTTCTATTTTTACCTCTGGTGGCCATCTTGTTCAACGGAGTGGAACAAGTTTAGCTATTTTGGTAGGGAGCCACCAAGACAACATTCCTGTGAAGTTTGACTTAAATTGGCCCAGTTTGTATTTTGTATTTTAAGCAAATGGTTGACTACGCACGATGCATACCACACAATGGAAACTGACTGATCACACAAGCTCAGATGAGCTAACAAGAGGCCCATGGGCTACTATGCTCACCAGAAGTCAAGTGTGAAGAAACTTGCCTGGGCCCTTAAAGCAATGTTTTTCAACCAACCAAGAAGCCTCCGTGGTGCAGTGGTTACGCTACTCGCCTTGTAAACCAGGGATCGCAGGATCGATTCCGGGCTTCTCCAGACTTTCGGATGAGTCTTTAAACCGAGGTCCCGTCTCCGTATGACCTTCGCTGTTGGTGGGACGTAAAACTAAAACTCACTCACTCACTCACTCACTCACTTTTCAACCAACCATGGTGACTTGAAAAATTCTAGCTGTTTAGTTCCTGTACTTTTTACCATATGTATGCATGGTAGCCATCTTGGCCATAATTACAAATTTCCCTTTAAATGCATGCAAATATAAATAATGATGCCATAGGCTACAAGAAAATTAGAAATGCCAAAATGACCAAACACAACCTTGACATGAAATTCCTGTAGGTCAAGGTCAACCAAAGGACACCATGTGAACCAACTTGCTAGGAATATCAATTCTGAGTGGCTACAAAAGAATAAGAAAACCCCACTGTTTTGCCTGTTTCACATAAAAAGGTCTTAGTTATCAAAGTTGATCTTGAAGTAAAATAAGTCAAGGCCAACCAAGGTCACCACCTGAACAAACTTGGTAAGGGCCCAAGTCCCCAATGCTACATATCAAGTTTCAAGGTCATCAGCCATTTGGTTTCTGTGAAGATTTCCAAAGGGTTTTTACCATATATGGGCATAACAGCCATCTTGGTTATGTGACTCTAATCCCATGAATGAACTGTCATTGCCTCATCCCATACAGACTTCACATGTAATTTAGTTTCAATTAGCTCAGTAGATTTAGTGGAGAAGATAAAAAATACTGAATCAGAGCCATCCAGGACAAATTGATGTCAGTAAAAGACTTTGCCCTTTAGAATTGATACATCTCCATTTAGCTGACTACAAATATCATGTTTGATGTCTGTAACAGAATCAGACTAATCCACTGTTTTGCGTTTTCCCAATACAAAGATCTAAGTGATCAAGTGAGTGAGTGAGTTTTAGTTTTACGTCCCACCAACAACTGAGGTCATACGGAGACGGGACCTCTGTTTAAAGACTCATCCGAAAGTCTGGAGAAGCCCGAGATCGATCCTGCGATCCCTGGTTTACAAGGCGAGTAGCATAACCACTGCACCACGGAGGCTTCTCTCTAAGTGATCAAAACTGACCTTAATGTAAAATAGGTCAAGATCAGCCAAACTTTATCAAACTTGGTAAGGAGCTAGTGCCCAATGCTGCATACTAAGTTTCAAGGTCATCGGCCATTTGGTTACTGAGGAGAAGATTTCAAAATGGTTTTTACCATTTATGGGCATGGCAGCCATCTTGGTTATGTGACTCCCATCCCTAGAATAAATTTCCATTGCCTCTTTCCATTGCCTCATAAAATAGAGGCTCCACCTGTAATTTGGTTTCAACCAGCTCAGCAGTTTTCATGGACAAGATAAAATTACTGAATGCCGGCCATCCAAGGGGGTCAAAATATATAGATGTGTTTTCTTGATGTTTATATGATCGCTTGTGTATATGCAAGGTCAAAGGAAGATTATTTGCTTTCACGTCTGGTGACTGTAGATGAGCCAGAGAATAAAAATATTACGAGCCATTATTATGAGCCAGAGAATTAAACTTAAAATGCCAGTTGGTAGGGCCTGGGTTTCCGAGGCCGAAGATGAGAAGTTAAAAATGCAACCCTCTGCTAGCAAGGTGATGACAACTGTATTTTGGGATGAACAAGGCGTTATTATATAGGACTTTCTAGCAGAGAAAAGTACAATGACAGGTGCGTATTATGAGAATTTGTTCGACCAACTGAGAACTGCGAAAAATGAGGATTTTCTTCCTGGACAGGCTAAATTGTATTGATTCCTAATCATTACCTCCACTTCTGTTTTAGACCTTCTAAACAGTTTACCAGTACTCAAACAATTACATATACAGATATACAAGTCCTGAGTGTGAATCGATCTGAAAAGGATGATTCAAATAATAATATGAAGTAGTTTTTCACAACCAAAAAATTTCACGAGTCCTTCTTACCATTTTTAACACATCTTTCAGCTCATAGAACAACATGAGTTTCACAGTTATCATTGTATCATCATTGGTTCGCACATCCTTCACCTGCAATGTGTCAATAAGTGTTACAGGTTAACCCATAAAAGCCAAATACAATCGAACTTTGATGGCTCGAACCCCTTTGGGACCATAAAAATTTATTTGAAACAGCGGTAGTTCGAGCCACTGAAGGTCAGTGCCAAGAGACAACGAGATACTTTTGAACATCTTTTGATGTTAGATAATGAAAATGTTTGTTGTGTGTACTCATTAGAATCGCCTCACCGAGGCGATTCTAATGGGTACACACAGCACACATATGCAAGATAAAAGACTAAAATCTCCTTAATCATCCCCCATCATTTCTTATCTTGAGGATTTCCCTAGGGGCTCAAGTACGAGTTCGACCCAGCCATGGGAAACGAGCCATCGGTGTTCGAGCCATCGAAGTTCTACTGTAGAATCTTCCATCTCATAGCTTTGGATAGGTCAAGTGCCAATCTTAGGGGTGTCTGCTTTGTTTTATTATTTCTAAGTTTTATAATTTGTTAGTGAACTGTATCCAAACAGTGTAGTTACTGCATATTCTGTGGGATATGATATACGTCTACAGATTGGCAATGCCCCCTTTTATCAACTCTCAATCTAACCAAGTTTACTAATGTTACAGAGCTATGCAGCTACTGTCCAGATGATTATCAATGACCAATGAAGTTAAACCACATGCAAACAAAAACCAGAGATTCAACTTCGGTGAAGTTGATGTCGCACCTGCTCCCCACCTGCCCAACACAAAAAATAAAGTTCATTTAAGGCAGAAGAAATGAATATAGGGCTTTGAGAAGAATCCATAGCCTATATATATGAGGTAAAAAACTGACAAAGTTCAAAATGTGATAAAATGAATTAAAATGATCCAAGATCCAAAAGCATATGAACATCCTCATATCATGGAGAAAACACAAGCTAAGTTTCAAAATGATTAGTATAAAACTGTAAGGAGTTGCGATGATGAGGTACCTATCATACATGTATATCAACTGAAGATTAACAATGACTTAGTTCACAATGTGGAAAAGGTGACAAAAATTGATCCGAAGATTAAGTCCAAACCACATGCAGAGCCTCATGCCATGGCAAAAACACATGCAAAGTTTCAAAATGATTAGTACATGTATAAAACTGTAAGAGGAGTTGCAGTGACAAAGAAGTACCTCCTGTATATCAATTGAAGGTTAAAAATGACTAAATTCACTATCATCTATGTGCAAAAACTGGAATAAAATATTCCGAGAATTATGTCCAAACCATATGCACATCTTCATACCATGGTGAAAGCACATGCAAAGTTTCCAAATGATTGGTATAAAAATGTAAGAGGAGTTGTGATGACAAGAGGTACCTATGGTATATCAATTGAAGCTCAAAAATGACTAAGAACACAATGCGCAAAAAGCGAAAAAAAAATATTCGAGAATTATGTCAAAATCACATGCAGCACATCCTCATACCATGGCAAAAGCACACGCAAAGTTTCAAAATGATTGGTATAAAACTGTAAGATGAGTTGTGATGACAAGAGGTACCTATCATATATCAATTGAAGGTTAAAAATGACTAAGTTCACAATATGGAAAAAGTGACAAAAATTGATTCGAAGATTAAGTCCAAACCACATGCGCATCCTCATACCATGCCGAAAGCACATACACATTTTCCAAATGATTGGTATAAAAGTGTAGGAGGAGTTGCGATGACAAGAGGTACCAACCCAATACCAATTGAAGGTTAAAAATGACTAAGTTCACAATCTGGAAAAAGTGACAAAAATTGATTCGAAGATTAAGTCCAAACCATATGCGCATCCTCATACCAAGGGAAAAGCACATGCAAAGTTTCCAAATGATCAGTATAAAAGTGTAAGAGGAGTTGCGATGACAAGAGGTACGTATCGCATACCTAAAAATGACTAAGTTCACAATCTGGAAAAAGTGACAAAAATTGATTCGAAGATTAAGTCCAAACCATATGCGCATCCTCATACCAAGGGGAAAGCACATGCAAAGTTTCCAAATGATCAGTATAAAAGTGTAAGAGGAGTTGCGATGACAAGAGGTACGTATCGCATACCTAAAAATGACTAAGTTCACAATATGGAAAAAGTGACAAAAATTGACTCGAAGATTAAGTCCAAACCACATGCGCATCCTCATACCATGGCGAAAGCACATGCAAAGTTTCCAAATGATCGGTCTAAAAGTGTAGGAGGAGTTGCGATGACAAGACATCCAGTGTAAAATGTTGACAGAATGACGGACGGACAGACCACCGGACGGACGGACAGACGGACGGAAACTTGCACGCCTATGTCTTCCTGCTAAAGCAGGTGCGACAAAAAACAGAGTACGATATAAAAACATGCCTATTCAAATATATTGAACTTATAACTACCAAATACAGAGCTGGCCTCGGTAGCTCAGTAGGATGCTGGTCTGAATGGTGATCAGGAGGACACGGGTTCGATACCTGCCGATGTCGGCAACGTTCTTTTGTGGAGATTGATCATGAAATCTTTTCTACAGTCATTCTCTCCCTTCCACTGATTCAAGAAGGGCAGTTGTCTGTTTCGGGCAAAAGAATGTGCACTGTACTGGTTAACCTCTTACGTATAAGCCTGCCCAGGAAAGTGTGGATAGGTAAACTGACCGGCTCAAAAATGACCTGAAATAGTGTTGACTGTTAAACTCCAATACAAACAAACAAACAAAACCAAATACAGTAAATTTTCAATTAAATAATTCTCACATTTTTCACATTTCCGCTCAAAAATAGTTTGTTGGGGTTTGTTAGAACCCCTTTGGTGGGGTGGTTCTAACATGTACTCAGAATCTGCGTTTTTGAGATTGTGGGCCTCGGTAAGGTGGCTCTACCAGTTACATATAATCTACAAGGTTTCTGAGCACTAACAAGAAAATTAATGTTTACCCCTATAAATCCCATGAAATATCCTTGCCCCCCGGCTTCTCCAGCTCGGTAATATCAATTCAAGAAGACAAAATCTCTGGATTTTAAGTATTCTTCTTTTGTGACAAACTGCAAGGTTACTAGACAACAACAACAACAGAACATATGAAACGACATTAACGTTACCAACCTTATTAGGTTAGCTATAATAGACGATATGAATATATTACATGTCTCCCTTTCTTTCAAAAGATGGACTGTAAGCAAGATTCTAGAATGTCTGTACATTGTCTCATATAATTTGAATCATTACAGGCAGTTTTGTACTGGCAGTTTTCATAGGAATGACTGTTAGTACAGTTTGTAATCGTCAAATCTACTTGAAAACTTCTTCGTTCTCTGTGGCCAGCACCACCCTGATATAGCTTTCAAGCTTGTATGAAATATGAATGAAGAAGTCAAGAAGCTATAAGAATCTATAATTTTGCTTGTAGCTTAACAAAACATAAAATTTCTAAATGGACCTAGGGAGTGAGGGCACCAAAGGTACTGAAGGGGTTGGGGGCATCAATAATACTGAAGCAACAGGGTGGGGTATGCATCAATGAAATCTTTGGACTGGTATGCATCATCGATGCAAGTATCAATTGAATTAGTCTCAGTTGGTAGAGTGTCCGCTCAGGGGAACGGGAGGTCACGGGCTCGATCCCGGGACGCGACATACCAAAGTCCTTAAAAATGGTACTAGCTGCTCCTCGCTTGGCACTCAGATTTACGGGGTAGAGCTAGGACTGGTCGACCCAGTGTCAGGATAATGTGACTGGGTGTGGTATCATGTAATGTGTCTGGGATATGATACTTCAGTGAGGCAGCACTATAAAAGTGAGCATTGAGCTCACCAGACACCATCGTAATATGACTGAAAAATTGTTGAAAGCGACGTTAAACCCGAATTCACACACACTTATAGTTTAGAACATACAGGCATCTATAAACTTTGTAATAAAACTTTAACCAAATGTAAAATTTCTAAGTCTGTGACCTTGAGGTCAAGGTCACCATGGGTGGGGGAAGGGACATACATCACGAAATCTTTGGTCTGGTATGCAACATAGATGCAAGTAACGGCTGAATTTATCTTAGAGTTTAGAACATACAGGCATCAATAAATTTTGTCATAAATTTCTATGTCTGTGACCTTGACCGCAAGGTCACTGTGGGGGTTGGACATGTGTCAATGAAATCTTTAGACCAGTATGTAACTTCAGTGTAAGTATCAACTAAATCTATCAAAGGATTCAGAAGATACAATCTCTTAGAAACATTGATGCAAAACGTTATCCAAAATATTAACAGACGGACAGATGGATGGATAGATAGATGCACGGATGAATGGATGGATGGATGAATGGCAGGACGAAAACTATATACCCCTATAGCATATTTAAAATGCCAGGGGTATAAACATATACGTGTGACTCACATTATAATAGAACTGTTCTGGTATCACAGCAAGTTGTTGAAATTTGTCTTTGCCAGGAATCATTCTTGTCTTATTCTCTGGGTCTGTTCCATGCCATTTGAACTCGTGTAACCTGTAGGAGAACAGATCTTAGGAGAGCATTTTACAAAACATAATTGTATCAATCTCAAGCAGAGGGTATGGATAAAGCTGTGGAACTGGAATGACTTGGTATTTTTTTTTCTGGACTGGGATAGTTCAAGTCACTCAGGGTATTAGAATCTATATTGACTATATTTTGCAAACATCTTTTTGAACTTTAAAATAAAGGTCTATAATAACTTTATCTCATCGTGGCCATACCAGTGAGTATACAATACACACATGGCCCCCACCCAATGGGGCTTGAAGAAATAGATGGGCTGCATGATGTTTCCACACAGAGCTGAAACCAACCCACACGTGTACTGGTAAAATGCTTAGTGAGTCTAGCCTGCCCAGGCAAAGTGGTTCAAGTTGGACTGTCCATGCTTATAAACCCTATTGCTTTCTTTGGGCAACAGGGCTTGAGATGTCATTTCATCTCAATGTCGGGTAAAAGTCCCACATAATTGGAATCAGCGTCTCAAAAATAACCTATACAGAGTTGACAGGGAAGTTAAACCTCAAATCAACAAACAAACAAAACAATACACACATTTTCAAGAAAAGAAAATTCTCCATGAATTTTCGTGAAATTCTAATGCACTTGCGTATGTAGTGCTACACTTGATTCGATAGTGTAAACAAGAGGCCCATGGGCCACAATGCTCACCAGAGCTCAGGGGGCCACTGCCCACTGGTAGCAGTGTATTTTAATTAACCATGGAAGCCCTGAAAACAAGGCTGCTACAGGTAAAATTTCGACCCAATCAGACTAGTGGCTTCAGAGGTCTGATGTCGCTTGAAGACAACAGATGACAATCGACAATTTCCCATCTGTGGCAACAAATAGAACAAAAAGAACATTATAAAGGAAGATTTCTATGAACGTTTGACAAAATATCTTGAGAGGCATTAATGTCATTTTTCAATTTTCCCATTATAAGTCAATGGAAACTCTTAACTTGCCATAGCAAACAAACCAAAGAGCCAAATTTCATAAACCAGAGCTCAGGTGGGCACTGCCCAATGGAGCCCTGATTGATGTCACTAAATGGGTCTTATAAAAAGGAACAGAGACATATATAACTTAGCAGTGGAGATATGTATAGTTCCTGAGACGTAAGGCCTTTTAAGCAATGGAGGGATTCGGGCATGGCAGATCCCAGAAAAGCCCAAGATTGTTGTCACTGAATATGTTTTATCATAAAGATCAAGAATATATATGGTTAAATGGTGGGGATCTGAATGGTTTCTGAGATATGAGGCCCTTTTATGAAGTGGAAGGGAGGAAAATGGCCCCTACGGACCCCCCCCCCCCCCCCAAGATAGGGTTGCTGAATGTATCTAATAACTATGAACAAGAATATACAGTAGAACTTCGATGGCTCGAACAACGATGGCTCGTTTACCATGGATGAGTCGAACCCATTCTTGAGCCCCTAGCGAAATCCTCTACATAAAAAATAGTGGGAGATCATTAAGGAGATTTCAGTCTTTTATCTTGCAAATGTATGCTGTGTGAACTCATTAGAATCGCCTCAATGAGGCGATTCTAATGAGTACACTCAGCATACATATTCATTATAGAACACCGAAAAGATGTCTAAAAATACCTTGTTATGCCTCCTGACAGTAATCTCAGTGGCTCGAACTACCCCTGTCTCGAACATATTTTCGAGGTCCCAAAGGTGTTCGAGCCATTGAAGTTCGACTGTATGTGATTAGAGGATGGGGATTTGAATGGTTTCTGAGATATATGGCCTATTATTAAGTGGAGTCTTATCATCAGGAACTGGCCCCCGCCCATAGGGGCTTGAAGAAATATATGGGCTGCATGATGCTTCCATGCAGAGCTGAATCCGGCCCGCACACTAGTACTGGTAAACCGCTTAGAGGATCTAAGCCTGTCCAGGAACCGCGGTGCGAGGCGGACCGTCCATGCTAATAAAAACCCTATTGGTTTCATTGGGCAACAGGGCTTGAGATGTCATTTCATCTCACTGTCGGGTAAAAGTCCCACAAAACTGGAAGCAACGTCTCCAAAATGACCTTTACAGTGTTGACGGGGACATTAAACCTCAGATCAACCAACCATCATCAGGAACAAGAATATATATGGTTTAGGGGTGGGGATCTGAACGGTTTCTGAGATATATGGATTTTAATGAAGTAAAGGGGTGGGGCATGGCCCGTGGCACCCCGGGGGGGGGGGGGGGGGGGCATGCTGGTGTCACTATTGGGTCTTATCATAAGGAACAAGAATATATATGGTTTAGGGGTGGGTTCTGAACAGTTTCTCAGATATATGGTCTTTTGTGAAGTCAAGGGATGGAGTCTGGCCCGGGCGCACCCTGGGTGACCCCTAGGTTGGTGTCACTGAATGTGTCTTATCATAAGGAACAAGAATATATATGGTCTTGGGTGGGGATCTGTAAGGTTTCTGCAATATTTAGCCTTATATGAAGTGGAGGGGGTTGGGCATGGCCCCCGTACATCCCAGAGGACCCCTAAGTTGGTGTCACTGAATGCGACTTATCATAAGGAACGAGAATATATATGGTTTAGGGGTGGGGATCTGTTAGGTTACTGGGATAGTGGGCCTTTTATGAAGTGGAGGGGGTGAGGCATGGTCCCGGCACATCCCAAGGACCCCTAGGTTGGTGTCACTGAGTCCATCCTATCATAAGGAACAAGAGTATATATGGTTTAGAGTGGGGATCTCAATGGTTTCTGACATAAATGGCATTTTATGAAGTGGAGGGGGTGAGGCATGTCCCCGGCACATCCCAGGGGACCCCCAGGTTGGTGTCACTTAATGCATCTAAGCATAAGGAACAAGAATATATATAGTTTAGGGGTGGGGATCTGAATGGTTTCTGAGATAAATGGCATTTTATGAAATAGAAGGGGCTTATCCAGGGGGACCCCCAGGTTGGTGTCACTTAATGCATCTTATCATAAGGAACAAGAATATGTATGGTTTAGGGGTTGGGATCTGTAAGGTTTCTGAGATATAAGGCATTTTATGAAGTGGAGGGGGCGAGGCATGGCATTTAAGCATTTGGCTGAGAGAAGTTTACTCAAGGAACATGTCTATGTAATTTTTGTCAAAACATCTGCAATGACTTGGCAGTAAATGCCATTTTTCAGTTTTCCCCATTATAAGTCAATGGAAACTCTAAGTTGCCACAGCAACAAAACTAAAAGGCCAAATTTCATAAACAAGAGGCCCATGGGCCACTATGCTCACCAGAGCTCAGGTGGGCACTGCCCAATGACAGCCATGTAATTTAACATGATATCATTTTAATCTACCAAGATAATTATATAAATTTCCCAAATGAACCCCTATATCCAAATGAGCATCCATCTGGACTCAGTATCTAAAACATGAGACCTTTTATTAAGTAGAGTGTGTAGGGGGCATGGACCCAATGGAGCCCTGGTTGGTATCACTAAATGCGTCTTATCATAAGGAATAAGAATACATATGGTGTAGCAGTGAGGATCTGTATACCGGAGTTATGAGGCCTCTTAAGCGGTGGAGGGGTTGAGGCATGTCCTGTTGATCCCAGGAAAGCCCAAGATTATTGTCCCTATAAGGTCCAAGAATATATATATATAAATGGTTTATGGGTGGGAATCTGAATGGTTTCTGATATATGAGGCCCTTCTATGACGTGGAGATGGCCCCTGCGACCCCCAAGTGGGTGTGCTATTGATAAGGAACATATGATTATGGGGTGGGGATTTGAATGGTTTCTGAAATATATGGCCCTTTGAAGTGGAGAGGTGGGGCGCATTGCCCTAAAGCAAAGTGACCCCCAGGTTGGTGGGACTGAATAAGTCTTATCATAAGGAACAAGAATATTATAGTTTATGGGTGGGGATCCGAATGATTCCTGAGATATATGGCTTTTAATGAAGTAAAGCAGTGGGGCATGACCCAGGCAGTCTGGATGACTCACAAGCTAGTGTTTTTTGGATGCGTCTTATCACAAAGAAGATAATTATATATGGTTTAGGGGGTGGGCTCTGAACAGTTTCTGAGATATATAGCCTTTTGTGAAGTGGTGGGGTGGGGCAAGGCCCTGGCTTGACCCGGAATACCTCCAGGTTGACGTCAATGAAAGTGTTTAATCATAAGAAGCAACATTATATATGGTAAGAGGTGGGGATCTGACAGGTTTCCAAGATATTGGGTCTTTAATGAAATGAAGGGGTGGGGCATGACTCCGGCACATCCTGGGGGACCCCCAGGTTAGTGTCAATGAATGTGTCATATCATAAGAAACAAGAATATATAAAGTTTTGGGGTGGGGATCTGAATGGTTTCTGAGATTGAAGGCCTTTTGTGAAGAGGAGGGATGGGGTAAGGCCCCGGCGCACACAGTAAGACACCCAAATTGTAGAGGACCACTTGACATTGCTACATGCTGAATACGTAAGATCTGTGCCTAGCGGTTTCAGAGAAGAAGATTTTTTAAGTTTTTTTTTTTCCATTATAAGTCTATGGGGGTCAAGGGACCCTGGGGCGTGGCCAGTTTAGACCCCAAGGGCATGATTGGCACAATTTATGTAGGGGACCACTCGACATTGCTACATGCTTAATATGTGAGCTCTGGGCCCACTGGTTTCAGAGAAGAAGATTTTTTAAGCTTTTCTTCCTTTATGAGTCTATGGGGGCTAAGGGGCCAGTTTGGACCCCAGGGGCATGATTGGCACAATTTATGTAGAGGACCACTTGACATTGCTACATGCTTAATATGTAAGCTCTGTGCCTAGCGGTTTCAGAGAAAAAGATTTTTAAAGTTTTTTTTTCATTATAAGTCTATGGGGTCTAAGGGACCCCGGGGCGTGGCCAGATTAGACCCCAGGGGCATGATTGGCACAATTTATGTAGGAGATAACTTGACATTGCTACATGCTTAATATGTAAGCTCTGGGCCTAGTGGTTTTGGAGAAGATTTTTTAAGTTTTTCCCATTGTAAGTCTATGGGAGCTATATGTTGCCATGGCAACACCAGTTTCAATCTGAATTGCCCCAAAACATACTGCATCTTTTCCCCCCAACCGGATAATGCTTCTCATGAAATTTAATCACGATTGGCCAAGTGGCTTTAAAGATTTACTTATTTGAAAATGTGAACAGACGCCGGACCATTGGCATACTAATACCTCACATGAGCCTTCAGCTCAGGTGAGTTAATAATACTAGCGGTTTCAGAGAAGAAGATTTTTTAAGCTTTTCTTTCCATTATAAGTCTATGGGGGCTAAGGGGCCCCAGGGTGTGGCCAGTTTAGACCCCAGGGGCAAGATTGGCACAATTAATGTAGGGGACCACTTGACACTGCTACATGCTTAATATGTAAGTTTTCAGAGAAGAAGATTTTTAAGGGTTTTTTTTTCCATTAAAAGTCAAAGGGGGCTAAGGGGCCCCGGGACGTGGCAAGTTTAGACCCCAGGGGCATGATTGGCACAATTTATGTAGGGGACCACTTAACAATGCTACATGCTCTGGGCCAAGTGATTTCAGAGAAGGAGAAGTTTTAAGCTTTTTTTTTCATTATAAGTCTATGGGGGCTAAGGGGCCCGGGGAGTGGCCAGTTTAAACCACAGAGGCATGAATGGCACAATTTATGTAGGGGACCACTTGACCACATGCTTAATATGTAAGCCCTTGGCCTAGTGGTTTCAGAGAAGGAGATTTTTTAAGCTTTTTTTTCCATTATAAATCTATAGGGGCTAAGGGGCCCCGGGGCGTGGCCAGTTTTGACCCCAGGGGCATGATTGGCACAATATATGTAGGGGACCACTTGACATTGCTACATGCTTAATATCTAAGCTCTGGGCCTAGTGGTTTCAGAGAAGAAGATTTTTTAAGCTTTTTTCCATTATAAAGCTATGGGGGCTAAGGGGCCCCGGGGCGTGGCCAGTTTTGACCCCAGGGGCATGATTGGCACAATTTATGTAGAGGACCACTTGACATTGCTACATAGTGAATATATAAGATCTGTGCCTAGCGGTTTCAGAGAAGAAGATTTTTTAAGCTTTTTTTCCATTATAAGTCTATGGGGGTCAAGGGACCCTGGGGCGTGGCCAGTTTAGACCCCACGGGCATGATTGGCACAATTTATGTAGGGGACCACTTGACATTGCTACATGCTTAATATGTGAGCTCTGGGCCCACTGGTTTCAGAGAAGAAGATTTTTTAAGCTTTTCTTCCTTTATGAGTCTATGGGGGCTAAGGGGCCAGTTTAGACCGCAGGGGCATGATTGGCACAATTTATGTAGAGGACTACTTGACATTGCTACATGCTTAATATGTAAGCCCTGTGCCTAGCAGTTTCAGAGAAAAGATTTTTTAAGCTTTTTTTTCATTATAAGTCTGTGAGGTTTAAGGGACCCCGGGGCGTGGCCAGTTTAGACCCCAGGGCATGATTGGTACAATTTATGTAGGAGACATCTTGACATTGCTACATGTTTCATATGTAAGCTCTGGGAATAGTGGTTTCAGAGAAGAAGATTTTTTAAGTTTTTCCCATTGTTAAGTCTATGGGAGCTATATGTTACCATGGCAACAAGAGTTTCCATCTGATCTGCCCCAAAACATAAAGCATCTTTTCCCCCAACCTGATAATGCTTCTCATGAAAGTAAATCATGATTGGCCGACTGGCTTTAAAGATATACTTAGTTGAAAATGTGAACAGACGACGGACCACTGGCATACTAATACCTCACATGAGCCTTCGGCTCAGGTGAGCTAAATAAGAGCAGAAGGCCTAAAATCATACGGCTAATAGTAGATTGCCTATAGAACCTTTCTATGAAAGTTTTGTCAAAATATCTGCAGAGGCTTGGCAGTAAATGCCATTTTTCAATTTTTCCCCATTATAAGTCTATGGAAAATACAAGTTAACAAAGCAACCAAACTAATGAGCTGATTTTCATAAAAACACTAACTTTCAATCCCCCAGCCCAAGGATACTACAGATAAAATTCGGGCTCAATCGGCCCAATGGCCTAAGAGGAGATGTCGTTTGAAAGTGTTGACGCCAGACCTTTCCTTATATGGGCATGGTAGCCATCTTGGTCATATAACCTGGAGCCCACAAACATATTTTCTTTCCTCCACCCCCTGGATGTTCAACATTAAATAAGACTTCAATCGACACAGAGAAGATGTTTAAACATGCTGACAGACTACAGATGGTGACAACTGAGCCTAGTCATACTATAAACTCATCACTTAGCCTTTGGCTTAGGTAAGCTAAAAAGGTACAGAGCTGATAACCAATATTTATTCATCACTGTTCCAATGACTGAATGTGAATTAAGCCAATTATAATAAATTTAAGCAATAGATCAGCACTAGCAGTGATTTGTTGAGTAATATATCACTGTTTGGAGGTCAGTTGTATGGAAGATCCAATCACAAGCGCATAGAGCAAGTGATTTATATACTTACAACTGAGTGACAAACTGTGATATAATAATCAACAAATCACGCAATAGAGCGGATCAACTTCGATTCTAACAAACTGGACGTCGGCTGTTGTTTACTTCATAATTATTCTCTTAACATTTTGCCATTGTGAGAAGAAATCCCGCCAACATGTTAGACTGTAACACATGCAGTTACCTGTTTTTGTAATGCACTTTATGCGTGAAAAAGACTAATGTCCAGGAAACGATCGATGACATCGCAAAACGTCATAAAACGGAGACTCTTCACACTTAGCCATTTCACCTAGGTATTTATCACTCAACATATCACCGGATTAAACCATTGGTTATATAGGGGACCATTATTAGAAGTACCCGTAAAGTACTACTAGTAAAATTTTGTTACTTTTGCAGTTTCAATTATAATCAGACTGCAGTCTGATCTATGATCTACACTGTCTGCTAAATAATGTCACTGTTTATGTGTATTAAAGAGAAGTTTTACTGACTTTGACCAGGTAGAATCTAGTTTCAGATTTCGCCAAGATTTTATAATGACAAAAATTCATGAACATGGATAAAAACTGTTCACCCTAGAGTGTACACAAGCAAAAGTTGACAGGCAGAAAATGGTCTTCATGACAACATGAACGGTGGACATCTTAGTATCACAGAAGCTCACTTTGAGAACTTCATGTTCAGGTGAGCTAAAAACAAGCAACGAAAAACATACCATTCCTCAGCCTCAGGAACAAACACAGTCGGTCCCTGTATGATTT
Organism: Lucinisca nassula; assembly: GCA_963580285.1. Taxonomy (NCBI): domain Eukaryota; kingdom Metazoa; phylum Mollusca; class Bivalvia; order Lucinida; family Lucinidae; genus Lucinisca; species Lucinisca nassula. Next base: position 42,709,801 of record OY757017.1, read on the forward strand.
TCCTCTGTACTGTGGTATCTTTCATTCTCTTGTAGACCACAACCAGATGGTTTGCATCCAACTTCAAGGCATCTAATGTCTGTATGTTCTCGTGTAACATTGGGTTGAAGAAAACCTCACATGGCCTAAAGATGGTAAAATGTACAAATGTTCCAAAATTAAAACCTTGTTTCGTAATTCTTCACATGCCTAGCTAGACAATTTTGCGCCGTCGCCACATAAACATATGGAAAGAAAGTTTTTAAACAGTTCTTACAAGACATACTATTATATATTATTCTATTCCAAAAACGAATAAAAACACTGGAAGCACTGCTGGGCTATTGGCGCAGAAAGCGACAGTCACATGGGTATTAGTAATAATGGGTCAACTAATTAATAATCGACCAAAATGTGCTGGCTATAGATTGCACAGATATGAACAACTACTTGAAAATCATAAATTTAGGGTGGCCTTATTCTTGACTGTGAAAACCACCCCTGGACCTGACCCTTGGAACTTTTGTTTTGGAATAGATCTTTAACCAATTCAGTGTATTATATGACTGCTTTCCAAATAGTAAAATGTTCAATAGATATGTGTAATTCCAAAAACGGGGCCTCGGTATCAGAAGAATTTGCTTTACTGAAGTCCTGTGGAGTACTCATGTATGGGTCGGTTTCAGCTCTGCATGGAAGTACCATGCCGCCCATCTTTTTCCTCAAGCCCCGTAGCAGGGACTTGATTTCCATGGAAGTACATGTATGTAGCCAGATTGGGTACTCATGTATTGGTCTGTTTCAGCTCTGCATGGAAGTACCATGCCGCCCATCTATTTCCTCAAGCCCCGTAGCAGGGGCTTGATTTCCATGGAAGTACATGTATGTAGCCAGATTGGGACTAAAATCTGCAACCTGTAGCCTCTCAGTCAGATGTGCTTACCACAGTTACTACGCTAAGCAGCCCGGCTCCCTACCTTAATATGCCATAAGACACAGAAATGAATCTGCAACCTGTAGCCTCTCAGTCAGATGTGCTTACCACAGTTACTACGCTAAGCAGCCCGGCTCCCTACCTTAATATGCCATAAGACACAGAAATGAATGTTGTGAGCCCCAAAGTTTTGAGAAAATAGACAAAGCTGTGTATCAGATGTCGGGGTGGGGGGGGGGCATGTTTGGACACACGGCTATAATTTGTACAGTCTTGGCAACAGGTCCACTAGATGAATTGTGTGTGTGAATTCGGGTTTAACGTCGCTTTCAACAATTTTTCAGTCATATCACAATGGTGTCTGGATGCTCAATGCTCACTTTTATAGTGCTGCCACACTTAGTATCATGTACAAGACACATTACATGATACCACACCCAGTCATATTATCCTGACACTGGGTCGACCAGTCCTAGCTGTCCTCGTAAATCTGAGTGCCAAGCGAGGAGCAGCTAGTACCATTCTTAACGACTTTGGTATGTCGCAGCCCGGGATCATAACCGTGACCTCCCGTTCCCCGCAGCTGACACTCTACCAACTGAGCTATCTGGGCCGGTATCCACTAGATGAAGCTGGGAACCAAATATCAAAGGTCTAGACTTTCTGGTTTCAGTCAAGAAGATTATTAAAGGTATCGCCTATATACGTCTATGTAAAACAAGTGGGCCCCTGCACAGGGCCATTTTTTGCCTCAGGGCTGTAAGTTGAATAATTTTGGCAGATGCCCACAAGACGAAGCTTTGTACAAAATATCAAAGGCCTGTGTGTTCTGGTTTCAGAATCAAGCGTATTTAATGTTTTCCCTATACAAATCCATGTAAAACTAGAGTGTTAACAAGACTTTAATGCAACTTGACATTGTGACCTGCTTCGACCCAACATGACCCCTATTCAAACCAGACACCTTTATTATCAAGACTCAAGACAAACATTCCGGTAAAGTGTTTTGGAGATTGAAGCAAAATTATTGCCTCATTAGGGTGAACAAGATTATAAAGAAAATTGACCTAGTGTCCTAGTTTTTGACCTGACATGACCCATATTCAAACTCGACCCAGATATCATCAAGGTAGACATCTGGTAAAGTTTCATGAGGATTGAAGCAAACTTATGACCTCTAGAGGATGAACAAGGTTTTAATGCAATTTGAACTAGTGACCTAGTTTTTGACCTAACATGACCCATATCCATATTCTTGCAAGATATTTTCAAAGCAACCATTCTAGTAAAGTTTTAAGAAGACTGAAGCAAAATTATGGCCTCTAGAGGGTGAACAAGGTTTAAACGCAATTTGACCTAGTGACCTAGTTTTTGATCCGATATGAGCCGTATGCCCCATATTTGAACTGGAACCAGATATCATATGGCAAACATTCTGCTTAAGTTTCATGAAGATTGAAGCAAATCTCTGGCCTCTAGAAGGTGAAAATTGTTTTAAACATACTTGACCTAGTGACCTAGCTTTTTACCTGACAAGACCTATATTCGCCCCGGCACTGATATCATCAAGACAGACATTCTGGTACAGTTTCATGAAGATTGAAGCAAAACTGTGGCCTTTAGAGGGTGAACAGGGCTTTAGCGCAATTTGACCTAGTAACCTAGTTTCTGACCCGACATGAGCCATATTCGAACTCAATCGAAATATCATCAAGGCAAACGTTCTGGTAAGGTTTCTTGAAGACTGATTCAAAATTTAGGCCTCTAGAGGGTTAACAAGATTATAAAGAAATTTGACCTTGTGACCTAGTTTTTGACCCGACATGACCCATATTCGAACCTGACCTTGATATTTGTTTGTTTGATTTGAGGTTTAACGTCCCCATCAACACTATCAGTGATATCATCAAGACCAACATTCTGGTAAAGTTTCATGAAGCAAAATTATAGCTTCTAGAGGGTGAACAAAGTTTTAAAGAGATTGGACCTTGTGACCTAGATTTTGACCTGAAATGACCCATATTTGAACTTGACCTTGATATTATCAAGACAAACATTCTTGTAAAGTTTCGGGAAGATTGAAGCAAAATTGTGCCCTCTAGATGGTGACCAAGGTTTTCATGCAATTTGAGCTAGTGACCTAGTTTTTGACCCCATATTTGAACTTGACCCAGATATCATCAAGGAAAACATTCTGGTAATGTTTCATTTTTGGCCTCCAGAGGGTGAACAAGGTTTAAAGACATTGGACCTAGCGACCCAGTTTTTTGACTGACATGACCAATATTCAAACCTGACCTAGATATCATCAAGACAAACATTCTGGCAAAGTTTTATGACAACTGAAGTAAAACTGTTGCCTCTAGAGGGTGGACAAGGTAAACGTTGACGACGGACGACGCACATACAATAGACATAGGGTGATCACAAAAGCTCACCTTGAACACTTCATGCTCAGGTGAGCTAAAAAATAAAGAGAGAATAACTCTTAAACCACATGCACATCTACAGACCATGACAAAAACACCTGCAAACTTACACGTTTGTTTGTTTGTTTGATTTGATGTTAAACGTCCCCATCAACACTGTAAAGGCATTATTGAGACGCTGCTTCCAATTTTGTGGGACTCGTACCCTCCACTGAGATGAAATGACATCTCAAGCCGGTAGCCCAATGAAACCAGTAGGGTTTATAAGCATGGACAGACCAACTCGCATCGCATTGCTCTGGCAGGCTTAGATCCTCTAAGCAGTTTACCAGTACTTGTGTGGGGGTCTGTTTCAGCTCTGCGTGGAAGCATCATGTAGCCCAATCTATTTCTCCAAGCCCAGATGGGCGGGGGCCGTGCACTCACAAGGGGTTCCTACTACCTATCTAATAAGGGTGAAAGATAACAAAGTTCACTGTGTGGAAAAAGTGACAAAAATTGACTCAAGAATTATATCCAAACTGCATACACAGACTCATACCATGGAATAAACACATGCAAAGTTTCAAAATGATTGGTATAAAACTGTAAGAGGAGTAGCCAGGAGAGTTGAAGACACCAAGGGTAAAATATAGGGTAAAATATTGATGGATGAATGGACAGATGGACAACAGGATGGACGTTGTCACGAATAATGACTACATAAGTGCCGATTTCTTTTTGTCACTTAAATGTCAATCCTACAGAATAAAGTCCATATGGACTCACGAATGACTACTTAGGTGGCAAACTGTCCAAAATTTTTGCCCCTAAAGTGTTGGTTCGTGAGTGGGGACTGAGAGATGGATGGAAGGAAACTTGCACACCTATGTCTTCCTGCTAAGGCAGGTACAACAAAAACTAGGTATCTCTATCAAATAGTATTCAAATAGAAATACAGGTCACACTGACCTAGATATATTTTTGTGTCACTCATCCTGTCACATGCAACTTAAAATCCCAGTATGACATTTCTCCATCAAATAATATTCAACATAAAAAGGAGAAATCACTGAACCATGAAATATAGGTCAAAGAACACCCCAGGTTTGATATTTCTCCTATAAATAGTCTTCAAGGTATAAGATAAAATCAATGAACAATGAAAACTAGGTCATACAGACCTAGATAAATTTTGAGGTCAATGATAGGGTCATATGAAACTAAAGTCCCAGGTATGACAATTCTCTCCAAGATATAAGTTAAAATCACTGGAATGTGAAAGGTAGGTCATGGATCATGAAATGTAGATTACACGACCATCACTCTTTCGCACTTGAACCAATATCATATAGATGGCTGGTGTACAGCCAGTTGTGTGTATACCTTGTCAGCATAATGGAAATGCACAAAACATATCACAAAGATGTCCTAGATTTTGACCGCTAGCCCCATCCCAAGGCATGAATCCAGGAATGTGTTCTTTTGGAATCTCAGAAATCCCTTCTAGGTACCCAAGTTATGTTATGAATGTTCTGTAATGAATGACTGTCCAGCTGTAAGCATATGAAAAACGGGTACACGGTATTACAAAAGTGTCCTAGATTCTGCCCCGAGCCCTACCCCCCCCCCCCCACTTCCCCCACCCCCGGCAGTATCCTAGAGGTATGTTCTCTGGGAATCTTAGGAGACCCTCCCAGTTATCTGCATTCTAAATATAAATACTCTGTGATGAGTGACTGTTGACATGTAAGCAATTGAAAGCCTTTAACGCTGTATGACGGGAATGGGAATGCAAACATGCATACGGATGACTGGAGTGACTACAATAGCACTCCTTGTATTTCGTATAGGCAAGCTCACGTCACGAAAACCCGCCTATGCTAGTTTGACGCCATCAAACCCCACTTTTATATAGTAAAACTGGGGTTTACAGGGGTAAGCATTATTTTTCTTATTTCTGCTCAAAAACATATATTGTGGGTACTCGATAGAACCGCCTCGTCGAGGCAGTTCTATCGAGTCCCCGCAATCTATGTTTCCAGCAGAAATAAGAAAATTATCACAATTTTTCATCTTAAAATTTCCATTTTAGGACGGAAAAATTGATAATGTATTTGTATAGGTATGTTTTCGTAATGAAAAGTCCACGACTGGGCCAACCACCATGCATGCCATGCAGCCTGCCGTACAACCCCCATGTTGCACCCAATACCTAGCCATTTTAGCCTAAATACGAGTTCATTACTGATCATAAGAACCGGGTACCTATCAAAGTGAAGCCAAGGCCATCAAAACCTAACGACTTCTTTCTCACATTGTGCAAGTCTGTTGGGACCCAACCCACGGATTCTGGAACAACAGTGCTTCTAACAGTCAAAGCCAATGCCAGTGGGCGCTTCCAAGGCCATCAAAACCTAACGACTTCTATCTCACATTGTGCAAGTCTGTTGAGACTCAACCCACAGATTCTGGAATAACAGTGCTTCTAACAGCCAAAGCCAATGCCAGTGGGCGCTTCCTCAAAAACAATATGATCCCTTCCCTTAAGCAGAGGGACATAGATGCCCTTGTTAACCCTTATCTTGCTGTTTTCGACAATCCCTATATTTGCAAACAGTGTAGATCCAGATCAGATGGCTTCTGAAGAAGCCTGATCAGGATCTACACTGTTTGGCATTCAGTTAAAAATTTGTAGCAATAAATTACATCAAGTAATTCGATTGGTTGATTGACAAAAATGGGTGTGGCTTTAATGAATATTCAGCAAGATAAGGGTAAAACCCACATTATATTTTGGTGTGTTACCAATAAAACATAATGAACATACCCTCTTCGGTGTGTTACAATGCCTTCTTTGTCTCTCAGTTTTAGATACTCATACTGACTTGCTGTGTATTTCTTCAATTTCTGAAGTCTCTCCCTGAACAGGAACACCTGAAAGTAAGCATAAACAGTAACCAGGGGACTAATGGTCCTGAACCGCTCATCTGAGTGGTAATGGAGGCATTTGATTGCTGAGAATATTTTTGAAAGGTTTTTACCATGGTAGCCATCTTGGCCATGTGATCTAAACCAGTTGTACAAACTTTCATTCTTCCATCCCATAAACGCTTCATATGGTCTAAATATGCTCAGCTATATATATATATTTTTTTTTTGTGTGTGTGTTTTTTTGTCTTTTTTTTTTTTGTATACCCAACATCATATCCAACATTTGTGTGGAGTTATATTAAAATCCAATAACAAATTGAGGTGGAAGAGCAATGGCAATGTTTTTCTAAAAATAGTCACAGTGACCTTGACCCGATGACCCTGAAAGTAGTGACCTTGACCTTAAGCCCTGGACCCTGAAAGTCAAAGTCACTCAGGATATCATTATACCCAACATTTGGGTGAAGTTTTATTAAAATCCATCAATAAATGAAGGCGCTAGAGCGATGACACTGTTTTTCTAACAAGAGGGCCCATAGGGCAACATTCTTTCTTGGAGATTGATCATGAAATCTTTTGTATGATCATTCTCTCCCTTCTGCTGATTCAAGAAGGCAGTTGTCAGCTTCTGGCAAAAGAATGTGCACTGTACTGGTTAAGCGCTTACGTATAAACCTGCCCAGGAAAGGTGTGGTTAGGTAAACTGACTGGTACAAAATTACCTAAATAGTGTTGACAGGGCCGTAAAACTGCAATACAAACAAACATCATGAACATGGAGATGAAAAGTAAACTATACCCTAGCAGGTCCCACCACAAGTCTTCCTTCTCCAAGATGATTAAATATAACAGCTTGATCTCCTTCTAATATTGTTTTAAACTTCATGGTCTTCTGTGGTCCTCACCTCACACTGGTGTCTGAAATAACATTACCATACTGTATGTATGTGGACAATAACACACCTGTCACAAACACGTAGGAAACAACATGGACTCCAGAATAAAAGTTTCAAAGCGCTTTACATTCTGTATAAAAATCTGCAAATAAATAGTTAATTTTAGCTTTAGAAATTATTTTCGAGGTTCAGGCGCAACGGCATTTCAGTTCGCAATTATTCCAACGGACCATTCAAACTATGGTAGGAAAGCCGGAGAAGGTAAGAATATAGCTTAAATTTATATAAAAATAACACAAAAATGAATGAAAAACAATGTGTTTGGCTTCTCCAGCTATTTATTATTGTCATTTTACATTTTCATGCCATGTCTCATGTATTTATATTTGCAGAGTCGACAGGTTGTCTCAAGGGCGGGACAGACTTCTGTCCCGGCCCCTTAAAGTCTGTCCCGGCCCCCGAATCAGCTAGTTAGACTGTGTAGGCGAGATGTCTGCCACTAACATATTGAGATAGGGGATGCAAAATCTGTTGTTTCAGGTTGTTGTCTCAAGGGCAATACAAGAATAAGTATATGATAAATACTATTCGAGAGTCCATGTTATTTCCTACGTCTTTGTGGCACGGTGACGTCAGAAACTTTGCACTCGTTGAAGCCACGTTAAATGCGCGCCATGGCACTGGCTCTATCTATCTATCTATCTATCTTCATATACCAGTACTGAGTCAGTCATATTTGACCATTACCTCAGTTGATTGGGTGGCTAAATTTAGAATTCAGCTAAAAAAAAACAAGAGGGCCATGATGGCCCTGGATCGCTCACCTGATCCATATGATAGAGTAACAAGTGGGCCTCGGGGAGGGCCATTATTGACGCCAGGAATAAAATGTGCATAATGTTGAGGGAGGTCTAAAAAGGGGAAGCTTCATACCAAATATCAACAAAGGCTATAATTTGAACAATCTTGGCAAAGGTCCACTAGATGAAGCTACACACCAAACATCAAAGACCTGGGCCTTGGGGTTTCAGAGAAGAATATTTTTTAAAGCTATTCCCTACACTAGCCTATGTAAAACCAAATGGCCCTGGGGCGGGGGCATTTTTTTGGACTCAGGGCCATAATTTAAACAATCTTGATAGAGGTCTACTAGATGAAGCTTCACACCAAATATCAAAGACCTGGGTCTTGCTGTTTCAGAGTAGAAGATTTTCAAAGATTATCTCTATATATCAGTCTATGTAAAACCAAAGGGCCCCTGGCGGGGGCTATAATTTAAACAATCTTGGTAGATGTCCACTAGATGAAGCTCAATACCAAATATCAAAGACATGGGCCTATAATTTGAACAATCTTGGTAGGGGTCCACTAGATGAAGCTTCATACCAAATCAAAGACCTGGGCCTTGCGGTTTCAGAGAAGAAGATTTTTAAAGATTTCCCTATATAAGTCTATGTAAAACCAAAGGGTCTCGGGCGGGGGGGGGGGGGGGCATTTTTGGCCGCAGGGCTATAATTTGATCAATCTTGATAGAGGTCCACTAGGTGAAGCTTCATACAAAATATCAAAGACCTGGGCCTTGCAGTTTCAGAGAAGAAGATTTTTAAAGATTTCCCTATGTAAGTCTATGTAAAACCAAATGGTCTCGGGGCGGGGGGGGGGGGGGGCATTTTTGGCTGCAGGGCTATAATTTGAACAATCTTTATAGAGGTCCACTAGATGAAATTTCACACCAAATATCAAAGACCTAGGCCTTGTGGTTTTACAGATGAAGATTTTTAAAGATTTTCCCTATATAAGTCTATGTAAAACCAAAGGGCCCCGAGACGGGGGCGTTTATGGTCTCAGGGCTATTAATTTGAACAAACTTGGTAGAGGTCCACTAGATGAAGCTTCATACCAAATATCAAAGACCTAGGCCTTCTGGTTTCAGAGAAGAAGATTTTTAAAGATTTTCCCTATATAAGTCTATGTAAAACCAAAGGGCCCCGAGGCGGGGGCATTTTTGGTCTCCGGGCTATAATTTTAACAATTTTGGTAGAGGTCCACTAGATGAAGCTTCATATCAAATATCAAAGACCTAGGCCTTGTGGTTTCAGAGAAGAAGATTTTTCAAGATTTTCTCGATATAAGTCTATGTAAAACCAAAGAGCACCATAGCGGGAGCATTTTTGGCCCTGGGCTATAATTTGAACAATCTTGGAAGGGGTCCACTAGGTGAAGCTTCATACCAAATATCAAAAACCTGGGCCTTGTGGTTTCAGAGAAGAAGATTTTTTAAAGATTTTCCCTATATAAGCCATGTAAAACAAAAGGGCCCCATAGCGGGGGCATTTCTGGCCCAAGCACGGTAGGGATCCACTAGGTGAAATTTCATACCAAATATCAAAGACCTGGGCCTTGCGGTTTCAGAGAAGAAGATTTTTCAAGATTTTCCATATATAAGTCTATGTAAAACCAAAAGGCCCTGGGGCAGGGAGGGGGGGGGGAGGGACCTGGGCCTTGTGGGGTGAAGTTTCATACCAAATATCAAAGACATGGGCCTTACCTTACATGATAATACCTATTTTGATGGTTTGATCAGTCAGATTTACCCCCTAGAACTTCAGTTAAATAAAGCAAATTCTTCTGATACCGAGGCCCCGTTTTTGGATTTACATCTATCTATGGTAGATGGATTTGTTTCGTGCAAAATTTATGATAAACGCGATGACTTTGATTTTGAGATTGTAAATTTTCCTTTTTTGGATGGTGATGTTCCTCGTGCGCCATCCTATGGCGTTTATATTTCGCAATTAATTCGATTTGCTAGAGTGTGTAGTCATGTAACTGACTTCAACACTCGTAATAAATTATTAACGGCTAAACTCCTTAATCAGGGTTATCGGTACCATAAACTACGCAAAGCCTTTTCAAAATTTTATAGACGCCATTCTGATTTAATTTCAAAATTCAATATTGGACTTAAATCTCTTCTGCAACAAGGTCTATCGGAACCCGAATTTTATGGTGACTTAGTATATAAATTCAGAAAAATATATAACCGTAATGACTTCAGCACCCAATTTCGTAAAATCATTCTTCGACATAAAAAGATTGGGTACAACATGGATATTATACGACAGACTGCATGCATGGTAGTTTACCCAATCACAGTTGGCAACTTTGCTTCCCTCTTTAATTGCACGCCGGTGGGTCAGGCCTCAGATTCTATGACGGCTCCAACGTAAAGGCTTATTGAAAATTAAAGAGATAATGTTGGTTGGTGCCTGATGCTCTGTCTCTGGTCGGGCTCATCGGAGTCTAACTGTTGGTTTTCTTTTGCTCCAGCATTTCAGTGGTTTCTTGCTGTCGAGTCCTCACCGTTGTCTCACCTCTGTGGTTCTTTGATTTCTGTGTTCACGGAGATGTTGCACTGATGAGTTAGGAGGCCTTCATGCGGACTGAACAAATTATTTGTCTAAATCGCGACGGAAGTAAGGGCGAGGATTGTGGCCACGTAAAATCGATTTAAGCCCCCCAGTGGAAATCTTCCACTGACCGTTCCAAGGCGGCTCTTCTGTGGCGATTTAGTTATGTTGTTGTTTGTTACTTACTGTGTGTATCACTTGTGTCTTTTAATTTTGGATGGCCGTATGGCCATTTTGTGGGAAAGTAACTGTCCTTATGGCCTTCCTTTGTTTAGGTTTCCATTATGGTCTGGTCGCTTAATGTTTGTATTTCTTTCCCTTTGGTGTCTTTTATGGGTGGAGTAAGTTAATTGTATCAATTCCTGATCTTTGTTTTATTTCTACTTACGGTTTCAGAGAAGAAATTTTTTAAAGATTTTCCCTATATAAGCTGATGTAAAACCAAAGGGCCCCGGAGCGGGGGCATTTTTGGCCCCAGCACTATCATTTGAACAATCTTTGTAGGGGTCCACTAGATGAAGTTTCATACCAAATTCAAAGACCTGGGCCTTGCGGTTTCAGAGAAGAAGATTTTTCAAGATTTTCTATATATAAGTCTATGTAAAACCACAGGGCCCCGGAGCGGGGGCATTTTTGGCCCCAGGGCTATAATTTGAACAATCTTGGTAGGGGTAAACTAGGTGAAGCTTCATTCTAAATAGCAAAGAGCTGGGCCTTGCGGTTTCAGAGAAGAAGGTTTTTTAAGATTTTCCCTATATAAGCCCATATAAAACCAAAGGGCCCTGGGGTAAGCAATTTTGGCCCCAGCACTATAATTCTTGGTAGGGGTCCACTAGATGAAGCTTCTTACCAAATATCGAAGACCTGGGCCTTGCGGTTTCAGAGAAGAAGATTTTTAAAGATTTTCCCTATATAAGCCAATGTAAAACCAAAAGGCTCTGGGGTAGGCGGGGGGGGGGGGGGGGGGGGGGGGCTGAGCCTTGTTGTGTGAAGATTCATACCAAATATCAAAGACACAGGCCTTACGGTTTTAGAGAAGAATTTTTTTAAAGATTTTCCCTATACAAGCCCATGCAAAACCAAAGGGCCCCGGAGCGGGGGCATTTTGGCCCCAGCACTTTAATTTGAACAATCTTGGTAGGGGTCCACTAGATGAAGCTTCATATCCAAATATCAAAGACCTAGGCCTTGCAGTTTCAGCGAAGAAGATTTTTAAAGATTTTCCCTATATAAGCCCATGTAAAACCAAAGGGCCCCGGGGCGGGGGCATTTTTGGCCCCAGCACTATAATTTGAACAATCTTGGTAGGGGTCCACTAGATGAAGCTTCATACCAATTATCAAAGACCTGGGCCTTATGGTTTCAGAGAAGAAGATTTTTAAAGATCTTCCCTCTATAAGCCCATGTAAAACCAAAGGGCACTGGAGCGGGGGCATTTTGGCCCCAGCACTATAATTTGAACAATCTTGGTAGGGGTCCACTAGATGAAGCTTCATACCAAATATTAAAGACCTGGGCCTTAGGGTTTCAGAAAAGAAGATTTTTAAAGATTCACTCTATATAAGCCGTTGTAAAACCAAAGGGCCCCGGAGCGGGGGCATTTTTGGCCCCAGCACTATAATTTGAACAATCTTGGTAGGGGTCCACTAGATGAAGCTTCATACCAAATATCAAAGACCTGGGCCTTGTAGTTTCAGAGAAGATTTTTTAAGTTTTTGGTGAAAAAATCTATTATTGGCTCCTATGACCTAGATGTGCAACGGACCGGAACCATTTGAACAATTTTGAAACGGGATTACCTAAGGATCATTCCTGTGAAGTTTGGTCAAAATCCGATCAGTGGTTAAGGCGGAGATTTCATTTAAAGAAATTGTTTACGGACGCACGACGGACGAAAAGTGATCCCAAAAGCTCACCTCGTCACTATGTGACGGTGAGCTAAATAGAGAGGCACTGGATGCGTCCTTAAAACTATTTACAATCTGCATAACAGAGATATCCTAAAACTCTCACTTCTGAGTCTCAATCTTACACTGTTGGGCGACAGGGCTTGAGATATCATTTCATCTCAATGTCGGGTAAAAGTCCCACAAAATTGGAAGCAACGCCTCCAAAATGACCTTTACAGTGTTGACGGGGACGTTAAACCTCAAATTAAACAAACAAGAGGGCCATGATGGCCCTGGATCGCTCACCTGATCCATAGGGTATCAAGTGGGCCCCTGAGAGAGCCATTATTGGCCACGGGCTATAATATGAATAATCTTGGTAGTGGTCTAAAAGGTGGAGCTTCATACCAAATGTCAAAGAACAGAGACTTCTGGTTTCAGACAAGATTTTTAAAGGTTTTCCTTATATAAGTCTACATAAACCTTGGGGTCCCCGGGGCGGGCCGTTTTTGGCTCCAGGGCTATAATTTGAACAATCTTGGTAGAAATCCACAAGACATAGCTTCATACCAAATATCAAAGACCTTGGCCTTCTGCTTTCAGACAAGAAGATTTTCAAAGGTTTTCATTGCCTTGGCTTCTATTTTCTAGGGCTATATTTTGATCAATTTAGATGAAGTTTCACACCAAATATCAAAGACCTGGGCCTTGCGGTTTCAGAGTAGAATATTTTTTTAAAAATTCCCTATATAAGTCAATGTAAAAACGAAGGGCCCCCGGGCGGGGCAATTCTGGCCCAAGGGCTATGATTTGAACAATCTTGGTAGAGGTCCACAAGATGAAGCTACAAACCAAATTTAAAAGAACTGGGCCATCCGGTTTTGGAGGAGAAGATTTTCAAAGATTTTCCCTGTATAAGCCAATGTAAAACCAAAGGGCATGCAGGTGGGGGCATTTTTCACCCTAGGCCTATAATTTGAACAATCTTGATAGAGGTCCACTAGATGAAGCTTCACACCAAATATCAAAGAACTGGGCCTTGCGGTTTCAGAGAAGAAGATTTTTAAAGATTTTCCCTATATAAGCCTATGTAAAACCAAAGGCCCCCAGGGCGGGGGCATTTTTGGCCCCAGGGCTATAATTGGAACAATCTTGGTAGAGGTCCACTAGATGAAGCTTCGTTCCAAACATCAAAGACCTGGGCTTTGTGGTTTTAGAGAAGAAGATTTTTAAAGATTTTCCCTATATAAGCCTATGTAAAACAAAAGGTCCCAGGGGCGGGGGCATTTTTGGCCCAAGGGCTATAATTTGGACAATCTTGATAGAGGTCCACTAGATGAAGCTTCACACCAAATATCAAAGACCTGGGCCTTGTGGTTTCAGAGAAGAAGATTTTTAAAGATTTTCCCTATATAAGCCTATGTAAAACCAAAGGCCCCCGGGACGGGGGCATTTTTGACCCCAGGGCTATAATTTGAACAATCTTGATAGAGGGACACTAGATGAAGCTTCACACCAAAATGTCAAAGAACTGGGCCTTGCGGTTTCAGAGAAGAAGAGTTTTTAAAAATTTTCCCTATATAAGTCTATGTAAAACCAAAGGCCCCCGGGGCAGGGGAATTTTTGGCCCCAGGGCTATAATTTGAACAATCTTGGTAGAGGTCCACTAGATGAAGCTTCATTCCAAATATCAAAGAACTGGGCCTTGCGGTTTCAGAGAAGAAGATTTTTCAAGATTTTCCCTATATAAGCCTATGTAAAACCAAAGGCCCCCAGGGCGGGGGCATTTTTGGCCCCAGGGCTATAATTTGAACAATCTTGGTAGAAGTCCACTAGATGAAGCTTCATACCAAATATCAAAGACCTGGGCTTTGTGGTTTTAGAGAAGAAGATTTTTAAAGATTTTCCCTATATAAGCCTATGTAAAACCAAAGCCCCCAGGGCGGGGGCATTTTTGGCACTAGGGCTATAATTTGAACAATCTTGGTAGAAGCCCACTAGATGAAGCTTCATACCAAATATCAAAGACCTGGGCCATGCGGTTTCAGAGAAGAAGATTTTTAAACTTTTCAGTAAAAAAATCTATTTTTAGCCCCTGTGACCTAGATATGCAACAGACCGGAACCATTTGAACAACTTTGAAAGGGGACCACCTAATGATCATTCCTGTGAAGTTTGGTCAAAATCCGATCAGTGGTTTAGGAGAAGATGTCGTTTGAATAAAAAGTTTACGCACGCACACACGGACGGACGCACGAACGCACGACGGACAAAAAGTGATCCCAAAAGCTCACCTTGTCACTACGTGACAGGTGAGCTAACAAAACAATCTTACACTGTATGAGCTTTTAACTCTTCTGCGGACTTGGCATTCACCGCAGAGGAGGGAAGACTATTCCATTTGGGAATAGTTCTAGGAAAGAATGAGTTCTTCAGGGCATCACTATAGGACTGGTATCTATGATATTGTGAGTCATTGTTGATATTGATGCTCTTGTTTGGGTCGACAATGTTACAGGGGTCAAGTACCTATCTTTATTAATAGACATTTAATCAGAGTGTATTTTGTAGAAGGTTAAAGAGGACTGCTCATGACGGACCTCCAGGGACGGCCACTCTAGCTCATTAAGCATGTCACAGACGCTTCTTCTATTTCGCCATCCCCGACAGGTCCATCGAGCAGCTGTCCTCTGCACCTTCTCCACCTGCTGAGTCTGAGTTTTAACATAGGGATGCCAAATGAGTGATTCAAGTTGAGGGCGAACCAATGTTTTATATGCAAAATCCTTTGTCTGCCTAGGTGCAAAGGCTAAGGAATCCCAAAGGCCTAGTTGCTTTTGATGTAATCTCAGAGGTTCCGGGACGTTTTGCCCCCAAACCATTTCCTCCCCTAGTCGTTTCGCCCCAAAGACGTTTCCTCCCTGGTCGTTTCGCCCCACTAGTCGTTTTGTCCCCATAGTCGTTTCGCCCACTTTTCCCTGTAAGACTAAGTTTCAGTTTTATTAAAGGTGAGAAGAGGCAAACATTTAAGAAGCATCATCGCCCTGTCACGTCAGCCTAAGGCTAACTTATCGTTAGTTACCTGTCGGAACCGCGCCTTAAAAGTGGCCACTCAGAGGTGTGACTAGGAATTGTTACACTAAAATTATTGAGGCTGTTCTCTTCAAAAACATCCACGTTAACCCCACTTTATATAGAGAAAACTGAGGTTTACGGGGGTGTTCATTATTATACCCGCTTTTTCGAAGAAAAATCGGGTATATTGTTTTCTTACCACAGTTCACTCCGGCGTCAGTCCGTCTGTCCGTCCGTCACGTTTCTTGTGATTGGATCTCCTCTGCAACCACTGAAGTTACACTTTTGAAACTTTGCATGTGGATAGTACATGGAATGTAGATGGCAGTGGGCAACTGTTTTGTGACCTTGACCTCAACATGACCCGAAGGTCAAAGGTAAAAAATTATGATTTGCCATATCTCCTAAATTATTGGAGTTACACTTCTGAAACTTTGCTTATTGGATGGTCCTTGGAATATAGAATATGACAGGTTACTTTTGGTGTGACCTTGACCCAAGGTCAAAGGTCAAAAATTATGATTTGCGCATAGAACATAGACAAAAATTTCTTATTATCAGGCTTCACATCCATATGAATAACTGACATGTAGATTGTGGGTACTAGTTAGACCTATTTCACTGATATGTGTAAGAAGCAGCCACAATCTGATGTTTTGTAGAAATATTAGGAAAATAATGTATACCCCAGTAAAACCCACTCTTCCTCTTCCCCCCCCCCCCCCCCCACCAAAAAAAAAACAAAACAAAACAAACCATGCAGTTGCTCCGAATTATTCTCACACTTCTAGCCAAATAATGCCATGTCATAAAAATCTTGTTTTGTTAGGATAACAACAGATATAATGTAAACCCAGATTCTATACAGTCATGTTTGTGCTTTCATGTACGTGACACTAGCTCATAATTTTGTGAACAAATACGTAGGGCACGCATCCTAACTAAGTCTGCCTTCCTGCAATTGTTAAAATGATTGCATTTTGAAGAATTACAAACATTTGCGTCACCAGAAAACATCGAAACACTCTTTGACATTGGTAATTCGTCAATTATATCGTCTTTGCCGTAACCCTGGTTTAACTAAATGTGATATTTTACTGACTAATATTAATCCGTTGATGGTTCATGCTCACATCAATTAGTAAACTAATTAATTATAATCCATAATAACACAGGGATTAGCGCAGCGAGATTAAAAAGGTACAATCATTTTTAACACGTGCTGCAAACCGACCACTTGTAAAAATACCTGTCAATATGTGGCACGCGTGCTTTCAACACAAAAAGCGGGGCCGCATGTGATCTTTTACTGGTATTGCGTAAGCGGCCTAATAGCTTCTGATTTTACCGCTCCTGTAATTTTGGACGCGTGTCGCAATAAAAACATGCGTACATAAGAATCGGCGATAGTGAATTTTACGCGTACAACGGCAAAAAGTCGGCGTAAAATACGCAGAATCCTGCGTTTCCGACAGCTCTGTATCAGTTAGAACGTTCTTTGCAACTTTTTTTAACTTACATGTAGTTTTGGCTAGCTAATACATAGTCATTAGTGTTATTAATAGAAAAAGCGGGTATTTGCAATGGTATACCATCGACTGCAGATCTAGTTTTACTTATTTCCATTCAAAGTCATAGTCTGTGGGTACTCGTTAGAATCGTCCCAATATAGCAGCTGTAACAACAACCCACAACCTATGCTTGCAATATAAAGCTTTACGAGTACTTTGTCTGGTCTGAAAAAAAAATGTTATAACCAAAACAGAGTACAATTAACAAAAAATAATAAGAAAAAAATAAAGAAAACACAAACATTAAATTAAACACATGAACGTGTAACTTGATTGACAAATAAATAAATCAATCAATAAATCAATCTTATCTGTCCAACATATTCGCTCAAACAGACACACACATAAACAGAAATAGAATGGCGGCGGTCATCTACTTCCTTCTGACATGCGATACATAAAATAGACATTATTTTTCTTCAGAAGACTTTGATAAACGTATGTGACGAATTCAAAGATGAATGATGCTGGGATCTCTGGGCGAAGCTTATATATTCCTATCGTCGGCGTTTGAAAGATTTTCTAGAAACTAAAGATAAACCAATTGTGACAATTTTACAATTTTCAACTGTTGCTTACCGACAATGTTAAAGAACCAAACGACCAATTTAGAGGTGGTAAATAAAGACAACTAGAGCTGTCAGTGAAACTGACTAGGGCCCCGGCAGCGCTATCAGAGGAGTAGGAAAATGTTGATGTTAAAAAATTTGTGGACGGACAGACGGACGGACAGAGTGATTACTATAGGGCACCCACACTTTCAGTGCGGGGCCCTAATTATTTTTTCATAGAGCAAGTGTTTTCACACCTTACCATTAATCTTTGCTGGCCGACTCTGTTGAAGAACCAACCGACCAATTTAAAACAAAACTGTTAAAGCGACAATCGAAGACGTTAAAACTTTGCAAAGAGCGCGTGTTTCACACCTCGTCATTAACTGCGTGATTAATTTGGAGTGTGATAGCTCAGTGGTTAGTGCACTTGCCTCTGATGCTAGAAGTCACGGGTTTGATACCCGGCAGCGGCGATAAAATTTCGGTGTTCGATCACGCTCCACTGGCATCATTTGCAGGGATGAATGTCATAAAGTGCACCATCTTTCGGATCGGGATGTTAACTGGAGGCCCCCTGTGCAGGGAGAATCATCTCCTGTGCAGGTTTAAGATCCTTACCGTAATTACTTGATTACTGTAGGTTTTCATCCTGCAAACCTAGAGTTTATGTAATGTACACCTGCGGTAATGGTCAAATGTGACCGAAGCAGTATCAGTAGAAAGAAAGAAAGAAAATCAAATAAACAATGTGATTGACGGTATTGATCAAAACAGGTAATACTTATCATAATTCCTGAATAACACGATGTACCTAAATACAGTAATGATGCGTAATGTGGCGTAATGATGTGTAATGTGGCGTAATGATGCGTAATGATGCCTAAAATGGCGTAATGGTGCCTGAAAAAGCATAATGATGCGTAATGTAGCCTATTTAAGGCTATTTTATGAATTTATATTTACTCCAGAACAGATAAAGTTTTTTTCCCGCATCCTGATACCCACAGTCAATAGCCCAACTCCAAGTGAGGTTTTCGCGATCCATGGTGGAGATAAACTTATAGAGTTTAGAATCGCCTCGTTGAGACGGTTCTAACAAGTACCTACAACCTATATATTGGTATAAGTTGTGTGCGCTCATTAGAACCGCCTCGTTGAGGCGGTTCTAACGAGTACCCACAACCATTGTCTTTTCTCTCTGGCGAAAATCCGTTGAAGTTTTCTTATTAAAACTGCAAAAAACAAAATCGTGGGCGCTCGTTAGAATCACCTCGTTGAGACGGTTCTAACTGAGTACCCACAACCTATGTCTTGGTATAAGTTGTGTGCGCTCATTAGAACCGCCTCTTTTTTGTTGTTGAAGTTTTTATATATCGTTGTTACTCCATAACACATCAGTGTGCTAAAATGGCCCACATTAACTTTTTTCGCCAAAATAATGAAAACCCCCGTAAACCCGATTTTTTTTCTCTGCATCAAGTGTGGTTTTGAGGAATGTTCATTACACGGACTTATTAACCCGATGTGATAACATTCCTATGTAATATATGAAAAAACTTTCGAATTTCTATTCCAAACATAGATTGTAAATGCGTACTCGTATCATCGAGGCGGCTGAAACTGTACCACAACGTATGATTGGAGTATAACCATGAAAATAATGCATAGGGGACCTATTTAAACCCCACATCTTATCAGGTTTAACAACATAGCGATTAATATATTAGTTTTGGATTATTATCAAGATCTATACTTGCAATGTAAGGGAAAGAACACAAAAAATTGTTCAAAGAATACAATCATGTTATGTCATATTCATTCCAAAATGAAAATATCTAATTTATCTTTCAGTTCATTTTAATTTTCTTTTTTTTTCTTTCCTTCTTTCTCTATTAAATGATTTTCGCACCTTCTTTAATTGGGCGCGCGATTAAAGGTGCTCGTGCTAATTTATATTAACATGCTTTTCACACCTGAAGTGAGACGGGCAGGTATCCATTGTTTAACAGAATGCCATTATGGATTAACGGCATATCAATTAAAGCGGACAAGACATCATACACCATTATCATTAACGACACATGCCGATTTATAAAGTCATTAAAATTCACACGTTGAAGTCCGTTCATTTGTATTCATTTGGTTTGATAAATTTTGGTTTGATAAAACTAAGAAGACCATATTGGAGCAGATCAGCCTAAGCAAACGGTGCAGACCCAGATCAGAATGCTCCTGAATGGAGAATTCTGTCCAGGGTCTACACTGTTTGCCATTCTCTGTACCTTTTGGGCTCCTTGCTGGATTGTGAAAGATTTTTTTTTAAATTTTGGATAATTACAGGAATTTCTCAGTGTCAGAGTTAGAGGATTTTTACGGTATCCCTATTGTCAAACAGTGCAGACCCAGAACACTGTCTGATCAGGGCCTCCACTGTTTGCTGGTATCCTTTAACCTCAAAACCTTTTGGCAAACAGTGCAGGCCCAGAACACTGTCTGATCAGGGCCTCCACTGTTTGCTGGTATCCTTTAACCTCAAAACCTTTTGGCAAACAATGCAGGCCCAGAACACTGTCTGATCAGGGCCTCCACTGTTTGCTGGTGTCCTTTAACCTCAAAACCTATTGTCAAACAGTGCAGGCCCAGAACACTGTCTGATCAGGGCCTCCACTGTTTGCTGGTATCCTTTAACCTCAAAACCTTTTTGCAAACAGTGCAGGCCCAGAACACTGTCTGATCAGGGCCTCCACTGTTTGCTGGTATCTTTTAACCCCAAAACCTTTTGGCAAACAGTGCAGGCCCAGAACACTGTCTGATCAGGGCCTCCACTGTTTGCTGGTATCCTTTAACCCCAAAACCTTTTGGCAAACATTGCAGGACCAGAACACTGTCTGATCAGGGCCTCCACTTTTTGCTGGTATCCTTTAACCCCAAAACCTTTTGGCAAACAGTGCATGCCCAGAACACTGTCTGATCAGGGCCTCCACTATTTGCTGGTATCCTTTAACCCCAAAACCTTTTTGCAAACATTGCAGGCCCAGAACACTGTCTGATCAGGGCCTCCACTGTTTGCTGGTATCCTTTAACCCCAAAACATATTGTCAAACAGTGCAGGTCCAGAACACTGTCTGATCAGGGCCTTCACTGTTTACTGGTATCCTTTAACCTCAAAACCTTTTGGCAAACAGTGCAGGCCCAGAACACTGGTATCTTTTAATCCCAAAACCTTTTGGCAAACAGTGCAGGCCCAGAACACTGTCTGATCAGGGCCTCCACTGTTTGCTGGTATCCTTTAACCCCAAAACCTTTTGGCAAACAGTGCATGCCCAGAACACTGTCTGATCAGGGCCTCCACTATTTGCTGGTATCCTTTAACCCCAAAACCTTTTGGCAAACATTGCAGGCCCAAAACACTGTCTGATCAGGGCCTCCACTGTTTGCTGGTATCCTTTAACCCCAAAACCTATGCTCAAACAGTGCAGGCCCAGAACACTGTCTGATCAGGGCCTCCACTGTTTGCTGGTATCCTTTAACCTCAAAACCTTTTGGCAAACAGTGCAGGCCCAGAACACTGTCTGATCAGGGCCTCCACTGTTTGCTGGTATCCTTTAACCCCAAAACCTATTGTCAAACAGTGCAGGCCCAGAACACTGTCTGATCAGGGCCTCCACTGTTTGCTGGTATCTTTTAACCCCAAAACCTTTTGGCAAACAGTGCAGGCCCAGAACACTGTCTGATCAGGGCCTTCACTGTTTACTGGTATCCTTTAACCTCAAAACCTTTTGGCAAACAGTGCAGGCCAAGAACACTGTCTGATCAGGGCCTCCACTGTTTGCTGGTATCCTTCAACCTCAAAACCTTTTGGCAAACAGTGCAGGCCCAGAACACTGTCTGATCAGGGCCTCCACTGTTTGCTGGTATCTTTTAACCCCAAAACCTTTTGGCAAACAGTGCAGGCCCAGAACACTGTCTGATCAGGGCCTCCACTGTTTGCTGGTATCTTTTAACCCCAAAACCTTTTGGCAAATAGTGCAGGCCCAGAACACTGTCTGATCAGGGCCTCCATTGTTTGCTGGTATCCTTTAACCCCAAAACCTTTTGGCAAACAGTGCATGCCCAGAACACTGTCTGATCAGGGCCTCCACTATTTGCTGGTATCCTTTAACCCCAAAACCTTTTGGCAAACATTGCAGGCCCAAAACACTGTCTGATCAGGGCCTCCACTGTTTGCTGGTATCCTTTAACCTCAAAACCTTTTGGCAAACAGTTCAGGCCCAGAACACTGTCTGATCAGGGCCTCCACTGTTTGCTGGTATCCTTTAACCTCAAAACCTTTTGGCAAACAGTGCAGGCCCAGAACACTGTCTGATCAGGGCCTCCACTGTTTGCTGGTGTCCTTTAACCTCAAAACCTATTGTCAAACAGTGCAGGCCCAGAACACTGTCTGATCAGGGCCTCCACTGTTTGCTGGTATCCTTTAACCTCAAAACCTTTTGGCAAACAGTGCAGGCCCAGAACACTGTCTGATCAGGGCCTCCACTGTTTGCTGGTATCTTTTAACCCCAAAACCTTTTGGCAAACAGTGCAGGCCCAGAACACTGTCTGATCAGGGCCTCCACTGTTTGCTGGTATCCTTTAACCCCAAAACCTTTTGGCAAACATTGCAGGCCCAGAACACTGTCTGATCAGGGCCTCCACTGTTTGCTGGTATCCTTTAACCCCAAAACCTTTTGGCAAACAGTGCATGCCCAGAACACTGATCAGGGCCTCCACTGTTTGCTGGTATCCTTTAACCCCAAAACCTTTTTGCAAACATTGCAGGCCCAGAACACTGTCTGATCAGGGCCTCCACTGTTTGCTGGTATCCTTTAACCCCAAAACATATTGTCAAACAGTGCAGGCCCAGAACACTGTCTGATCAGGGCCTTCACTGTTTACTGGTATTCTTTAACCTCAAAAACCTTTTGGCAAACAGTGCAGGCCCAGAACACTGTCTGATCAGGGCCTCCTCTGTTTGCTGGTATCCTTTAACATCAAAACCTTTTGGCAAACAGTGCAGGCCCAGAACACTGTCTGATCAGGTCCTCCACTGTTTGCTGGTATCTTTTAACCCCAAAACCTTTTGGCAAACAGTGCAGGCCCAGAACACTGTCTGATCAGGGCCTCCACTGTTTGCTGGTATCCTTTAACCCCAAAACCTTTTGGCAAACAGTGCATGCCCAGAACACTGTCTGATCAGGGCCTCCACTATTTGCTGGTATCCTTTAACCCCAAAACCTTTTGGCAAACATTGCAGGCCCAGAACACTGTCTGATCAGGGCCTCCACTGTTTGCTGGTATCTTTTAACCCCAAAACCTTTTGGCAAACAGTGCAGGCCCAGAACACTGTCTGATCAGGGCCTCCATTGTTTGCTGGTATCCTTTAACCCCAAAACCTTTTGGCAAACAGTGCATGCCCAGAACACTGTCTGATCAGGGCCTCCACTATTTGCTGGTATCCTTTAACCCCAAAACCTTTTGGCAAACATTGCAGGCCCAAAACACTGTCTGATCAGGGCCTCCACTGTTTGCTGGTATCCTTTAACCCCAAAACCTATTGTCAAACAGTGCAGGCCCAGAACACTGTCTGATCAGGGCCTCCACTGTTTACTGGTATCCTTTAACCTCAAAACCTTTTGGCAAACAGTGCAGGCCCAGAACACTGTCTGATCAGGGCCTTCACTATTTGCTGGTATCTTTTAACCCCAAAACCTTTTGGCAAACAGTGCAGGCCCAGAACACTGTCTGATCAGGGCCTCCACTGTTTGCTGGTATCCTTTAACCCCAAAACCTATTGTCAAACAGTGCAGGCCCAGAACACTGTCTGATCAGGGCCTCCACTGTTTACTGGTATCCTTTAACCTCAAAACCTTTTGGCAAACAGTGCAGGCCCAGAACACTGTCTGATCAGGGCCTCCACTGTTTGCTGGTATCTTTTAACCCCAAAACCTTTTGGCAAACAGTGCAGGCCCAGAACACTGTCTGATCAGGGCCTCCATTGTTTGCTGGTATCCTTTAACCCCAAAACCTTTTGGCAAACAGTGCATGCCCAGAACACTGTCTGATCAGGGCCTCCACTATTTGCTGGTATCCTTTAACCCCAAAACCTTTTGGCAAACATTGCAGGCCCAAAACACTGTCTGATCAGGGCCTCCACTGTTTGCTGGTATCCTTTAACCCCAAAACCTATTGTCAAACAGTGCAGGCCCAGAACACTGTCTGATCAGGGCCTCCACTGTTTGCTGGTATCCTTTAACCTCAAAACCTTTTGGCAAACAGTGCAGACCCAGAACACTGTCTGATCAGGGCCTCCACTGTTTGCTGGTATCCTTTAACCTCCAAATCTTTTGGCAAACAGTGCATGCCCAGAACACTGTCTGATCAGGGCCTCCACTGTTTGCTGGTATCTTTTAACCCCAAAACCTATTGTCAAACAGTGCAGGCCCAGAACACTGTCTGATCAGGGCCTCCACTGTTTGCTGGTATCCTTTAACCCCAAAACCTTTTGGCAAACAGTGCAGACCCAGAACACTGTCTGATCAGGGCCTCCACTGTTTACTGGTATCCTTTAACCTCAAAACCTTTTGGCAAACAGTGCAGGCCCAGAACACTGTCTGATCAGGGCCTCCACTATTTGCTGGTATCTTTTAACCCCAAAACCTTTTGGCAAACAGTGCAGACCCAGAACACTGTCTGATCAGGGCCGCCACTGTTTACTGGTATCCTTTAACCTCAAAACCTTTTGGCAAACATTGCAGGCCCAGAACACTGTCTGATCAGGCCTCCACTGTTTGCTGGTATCATTTAACCCCAAAACGTTTTTGCAAACAGTGCAGGCCCAGAACACTGTCTGATCAGTGCCTCCACTGTTTGCTGGTATCCTATAACCCCAAAACCTCATGGCAAACAGTGCAGGCCCAGAACACTGTCTGATCAGGGCCTCCATTGTTTCCTGGTATCCTTTAACTTCAAAACCTTTTGGCAAACAGTGCATGCCAAGAACACTGTCTGATCAGGGCCTCCACTATTTGCTGGTTTCCTTTAACCTCAAAACCTTTTGGCAAACATTGCATGCCCAGAACACTGTCTGATCAGGGCCTCCACTGTTTGCTGGTATCCTTTAACCTCAAAACCTTTTGGCAAACAGTGCAGGCCCAGAACACTGTCTGATCAGGACCTCCACTGTTTGCTGGTATCCTTTAACCCCAAAACCTTTTGGCAAACAGTGCCTAGTTTTCTGCGTATGAAGTGGGGTTTACAGGGGTTTTCATAACATGGACTTGTAAATAGGACATTTGAGACGAACATGTACAAGCAGTGATTTCTCCAGTCACCTCGTTGACATCTCCAAACTGGCTACTTTTCTGATGAAGATCTGTTTTCTTTTTCATCCTGCAAAGGTAGGTTGTGTGCGCTGGTTAGAACCACCTCTGTGAGGTGGTTCTGATGAGTACCCTCAACCTATGTCTTGGAAAGGGGTTTAAAGGGGTGATCAAATCACGGAGTTGTTTACGTGAATTTCTTTCAATATTTCTTTCTTTGTCTCTTTCTTTCAATCTCATTAAGATAATGTACCCGTGCGATATATAGATTTCTTTTTTACATCTCCCAACTCTACTTTTCTGCTGAAAATATAGTTTGTCTTGAGGCAAAAACATAATAATGTATACATCCACCCCCATGAACCCGAGTTTTCTCTCTGATGAAAATCGGCCCCGCCCATCGGGGCTTGAAGAAATAGATTTGCTGCATAATGCTTCCATCCAGAGCTGAAACTGACCACACACGAGTACTGGTAAACCGCTAAGATGATCTAAGCCTGCCCAGGCAAAGCGAGAGGCTAAGAAATGGTCTGCTTCAGTTACAGCAACAAGACCTAGTCAGACCTCCACGCGACACAAGAGCGACGTCAGTCAAAATGAAGACTAAACAATTCATACTGGAGATAATCCTTATGCATTTATCATGAACAAAACAAATATGTTCGCTCTTGTGCAGTGCAAGCTGGAAACTATGAATAATATGGCTAACATGACAGGTCGCTTATTAATTGGGATGGTATCTCATTGGACATCAAATTATCTAAAAAACACCTTTCCTTTCGTAGCGAAAATCTTCTGTTCGCGAAAGGAACCTTTCTTTCGCGAAAGGAAGGTTCCTTTCGCAGATCAATCCGTCTTTTAGACATTTTGGAGTAACAAGTCTAACAAAGATAGGTGGTCATTTTCAGGCATAAATTGTTCATCATTACGCTACATTACGCATCATTACTGTTTTAAGGCAGACCCCTGAATAACATGTTCATCTCTCTCTCCCTTTGTCTCTGTCACTCATGGAGATAATAAATCTTTTATATATATATGAAAAAAATATGGGAAAATATTTTGGGGGCGAAACGACTAGGGGAAATAAAGGAGGCAAACCAACTAGTGGGGGAAACGACAAGGGGGGGGAAACGTCTTGTTACCATCTCAAAGATATGTGACCCCAATCACAGATCGTCAGTGATGGTGATACCAAGATATTTGCGGACTGAACATACTCCAAAATTTGCTCCAGTGAAGTGTTCTTTTTAGTCGACATAATTTGCTTGTCTGGAGGAGCTCGGGCTGAGACAGGCAACTCGGGCCGAGACAAGGGCTGATGTCAAATAACCGTGTAATCTTCTATATATCTTTCCTCACTTAAAGATTGAAATTGGTCCTCTTGAAACCTCCAATTAAATCAGTGATCACTGATGACCTGAAATGGGATGAGCACATCAAAACCATCTGTGACAAGCCAAATCGGACGATCCCCTTCCTGAGACGTAACCTGCGCATTGGTGTGACATCCATCAAGGAAAGGGCATACTTCACCCTTGTGAGGCCTTCAGTGGAGTACGCCAGCACAGTATGGGATCCTCACACCCAGACAACCGTACAGAAACTAGAGATGGTACAACGGAGGGCAGCCAGATATGTCAAGAACAGACACAGAAACGCCTCCAGTGTACCGGATATGCTCAGCAGCTTGTACTG
The DNA here is from genome assembly GCA_963580285.1 of Lucinisca nassula. Taxonomy (NCBI): domain Eukaryota; kingdom Metazoa; phylum Mollusca; class Bivalvia; order Lucinida; family Lucinidae; genus Lucinisca; species Lucinisca nassula. The sequence continues at coordinate 42,736,507 of OY757017.1, forward strand.
GTGAAGTCTACAGGAAAGGAGGAGAGATGCTAGGCTGTGTATGATGTACAAGGTAGACAGAAGATTGGTTGCCATCGACAAAGACAAGAGATTGTTACCACCTAAGAAGCGAAACACCAGGCATTCTCATCCCCGAGCCTACCAAGTTCCCAGCTGTAAAACAGAAGGATGTCATTCTTTCCCAGGACAGTTCGGGACTGGAATGCGCTGCCTCCAACTACCGTTGAAGCAGAGTCACAGGATGCCTTTAAGGCTATGGTAACACTCTGATCCACTGACCAGTACCAGATGATTTTAATTGTACATAGGGACTTTTTTTTAACCTTTGGAATGTATTTGGCCAGACCGACGTAACTTTTCAACGGATGTATTGTTCCTTCGCGGATGTGTCACGACATAGCATAATCTTCTATCTACGTATCTACTGATACCGCGTCGGTCACATTTGACCATTACCGCAGGTGTATATTACATACACTCCAGGTTTTGCAGGATGAAAGCCTACACACTAATCATGTAATTACAGTAGGGATCTTTAACCTGCACGGGGGATGGTTCTCCCTGCACAGGGGGCCTCCAGTTAACGTCCCGATCCGAAGGACGGTGCACTTTATGACATTCATCCCTGCAAATGATGCCAATGGAGCGTGTTTGGACACCGAAATTTTATCGCCGCTGCCGGGGATCGAACCGGGGACCTCTAGCATCAGAGGCTATGCACTAACCACTTAGCTATCATGCTCCACAACTTCAGAACGTTGAAGGAGGCTATTAACTGGCAGAAGCAGAAGAAATAACCTGATAACTTAATAAGCAGCTGCACTGCACTCTCAGTAAAAAAATAAACCAGGAAGGAGTACCGATGGAATCTTGAAAACTGGAGCCAAAGACAAAGCTGATATACTCAACAGACAGTTTGAGTCTGTGTACACCCGGGAACAAGTAGGTGCCCCTCCATCAAAAGGACCAAGCCCCTATCCAGACATAGATGACCTATTCATTGACCCAAATGGGGTCAAAAAACTACTAGACCGTCTTAACCCCCACAAATCCTCAGGTCCTGTTGACCTCAGCGCCCGTGTGTTAAAAGAATGCAGCGCAGAAATTGCTCCAGTCCTTGCCTGCATCTTCAATCAGTCCCTGGCCCAGGGTAAGGTCCCAGATGATTGGCTTCAAGCCAATGTGGCACCCATTTACAAGAAAGGGGAAAAGTATGACCCTGCCAATTATAGGCCTGTATCACTGACTTGTATTTGCTGTAAGTCCCTGGAGCACATCATCGTGGGCAAAATCATGCAACATCTTTCAGAGCACAAGATCCTTGTCGAATCCCAACATGGATTTAGAAGCGGTAGGTCATGTGAGACCCAGCTTGTCCAGTTCATCCACGACCTACAGGAAAACCTGGATGGGGCCCATAATAGGGGTCATAAACAAACAGACCTAATTATTATGGACTTCGCTAAGGCTTTCGATAAAGTCCCCCACAGAAGACTTCTGTATAAACTGGAGTACTATGGTATCCGAAATGATACCCTCCAGTGGATTTCTGCTTGGCTATCCGGACGAACACAAAGAGTCGTACTTGACGGTGTTTGCTCTGACCCCTCCCCGGTGCTGTCTGGTGTCCCACAAGGTTCCGTGCTGGGACCGATATTGTTTTTGATTTTTATTAACGACCTGCCAGACAACATCAACTCTACAATCCGCCTTTTCGCTGACGATTGTGTACTGTATAGAAATATAAGAGGGTCTGATGACCTACAGATACTTCAAGATGACTTGGAAAAGTTGGCTGCCTGGGAAGAGGCATGGCTCATGAAATTTAATGTCGCCAAATGTCACTCTATGAGAGTGACAAGGCACCCTCCACATAAACAGATGGTCCATGGTTATACATTACATAACCAGGTTTTAGAGAACGTTTCTTCTGCTAAATACTTAGGAGTTCAAATCACTGATGACCTCGAGTGGGGTCAACACATTAATGAGATAACTAGTAAGGCTACTAAGACACTCGGTTTCCTTCGTAGAAATTTGGCCTTCGCACCGAGGGAAACCAAGGATGCTGCATACAAAACCTTAGTCCGCCCCAAGCTTGAATATGCAGCTCCAGTTTGGATGCCCTATCATCAAAGGCAGTGGCTAGCCGTCCGGTACCGGACGACCAGCCTACGGGCCTGCCCGTCCGGTACTGGACGAGCAGCCAAAGAGTCTGCTCGTCCGGTACCTGACGGCTAGCCAACCCACGTAGGAATGGCTAGCCGTCCGGTAGTAAATTGAAGTCTATCATTTTATATAGGGTATGCGTTCCAAATAATATTATCTACCCAAGAGCACATTAGAGGGGTATATGATGAGCTACTTGATCCACCTTATAGTGTAATAAAAATATTTCTAATATACTCTATTTGTATTCTTATCACCTGTTTGTCGCCATTTTTTCACTAAATTTAAGTAAGGGACATAATTGTAATTGACCCTGATGCAATAGACTATTGTACTCAAAGCCTTGTCCGGGCACTGTGACAGTTATTATTTTTATTATTATTATTATTATTATGTCAATGTGATAAGTTAAGTTTTATATTGTTATTGTTATTATTAAAATCTACAAATGTGTGTCCGATATTGTGGCTGGTACCGGACAGGCAGACTCGTAGGCTGGTCGTCCGGTACCGGACGGCTAGCCACTGCAATCATCAAAAGGAGACTGATAGAATAGAAAAAGTTCAGAGGACTGCTGCTCGCTGGACCTGCAGACGTTGGCGCAACCAAAGCCACGTTGGAGAGATGCTTGAAGAACTCCGGTGGCCGACTCTGCAGGAAAGGCGAGAGCAGGCTTCGCTGACTCTATTCTATAAAATCCACAATAATTTAGCCATTATAGATAAGAGTAGGTACCTATCTGAAGCTGGTGGAGGATGTAGGAGAACCAGGTCCCATCCCTTTCAGTATCACCGTCCTAATGCTTATACGGATTGTTTTAAGAGTTCTTTTTCCCCAGGACAATTGCAACTTGGAATGGCCTTACAATCGAAGCTGTCTCTTCTGAGACAGTTGATGGGTTTAAGGCCAAAATATAATATCCTAGGGTTGGGCAGGGGATAGGCATGGATTCCTTCCCCTGATGGCTTCTTGTAAAGTTTTAGGCTAGACTTTAGAATCTGTCCGCCACTGTTTACTGACCTTAGTATGTTAGGAGTAGGTCACTGACGGTTAGGTTAGGGTTAGGAATAGGTCACTGATGGTTAGGGTTAGGTTAGGGTTAGGTTTAGGTTAGTCAGGTCATTGGGGTAAGGGTTGGGGTTAGGTAATATGAAGTGGCGGACAGATTCTAATCTGCTGGTGGCTGTGTCACAAAGCTCTTTTTGGGGGTGGGGATTGAAAACATTTGTGCCACACCCCAAACCTGTTATCATGGTCAGAATTGACCGAAAACAGTATCGGGAGAAAGAAAGAAAAGATTCTCTTTTAGTTTTCGTATTTTACGACTTCAAGGGATCTCACCTTATACTGATTGTGCGGTCGTCTTTTGTGGCCGTGTTTTGCTTGTTTGTTTTTTTTGTTGTTGTTTTTGTGTGTGTGTTTGTTGTTGTTGTTGTTTTTGGCATTATCCTGTTATTTGACCCGCGGGTCAAATTAGTTCTGATATGAAAACTGGACCCGTAAATCATTTGATTCCACCATATTTATCTTGATCTTGATCATATAGACGCTTGCATAACAAATTATAATTTAGCAATGTCGTCATCAGATTTGGCATGCGCAAACAATGATATAAATTAATTAGAATAAAACCATTGGTTGATAATCAAATAGGGCGGAGAATAAGCTTACCTGGACGTGCGTTGCAGACGATATCCTCGATATCCGACGGCAGCTCATAAATTATCATATTGTTTAACCAAGGAATTATGAATATTCATCGTTATGTAAACGTTAAAACGAAACATTACCATTTAAGGACAATATGTATCGATAATGTTCCGCTGTGGTAAACATGATACACTACTGCCATATATACGGTTTAAAATAACACCTACAAAATGACATGTATACACAATACCAAACAGTTTTACATGTCAAAAACAGGCCAATATATTTTGACCCCCTTAAACTCCACTTTAATATAATAAAACGGGTTAAAACGGTTATACATTATTTTCCTTATTCATGGTTTAAGAAATAGGTCGTAGGTATTTGAGAGAATGGTCTCGGCGAGGCTGTTTTAACGAGTACCCACAACATATACTTGGAGCAGAAATATATCTCATGCGATTTATTCCGTAAATGGGAATGAAAAACTAACCATTCACGGAATAAACTGCAATTGGTGTAAGTGTCTTAAAATAGATCTAGTTCGTTTTCTGACAATTCGTTTATTGAAAATATGCATTTCAAATAGCTGGAACTTATTTGACCCGCTAGCCGCTTTTGCCCATTCAAATACACGGTACTAATCTGACCCGGGTCAAATAACAGGAGTATATATATACAGACAGAAACTTAGACTAGTAACTTTATCATTATGATATGCCACTCAAGGGGAAGTTTCCCCGGGAAAAGGGTTTCTTTGGGGGACATTCCATCAGAAAATGGGGCTTGGCATCTTTTGGGGTTAGTGTCTTAAAATAATTCGTTTTGTGACATCGCATTTCTTGAAAATATGCATTCCTAATAGCTGGAACTAATTTGACCCGCTAGCCGTTTTTGCCCATTCAAATACTCGGTACTAATCTGACCCGGGTCAAATAACAGGAGTATATATATACAGACAGAAACTTAGACTAGTAACTTTATCATTATGAAATGCCACTCAAGGGGAAGTTTCCCCGGGAAAAGGGTTTCTTTGGGGGACATTCCATCAGAAAATGGGGCTTGGCATCTTTTGGGGTTAGTTTCTTAAAATAATTCTTTTTTTGGCAAGGCATATATTGGAAATATGCATTTCTTATAGGTGGAACTTATTTGACCCGCTAGACGTGTTTGCCCATTCAAATACACTGTACTAATCTGACCCGGGTCAAATAACAGGATTATATATATACAGACAAAAAGTTATAAAATCAAGAATCGCAGTTTATTCCGTTAATGGTCCGTTTAAAATTTCCATTTACGGAATAAATCGCAAGCGACAAAATATCCATTCATAATAGCTGGAACTAATTTCATCCGCTAGCCGTTTTTGACCATTCAAATACACTGTACTAATTTGACCCGGGTCAAATAACAGGCAGAAACTTGGAATAGTAAGGATTGCAGTTTATTCCGTTAATGGTTTGTTTAAAATTTACATTTACGGAATAAATCGTATGAGACAAATATTCATTCCTAATAGCTGGAACTAATTTGACCCGTAAGCCGTTTTTGTCCATTCAAATACACTGTACTAATCTGACCCGGGTCAAATAACAGGAGTATATATATATACAGACGAAACTTAGAATAGTAACTTTATCATTATGATATGCCACTCAAGGGGAAGTTTCCCCGGGAAAAGGGTTTCTTTGGGGGACATTCCAACAGAAAATGGGGCTTGGCATCTTTTGGGGTTAGTAACTTAAAATAATTCGTTTTCTGACAATGCATATATTGAAAATATGCATATTTAATGGCTGGAACTTATTTGACCCGCTCAACGTTTTTGCCCATTCAAATACACTGTACTAATCTGACCCGGGTCAAATAAGTTCCGGCTATTTAAACTGCAATACTCGGAACTTATTTGACCCGGGTCACATTAATACAGTGTATCTGAATGGGCAAAAACGGCTAGCGGGTCAAATTAGTTCCAGCTATTAGGAATGCATATTTTCAAGAGATGCATTATCACAAAACGTTAAGACACTTACCCCAAAAGATGCCAAGCCCCATTTTCTGATGGAATGTCCCCCAAAGAAACCCTTTTCCCGGGGAAACTTCCCCTTGAGTGGCATATCATAATGTGAAATTGCTATTCTAAGTTTCTGTCTGTATATATATACTCCTGTTATTTGACCCGGGTCAGATTAGTACCGTGTATTTGAATGGGCAAAAACGGCTAGCGGGTCAAATTAGTTCCAGCTATTAGGAATGCATATTTTAAAAAAAATGCATTGTCACAAAACGAATTATTTTAAGACACTAACCCCAAAAGATGCCAAGCCCCATTTTCTGATGGAATGTCCCCCAAAGAAACCCTTTTCCCGGGGAAACTTCCCCTTGAGTGGCATATCATAATGTAAAGTTACTATTCTAAGTTTCTGTCTGTATATATATACTCCTGTTATTTGACCCGGGTCAGATTAGTACCGTGTATTTGAATGGGCAAAAACGGCTAGCGGGTCAAATTAGTTCCAGCTATTAGGAATGCATATTTTCAAGAAATGCGATGTCACAAAACGAATTATTTTCAGACACTTACCCCAAAAGATTCCAAGCCCCATTTTCTGATAGAATGTCCCCCAAAGAAACCCTTTTCCCGGGGAAACTTCCCCTTGAGTGGCATATCGTAATGAGAAAGTTACTATTCTAAGTTTCGTCTGTATATATATACTCCTGTTATTTGACCCGGGTCAGATTAGTACCCTGTATTTGAATGGGCGAAAACGGCTAGCGGGTCAAATAAGTTCCAGCTATTAGAAATGCATATTTTCAATATATGCCAAGTCAGAAAACGAATTATTTTAAGACATGTGCCCCAAAATATGTATTGCTCCATATTCTGTCAAATAACAGTATTATGTATATATACAGACAGAAACTTACAGAATGAAGAATTGCAGTTTATTCCGTAAATGGTTTGTTTTAAATTTTCATTTACGGAATAAATCACATGACAGAAATTATGCGTTTGTAATAGCTGGAACTTATTTGACCCGCAAGCCGTTTTTGCCCATTCAAATACAGGGTACTAATCTGACCCGGGTCAAATAACAGGAGTATATATATACAGACGAAACTTAGAAAAGTAACCTCATCATTATGATATGCCACTCAAGGGGAAGTTTCCCCGGGAAAAGGGTTTCTTTGGGGGACATTGCATTAGAAAATGGGGCTTGGCATCTTTTGGGGTAAGTGTCTTAAAATAATTCGTTTTCTGATTATGCATATATTGAAAATATGCATTCCTAATAGCTGGAACTTATTTGACCCGCTCAACGTTTTTGCCCATTCAAATACACTGTACTAATCTGACCCGGGTCAAATAACAGGAGTATATATATACAGACGAAACTTAGAATAGTAACTCTATCATTATGATATGCCACTCAAGGGGAAGTTTCCCCGGGAAAAGGGTTTCTTTGGGGGACATTCCAGCAGAAAATGGGGCTTGGCATCTTTTGGGGTTAGTAACTTAAAATAATTAGTTTTCTGACAATGCATATATTGAAAATATGCATTTGTAATGGCTGGAACTTATTTGACCCGTTCAACGTTTTTGCCCATTCAAATACACTGTACTAATCTGACCCGGGTCAAATAAGTTCCGGCTTTTTAAACTGCAATACTCGGAACTTATTTGACCCGGGTCACATTAGTACAGTGTATCTGAATGGGCAAAAACGGCTAGCGGGTCAAATTAGTTCCAGCTATTAGGGATGCATATTTTCAAGAAATGCATTGTCACAAAACGAATTATTTTAAGACACTTACCCCAAAAGATGCCAAGCCCCATTTTCTAATGGAATGTCCCCCAAAGAAACCCTTTTCCCGGGGAAACTTCCCCTTGAGTGGCATATCATAATGTAAAGTTACTATTCTAAGTTTCTGTCTGTATATATATACTCCTGTTATTTGACCCGGGTCAGATTAGTACCGTGTATTTGAATGGGCAAAAACGGCTAGCGGGTCAAATTAGTTCCAGCTATTAGGAATGCATATTTTCAAGAAATGCATTGTAACAAAACGAATTATTTTAAGACACTAACCCCAAAAGATGCCAAGCCCCATTTTCTGATGGAATGTCCCCCAAAGAAACCCTTTTCCCGGGGAAACTTCCCCTTGAGTGGCATATCATAATGTAAAGTTACTATTCTAAGTTTCTGTCTGTATATATATACTCCTGTTATTTGACCCGGGTCAGATTAGTACCGTGTATTTGAATGGGCAAAAACGGCTACCGGGTCAAATAAGTTCCAGTTAGTAGAAATGCATACTTTTGAAATCTGGTTTTTAGAAACGAAGTATTAGACATTTTTATGCAGTTTATTCCGTGAATGCATTATTAAAACTAACCATTTACGGAATTAATTGCAAATGTAAATTTATGCAAATGAGGTGATGAATATTCGTTCACGTGATTATAATCAAGCGCCTGGTGACCCAGATCAGAAGAAAATGTATAAAACACGACATTTTGATAATTACCAAAATGATCGGAACTTAATTGACCCGCGGGTCAAATAACAGGATAATGCCTTGTTTTTTTCTCTTACAAGCGGTGTCACGGTAAGAAAACGGTGCACCCTATGTCTTCGAAACGAAACCAAAATACCGGAACGAAGCCTAAGTACCGGAACGGACCGGTCAGTCTGATTACCCCAGGACACCGGAGAACACCGGAAGCTACCGGAGGACACCAGAAGACACCGGAGGACACCATTATCATTTTAGCTCGGACCAATCAATACCCGGACTTGTTACTACAGTGCTGATACCTTTTTTTGTCGATATGATGTTGTTAATGTTTTCCAGTTTCCCCGTGTCGCAGGTCGTCAGCTAGTGGGGTCCCAGGGAACGAATCCATGCTGGCACTATAGTCTGGTAGTTATCTATCTTCTTATACTGAGTCGGTCATATTTATCCATCTATCTCTGTATACTGCCTCACGCCCTCGCGGGCATTCTTGGCCATTACCTCAGTTGATTGGGTGGCTAAATTTAGAATTTAGCTGGAGAAAAAAAAGAGAAAAAGAGAGGCACTGGATGCGTCCTCAAAACTATTTACAATCTGCATAACAGAGGTAACCTAAAACGCATACCTCTGAGTTCCAATCTTTCACTGTGCGGGCTTTAAACTCTTCTGCGGACTTGGCATTCACCGCAGAGGAGGGAAGACTATTCCATCGGGGAATAGTTCTAGGAAAGAACGAGTTCTTCAGGGCATCACTATAGGACTGGTATCTACGATATTGTGAGTCGTTTACTTTAGATGCCCTTGTTTGGGTTGACACTGCCAAGTTCCGTCTAAGGAATCCTAAAGTCCTAGTTGCTTTAGATGTAATCTCTGAGATATGACCCCAATCAAGATCGTCAGTGATGGTGATACCAAGATATTTGGCGGACTGAACATGCTCCAATATATGCTGGTGAAGAGTATAGTCAAACTTAATTTGCTTGTCTGGAGGGTGTCGTGACACCCTCATTGAGTGACATTTGGCCACATTGAACTTCATTTGCCAATCGGCCTCTCACTGCAAGTTGATCCAGGTCATCTTGTAAAATAAGACAGTCAGAAGGAGAATATATGTTCCTATACAGGACACAATCATCAGCAAACAAATGGACCGATGACCTGATATTATCAGGGAGATCATTAATGAAAACCAAAAAAAGGACCGGTCCAAGGACCGAACCTTGGGGGACTCCAGATAAAACAGGGACTGGATCAGACGCTTGGCCATCAAGTACAACTTGTTGTGAGCACCCAGAGAGCCATGAGCTAATCCACCTATGTGTGGATCCTCTTATCCCATAGTACTCCAGTTTATGTAATAGCCTTCTGTGAGGCACCTTGTCAAAGGCCTTAGCGAAGTCCATGATGATCAAGTCAGTCTGTTTGTGGCCACAGTTTATGGCCCCATCCAGATTGCTCACAATGTCATGGTAAAATTGAACAAGCTGCGTTTCACAAGACCTTTAACTCCGGAAACCATGTTGACAGTCAGCAAGAATGCTCTCAAAGGCTAAGTGCTTGCTGATGTTGCTTACTAATATATGCTCCAGGGTTTTGCAACAGATGCATGTTAGCGACACTGGTCTATAATTTGCTGCATCATATTTTCCCCTTTTTTATAGACTGGGGTAACGTTTGCTTGTTGCCAGTCATCTGGTACAGTGTCCTGGGCAAGTGATTCATTGAAGATAAAGGCCAACACAGGAGATATTTCAGCACTACATTCCTTAAGTACCCTGGCATTCAGGTCATCGGGCCCAGATGCCTTATGTATCTTGAGCTTACCCAACAGTTAAGCGACCCCATTGGGGTCAACTGCAGCGTTTTACACGTTGAATCAACGCTGACCCAAGGCTGATCCAACGTTCTTTGCCTTGCGAGAAACGTATTATTGTTAATGTCATACTTACTACACCTGATTTAAGCACATTTTAGCACTGGAAGAAGTATGGTTGCTCTCTTTAAATGTATAATATATATTGTTTAATTAACCGCTGAAGCAATGAGGAAATGTTATCCTTGTCAGGGCTTTAAAAGAAGTTAGTTTCGCTTTACGCAATAACTGTCGCGTCGCGATTTCACATTCCTATTGTTAGAAGCATCCGTGGTGTAGTGGTTATGCTATTTGCCTTGCAAACCAGGAGTTTGAGGATCGATCCTGGGTTTCGCCAGACTTTCGGACGAGTCTTTAAAACGAGGTCACGTCTCCGTATAACCTTAGCTGTTGGTGAGACGCAAATCACAAACACTCACACACACATTCCTATTGTCACCACCGCCATTGGTGAAATGTGCCAATGGTATTGCTGATAAACATTAACTCTCTACATACTCACACTACAGAATTGCTTACCAAATGTTTGCGTTTGTTTTCTTTTTTTTTTTTTTTTTTTTTTCCTTATAATTATTATTATCCTTTTTTTATTATTATTTAATTACTTATTTATCCCTTTTTTATATGTATTTTTATTTATTTTTTTATTTTTTAGATAATAATATTTGTAAGATTTTTTTTAACGTAAGTTCCTGTTCCTGACTAGAGGTGCAAGTCCGTTCCCCTCTATGGGGGACACTTCGCTATATACACACACATATATTCTTGCTAAGAAAGTGTTATTCTAAGTTTAATATCCTCATATGTTCCTGACTCTCAGACTCCTGTTTTGCATTTCGTTTCGGCAAGAGGGAGTCAAGGAGACATGGACAGATGTTGTTGTATCCTGACCGATGTCAATGACTGGTTTTATTCTGATGAATGGGGCCAGGTTTACATCGGTCTTGAAGAATCCTTAGAGTTCTAGGTAATACTAGTACAAAACATATCTTTTATTTCCATTATATTTTTTTTCTTTGAATCTTTGAATTAGCTCTGTCTATTACTAGGTGAACGCCCGCTGTAAATGTAGTGTCGGACGTATTGCCCATACGGAATTGCGGTGGTGCCATTTCGCCGACTAAATTAAACATATTAGTCGCAAGGCGCTCGGTAGGCGCTGGGCCGACGTTGATTCGACGTCATGACGTTGAATCAAAGTAGGGTCAATGTCGATTCAGCGTTGTGTGCTTGCCAGGAATGTTTGCTAAGAATGTGAAAATTTTTTATCGGGCCTGTCCGTGCAGTGCAGTTAGTACCTTTCGCCTAATTTAAGTATAGTAATTATGTTGGTTACAATTCACCATGTTTGCATTGTTTGCTGGCTCCCGGCTCGTACATTGTCAGTGTTGGGGGAACGGGTAGCAATACCCACCCCAACCCCCTGTCCTTTCAAGTCTTCGGACCGGGAGTCGGCAGATTGAGCAAACAGGGTGAAAAAGTCCGTACTGTAGCCTCAGTAAACCATGAGTTACCTCGCTTTCGTCATAAATAGAAACCATGCATGCTATCCCCCCCCCCCACACACACACACATATATTCTTGCTAAGAAAGTGTTATTCTAAGTTTTACATGTAAATGTATATGCCACCATGTCTCAATGTATTATACTTGTTAATATCCTCATATGTCTGTATAGACCTGAGTGTTAATAAAGTTCTGTTCTGTTCTGTTCTGTTATGTCCCCCATAGAGGGGAACGGACTTGCACCTTTAGATGGTAGCTCACGATCAGTTTCACGCGTAAATGCTGATTGAAACTGTTTATTGCAAATATTAGCCTTAACGCACGCATCTGTTTTTAGAATTGCATTTTCCCTTAGCGAAGTGATCCCAAACGCATCCAATTTCAGGGACTTTACGAATGACCAAAACTTTTTAACTTTACCATTCTTTCGGGGACTATCGGGATCTATATTGTCATCTTCAAAGGTAAAGATGCTGGAAACATGCTACCAATATGCATCTCTTATAACCTTTTGCACATGTGCTCTGAACCGTTTGTAATGGTTTTTAACGTCAGGGCTGCTAGACTTGCGAGCACGAAAATAGATTCTATTGCGCCTTCTGATGAGATGCTTGATCGTGTTATCGATCCATGGTACCTCCCCTCGCTCGCTGTGTTCAGCAATCTTTGATTAGGTCATGCAGTGCGGGACTTGGTGGCACTTCACCGTAGCCGTTCAGTGGTACCCGTATTTCCCGTTGCCGGTGAACAGGGAGACCATCGCTCGGCTCCAACCCGTCCGTCCGTGTTTGTCGTCTCATGTCTCAGGTGTCTCCGAGCCAACGGGCATTCCCTTGCCCTGTAGCCATTCGCCGAGCTCCGTCCTAAGGGGTTTGTGAAACGGTGCCGTGAGCTTTCCAGGTCTCGGTGGGGCTTATATTTTGCCTTCGCGTTTGCTTCAGGAGTGCATGTGTCCTGTCGCTAATAAAGGGCATCTTTATTTGTTGGAGTTTCTGGGCTAGGCATGCTTCCTTTTTCAAGGACTGTACGTGGATGTGTTGCACAGTTCCAATGTGAGCCTTTGTTTTGGTGCAACGTAGATTAGTTGTAGTAATTTGGGACTCCATTCTAAAGTTTTGGCTCCGTGATTACACTGCGTTTAAGTTTTAGCGGTGCTGTGCCTTGTTTTTTTTTTTTTTTTTTTTTTTTTTTTTTTTTGCGGTTTGCCGCAAAGGGGTAGGCTCCGAGTTTGAACTTATCATTAAGAGGATTGTTTAGCAGTTAATTTTGTTTGAAAGTTTCATTGCGATTTGGAAGATGTTTCTAAAGATTGCTATGTTACGTGCTATGCACCTTATATCCAATCAGGGTATTCGAGACATAAAGTTTTTAGCCATTTTGTGGTGCATATTTGAAACAAAACATTTCTTTCTTCTAGCTTGTAGCTTCAGCCGCATCTACACCGTCACGCCAGCACCCTGTCTATGGATGTCGTCTACGCTTTTTGTATCAATTTCGATATTGGTATTTTTTTTTATTATTATTATTTGATTTTTGCATATTTATGTAACGTATGTACATTATTTGGTCTGTTCCCACAGCTTATTGAGTGGTCTACTTTTATAAGTATATGTAAGGAATTTCGGATTACAACAAGGAAGCGTGCGAGATATGCGCCTGAATCTTTATGTGTTGTACATGTGAACAAGGATAGCGATTCTCTGAAACAATAAAAAATAAAAAACTGCTAGATACAAAGACATATAAACAAGCGAAAATAATTACACGATATGCAACAGAGTCGCCTGTTGTTCTTTATCATACCCATAGTAAACAGTTTATCATGTACATTTCATTTTAAAACTGTTTGGATTGCCTCGTAAAGAACAACTATATAAATTTCGGTCAATAACTAAAGGCATCTCTTATAAAATTATAAGAATTTAATCTCCAGCTGTTAAGGCAATTAATCAAATCATCTTACCGACTTTGCACCTTTTTACTTCTTCGAAATCCTTAATAATTCTACTTGTAACAAATATTCGTCCTGCGGTTGTTAACGTAACGCCCAGCAATCTCACAATAGCGCAACATCATGACGCTAACGTATCTAACGTGTGAAGGGTTATATTCGCGTTTCAAATCCTACATAAACGCAGTTGACGTTATAAACTTCTACGCAGTTGCAGTTATAGATTGGCTGCACGAAACTAGAGTTATTTCGCTATACCAAATATGTCAACATCGGATATGACCTGATAGATTTTAATAAAACTGTATACAGTTCTTACAGTATATATGCGGGCGGAGTTGCTTGCCCCGCCACGAACCTGTCTTGTTTGTTTTTCTTGTGCTTTAAAGATGGTGTTGTCCGTATTGGGGCAAGCCCACCCGCTCACAGTTGCTGGCCTTTTGTCTAAGTTGGACGAGCTGAAGGTCAAAGTACAGATTGTCACTCCTGACATTTTTATAATTACAGAGATATACGCTAAAGTTGGAAAATCTATTGATATAGCTGTCGCGGAACTTCATATTGACAATTACAATCTTCATGTATCAAATGTCAAAGACAATAGCATAGGGGTTGCCATTTATGTGAAAGAAACTTTATCATCCACACTTAATGTAGGCCTGACTGACAAATTGTTTGCTGAAAGTGTATGGGTAAATGTAAGACTTAAGAATAGTGAATCTTTACTAGTTGGTGGTGTATATAGAAGCCCCCAGTCAAATCCTGAAAATGACAACTTGTTAATACAGTTATTACAGACAGTTAGAACTACCTAGTATTCTGGCGTTCTAGTCCTTGGAGATTTTAATCTTCCTGAAATAAACTGGGACTTATGGACTACCAGTAGAAGTGAGAATCATATTTCGTATAAATTTATTGAATGTCTCAGAGATAATTTTTGGGGACAAACTGTATTGAACCCAACTAGATGGGTGAATGACGTGCCTGGAAATATACTAGACCTCTGTTTGACAGATAAACATGAAATTATTAAAAATCTCGAAATTACTACCCGACTTGGCAATAGTGACCATTTGAGTTTAGAAGTCGAACTAACTTTTTCAAGGAATGAACATCAACATAACACAGAGAAAAGAAACTTTTACAAGGGTGACTACGTAAAGGCAAATGAAAGATTATCGGAGGTAAATTGGAAAACTATGCTAGATATGGATATTGAAACTAGCTGGCAATATTTTTCTACTTTTGTTAAGGATATTATTAATGATACTATACCTGTACATAGGGTAAATGCCAAGAAACCTAAACCTGCATGGATGGACAAATACTGCTTAAATCTAGTCGAAGAAAAGTATAGAGCCTGGAAAAAGTATACTTATTCATTCAAGAACCAGAGAACATTACATATATTATTGTAAGATTAGAAATAAGGTTACTCGTGCTGTGAGGTTTGCAAAAAGACGTTTTGAGAGAGGCATATCTATGGAATGCAAAGAGAATCCAAAATCCTTCTGGAAGTTTGTCAGAAGTAAAACACAAACTAGAACAGGAATCAGTGACTTAAAAAATGAAAATGGAGAATGGATTTCAAGTGACTTAGACAAAGCAGATGAATTAAACAAATTCTTCAGCTCGGTTTTCATCAAAGAAGAGAATGATATCCTTCCAGAGTTTTCAACTAAAGTGGACAGTTCTATTTGTGACATTGTAGTCACTGAAAACAAAGTGAAATTATTACTTAGTCAGCTGAATATATCTAAATCTACTGGTCCTGACAATTTTCACCCCAGATTTTTTAGAGAGACTGCAGATACCATTTCATACCCAATTTCAATATTGTTCAACAAATCTTTGAGCGAAGGTACACTGCCCAGTGAATGGAAGCTTGCAAATGTCACATGTATCTTCAAGAGTGGTGATAAAACAAACTCTTCCAATTATCGACCTATCAGTATCACAAGTATTTTATGTAGAGAGCATCATAAAAATGCCATCATGGATCATTGCAAAGATAAAGTATTTTATCAGACTCACAGTTTGGATTTAGAGATAGGAGAGGATGTATTTTACAACTCTTGACAGTCTTTGATAGTTGGTCAAAGTACATAGATTCTGATATTCCAGTGGATGCAGTGTTTCTGGATTTTAGGAAAGCGTTTGACTCTGTTCCACATAAACGCTTACTGCTGAAAATTGAAAAGCTTGGTGTATCTGGAAACTTACTAAAATGGTTAACAGACTTTCTGTCAAATCGTTTACAACGTGTTGTAATAAATGGACAGTCTTCAGAGTGGACAGATATAACAAGTGGGGTGCCACAAGGCTCCGTTCTAGGCCCCCTTTTATTTATCTTGTACGTGAATGACCTTCCTGAACAAGTAAAGTCTTACTGCAAACTCTTTGCAGATGATGCTAAACTCTTCAAAGATTTACAAAATCTGGAGGACTTTGAAACCATTCAAAATGACTTGCATGAACTATGCCAGTGGACAATAAAGTGGTTGATGCTATTTAATATTGAGAAATGTAAAGTTTTACACCTTGGAAAAGACAATCCCCGGTTTGAATATGAAATGTAAACAAGGAAGGACAACCTTATGTACTGAAATCAGTAGAAACTGAGAAGGATCTTGGCATCCATGTTCAGGAAAATCTGAAGTTCGACAAACACATCAGTTTGACAGTAAATAGAGCAAATAGACTTGTTGGTTTGATTAAACGTGCGTTTTCATACCTAAACGAGGAGACTTTACTAGTTATAGTATAAAACACTTGTGCGACCTATCCTAGACTATGGAAATATCATCTGGTTTCCAATTTTGAAAAAATACGTGCTGTCGAAAATGTTCAAAGAAGGCTTACTCGATTGCTTCCTGAACTTGCACACCTCAGTTATGAAGAACGCATGAAGTCATTAAATTTGACAACATTACAATATAGAAGATATCGAATGGACATGATCCAAGTTTTTAAAATTCTAAACAATATTGACAACATCTCTGTGGATGGACTCGTTGAGTTCTCCGATTTAACAACACGTGGCCATAGTCAGAAATTATCCAAGCCTAGAGCTCTCAAGTCATTGAGAATGAACTTTTTCTGTGTTCGAGTGGTTAATAGATGGAATGAACTCCCTGAGAGTATAGTTAACTGTAAAACAGTTCTGAGTTTTAAAACTCTGTATGACAAACATATGGGGGATGAAAAATACAAAACTGAAGATATATACTAACAATTGTCGTTTGAAAATCAACAAATGTGAAATGACGTTTATTGCCGACCCGCTTTCTATACACCAAACAGACATTATTAACAGCACCGGAAGTTAGTTAAACATTAGTTAAGAAGAGATGTAGAAGACGATTCATTAGGAATCACAGATTCTACGAACACAAGTTACAAGGAAGGACCGTTTTTGTACCTGCAAGATTGTGCTTGTAGATTATATTTTGTGAATTTTTGTTTGTTCTTTACATGCAACATATAACATTGTGTACCGGCCTCCGCAATCTCGAGCCCAATTTCGTATCTGTTTTAGTTAGTGGGCGACTTCTATCGCGGAGGATGTGAAAAATAGGTCAATCCCCTTTTCAGCATTTGCCGTCTTAAGTTATGAAAAAGTAGTCCCCTCCTCGACGTAGGATGCCTTATTCTGTGGGACCGTAAGTGGGTCAATTTGATCCGCAATGTTTGCGTATCATTTTCGCATCCTACTTGAAGGAAGGCACCATATGAGGAATGTGTATTCCTACCTAGCCATTTTCGGGCCCGAGACAACGTGTGCCGGAAATAGGTCGTATTTTCCATTGCTTTATCGTTTGTGTTCAACACAGAAACAAATCACTTATCACACGGAGTATAGGAGTTTCATCCCCAGACAGGCAGCGTGTTGACAATACTAGATCCCGATCGCACACCAGGCATCCATACCAACTGAAGGGGCATGTCCTTGAACTTCAAGATACCACAAAGTACCTTGGAGTGGACCTACAGTCTTCGTTGTCATGGCAAAGTCACATCGATCAGGTATGCAAGAAGGCAAACAGCACGCTTGGATTTCTGCGACGCAACTTGAAGGCCGGCACAGAAGAAACAAAAGCAAATGCCTACCTTAGTATGGTTAGATCAAATCTGGACTATTGCTGTTTCGTATGGAGCCCGCATCACAAAGAACGGATCAGGAAGCTCGAGATGGTACAACGCAGAGCTACCCGATTTACCACCAATCGGTACAAAAATACAAGCAGTGTATCATCCATGCTCGATCACCTACAGTGGGAACCCCTGGAAACCAGAGGGTCAAAGATTCAGCTCACCCTACTGTACAAAGTGGTTCAGGACCTTGTTGATATACCTGCCGCTGATTACTTGACCCCAGTCACAGCAAGGACCAGAGCTACACACTCCAGGAAGTTCAGACAGTTTTCAACATCATCAGATTCTTTTAAGTTTAGCTTTTTCCCCTCGAATTGTACCTTTGTGGAATTCTGTAGCTGAGGCTCCATCACTGGCATCATTCAGGATGGAGCTATCCACCCTCTCATTCTAAGCAAGTTAAGGGGCCCAGTCACCTAGTAACTCTGCAAGGGGGAGCTGTGCCGTCGGGGACGTATGGGCCCTGGTACCGCCACGGAAGGCAGATAGGTCTTTACTTGTTGAGCCAAAAGTGGCTGGGATAACTTTCTTCCTTCTCTCTTACTTATGTTGTACCTCTTTGCTTATATATTATATTACATGTATTTTTAGTCCTATTTTCTTGTTACAGTATTTTCACGCTAATTTATGACTAAATACTACTTCTTGCTGAGTATATTCTCTTGCTTTTCATCTTTCTAGCGCTAAGCATAATGAAGTCATACCCGTTGAGTAATAGTCAAGATTGACGGACCAACGTAGAGATGTAGATCTAGATGTAGAACTTATTCTTTTTAAAGGGTGTGGTGTGCATTTGGTGGTATCTTTTAGATTTTCGCGATTGTTCTGGCACACAATCCACTCAGGGTAGGTCATTTTTTAAGAGATGTGACATTTTCCAACTCATTTTGCTGCAGTTTGAGATGTGAGAACTAGTTCGTTTTTCTTTATGCATACCTACTTCGTCATATCGGCCCGAGAATTCGTATGAAGATAACCGTTAGGCAGGGGGCTATGCCTCGAAAGGAAAATCTGGAAAACACGAATATGACACACGAGTTGGCGAAACTTGATACGACGCAATTTGCCGGTGGCCATATTTATTGCGACAATGTCGAGTCATTGTGTCAATTATAGTTTGCTGTCAGAGCCTTTTGTTTTTCATTTTAGTCGTTCAATCTTAAATCCAACAATCCAGAAAGACAGAATAAGGCAGATAGACGCTATATAGACCAAATGTAACATTTTACATATTTTGAGATACATATAAATGAGCTACTTTTTTACTTGCCTGAGCACAGACACACATCAACACATCAGTGCCAGTAAGCTTCTTTCCTACGCAGAGACAAACACGTATAGAGAGAGAGAGAGAGAGAGAGAGAGAGAGAGAGAGAGAGGGAGAAAGAGAGAGAGAGAGAGATTTTAGCTTTTTGACAAAGACACCCATGCAAAGAAAAAAACTATTTCTAAAACTGCACCATTATGGCATTAGAGGAGACACTCTAAAATGGATTAAGGCTTCTTGGACAATCGAAAAAGTAGTCGTAATGAATTGGGGAAACT
Organism: Lucinisca nassula; assembly: GCA_963580285.1. NCBI lineage: Eukaryota > Metazoa > Mollusca > Bivalvia > Lucinida > Lucinidae > Lucinisca > Lucinisca nassula. The sequence continues at coordinate 42,755,877 of OY757017.1, forward strand.
CAGCTAGTATCCCAATTTCGTCTGGCGTCCACCAGGGCTCGGTTCAAGGACCAATTCCCTGTCTAGTAGGCAGCAGGCCAAATGAATGGTCAGATTTTTTTGCGGACGATACTGCCATGCACTTTGCCATAAGCTCTCAAACAGCCTTCTGCTACAACAAGACTTACATACAATTAGACAGTGGGAAAAGTTGTGGGACATGGTGGTTAACCCAATCACTGTTGGCGACTTTGCTTCCCTCTTTGATTGCACACCGGTGGGTCGGGCCTAAGATTATATGACGGTTCCAGCGTAAACACATAAATGGAAATTTATTTTATTTTAGTATATTTTATGTTGGTTGGCGCCTGATGCTCCGTCTTTGGTCGGCTCCTCGGAGTCTAACTGTTGGTTTTCTTTTGCTCCAGCAATTCTTTTGCTCCAGCAATTCTGTTGTTGTATGCTGTCGAGTCCTCAACCTTGTTTCATCTCTGTAGATTTTTTATTTGTATGTTCTCGGAGATGTTACACTGATGAGTTAGGAAGCCTTCATGCAGACTAAACAAAATTAGTGTATACCGTGACAGAGGTAAGGGCGAGGATTATGGCCATGTAAAATCGATTTAAGCCCCCCCCCCCCCAGTGGAATTCTTTCCACTGACCGTTCCAAGGCGGTTCTTCTATGGAGGTTCATTTATGTTGGTGTTTGTTACTTACTGTGTATATCACTTGTGTCTTTTTATTTTGGATGCCATTTGGCCATTTCGGGGAAAGTAACTGTCCTTATGGTCTTCCTTTGTTCAGGTTTCCATCATGGTCTGGTCGCTTTATGTTTGTGTTTCTTTCCCTTTGGTGTCTTTGATGGGTGGAGTAAGTAAATAATATCGATTCCTGGTCTTTGTTTTACTTCTACTTTAATCCTTCTAAATGCCAGATCCTTCATGTTAACCGACGTAAGTATCCCATTCTTACTGTTTACCTCTTGCTTGGTAACCAGAGAGTGTTTCTGCAGTTAAGTACCTTGGGGTTACCATCTCTGATTATCTCAACTGGAACCCAGACATTGATAACATAACCAAAACAGCAAATCAGACCCTTGGATTCGTGAAAAGAATTATTCTGGTCAATAATAAGGACCTAAAATAAGCTGCATATAAGACTCTTGTCAGGCCGAAACTAGAGTATGCTCCACTGCATGGTATCCCCACACTGCCACAGCCATATATACAAAGCAGTCCAAAGAAGGGCGAATCGACCGAGGGCGAAATGACCCACGGACGAAACGACCCACAGACGCCAATTTAGGTCCTTCAGCTTAGCTGTAACACTTGAAGCGTAGCTATTGTCACGTTTTGCCCACCCAACAGCCCTTCTTTGGACTGCTTACCGGCCCCGATAGCTCAGTTGGTAGAGTGTCCGCTCCGGGGAACGGGAGGTCACGGGTTCGATCCCGGGCCGCGACATACCAAAATGGTACTAGCTGCTCCTCGCTTGGCACTCAGATTTACGGGGTAGAGCTAGGACTGGTCGATCCAGTGTCAGGATAATGTGACTGGGTGTGGTATCATGTAATGTGTCTGGGACATGATACTTCAGTGAGGCAGCACTATAAAAGTGAGCAATGAGCTCCCTGTCGCAACCAGACACCGTCGTGATATGACTAAAAAATTGTTGAAAGCGACGTTAAACCCGAATTCACACACACACTCTTTGGACTGCTTCCACTTTGTATAAGCCAGTGGCAGTGTGGGGATACCATACAATGGAAGCATACTCTAGCTATGGGTCCTTATTATGGACCCGAATGTTTCTTTTCAAGAATCCAAGGGTCTGATTTGCTTTTTTGGTTATATTGTCAGTGTGTGGGTTACAGTTTAGATCATCAGAGATGGTGACTCAAGGGTACTTAGCTGCAGAAACACTCTCCAGCTGGGTACCATGTAAGAGGTACACAATTGGAACGGCATTCTTACGTCAGGTAACATGAATATCCTGGCATATAGAAGGGTTAAAGGTCATGTCCCACATCTTTTCCCACAGTTCAAGTGTATGTAAGTCTTGTTGTAGTAGATCGCTGTCTGTTTGTGAGCTTATGGCAAGTAACATGATAGTATCGTCCGTGAAAAGTCTGAATCTTGATTTGACCTACTCAGGCAGGTCATTGGTGTATACAAGAAAGAGAACCGGCCCCAAAACTGAGCCCTGCGGGACGCCAGAGGACACTGGGATACCAGCTGAGCTTTCCCCGTTTATTACGACTACTTTTTCAGATTGTCCAAAAAGTTTTCAGATTGTCTTCTCTTATGCCATAATGGTGCAATTTCAGAATGAGTTGTTCTCTCTCTCTCTCTCTCTCTCTCTCTCTCTCTCTCTCTCTCTCTCTCTCTCTCTCTCTCTCTCTCTCTCTGTTTGTCTGTGCGTGGGAAAGAAGAAGCTTACTTGCCGTCTGTACGCGGGCCATTTATATATACTTGTATCTCCAAATATGTTAAATGTTACATTCGGTCCACATAGCGTCTGTCATGTGCCTTATTCTGTCTCTCTGTTCTGTCTGGGTTGTTTGAGTCAAGGTTGTGCGACTAAAATAAAAAACAAAGCCACTGACAGCATAAAATAAGTGGCACAATGACTCGACATTGTCGCAATTAAATGGCCACCGGCAAATTGCGTCGTATCAAGTTTCGCCAACTCGTGCGTCATATTCATGTTTTCAGATTTTCCTTTCTAATAATAGCCCCCTGTCTAACGGTTATCGTCATACGAGTTCTCGGGTCGATATGACGAAGTAGGTATGCATAAAGAAAAACGAGCTAGCTCCCACATCTCAAATTGCAACATGATGAGTTGGAAAATGTCACATTTCTTAAAATATTGACCTACCCTGAGTGGACTGTGTGCCCAAAAAATCGCTAAAATCTAACAGATAACACCAAATACACACCACACGCTTTAAAAAGAATAATTTCTGTACTCCGTGAGATAGATGGTGTGTTTCTGTGTTGAACAAAAACGATAAAGCTATGGAAAATACGACCTATTTCCGTTTAGCAACTCATGTGCGCCGCCATTTCTTCCAGAAATCTTGCGCTGTATCCACCGGCAAATCTACGTAAGACCCGGCAAACCTGTGAAAACATTGACCAGTGTGTTTACTCTTTCTCTAATATTTTCCCCAACTTCATCTTTTTTCACCAACTTATTTTGTTTCGGTGCGATATCGCCTACTTTCTGTGCTGATGCGCCGTTAAACACTTTGTGCTTTCCTTATTCGACAATGAAGTGTATAGTGGAATCAGTTGTTCTGCTGGAATCAGTTGGCCTGTACTACAACTACAGTTTTCTGGGTGATTGTTTATAAAGAGCAGCAGCTTTTCAGTGCTGAAGTCATCGTGACGGTCACTTTCAGAAATGTAATGTTGTTTGTATAGCCGTGGAATTCTTATTTCTGTGATGTCAGAATGATAAGTAAGAGGGTTATCTAAAGAATATACACTGAAATAATGTGCTGGATTTGTCAAACAGTATATACTCGGATCAGACGCCACAAAATGTAGCGTCGGACTATAGGCTACACTTTTTGCTTATAGTGCAGGAAATTAAGGGTTAAACGAAACAGAAGCGTGCTCGTTCAGGACAAGTTTCCAGCCTACACTTGGAGAAAACCAGTGTTGTCAGTGCTTTGATTATACACCCGGCATACGAAGTATACTATATGGGTATATAGTTTTTGCATGCCGTTCGTCCGTAAACAATTTCTTCAAACGACATCTCCTAAACCACTGATAGGACTTTGACCAGATTCACAGGAATGATCCTGAGGTGGTCTCCTTTCAAAATTGTTCAAACGGTTTCGGTCCATTGCACATCTAGGTCACAGGAGGAAAAATAGATTTGTTTTTTTTTGTACTGAAAACTTAAATCTTCTTCTCTGAAACCGCACGACCCAGGTCTTTGATATTGGGTATGAAGCTTCATCTAGTGGACCTCTACCAAGATTTTTCAAGTTATAGCCCTGTGGCCAAAAATGCCTACCGGTTTTACATAAACATAAATATGGAAAACCTTTAAGTATCTTCTCGTCTGAAGCCAGAAGGCCCAGGTGTTTGATATTTGGAATGAAGTTGTGTCTAATGGACCTGTACCAAGATGGTTCAAATTATAGCCTTGGGGCAAAAAATAGCCCGCCCAGGCGCCGGCCGGTTTTACGTAGACTTATATAGGGAAACCTTTTAAAAATCTTCTCGTCTAAACCAGAATGCCCAGGTGTTTGATATTTGGTATGAAGCTTCATCTAGAGGACCTCTATCAAGATTGTTCAAATTATAGCCCTGGGGTCAAAAATGCCACCCGCCCCTTGGCTCTTTGATTTTACATAGACGTATATTGGAAAACATTTTAAGTGTCTTCTTCTCTGAAACCAACAGGCTCAGGTTTTTGATATTTGATATTTTTTATTAATCTATTTATACAATGTTTTAAGAAGGTAACACATTTAGCTGTAAAGCCATTCTACCATGTGGCCCTCTGTACAAAATAACAAAGATATCATAAAAACATGAAACCTGCACTATTCACAATAAATACAAAAAAGAGCTGTGATCAACATGAAGCTTCGTCTAGTAGACCGCTATCAAGATTGTTCAAATTATAACACTGGAGCCAAAAATGCCACCCCCCTCCCCGGGGTCCACTGGTTTTACATAGACTTATATGGGGAAATCTTTACAAATCGTCTTGTCTGAAACCAATTCTTTGATATTTGGTATGAAGCGTTGTTCAGTGGACCTCGACCAAGATTGTTCAAATTATAGCCCAGGGACCAAAAATGGCTCCGTCCCGGGGCCCACTGGTTTAACATACCAGTCTTAATATATAGGGAAAACCTTTAAAATCTTCTTGCCTAAAACCAGAAGTCTCAGATGTTTAGCTCGTCTGTTTTTTGAAAAAAAACTTTCGAGCTATTGTCATCACTCCGGCGTCTGCGTAGTCGTCCTGCGTCGTCCTTCGTCGTCCTGCGTCGTTCCAAAAAAAAACTTAACCTTGGCTATAACTTAAAAAGTATTAGACCTAGCCTCATGAAACTTCATACACACACTCATCATCACAAGAGCTACATTTTGACCAAGGACCATAACAACATTGTTGATTTTGGCTGAATTATCTCCCCTTTTCCAATTTTTTTCTGAAACACATTTTTTGCTCTCATTTTAATACTATTCACAACAGAGCCTTCAAACTTCACATGAATGTTCCTTGGGACAAGACCTTTTCAGTGATACCACACTTTTTGATCTGTGACCTTGACCTTTGAACTTTGACCTATTTTTCGAAAATTTAACCGAAAACCTTAACCTTGACCATATTTCCAAAAGTATTTGGCCTACCTTCATGAAACTTCATACACATACTCACCATCACAAGAGCTACATTCCCTACAAGTTTTATAACTCAATCTTGCAATTTGATTTAATTATCTCCCCTTTTCTCTCCGTTTTTTTAAATTGTTTTTGTCTCTTATTTCAATACTATTCACAACAGAGCCTTCCAACTTCACATGAATGTTCCTTGGGACAAGACCTTTTCAGTGATACCACACTTTTTGATCTGTGACCTTGACCTTTGAACTTTGACCTATTTTTCGAAATTTTAACCGAAAACCTTAACCGTGACCATATTTCCAAAAGTATTTGGCCTACCTTCATGAAACTTCATACACATACTCACCATCACAAGAGCTACATTCCCTACAAGTTTTATAACTCCATCTTGCAATTTGATTGAATTATCTCCCCTTTTCCTTCTGTTTTTTTTTTAAATTGTTTTTGTCTCTTATTTCAATACTATTCACAACAGAGCCTTCCAACTTCACATGAATGTTCCTTGGGACAAGACCTTTTCAGTCATACCACGCTTTTTGACCTGTGACCTTGACCTTTGAACTTTGACAAATTTTTCGAAAATTTAACCGAAAACCTTAACCTTGACCATATTTCCAAAAGTATTTGGCCTACCTTCATTAAACTTCATACACATACTCACCATCACAAGAGCTACAATCCCCACAAGTTTTATAACTCCATCTTGCAATTTGATTGAATTATCTCCCCTTTTCTCTCCGTTTTTTTTAAATTGTTTTTGTCTCTTATTTCAATACTATTCACAACAGAGCCTTCAAACTTCACATGAATGTTCCTTGGGACAATACCTTTTCAGTCATACCACGCTTTTTGACCTGTGACCTTGACCTTTGAACTTTGACCTATTTTTCGAAAAATTAACCAAAAAACTTAACCTTGACCATATTTCCAAAAGTATTTGGCCTACCTTCATGAAACTTCATACACATACTCACCATCACAAGAGCTACATTCCCTACAAGTTTTATAACTCCATCTTGCAATTTGATTTGACTTAGAACTTTTGTTTTCTAAAAGAAACTGCAGACGAGCGTTGGCACCCGCTTGCGGTGCTCTTGTTTATATTTGGAATGAAGCTTCATCTTGTGGACCTCTAACAAGAGTGTTCAAATTATAGCCTTGGGGTAAAAAAGCCCCCCTCCCCGGGCCCCACTGATTAGAATCTTCTTGTCTGAAAGCACGAAGGCTAGGTCTTTGATATTTGGTATGACGCTTTGTCTAGTAGACCTCTAACAAGGTTCTTCAAGTTATACTCGTAGTCCTGGGGCCAAAAATGGGCCCAGCCCGGTGCCCACTGGTTTTACATAGACTTAAATAGGTAAAACCTTTGAAAATGTTCTTGTCTGCAACAAGAAGACCAAGGTCATTGATATTTGGTATGGGGCTTTATCTAGTGAACCTCTACCAATGTTGCTCAAATTGTAGCCCTGCGGCTACGTAGACTAATATTGGGAACACCTTTGAAAATCTCCGTGTCTGAAACCAGAAGGCCAAGGCCTTTGATATTTGGTATGAAGTTTTGTCTTGTGGATTTCAACCAAGATTGTTCAAATTATAGCCCTGGGAGCAAAAATGGACCCGCCCCGGGGCCTACAGGTTTTATATAGACTTATATAAAGACAACCTTTAAAACCTTCTTGTCTCAAACCAGAAGGCTCCGGTCTTTGGTATTTAGATCTCTACCAAGATTATGCAGATTATAGCCTTGGGGACAATAGTGGCCCTCCCCGGAGCCCACTTGTTACACTATGGATCGAGTGAGCGATCTAGGGCCATCATGAACCTCTTGGTTTGTAAAGTTTTGGTTTTCATGGTGCCGACAAGTATTTTCAACTCAGGCGGTTTGACCTGGGCCGATGTTATAAAGCTAGGGTTGGCGGGTCAGTTGGTGGCCTGAAACGGGGTTTTTAATGACAGATTCAATTTCTAGCTATCCTGCAGGTTTTAAAGTAATTCGGGCTTTCTTCCGGCTTTGACCGTCATAGATATATGAGTCCGCACAAAATGTAGTCCGGCATGGCGCAGTAATCAAAATTGTACAAGCCTATTAGTTATCCAATAAGCGTAATACAAACTTTTGAAGCAGACGATTTGACGTTTTATCTTACGATTCAGCATTTCATATGAATCAGCTGCATCATGTATATCCAGATCAATGCGGCGTCTGCTCAGCAGTTTGCGCAGGTTTTACACTGTTTTCTATCAGTGCTGTCAATATTTAAGCCTTGGAGACCAGCCTGCTGTTCGACCAGGTCAGCTGCAGACAAGAATATTAATGGGTTTTCTTTCTGACTTTCGAGGTCAAGTTAAGGTCAGTTACAACTTAGGTGTATATTGACTTTGCGTGGAGAAATTGGAAAGAAAGGCTGTCCGTTTCAACCCTGGAATATGATACAGATACTTAGTGTAGGTCCTGTGATATAATTCTAGGTGCCATATTTAGCAGAATGGACGAGCCCAACTTCAATGATGGAAGAGTGCACTCCAGAAACTCAAGACAGGGAATAAATTATAGCACTGGCAACACTAATGCCGATTGTCTCTAATTGCAGGCTGGTCATGAACGGGGACTTAGACCGATTTGTTTAAACTTAAAATGTTAGTAACTAATGTAAAAATGTAGAACAAGATCAGCACCGTGTTCTGTGGTGTTTGAACAGAGTTTACATTGTTTGCCAGATCCAACATTTGATTCATGTGCAGACTTTACAGATAACACTTACATGTACCCAACACTGACTAACGATGCGGCTATTTTTGGTTTGATTGTTTGGCATTTTACCCGAAATTGCTAATAAGAAAAGCGCTTCAGTGCTAACGTCTACGTGACTATCACAGACTTGTCAGAATAACCTTTTGCCTTGTACAAAATAGCCGCTGTGACTTCAGACTGAAGAGGATTATCCTCGAATCATAGGATGAGCTTGGCAAACAGTGCAGACCAAGATCAGCGCTGCAGAACGCATCTTCTTATCAAAATATTCACTTTTTTAATTTCAGAGTTAAATGGAATAGTTCAAATTTCACCCCAGGACTATAACTCCAACCTCAGTGCTTTGATTCTGAAACCAAACGATTGCATGACTACCGCACGCTTAGGCACCATGCCCTTAAGCTAAAAAGGTTAAAACAATCAACCGTGACGTCTGGTTACCAGTCCCGCCACGTCGATCCTGTGCAAAAGCTTCACACCAGTACGGATAGACACCACATGTTCAGGATCAAACTTTTGATGTTTAATGTAAGGTCGTGCCTAGAAAAGAAGAAACTGAAATTTGTTCTAAAAAACAAGGCTTTAAGTGAGAGCGTATTGCAACATTTTTCATTAAAGGATCGTAAGCGTGCCCCTGGGCAGTTCGAAGCTGGTCGGAAAGCGCATGACGTTGACTCTGATTTTGGGTGCCGCATGTGTGTGATCTATCATCTATTCTTGCATAAATACCTATGCGCATGGCTATTTGAAGGCATTGTCAAATGGACCGAGAACTGTGCTCAAACAACAAAAAACATGTCCAAATCATGAAATTCGCGTGCTGTTTGAACATGGATTTTGAGCTTTTGATATCACAAGACGGGCATTGTTTTGTTTACGTTACGTTGTGCGACGTAACGTTATCGCCCTGAACGTAGCGTTTTAGGGTTCTATGAAGACGTCAGAGGGTTACTGCATAACAACGTCATTGTAAACAACATTCTGAACTGGCCGCCTTTTTGGTTTGCCTGTCGCATTTGAAGAGTTTATATGTAATTTATATGGAACTTTTGGTGCGATTTCGTCAAAATTTGCTGTCGAAATCGTTAGTTATGCAAGAACAACGATCATCCATGGTTATTCCATTGCATTAACATTTGCCGGATCCCTCGGAAGCCGGATATTTGAACATTCGGCCTAGCAGCCTCATGTTCAAACAGCTTCCTCGGGACTCGGCGAATGTTTATGCATGAAAAACCATGGTTGATCCCTATATTGGAGCGACATCTTACTGTATACAGAAGACGCTAGTAGACGTCGACTTAGCGGAAGACCGACGTCAGTACGTCAAGATCGTTTCAACCGTCAGACGCATATGCGAAACATATTTCCACCGGCAGCTGCTACACTGTACCTGTGGTTAAACAAGGGGTCTCAACTACCGACTAATAAGCACTGACACTGTTCGTTGCCCTTATGCGATGCACGTTTGAGCGCCAGACGTCCCTGTCGTTACCAAAGTTAACGCGTCGACACAGTACGGAACACTGACGCTAGTGCATGAAATACGTATATTGGCGTCTAAGCGACTGACATATGCGTTTCAGTGACAAATCGCACTTCAGCGTGGATCACGCCGATTGTCTTTTCCGGGTGTTTCGACGTATAGGTGTAAGGTATGCCGAGGCGACACGTTCGTAATAAAGCATGGCATATCGGGTGAAATAAGCGTAATTGTGTGGCGAGCTATTGCATGTAGTTAGCGAACGCAGCTTAGTGTCATTAATTATAAGAACATTCACGATCATGACTGAGACGTAGACTGAACAGCGAGACGTTACATCAATCAAGTGATTCGGTCTCACATGGTTCCATTTATTTGCTTACGCTCAGAATCCGGGATATCTTAACCAGCATCTCCAACTATTCTAATACTGGCAAATAAAGGTAAATCAGGGGAATTAACGAAGCTTCGTTAGTAATACCTTAAGGTCAACAGAGTTGCGTAGCGTGGCAGTCTATAATTTTGTGATGGGTAGTCTGAGAAGTGAAGCCTCTTTATGAAATCACGAATATTTAGGCTTTTTCACCATCTAAATAATAAAAACATCTTTTCGAGGGTATGAGGGGTGGGGGGGGGGGGGAGGGGGGCAGCTGGGGCGTGATGGGGAGGGGGGTTAAATAAATAGCATGAAAAATAGAAGTGAAGGCAATGATACAGAATCGATACGATTAACCATAAGACATTAACATTTAAGTCATAAGTCATTTGGTATCTCGCCTGCTCGTTACTTTCCGAGATTTATCGTACATTCCCGGACTACTGTTTCAACCTTGTTTGAGAATAGGGTTGCTAATTTCAAACTAAAAAAGGACCAACAAGTTGTTCATTTAACTAAGTAAAATTTACATTAATATAAACCTCTGATATTGAAAAAACGACCCCGACTGAAAATGATCGATCAAATCTGAAAAACACGTTCTTATCTTTATCTACATTTTATTTCATCGCCATTTTTCTTCATTTTGCTATATATTTTAATCATTTCAATGGTTGTAACAAATAACCCGAAAAAAGGACCAAATTGATGTGGCGATAAAATCGCGGAAAAATATCAGCGTACTCGGGATATAATGTAGCATTCAATGCCGACTGAAAAAAGTTTCTATCTATAACAATAAGTTTGAAATAGATCATTAAAAAGTAATCTCCTATCTAAATCAATGCATTTTTGTGTATCGGTCGTCCAGGTATTAGATTCACTCAGTTATCGAAAGTTGGCCATAAGCAGGATAACGAGTGGGATCATAGTGCTGTTCTTACTCAAACATGTATTCAAGCAGGTGGAATTCATATACTGGACTAGCCAACCTTTCCCGTCCGATCTCTTTCCCACAGTGTATCTTTTGGGAGAGGCATCCACAGCCGACCAGACAAAAACTGTTACTTATGAACAGTAGCAGTGTTAAAACTTGAAGTTTAATGTTTGGTTTTGGAAACGTAAATAGTTTCTTTCAAAAATTTGAAACATCGAATGGCGTTTCATTATACCACTGGTCTATAAAAATCTGAATACATATCGTATATTGGAATTTGCAGAACTACCTTTCTAAATTTTAGGATCCTTTTAGAAAGGTTTTCTATAAGTTTCCACAGTGTTATGATATTCTCATAGAATCTGTCATTTCAGTACCTTTGGCGCTTTGATATTCGTTTGCGATTTCAACGGTACATTCCTCAACAACATAAAACCTATCAATAATATTTAGTTCACCCGAGCCTAATGCTCCGTTGGAGCTGATACGATGGTAGCTTCTGTTGTCCGTCGGTTGTCGTCCGTTGTCCACATTTTTAAACTGGAAAATTTTTCTAGCCGACCAAGTTTCCTTGATGGGTGATTGCTTGCATATGCATTTCAGAACTTTAGTTGCTATGGCAACTGATAGTACCCATAGACTTACTATCAGAAGATGCTTGTGAACAGCGTAGATTCTTCATTTTTTCAGGATCTTCATGAAACCTGCAGTTAACAATACAATGACATGCATAAAATCTCAGACGAGTTCGAAAATGGGTCGGATCAGATCACCAATAGCAGAGTTACTTCTCCTTGATTTTCAAAATGGCCGTTATTAACCATGTGAACAGTGAAGCTTCCACATTTTGTTAGATCTTCTTGAAACATGCAGACAACAATGACATGCATAAGATCGCGGACGTGTTCGAAAATGAATCAGATCGGACCAGGTCTATTAGAATTACATCCCCATGATAGTCAAAGTGGCCTTTCTCGACCTTGTGAACAGCATAACTTCTTCATTTCTTGTTGAATCTTCATGAAACGTGTGGGTAATATTAGCATAGATAAAATCGCAGAAGAATTCAAAAATGGATCAGACCGAACCAACGATGGCAGGGTTATGTTCCCATGATTGTCAAGATTGTCTGTGGACACTATACAGGCCAGGTTTTCTGCTTAAGCAGCTTCAAACATTTTTAGAGTGTTATCCTTGAAAATTGTCGGTCAATTAGAAACTGGGTCGTGTGGGGGTCAAGCCATAGGTAACTAGGTCAAATAATAGATAAAGCTTGTGAATATTTTCAGCCTAATCAACGTTTGACTTGCTCACGACGATGTTCTTGACAAAATCTGGGTCAAGTACAAAACTGGATTATTTGCGGTCAACGGTAGGTCACAATGTCAAATAATAGAAAAAAAACTTCGTGAACACCCTAGAGGTCATTTTAAACCTTATGAATTTCAAACCTGAGCTGAAGACTTCGGGGGAGTTTATAGGATGGCAGTGTTGTACGTTGTCATCTTTTGTTTCCGTCATTGTCCGTCTTCCACACTTTTCAGCTGAAATATCTTTGCAGCCTGCCAGCAGATCTCAACAGAATTTTATCTGTTGCATGTTGTTGATGCTTGCATATGCATTTTAGCTCAACTGAGCACAGAGTGCTTATGGTGAACTATTGTGATTTTCTGTCGTGTATCATCAATCAAAAATTTGCTTTAAATGCAAACTTCTCCTAAAATCTTGGGCTAATTTGATTCAACTTAACAGGAATGTTGCTTAGGAGGCACCCAACCAAAATAGATATATTGTTCCGCTCCAATGAACACGATGGCCACCAGAGCTAAAAATGGAAAACATCTTTAAACAACAGCTATAGCCTTAAGTTATTTTGTTTCAAACATCATAGGAATATTACTTTGGTGACCCTCTACCCAAATAGCTTAAATGGTTCTGCTCCGGTGAGCAAAATGGCCGCCAAAGCTAAAATTAGACAAATGTCAACAATTTGCTTTAAATACGATCTCCTCCTAAACACTTAGACCAATTTGATTCACACTTCGAGGGTATTTGCCGAGGTTACTCCCTACAAAAATAGCTAAAATGGTTTTGCTCCGGTGAACAAGATGACCACCAGAGCTAAAATAAAAATATCTGTAAATAACTGTTGTGTATTAGAAAATGTCAGTCTATAGTGCTAGGCGGAAATCAATATTTGCAGGCTGTAATATGTTTATTAGGCGGCGAGCACTGGAATAGACATTACGATGACACACTCGTGCGATATATAGTGTCCAGAATGGCTACTTTTCTGACGAAAATTTGTGATATTTTTCTTATTTATACTGCAAACATAGGATGTGGGTACTCGTTAGAACCGCCTCATTGAGGCGGTTCCAACGAGTACCCACAACCTATGTCTTGGATACCCCCGTAAACCCCAGTTTTCTCTATAAGGGGGTGTTCATTTCACGGGCTTGTTCACGTGATGAATAGTTCAATAAACACAGTAAAACATTACAATGGCGACAAAGATGGGATACGAACTCACGCTTCTTGTGTGGCGAGGCAGGCACATATACACGCCTACGGAACGATAGAATGCGTGACCATTGGTTAAGAACGTGAAGCAATTAGAGCGACATCCGGTTAGGAATTAGATCGCTAAAAAAAGGTAAAGAAACTGTGCAGTTTCTGTGTTTCATAAGTTATATAATTTTTACGAGGAAGTTATTTAAAAAACGGGGAATTACATTCAGGAGCCCATTGATATCGGCATCTTTGGAGTAAATACCAAATCTCGTACTTCACACATTTTGGCTAAATTTAGTTTCTCTTGCTGAAGGTGAACTCAAGCCTTAGAAAACGAGTGGTTTTTCGAGGTGTTTGTTGCCTTTTATTTATTACTCCGTTTTGCTACAAGTTCAGCGTATTAACATGCACACACAATAAACATATATGGTTAAATGTGTTGTGGATATTTTGCTTGTCAATGCAGCACTAGCGAGAAATCACCACGGAAAAGGTCGAAAATGGTTGGTTACGCATTAGATCTATAGAAATGATAATAGAACTTGCAACTATAAAGCGGATCTGTTTTCATCTCCACGGCCCCAAAATCACCCGCACCTTGTTCTACGGAACCATTTTAGCCAACCTGATAAGCAGTGCGCTATTGATTCGATAATGACATAGTATTTTATGGAAACATTTTCAGTCTCCAGAATCCTAGTACCGAATGATTTTCACGGACTTTTACGCTGTGTTTGTTTTATCAATGGTCCGGTAATTGACTGAAATGAAATAAAACAGGTTTTGGAGTTCTAATTTCTGCGAAGAACTCCTCATCTGCCAAAATTTGCTGGTTAAGCATTAGATCGTCTGGTTGAGCATTCGATAACCAGAGGAGAAAATCAAACCAGTTGCTGCCTAAGTAAATGCCAGCAGCTTACTACAATAAAAGGTGGTCTACATATGATTTCTGAATTGTGTTAAAATCACCAGAGAAAGAAAGCTGTGATGAAAAATACTTTTCTGGACAAGACCATTAAATGTCTGGGTATCATGCTTATCTGACCGAATGACGCGCCGATTCATAAATAAGAGGTCATTACTTGCTTTTGTAGAAAAGAAAATGGCCAGCTTACGCTTTGTAATGGCGATTAAATCTATATCCGGATGGGACGGCCATTAATGAACCGTCTCATCCGAGAATCAAAGCTGTTCGCCATCCTGTAAATGAATTTGACTAAATCCCCTATTAACAAGAATTGCCCAAAATAAAAAAAATGGAGAGAGCCCGTTTAAGAAACTCAGACGTGAAAGGCTAAGGGTAAGATCGTTAACACTGCAGATACGAAAGCCCATTTGGCTTATGTAGGAGAAAATAAAATACCGTAAAGGCGTAGTAACGCGACACAAAAGACGTAATAACGCAACAAATGCGTAGAAACGCAAAACAAAAGACGCAGTAACGCCAATCAGAAGGCGAAGCTACGCAAAAAGGCGTAGTAACGCAAAAACAAGGCGTAGTAACGCGAAAAAGTGCATACTAATGCAAAAGAAAGACGTAGTAACGCAAAAGAAAGGCGCAGTGATGCGAATCAAAGGCGTTTTTACGCGAATCAAAAGGCGTAGTGTTACGAGCCAGGCGTAGCAGAAAGAAAAAGCAAACAAGCCTTTTGGAAAAATTTAACAAAATTTATTTACAAGTTAACTTTAACCTGTAGAAGTAAGAAAATTAAATGTACTTAGCTCTGTTATGAAATATCCTGAATGAATCTATTTTCCTTGATCCCACAGAATTCACAGTCCAAAATGAAAAGTAATATCCTTTAACAATCCAACACAGAATTTAAAAATAACTTTTCTTAAATGCCCAAACATCAAACTCCAAAGTCTGACTCAATGAGAAAAATCAAGCTCTTTTATAGACCCTAAGATTTCTCTAGAACATTCCAGAGGGCTGTGGAATAAGATGAGGTAATTTTCTAAAAATAATGCAACCCAGAACTTTCTGGAAGGTTCTGAAGTACTTTTCCTTGTAAACATGTTGTTTACAAAAATGAAATTAATCTGTGACTCAGTTTTCTAGAATCTTCTATAAGAAGATTAACAAGATATTTATAGCACTATTAGGTCACAGTGGTGTGCCAGTGGGAATCAGAAAAATAAATTCTTATGCATAACACTCCCCCTCTTCGAGGAAAAGAAAGATTTAGGTAATAAAGCTTTCTTTTGCTTTAAGAATAATAAAATATTGAGCATAGCATATAAAATTACATGTATCTACAATCCACTTTAGTAGGAAAGAAAAACACAACTCCTGACACTGCTCAAGCTCTTGAAAGGGCATCAGGGATAATGTTATCTCTCCCTCTGATATGTCTTATGTCTAAATTATACTCTTGTAGCATAAGACTCCACCTGAGCAACCGCTGATTTTTGTTTTTCATTTTATGTATGAAAGTCAGTGGATTGTGATCACTGAAAACAACAATCGGTGCAGTAGTAGGGGTAAGATAAACTTCGAAATGTTGCAGACTGATTCTTGCTCTGCATCTGTCTATGTTCGAGAATTAATCCTTCTAAGAGTCTATAAACATTTTTGTCCTTTCTTGTTCTGGTATAAGAATACTAGGAGAACTCCATTCCAGTCATTGTCCAGCAAATACTGAATTTCTTCTTTAAGATTTTTCTGTTTTATAGGATTCATCCTGTATAGGTGTTGTTTTACTGGTTTGGAACCATTTATGTCCACATCGTGAAATATTTTGTCTGTCCGTGTTGGAATGTCAGGAAATAAGTGTTCATATTCAAAAATCAGCTGTTTCAGTTCATTCCGCTGATTTGGCTCTAGATGTGACAGTTTCTGGTCAAGATTCCGTAGAATGTCAGAATTCTGAAGTTTTGATGATGTGGGATCCCACTTCACTGAATTAATATCCTCACAGTCATTGTCACATGAATTAAGTGGAACAGAGCTAACTAGATTGACTGATGTTAAAGATGTATTGTCCCTATCTATGTATTCCTTAAGCATGTTAATATGACATAGCTGCTTTAGCTTGCGCCTCCCAGGAGTGTTTATTATGTAATTTACGTCACTGATCTTTTTGTCTACAGTGTATGGACCATAATACCTGGCCTGCAACGATTTTCCTGGAATAGGCAAAAGAGCTAGTACCTTATCACCTGGTTTAAAATTCCTTTCTTTTGTCCCTATGTCATATAGCTGTTTCATTTTCCTTTGGGCTGACTGAAGATTGGTCCGAGCAGCCTCACAAGCTTTTGAAAGTCTAGTTTTGAAATCAGACACATACTGAAGTAAATTCAGGGAGGTGTCATCATTGGAGAGAAATTTCTCTTTGAGAAGTTTCAAGGGACCACGAACAGTATGACCAAATACTAATTCAAATGGACTGAAGCCAAGAGATTCTTGCACAGATTCTCTAACAGCAAATAAAAGGAGATGGATGCCTTCATCCCAATCCTTCTCTGTGTCAAAGCAATATGATCTTATCATGTTTTTCAATGTTTGATGGGATCTTTCAAGGGCGCCTTGACTTTCAGGATGATAGGCTGATGACTTATACTGTACAATGCCAAGTTCATGCATTACTTGTTGAAATATTCCAGACATAAAATTTGAGCCTTGGTCTGACTGAATAGATTTAGGAAGCCCAACAAATGTGAAAAACTTCACTAAGGCCTTGACGATTGTCTTAGTTTTGATATTTCTTAAAGGAATGGCTTCAGGAAAACGTGTGGAAGCACACATAATGGTCAAAAGATATTCACAGCCGGACTTAGTTCTGGGCAAGGGACCCACACAGTCTATAATTATTCGACTGAAAGGTTCATCAAAAGCAGGTATAGGCTGCAAATGAGCCTTAGGTATAGTCTGATTGGGTTTTCCTACCATTTGGCATGTATGGCAGGACCTACAATGCTGAGAAACATCTGATTTTAACCCAGGCCAGTAAAAATGATTAAGAATCTTGTGATAGGTTTTATTTACACCTAAATGTCCTGACATGGGAGTTTCATGTGCCAAGTTTAATATTTGGGAACGGTAAACCCGTGGAACCACTATCTGGTGGTTGACAGTCCACTCGTCCTCTGCTGAGACGTCTGGTGGGCGCCATTTTCTCATAAGAATGTCATTTTTGACATAATAACAGACTGGGACCTGAGATACTTCCTGCTCATCTAAGGCCCTTTCAAATAAAGGCGAAATTTCAGGATCCTTATGCTGTTCTATAGCAAGTTGAGACCCAGACATTATGTCATGGCCTAGATCTAAAGATGAGTTATTCTCATGAAAATCTGTCTGCTTATCAGGCAGGCTTGAAGACAGAGACCTTGTTATCTCGTCATTAAAAGACTGACCCAAAAAGGTATCAGTTAAATCAAAATCCTGTTTCCCATCAGTTTGCTTGGCCTTACGTGCCATAGCCCTTGTGACTGCACAGGACGGATAAAGATCAGGAATTTCCTGCTCAATGGGATCAGGTGGTTGATCAGTGCAAGGATTAGCAGTCAAAAGTGGGTTTACCACAACCTTATCTCCAGCTAAGTCATTGCCTAGCAACAAATGAACACCTTTAAAAGGTAAAGAAGGTCTAATACCAACAGCCACTGAACCGGATACCAAGTCTGATGACAAATAAACGTTATGAAGCGGAACATTAACAAATCCACATTCCACACCCTGAATAAGGACACTTTGGCCCAAAGAAGTCTTCTCAGAAAAAGGCAGAGTATCTGCAAGAATAAGAGATTGAGAAGCTCCGGTATCTCGTAAGATTTTAATAGGGGTTGGATGGGCATAACTGTCACCATTTAGTGACACAAAACCATCTGATAAGAATGGTTCATAAATCTCCATAACTGAATCAGTCTCAGATAATTTGATATCAGAAAGAGTTTCCTCCCTTACACAAGACTGTGGTTTTGGCCTTATAGAAGTCAAGCCTGTAGGCTTAAGTTCCTCTTGTCTTTCTCTTTCTTTCCTTCGCTTTAATTTTAAACACTCAGAGATCAAATGACCTGTATTTTTACAATAATAACAAACTACTTGAGATTGAGATAAGGGATTCTGGTCTTTGTTTTCACCAGAAGGTTTGGAAAAATTCTGACTTCTGTTTTCACCAGAAGGTTTGGAAGGATTCTGGCTTTTATTTTCACCAGAAAGTTTGGGCATATTACTAGATGTATGGCTATAACTACCAGAAGGATTACTGGGATAGAATCTTGGACCTGTCTGTGGATTATAAGGTTTTCGAGGATAAGGCCTGTTCACAAATGAGACTTTATGAGTCAAAGCATAATCATCTGCCAAACGAGAAGCTTCCTCCAAAGTTTCAACCTGTCTCTCATCGAGAAAAGATTTAATGTCTGAATTTATGCACCGTTTGAACTCTTCAACAAGGACAAGTTGTCTAAGTTTGTCATGATCAGAGCCTACTTTTTTAGAAGAACACCACCTATCAAATAGCTGTTCTTTGGTTCGAGCAAATTCTACATGGGTCTGGGAAATTTCTTTTTTACAGTTCCTAAATTTCTGCCTGTAAGCCTCAGGGACCAACTCATATGCCTTAAGAATAAGCTCCTTGACCAGATCATAGTCTGAGCTTTGCTCGACAGTCAGCTGAGTGTAAATGTCTCGAGCCTTTCCAACAACAACGCTTTGCAAAAGTAAGGTCCAATGCTCTTTTGGCCATTTTAAATTTTCTGCAACTTTTTCAAAATGCAAAAAATACTTATCTACCTCTTTTTCCTGAAATGGGGGAACTAACCTGATATGCTTTGTGGCATCAAAGTAACTACCAGAGTCAAAAACAGGGGTAGGTTTCACCCTATCTTGACCCTGGAGTTCCAGTTCCTTCATCTTTAATTGAAAATGCCATTTTTCTCTTTCTATTTCAATTCGCTCTTCTTTTTCTAATTTTTTTTTCTGTAAGCGTTCCTCCATTTCTCTTTTTTCCCTCTCCATTTCTCTTTGTTTTTCCTTCTCTCTTTCTTCCATTTCTAATCTTTCCATCTGCATTTGTCTCTGCATTTCTCTTTCTTTTTCCTTCTCTCTTTCTTCCATTTCTCTTTGCTTTTCCTTCTCTCTTTCTTCCATTTCTAATCTGAACTTCTCTAATTCAATTTGCCTTCCTATTTCAATTTGTCTCATTTGTAATTCAGTATGTGAAACCATAATGAGAGACAAAGCAGATGGATCGAAAAGTTCTTCATCAACAAAAAACTGCACCAAAATATTCTTAATTTCATGCTTCTTCATGCTTGTTTTGACAGCAGTGACCCCATAATGGGAAGCAATTTCTAGCAAATCTGTCCTTTTGGCCAGATTAAACAACTCCTGAGTAGGCTGAGCCAAAAAGCTTCTCAAATCAAACGACATGTTTGCTTTTTGTTTGTTTTATAAAGTATTTATGGAAATACAGATTGAGGTTAATTTGACAAAGTTTTTTTTTTTTTTTTTTTTTTTGAAATGACAAGCCCGACGAGAATTTCACATAGAATGACAAGTACTATTTCACCTGAAATGACAGTTCACATGAAATGACAATCCCCTATATGCCTATAGGGAAATACCAATCCTGTGAAGCAACTGCAAAGTCTATTTGATAAGAAATGACAATTACCTGCGTCACATGAAATGTCGGTTTTAAAATGCTTAAAATGGTTTTATCCCGGACGAGCCCCCAATTTCTGTTACGAGCCAGGCGTAGCAGAAAGAAAAAGCAAACAAGCCTTTTGGAAAAATTTAACAAAATTTATTTACAAGTTAACTTTAACCTGTAGAAGTAAGAAAATTAAATGTACTTAGCTCTGTTATGAAATATCCTGAATGAATCTATTTTCCTTGATCCCACAGAATTCACAGTCCAAAATGAAAAGTAATATCCTTTAACATCCAACACAGAATTTAAAAATAACTTTTCTTAAATGCCCAAACATCAAACTCCAAAGTCTGACTCAATGAGAAAAATCAAGCTCTTTTATAGACCCTAAGATTTCTCTAGAACATTCCAGAGGGCTGTGGAATAAGATGAGGTAATTTTCTAAAAATAATGCAACCCAGAACTTTCTGGAAGGTTCTGAAGTACTTTTCCTTGTAAACATGTTGTTTACAAAAATGAAATTAATCTGTGACTCAGTTTTCTAGAATCTTCTATAAGAAGATTAACAAGATATTTATAGCACTATTAGGTCACAGTGGTGTGCCAGTGGGAATCAGAAAAATAAATTCTTATGCATAACAGTAGTAATGCGAAAAAAGGCATAGCAACGCAAAAGAAAGGCGTATTTGTTTTAGCTCGCCTCTGCAAAGCAAATAGGTAGCCGGAATATCCTACTCCTGGAACTGCGCATGCCCCCAAAATATATGTCTGTATCATGATCGATAACCCAGATCGGAGATCCCGTGAGTTCTATGCTAACTGTCAAAACGATAAGATAAAGATATTGTCTAAAACCAACTTCTTATTAATACAAACAGCGCAAGAATGACACACCATGTATTCTACTCCTGGAACTGCGCATGCCCCCAAAATATATGTCTGTATCATGATCGATAACCCAGATCGGAGATCCCGTGAGTTCTATGCTAACTGTCAAAACGATAAGATAAAGATATTGTCTAAAACCAACTTCTTATTAATACAAACAGCGCAAGAATGACACACCATGTTTTCTTAATCATGTTAATCAAGACGAACTAGAATCCATTTGTAAAATTTATAAATTTTGAGTAAACAGGAGGACAGGTGCGTTCATTAAATAAATTGAGAGAAGTAAGTAAGTAAGTCAGTCAGTCAGTCAGTAAGTAAGTAAGTAAGGACTTTATTTAGTGAGGGTAGCAACATTTAGCACATACAAAAATACATGTAATAGCTAATCTTCCAGGAGGCCCTCAGCTTATCTTCCATGATCTAATCTTCCTTCTTAATAAAACATACACGCTATAACATTTTGTTTCATCGGCAGTGTCATTTTTAGATATGAGGAAAAAATATAGATATAATAAATTGATAGAACATATAAGTTATAATATTTTCTTCCATCTGCAGTATCATGTTTAGATATGAGGAACGTTTGAAACCGTTTTGAATATGGAGCAATATTTTCTCACGGATGTATCTAGGCAGTGATTAGGCAGTTTACATTAAGCCAAAAGTCCAGTTTTTTGTTCACTATCGACCGACTATTGATAATATTGTATTTAGTACTAAAAAGGTTGTAGACATTTGTTTTCTCCACATCATTTTGTTTCTTTGAATAATCATTACGAAAACACGCCTATACAAATACAATGTAACCTTTATCGTCAAAAAAAAAAAAAAAAAGAAAGTTTTAAGATGAAAAATTGTGATATTTTTCTCATTTCTGCACAAAATATAATGTGATTTAAAAAAAACAACAACAAAGGACTGGAGGGTCTATTGCCTCCGAGTGTAGGTAGGAGAAATAGTCTTAAACTGTTTCATTAATCTCTTAAATTCCAGTGTCCAATCAAATAGTGTACATCTTCACCAGACGCCGGATTCTGCAGCGTCTGATCAGGGTCTACACTCTTTGCCAAGCCTATCCTATGTTTCCAAGATAACCATCTTTAGTTTTTCACAACAGTCTGACCTCACTGCGACTATTTTTATTCTAATAGTTTTCCCGACAAGTCAGTGATATTCACGTGCACTTAAGCATAGAACAGCTTTTCTTCTGAGCACCTTTGGGTCGATTGACAAACAATTCCCAGTGGAGTTCTTTTCACTAACTGTTACAAGGCGGTTCTTCTTTGGCGATTTAGTTATGTTATTGTTTGTCACTGATTGTATGTATCGCATTTTGGATAGCCAGCTGGTATTGATTCCTGATCATTGCTTTACTTCTACTTTTATAAGCACCAAGTTTATAATCATGGGTGTCTTATGTTCAACCTGGCTCTCTAATGCTTGACCATAGAAACACGATATAGATTTAATCGCCATTAAAAAGCGTAAGCTGGCCATTTTGTTTTCTACAAAAGCAAGTAATGACCTCTTATTTATGAATCTGTGCGTCATTCGGTCAGATAAGCATGATACCCAGACATTTAATGGTCTTGTCCAGAAAAGTATTTTTCATCACGGCTTTCTTTCTCTGGTGATTTTAACATAATTTAGAAATCATATGTAGATCACCTTTTATTGTAGTAAGCTGCTGGCATTTACTTAGGCAGCAACTGGTGAGATTTTCTCCTCTCTGGCTATCGAATGCTCAACCAGACGATCTAATGCTTAACCAGCAAATTTTTGCAGATGAGGAGTTCTTCGCAGAAATTAGAACTCCAAAACCTGTTTTATTTCATTTCAGTCAATTACCGGACCATTGATAAAACAAACACAGCGTAAAAGTCCGTGAAAATCATTCGGAACTAGGATTCTGGAGACTGAAAATGTTTCCATAAAATACTATGTCATTATCGAATCAATAGCGCACTGCTTATCAGGTTGGCTAAAAATGGTTCCGTAGAACAAGGTGCGGGTGATTCTGGGGCCGTGGAGATGAAAACAGATCCGCTTTATAGTTGCAAGTTCTATTATCATTTCTATAGATCTAATGCGTAACCAACCATTTTCGACCTTTTCCGTGGTGATTTCTCGCTAGTGCTGCATTGACATGCAAAATATCCACAACACATTTAACCATATATGTTTATTGTGTGTGCATGTTAATACGCTGAACTTGTAGCAAAACGGAGTAATAAATAAAAGGCAACAAACACCTCGAAAAACCACTCGTTTTCTAAGGCTTGAGTTCACCTTCAGCAGGAGAAACTAAATTTAGCCAAAATGTGTGAAGTACGGGATTTGGTATTTACTCCAAAGATGCCGATATCAATGGGCTCCTGAATGTAATTCCCCGTTTTTTAAATAACTTCCTCGTAAAAATTATATAACTTATGAAACACAGAAACTGCACGGTTTATTTACCTTTTTTAGCGATCTAATTCCTAACCGGATGTCGCTCTAATTGCTTCACGTTCTTAACCAATGGTTACGCATTCTATCGTTCCGTAGGCGTGATATAATAACAGCATCAAATATCCCAGCACTCACATGACGTAATTGTGACGTCACACGTACGTCGGGGTGTCATAACGTTTATGCAACGTCACGTCCACGTTGGTGTAACGTCGAGACGTTGCACCGACGTTGATATGACGTTGCTCTACGTGTGCCTCCTGGACTATGTCAGAGACAGTGTATTTTTCATAATTTCTCAAAACAAGAACTATGTTAAACAGTCTAGAAATAATTAAAAATAACTGTTAAAATAATTGGCTTGGCAGTTCAGTCGAATGCCGAGATCAAACCACGACTGTTTTCATGAACTTTATTAAAGATAACAAAGCAATAACAGGTGTTTTTTCATTAAGAATAAGAATATGTGTCTATTGTGTATATAAATACATGTATTGTATTCGACCATTTTTTAAAAAAAAAAAAAAAAAAACATTAGCTGACCCGCTATCGAAATAGCTAAAACATCTGCTCCGATGAACAAAATGGCTGCCAGCGCTAACAACAACTTCTCCTGAAACAATTCAAACTTCATAGGATTTCTACTTTGGTAGCTCTCTATCAAAAGGACTAATACGGTTTTGCTTTGATGAGCAAAATGGCTGCCAGAGCTAAAACAAAAATAGAAAAAAATGATAACAACTTGTTTTAAAAATGCGAACATAGGACCGTCACCCTACCAAAATAAACTAAAAATGGTGTTTGTGAAACACTATGCCCCCAACCATATGCTTGTCCCTAAATGGGACAGTAAACGGTACCTCATGATCATTTGCATTAAAAAGGGGCATAACTCCGTTAAATGTTTTCGGAAATTCGTCAAAAGTTAATCAGGTCATCTACACCTTAGACCCAAATTGTCTACTAAATATCATGAGCCTAGTTCAAGCGGTTCTTCAGATATTTTGCTCACAAGGTTTACCCATAGCCACAATGCGTAAGTGCGAAAAAGAGCGTAACTCCATTAAATATGTTCTGAATTTCATCAAAAGTTCATCAGGTCAGCTATACCTTCGATCCAAACTGTCTACTAAATATCATGAGACTAGCTCAAGCGGTTCTTCAGATACTTTGTTCACAAGTTTTCCCCATAGCCGCACTCGTAAGTGCGAAAAGGCACGTTACCCCGTTAAATATTTTCGGGATTTCGTCAAAAGTTAATCAGGTCATCTACACCTTAGACCCAAACTATTTACTAAATATCATGAGCCTAGCTCAAGTGGTTCTCCAGATATCTTCCTCGCAAGGTTTCCCCATAGCCACAATGCATAAGTCCAAAAAGGGGCGTAAACTATGTTCTAGAAAGGGTTATCTTTTGGAAGCAAGGATTACACCACAGAGCCGAAATATGGAGTGTACATATTTTCTGGGCCAGACTAGCTAGTTTCAGCCAATTAGGCCTCATCAGTGACCCTCAAGTATTTTCGAAATTTTATAATTGGATTCAATGATCCCAAAGGACAAGAAAATACTCGTATAAACTACACTGTAACTCTGCAAAGACAATTGCGGCGAAAAAAAAAAAAATAAAATACGTGTCCGCTTATTTTTCATGCACATTCCATATATGAAACCACCGGCCCCGATAGCTCAGTTGGTAGAGTGTCCGCTCCGGGGAACGGGAGGTCACGGGTTCGATCCCGGGCCGCGACATACCAAAGTCGTTAAAAATGGTACTAGCTGCTCCTCGTTTGGCACTCAGATTTACGGGGTAGAGCTAGGACTGGTCGACCTAGTGTCAGGATAATATGACTGGGTATGGTATCATGTAATAGGTCTGGGACATGATACTTCAGTGAGGCAGCACTATAAAAGTGAGCATTGAGCTCCCTGTCGCAACCAGACACCGTCGTGATATGACTGAAAAATTGTTGAAAGCGACGTTAAACACACACATACCTAGTTCAAACCATTCTTGAGTTTCCTACATAGTGAAAGCGTATCGGACAGACAGACAGACAGACAGACAGACAGACAGACAGACAGACAAGACAGAACCAATATGCCCCATCAACTTCTTCGAAGTTGGGGGCATAATAAAAACCTTCCGCTAAGATGACCAAGATGATGGTCAGAGCTAAAATATATTTTTTAACGACAACTCTTTCTGTACCCAGTTTCAATAAAACGCCAGTTTCAATCAAACTTCACAGAAATGTTGAACAGGCGTCCTCTTTTTTTCTACCAAAATCTACCAAAACTAGTAGTCCGGCAGAAGTTTCACTGAACCTGGATTTGCGGTGTATACAAAATGTTTTGATATATTTTGAAATCAGAGACCTTCTACATTAAAAAACTGCTTGATGCTATCTTGTCACCCTTGTGCATTACCAAGAAATCAAGATGGCGTCCAAGATTGACGAAAAAATTAGAAAGATTCAAAATATGTACTTAATACACGAGTTGCAAATATGTTTGAACTGCAAACCTACATAAGACATTAAATATATATATTTTTTTTTTGGCCATTTTGGATATTTCTTTCTGAGTGATTTATATTTCGACGTTCTGTGTTGTTGTTTATTTTACAAAATATTAAGTACCCCACAAAATCTTCATTCTCACCATCAGTTGTTTAGTTGGTTTGTTTTCCAATTGACATTTTTGTCTAACCATTATATCTATTAAAAGACACACATTTCAAAAACATTTGGTCAAACATTTTCAGAAGATGAAGTATGTTTTCAATGTTGACATTCATATAAGACCTATTTTCATTTAATAAAACTACAACTGTTTTGGATAAATGCATTGTCTCACCTTTTCCCGATTCAACTTTAACATTGCCATAAAATAGGTAAAGGCCAACCCAAGCTCATCATTTATATAACTTGTGTAAAGTTCAAGTCCCTATTGCTATCTGACAAGTTTCAAGGTTATTTGACTTATGGTTCCCGATAAAGAGATTTTAAAATGGTTTTTACCTTATATAGGCATGGCGACCATCTGGGTCATGTGACCAGGACGAATTGTATAAGCTTTAGTTCCCGAGATGCATAGCTCCTCTATGTAAAATATAACTTCAATTGGCCGAGTGGATGTTTGAATTCTGATGGCCATTAGAAACTTGAAACCGTTAGCCAAGGTCAATGAATGACCTTGGCCTTTGACATTAATAGAGGTCCATATAAAACCTATTTTCTTTTGAAAAACTACAATTGTATTGTATAAAAGTACTCTTCCCCCTTTTCCCATTCACACTCCTTAGGAACCAAATTTGACCTTGCCGTAAAGTAGGTCAAGTTCAACCAAGGGATATTGTTTTTATCACTTTTGTAGGACTCGAGTCCCTTTTGTTGCTTACCAAGTTTCACGGTCATATAATTTATGGTTCTGAAGAAAAAAGATTATAAAGATTTTTACCTTATATGGGCACTCACATGACCAGAACCGATTATATAAACTTTAGTTCAGGTGAGGTTTAGTTTTCTATAGAAATATTACTTCAATTAGTCGTGTGGTTTCTGAGGAGATGTCTGAAATTCTGATGGTCATTCAGTCCTTGTAACCCTGAACGAATGTCACTGGATGACCTTGGCCTTTCCTTTGACATTCATAGGGGTTCATATAAGACCTATTTTCTTTTCGTAGCTACAGTTGTGTTAGATAAAAGCACTATGCTACCCTTTTTCCCCCATTCAAATGCCTTAGGGATCAAAGTTGACCTTGTCGTACATGTAAAACAGGACAAGGTCAACCGAGGGTCATCATTTATATAACCTTTGTAGAGCTCGGGTCCGTTTGGTGTCTGCCAAGTTTCAAGGTCATCTTACTTATGGTACTGGAGAAAAAATCTTTTCAGGTTTATACCATGCATGAGTGGCAGCCATTTTGGTCATGTGAACCGGACCATTCCAACAAAATTCTTGTTCCTCACTTCCCCCGACGGTATCATCAGCTCAGTATCAGTTCCTTAGTGCTGACGTTGATACTGCGGTGTTGATCAAGTACTAATTTAAATAACTATATTATATCATTAAATTTTGCAGTATAAAATTCTTATTTTTCTAAAACTAAGACAGAATTGTCAGGTGAGACATGTCTTAGCAGATTTGGTTGCCCCCTTTTGTTATAATTTCAATTTTTGCAAGTCTCGATTCTTTGGACATCTCCTTCCTGATGCCCGGGACTTCCGTGGAGTGTCTGCTGATGTTGGCTCGGTGGGAGACGCCTATAAATCCTGGGGTAGGCGTCTCTTGCCTGATGCCTCCAGTTGACCTGCCTCATGAGCGTCGGTGTGTGTGTTGGTGTGCAGTGTTTGCCGGGCCTTGTCAACCATCCATTTCGGTTTCAGAACTTTGGAGTTTATTTACACTGATGAAGATTAAATACCAGAAAGGCATCTGTGTCACTAAATTTGGTATAGTTACGCCTTAATTTCCTGAAAGCTGCACATCAAATTTAATAGAAACTGATTAAGAATTTTCAGAAAATGAAGAATGTTTAAGATGTTGAGGGACAAGTAACCCTAGTGACCTTGGCCATAATAGAAATGACATTGACCATTGACAGTCATATAAGACCTATTTGCATTTCATAAAACTACAATTCTTTTGGATAAATGCATTGTCTGTTCCTAATACATAAGCCTAAGGGACCATATTTGAAATTGCCATACAACCAAAGCTTATCAAATATATTATTTGGTGTAAGGCCAAAGTCCCGTTTGCTATTTGACAAGGTTGAAGGTCATCTGACTTATCGTTCCCGTATATTGTACCAAAAGGGTCAAAATGACCGATACTGGTCTACCTGTAATATAGATATACAGGTACAACCGTAAATTTGCGGGTACACCCGTAAATTGGCAGGTACGCCCCTATTTCAAATGCGGGTGTACCCGTAAATTTGCAGGTACACCCGCATTTAGCGGTCTACCTGCATTTTACAAGTATACCTGCATTTTACGGGTACACCCCTATATTAACAGGAGTCCTCGGTTGCATGGGGGCGGGGGGGATACAAAACCCACACATGCTTATATAGTGGTTACATGAGCACTGCTTCTACCCCTTATAGACCCTACCCTACATGACTTGGACTAGAGGCGGTTGAGCCGAAGCGGGGCGCTGTGGTTGCGGCTCATTTGCTTTGCACTTATGAGTGCTCCGCCGACGTAACACATCGGCGATAGACAAGTCTAAACCTAGGCTTATGTAACCCTAACCCTAGCCCTAACCCTAACCCTAACTCCAATATACACAAATCATAATTTCTCTTGCAGGTACACGGGGATCCTTGACGGGGAACTCCACCATACCTCGTGTAGGACATCTACCGAGAAGTCATCAGCCGGGTGCCCAGAAGGGTGCCTCGTTGAGGCCCCCTTAGGGACACCCTCCTGATGTTATCCGGAAATATGCGAAGCGAAGGCAACATGGCTGTCAGAACGGAGCATACATTTCTGGAATAGGTCAAGTACAGAACAATTCACTAGGCGGGGCAACTGTAAAGACCAAATTTGATAGGGATTTGGATACAGGAAGACCCTTAAAAAGCCTTTTAGACCGACCTTTCAAAATAAAATAAAAGCTAAATTGCACAATGGCTGGCTAGCCGCATACTCGCCTTTGCCAAACCACACAACTTTTCACCACTAAGAAGACACGCCTATGCGTAAACATTATAAGCCTAACAATATTGATCCTGAACAAAAGAGGGCTACAGCACTACCATGCACACTCAGAACTAATCCATACTGCATTACAACATATATATCTACTATGGTATCTTCCTTCACGTAGGATGAGATAATAATATGCAAACATGGCGGTCCGGTCCCAATTGACCCACTTAAGATTTTATAAGAACACGACATCCTACGTCGATGAAAGCATCACCTTTTCATAAACTAAGAAAGCTAAAAAAGCAAAAGAGGATTGACCTGCTTTGGCATCCTCCGCGATAGAAGTCACTCACTGCACACTGATTGGCTGGATTAACTACAAACTAAGAGAAAAGCAACAACCAAAACACCAAAACATGACATCCCAATACAGCGCAGCTATGGGCCAGTAGTACACTATACTACCAAGATTACCCTCGTAGAGACCTGGGGGTGGAGACAAGACATAGGCGTGTTTTCAGGGTGGTAGAGCATGGGTACTAGGACATTTCGCAATAGCGGAAATTGGCTGGCCTAATAGTAACCCTTCCTGGCTCACTTTTGGCCGCCGTTCAAAATTCAAAATTACATGCATTATCACCCTTTAACAAGCACCGTGCCGACAGGCGTTTTCTCTACCATGACAGGGGTGGAGGTAGAGTCTAATGGAAGCCAAAACGATAATGCATGAGAAGCTTTTTTCCTCGGTCAGATAAAGGGCTGTGTACTGACACATTTTGCAGACGGAATTGGCAACGTGTCACCACATTCTAGAGCCCGACCATTGGTCTGCATTTGCATTCAAAATTCGAACCCCGCCAGAGGACTGCTCATTTTACAGGACAAACGCTTAACATTGGGTGCGATCTGTGCCTACATGGTATCTTGAGCGGGGAATGGGAGAGGTAGGATTGACGAAAGAAGTCACCTAACTCCCAATCGGCTAGCTGATAACTGTCAAGCAGACAGGAGTCAGCATATTGGCAGCCTAGGGAAAAGAGCAGTACCTACAACTAATCCCAGTTGGCGAACTGGGAGTAGCCCCTATGTGCCCTTGGCGCCCGGTTACCATAAAACAACAGTCAGTCAGGCATTTTACGGGTAGACCTGCATTTTAAGGGTACACCCCTAATTTTATAGGTATACCCGCATTTTAAGATACGGGTGCACCCGTAAATTTAGGGGTGAACTCGCAAATATAGGGGTGTACCTGTAAAATGCAGGTATACTTGCAAATAGAGGTACGAGCCGTAAAATGCAGGTATACTTGTAAAATGCAGGTAGACCGCTAAATGCGGGTCTACCTGCAAATTTACGGGTACACCCGCATTTGAAATAGGGGTGTACCTGCAAATTTACGGGTGTACCAGCACATTTACGGGTGTACCTGTATATCTAAATTACAGGTAGACCGGTATCGGTCATTTTGACCCTTTTGGTACAGAGAGATGTTAATCGACCCCAAAATACTAAGCACAGAAGCTATTCGTTGTTGATGTCGACGAGGCTGTCACTAATTGGTTGGAAATCCAGGTGATGGCAGTTTTATAGAAAATAATGTCGCTTTTCTTATCTCCCTGACGCCATAGTGTTGCGTTAAAGGGTGCTGCGTATGAGGTTGGATTTGACTCGTGTTGGGTTTGGCAAACAGTGAAGACCCAAATCAGACGCTGCTTTCAAAAAAGAATTGAAGGCTTAAATGAACTAATCTAAGTCCCCATTGAGGATGTTTTCTTTGTTGTTTACGCTCAGACACAATCGACCCACCAGCACTCTCGGTGCTTTATTTCAATTGGGCGACAGGGCTTGAGCTGTCATTTCACCTCAATGTCGGGCAAAAATCCCACAAAATTGGAAACAACGTCTCTAAAATGTCCTATACAGTGCTGACGGGGACGTTAAACCTCAGCTCAAACAAAATGGTTTCCAAGTATTGTGTGTGTGTGTGTGTGTGTGTGTGTGTGTGTGTGTGTGTGTGTGTGTGTGTGTGTGTGTGTGTGTGTGTGTGAATTCGGGTTTAACGTCGCTTTCAACAATTTTTCAGTCATATCAAGACGGTGTCTGGTTGCGACAGGGAGCTCAATGCTCACTTTTATAGTGCTGCCTCACTGAAGTATCATGTCCCAGACACATTACATGATACCACACCCAGTCACATTATCCTGACACTGGGTCGACCAGTCCTAGCTCTACCCCGTAAATATGAGTGCCAAGCGAGGAGCAGCTAGTACCATTTTTAACGACTTTGGTATGTCGCGGCCCGGGATCGAACCCGTGACCTCCCGTTCCCCGGAGCGGACACTCTAGGTTTCCAAGTAGATGCGGCCAATGGACTATGTGAGAGTTGGGAGTTTGGTCGGTGTGAAAGTGCTGTGTTTGTTTGTTTGTTTGATTTTAGGTTTAACGTCCACATCAACACTGTATAGGATCTTTTGGAGACGTTGTTACCAATTTTGTCGGACTTTTACCCGACATTGAGATGAAACGACATTTCAAGCCCTGTCGCTCAATAAAACCAATAAGGTTTATAAGCATGCACGATCCGACTCGCACCGCTGTGCCATGACAGGCTTAGATCCTCTAAGCGGTTTACCAGTACTCGTGTGCGGGTCGGTTTCAGCTCTGCGTGGAAGCATCATGCAGCCCATATATTTCTTCAAGCCCCGACTGGCGGGGGCCGAAAGAGCTGTGTACATATAGCTTTTCAGTTTTACTGCTTTGGTTTCAGTAGGGCAAGGGCTGCAGGTGCGGGTGTGGGTGCGGGACGGGGGTCGTTTTATTTGTGTTTGGATTTTTTTCTTCGTCTACCTACAACACGCCTATATAATTTTGACCCCTCTATATAGTAAAACTCGGGTTTACAGGAGAACACCTTATTTTTCTAATTTCTGCTATAACATATAGATTGTGGGTACTCGTTAGAACCGCCTCGACGGGGCGGTTCTAACATGTACCCACAATCTATATGTTGAGTAGAAATAAGAAAAATATCACACTTTTTTCACCTTAAAATGTTCGATTTTAGGCGGTAAAATTTACAATGTATTTGTATAGGCGTATTTTCGTAATGGCCTTTTTCTGATGCCCTATCTCTTGGGGGACGGTTGCTTGAGGACCTAGACACTGGCCCACCGGCTTTTCTTTTCAGTTTTTGTCGGGGGCAACCTCACTAAGTAATGGTAAACCGTTTAAAGGGTCTAAGCCTGTCCAAACTACCTCCTTCCTGAGTTGTTGTCTGGACCGTAAAAGCACAACCATCACGAAAACACGCCTGTACAAATACATAGTTCTGCTCGGAACATGGAGTGTGTGTACTCGTTAGAACCGCCACGTTGAGGCGATTGCAACGGGTGTCCACGCGCTGTGTTTTGGGCGGTAGATTAATGTACGCCCTTATAAATCCCACTTTACTATATACAAAGTGGTTTTATAAAGTCACAACTATATTTGTAAGTTTTCGTGATGTATTCTACCATATACAATTCATGTGGACACATACTAAGGAGAAGAACAATATATGCTCTGCTTTCGTTCTGATCCCTTTCTGTGTTATCACACTTATTAACTTGTAAAGAATTGTACTGTATACATCTCCTGATGAAATATGTTTAAAACTAAATACATAGTAAATTTTACCGCCCCAAAACAGAATTTTTAAGATGAAAAAATTGTGATATTTTTCGTATTTTTGCTGAAAATATAGATTGTGAGTACACGATAAAACCGCCTCATCGAGGCGGTTCTAACGAGTAACCACAATCTATATTTTAGAGCAGAGTGAGTGTTTTAGTTTTACGTCTTACCAACAGCAAAGGTCATACGGAGAAAGTCTTGAGAAGCCCGGGATCGATCCCTGGTTTACAAATAGCATAACACCGCGGAGGCTTCTATTTTAGAGCAGAAATAAGAAAAGTAATGTTAACATGGATTATGAGACCTCTTTGGAAAATGCCCGTGTAAACCCTAGTTTTACTATAAAAAAGTGGGGTTCAAGGGGTTCAGAATTATATAGGCGTAATTTCGTGATGACAACTTGGAAGCCTCCGTGGTGTAGTGTTACGCTGCTCGCCTTGTAAACCAGGGATCGGAGTATCGATCCCGGACTTCTCCAGACTTTCGGATGAGTCTTTAAACCGAGGACCCGTCTCCGCATGACCTTAGCTGTTGGTGGGACGTAAAACTCAAACACTCATTCACTCATAATGACAACAACCTCATTGTGAGCATCAAACATAATGCATATCCCGCGAGATGTTTTAACGGTACATGTACCACGAGGCCACATTTTTACCCTATTGTTTGGTACAAGTTGAGTTGCCTGGGGCCCACGAAAGATGACGCCTTGTGCATTGCTTCCAGTCCACTGGTCAATGGTTGCATGATTTTGAGAATAATGATCGTTTGATCAAACCTGCCATGAATGGTAAAACATGCCATACGAGAAAGATACATGTAGATACTATTGATTGCAGAAAGATTTAGCAATTGAACTGACCCAAAACTGCACTTGAGCTGTCGTTTTTTTTTGTCACGTAGGCAAGTTATTTTTGGATGGAAAGTTAGAGCGTAATTATAGCCTATTTCATAATCTCCACGGCTGCGAACGTTGGTTTCGCATTCCCTATTTGTGGGTCATAAGCGTCGAACGGTTGATGATCAACGGCTCCGACTGAATATCAGTTTTTGAATTGAGGTTTTCACGTCCACGTCAGGACTACGTGTATTTAGGTCATTTTGAAGACGTTGCTTCCAATTTTGTTAGACTTTTACCCGACACCGAGATGAAATATCAAAGGGAGCGTGGTAGCTCAGTAGTACACCTGCCTAGAATGTGCGCGAAGGCGTTTGGCAGTATAGAGAGAAATACAAAAAAAAAAAAAAAAAAAAGAAAAAAAAGAAACGACATCTCAAGCCGTGCGACCCAATGAAAAACAACTGGGTTAATATGCATGGATGGTCCGACTCGTATTAATTTGCCTGAAAGGGCTTCGACATCCTTAGCGGTTTGCCAGTACTCATGTGCAGTCCGTTTGAGCTCTGTGTGAAAGCACCATGCAGCCCAGTCAATTTCTCCTAACCCCGATGGGCGGGGTCCGAATGAACATGAGCATCAAAAGCTCTGACAATATCGGCATTATGCGCAGGCTATAATCAGGCATGGGCCTTTCAAGCACCAACAACTTTATTGGTCGATTGTTTGTCAATCGACCCAAAGGTACTAAGCATAAAAGACGTTTCAGTGCTGAAGTTCATGTGACTATCACTGATTTGCATGAAACCCATATAACTTATTTATAGAAAATAGTAGCGTTAATTTTATCGCAGTAGGTTATCTACAGAATCTGGACTGAAACCATGGGTCGGGCTTGACAAATGTCGTAGACCCAACTAAGACGCCACAGAACGCGACGTCTTATCAGGATCTGGACTCTTTGCTCGCAGTACAGGAATTACAACGCAGCGTCTGATCAGGGTCTACACTTTTTGCTTAAAAACTTAAATTTAAGGGTTATACAAAACATTTTAAGTCCAGGACTATTTTCCCAGCCTACACTCAGAGACAATCGACCCACCGGTATTCAATGCTTTGATTTTTTCATTAACATATTGATTAAGTACCATTCCGATAAGTTTTGAGATTAATTTTGTCATACACTGTTGCCTGGCCCCCGCCTATCGGGCTTTGAAGAAATATATGGACTGCATGATGCTTCCACGCAGAGCTGAAACCGACCCGCACACGAGTACTAGTAAACCGCTTAGAGGATCTAAGTACATGTATGCCCAGGCAAAGCGGTGCGAGTCAGCCCGTCCATGCTTATAAACCCTATTGGTTTCAATGGGCGGCAGAGCTTGAGATGTCATTTCATCTCAATGACGGGTAAAAGTCCCACAAAATTGGAAGCAGCGTCTCCAAAATGACCTTTACAGTGTTGACGGGGACTTTAAACCTCAAATCACGCATCCGGTTGAAAGAGCCATAAAGACCGAAGTTGAAAATCTTAGCAAGTGTTCTCATGACTCTCTCTCTCTCTCTCTCTCTCTCTCTCTCTCTCTCTCTCTCTCTCTCTCTCTCTCTCTCTCTCTCTCTCTCTCTCTCTCTCTCTCTCTCTCTCTCTCAGTCGTTGGGTTTGCCACATAGTCTTCTGTCGAGACAAGACAATGAACGAATGAGCACTCTTTGTCTTGCTAATAGAGGGAGCGAGTATTTGAGTTCAACATCTCACCAACAGCTAATGTCATACGGAGACGGGGCCTCGGTTTAAAGACTGATCCGAAAGTCTGGAAAAGCCCGAAATCGATCCTGCGACCCCTGGATTACAAGGCGAGTAGTATAACCATTAACCACTGCACCACGGGGGCTTCTGCCTTGCTATTAAGAAGACAGTATGTATGACTGATAGCATAAGTAGTCTCAGACGCTATCTTTTGTTCGACAAATTACTGTCATGGCATTGAGCGTAGAGGAAAATCAGATTCTCCGTCACTGACACCGAGATTTTGACGATCTGGATTGATTAAACCATAAGTAGTCTTAAGTCCATTGTTTGGTCCAAGCAAGCTGAAAGCTTCAGGTACCTTAACTAGAAGTATGGCGAGCTAGTTCACACTCACATTCTGACCATTTCACGGAATACGAAGACTTAGAGGCGGCTCTCTTGAATTCCCACATTCTGTTATTATTAGGAGCAAATATGAGACAAATTGCTACCTTGGGTACATTGCCTAGTAGTTACACAGTTTCATTGACCATTTCGAGATCATAACATGATAATCTTTATGACCTACGTTTCATCTTGCAACAACATATCAATCATGATTATGCGTTAATAGGTCCTTCAAAAACTTGTAGGAGCACTTGAAATTCTTGCGTTTAGTTCTAATTTACATATGGCGGGTACTACCCTCTAATCAGAATGCTGGTCAGTTGCTTAAATTGGTTTCTGACATTTTGTTAACAGTTTACATATAACGGGTGTTTCAATCTATCCGCCGTACCCACGAGCCCATATAAAAGTGTCGTTTGGGCCTCGACACGGGCACAATAGCGGAATATTTCTTTAAATCACAACTCGCTATGCATCTTCTATTAGGGATGGCATCTAAAATGGTCCCAGAAGATCTCGTTGACATTAAGGTCCACACGGAGTTCAGTGGGGACACCCGTTGCCCCTTTACGACGCTAACTATTCTGATTCAAGAAAAGGTGGTGATCGCTCGATTGATTTTCTTTTCATTCTATTTTTATTTATTTATTTATTTATTTTTTAGTGGCTACGCTGGCCGGTCATCTTGAACGTCAAGTAAGTTTAGCCTGTCAGTTAAAGTAATGAATGTCACGTACACGTGATGGGCGGTGCTAAGACTTGCTGTAATCAGATTGGCTGAGTCGACCCTTCCGCGTACAGCGATTCGTGTTACTGGGTGCAGCATGAAAGGATGTCGTTTTGTTTGAGGTATTGTTTTCGAAGGGCACCTCTTTGAGTTTGAAAATGCTATTTGGGGCCAGAAATTTGCAATTAGGTGTATTTGAAGCGTCAATAGGGAATTTATACAGAATTTTGCAACTTATTGCAAGAGGAAATACCTCGTTTAAGTAAGTTTCAGGTTCTGAGAGTTTCTTTTCTGGATTTGGGAAACGAGTACATAGAACGTAACTATCACAAATTTGTGAGACTAGCAACTTAATCTTGTGGGAGAGCACTGATTAATTCAGATTTTTTATCAAAGTAACGGATGGTTCCTCGCCAGTTCCTGCCAAGGTAGGTCTTTCTTTAATACTTAAAACCAAGTACAAGAGATACAAAAAGGAATACTCTCTCTCAGGATTATACGTAAGCGGTTAACCAGTGCAGTGCTTTTTTCGTCCCAAACTGACAACTGTTGTCCTTTAATCAGCGGAATAAATGACCGTAGAAAAGATTCCATGATCAATCTCCACGACATCGGCAGGTATCGAACCCGCGTCGTCCTGATCGCCAGTCAGACGCGCATCCGACTGAGCTATCAAAGCCGGCCGTAAAGAGTTGGCTACTCGATCATGAGTGTAACTTTACCGAATTCAGTGCGACAGATGTGCATTCGTATGTGTTGCTAGACCAAAAAATTATGAAAAGCAAAATAGATGGAAGGCTAAATGAGAACGTGTGAGCTAAAATATCTATATGGACCAAATCCCGCTAAAATGCATGTCACATTTTTACCCATTTCCTCTTGAATATTTTTGTTCTGCTTTTACGGACCTTTTAAAACCATTTCACATATCGAGGCGGTCCTTAATCAGAGTCGGGCGAAAACGGGAGTACTCGGAGAAAAAACATCTGACCTTCCGTTGCAGAACTTGGCGTTTCACATGTGATCCGAGTGGGGTTCGAATCACAACGGTTAGAGACCCAAAGATTAAGAGTCGGCGCCCTTACCCATCAAGCCAGGAAGGCTCGGTTAATCACTTGGGCATAGTGTCATTGTTTATATCTGCTATCCAGCACAGTCTGAAGATGTAACTCGGTTAACCGCAGTCATAATAGCATACTTTGTATTTAACTACAGCTCGAAGTTCGCTTGTGTGAAGAGGTTTTATGATGTACTGAAAATACAATTCCACAGGCGTAAACACGTATTCAATTTATGCTTGCTCCAACATTACAACAAGAATCTGTCAGGCTTGGAAAAGTCCCACAACATTGGAAGCCACGTCTCCA
Organism: Lucinisca nassula; assembly: GCA_963580285.1. NCBI lineage: Eukaryota > Metazoa > Mollusca > Bivalvia > Lucinida > Lucinidae > Lucinisca > Lucinisca nassula. The sequence goes on from OY757017.1 coordinate 42,793,646, forward strand.
AAATGACCTACACAGTGTTTACGGGGATGTAAAAAATCAAAACAAACAAACCAAACGGTGTATAGATAGCACAGTTTGTCTATTCTAACTATGTTCTCTGGATTTAAACACATTTTTTTTCATTATTGTCTAATGAATGTCCGGCCTCGTGAAAAAATTCCAAAACCGCATCTGTATTACTGGCCACACCCACAATATTTGCGGGGGGGGGGGGGGAGTGGGGAGCACCGGGCTTAATGAAATAGATGGGCTGCATGATGCTTCCACGCAGAGCTGAAACCGACCACATACGATTCCTGGAACAGCTTAGAGGCCTGTCCAGGCAAGGTGATGCGAGTTGGACCGTCCATGCATTTACACTCTCTTTGTTTCATTAGGCGGCAGGTCTTGAGATGTCATTCCATCTCAATGTCGGGTAAAAGTCGCACAAAAATGGAATCAACGTCTCGGAATGACCTACATGGTGTTAACGGGGACGATTAACCGCAAATCAAACACTATTTGCATATGAAACACCGCATACTCCAATAAGCAAATTCAACGACACATTCTCCCTTTCGCGTATGTCGCTAATACTGGGTGACAACAACCGACAGTCCGCCCCGCCCACCGGGGCTTGGAGAAAAAATGGGCTGTATGATGCTGCCACGCAGAGCTGAAACTGGCCACACATGAGTACTGGTAAACCGCTTTGAAGGACTAAGCCTGCCCAGGCCAGACCGTCCAATGCATGTAAAGTAGAAGTAAAACAAAGATCAGGAATCGATACAATTAACTTACTCCACCCACCAAAGACACCAAAGGGAAAGAAATACAAACATTAAGCGACCAGACCATAATGACAGTTACTTTCCCACAAAATGGCCATATGGCCATCCAAAATTAAAAGACACAAGTGATACACACAGTAAGTAACAAACAACAACATAAATAAATCGCCACCGAAGAACCGCCTTGGAACGGTCAGTGGAAAGATTTCCACTGGGGGGGGGGGGGGGGGCTTAAATCGATTGTACGTGGCCACAATCCTCGCCCCTTACTTCCGTCGCGATTTAGACAAATAATTTGTTCAGTCCGCATGAAGGCCTCCTAACTCATCAGTGCAACATCTCCGTGAACACAAAAAAATCAAAGAACCACAGAGGTGAGACAACGGTGAGGACTCGACAGCAAGAAACCACTGAAATGCTGGAGCAAAAGAAAACCAACAGTTAGACTCCGATGGGCCCGACCAGAGACAGAGCATCAGGCACCAACCAACATTACCAAGAATTAGATCTCTCTAATTCTCAATAAGCCTTTACGTTGGAGCCGTCATAGAATCTGAGGCCTGACCCACCGGCGTGCAATTAAAGAGGGAAGCAAAGTTGCCAACCGTGATTGGGTTAACTACCATGCATGCAGTCTGTCGTATATCATCCATGTTGTACCCAATCTTTTTATATCGAAGAATGATTTTACGAAATTGGGTGCTGAAGTCATTGCGGTTATATATTTTTCTGAATTTATATACTAAGTCATCATAAAATTCGGGTTCCGATAGACCTTGTTGCAGAAGAGATTTAAGTCCAATATTGAATTTTGAAATTAAATCAGAATGGCGTCTATAAAATTTTGAAAATGCTTTGCGTAGTTTATGATACCGATAACCCTGATTAAGGAGTTTAGCCGTTAATAATTTATTACGAGTGTTGAAGTCAGCTACATGACTACACACTCTAGCAAATCGAATTAATTGCGAAATATAAACGCCATAGGATGGAGCACGAGGAACATCACCATCCAAAAAAGGAAAAATTACAATCTCAAAACCAAAGTCATCGCGTTTATAATAAGCCTTTGGCTTCATTTGGGCGACATAGTTTGAGCTGTCATTTCATCTCAGTGTCGTGAAAGTCTCACATAATTGGAAGCAACGTCCCCAAAATGACATAAATAGTGTTGACGGGGGACGTTAAACCTCAAATCAATCAATCAATCAACAAATTGGAGTTGATATCCAGTTTCGTCAAAATAAGGGCTGATGTTATGGAAAAAGTCAATGAAAACATGCTTGAAACGAAACGGACTATAGATAATCATCGGTGACGCTCTTGCACAAAACTGTTTCTGATTGGTTATTATACTTGAACAGTGTGACGCAGTTATAAACAAGCTGTGATTACGCAAGCCCAATAGATTGACAGTTGTACGCCTGTTTTGCTAAATCTTTTTGCAATCGATAATAGCATGTGGGGGAAGACACGTCAAAGTAAGTTGGCTTTAGAAACGATATTTTCCGTCGTTATCAACTTCCATTCATTTGTAAGCATTGAGGTTAACGACGCCATCAACGCAATTAAGGTCATTTTGAGGTTGTTGCTTACATTACAAAAACACGCCTATTCAAATGTATTGAAACTTTTACCACCAAAAAAAAAAAAAAAAAAAAAAATAAATAAAAATAAAAAAAATAAAAAAAAAACATGAACATTTTCTACGGAACCCGGGAAGGTACATGATTTTTTATTTTTGGAGCGTAGCTGTTGCAGCGTAGCTCCAGTGAGATGAGAAATGATTTCTGCACTACTTTCGGTGTTAATGCATATGACCAAATCACCATCGAAAACATAGTACCCCGTGTTAACATAGTAGATTATTACGCCATGCGGTATCTTCTCATAGACTGCTTCACAGACCACCTATTTCAAACGGAATAGATGAATATTTTTAATAGATGAACTGTGTAGCAGTCTAATCTTTTTATAGTTCAGTTCATACAACCCAGTTTACAGCCCATTTGTACCATAAAAGCCCAAACGTGGCAACTTGCAAACAGGACAAACCCAGATCAGATACCACAGAACGTGGAGTCTCATTATGACCTGCACTGCATACTTACAAAAAGGTTCAGCCATTTTTGCCAAATATTTCGTGGAAGCCACAACCTGACATCCCTGATTTTAAAATGAACTCATTCCATACTGATATAAGGTGTTGAGGATTCCATTCATTTAAAATGGGTTAAAAGTACGAAGAGTGGGTCGATAATGTATTACCAAAATAAGACAGTTGGAATGATTTTGGACAGGTGCACGTCAAGGTTTATATTGTAAGCAGTAAATGTTGCAGTTTAGACACAGAGACGCCACTTATTGTAGCATTTGATCTGGGCCTGCTATGTTTGTCCCTAAAAAGGCTGCTAGACATATACTCAGAGTATGGGTTAATGTGTGTGTGTGTGTGTGGGGGGGGGGGGGAAGACAATGTTACTTTTTTTAAAGCGACCTGTCTGCGTCCTAGGCATGTGACCATAAATAAAGCAAATTATCAGCTCAGACGCAAGTTCGATACCTGCCGGGTTCGGCAACATTCTTTCCAGGAGATTGATCGTGAAACCTGTTCCACGGTGATTCTATCCCTTTCGCTGATTCAAGAAGGGCAGTTGCTGGTTTCCAGTAAAAGACTGTGCACTGTGTTGTATTGACAATATCTAACCAAAGAAATTGCCTTAATGCCAGATTATTCCATAAAGTGCCTCGTTGATGCAATTTATTTATATATAATAATAATGGAGTATAATGTATCAACCTCTTCAAATATTCCTATGGATTGATATTGACAATAACTAACCCAAGAAACTGTCGTACATAAATGGCCTCACCGATGCAATATATATTTATAAAAAATGTTAACAGAGTATAATGTTCAAACTGCTCTGAACATTCCGATCGTTTTTGGCATTCAGATTGATATTGACAATACCTAACCCATGAGGCTGTTTTATGCAAGATTACTTTATGAATGGTCTCGCCGAGGCAAAATAATATAAAAATGAATACGGAGTATAACATCTAAACCCGGCTTTGATCATTTTCGGCATACAGGTTGATATTGACAATACATAACCCGCAAAATTGCCTTATGCCAAATTACTTTACAAAGGGCCTCGCCTAGGCAAACTGAAAAATCATTTCGAAGTGTAACTTCTAATCTACTTGGAATATTTTTGACAACTGTTAGCATACAAATAGATAATGTACAGATCTAACCAACGAGATTCCTGAATGCCCAGTTTCTTTATTTTAGCCTCGACAAGGTAAAAAATTCACCCACTGACACGGCGTATAACTTTCAAACCGACGGGTATATTTTTATAATGTTTTGCATGCAGATGTAAATTGACAAGATCAAGCTAATGATATTGTCTAATGCCAGATAGCTTTATAAACAGCCTCAACGAGGTAATTTTTAAAGATTGGATACGGATGTATAACTTATAAACTGCTGGGAAAATTATGCTAATTTTTCACATGAAGATAAAAATCATCAACACGTAACCAAGGAGAATGTCTAATGCAAGATAAATAAGCTCCCCAAGGTAATTTTTCAAAAACTGATTACATAAAATAACTTTAAAGTCGCCAAACAATTTCGCAAGCCGCAGTTATTGCACGAACTATAGCTCAGCAGAAATCTTCAAGTAAACTGCAGAACTGCATGGTTGCTGTATTGCTCAAAAACATTGACTGTGGGTACTTGATAAAACTGCCTCGTCAAGGCGGTTCAATTAAGTCCCCGCAATCAATGTTTTGAGCAGAGATAAGAAAATATCACAATTTTGTATCTTAAAATTTCCATTTTTTTGGCCGAAAAATTGACAATGTATTTGTACAGGCGTGTATTCGTGATGGTTGTTGCGGGGCCTACACCTTAGCGTGAGTTAATTTCAATATAGGTCTTGTTGCTTTAACACGACTTCTGGCTCAGCTATGCTCATTGGATCAATATGAGCCTGAATTAAAATATCAATCAGACGCTAAATCAAATTATCAAAGCTACGCTGCATCAGCACTCTCAGTGCTTTGATTATTAAATTGTGCGAACAAGAAAATATCTTGAGCTGACAAGATATTATCTTGTTCGAACAACATATTATCTTGTTCGGACAAGATATTATCTTGTTCGGACAACATATTATCTTGTGCGGACAAGATATTATCTTGTGCGCACAAGATATTATGTTGTGCGCACAAGATATTAAGTTGTGCGAACAAGATATTATCTTGTCCGCACAAGATAATATCTTGTCTGCACAACATAGATCTTGTGCGGACAAGATAATATCTTGTGCGCAAAAGATAATATCTTGTCCCCACAAGATATTATCTTGTTCGCACAACTTCATATATTGTCCACACAAGATGTCTTGTCCGCACAAGATAATATCTTGTTCGCACAACGTTCCAAGCACTATGTTGTGCAAACAAGATAATATGTTGTGCGAACAAGATAGTATCTTGTCCGCACAAGATATTAAGTTGTGAAAACAAGATATTATCTTGTCCGCACAAGATAATATGTTGTCCGCAGAACATAAATTATGTTGTCTGCACAAGATAATATCTTGTCCGCACAACATATTATCTTGTGCGCACAAGATAATATCTTGTTCGCACAACTTAATATCTTGTTCGCACAAGATATTAAAAAAAATTATGTCCCTTCCCGATTTCCGTAATTTTCAGATACAAAATTCTGATATATTTCGTACATTATATATCTACTCAAAGCATAAGATTGTAGGAACTTGAAATGGAGTGTGATAGCTCAGTGGTTAGTGCACTTGCCTCTGATGCTAGAGGTCCCGGGTTCGATCCCCGGCAGCGGCGATAAAATTTCGGTGTCCGAACACGCTCCATTACCATCATTTGCAGGGATGAATGTCATAAAGTGCACCATCCTTCGGATCGGGACGTTAACTGGAGCCTCCCCCTGTGCAGGGAGAACCATCCCCTGTGCAGGTTAAAGATCCCTACCGTAATTTCAGGATTACTTTGTAGGCTTTCATCCTGCAAAGCCTGGAGTGTATGTGATATACACCTGCGTCAAATGTGACCGACGCAGTATCAATAGATAGATAGATAGATAGATAGATAGACAGATAGATAGATAGAACAGCCTCGGTGACGCATTTCTAACGAGTTCTCATAACAGAAATAAGAAAAATAATGTATACCCCTGTAAACTCCAGTTAGCGGATCAAAAGTAAAAAGACGTGTTTTCGTGATGCAATTTTGTGGGGCTTAGATGAAATGACATCTCAAGCCCTATCGTCCAATGAAACTTTATAAGCATAGACGGTCCGACTCGCGTGCTTTGCCTGGGCAGGCTTAGGTTCTCTAAGCGGTTTACAAGTACTGTCTTTCTTTCATTCTTCTTTCTTTCTTTCTTTGTTTCGGTTTCGCCGTAAGGAGGGGACACAGACGGGGTACATTACATACACTCCAGTTTTGCAGGATGAAAACCTACACAGTAATCATGTAATTACGGTCGGGTTATTTAACCTGCACAGGGGGTCGTTCTCCCTGAACAGGGAGCCTACAGTTAACGTCCCGATTCAAAGGACGGTGCACATTATGACATTCATCCCGACAAAGGATGCCAATGGAGCGTGTTCGGACACCGAAATTTTCACACCGCTGCCGGGGATCGAACCCGGGACATCTAGCATCAGAGGCAAGTGCACTAACCACTGAGCTACATGTATAACGCTCCAGTACTCGTGTGTGATCTGTTTCAGCTCTGTGTGGAAGCACCATGCAGCCTATCTATTTCTTCAAGTCCCGATGGGCTCAGTTCTTTTAATTTACAAAACAAAGTCATGTATATTTGTTTGTTTTGTTGTGTGTTTTTTTTCACCGTGAAATGAATACCCCTATAAACCCCACTTCATATGTACAAGATTCTTGCTAAAACAATGGCTATGATATTCGGCATTTCATTAAACATGTTTTAACGAGCACACACAATCCATATTTATGACATTTATTAGAAAAAAAAATATTATACATTTTTTTTAGAAAAAAAAAAAAACCAAACTATATATCATGAAGCATATTATTAACACAGATAGTTCTGCCGGTCGTGAAATGAGCACCTCTCGGTAGCTCAGTCGGATGCGTGTCTGACTTGCGATCAGGGGGGCGCGGGTTCGATACCTGCCTGAATCGGCAACCTTCTTTCGTTGAGATTGATCATGGCCCCCGCCCATAGGGGCTTGAAGAAATATATGGGCTGCATGATGCTTCCACGCAGAGCTGAATCCGGCCCGCACACTAGTACTGGTAAACCGCTTAGAGGATCTAAGCCTGTCCAGGAACCGCGGTGCGAGGCGGACCGTCCATACTAATAAACCCTATTGGTTTCATTGGGCTTGAGATGTCATTTCATCTCAATGTCGGGTTAAAATCCCACAAAATTGGAAGCAACGTCTCCAAAATGACCTTTACAGTGTTGACGGGGACGTTAAACCTCAAATCAACCAACCAACCATGATCATGGAATCCTTTCTACGGCCATTCTCCCCCTTCCGCTAATTCAAGAAGGGCAGTTTTCAGTTTCTGGCGAAAGAAGGTACAATGTACTGGTTAACCGCTAACGTATAAGCCTGCTTAGGAACAGTGTGGATAGGTAAACTGACCGGCTCAAAAATGACATAAACAGTGTTTACTGGGCCGTTAAACTCCAAAACAAACAAACATAGAAGTTCTAAAAAGCATTCACGACATAAATAAAACAAAAGTATTATCATTTGGAAAAAATATACCAATCACGATACGGCCCCAGCCTATCGTGGCTTGAAGAAACAGATGGGCTGCATGATGCTTCCACGCAGAGCTGAAACCGACCGCACACGAGTACTGGTAAACCGCTTAGATGATCTTAGCCTGTCCAGGCAAAGCGGTGAGAGTCCATGCTTATAAACCCTATTGGTTGCATTGGGCGACAGGGTTTTAGTTGTCATTTCATCTCAATGTCGGGTAAAAGTCCAACAAAATTAGAAGCAACGTCTGCAAAATGGCATATACAGTTTTGACGGGGACGTTAAACCTCAAATCAAACAAACATGGGTACTCACATAGATAACATCGCAAAGAAAGGCAACCAAACACTAGGGTTTCTAAAACGGAACATCAGAGTGCATAACCGGACATTTAAATCAACAGCTTACAAGACACTCCTTAGACCACAGTTGGACGTTGCCTCCACTGTTTGGTCACCACACACAGCCACCGACATTTATAAATTAGAATCTGTGCAGCGCAGAGCTGCCATATGGGTCTCTCGTGACTACAGGTATACATCTAGTGTTACCGATATGCTAAACAACTTTCAGTGGCGTCCATTAGATCAGAGACTCACCATGCTATACAAGGTCACATATGACCTTGTTGCCATTCCCGAAACAGAATACCTCATTCCACATATCAGGAGGGACTCTAGACAAAACCACTCTTTGGCATACAGACTCATCACTACCCTTACAAACTACTATAAATCTTCATTCTTTTCCAGAACCATTTTTCATTGGAATGCTCTACCCCCGCCAAATAGTTATGCTCCCCACCCTCGCACAGTTTAGTGATGCTTTGTGCCATGTGGTGCATGTGTCCCCCTAGTCACTGGCCTCTGTTTTTACATTTAACTATACTAACACTCTCCCCGCACTGTACAAACTCATTTCAACTGCTATACTTATCTTTTATTTCAATTGACCCCTCCGGTACTTGGTATACTGGAACCCCTTCTGACATAGATAGATAGATATATAACGATAATACATCGTGTGATATAGTGTATTCTTTTATACCCCCACAAAGTTCATTTTTCTGATAAAAATAATGGACTGTGACATTTTTCTTATTTCTACTGCAAGCATCTGTGCTGTGCGCTGGTTGGGGCGATTCTATCGAATACCCACAACCTATATCTTGGAACTGATCGTGGTGTAGTGGGTACGCTACTCGCCTTGTAAAACAAGGACCGGAGGATCGATCCCAGGCTTCTCTTGACTTTCGGATGAGTCATTAAACCGAGGTCCCGTCTCCGTATGACCTTAGCTGTTGGTGCTTGGACCTGAAATAAGAAAATTATGTTTACCCAAATTTTCCCTCTATAAAGTGTGGTTTGGATGGGTGTTCATTACACGAACTTGTTCACGTGATTATAAACAATATTCTACCAATAAACAATATTCTAACACAGCGCGCCTATATAGGCGATGGAAAATAACTGTGTTTTATTCTACAACAAATCACGGCACGGAAGAGCATGACGGGTGACGTCATTAAAACAGCCCATTTCTTAACCCATAAGACGTCACTTTAAGTCATTTGAAAAGTCGTAGGAGATCTAGGTCCACACTGTTCGCCTGTATGATAACATATTTCTGAAACGTTTTCAAGAAGCAGACGACATAAGCAGGCGACATTTTCAGATGTAGTTTTTCTCGGCATCATCATCATCATCATCATCAACGGATTTTTGATTAACGTGCAGGTACAGGGGCAGCGTCCACATAAGTGGGCCCCCTTCCAGGTAGCTGGCTTGCTGCACGCATGGCAGATCTTACACCAGATCTCCAGGCTTGTCTATCATGAGGATCGATAGCAGAGAGCTTCCATTCTCTGCAATATCTTTCTGTTAGCTGCTTCCAGGTCATCTTGGGCCTTCCTGGTCCCCGCTTTCCACCTACCTGTATGTCACAGGCAGTCTTGACTGCACCGTTGGAGCGTTCCACATGTCCATACCAGCGAAGTCTTCTCTCTTTCAGGATGAGGTCCAGGTCCTCAATGCCAAGACGCTCAAGTAACTCACTGGACCTGATGGTGACAGTGTCCTGTGGCTTGACATTGCAGATCTGTCTGATCATTGCCCTGTCATTTCGCTGTAGACGTTGGAGGTTTGGCTTTGTCAATGGTCATGTCTCACTGGCATGGAGCATTGCGCTCCGCACACAAGAGCTATACACACGGCCACGTGTCTTGAACGAGAGGTGGCGGGAAGAGAGAACTGGTAGCAACTCCTTGAATTTATTCCAGGCTGTTTTCACACGTGATGTAGTTGAAAGGTCACAATCATCTGCTGCAGAGAGCATATCACCTAGGTAGCAGAAGGAAGCTACAACCTCCAGCTTGTCGGATCTGGCTTGGACTTCCCTCTGTGGTCTGCCATCTAAGGGGCGTGCAGTTCCTTGGCACCGTGTACACCTGTAATCAGGGTCCTCTATCAAGCGTTTGTGCCCACTGCATTTCTTGTGCACCCAGAACTTGCAGCCACCACAAAAGATACTGTTGCTGCCCACTCCAGTGCGACATACAGCGCATGGGAACTGGCCTGTACTCTGCAAGAGGTCCAGACCTGTACCACAGATCATGATCTTTGTCTTTCCTGCATTCACTCTCAGCCCTTTCGCCTCTATTGCGTCTTTCCAAGTTAAGAGCCTCCTGACACATTCCTCAAGGGATTCAGCTATGATGACAAGGTCATCAGCATACAGGTCCTCCCAGGGGACTCCAGAGCGGAACTCGCATGACAAGGCTTCAAGCACAATGATGAAAAGCAGTGGGCTGAGAACAGAGCCTTGATGAACACCCACCTTCAACTCGAATTCTTCACTGTAACCATCACCAACGCAGACACGGCTCCGAGCATTAGCATACATCCCTTTCTCCAGGTCTACAAAAGCCATGTAGAGTCTCCTGTTGGCCGCCAGATACTTCTCTTGCAGCTGCCGTACAACAAAAATTGCGTCTGTTGTGCCTCTTCCTGGGACGAAGCCAAACTGGGAATCGTCAATGGACACCAACTGCCTGATGAGGCCATCCACAATCCTCTCCAGGACTTTCATGACCTGTTCTGTCAGCTTGAGACCACGGTAGTTGCCCCGTTCCAATGCATCGCCCTTGCCCTTGTAGAGACAGACAATGAAACTCTGTTCCCAGTCAGAGGGTACCTTCCCATCACGGATGATTGCAGCTGCAAGGTCGCGGATCATCGAGGCACCCGCATCTTAAGGTTTAAACACATTTAAGAAGTGTCACCGTTTATGTGTTCTAAGATGGCTGATAAGACCGATTCTAGCTCTGAAGTGTTTGTTGCAAATACAGATAGAGCAACAGAGGCTAGAAGAAGACAGCTCTGTTTAAGATGCCTTAGCTCTGGCTTTGCGCGTTTCTGCTCAGATAAAAAGCACCAATGATGATAGGCAATGAATAGTTTTCCTTGTTCATATACTGTGCGTGGCTATTCCATTAAGAAAACATGTTCATGTCAGATAATGGCGCCCGACATGGTGTCAGAAATGACAAATACTAGTTAAAATTATAGCATCTTTCTTGTTTCTGCTTTTATCTTGAGGCGGTTCTAACGCGTACCCACAATCTCTGTTTTCGTGCAAAAATAAGGCAGATAATGTATACCCCTTAAAACCCACTTTTGTCTATATAAAGTGGGGGTTAGTGGGCCTTTGTTTCACGGACTTGTTATCGTGATGAAACACCACACCATTGCAGTTGAAGTCATTTTCATTTTAAGCTCGCCTTGACACTTTTGCTCTTCGCCGCATCCCATCGGCGCCGGCGTTGTCATTCGCGTCGGCGTCGGCATCCGCATTAAAGTTTAAATTTTAAGAGCTCACATTACGAAAGCACGCCTGTCCAAATACATTGAAAATTTTACCACCGAAAAAAAAAAAGAAAAAAAAAAAAAAAAAGAAAAACACAAAACTTTAATATTAAAACATTTTTCTTACTTTTGCTCAAAATATAGATTGAGAGTTTACGTTAGAACCGCCTCATCAAGGCTGTTCTAAACTGTACCCACAATGTATAGAGGCGAATTAAGTAAAATAGGGGTTACCTATGTAACCAATAGTTTTACAATATTAAGTCGGGATCAAGGGCGTCAGAATTATACAGGCGTGTTTGCGTGATGTATTTTCCAAAACATACCATGTTAGGCACATATATAATGACAGATATAGGTACCAAGTTTTATACAGCAATACCCACGCCCATGCCTCGGACCTCAAGGTCAGGGCTATGGACTTTTTGTATTTCTTTTTTTTTTCTTTTAAATTTTTATGATACATTTTAACTGCTGATATTTTTCAAACCATATGAGGATTTTTGTTCATCAAGGTCAAGACTATGGATTTTTTGTACTTCCATTTTTTTTTTTTTTTTTTTTTTTTAGATTTTTATGATAAATTTTTAACTGCTGATATTCCCAAACCATATGAGGAATTTGGTTCATACTTGGTATTACGATACATTTAAGTCCAAAATCTTATTCAGCAATGCCCCCGCGCCCATGCCAATGACATCAAGGTCAAGGTCACAGACGACATAAAATTTTAATGCTAAAGTTTTCTGACAGCACATATTTTCCAAACAATGCGATGGATTTGGTTCAAATATGATACGTTGATAGACATAGGTCCATACTTTTATTCAGCTATATAACCCAACCCATGCTCATGACGTCAAGGTAATGGACATAGAACTTTTGTTAGTTTTTTAACTCGTCATATTTTCCAAACCATATGATGGATTTGGTTAATATCAAGTATGATGATAGGTAGAGGTCCGAACATTTATATAACAATAACCCCGCCCATGAACTCAAGGTCAAGGTCACAGACCTAGAATTTATTTAAAGTTTTTATGCCCCCGCATCGGATGATGCCGGGGGCATAGAGTTTTTCGGTTTTCCGTACGTGCGTCCTTGGGTACTTGCGTACGTACGTACTTGCGTCCGAATGTACGTCCTTCTGTACGAAAGTGTGTACGAACGTACGTACGTAATCCTGTTAGACTCAGGTTAAGGTTTTTGTAACAGGTAGAACTTGAGCTCATATTTTCAAAACCATACAATGGATTTGGTTTATTATGTCTCTCCCGAATTTTTTTTTTTTTTTTTTCGGAGAGACATATTGTTTTTCCCCCGGGCGTCTGTCTGTCCGTCTGTCCGTTTGTCACACATTCGTGTCCGCTCTATAACTTGATAACCGTTCGAGCTATCGTCACGAAACTTCATATAAATATTAATCAGCATTAGACGACGTGCAGTGCGCAAGAACTATAACTGTCGCATTTATACTTTTTGAATTATCTCCCTTGGAAGTTTGTCGGTATGTATATCTGTATGGGCAAATCGTGTCCGCTCAATAACTTTCTTATTTTGTTATGGATTTTAAAATCACTTGGCAGAAATATTAACAACCGTGCGACGATGTGTGGTGCGCATGAGGCAGGTCAGTACCTCAAAGGTCAAGGTCATACGTAGAGGTCAAAGTTAAAAAAAGGGCGTTTTTTTCGTGTTTGGTCAATAATGTATTATTTTGAGATGGATTTTTAAATTACTTGGCAGAAATATTAACAACCATGAGACGATGTGTGGTGCGCATGAGGCAGGTCGGTACCTCAAAGGTCAAGGTCATACTTAGAGGTCAAATGTAGAAAAGGGGCCTTGTTTTCGTGTTTGGTCAATAACTTTCTTATTTTGTGATGGATTTTGAAATCAGTTGGCAGAAATGTTAACCAATATAATACAATGTGTTGCGTGCATGACCCAGGTTGGTACCTCAAAGGTCAAGGTTATACTTAGAGGTCAAAGGTAAAAAAAGGGGCATTTTTCGGGTTTTGTCAATAACTTGCTATTTTTTAGATAGAATTTGAAGTTACTTGGCAAAAATGTTAACTATCATGAGACGATGTGTTGCATGCATGATTCAGTTTGGTACTTTAAATGTCAAGGTCATACATAGAGCTCAAAAGTAAAAAAAGGGGCCTTTTTTCGTGTTTGGTCAGTAACTTTCTTATTTTTAGATGGATTTTGAAATTGCTTGGCAGAAATGTTAATCACCATGAGATGATTTGTTGCACGCATGACACAGTTTGGTACCTGAAAGGTCAAGGTCATACATAGAGGTTAAAGGTAAAAAAGGGGCTTTTTGTGTTCTGTCAATAACTTTCTTATTTTTAGATGGATTTTGAAATTACTCGGCAGAAATGTTAACCACCATTAGACGATGTGTTGCGTGCATGACCCAAGTTGATACCTCAAATGTCAAGGTCGTACTTAGCGGTCAAAGGACAAAAAGGGACCATTTTTAGTGTTCAGTCAATAACTTTCTTATTCCTGGATAGATTGTGAAATTACTTGGCAGAAGTGTTAACCATCATGAGACAATGTGGTGCACACTAAACCCAGGTCGGTACTCTAAGATCAAGGTCATACTAAGAGGTCAGAGGTAAAAAAAGTTGTTTTTTTTGTGTGTTTAGTCAATAACTTTTTTATTTCTGGATGGACTTTATAAAGTAACCATGCAGAAATGTTCATCGTCATTAGACCATGAGTCATGTGCAAGACCAAGGTCTATACCTCCAATGTCAAGGTCATAACTAGAGGTCAAAGGTAAAAAATGGGACAGTCAATAACTTCTTTATTCTTTGACGGATTATAAAATTACTGGGCAGAAATGTTAACCATCATGAGACGATGTGTTGTACCTCACAGGTCAAGGCCATACTTAGAGGTCAAAGGTAAAAAAGGGCTTTTTGTGTACGGCCAATAACTTTTTTGTATTCCCCACCTAGAAAAAGGCATGTTACCTAAAAAAAGACCGCATTGCTCGGCTTGAAACATCTCAGCGTAGGTGTTGGTAATGTCGTTTAAATCTTGGAAAAAGTGCGTATCATCATCCAGATATGAACCAAATCCATAAAAAAATAAATTACTAAGTATGTGACATTGACCTTGAGTTTTTGATTACGGCCCTTTCAATATTATTTTTTTATTTCGAGCCAATCAATCATTAATCAGATGTGGACAAAAACAAAACGGAGTAGCCGGAGAAACGACCTGTATCTTTCGCCATACCAAATACGATCTAAATCCATCAAACAGGTTGGGCAAAATGAGCTTTCATTAAAAAACGTTGACATTAAAAAATTCTGAGTCTTTGACCTTGACCTTGAAGTCATGGGCATGGGCGCGATTATGTTTAAAAATTATGAGCCCGTGACCTTGACATTGAGGTCATGGGCATTGGTATGTTGAATAAACTTTAAATGTGTATCTATCATCGTACCAATTATGAACCAAATCCATTATATGATTTTAAAAAATGTGAGCTCTTAAATAATTTCAACATTTAAAGTTTTCTAAGTCCATGACTTTACCTAGAGGTCATAGGTAGGGGCCAGTGTATTGCTGAATAAACCTCTTGACCCATACATATCATCACAATTCCAACATATGGTCTCGAAAATATGAGTTGTTAAAAGTTTAGGTTCTTCCTGTACAATGCCTTAACCCGAGGATACAGGATCACGTACGTACATGTGCGTACGCTCGCATGTACGAAAACCCTTTAATGTGGACGGCGGGGGAGGGGATCATGATCTTGCGTACTGACATTTCGTCTATGTGCAGGCGTTTGTATAATTGTGTATACATGTAGCTATAGAACAGGTTCTTTGTAATTTAAAATCAGCTATTCTGTAGAATCTATGTTGCAAATGAACCGAACATTGAAAGGCTGGAAGGCCTGACAGACGGACAATCAATGAAAAAATATTTGCTACAGACCAATGCCAACAATAAACCGGAGCTTAAAACTGATATACATGTACGTTAAATTCGAACACTTACAGAGGCTACGTCAGGTTACGTTATATGCGGATCCTTATTAAAAAACGTCATGTATTGACGTTTTGTGCTAAAAACGTGCATAAAATTTGTTATAAGTTCATACGATAAATTGAATCTTGTATTCATGCTCTGAATTTATTAAATTGAGCTTGAAAAGGTAATGAAATTCTAAGCGAAGTCTCACATGTTACTCAACAATACACGTGGTGCACACATGCTTAAGACCAAACCCCTACCCCGCATTTACTGACAGACACGCTTGTAAAAGGTTCATTATGACTAGGGTAAATCAACGCTAGTATGACGTCACGACCCAACTCGCCAGTGGTACAGTAAGAAAGGGGTCAAGATAATATCTACATCTTACGATAATGCAAACACAGTTTTGAATCTACGTAGAATCAACGGTGATTCAACGTTGTTTGTACTAAATATATATCTAGGTCCACTGGAACAATAATTTTAAAACGTGTTATCTACATTACACGGCTATTTTATGACGGCACGTGATCACTCATGTGACAATTATTGGCCCCGTTTAAGAGCATATTCAAATTGCGACATACTTTAGTGAAACGCAAATTTAGCTCGTACGAACACTTTGCGATGTTTTGAAGAAAATGACGTACGCAGTTCTTTAAAAAGTGCGTACGAACAATTTAAGATTAATCGTACGATGTTTATTGATGAAACTGGCCCGTGCTGACCACAAAGACCAGGGGCCAGTTTCAGCAAAGCATGTGGGACGTATTTTCGTCTTAGAAAGATCGTATGAAGTTCTTACGACAAAAATCCTGTTTCATCAAATGCTCGAGTTCTGCGATGTTCGCACATTTTGTCGTATTTCTGAGATGAATATTTAGACACCGCGCATTGAAATTTTCGTCTTTGGACATGTCACATAG
The DNA here is from genome assembly GCA_963580285.1 of Lucinisca nassula. Lineage (NCBI taxonomy): Eukaryota > Metazoa > Mollusca > Bivalvia > Lucinida > Lucinidae > Lucinisca > Lucinisca nassula. The sequence continues at coordinate 42,810,031 of OY757017.1, forward strand.
GTTAAAGAAACGTTGTTAAACGTATGATATGCAACATGTCATTTCGCTTACCTTCGCAGATCACGTCCATTACTTATACAATTCCATGCAATGAAGACCCCTCGGAACTAACCCTTTGTTATAATCTTTAGTTTGGGTTTGTGGGGTGAATGTGTGTGGATGATGGGGTGGGTGTGTGTGTGTGTGGGGGGGGGGGGGCTTAGTTTTAGAATAGAGATTGAGAGTACTCGTCAGAAGCGCCTCGTTGTGGTTGTGCTAACGGGTGCCCACAATCTATATTGGATTGGCCTGTATAGTGCTTCCGCGTAAAGCTAAAATCGACCAAACTTTATTATCGGTTAACCGCTTAGAATGTAAAAGCTTGTTCAAGAGTGAGTGAGTAAGTTTTAGTTTTACGTCCCACCAACAGCTAAGGTCATACGGAGACGGGAGCTTGTTCAAGAAAAGTGGTGCGAGTGGGGCCCTAGCAGTTTCTTTGGTGATGTCATTTCATCTCAAGGTCGGGTAAAAGCCCCACAAAATCAGACGCAGCGTCTCCAAAATGACCTAAATATATGTACCAATAGTCGGATGCGCGTCTGACTGGTGATCAGGAGGACGCGGGTTCGATTCCTGCCGGGGTCGGCAACTTGCTTTCTTGGAGATTGATCATGAAATATTTTCTACGGTCATTCTCTTCCTTACTCTGATTCAAGAAGGGCAGTTGTCAGTTTCTGGCGAACGAATGTGCACTGTACTGGTCAACCGCTTACGTATAAGCTTACTCAGGATAGGCAAACTGACCGGCTTAAAAATTACCTAAATAATGTTGACGGGACCGTCAAACTCCAATACAAACAAACAAACATGCACCAACAGTTGACGGTGACTTAAAACCTCAATACAAACAAACAAAAGAACCCTAAAATGAAGACTCGGTGTACCTCAAATCGACACATAAAACTAGAATTGTCAATACGACACAGATGCCCCCGCCCAGGGACCATCCTCACTAAGAAAAAAAACATGTTGCAAAAAAGGAAAAAAAAAACTAACAGCATTGCTCACTAGAAAAGTCTCCTTGCGGACATCGGTGTAGGTGGGATAATATTGATTAAATCTTGGAAAAAGTGCGAATCATCATAAAAATATGAACCAAATCCATAAAAAATGCTAAGTCTGTGATATTGACCTTGAGGTTTGCTTTTACAACCCTTTCAATATTATTTGTTTCATTTCGAACCGATCATTAATCAGATGTGGGCTAAAACTAAAGGGAGTAGTCAGAGAGGCGACCTGTATCTTTCATTATACCAAATACGAACTAAAGCCATTATATGGGTTGGGAAGTGTTAGCTCATATTAAAATGTTGGCATATGAATATTCTGAGTCCGTGACCTTGACCTTAAAGTCATGAGCAGTGACGCGGATATGCTTAAAATTATGAGTCCATGACCTTGATGACATGGGCATGGGCGCTGGTATGCTGAATAAAACTTTAGATGTGTATCTATCATTGTCTCAGTCGGATGCGCATCTGACTGGTGATTGCGGCCCCCGCCCATAGGGGATTGACGAAATATATGGGCTGCATGATGCTTCCACGCAGAAAAAAAAAAAATGCTTCCACGCTGAGCTTAATCAGGCCCGCACACTAGTACTGGTAAACCGCTTAGAGGATCTAAGCCTGTCCAGGAACCGCGGTGCGAGGCGGACCGTCCATGCTAATAAACCCTATTGGTTTCGTTGGGCGACAGGGCTTGAGATGTCATTTCATCTCAATGTCGGGTAAAAGTTCCACAAAATTGGAAGCAACGTCTCCAAAATGACCTTTACAGTGTTGACGGGGACGCTAAACCTCAAATCAACCAACCAACCCACTGACTGGTGATCAGGAGGACGCGGGTTCGATACCTGCTGGAGTCGGCAACATATGTTCGAGGAGATCGATCATGAACTCTTTTCTACTGTCTCAAGAATGACTGTGCACTGTACTGGTTAACCGCTTACGTATACGCCTGTCCAGGAAAGTGTGGATAGGTAAACTGACCGGCTCAAAATGACCTAAATAGCGTTGACTGGGCCGTTAAACTCCAATACAAAAACAAAACAAAAACATCGTACCAAATTTGAAACAAATCCAGTTTGTGATTTTAAAACTATGAGAGCATAAATAAGTTCAACATTGTCCATGACATGACCTAGAGGTCATAGGTAAGGGTCTGTGTATTGCTGAGTAAACTTTTGATTTTTACCTATCATGACAATCCCATCATATATGAGCTCTTAAAAGTTTATGTTCTTTTGGCACAACGCCTTGACCTGGGGTTACAAGATCACGTATGTACACCCCATACGGAAGGACGTACGTACATGTGCGTACGATCATATGTACGAAAACCTTCACGGCACCATGCCGATGTGGGAAGGTGTGTGTGTGGGGGTGGGGGAATCATATTCTTGCGAAGAAATAGATCAGCTCTAGCTGTGATTTGTTGAGCAATAAATCACAGTTTGGAGGTCAGTTGTAAAGAAGACAAATCACGAGCGCAATGCGCGCGTATTTTGTCTACTTACAACTGACCGACAAACTGTGATTTATTACCCAACAGATCACAAACTAGAGCTGTTCTATTTCGATTCTAACAGGCTGAAAATCGGCAATAATGCTGTTGTTTCCTTCAAAATCTCACAACTTTTCGCCATTGTTAGAAGAAATTCCGCTGAAATTATCGACTGAAACACATGCATTAATATCCCTTTCTAACGTTATCGATGCGAGAATATGACATGACACCGTCTAACGTCAAGGAAATCGACTAGTGATGTAATAGATTGGCAGTTTTTAATGACGTCACTCGTCACGCTCTTCCTTGCCGTGATTTGTTGTTGAATAAAACACAGTTATTTTCCATTGCCTATATTGGCGCGCTCTGTTAGAATCATGCATAAACCTTGTCTTAAATTCATATGATAAATTGAATCTTGTATTCATGCTCCTGCATTACTGAATTTATTAAATTGAGCGATTAAATGTAATAAAATGCTCAACGAACCTTTTCCTCAACTAATATTATAAACTCATAGCGTGTATTACGTGTACTCATGGAAGAGCCTCCTACCCCCACCCCCACCGCGCCCCGCATTAACTGACAAACGTGCTTGTAAAAGGTTCATTATGACAACGTTTATAACAAATCAACGCTAGTCTGACGTCACGACGTCCACAAAACAGACCGCCAGTGGCAAAGTGGGAAGGGGTCCAGATAATTAATATCCGTACCTTACGATAATAAAATGGAAACACAACTTTGGAACAACGTAGAATCAACGTTGATTCACCGTTGTTTGTATAGGATATACATCTAGGTCCACTGGAACAATAATTTTAAAACGTGCAATCTACTTTACACGGCTATTTCAAGACGGCACGTGATCACACATGTGGCATTTGGTGGCCCTGTTTAAGCGCATATTAAAAATTACGACTTATTTTAGTGAAACGCAAATTTAGCGGTACGAGCACTTTGCGATGTTTTGATGAAACTGACGTACGCAGTTCTTTAAAAGTGCGTACGAACAATTTAAGATTAGTCGTACGATGTTTATTGATGAAACTGGCCCGTTCCATATCGAGACAAATAATTCGATGGATTATGCCTTTTTTTCCTGATACTTGCTTTGGATACATGTCGAGCTTAGTAACCGTGTATAATTGGGCCGAGTCGAGACAAAATAAGCCTTTAGGACATATGCAACATTCAATCATGGTAACACATGCAATAACAGACGCACCTGTGCAGTGCAACGTCACGTATGTCTGGAGGGCCGTTTATTTTGCGACGCCGCCAATATTCATACATGTATATTGTCCACATATGCTCAAAATCCAATATATATGTGTACGTGTGCGCGCATGCTAGATTGTAAGGGTGTGCAAATGCGTGTGTGCAAGCAATGGCTAGAAAACACAGTTTGTTAAACTTATCCAAAGGGGATCAAACGCATGACTCTTGATTTTCTAGCCTAGTGCTCAACCACTGTTCAACGGCGGAAAGGAGCTGGTGAATTTCTCGTATGAATAAGAAACAGTGTCGTATGAACTGAACAAATTTTCGTACGAACGAGAAACTTTCTCGTTCAAACGAGAATCTTTCTCGTACGAACGAGGAATTTTCGTATACAAACGAGAAACTTTCTCATACAAACGAGAAAAAAATCTCGTATGAACGAGAAACTTTCGTGAAGAGATGGGAAAAATTCTTGTTCGTACGAGATTTTTTTTCGTACAAACGAAAAGACAATCTCGTACGAACGAGATCATTTCTCATGGATGCAAAGGCGCATCTGAACATTGGCAGCCGCGGCCCATGTTTATATAGCCCGCACATCTTTTCTCCACCAAGAACCGGAGCACACACGCATGTGTATTCATGTGCGCATGAGAAAAAAGGTGTGTGGTTAAATTTACATATAAGCAAAGGGTCCCCTCCCAACGGGGCTTGGATAAATAGATTTGGCTGCATGGTGCTTCCAAGTAGAGCTGAAACCGACCGCACATGAGTCTTGAGAAACCGCTTAGAAAGTCTAAGACTGCCCAGGCAAAGTGGTGGGAGTCGGATCGACCCTGCAAATAAACCCTACTGGTTTGTTGGGAGCTAGGGCTTCAGATATCATCTCATCAATGTCGGGTAAAAAAATACACATAACTGGAAAGTATCGGCTACAAAATGACCTAAATAGTGTTGACGGGAACGTAAAATCTCAACCCGAACAAAAATATAAGCAATGGCTAGAAACCACAATTTGAAAAACTAATCCAAAGGAGATCAAACTCACGATCCCTGATTTTCATGCGTATTGTCCAAACAAGTGTTCAATGGCGACTTCAATGGAGGTGATGGGGTGTTTGGGCGATGCGAAGGTGTCGTGTTTCTTGCGTCACCGGGGCTTCCAACTGATCTTGGCTTACAGTTAGGCAATGCCTAATATCCTTGCAGCAGGTATGGATATAGAGGCGGGTATTTGTTATTTCGTTAGTTTCTACACTTTCATTCATTTTCCTGTCTCCCTGTCGCTGACTTTCATCTCTTACATTATCACTTCTATCTCTTTTGTCCCTTTCTCCAGGAGACGACAAAAATGTCCCACAAAGGTTGGTGTGTCTCTAAACACAATCAATCAATCAATCAATCAATCAATCAATCAATCAATCAATCAATCAGCCTATCCAGGCAAAGGAATGCGAGTTTGACCGTTCCTAGATATTAGCCTTTTTGATTTGTTTGGGTGGCAGGGATTTAGATGTCATTTCATCTCACTGTCGAGTAAAAGTGTCACAAAATTGGAAGCAACGCCTCCAAATTGACCTAAAAAGTGTTGACGGGGACGTAAAACCTCAATTCAAACAATTAATCAACCAAAGGAGGCGATACGGGGTAAGTAAGGAGATAGGAACTACGAAAATATCGAAGGAACGAGAAAAATTCTCGTACGGACGAGAAAAATTGTCGTAGGAACGAGAAATTTTCTCGTAGGAACGCGAAATTTTCTCGTACGAACGAAACAAATTTCGTACGAAAAAGAATATTTCTCGAAGTAACGAGAAACTTTCTCGTACAAACGAGAAAAAATTTCGTAGAATATGTCAGTGTATAGTGGCTGAGCACTAGCCTTGGAGTTCGAACCCCTATGTCTCAAGCACTTAAGATGATAAGAAGATGGTACATTTCTTATATGAACTAGGAAAATGCCGCAGGCACGAGAAAAATTCTCGTACGGACGAGATAAATAGTCGTAGGAACGAAGAATTTTCTTGTAGGAACGCGAACTTTTCTCGTACGAACGAGAAAGTATCTCCTATGAACGAGAATATCTCTCGAAGTAACGAGAAACTTCCTCGTACATACGAGAAAAAATCTCGTACGAGTGAGTGAGTGAGTGTTTCAGTTTTACGTCCCACCAACAGCTAAGGTCAAACGGAGACGGGACCTCGGTTTAAAGACTCATCCGAAAGTCTAATCTCGTACGAACGAGAATATATCAGTGTAAAGTTGCTGAGCACTAGCCTTGGAAATCAGGAGCCGTGAGTTCCAACTCCTATTTCTCAAGCACTAAAGGTGATATTTTAAACTATGGTCTCGTCTTCATCTCTCATATTTGTATAATATAATTGTTCGTCTGTCATTACTGACAATGGCCAGTCTTAATCATACATGTACCCTTATCTGGATTTCCCACAAATCAGTGATAGTCACGAGGACATGTGTACTGAAGGGTATCTGTTCTTGGTAACTTTTGGTTGATTGGCAAACAATCGACCCAAGCAGTAGGCGTTAATTTAAAAAAAAAAAAACGAGAGAGAGAAAGAGAGAAAAGAAGAAAAATCCGCATATCACCGATGCCTGCCTAACACAATAATTGTGACTGCTTTGTTGTCTGTTGCTTACTTTAGAAGTCATTAATATTGTTACAAACCGTGTGAACAAAGATACTGCTCCTGTAGAAGCAGTCTGATATGTGTCCACACTGTTTGTCGTTTCGGTCCCTCACATCGGGGCTTGAAGAAATAGATGGGCTGCATGATGCTTCCACGCAAAGCTGAAACCGGCCGCACACGAGTACTGGTAAACCGCTTAGAGGATCTAAGCCTGCCCGGTCAAAGCGGTGCGAGTCGGACCGTCCATGCTTACAAACCCTATTGATTTCATTGGGCGACAGGGCTTGAGATGTCATTTCATCTCAGGATAAAAGTCCCACAAAATTGGAATAAACATCTCCCAAATGACATGTACAGTGTTGACGGGGACGTTAAAACTCAAATCAAACAAACAAACACAATTGTTTGTCGTCATGCGTTGTCTTTGTCTTGAACTCTTATTTCCCCGTCATCAATATTTAGGTCATTTTGAGACGTTGCTTCCGACTTTGTGAGATTTTTTACCCGACACTGAGATGAAATGACATCTCAAGACCTACCGCCCAAAACGAACTGCTAGGGTTTAAGGGGAGGTCTGACACGTGCACAAACATATTCAAGATGATGCAGCTGACATTATCATTTGTACGTTTTCTTTGCATCTTAAGTGTCAAACAACTTTCTAAATCTTATGAAGGAACGATGTGCCAGGGGGAATCCATATACCGCACAGCAAAGACTATGATCAGGATGATCTGTGTCTTCACTGAATGCACATGTACGAAAAAGTTTCTCGTTCGTACGAGAAATATTCTCGTTCGTACGACATTTTGTTTCGTTTGAACGAGAAAGTTTCTCGTTCGTACGAGATTTCTCTCGTTCGTACCAGAAAGTTTGTCTTTCGTACGAGATTTTTTTCTCGTTTGTACGAGGATTTTTTCCCTCTTATTTTGACCCTACTAGGCTTTCGTAACAAGGTGTAATTAAGAAGATGGAAAATTTCTCGTATGAACAAATTTCTCGTATGAACAAGAAAAAAAATGTCGTAACGAGAAACTTACTCGTAGAATCGAGAAAATTTCTCGTTCGTACGAGCTTTTTTTCTCGTTTGTACGAGAAAGTTTCTCGTAGGCTCGAGAAATATTCTCGTTTGTACGAGAAAGTTTCACGTAGGAAGTTTCCTGTTTGTACGAGAAAGTTCCTTGTTCGTACGACAGTTTTTCTTTTTCATAAAAAGAATCTAGAAACTCATCATAACACGGGTGTTGATTAATGCGGTGTTTTACGACGGGCAGAGGTTCACTGATTCTTTCACCCCTGAGTTCTGAAGTGGATTCTTCCAAATTTGAATTTGGCGTCCATACTTGTATATAGGAGTTTTAGCTATGATCAATAGCAGGATAGCAAACGGTGTTCGTACTGGTGAGACGGCTCATTATGACCGACTTATCTGGATCTTCACTGTTTGCAAAGGTATCTGTACTGATCTACAGGGTTGAAAGGTTAAAGGCCCGTGGATCTGATGAAAGTATGCGTACCTGCTTTTCGCGATGTGTGTATATGTTTCAAGAAATTTCTAATAATAAATAAATGAATAAATAAATGTGATGACGTTTGTTAGTTTTTGTTTTTAAGGGTAGGCTGAGGCTGGTAAATGACCTTGACCCATTTCGTTTAACCCTTAAATTCCTGTACTGTAAGCAAACAGTGTAGACATTGATCAGATGACTCGTTCTGCGACACAGACTCTGGGTCTACATTGTTTGCCAAACCTAACACATGATTCCAGTCCAGATTCTATAGATAACCCTCGTACGCAACACAACGATCTCACAGCGATAAGAATAGCGCAGCTGTTTTCTATAAATTACCGTTACCCGGATTTATCATGACTCAATGTTGAGCTAGAAAGCCTCCATGTGCATCAATTTGTTATTGATTTACTGTACTGGAACTGAGGGCGAGGCTCGAAATTTCATAAACCCCCGGAGTTGAAGCCCCCCTTCCCCAGTAGTTTTACTATTGACCGTTCCAAGACGATGGTTTTTTATGCAGTGACTTAACTGTTATTTCATGTTTCGTCTGTTTCTGTGTCACGAAAACACGCCTATATAATTTTGACCCCCTTTAACCCCACTTTTATATAGTGGGGTTTGCAGGGGTATACATTATTTTTTCTTATTTCTGGTCAAAACATAGAGTGTAGGTACTTGTTAGAACCGCCTTGTCGAGGCGGTTCTAACGAGTAACCACAATCTATATTTTGAGCAGAAATAAGAAAAAATATCTCAATTTTTCAATTAAAAGTTCCGTAGGTGAGTGAGTGTTTGAGTTTTACGTCCCACCAACAGCTAAGGTCATATGGAAGCGGGACCTCGGTTTATAGGCTCATCCAAAGGTCTGGAGAAGCCCGGGATCGATCCTGCGAACCCTGGTTTACAAGGCGAGTAGCGTAATCCCTACACCACGGAGGCTTCCATTATTTTCGTAGTAACAATATATTTGTATACTCACGGCTGGTAGACTCGTAAGGGGTTACCGCCGGTTATGCACTCAAAATCCTTACGGGAACTTTCGGTTATGCCTCCCGAGACCACAAATATGTCAACAGATGAGGGCTCCCGATATATGATTTTTAGGCATTTTTGTAAACATATTTTGAGAAATCGGGCAATGCTATTCACAACAACTTTCATTTCTGCATCAGAAAAGTTGGCTGTAGACATGAAAAGGCAATCGGTCGATTTTAATGCAATTTCTCCCTGAGGAAGGTAGTCAGATATTTCTGTTTTGGCCTGTTTTCTAGTGCCGAATGAAGGCATTTGCAGCTACCTGGACGATACGAAACTAATCCAACATGCCAAATATCACGTTATTCAAACCACTCACGTTGAAATACATAAGTTGCAAAATTTACGCAGAATATGTTCCAGGAGCTTTAATATTTGTGCCGATTATTACTTACGAGCACTGATTACCCCTTACGGGGACAGGAAAAAACAACAACAACTAATGGGTGTCTGATTGAAATGCGTTTCTTCGTTCAATAATTCACACAAACGGTTCATCAAAGCCCTGAAGACACTGCAGTTGCTCGGTACGACTGGTAATACTGTTAACTTTATCCAGAACGAAAACTTAAAAAAAAATCGAAATTCGTGTGCTCGTATGAATTGCTCGTGCGAATGTATCCAAATTCATGTACCCGAACGAATTGCTGAAAACCTGATATTAGTACTTTTTCAAGGCATTTATCTGATATGCTCGTGCAGTAGAATAAATTTCGTATCACTATACGTCCCGTCCATCGGGGCTTTGAGAAAATGTGCTTCTGTGCAGAGCTGAAACAGACCGAACTTGAGTACTTGTAAACCGTTTAGGTCTAAGCCTGCCAAGGATTACTGCTGCGAGTGGGAACGCTCCTTAAACGTTAGCGATTTCTAACGTTTACCAGTACTCAAGTTCGGTCGCTTACAGCTCTGCACAGAAGCACTATTTCTCAAAGCCTGTGGATGGGGGCGTATAGTAAAATGCGTATCTAATATGAAACGTATTCTACCGTACGAACCTATCAGATAAATGCCTTGAAAAATGTACTAATATCAGGTTTTCAGCCAACCGTTCGAGTACATGAATTTGGGTACATTCGTACGAGCAATTCATACGAGCGCACGAGTTTCGATTTTAAGTTCTCGTTCTGAATAAAGATAACAGTATTATCAGTTGTACCGGGCAACTGCAGTGTCTTCAGGGCTTTGATGAACAGTTTGCGTGAATTATTGAACGAAGAAACGCATTTCAATAAGACACCCATTAGTTGGCGTTTTCCCTCCCCGTAAGGAGTAATGCTTCCGTAAGGGGTAATCGGTTCTCGTAAGTCATTATCGGCACAAATATTAAAGCTCCTGAAACAAATTCTGCGGAAAATTCTCCAACTTATGTATTTCAGCATGAAAGTGGTTTGAATTACGTGTTGTTTTTTTTTTGCATGCTGTATTAGTTTCGCATCGTCCACGTTGCTGAAAATGCCTTCATTTGGCACTAGAAAACAGGCCAAAACAGAAATATTTGACTACCTTCCTCGGGGAGAAATTAAATAAAAAATCGACCGCTTGCCTTTTCATGTCCACAGCCAACTTTTCTGATGCAGAAATGAAAGTTGGTGAGAATATCATTGCCCGATTTCTCAAAATATGTTTACAAAAATGACTATAACCCATATATCGGGAACACTCACCTGTTTGTTGACATACAGACCAGCTACCGGTAATAACCCATTTATTTTTGTTGTTGTTGTTGATTCGCGGAGAAACCGCCAAAAGCGAAATCGGCTATTTTCTCAGCAAAACAGCGAGAAAATATAAAAATTCTCGGAGATTCTCGGCGAAAATTTAACCGATTGCTTTCATTTAAAATAAAATTACCGGCTTTCGCGGAGAAAAAAATTACAACTGGGCTTACGTGGAATTTTCGGCTCATTATTATTTCTTCGTTTGTTTGGCGATGTTTTTGTAAATGAAGGCAAATTGTAGTCATTGTTAAATCAAATATTCTTTCATGTTACTAAACATTCCTTTTAGTAATTTATTCTCGGCGAAAATTTGACCGATTGTTTTCATTGAAAATAAAATTACCGGCGTTCGCGGAGAAAAAATTACAACTGGGCTTACGTGGAATTTTCGGCTCATTATTATTTCTTCGTTTGCTTGGCGTTGTTTTTGTAAATGAAGGCAAATTGTAGTCATTGTTAAATCAAATATTCTTTCATGTTACTAAAAATTCCTTTTAGTAATTTATTTTTTAAGTCTCATGACAACTTTTATTAACATCACGAAAATACGCCTATTTATTTGTTACCCGCTTAAACCCCATTTTTAACTAAGGTTTACAGGGATAAACATTATTAGTCTAATTTCTGCTCACATAGATTGTGGGTACTCGTTAGAACCGCCTCGTCGAGTCGTTTTAAAGTGTACCCAAAATCTTGAGCAGAAATATGAAAACATGCAATAATTTTTATCCGAAAATTTTCCGTTTTTAGTGGTAAAATTTTACAATATATTTGAATAGGCGAGTTCTCATAATGAGTCGTACATGTAGGTTATTAACACCATAGTGATGTGTGATATTTACCAAAAGCTCAGCTTGATGAAATAGATAAGCTGCATGATGCTTCCACGCAGAGCTGAAACCGACCCGAATGCGAGTACTGGTAAACTGCTTACAGGATCTAAGCCTGCCCAGGCACAGTGGTGCGAGTCGGACCGTCAATGCTTATAAACCCTGTTGGTTTCATGGGGTGGCAGGGCTTGAGATGTCATTTCATCTCAATGTCGGGTTAAAGTCCCACAAAATTGGAAGCGACGTCTCCAAAATGACCTTTACAGTGTTGACGGGGACGTAAAACCTCAAACAAACCAAACCAAAAGCTCAGATTCGCCTCATTTATTTATGATTACAAACTGTCAAATCGGTACAGCAAGCGGTGCTTTGAATACAAAGTTAGTGACCAGTTAACGAGGAACACATGAATTCCACCGCAGGCTAGGTCTATGTCGCGAACGAACGGACGAAAAACCAGACACCTACCTATATCGGGCCATGCTCTATGCAGGCGCGTGTAAAAGGAAATGCTACTTTGCATTCGCACGCATTATTTGCGCTTCCAAGTCTACTTCCCCGACCCTTCACCCACCCCTAACTAATAAATACTCCCAGTTGGAGCCAACGGGTGGTGCATCAACATGTTAATAAAGCCCATGTAATGAACGAACAACTATTCACCATTTTACATGCACACATACATGTATAAGAGAACTGGAGTTTACAAGGTATACATTTTCCTTAATCTGTTCCTAGACGTCCAATGTAGGTACATGGGTGGCCGTAGGAAAAATTTTCATTTTCGTTTTACTCTCGGTATAACAGTAATTTTTTGCATTTTCTTAAAGAGAAATACACACCATGCATGATCCGGACAGGTGTAAGAACTGCACCCCGTGCCTAAGCGAGCTAATGGTCAATATATCTATGACGTCATCATTAGACATATACAATGGTGGCCCTTAGGAAAACTGTCATCCTTGATTTAATTTCGGTATAACAGTATTTTTTTTTTACATTTTCATAAAGAAGTATATCCGCTTTACATGATCTTTGCAGGTGTCGGAACTGCACCCGGGGCATAAGCGAGCTATTGGTCAATTTATCTCTGACGTCACATTAAGCCATAGATAATTCACAGTATACTTAATTATAGCACGTGAACAATTCTTTTGCGATTATTATAATATAAACAGGAGAAATGCTAGACATAGAGGCTTTTGAAAACTATTTTATGCCCCCGAATAATATAGTTTTTGGTCTGTCTGTCTGTTTGTTTGTCCTCAAAAAGTTTAACATCGGGCGTAACTTTTGAATGGTAACAGATATATGCCTTTCATATTTCACATGTGTATTTCTTGTCCCAAGACCTTTCCCGTGGTACCATAGCTTTTGACCTCGTGACCTTGTCCTTAAGGTATGACCTACTTTTTAAAAAACTTTAACATTGGCCATAACTTTTGATCGGTAAGCGATATGGCTTTCATATTTCACATGTGCATTCTATGTCACAAGAATTTCTAGTGGCATCATAATGGAGGTGGTAGCTTCTTTTTGCTACCTAGAAAACATTGTCTCTGCAGAAGTTCTTCCGACCACATCACGTGTGAAAAACAGCCTGGAAGAAGTTCAAGGAGTGTCTTCCCCACCATCTCTCATGCAAGACGTGACCGTATGTTAAGCCCTTGTGTGCGGAGCGCAATGCTCCATGCCAGCGAGACTTGGTCATTGACAAAACCAAACCTCTAATGATAGGGCAATGATCGGACAAATCTGCAATAGCAAGTTGCAAGTCGGCTGCACTGAGCTACTTGCTCGGCCTGGCATTGAGGACCTGGACTTCATCCTTGAGGCGAGAAGGCGCACTGGTATGGACATGTGGAACGCTCCAGCAGGTCAGTCAAGACAGCCTTTGACATACAGGTGGATGTAAAACGTGGTCCTTGGCTGGTGCTGCTGCTGCCGATGATGATGATGGTGATGATGAAAATATCTTTGTACATGTAAATGTTTGTATAAAATAACACTTTGAGTAAAATAGAAGTGAAGGCAATGATCCGGAGTCGATACAATTAACCCACAGCTCCAATCAGAGACACCAAAGGGAAAGAAACACAAACATGGAACAACAGACTCTAATGGAAACATCAACAGCGGAAAGAACAGTTACTTTCCCCAAAACTGGCCAATACAATTGGCTATCCAAAACAAAATAATATAAGCGATGCAAATTATCAAAGACAAACCATAACAAAAATAAACCGCGCCAGAAGAACCGGCTTGGAAGGGTCAGTGAAACGAATTCCACTGGGGGGGGGGGCTTTAATAGATTTTACGTGGCCTCAATCCTCGCCCTTATTTCTGTCACGATTTAGAAAATTTGTTCAGTCCGCATGAAGGCCTCCTAACCCATCAGTGCAACATCTCCGTGAACACAAAAATCAAACAACAACAGAGATGAAACAACGGTGAGGACTCGACAACAAGAAACCACTGAAATGCTGGAGCAAAATAAGACCAACAGTAAGACTCGGATTGGCCCGACCAGAGACAGGGCATCAGGCAGCAATCTACATTACACAAAATTAGATACTATCTATTCTCAGTAGGCGTTTACGCTGGAACCGTCATAGAATATGAGGTCTGACCCACCGGCGTGCAGTTAAAGAGGGAAACAAAGTTGTCAACCGTGATTGGCTTAACTACCATGCATGCAGTTTGTCATATAACATTTATGCTGTATCCTATCTTTTTATATCGAAGTATGATTTTTCAAAATTGGGTGCTGAAGTCATTGCATTTATATATTTTTCTGAATTTATATACTAAGTCACCATAAAATTCGGGTTCCGATAGACCTTGTTGCAGAAAAGATTTATGTCCAACGTTGAATTTTGAAATTAAATAAGAATGATATCTATAAAATTTTAAAAACGCTTTGCGTAGTTTATGATACCGATAACCCTGATTAAGAAGTTTAGCTGTTAACAATTTATTGCGAGTGTTGAAGTAAATTACATGACTAGACACTCTGGCAAATCAAATTAATTACGAAATATAAACGCCATAGGATGCCGCACGAGGTACAGCACTATCCAAGATAGGAAGTTTACAATCTCAAAATCAAACTCATCGCGTCTATCATAAATTTTGCCAGAAACAAACCCATCTGTAATAGATAGATGTAAATCCAAAAACGAGGTCTAAGTATCAGAAGAATTTGCTTTATTTAACTGAGGTTCTGGAGGGGTAAGCATGTATATGGTAGCCTTGACATATTTAAGAAATATATGTAATTTATTATTTTTATGTGGACAAAGATTTATAAATATCCCCTTGAAGACTGTCACCCTGTATTGTTACACATTTTTCGATTACATAACATCCTAAAGAATCCAGCATTGAGATAAAATACACTTGGGGTATTCAGGCTGTCATACAGGTAGGGGACCAAGAGAGGGGAATAAATTACCTAGGGATATGACTTTGACAAATAACATCTATTCATTTACACCCAAGTCCTAATTTTGATTTGCATGGAAGAGACAACAGCACTTTTTCCGATTTTATATGTAGTAGCCATTATTTATAATCATTACAGAAAATGCCAATTCAATTATATTGCTAAATTTTTTTCCACCAAAAATGACTTTTTTCAGATAAAATCCTGATAACTTTATTATTTCTGCTTAAAACATATTGTGGGTATTCATTAGAACCACCTCGGCAAAACGGTTCAGACGAGTACCCACAATTTGTTTTTACAGTCTGACTGCTCGTTAGAACTGCTTCCATGAGGCGGTTCTAACGAGGACACACAATATATGTTTTTGAGGACAAAGGAACATCTGTCAACCCCACTTTCTATAGAGAAAATGGGGGTTTAAGGGGGTATACATTATTTTCCTTATTTCTGCTCCAAGTCATAGGTTGCGGGTGCTCGTTAGAATCGTCTCATTGAGTCATAGGTTGTGGGTACTCGTTTGAACCGCCTCAAGGAAACAATGGATATCAGTGTTTTTCTTTACTTTATTTAAAAAAAAAGAAGTAATTTTAACAATATGTTGTTGGAAACAATCTCAGTAAATTATACTATCACTCAAGTATCATTATTGAGCCCCCTATTAAACAAGAAATCTGCTCATAATCACCTCATAATCACTTAGATAAGTTAAGCCTTTGATGTGCACTATGGTCCGAAGGAAATGTTTATTGGAGATCATTAGACAGGCCACCCCTTTTATATAAGGGAAAAAAATGTGTCTTTAAGTGTGATCGTTCGAACTATGAACTCTGCATCTGCATGCTGGTCGGCCAGACTAAGGACAGTCACATCATTTTATGTATCACAATCAATGAAATAAAGTTTTATGCATATACTAAGCATGATAAGGTTGTATCGAAAAACTTTAGGAGTTACCATTACAATACGTTAATAAACTGAAAATTTCGTCATATATAGTTGCAACGGTAGATTGTATGGCACTAACAGGCCTCTGCATGTACTATATTGGGTTCATTGTATGTCGATGTTTAGAAACCTCCATGGTGTAGTGGTTACGCTACTCGCCTTGTAAACCAGGGCTTCTCCAGACTTTCGGATGAGTCTTTAAACCGAGGTCCCGTCTCCGTATGACCTTAGCTGTTGGTGGGACGTAAAACTCAAACACTCACTCACTCATGTCGATGTTTGAAAAAAAAACAACAGTGTTTTCTCTTCCATTTCCATCCATAGTATATAAATTAAATCTCACTGTAAAACGCATAGTGTCAATCTGAACCGTTGTGCTGTATTGCCATTATAATTGCAGTTGGTGGGCCTTAACATCCTCCTTAATAAACGAGAAGAATCTGTGTGATATATTTTTCTTACCATCATACATCTCAAAAGTTTGATGAAAAATGTGACATTTCTGCAATTTACTGACAAATTGAATAAATTAAAGACCGCAAGTAAGGGTTATATATTAATAAAGGCAGTTGTCACTAAGCGTTTACTTCGGTCTCGATATCTGCAGGATTCGTACTTCCGGTGGCCGTTTGCCTATGCAAAACGTACAAACCTTCCTTAAGAACGTGTGATTAATTATTTCTTTGACACCTTTTTAGTCGTAGTTGGTCAGAGTATAGGATTTAGTAACAGGAGGACACTTTTCTGTATGGTTTTCAATACATTTTCGGACGCCATCATTATTTGACGTCATACGCCTTTACGCCGGTGGTCCGGGAGGGAATGACACCTGCAATTCTCTGAAGCCCAATACATTCATCTTCAATTATATTAAATAAAATTACTGTTATACTAAGAGTAAAACGAAAATGAATTATAGCCACTTTCTGAAAAACGGCCACCATGCTAAGGATGTGGGTACTTGTTACCAACAACATGTGTGTGGCCCGAGCGAGGCGTAAACCACAGCGGGGAGACCTAATGACCCGATGATTAACCCTTTTTGTACCAAATGGAATCTTCCTCCTTATATATACAGGAGTCCATTTTGAAACTTAGGGGTGTCGGGTTGTTTTTTCTTAAAAATTTGGTCCGGGAAATGGCTTAACGTTTTGCAAACAGTGTAGGTCCTTATCAGACGCCGCGTTCTGCGGTGTCTGATCTGGGCCTGCACTGTTTGCCAAGGTACCCCTTTAGGGGTTTCTGGTACTGAACTGGTTAAGTCAGCGCTCTTACCCATTAGGACACGGGGACCAGTTACCTTCGGGGTGAACAGTAGACTTAACAAGATACCCAGGTTGCATGTCTGTACAAACTTCGCTGATTATCTTGGAGGATTTTGTAGTTCTGTTCCAAGTTAGAGATCAGACTTATATGCAGCCTTGGAATGCTTGCCGCGCAATTTCCCCATATTAACCCTTTTTGTACCAAATGGAATCTTCCTCCTTATATATAGCATGCGTCCATTTCAAAATTTAGGGGTTTCAAGTTGTGTTTTCTTCAAAATTAGGAAAATAGCCGAACTTTTGGCAAACAGTGTAGGCCCTGATCAGACGCCGCGTTCTGCGGCGTCTGATCTGGGCCTACACTGTTTGCCACGGTACCCGTTTAGGAGTTTCCAGTCTGAAATGGGTTAATGTACATGTATGAGAAAAATTGAATTGTAAAGGCAAGAAACACAAGCGGGCCTCCGTGGCCTACTCTTAAACATAAAATCTCTCACTCGGGCTACATGTGAGCTTAAGAGTAAGCATCAGTGAGGTTTAATTACTCGCAGTGTAAGAAAAAGATCAACCAAAATGTAGAGTGAGATCAGCGCCCACACATACATGTACAAGCATGATCCCCGTTATTATATACATTGAGTTTGATTTTTCTAAAGTATTTACTAGAGACAAAAATAAAGTACTCCCAATATGGTGAACCGATAGAAATCACCAGTTTTCAATTTATGAAGCGTTTACACAACAGTAAAAAAAGGAACACAGAAAACATTCATCATGTTCATACTGCGTTGTAAAGTGCATAAGATGCAAAGTCAAATCATACTTTACGATGCATTTCGTCATATGCTTCAAACTTTGTGTACCAAATTCTAATGCATGAAAAAATACATACACATGAACAAATATACATGTAGGTATAGGCAGATTCCGCGGAGAAACACCGTGAACGAATTCACCTGTACTAATTGGTTTTCTCCGAGAAAAAGCGATGTTCGCGGAGAATTTCGCGGCGTTTCGCGGTGAAATTAACCGCTTTGAAACGCGAAATTTTTTCGTCACGGAGACATTTCTCGCTTATTCTCCGAGAAAAAAAAAGCCTATTACCGCGGAGAAAAAAAAATATGGGTTATTACCGGTAGCTGGTCTGTATGTGTGGTCTCGGAAGGCATAACCGGAAGTTCCCGTAAGGAGTTTGAGTGCATAACCGGCGGTTACCCCTTACGAGTCTACCATCCGTGATACAAGTATGGACGATTCCAAATTCAAAGTTGGAAGAATCCACTTCAGAAACTCAGGGGTGAAAGAGTCAATTAACTTCTACCCGTCATAAAACACCACATCAATCAATACCCGTGTTATGATGAGTTTCAACAAGAAAAAATGTCGTACGAACAAGAAACTTTCTACGAGTAAGTTTCTCGTTCCTGCGACATTTTTTCTTGTTCATACGAGAAATTTAATTTACCATCTTCTTATATGTATTACCCCTTATCACCTATTTTGAAGTCACCATTGATTGGATGCTAGGCTGGGAAATCAGGGTCATTAGTTTAATCTCTCTTTTGGATAGTTCAAACTGTTGTTTGTAGCATTTTTAACCGCACCCTCAATATCTAGCATGCGAACACCTATACACACAAATTCTGGTTCTTGACGGAGAAAGTCTTTAGATAGTAATAAACGAAAAGGAGTCTTCGAGAATATACACCCCGCATAGCCATTTAGTTATTAAACCTTAGGCTGTCAATCACAACAATTGTCGCCTGCTTTATTGTCTGCAAACAGTATTGAACAAGATACTGATCATGTAGCGGTGTTTCAAGTCCATACTGTTTGTCTTTATGGTTTGTTTTACGTACTCTCATCTTTGAAGACATTGCTCTTCTACCCGACACTGAGGTGAAATGACATGTCAAACTCTATCGCACAAGGAACCGCTAGGCTTTTCGTTTGCATTATTGTCCCCGTCAACAATATTTAGGTTACTTTGGAGACGTTTCCAATTTTGTGGGACTTTTACCTTTTACCAAGCCCTGCCGCGCCCAAGTGAAACCAACAGGGTTTACTGAATGGACGGTCCAACTCGCACCTTGTTCACCAAGCTCCGATGGGCGGGGGCCGGCGCTAGGGTTTAAGCAGCGGTCCGACTCGAACCAAAATGTTTGCAAAATTAAGTAGCAGACGACATGTTCACATAAAGTTTATCTTGACATTTTAAGGGTCAAACATGGGCCAAGTGATATCCATATACTGCAGAGAAAATTTCTCGTTTCTACGAGAAATATTCTCGTTCGTACGAGATTTCTTGTCGTTTCTCGTTCGTACGATATGTTTTATTTAACGTCCTCGTCAACAATGATTAGGTCATTTTGGAGACGTTGCTTCCAATTTTATGGAACTGCTACCCGACATTGAGATGAAATAACACCTGACGATTTTTCGGACAATGAAACCAATAGGGTTTATATGCTCGGACGGTCTGACTTGCACCACGTTACCTGGGCAGGCTTAGACCTAAGCGGTTTTCCAGTACTCATATTCGGTGGGTCTCAGCTCTGTGAGGAAGCAACTTGCAGCCTAATCTATTTATCCAAGCTCCGATGGGCGGCGGCCACCGCTAGGGTTTAAGGAACTGTCCAAAACGCACAAAAAAGTTGCAAGATGGAAGCTGCAGACGATATTTTCACATGTAGTTTATCCTAGCATCTTAAGGATTAAACATGGGCCAAGTTGCATCCATGTACCGCAGAGAAAGTTCCTCATTCGTGCGAAATTATTCTCGTTCGTGCAAGATTTTTCTCGTTCGAACGAGAAAGTTTCTCGTTCGTACGAGATTTTTTCTCGTTTGTACGAGAAAGTTTGTCGTTCGTACGAGATTTTTTTTTCACAATAATTATGGCCTGTTTGTTGTCTGTTACTTCAAAAACAATTGTTGCAAACAGTGTGGAACAAAATATTGCTCATGTAGGTGCAGTCTGGTATAGGTCTATACTGTTTGTCTGTTTGCTTTGTCTTTGTGTTGAGGTTTTACGTACCCATCATTTTTGTAGACACTGCTTCCATTTTGTGGGACACTGAGATGAAATGACATGTAAAGCCCTACCGCCCAAAGAAACCGCTATGCTTTTTGTTTGAATTGGGGCATAACGTCCCCGTCAAACTATTTAAGAAATTTTGGAGACGTTGCTTCCAATTTTGTGGGACTTTTATCCGACACTTAGATGAAAAGACATCTCAAGCCCTACCGCCCAATGAAACCAATAGGGGTTAAATGCGTGTCGGACCGTCGATTCATATAAACCCTATTGGTTTCATTGGACGGCAGGGATTGAGTTGTCATTTTATCTCAATGTCGCGTAAAAGTCCCAAAAAAGTGGAAGCCATGTCTCTAAAATGACCTTAATATAGTGTTGCCTCAAATCAATCAAACAAACAAGACCCGCCAGCATGTGTAACTATATAAGAAAGACTGAGCAAGAGGTAATTTTTCTGCTAGGCTTATGTTTATTTGTAGTAATTTGGTTTCTGTTCGGAGGTGTTTCCAATTCCTCTGGGTGCTTTGATTAATTTGGTTTTTGAGGTAACCGGCGCCAGCAGCACATTGGGGCTACCCCTTCCTCTAGGTGCTTAGGATAGGCTGCGATTTTATTTTGACCTTCCCTGGGGCTTCACACTTCTGATTTAGAATCTTGGTATATTCTTCAATCAGTGCAGCGAAAAAGAAATGCGTTGATTGCATTTCTTTCTTTCTTTCTTTCTTTATTTATTTATTTATTTTGCTAAGTTTCATCACGTGACCAAGTCCGTGAAATTAACACCCCTCTAAACCCCAATTTATATAGAGACAACTGGAGTTTACTGGGGTAAACATAAGTTTGCTTATTTCTGCTCCAAGACATAGGTTGTGGGTACTCGTTAGAACCGCCTCGATGAGGCGGTTCTAACGAGCAAAGACAACCTTTGTTTGAAATATAAATAAGTAAAATATCACGGATTTTCTTCAGAAAAGAAGCCATTTTGGAGATGTGAAAAAGTGCATTATACCGCACGGGTGTGTCATCGTAATGGTTTGTTCGATTTGGGGTTTTTGGTTTCATTGTGCGACAGGGACTGAGAAGTCATTTTATCTCAATGTCGGGTAAAAGTCTCACGAAATTGGAAGCAACGTCTCTAAAATGACCTATACAGTGTTGATGGGGACGTTACACCTAAAATCAATCAATCAATTGATTTGGGGTCTGGCGTCTACGATCAACAGCTAAGGTTACTGACGGTCAGTTGACCTAACCACACTGTTCCTGGACAAGCCTGAGGAATGGGTACCAATTCTTCTCATGTGTGTGGAATGGGTACCAATCCTTCACATTTAAGAGGAATTGGTACCAGTTTTCCACATGTAAGAAGAATTGGTACCAATTCTTCACACCCAGGTCACAGGTGTGACGAATACTTACCAATTCTTTACATGTCAGAACTTATCAACGACAGGTCACAGGTGTGACGAATACTTACCAATTCTTTACATGTCAGAACTTATCAACGAATTCTTCACATATGTGAGTAATTGGTACCAATACTTCACACCCGAGAAAAAGTCTCTTCACAGGTGTGAAGAAAACTTACCAATTCTTCACACGTCAGAAATTATCAACATGAGAAATTTGAGCACAAATTATAGACCCCAAAATTTATCGAAATTGACCAATGCATACGTAGATTTCACATTTAGCAAATGTGACGTATTGGTACCAATTCTTCTTATTGGTGTGAAACTTACGAAATGAGAACACACTCCAGGTACAGTCTTCGGACAGGTACATGTAGGACGTATTGATCTCTTGCTCTAGTTATTAGTTTTTGTTTTAATCTTGTTCTGCTGGCAATAGTCTGCAATCTTGCTTGACACAATACACGGTGTCACACCTATTTTCACACCTTTCCAAGCGGTACGAGCGGTGCACGTCATTTCGTCGAAAACCACTTGGTCGAATGTAGCTTTCGGTCGAATACAATTGGTCGAATATTTTTTTTAAGAAATGCGACACTTGCTGGAATTGTATTTACCATGATATGGCCAATAATCCGAGCTCATTGTGACTATTTTATGATTGGCGAAGTTCGATAATTATTTTTTTTTCATAACATTAGGTCGGTCATAGTATAGATGATCTTGCACGAGTGGTCAATTTTAATGAAATGTTTGAAACGAGCCGTTGACGAGTTTCAAAACTTTGATATGAGTTGATCACAAGTGTAAGATTCTGTTTATCGTATGACCATCAAAAATTGGCGTTAGGACCTTCAAACCTTTATACCTCCAAAACGATGATTTTTCTGATGAAAATTTTCTTATTCATACTCTAAACATAGGTTGTGGGTGCTCGTATTGAGGCGGTTCTAACGAGTAGTGATGTAGTGTAGTAGTAATGGTACGACGAAAAGTACCATTCGATGGAAAATACATTCGACCAAGTGGTTTTCGACGAAATGACATTTTGAAATATTATACATGCTATCAAAATGCACAATATTGTAAACACATTGCGTCTGATACAAGCATTTTTGGAATATGAACAGAACGTGCAGACTTTAGCCGTTAAAGTAGGGTACTGACGTTGTTTTTCCACATTTTGTATGCTTCATGTCAGGAATGAGGGTTGTTAATTTAATTATAAAAATGCCGGCAGCTAATTAAATAAACGTTCAATTTATTTGGTATCTTTTTGAAGGAATTTAAATGGACAATTAGTTCAAAACGGAACATGTTTGTCAAATTGAAAAATAAATAAGTTATATTTGTTTAAAAATTGTTTTCCATTATTAAATCGCCTGCTATTTCCAACAAGAGATTCTGTACAGGTAAGCCGAGAAGGTCAGCGCACAGTAAAAGGCTTAATCCTTTGCGCCAAAGGCATAAATATCAATAATAGTTGCGGATGTATCATAATGATCTTGCAAAAACTACATGTATGGTGTAGCAAAGCTTTTCAAAAGGAAAGACTAAAATGAGAGAAAAACTGTTGTGAATGATTTTCCACTCAGCGTGACAAAAGTCACTATATCAAAACAGAGTTGACAATTGTATAAGGGCGCTGCCTAGCGAGAATATACCTTCGGGCATGCAGTGCACTCAACAAGACTCAAAGTGTTTCTAACTAGTCAGTCGGGATACAGCATTCATTGTGTCTGAATAAAGATGCTTTAGGTAGTCGGGAGTATATGTAGTATACAGTGAAAACTCTGATAAGACTGCGCAATACAAATCTACATTTTTACAGTGCGCACACGTCCAAAGTCACATTTCGTTTGTCAGGGCCAAGTAATAATCACCTACCTCACCTAACAAATACTCAGATCACCATATGCACGGTCTGGTCAGAGTTCACGCTGCTATCTGCCAGAAATAGCATTGGACCACCGGTTATACTCTGATTAGATTGTGTGCAGGCTGGTCTTATCATTTACAACATATATATTAGTGTGATTTACATAAATCTAGTAATTAAACTCGTTTGTTTTCAGGAAGTAAGTAAATTAAAACAAACCACATTTTTTTGTGGGCCACAATTATTCCAAATCTGATGAACACTTCTTCAGCCAATCATAGCTAAAAGCAGAAACCTTGTTCAGTGGACTTTAACCTCATAACAATCCATTTAAAGGCATCGACAAAGTTGCAATACAAAGTGTTTGATTTCAGGTTAATTGATAAAGGAAACTGACGATTACATAGAGGATCTTACACGAGTGTTCATGTATTATTGGATTTATTAAACGAGTTGAGGAAAAGGGATAAAATGCGAGGCTTTGCCGAGCATTTTATCCCTTTTCCTCAACGAGTTTTATAAATTCAATAATACATGAGCACGAATGCAAGATTCTATTTATCATATGACATATAAAACGGATTTTATTCACGATTGTTTACAAAAATGTCAATATTCCGCCATTAGTAAACGCGACGCCGTTAAGGACGTCGTACATGTAACGTTAGGGAACGTATCTAGCTAATTTGCATATTTAATCCACTAGTGGATTATCGAAAATAATGCATGGCGTTATTACACTCTCAGACGCGACGTCATATGATAAATAACGATAACACACCTTTGACATTGTCTTTCTTTATGGTTGTAGATATCTCACTTTCAAAGAAAGAAGTGAGGTATTTTTCTTATAAATGCTTCAAACATAGGTTGTATGTGTACATTGGAACCTCCTCTAATCGGTATCCTGACTCTATATTTTGTGCAAAAATGGAGAAAATGATATATACATGTACCCGTTTCTCTTCTTGTGTATAAAGAGTTGAGTTTCTTACATGTTTGAGACCGAGATTAAGTAATCGCATAAAAGTTGAAACCTTGAGACGTGAAATCAAGACTGATATAAAAAAAATCCGCATGATTTGTATGTGAATAACTTGGTAGGTGATGTAAAGGCAAATCCCAGGGACTTCTACAGATATATTAATAGCCAGAAGAAAGACAGGCAAGGTATCCCGCCCCTTAATAAAAGAGGAGGGGACGGGGTTGCTGAATCAGACTCTGAAAGGGCAGAGGAACTAGTTGGTCAATTCAATGATGCATTTAATAAAACTGAGTTCACGGAGGTTCCATTGATTGGAAGATCGGCCCCATTCATGAATAATATTGTTGTGACAGCTGCAGGAGTGATCAAATTACTTCAAGGCTTAAACCCCAGTAAGGCCTTAGGACCTGATGAGCTTCATCCCAGAGTCCTGAAGGAACTAGCAAATGAGTTGGGTCCAGTTTTTGCACACTTGTTTCAACAGTCTCTTGATACGGGTGAAACCCCCAAAGAATGGCTCTTAGCAAACATTCGTCCACTCTTCAAAAAAGGAGATAGGGCTCTTGCCCGTAATTATCGCCCTGTGTCTCTGACTTGTGTTCTGTGTAAATTGCTGGAACATATAGTCTGCTCAAACATCATGGCCCACTTGGACGAGCATAAACTTTTGTCAGACAGGCAACATGCATTTAGGAAAAGGCACAGTTGTGAAACTCAGCTAAGCACAGTTATTAATGACTGGGCAAAAATCTTGGACAAATGGGGACAGGTGGACATATTTATTCTGGACTTCGAGAACGCCTTTGACACCCCTCCTCATGAACTACTTAAATCTAATTTATTTGGTTATGGAATTGGGGGAAAGACCCTCAAATGGATAGATTCCTTTCTTTGCTACAGAAAACAGCGGGTTGTTGTTAATGGTTAATCTTCGGAGTGGGCTCCAGTTTTGTCTGGAGTCCCGCAAGGGACCGTTCTTGGTCCACTTTTGTTCTCTCTGTACATCAATGATATTTCCACTGACATTGACTCAGAAATAAGACTGTTCGCAGATGACTGTGTTTGTTACCGGGAAATTAGAGATACAGATGACTCATTGAAACTTCAGGCTGACATAGATAGATTAGGATGTTGGGCACGTACATGGGGCATGAGATTTCAGCCAGTTAAATGCAATATTATGCAGATAACTAGGAAGAGATCTAATAAAGTTGAGGCATCTTACACCTTAGAGGAAACGGTCCTCGAGAATGTGGACTCCATTAAATACCTTGGAGTGACAATCTCACACAACTTGAGATGGAATACTCATATTAGCAACATGTGTACTAAGGCAAATAGAACGCTTGGTTTCCTGAGGCGAAATCTTCATCAGTGCCCTCAGGATGTAAAAGAGGCAGCATATAAAGGTCTTGTTCGCCCAATCTTGGAATATGGTAGTTGTATCTGGGACCCCAGTGGAGTGGTCCTTAATGATGAAATTGAGAAAGTTCAGAATAGAGCTGCTAGATTTGTAACAGGCTGCTTTGAAACTGGGAGCATGACTGGAATACTTGGAAAATTAAAATGGGAGTCTCTCAAGAAAAGGAGAAAGACAGTAGGCTAATCCTTTTATACAAAGGTCTAAAGGGTGCTGCCAGCATTCCAACAGTAGACCTTGTTCCCCCAGCTAGACACTGTAGAAATCACCATTCGTTGGCGTTTCAGACCCTTAGCGCAAGAACTGACATTTATAAAGAGTCGTTCTTCCCCAGAACCATTAGAGATTGGAATGCCCTTCCCGATTCGATTATTTCGACAGCTGAAGGTGCTGATGATTGTGTAGCTAAATTTACCTCTTTGGTTAGAGCTAGGGACTAACTTCCCACATCACAGGTCCTGGTGTATGAATGTCATTTGACGTGTCACCAGTAACAATTCTTATTCTGATTCTGATTCTGAAGTTTGCCGATTATTTTAACCTCATGTGGTTCTTTCGAAAACCAACAAACTGTGTTTACTAGCAAAATAAGGGCTTCTATATCATACGTTTCCCGGTAGAAAGTGCTTCAAAAGGATGTTATTACATGGACTTATTAACGTAATGAAATATTCTCCTCTAAAAAGAGCTTAGGCAAAGCAAGACTTACAGCAATATGGTTGGAACAGAGGTTCATCGAACAGTCTGACCCCATTTCCACTGCGTTTGTTCACAGTATACAATACATTTTCGCTGGTTTCGTTCTTCGGTTTTGTTTTTCTGTGACCCATCAGTCTCCGTTATGCATAAGATCAACACTGTTTGCCAATGTGCTTTATTTTGGGCGCTACAAGTAGATCGGTTAATTTGAGACCCAAAGAGAAACAAACACTCTATCTAACTGGTACCGTCTATAAGTTGGCACCCGGGTGCAAATTTACATCCCGGGTGCAAATGCAAATTTACACCCCGGGTGTAAATTTGCAGCCGGGGTGTAATTATGGGCATGTAAACGGTGTTTTAAAAAAATACACCCGGGTGCAAATTTGCATCCGGGTGCAAATTTGCCCCACCTGGCAACCTGTACTCCGCAATCCCAGCCAAAAGGTACATTGTTACTGCCACTTGCACTTCCACTGAAACAACGTCACGCACACACACTAATTCCGTTGCAGTTGGCCACGAAGTTTGTCACAGAGGCTGTCAAAAGACCTCTTTGACATTCGGAGGTCATTTCGCCACTGATCGTCAGTAAATGTCTCAAGCACTGGCATGAAATCTTTTCTACAGTCATTTCCCCCTTTCGCTGATTCAAGAAGGGCAGTTGTCAGTTTCTGGCGAAAGATTGTGCACTGTACTGGTTAACCGCTTACGTATAAGCCGGCCCAGGAAAAGTGTGGATAGGTAAACTGACCAGCTCAAAACTGACATAAAATAGGATTGACTGGGCCGTTAAACTCCAATATAAACAAACAAACAAGGTTCGTCCACCACTCTTGCCTGCGCGGGAGTTTCCAGATAGTCCTTTCTTTACTTAATACTGCGTCAACAGCTACTAAGCCAATTGCTGTTTGCATATTTCTTGCACGACGGTATCTTGAACTGGTTAATCTTATTACAATTAACACATCGAATTTCTCCTCAAATCTGAAGGATTTGTTTAATGATCAAAGGTCAAACCTGACAGCATAAAAGCACATTTTATTGACATATGAACGCAACACAAAGGGGTGCAAATTTGCTACCGGGTGCAAATTTGCACCTGGGTGCAAATTTGCACGTGCAATATGTGCATATAAAGCTCAAGAGACGCAAACACTAAGTTAATTTGAGGCCCCTAGAGGAGCTTACACTCCAGTTAACTGGTACCGTCGGTGCCAATCTGGGGTCCAAATCCGTCCGATGTTTTACCTTCTGTTCGAGGACGTGCTGATTTGCGCCCCCACCCCTTCAACCCCATTGACTGGCGCAAATTATCGGGTACCACCTCATTCTTTCTTTTACGTCTACACTTTCATCTTTTTCGATTCCTCTCGCGCCTCGGGGCTTTTTCCTTAAGGTGATTCGAATGGGCAAGCCTGCGACCTGTGGAGTAATGTGCTAACGTTACGTTCAACAAGTTAAAATATCCATAACTTACTTGCTCTATTCTAACATAACCGTATATTCTAGACGACGTCTGGAATTTTAGGGACTATCAAACCGGTTTGGGAGTAGGGGAGTGCTGTTTGGACATTGGTTTCCGCCACGCGCCTATCGCCCCAACCTTGATAGTCAATGTCCTTTTAACGTTTAATGTATATATTTGTGAATATATTATAACTTCAGTTTGTATCATTAGTGCTGAAAATTTTATCAACAATGCATTCATGCTCATATAATTGTTACAATGAGGACCATATGATAGATTGGCACTCGTGCCAAATATGTTATTCTCTTGAAATAAAGTTATAATGATTATTATTATTACATATAGGTTGCTTAATTTGTGACCCCCAGATAAGCAAACATTCCAACCAACTAGTACCGTCATATATACGTTAGTTCATTTCAAACACTCCAATAAACTGGTACCGTCATATATAAGTTAATTGAGACCCCTAGAGAAGCTAATTCTTCAATTAACTGGTACCTTCATATATAAGTTGGTTAATTTGAGACCACTTGAGGAGCAAATACGCTTACAAGCTGATAACGTCATATAAGTTGGTTAAATTGTGACTCCTAGATAATCAAACACTCTAACTAGCTTGTTTTTGTTTGTTTTGTTTGATTTGAGGTTTAACGTCCTCGTCAACACGGTATGGGTCATTTTGGAGACGTTGCTTCCAATTTTGTTGACTTTAATCCCGACTTTGAGATGAAATGACATCTCAAGCCCTGTCGCCTAATAAAACCAATAAGGGTTATAAGCATGGACGGCCCGACTCGCACCGCTTTGCCTGGGCAGGCTTCCTGATCATTGCCTTCACTTTTATTTTAGATCCTCTAAGCAGTTTACCAGGACTGGTGTGCGGTCGGTTTCAGCTCTGCGTGGAGGCATCTTGCAGCCCATCAATTTCTTGAAGCCCCAATGGGCGGGGCGGTCAAACTAGCTGGTACCGCAATATATGTCGGTAAATGTGAGACTTCTATAGAAACAAACACTCTATCTAGCTGGTGCCGTCATGTAATTTGGTTAATTTGAGACACTGTAGAAGCAAACACCCTAACTAGCTTGTAACGTCATGCAAGAGAAAAGGCGTGTTTATTTTCCGCAAGAAATATCGAAATCAGATTTCATTTTTGTTATTTCAATCTGTTTTCAAAATAACTACCGTGCGCACTTGATGTTAGTCATTATTTAACGTAATACTGTAGGTAGTAAATATCCTCTCTCATAATTTTGTCATAAAATCATAACACGGCAACGTGATCTTCTTTCCGGAACGTTGCGGTTGACGTATGGTTGTAAAGTATCCTGTTACAAAACTGCCGTAAACCACAGTATTTGTGATTGGTCATTAAATCTTTTCCGTTTTTCGTGAGTAAACTGACCGACAAATCCACAAAATTAGCCCATATAAATGACTGATACAACTCTACCGGTATATATAGACGTAAACTTTAGTTTTCTTTATATTTTTTCTCAAAGCCTACAACAGTTAGGCTAAGTAGTTTAAGATGCGTTGGATATTTCATTTGACGTGTTTGTGCTTCTCCATGGTTGTTAATTCTAGATCGATATTACAGTCCACACCTTTATCTTCAATGTGCTCAGGCCCAATCCGACAAGGAGGGAAACAACTAGTAGAATGTATTGTGAGAGACAATGAGCTGTTAGATTATCGTGAGCTTCGGAATTGGACCGCAGCTGATGGGTCCGGAGAGAAGTTCCATGTTTCCATAGAGTGTTTCAATGGGCGGATATATTTACCATGGCCTTACAGAGCTAGGAATGTTGCATCCTTGCGGGTGCAAAGTTGTCACGTGCACGGAATGTTTTTAGAGTGGAATGTCACAAATACCATACCAGATGAACTAAAATATTTAGAAATATCAGATATTACTATTCAGACAAGTATTAAAGAACTGTATCAGAGAATAATAAACTTAGAAAACTTGCGCCCGGATTTTGATTGTGGACAACAGACACTCCAGTATAACTTGGTGAGAAATGTTAACTATCATTTTGATATAACCACGGATGATTTCTTCAAATATCAACAACTTATGGAGAAGCTGATGTTGCAAGATCCCAACCAACTCTTTATCGAAAATAGACCAAGTTCATACAAATGTGTTTATCCAAATCTGCGCTACCTAGAGAACAGCGGCAATAGCAACATGGCAAAATTACATTTCAAGATTCTAGAGGAAAGCACAGAGTACCCAGCTCTGGAAGCCTACGATTTAAGTAATAACAGCTTCCATGAGATTCCACCCGAACTAAGAAACATTGACTTTCGCTTATTTCCTAAACTGAAAAGAGTTGATTTCTCAGAGAACAATATTAAAAATATTCAGTTAAATTTTCCATCCCAAAGTAGTGGACAGAACTTGATTTTAATAGATCTTAGTGGCAACGAGATTCAGGAAATTCCCAAATCTATTGTGGACGAACTCGAAAGAAATCAGAATGTGCTAATCGACGTGAGATCTAATCCTCTGAGGTGTGATTGCACATTGAAGCCGTTTCGTCAGTATGTAATAAATAAATACTTATCGCCCCCATTGCGGTACCTTGAAGGAATTACATGCCAAGCAACAAGCAACCAAAATCAGGTCGAAGTGTATTCTTTGTTGGATAGTCAGTTTGATGTTATGTTTTGTAAAGATTCA
This sequence comes from Lucinisca nassula, assembly GCA_963580285.1. Classification (NCBI taxonomy): domain Eukaryota; kingdom Metazoa; phylum Mollusca; class Bivalvia; order Lucinida; family Lucinidae; genus Lucinisca; species Lucinisca nassula. The sequence goes on from OY757017.1 coordinate 42,840,799, forward strand.
TCAATATAGGACAAACGTGCGATGTTTTCTTATCATAATGAAACCATACCTATCACACCCACGTTAGGAACCCCGCCCAACGCCCCCTCCCCTACACACACGAACTCTTATTATTTGAATGCGCTTTAAGTATAAATTAATTAAGGCTGCTCATTAGAATCATTATATCCAGCTGTAATTCAGTCAGCTCGCAGTCTATTGTTTTGAAAGAACTCAGATAAATAAAATGACTACCAATATTCTATGGTATGGTTTTTGTTTGTTTTGATGTTTAACGTCCCCGTCAACACTGTGAAGGTCATTTTGGAGACGTTGCTTCCAATTTTGTGGGACTTTTACCCGACATTGAGATGAAATGACATCTCAAGCCCTGTCGTCCAATGAAACCAATAGGGTTTATATGCATTGACGGTCCGACTCGTGCGCACCGCTTTGCCAGGGCAGGCTTAGATCCTCTAAGCGGTTTTCCAGTACTCGTGTGCGGGTCGGATTCAGCTCTGCGTGGAAGCATCATGCAGCCAATATATTTCTTCAAGCCCCGATGGGCGGGGGCGATCTAAGGTATGGAAGAGACTCAGAAACTGTATAGAGGATATTTTCTTTTTTGAGGTGAATACCAAAATATTGCATCGAGTGTGTTGAGAATATCGAAATTTTCACGGGTGCAAAGCACGAATGAAAATTATGATTTTTTTTTCAACACATGAGATGAAATGATTTTGGTATTTATCGAAGAAAAGTAATTTTCTTTTTATTGCCTTAAGCGATGTATTGTAATTGAACAGCTCGTGAAAAACTGGCGTTTTCAACACACTCGATGAAATATGTTTTCAACACATTCGATGAAATATTGGTATTTATTGAAAAAAAGAGAGTAAATTTTCTTTTTATTTTACACGAAAAACAAAACAAACAGGTAGCATGGGCTGCTACTGTGAAATTCACATGGTCATATGCATTTCACATAATATTTTCAGTTTGAAAATATCATTTTATTTGGTTTAGATATGCATTGATTTCACCGCTAAGTTAAAATACATTATACTATAAAACAAGATTTTCCAGGGTGATGAACTACATGGACTTGTTAGTGTGAACCACATTCAATTTACAGAACTGAACCGTCCAATATTGTATAACCGATTTTGATATCCAATTAATTGAACATTTATCTTTTCAGAAACTTATAAATTTTTAGATGTAACAAATAAAATAAGTTTGAAATTTTCAACTACAGAGTCATGTATTTCCTTCGTATATTGATGGTAAATATGCCGATATCAATGCTTTTCCTAGAGGAGAAGCATCCGCGATATGATGGTTTCATCCGCCTCATAAACCAGGGGGTTCGACGATTCCGGGCTTGTCCGGACTTTTGGATGAGTATTTAAACCGTAGTCCCTGCTCAACATCATCTTATCAGTTGCTGGGACGCATAAATCCAACACACACACACACACACACACACACACACACACACACACACACACACACACACACACACACACACACACACACACACACCCCATTCATATATATGGTATAATGCAATACTTCGCTGCTGCCCTGAATGCATTTGGTAATCGATGGTGTAATTAAGGCGTAACTATACCTAATTTAGCGACACAGAGGCGTTTCTGATATTTAATCTTCATCAGTGTGTCTCAACCCCAAAGGTTTGAAACCGAAACGGATGATGGACAAGACCCGGCAAACACAGCACACCCCCCTCCGAGCACACGCCGACCGACGTAGCCTATGAGACAGGTCAGCTGGAGGCATCAGGCAAGAGAGCCTACCCGCGGACTTATAGGGTCCCCCTCCGAGCCAACATCAGCAAACCAACTAGAGTATGTTGAGCATAAAACATTTAAAATATGGAAACTTAGCATTCTCAAACTAGTGAACAAACGCATTTCTTTCTACTCTCAAAATACGAACTTATTTCCTCCTAGGCCTGAGACGTCTTTGCGTCACATTAAACTAGGCATTCAAGAATTTCATAAGAAGTGTTTGGCTCCAGCAGACAAGGCTGCTAACAATGGCGTCGTTGTTAGACTAAGTCCTATGAACTGCAGCCTTTGGCTGTATAGAGGGCTGTAGTTAATGACCACATTTGGCATTCAGGTACCAAGTTTGCGGTATGTGTTACAGAAGGCCAAGACAGGCTTCCTACGTTGTATTGGTTAATACCTAAACTTCATAAAAGGCCATACAAAACACGATTTATTGCAAATTCAAGCCCTTGTGCCACCACTGAACGTTTCAAATTGTTCACTTCATGTTTTACTGCAATAAAAAAATGTGTTTAAATATTGCGACAAAGTCTTCGAAAGATCAGGGAGAAATGTGTTTTGGTCAATAAACATATAATGAAGTTTTAAATAAATTGAAATCCAGACGTTTTTGTGCTTCAAGTCTGTCTACTTATGCTTTTTTCCACCATATTCACTACACTTCAAAGATAATTGAATAGACATTTTATAGGGAAGATATCCTCTATCTTGCATGTAATGTTAGAAATGCTTTTTCACTTCTGAACAGCATAAACATTTTGCTTTATGGTCATGTCAAAAAGTGTGTGAAACGCTCGCCTTTCTACTTGATAATATTTATGTCGTAGACCAGATTGGAATCTAGGCAGATCCGGAATCTGCCTGGGCAGATCTGGAATCTGCCTAGTCCAGATTAGAATTCTGTTTTGGCCTAGGCCAGATAAGAATCCTAATTTGGTCCAGGCAGATCCAGAATCTGTCTACGCCAAACTAGAATTTCAGTTTGGCTAGGCGGATTCTGGATCTGCCTAGACCAAAATAGAATCTATTTGATAAGTTATATATTTTGACTGGATATTAATAATTATATGTGATAATTGTTTTATTTATGAATTCAGTAATTTTTGATGGTAGTGATTAAATGCAAAATGTGAAGGCAATGATCGAGAATCAATACAATTAACCCACAGCTCCCATCAGAGACACCAAAGGGAAAGCGCACAAACACAAAACAACTAGACCCTACTGGAAACATCAATAGCGAAATGCCAAAAGGACAGTTACTTTCCCACAAAATGGCCGATTGGCTATCCAAAACAAAATAATATAAGCGACACACACACTCAAAGACAAACCATAACAAAAACAAGAAAAATGCCTAATGGCATTATGGACGGGTTTTTTTTTTTCAGTACAATTTTTGTAAAGTTCTTTTCTATTTTTAGCTCTATTTTTAGCTCTAGTGGCCACTGATATTAGCAATTTTGAAAAAGGGTCACCTAATGAACATTTCTGTAAAATAATTTTGAAATCGGGCCATTATCCCAGGAGGAGATGTCGTTTAAAGAAATTGTTGACGGACGACGGACATCAACTCACCTTGAGCACTTCGTGCTCAGGTGAGCTAAAAAAAGAACGAAAAAAAAACAAAAAAACAAGAGGGACCAATGGCCCTATATCGCTCACCTGTTTGGACCCCAGGGGCATGATTGGCAGGAATTATGTAGGTGACCACTTGCCGTCGCTACATGCTAAATATCTAAGCTCTGGGCCCTGTGGTTTCAGAGAAGAAGATTTTTTTAATCTTTTTTCCATTATGAGTCTATGGGAGCTAAGGGGCCCCGGAGCGTGGCCCATTTGGACCCCACGGGCATGATTGGCAGGATTTATGTAGGTGACCACTTGCAATTGCTACATGCTAAATATCTAAGCTCTGGGCCCTTTGATTTCAGAGAAGAAGATTTTTGAAGCTTTTTTTCCATTATGAGTCTATAGGAGCTAAGGGGCCCCGAGGCGTGGCCCTTTTGGGCCCAAAGGGCATGATTGGCAGGAATTATATAGGTGACCACTTGCCGTTGCTACGTACTAAATATCTAAGCTCTGGGCGCTGTGATTTCAGAGAAGAAGATTTTTTAAGCTTTTTTCCATTATGAGTCTATAGGAGCTAAAGGGCCGCAGGGCATGGCCCGTTTGGAACCCAGGGACATGATTGGCAGGAATTATGTAGGTGACCATTTTCCGTTGCTACATGCTAAATATCTAAGCTCTGGGCTCTGTGGTTTCAGAGAAGAAGATTTTTGAATCTTTTTTTTCCATTATGAGTCTATGGGAGCTAAGGGGCCCCGGGGCGTGGCCCATTTGGACCCCAAGGGCATGATTGGCAGGATTTATGTAGGTGACCACTTACCATTGCTACATGCTAAATATCTAAGCTCTGGGCCCTGTGGTTTCAGAGAAGAAGATTTTTGAAGCTTTTTTTCCATTATGAGTCTAAAGGAGCTAAGGGGCCCCGGGGCGTGGCCCTTTTGGACCCCAGGGGCATGATAGGCAGGAATTATATAGGTGACCACTTGCCGTTGCTATCTACTAAATATCTAAGCTCTGGGCCCTGTGGTATCAGAGAAGAAGATTTTTTAAGCTTTTTTCCATTATGAGTCTTTGGGAGCAAAGGGGCCCCGGCACGTGGCCCATTCGGAACCCGGGGGCATGAATTATGTAGGTGACCAATAGCCGTTGCTACATGCTAAATATCTAAACTCTGGGCCCTGTGTTTCAGAGAAGAAGATTTTGAAGCTTTTTTCCATTATGAGTCTATGGGAGCTAAGGGGCCCCGGCGCGTGGCCCATTTTTACCCCAGGGGCATGATTGGCAGGAATTATGTAGGTGACCACTTGCCGTTGCTACATGCTAAATATCTAAACTCTGGGCCCTGTGGTTTCAGAGAAGAAGATTTTTGAAGCTTTTTTTTTTTCATTATGAGTCTATGGGAGCTAAGGGGCCCTGGGGCATGGCCCATTTGGACCTTAGGGGCATGATTGGCAGGAATTATGTAGGTGACCACTTGCCGTTGCTACATGCCAAATACCTCAGCTCTGGGCCCTGTGGTTTCAGAGAAGAAGATTTTTGAAGCTTTTTATGCCCCCGCCATTCGAAGAATGGTGGAAAGGGCATATAGCGTTGCGCCTGTCCGTGCGTCCGTCCGTGCGTCCGAAACTTAAACGCAGTCAATAACTTCCTTATTTCTTGATGGATTTTAAAATTACTCGGCAGAAATGTTAACCATCATGAGACGACGTGTCACGTTCAAAACCCAGGGCTGTACCTCCAAGGTCAAGGTCATACTTAGAGGTCAAAGGTCAAAAAAGGCTCCAAAACTTAAACGCAATCAATAACTTTCTTATTTCTGGATGGATTTTGAAATAACTTTGGATAAATGTTAACCATCATGAGTCGATGTGTCACGTGCAAAACCCAGGTCCGTACCTCCAAGGTCAAGGTCATACTTGGAGGTCAAAGGTCAAAAAAAGGGTCCGAAACTTAAACGTAGCCAATAACTTACTTATTTTTGGATAGATTTTGAAATTATTTTGAAGAAATGTTAACAATCATGAGACAAGGTGTCACGTGCAAACCCAGATCCGTACCTCCAAGGTCATACTTGGAGGTCAAATGGCATAAAAAGGGTCCAAAACTTAAACGTAGCCAATAACTTACTTATTTTTGAATGGATTTTGAAATAATTTTGAAGAAATGTTAACCATCATGAGACAATGTGTCAGGTGCAAACCCAGATCCGTACCTCCAAGGTCATACTAGGTCAACTGGCATAAAAAAGGTCCAAAACTTAAACACTGTCAATAACTTTCTATGGATGAATACGAACATAGACATATTTTCGGGCGGGGGCATCCGTGTCCTATGGACGCATTTCTTGTTTCCATTATGAGTCTATAGGAGCTAAAGGGCCCCGGGGCGTTGCCCGTTTGGACCCCAGGGGCATGATTGGGAGAAATTATGTAGGTGACCGTTGCTACATGCTAAAATCTAAGCTCTGGGCCCTGTGGTTTTCGAGAAGAAGATTTTTGAAGCTTTTTGTTCCATTATGAGTCTATGGGAGCGACGGGGCCCCAGGGTGTGGCCAATTTGGACCCCAGGGGCATGATTGGCAGGAATTATGTAGGTGACCACTTGCCGTTGCTAGTTGCCAAATATCTCAGCTCTGGGCCCTGTGGTTTCAGAGAAGAAAATTTTTGAAGCCTTTTCCATTATGAGTCTTTAGGAGCTAAAGGGCCCCGGGGCGTGGCCCGTTTTGACCCCAGGGGCATGATTGGCGGGAATTATGTAGGTGACCACTTGCTGTTGCTACATGCTAAATATCTAAGCTCTGGGCCCTGTGGTTTCAGAGAAGAAGATTTTTGAAGCTTTTTGTTCCATTATGAGTCTATGGGAGCGAAGGGGCCCCGGGGTGTGGCCAATTTGGACCCCAGGGGCATGATTGGCAGGAATTATGTAGGTGACTACTGGCCGTTAATACATGCTTAATATCTAAGCTCTGGACCCTGTTGTTTCAGAGAAGAAGATATTTTATTTTTTTCCCATTGATAGTCTATGGGAGCTATATGTTGCCATGGCAACCAGAATTCCGATCTGATCAGCCCAAAAACCTTATGCAGCCTTTCCCCCTACCTGATGATGCTTCCCATGAAATTTGATCAAGATTGACTGTGGGGGTATTAGAGATATCCTTATTTGAAATTGTTTATGGACGGACGCCCGCACGCATGCACGGACGCACGCACGACGGACGACGGACAAAAAGTGATCACAAAAGCTCACCTTGTCACTACGTGACAGGTGAGCTAAAAAAAGAAAATTCCATGCCTGTGTATGCATGTATGTATTATTACTAGCAACTATCAGGGGAGGAAGATAATAATTGTTCATATGTGTTTATGGAGAAGAAAAGAAAAAAAAAGAAAAAAAAAAAGAATGAAAAAAGAAAGAAAAAAAAAGAAAAAAAAAAAAAAATGTCTCCACCGGGCTTTGAACTCACGCCCCTCAGATTCATAGTCAACAATAGGATTCGTAGTCCAGCACTCTATCCACTACACTGGCATTTGAAAAAAAGGTTAACCAAAAGGTAAACCTGAAAAACACAAGTTTGAAAAATGACAATTTCCGCCAAAATTTTAGTCTTTTGCGCCATTTATGGATAATACATGAAAGCGTTACCTCCACTTATGCATCAGTCCTGATATTAAAACAATCTGCTACAGAATAGATGAAAAATATCACTTTGAAAAAAGGTTAACCAAAAGGTAAACCTGGGACGACTCCCGCCCGCCCACCCGCCCGCCCGCAAGACGCCCGGACATCGCTATTTTAAAGGACGGATTTGTTTGTGTGTATTATAAGTCTTATTTGTGTGTAAAAGATACACAGACACCCCCCAGCCGGCCTCAGTGGCTCAGTCGGATGCGCGTCTGACTGGTGATCAGGAGGACGCGGGTTCGACTCCCGCCGGGGTCGGCAACATTCTTTCGTGGAGATTGATCATGAAATCTTTTCTACGGTCATTCTCTCTCTTCCGCTGATTCAAGTAGGGCAGTTGTCAGTTTCTGGCGAAAGAATGTGCACTGTACTGGTTAACCGCTTACGTATAAGCCTGCCCAGGAAAGTGTTGTTAGGTAAACTGAACGGCTCAAAAATGACCGTAATAGTGTTGACTGGACCGTAAAACTCCAATACAAACAATCAAACAAACAGACACACCCCAAAAAATATTGTTTTTAGATTATCTTGAAAAAAAAAATAAATAAAATGGCTTATTTCAATAGATGAAATCAACACACTGCATTCATCTTCTGTATGATTTGTATTTGGGACCAACTGCCTGTCTGGCAAAGATAACAGGGTGTGAAAAACAATAAAAACAAATACGAGTAATAAGAACAATGATGCAGTAAAATGAAAATACTCGTACAATAGATTTAATGATGAATATAGACTGAGACATACTTATTCTTATAATAAATTTTTGGATGAATATAGAGACAAACTTCATTCATACTTCTATGATTTTTAGATTTTTAGGTATTTCTTTAATATTTTCTTACCTTGGTATTATTTGTAGAAAACAAAAAGGAAATAGTAAAAAAATGTATAAATAAACGTTTCCTTTTTTTTAGTATTTCTGTCCCATTTTAAGGAATGGATTCCAGTTTGGTCCAGGCAGATCCAGAATCTGCCTAGCCAGATTGGAATTCTTATCTGGCCTAGACAGATTCTGGATCTGCCTGGACCAAATCAGAATTCTAATCTGGCCTAGGCAGATTCGGGATCTGCCTAGATTCCAATCTGGCCTACGACATTTACATTAAATTTGGTACTAATTTATTTATACAAATTGTGGGTATTCCGATGGATTGGAATTGCGCATCCCTTGTGGCTGATCAGTTCTTGTTTGGTTATGAAAATGACTCCATGATGTCCCTTTCCGTTGAAAACCATTTTTTTTTGTATTGGAGTATAACGGCCCAGTCAACACTATTTTAGGTCAATTTTCAGCCGGTCAGTTTACCTATCCACACTTTTTCTGGGCAAGCTTATACGTAAGCGGATAGCCAGTACAGTGCATATTCTTTCGCCAGAAATTGACAACTGCCCTTCTTGAATCAGCGGAAGGAAGAGAATGACCGAAGAAAAGATTTCATGATCAATTTCCACGAAAGAATGTTGCCGACCCCGGCAGGTATCGAACCCGCGTCTCCCTGATTACCAGTCAGACGCGCATCCGACTGAGCTACCGAGGCCGGCTGAAAACCAATTTAGGTCTAGATATTTGGATGATTTTTAAAATATTTACAATACCTATTTCGATGGTTTGATCAGTCATATTTACCCAATTTACTTCAATTGAATACAGCAAATTCTTCTGACACCGAGGCCCCGTTTTTGGATTTCTAATTTTATGTAATGTTGGTTGACGCCGGATGTTGTGTTTAACTGTTGGTCTTCTTTTGCTCCAGCATTTCAGAGGTTTTTGCTGTCGAGTGTTCACCGTTGTTTCATATCTGTGGTTGTTTGATTTTTGTGTTCACGGAGATGTTGGAATGATGAGTTAGGGGGCCTTCATGCGGACTGAACAAATTATTTGTCCAAATCTCGCGACGGAAACAAGGACGAGCATTTTGGCCACGTAAAATCGATTTAACCCCCCCCCCCCCCCACACACACACACACACACACACAAACACACACACACCCCCCAACCCCGTTGGAATTCGTTTTACTGACCGTTCGAAGGTAGTGGTTCTGTCGGGGTTTAGTTTAGTTATGGTTTGTCTTTGAGTGTGTGTATCGCTTATGTTATTTTGTTTTGGATGGCCACATGCCATTTTGTGGGAAAGCAACTCTCCTTTGGCTTTCCGCTATTGATGTTTCCATTAGGGTCTAGTTGTTTCATGTTTGTGTTTCTTTCCCTTTGGCCACTGATGGGAGCTGTGGGTTAAGTGTATCGATTTCTGATCATTGCTTTCACTTCTATTTTACATCTATCTGTTGCAGATGGGTTTAATTCCTGCAAAATTTATGATAAACGCGATGATTTTGATTTTGAGATTGTAAATATTCCTTTCTTGGATTGTGATGTTCTATGTACAGCATCCTAAGGCGTTTATATTTCGTAATTAATTCGATTTGCCAGAGTGTTAAGTCATGTAACTGACTTCAACACTCGTAATAAATTGCTAACTGCTAAACTTCTTAATCCGGGTTATCGGTATCATAAACTACGCAAAGCCTTTTCTAAATTTTATAAATTTTATAGACTTCATTCCGATTTAATTTCAACATTCAATGTTGGACTTAAATCGCTCCTTCAACAAGGTCTTTTGGAACCCGAATTAAATGGGGACTTAGTGTATAAATTCATAAAAAAATATATTCTTGCATTGACTTTAGCACCCAATTCTGTAAAATCAGTCTTAGATATAAAAAGATAGCGTCGAACATAATGGTTCGTCTGTCATTACTGACAATGACTAATCTTAATCATATAGGAGAAATGTTACTATTTGTGTGTTCTAAGATGGCTGATGAGACAGATTCCAGCTATGAACCGTCTGCAAATAGAGCAACAGAGGCTAGAAGAAGACAGCTCTGTTGGTGATGCCTTAGATCTGGCTTTACGCTGTGCACGTTTCTGCTCAGCTCCACTGATTCTTTTTGCCTCATATTCATTGGCACCCGTTTTGATGAGACCTCGCCACTTTGCTCTGTCCTGTGCAATGTGATCCCACGACTCTTTTGGAATGTTGAAGTCCCTGTGTGAAGCTTTGAGGGTGTCCTTGTAACGCTTCTTCTGACCGCCTTGGGAGTGTTTGCCTATTTCTAGTTCTCCATAGAGAATTTTCTTTGGCAAACTCTCCTCAGGCTTTCTGGTAACATGGCCTGTCCATCTTATTTGTGCTAATTTCAGAACAGTATGTACCCTTTTGCATCCCTGCCCTGTTCTGGACTACGTGTCAGGAATCCTGTCTTGCCACTTAATCTTTAAGAGTTTTCTAAGACAGTTAGTATGAAAGTGATTCAGTCTTTTGGCATGTCGATGGTAAACTGTCCATGTTTCACATGCGTACAATAATGTTGGCAGCACAACAGCTCTGTAGACTTTCCGTTTTGTGTCAAGTCTGATTCCACTACGATTCCAGAAACTACCACGTAGTCGGCCAAATGCTGCACTAGCTTTGGCAATCCTGGTATTGACTTCATCATCAATGTGCACGGCTCTTGACAGTGTGCTCCCAAGGTAGGTGAACTTGTCTACCACTTGCAATATTTGACCTTTCACTGTGATGGTGGGCTCTTTGTAAGGCTTGCCAGGTGCAGGCTGATATACTACTTCCGTCTTTTTCATGCTGATTGTAAGGTCATAGCTATCACAGGAGTCAGATACTTGATCCATACCTTCTTGCATCTTCTCTTCTGTAGGAGCACCTTTTGCCATGTCATCAGCAAAGAGGAACTCATCTAGCACCTCTGTCTGCACCTTGGATTTGGCTTGCAACCTTCTGAGATTGAAAAGCTTCCCATCAAAAACGATACCTAATAGGTATGCCATTGTCAACATCCTGAAAAGCGTCTGTGAGCATGGCAGAAAACATCATGCTGAACAGTGTTGGGACTAACACACACCCTTGCTTGACTCCATTTGTTACAGGGAATGGATCGGAAAACTCACCATCATTTTGGACCCGTGCAAGCATACCATCATGGAACTGTCTCACCATTGCTATGAACTTGGTTGGACATCCATACTTCACGATGATCTTCCAAAGGCCCTCACGACTGACTGTGTCAAATGCTTTGGCGAGGTCAACAAAGGTCGTGTATAGGTCCATGTTCTGTTCCTGGCATTTCTCTTGCAGCTGTCTTGCTGTAAAGATCATGTCAATTGTTCCTCTGTCCTTCCTAAACCCACATTGGCTTTCTGGTATAAGCCCTGAATGTTCAAGATGTTCATTTAGTCGGTTAAGTAGGACTCTTGCAAGGACTTTCCCAGAAATTTACAATAAAGGGATGCGAAGGTGATTGTCAGAGCTGAGGGTTCCCTTTCCGTTTGAATAGGTTAATAATTGACGCATCCTTGAATTCTTGGGGGATGGTTTCTTTTCTCCACATAATATGAAATAACTCTGTCAACTTCTTTGCAACTGGAGTATCTCCTGCTATGTAAATCTCAGCAGGTATTGCATCTGGTCCTGGAGCCTTTCCATATGCCAGAAATTTTATTGCTTTCACTGTTTCAGTAACGGTTTGGAACTTGTCAAGCAGCAGATTACATTCAAGTTGATTGCATCATCATTGAGAGAGGATTTCCGATTAGGAACACTATCAACGTACTCGGCCCATCTTTTCAAGATAGCCTCTTAGTCAGTCAGAAGACTAGTTCCATCTGCACTGAGGAGAGGAGTGGTTCCTGAGCTCTGGGACCATAAACATCAAAGAACTTCTTCGTATCCTTTCTATCTGCAAAGGATTGGATTTCATCAGCCTTGTTGCTGAGCCAGGAGTCTTGCATGTCTCTGTGTCTTGTTTGCACTGTCTTGCAAATATCTGAATAAGCCGCCTTGTTAGATACTGAGCTGGTATCACTGAGGCATGCCCTGAGCTTTTGGTGCTTCCCTTCAAGGAGTCCCTTGATTTCTTCATCATTCTCGTCAAACCAGTCTTGGTGTTTGCGAGATACTGGACCTAAGGAATCCATTGCTGAAGAGTGAACAGTGTCTCTGGAGACTTTCCAGTTCTCTTCAGGATCATATGTACTGAATTCCACTGCATCTAGTCTGCTGCAAATGTCATGGGTGAAGGCTAGTCGCTTGCTGTCTTGTTTCAGCTTAGAGACATCCAGTCTTTTGAGCACTTTCTTGCCTTGTGGTCGCCGTGTAGGCTTGATACGCAGGTTGATTTTGCTGGCAACAAGCATGTGATCTGTCCAGCAGTCTGCACCACACACAGCATTTGTCACTCTGACATCCAGTATATCCTTCCTTCTAAGTATGACATAATCAATGAGATACCAGTGTTTGGAGCGTGGATGCATACATGATGTCGTGTTGCGAGTTGGCAGACGGAAGACTGTGTTGGTTCATAACCCTGCACACTTCCGTAAAAGGAGGAGGCCATTGCACTTTCCTACTCCTTCATTCCCAATCACACCTTCCCTGGTTTGGTGGTCTGTGTCCACTCTAGCATTGAAGTTTCCCAGGATGATGATTTTGTCTCCCCGGGGTGAAGTAGAAATCATAAATCATCATAGAACTTGTCTTTGACCTTATCTTGGTTCGTCATTGTGGGTGCATAGGCACATACAATAGTTGCATGCCTCTTACTAGATTGGGGTAGTCTCAGCGTCATCTGGCGGTCATTTATGCCTTTTGGAAGTCCTGAGAGCTTGCTGACAAGGTGTGATTTAATGGCGAAGCCTACTCCTGCTTCCGGTCGCTCTTTTTTGGCGTCCACTCCAGAAGATAGTGTAGCCAGCACCAACTTCTTTTATTTGCTTTTTCTTCTGCAAGGCGAGGCTCGCTCAGAGCTGCAATCTCGACTTTGTATCGAATAAGTTCTCTACCAACTAGAGCTGTTCTACGCTGTGGTCTTTCTGTACCAGCACTATCCATCAAGGTGTGCACATTCCATGCGACAATTTTTAAAGATATCACCTTTATCTTCTTTTTTGTTCGACCGCTAGATGGCATCCCTGCTCATCGCGGTTAACCAGCCAGGCACTTTTGAAGCCGGTAATTGTTTAGGGCACCTTTCCAAGCCCCTTCCCCATGCTAAGGGGGAAAGCAGTGCGATCCTAAAAAGGTCTGCTCAGTCACTCAGTTTGGCTGCCGAATTCCCCGTACTGCTTCATTGTTAAGGAAAGCGACCATATAGAACCAAGCAGCCTGTGTGCAGGTCCGCAACTACAGCTTCCAGTGTATCCTCACCTGCTGCTTCGCCGCTCGCCCATCGCCACAGAGATTTTTAGGTTTCATGCCTATGTATGCCTGCAGTGACTCTGTGTATATTATTAAGATGACATGCGCTGTGAATTGGATTATAGTGGGGGAGAGGCGTCAAAGTCAGCCTCACTCTCTCGTCCTGACATAGCTAGATCCAGAAGCAAGACAGTGTCGAGACATTTGGAGCTAAGCCCGGATGCGGTGGATGACCATGACTTCTTTAGTGCATTGTCATGCTCTTCATGCCCCACAACACGCTGCTCCATCGCCATTTCGACCGTTGAATCAGAGAAATGATTTCTTCCGCCCCAGCAGCCGATACAGACATTACCGATTTTTATGGTGACTTAGTATATAAATTCAGAAAAATATATAACCGCAATGACTTCAACACCCAATTTCGTAAAATCATTCTTCGATATAAAAAGATTGCGTACAACATAAATGTATACGACAGGCTGCATGCATTGTAGTTAACCCAATCACGGTTGACAACTTTGCTTCCCTCCTTAATCGCACGTCTGTGGGTCGGACCTCAGATTCTATGACGGTTCCAGCGTAAATGCTTACTGAGCATTTGAGCGATCTAATTGGTTGGTGCCCGGTTGGTCTCATTGGAGTCTAACTGTTGGTTTTCGTTTGCTCCGGCATTTCAGTGGTTTCTTGCTGTCGAGTCCTCGCCGTTGTTTCGTCTCTGTGGTTGTTTGATTTTTTTGTGTTCACGGAGATGTTGCACTGATGAGTAAGTAGGCCTTAATGCGAGGATTGTGGCCACGTAAAATCGATTTAAGCCCTCCCCGCTGCCCCCCCCCCCCCCCCCCCCCAGTGGAATTCGTTTCTTCTGACCGTTCCAAGGCGTTTCCTCTGTCGCGGCTTATTTTTGTTATAGTCTATTGGCCATTTTGGCTTTCCGCTGTTCATGTTTCCATTAGAGTCTGTTGTTGCATGTTTGTGTTTCTTTCCTTTTGGTGTCTCTGATGTCTTGCCTTCTCCTAGATTGATTGCCGACCAGGCCTTGAGAGCTCCATCTACCCCTTGCAGTGGCAGAGGAACTACCATGAATTCCTTGTCTTCCCTGTGCACAACCAGAGTGACCAATCACCAACACAAGGTTTCATTGGACGACCACAGCTGTGTACAAAGTAACGCGAGCCCAGTCCGCCCAAGGGGAGGGGGGGGGGTCAGTATTCAATTAAGAAAGAAAACCACTGGCTGGGTTTGTTTAGGGACCTAAAACCCCTAGGCGGATTGCCATACAAGGCTACGGGTTCCACCTACCCACGCTAGCTTTGTTTAGACATCTAGCAATTCCTAGACGGGTTGCCCTCCCGAGGTTTCGAGTCCCACCTGCCCGTCTGTCCGTCCGTGCATAAAAATGTCGTCAAACGACATCTCCTCCTAAACCACTGATCGGATTTAGACTAAACTTCAAAGGAATGATCCTTAGGTGGTCCCCTTTCAAAGTTGTTCAAATGGTCCCAGTCCATTGCATATCTAAGTCACAGGAGCTAAAAATAGATTTTTTTTTACTGAAAACTTAAAAAATCATCTTCTCTGAAACCGCATGGTCCAGGTCCTTGATATATTAGATGAAGCTTCATCTAGTGGACCTCTACCAAGATTGTTCAAATTATAGCCCTGGGGCCAAAAATGCCCCCGCGCCGGGGCCCACCAGTTTTACATAGACTTATATAGGGAAAACCTTTAAAAAATCTTCTTGTCTGAAACCAGAAGGCCCAGGCCTAGGTCTTTGATATTTGGTATGAAGCTTCATCTAGTGAACCTCTACCAAGATTGTTCAAAATATAGTCCTGGGGCAAAAAATGCCCCTATGCTGTGGCCCACTGGTTTCACATAGGCGTATATAGGGAAACCTTTAAAAATCTTCTAGATTTTAGATTAAACATATTTTATTGCACAAACATACAAAGAGATTGGACACAGTTATGACAACTTTAGATAGTCCTTCCCTAAACATAACAACAAATCATTTCAATGGTACAATGGTGGATGCAATTTAACATGCGATTTATACTGGCTCAGGTTTAATACACAATGTGCAAGAATGCAAGCACGTCTCATGCACGCGCAGGCACGCACGCACGCACGCGCGCGCGCGCACACACACACACACACACACACACACACACATCATTTCACACATAAAACCTCACCCGTTGTGGTAGCGCTGTCCTTGAAATCATTAAGATGCATGTATTTGGGCCAGCAAACAAATGAACCGAAAAGGAAATTAATTTACGCATTTTCTTCAAACATGCGTGTATCCTTAATGAATCTAGTGATGGACTGTATGATTGATCTATTAGAAATGTCGCCATAATTTTGAGATCCTGATGTCAGGATCTCGACATTAACATCTTGAAGATTCAATAAAGTTTGTAAATTATGCATAAGAACGTTTCGTTGATTTGTGTATAGCTGACATTCGAAGAAATAGTGTTCTGCACTTTCGCTTGGAGCACCACAACTGCATGCAAGACTCGGAATAATAGTTACATGGAAAAGATCAGCCTTTAAACTGCTGCTTCTGTGTCTGATACGAGCAAGTATTATGCTGTACTTTCGCTCTCTTATATTTGTATAATCAACTATTTTGTCTGTTGTGGACTGAATATTAGACTTAAATTGTGAAAGAATAGATTGTAAAAATCTTCTTGTCTGAAACAAGAAGGCCCAGATCTTTGATATTTGGTATGAAGCTTCATCTAGTAGACCTCTACCAAGATTGTTCAAAATATAGCACTTTGGCCAAAAATGTCCCCGCGCCGGGCCCACCAGTTTTACATAGACTTATATAGGGAAAACCTTTAAAAATCTTTTGGTCTGAAACCAGAAGGCCCAGGTCTTTGATATTTGGTATGAAGCTTCATCTAGTGGACCCCTACCAAGATTGTTCAAAATATAGTCCTGGTGCCAAAAATGCCCCCGCGCTGGGACCCACTGGTTTCACATTAGGTGTATACAGGGATAACCTTTAAAAATCTTCTAGTCTGAAACCAGAAGGCCAAGGTCTTTGATATTTGGTATGAGGCTTCATCTAATGGACCTCTACCACGACTGTTCAAATAGTATCCTTGGGGCCAAAAATGACCCTGCGCCGGGACCCACTAATTTTACATAGGCCTACATAGGAAAAAAAACTTAAAAAATATTTTTGTCTGTAACCAGAAGGTCCAGGTCTTTGATGTTTGGCTTGAAGCTTCATCTAGTGGACCTCTACCAAGACTGTTCAAATTATAGCCCTGGCGCCAAAAAATGCCCCCGCGCCAAGACCAACTGGTTTTACATACGCTTATATAGGGAAAACCTTTAAAAATATTCTTGTCTGAAACCAGAAGGCCCAGGTCTTTGATATTTGGTATGAGGCTTCATCTAATAAACCTCTGCCACGACTGTTCAAATAATATCCTTGGGGCCAAAAATGTCCCTGCGCCGGGACCCACTAGTTGTACATAGGCTTATATAGGAAAAAAACCTTGTTAAGTTTGAATTAAACTGACACAAGGGTTTAGGATTGCCCCCGCCCATCGGGCCTTGAAGAAATAGCCGGGCTGCATGATGCTTCCACGCGGAGCTGAAACCGACCGCACACGAGTACTGGTAAACCGCTCAGAGAATCTAAGCCTGTCAAGGCCAAGCAGTACAAGTTGGACCGTCCATGTTTATAAACCCTTTTGGTTTCATTTGGCGACAGGGCTCGAGGTGTCATTTCATCTCAATGTCGGATAAAAGTTCCACAAAATTGGTAGCAACCTCTCCAAAATGACTAATGCAGTGTTGACGGGGACGTTAAACCTCAAGTCAAACAAACAAAACAAGGGTTTAGGAGGAGTTCACATTTAAAGCATATTGCTGGCTATTTATTTCTGCTATAGCTCTTGCGGCCATTGTGTTCACAAGAGCAAATTGTTGACAGTTTCTATATTTAGCTCTAGCGGCCATTTTACTCATCGGAGCGGAACTGTGATAGCTTATTTTGGTGGAGGATCACGAAACCAACATTCCTATGAAGATTGAATGAAATTGGCCCAAAGGTACAGGAGATGTTGTCGTTTAAAGATTTTTCTCTTTTAACTCTGGCGGTCATTATATTCAATGGAGTGGAACCTGGGAAACATTTCTGTGAAGTTTGAATTAAATGGACTCGAGGGTTTATTGGTTGTTCGCATTTAAAGCATTCTCTTGACGACGCACGACGAACGACACAAGACGGACGACAGAAATATTCACTGATCGAAATAGCTTACCGTCAGCACTTCATGCTCAGGTGAGCTAAAATCTACTTCTACAGTGGGAAAAGTGCTCGCTGCAGATGCGGTTAATTTCATTGGATCATTTATATTTCTGGACTAGGTTACCACCCCTCTAAGATTAACCGGAAGTCACGTGACAATACACGACGTGTTTAATTTCAAATTATACTCAACATGTAAAGGCGGGCATACAGAGTTATCTCGCATATCAATTCCATCAAGAGCCATCGTGAGGATTTGACCCATTTAGTACCGGAAACCTCAAAACGTGTATCAGGGCAAACAGTGCAGCACCAGATCAGACGCCGCAGAACGCGGCGTCTGATCTGGGCCTACACTGTTTGCAAAAAGTTTGGTCATTTTCCAATCAAATTTCGAAGAAAACACAACCTGACACCCCTAAATTTCGGAATGGACTCCTGCCATATGTAAGGAGGAAGATTCCATTTGGTACAAATAGGGTTAAATCACGATTACTACCTGACATTTATATCAAAATGTGCAGTGTTACAAGAAAACCTGTTTTATATGTGTAGTTACGGTAAGACTCGCATGCTCCATGCTGCAGTTATGGTCCCAAGGCTTTCCTATGCCAATTAACGTGCTGTGCAGACAATCCAGCTATCGGAGAGCCCTACATACATGTTCCATTGAGCTGCGACACCATTATAGATCAGTATGTGTCATGCAGGTAAGCTTGTAAAGCGTGAACCTTTAATATATTTTGACATTTATTGACGATACATTGTTTGTATATCCACATAATGTTACTTCCTAGATATGCAAATGGCAAAACATATTACAGATTATTGGTTTATTTATTAGCCTATTAAATCTAGTCTTGTATTGTAAATTTCTGTACTAATCTTTATTATACTATGTTTCTACACTGAATTGAAAACACATCCGTGTGACACAGTGCATTCTTTCCTACCTTCAAAATGCTCATTTTTTTCTGATGAAAATTTGTGATATTTTTCTTCAGTATACACCAGCCCCCGCCTATCGGGGCTTGAATAAATAGATGGGCTGCATGATGCTTCCACGCAGAGCTGAAACCGACCGCACACGAGTACTGGTAAACCGCTTAGAGGATCTAAGCCTGCCCAGGCAGTTCGGTTCGAGTCGGACCGTCCATGATTATAAACCCTATTGGTTTCATTGGGCGGCTGGGCTTGATATGTCATTTCATCCAAATGTCGGGTAAAAGTCCCACAAAATTGGAAGCAACGTCTCCAAAATTACCTTTACAGTGTTGACGGGGACGTTAATCGAAAAATCAAACATCCAAAAAATCTACAGTATACATTATGATAACACACTCGTGCGACATTAAACATTTTTATACATCTCCAAAATGGCTACTTTTCTGATGAAAATCTGTGATATTTTTCTTATGAATACTGCAAACATAGGTTGTGGGTACTCGTTAGAACCGCCTACTTGAGGCGGTTCTTACGAGTACCCACAACCTATGTCTTTGAGCAAAAATAAGTAAAATAATGTTTACCACCTTAAACCCTAGATTTCTCTATATAATGTGGGGTTTAGGGGGTGTTTATTTCACGGACTTGTTCACGTGATGTACACCAAACATAGGTTTTGGGTGCTCGTTAGAAATGCCTCGTTGCGGCTGTTTTAATGAGTACCCCCATATCTTTCGTTTTGAGCAAACATAAGGAAAATAATGAATACCCCGTAAACCCCAATTTCTTCTATACAAAGTGATGTTTACAAGGGTGTTCTTTACACGTATTTGTTAACCAGATGACATGCCAGTCTTATCAATCACATTTAATTTCACTACAGCTGGTGTTTGGTTGTTTGATTTGCAGCTGAACTTCCCCGTCAACATTGGCTACACCATTTTGGAGGCGTTGCTTCTATTTTTGTGGGGCTTTACGCGACTTTGAGATGAACCCTCCCGCCCAACGAAACCAATAGGTTTTGTATGCATAGACAGTCCGACTCATACCACTTTGTATGGGCAGGCTCAGACCCCCGCCCATAGGGGCTTGAAGAAATATATGGGCTGCATGATGCTTCCACGCAGAGCTGAATCTGGCCCGCACACTAGTACTGGTAAACCGCTTAGAAGATCTAAGCCTGTCCAGGAACCGCGGTGCAAGGCGGAGCGTCCTTGCTAATAAACCCTTTTGGTTTCATTGGGCGACAGGGCTTGAGATGTAATTTGATCTCAATGTCGGGTAAAAGTCACACAAAATTGGAAGCAACGCCGCTATAATGACCATTAAAGTGTTGACGGGGACGTTAAACCTCAAAATCAAACAATCAGACCTTCTAGGGGGTTTACCTGTACTCATTACTCGGTTTCAGTTCTGCGTGGAAGCATCATGCAGCCCAACCACGCTGAGCAGGGGCAAACAGCTGGTGTTAAGTGAGTCTGTGGTGGCCGTAAAAAGTTGCCCTGTAGATTATATCTTCAAACCCTTTGTATCATTGATTCCACTCCGGAATTGTGACAAGTTTGAGGGTCATTGATGAGGGGTCTCGGCCAGAAAACCTGAACACTTTAAAATTTTCAGTTCTGTTTAGTGGCCTTAATGCAACCAGCCTAAGAAAGAAAATCCGTGAAAAAAATTTCTGCATATTTAAATCAGTTTCGAAAGCTCCACAAAAATATCGCTGAAACAACACATCATAACTTGTACGTTCTATTAATTTATTTCTTGAACGCCCAAGTCCTTCTGTTTACATTCCATTAAATATAAATTTTACATTTGCATTCTGCCTTTACAAAATATAGGAATGCACGTGCAGATGAATATGAGGCAGTTCGATCATCTACCATACTATGGTAGCGGAAGTAAAAGTGCGCATGTTCTTTCAGGGGTTTGATCGAACGACCTCTTGTAAACCTTTAGTAAACAAACATGACAGCCCCCGTGTCACGATTGTTTTTTTTTTTTTTGTTGTTGTTGTTGTTGTTTTTTGGACGACGAGGAAGATCACCATTTTGAACACGGCAGAAATAGCAGTGCCGATTCTATCTTTCATACTGTGCATAGTGTACATATTTTTACAAATAAATATGCTTTAACAACACTTAAAATGTGTATTTTCCTTGGTCCAACATATTTTTTTACATACCGATATTATTTTAAAGCAGTCTACAAGGGAACTAAATCCATAAAATAAGCCTAATCCTTTATTGCAGTTATTTCCCCGTTGACCGCTAAGAGTCGGGACAAGTGGTCTCGCTTACCTGTATTATTAGAAGCATTCTGATTTACCTGTATATCTCGGCGTTTAATGAGATTTGAGAGTATTTGTATTGAGAACAAAAGTGTACTAGATTTTGAGTCATACACTTATGATAACATATCTACGCGAAATATTGCTATCTTTCGTGGCTATAGGAATAGCATTTATCAGATGCTAGTTTTTTAATTATATTATATTGCTCAAAACGTAGATTGCGGATGCTCAATGAGGCGGTTCTAACGAGTACCCACAAACTATATTTTTGAGCAGAAATAAGAAAAAAAAATTATACCCCTGCAATTTAATGCAATTATATAATTATGTACATGGTGATTTTATCTGGATAGTCCTTGTCTCGCTCTCTAAAGATGAACGTTGTGCTCGATATAAGTGAAATATTCTTAAATTGGTCAGGTCACCTAGCTCAAAAATATCATTTTATACAATATGTTGAGAAGGCCAAGTTCTTCTTACGGAGGAAGACAAGGTATTTTTGCTCCGGGCACTTCGGTGATTAACGGTCGGCTCTATGTATGTGAAATATTCTTGAAAAGCCGTAAAACCCAATTAAAAGAAATATTTTTGTTTTTTGTTATTTAAAAATATATCTTCAGTTCTACTAAAGTGGCAGGCATAATTAGCCTGTGGGTGAGAGAGAGAGACATAGTGAGAGAGAGAGAGACAGAGAGAGAGAACAAAAACGAATGCTGGTGTGTATCTTTATTTAATTACATATGACATCTCATTCAAATACAAAAGATGACATTTGAGCCGACCCATGAGAAAAAGTCCTTAGGATTGTCCGTTGTATGGTTCTTCAGATGCGCATGAGCAGTCGAAGCATGGCTCTTTACCTGGACCTTCCGCTAGGCCCACACTAAACGACTGCGAACAACAAAGGCTCTGACGAGACTGCGCGTATGCGCAGGCTAGCCTGGACCTTTGCTGTTCGCCTATGTGGTGAATACCCTTTTCTCATGGGCTGGCTCATTTGAATGACGACAGTTCTTGATATTTGCAGTGAAATTGATGATCGACGTAATTATGTTATACAAGGTACTTAAACCATAAAATTCAACAAATATTAAGCCGGTGCACAGCAAAACCTTCATTTAGACATGTGCGTACAGCGAAGACTTACATCAGCCTACGCATCACGCGCAGTCTGGTCTGAGTCTTCTCTTTCCGCCTGGGACAACATTTGGGTCCTTTGCTATCCCTCGTTCGTCCAGTGAAGACTCTGATCAGACTGCGCGGATGTACATGGCTGATATTAATTTCGCTGTCTTGGAGAGGTCGCTGTTTGCTTGCTGGGTCAAATATAACAAAGTCCCAAGAAAATTGTTATTGTCTCATTAACCCATTCAACTAAGCCTAGAGTCCCATAAAATAGTATTGGCAATCAGTGCAGGCCCAGATCAGACGGCCAGAATGCGGAGTCTGACAAGGACCTACACTGTTTGAATGAAACATGGGTATTTCTGACAAAAATTAAGAAAAATTAAAGCAATCAGACACCCCTAAAAGTGAAAACGGGCATGTTTAAAATATAGAGTAGAACAGTCGATTAGGCATAAATGGGTTAAAATCACTCCGACAAAACTGTAGAGCGTTTAAAATTAGGCAAAGCGCATCGCGATCTGACATTTATTAACCATAATTATCCGAAAAAAATGTTTATCAAAGACAACCCCTCTCTTCACTGGGATGCGCAATATCAGCGCTTAAGATTGATATTGATAAAGATTCAAATTTTATTTTTTCTCCGCGCGGTTTAGCTCTTGACAGTTTAATTATGTATTATGTTCCTGGCTCTGAAAGATGCCATTTCTGGAGCCATTTAACATTGCACTATACGAGGACTGTTCAAATATGAATGCAAGTAGAACGTTTTCTCATGCACTAATGCAAAAATCACCTGGAAATAAATATCACAGCGTATAAAAACATTTTACCTATACATTTATACCAAACCTGTAAAAATCCGTGCACTTTAGCCATGTATATCGTTCGATAAACACTGTCTACTCTTGTATACTAATACAAAACATGGATGCAGGAAGGTCAGATTACGCCGTTGAAATACGGTCCTATATTAAGAATCGTTGTATTCTTGGTATACGGTGCAAAGACATTTTTGGTGAAATATGTTCGGTTTATGGGCATAATGAAATAATGAAATGTCTTTTCCGACAGTTTTTCGTTAGTGTAAGAAATTCAGCTGTGGGCTAGGCTAAACAGAAGATGCACCACATGATCGTCGGCCGAAAAGAGCACCATCTGCCAAGATGGTTGCTAGAGTGAAAGAAATAGTTGCTACCGATGCACGATACACAACAAGGCAAATGGCTAGTATGGTTGGCATTTCATTAGGAGCAGCTCATACAATTCTGAAACGGGATTTGAAAATGAGAAAGATCTGTGCTAGATGGATTCCCCATCTGTTGACAGATGAGTAGAAAAAGACACGCGTTCTGTGCGTCAAGAAGTTGCTTAAAAAGTTTCCAAATTACAATGCACGGTCTTTCGCTAATGTAGTCACAGGTGACGAGACATGGGTTCACCTTTTTGAGACAAAACGGAAGATTCAGAACAAAATATGGGCAACAAAGTATTGCAAAAGAGCATGCATTGCAAAGCGGACCATGAGCGTCAAGAAGGTAATGTATGCCATATTCTTTTCAAATCAGGGCCCTGCTATTCAGGTTGCTGTGCCTAAAGGCAAATCTGTAAATGCGATGTTTTACAGAATAAAGTTCTTCGAAAATTGAAGAAATATTTCAAAGAACGAAGACCCGCAACTGGTTTGGCCAATGTCAGATTGCTACATGACAATGCGTCATCGCACAAGGCGATCATTGTGCAAGACTATCAGAAGCAGGAAAAGGTTGTTGAACTCCCTCACCCCCCGTATTCCCCTGACCTTGCCCCGTGTGACTTTTTTTTGTTCCCGCGGCTGAAAAATACCTTTCTGGTCGAAAATTTGTACAGCGCAAACACCTCGGTTCTGCAATATTCCAATACCTTCATAGTATACCTCGAAAAGACTACCAAAAATGCATTCAATGATTGGATCAGAAGACTAAAAGTTTGTATATCTGTTAAAGGGGAATACTTTTAGGGGACAAAATAAATTTTCCATCGAAATCTATCACGGAATCATTTTTCTGTGCTTAGTTGCATTCATATTTGAACAGTCCTCGTAAAGTTTGGATGAAACTGCTTTTATTTATTTATTTATTTCTTTATTTATTTTTTTTATTTATTATGTTAACACATCCATGAATTGTTTACCCTTGTAAACCCCGCTTTATATAGAGAAAAGTGGGGGTTTCAAGGAAAATATTATTTTTCTTATTGCTGTTCCATAACATAGATTGTGGATACTCGTTAGAACCGCCTCACTGAGGCGATTCTAACGATCACCCACAATCTATGCTTAGAGATTGAGGCGATTCTAACGAGCATCCACAATCTATGCTTGGAGTAGAAATATGAAAACTATCGCAATTTATCATCTGATAAATGGCATTTTTACAGCCATGAAAACTTGCCCTTTTTGGCATGGGTGTGTTAACGTAATGGTTTCTTTATTTATTTATTGTATTCTAAAATAAATAATAATGCATTTAGATGCATAAAGATTAAATTCGAAATGCCAATTAAGACATTCGTCATGTCAATTAAAAAATTTCCACTGCGGTGATCAAAAGATGGCATGTTTTTCAAACATCATGTGTTCAGCAACAAATTACTTGTCTTTGGCTGATTAGAAGAAAAAAAATATTCTATTATTTGCTGAATATAAAAAGACAAAAAAGCGGCATAATACTACAAACAATAATAATACATTGTCGACTAATAATATTAAAACGAATATATCCCCAAAATACCAAACACCAATTTTCTGTCAGTAAATGATCATTTGTTTGGTTTAAACATTAATTTCAAGCTATTGTGAATAGTAACTGTGTGGACTTAGGCAATTTTCGACCGAAAAGTTCAATAGTACAACTCGGTTCTAGCGCAATTTTACTAATATGGGGAAGCAAAAAGATAAAATATCAGAATATTCTAACTTATATCTTTGTAAAGTTTGGAAAATTCACTATCTGGATCCAACAAAATTTAAAACTTTACAAAATTAATTTAATAATTTAATAAATCTAGTCCAAAATCGGTTAGATACATGATTTCGCTATTTTTATTGACACCATTAAGGAAAATACAGGGCTGTAACTAAATACAATAGGGAAGCAAGAAGATCTTTTCCAAATCAGATAAAAATACATCAATAGAAAGCTCTTAAACTGTTCTGCAAAAATATAACAAAACTTCAATTCTGCATTTAAATGTAATTAAGTTATAAAGGTTTAAATGAAGTTTTCCCTATAAAGCTAATGCAAATCGGTAATTATTTCATATAGGTAGCATGACTGTCAGCATGAGTCCCGTAAAACCAATAATTATCGGCAATCTCCGGTGAATGTTACATAAAGTCCCACATGTTTTTCGCTGCCATCTTAAATCCAGTTTACCAGAGAAACCAACGCTTTAGTCTGGTTGGACCAGAGTGATGTCACGACTTTCCCGCCATGTTACCAGACTGAGTTCGATAACACTTTGGTTAACCACTGGTTTACCACGGTTCGTGATCGAACTACTTCTATATTTGATCCAGGTGTTTTGTTTTGTTTGTTTGTTTGATTTGAGGTTTAACGTCCCCGTCAACACTTTAAAGGTCATTTTGGAGACGTTGCTTCCAATTTTGTGGGACTTTTACCCGACATTGAGATAAATGACATCTCAAGCCCCTGTCGCCCAATGAAACCAATAGGGTTTATTAGCATGGACGGTCCGCCTAGCACCGCGGTTCCTGGACAGGCTTAGATCCTCTAAGCGGTTTACCAGTACTAGTGTACGGGCCGGATTCAGCTCTGCGTGGAAGCATCATGCAGCCCATATATTTCTTCAAGCCCCTATGGGCGGGGGCCGTTGATCCAGGTGTGAAACGACCGTGTAATGGGACAGTTTACCGACAAGACAGTTCACCAACACGCTTTTTAGAGACAGTTCATCGACACATTTGAAGACAGTTCACCGACACATTACGGTTCACCGACAAACTTTTGGTACATTACATGACAGAAAAAAAATGCTTGATATATATTATATAATATACATGTCTGGTTGAAACTTGTTACCTAATGTTTAAATGTCAAATTATTTTGATAGTTGACCATTGGTGTTCACCGATGCATTTGTGTAAAATGTATATCCTTTAGAGGCAAGAAATATGTAACATATATGCTTTGCCATGCACTGACCAAACATATATGTTGCCGGGACAACGGAGTGTGACTATCCTATTTGTGGATATCTGATTGTGGGGCAAAATCACCGATGAAATTCTAACTAGATTAGAATCCTATATATTATTCAATTACATATAAGATGATTACAAAACATCTCAGTCACATGTAGAAGCCTCCCTGGTGCAGTGGTTACGCTACTCGCCTTGTAAACCAGGGATCGCAGGATCGATCCCGGGCTTCTCCAGACTTTCGGATGAGTCTTTAAACCGAGGTCCCGTCTCCGTATGACCTTAGCTGTTGGTGGGACGTAAAACTAAAACCCACTCACTCACTCAGTCACATGTATAAAAACAAATATTTCCAAGTCTGTCCCACTTGGTCTAAGGCAAGGGTATTACATAAAGAAGATCTGACCAAGACCGGCACCCTGTCTAGATTCTACAGAAAAAAAATGTTAAGTAACTAAATAAATAAGCGCACTTTAATGAACTGTCTTGATTCCGCTAGCGAGCAGTTCCATCAACAAATATCAGCTGTGCACTACACGCATTGCACTATCAATGTCATTAGCTACTAGAGTGAATCGTCAAACGGGCTATATTTCTGCACACAAGTGCTACAATGAACTAATCAAAGCGCCAAAGGCACTGAAATGACAGATTCTATGAAAAGATCAAAACACTGTGAACACTTACAGACAACCTTTCTAAAAAGATCTTAAAATTTAGAAAAGTAGTTCTGCAAATTCCATTGTATGATATGTTTGCAAATGTCTATACACCGATGGTATCATGAAATGCCATTCGATGTTTCAAATTTTGGAAAGAAACTATTTACGTTTTCCAAACCAAACATTAAAATTCAAGTTTTAACAATGCTACTGTCAATTAGTAACATTTTTGTCTGGTCGGTTGTGGATACCTCCCCACAAAAGATACTCTATTTTTCACAAAGAGATCGGAGGAGAAAGGCTGGTCAGTCCAGTACATGAATTCCATTGGCTTGAAGACATTTTGTGTAAGAACAGCACCATAAACCCGCGCGTAATCCTGCTGGATTAGATATCCCGGATTCTGAGCGTAAACAAATAAATGGAACCACGTGAGGCCGACGCACTTGATTGATGTAACGTCTCGCTGTTTAGTTAACGTCTCAACCATGATCTTGAATGTTCTTAATGTCGCTAGCTACATGCAATGGCTCGACATACCATTTCGCTTATTCCATCCGATATGTAATGCTCCATTACGC
Organism: Lucinisca nassula; assembly: GCA_963580285.1. Classification (NCBI taxonomy): domain Eukaryota; kingdom Metazoa; phylum Mollusca; class Bivalvia; order Lucinida; family Lucinidae; genus Lucinisca; species Lucinisca nassula. The sequence continues at coordinate 42,868,149 of OY757017.1, forward strand.
ACGCGTTGCCTCGGCATACCTTACACCTATATGTCGAAACACCCCGAAACGACAATCGGCGTGATTCACGATGAAGTGCGATGTGTCAATGAAACGCATATCACGCGAGTCGCTTAGACGCCAATATACATGTATGTATTTCATGCACCAGCGTAAGTGTTCCGTACTGTGTCGACGTCTTAATTTTGGTCACGAAAGGGACGTCTAGCTCTCAAAAGTGCATCGCATAAGAGCGACGAACTGTGTCAGTGCTGATTAGTCGGTAGTTGAAACAGGTACAGTGTAGCAGATGCCGGCGGAAATCTGCTTCGCACATGCGTCTGTTGGATGAATCGATCTTGACGTACTGACGTCGATCTTTCGCTACGTCGACGTCCACTAGCGTCTTCTGTTGATAGTAAGATGTCGCTCCAACAGACAAATAGATCACACACATGTGGCACCCAAAATCAGAGTCAACGCCATCCGCTTTCCGACCAGCTTCTAACTGTCCATTTGAAGCCTCCGTGGTGTAGTCGTTATGCTACTCGCCTTGTAAACCAGGGATCGCAGGATAGATCCCGGACTTATCCAGACTTTCGGATGAGTCTTTAAACCGAGGTATCGTCTCCGTATGACCTTAGATGTTGGTGAGACGTAAAACTCAAACACTCACTCACTCACTCTAACTAAAATGTTGCAATACGTTCTCACTTGATGCTTTTTGAGAAAAAATACACTTTCTTCTTTTCTAGGCACGACCTTACATCACACATCAAAAGTTTGATCCTGAAAATGTGGTTTCTATCAGTGCTGGTGTGAAGGTGGTACACAGGACCGTTGGCCCCCGCCCATCGGGGCTTAAAGAAATAGATGGGCTGCATGATGCTTCCACGCAGAGCTGAAACCGACCCGCACACGAGTACTGGTAATCTGCTTAGAGGATCTAAGCCTGCCCAGGCAAAGCGGTGCGAGTCGGACCGTCCATGCATAAAAACATATTGGTTTCATTGGGCGGCAGGGCTTGAGATGTCACTTCATCTCAGTGTCGGGTAAAAGTCCCACAAAATTGGAAGCAACGTCTCCAAAATGACCTATACAGTGTTGACGGGGACGTTAAACCTCAAATCAAACAAATCAAAACACATGATCGTGGCCGGACTGATAACCATACGTCACGGTTGATTGATTTAACCTTTTTAACTTAAGGGCATGGTGCCTAAGCGACAGCGTGTTGTAATCATGCAATCGTTTGGTTTCAGAATCAAAGCACCGAAAGTGTTGGTGGGATGTAGGTTGGGATAAAAGTCCTGGGCTGAGATTAAACTGTTTGATTTTACTCTGAAATTCCAAACGAATAGTGAAGGTTTTGATAAGGAGCGCATTTTTTCAGCGTTCGAACTTGGTCTACACTGTTTGCCAAGCTCACCCTATGATTCCAGGAAGACCCTTTTCAGTCTTATGGAATACCCTGATCTCACTGCGGCTATTTTCTGCGAGAAAAAGGTTATTCTGAGAAGTCACTGATAGTCATGTAGACGTTAGCTCTGATTCGCATTTTTTATTAGTAACTTCGGGTCGAATGCCAAACAATCAACCCAAACATAGCCGGGTCGTTTGTCAGTCTTCGGTACATGTAAGTGTTATCTTTAAAATCTGCACTTGAATAAAATGTTCGATCTGGCAAACAATGTAGACTAAAATCAAACGCCACAGAACACGGTGCTGATCTTGTTCTACATTTTTTAGCATCAGTTACTAACATCTTAAGTTTAAACGGATCAGTCCAAGTCCTCGTTCATGACCAGCCTGCATTTAGAGACAATCGGCATGAGTGTTGTCAGTGCATTGATTTATTCACTGCCTTGAGTTTCTGGAGTGTACTCTTCCATCACTGAAGTTGGGCGCGTCCATTCTGCTAAATATGGCACCTAGAATTATATCACAGGACCTACACTGTTTGCATAGGTATCTGTACCATATTCCAGGGTTGAAAGGGACAACCTTTCTTGCAAAGTCTGATATACACCTAGTTGTAAATTAACTGACCTAGACTTGAACTCGAATATCGGAAAACCCATTAAAAGTCTGGTCTGCAGCTGACCGGCTGGTCTTTAAGGATTAAATATTGACAGCACTGTTAGAAAACAGAGTAAAACCTGAGCAGACGTCTGAGCAGACGCCGCATTGATCTGGGTATACAGTCTCGCATGATGCAGCTGATTCATATGAAATGCTGAATCTATTCTCTGAAAGGTATGATAAAATCGTCAAGTCGTCTGCTTCAAAAGTTTGTATTGCGATTATAGGATGTACAATTTTGATAACTGCGCCAAACCGGACTACATTTTTGTGCGGACTCATGTTTCTTTGGCGGTGAAAGCCGGAAGAAAGTCGTAAGAAAGCCGGAACTACTTTACAACACGCAGGATAGCTAGAAACGACAGATTGAATCTGTCATTAAAAAGGGAAGGGCTTAAGTCATTATCGGCGCGTCACTATCGGCGCGTCATACGACTCTTCAATATTGCTCTTTGGCAACAGCTGATAGCCCCCTGCTAACCTCGGAAGGGAGAAAGACACTTCAGCGTTCATGATTAACCGCCAAACAGTCCATCGAATGCCTAGAATTAATAAAATACTTGATACAAAACAGCATAACACGTACCGCTCCATATCCTGGAATTAATTCTCAGTGAATATATGAATCATCAACCAGGGCCCTGTGCATGCTCAGCCCGGATCGCCAGGCCCCGGCCCCTCATGCAACATCATAACATAATTCCTACTTAACATACATAGCTGACAACAAAAAGGCCCAGATGGGCTACGCAAGTGCGCCGACCGAGCCAGTGCCGTCCATTGCGCTACTATATACAACATTCGACACACTCAATAACATGGCCCTTAGCACACAAACATATATATTTAAAAGATTACTCTTGCCAACACAATGCACCATATGCCTATCGCTGCGATTTCTCAAATTATATACAATGGCCACCCGTTCGAATTGACGTCGCGACGTCATGACGTAGTGACGTCATTTCCATCGCGACGTGTGATCTCACCTGTGGACATTATGTGCTCAGCATCTCGACCATCCATGCCTATGATAAACATCATAATATTCGAATCGACGTCACGAGGTCATGACGCGTTTACCCCATCACAATATCGTGACGTATATCCGAACACCTTCTCACAATATCAATGGTAATTTATCACCGCTGCGACAAGAACTACTTCTAGTGCAGTGCTTGCAAAAATTAATAAAATAAACTACAGTCATAACAATCTATCGCTAAATACCGGATAATTCTTAATGCAGTGTATGCTATATAAACATGTATGAAATAGTGTATGAATTGTGTTTTTGCACCAACAACGTACCCATCAATAGCTAAGGTCATATGGAGACGAGGCCTCGGTTTAAAGATACCTCCGAAAGCTTGTGGAAACCCGGGATGAAACGCACTACCCCTGATTTGAGAGGCGGGTGGCTTGCCTACCATACTGCAGAGGCTGCTCACAAATACGTCTGTACATAAATGACTCCTGTCATGTAGAAAGAAATTGTATCAATTGTGGACAGCAAATACATACGAACCTATGGCCAATCACAACAATCGGAGCAATTTTAACCAAGTACCCACAACATAGGCTCATCAAAAAGTTAGCAAGTTCATATTGAAATCATACACCAAGCAAACTGGAACTTTTCATTTATAAAATATGTAGATTAATCCTAATTATTCATGTAAACAAGCTTTAAGCCAAAAATCTAGTGTATCCATTCCCCTCAAGGGAAATGGAGACCATAAGATTCGTTTCATTTACCCAAGAGAGACAGACAAGTTTCTGTGGTTTTCAAGTGGACTGCATCTTGCGGTTGCAAAACAACATACAATATATCACGACAAAAAGCAAATTCTACAAAATAATTACACATACCTTTGTCGGCTTGTCTGACAATTTAGACACCCTTACGTTACGCTTTCTTTTCTTTTTTTTTTTTTTTTTTTTTCGTTCTCCCTCAACTTCACTCTCCCCTTTTTATAGTAATGTCAATCTAGGAGATGTCTAATTATTTTGACAACTGAAAAATGTTAGTGTACTAAACCTTCTTTCGAACTTAATCATTTGTGAACTTAATAGTTTTAGAGTGCCAACATGGGATCAATGATTCGAGAAGTCTTAATTCCCTTAATCAGCTGTTTTTTATGCATGCTATAGAGATATATGTTTTGGGTGCATGAATACACAATATAGCAGAATGCTTCAGAGCGTACCGATTACATCTTTTAGCTAATTAGTCCTATTCAGTAAAACCCCGATTTAATCTATATTTTTCAAGCCTGACTTAAATTGCCAAGCAGATGCAAAATCTGCCCGGCGCTATCCAACGTTCATAAACAATTCCCCTACCTGCACTCTCAGTGCTCTGATTATATACTCAACCAAACTACTAACGCTACAAGAAAATTGTATAATTTATATTGACAATAGTATGGTAGGGAAAGGTGTATGATAACAGAATCAACTATCCCTGGTCAATTGGTTGGGAAACTTTATTCCAAATTTTCTGCAATGGTTCATTAAGCTTCTTCCTAATTTGTAAAAAAGAACGTTTTCTAGAACCGCATCCGTTCTGTAAGTTTTTAAAAGCCAGAAGTTAAGTTCAACTTACTCAGACACCGGCCCATTTAGATGAGCAGTGTCACTCGCTAAAAACTTGCTTCCGAAGTCATGAAAACAATATAGAACAAAGTCTGTAACATCGTAACATCAAAACTTTGTGTTTCTTACAAGGTAGTCCATAGACTAATGCAAAATGAATAGCGCTTCAATTCCAAGAAATAAAGATTTGCTTTCATGCAACTTTATTGGCACCTTCTTATAATGGCTGATCTAGCCATGCATTTTCTAATGGAGCCTAATGCATTACATTCCGTTGTTATCAAGAAATTTTTGCGTTTTGCCCAAATTACCCTTACTGGGCAAAACGTGCCATTTTCCTCTTTAATGCGACTAAATAAAGGCTTAATCAAATTCGAACAAACTCAGAATGATGTATTGACACATCAAACGTGTTTCAGTTTCATTAACCCCACGGATTTCTAATAAACCGGGGTTTCTTACAAAGTGAACGAAATCATGTCACATTCCGAGCACTTGAAATGTGTCAGGCATTTCACTTTCAATCAGACACACCAAGCCCATAAAACGGCTCGCCCCTTCTTTTGTGTCAAGCTAAAGAGGCAAACAATATTTTCAATGATGCCTCATTGTTGTATCTTTCAGGCCATGCACAAAATTTTCTTTCAACATTCATAAAAAAAAACAATACTTTCAAACAACTGCATTGTTGCGTTTGGACTTTGGGCTAGTATATTATGTCTGTGTTCATCAGTTAACTGCGAATAGTTTAACAAACTCTAGCTTAGAATCTATTATTCCGTATTTCTTAAAACTGAAGACAAGTGTTTCATTTTAACGAATGTCAAGTTTCCGACAGGAAAGTTCTCGCGCGTCCATCGTGAACGTTTCCTTGCTGCTGAAAATGATTCCACAAAGCATGCATCGTATCCCGGTAACAGTTCATCAGACCTGCGACGTGTCGGGTGTAAGCACAGAATGTGGGCATGGCGTTGTCAGTTACACATTCACAGGATGGCAAGTTATTGAACTAACAACATACTTTACATGAATAGTTTTGCATGTGTGTGTGTGTGTGAATTCGGGTTTAACGTCGCTTTCAACAATTTTTCAGTCATATCACGACGTTGTCTGATTGCGACAGGGAGCTCAATGCTCACTTTAATAGTGCTGCCTCACTGAAGTATCATGTCCCAGACACATTACATGATACCACACCCAGTCACATTATCCTGACACTGGGTCGACCAGTCCTAGCTCTACCCCATAAATATGAGTGCCAAGCGAGGAGCAGCTAGTACCATTGTTAACGACTTTGGTATGTCGCGGCCCGGGATCGAACCCGTGACCTCCCGTTCCCCGGAGCGGACACTCTACCAAAGTTTTGCATGTTTTAATACACGTCAGGTTCTTAAAATGCACTTCGAAATATTGCCGAAATATTTTGTTTAATGTTTAGGAATGAAGTGAGTATTATATATATAATACGCCTAGCAGAAGAGATGGCAATCGTCATTATAGCCTTCAGGAGATTGTACACGTGCAGAAAGGTGCCCCGCTCATCAAGACTTCGATAAATAGATTGGTCTGTATGCTTCTTCCGCGCAGTGCTGAAACTGACCGAACTTTTGAGTGCTCGTCAAATGCTTAGAGTGTCTAAATAGAAGTGAATCGATACAATTAACTCCCACCTCCCATCCAAGACACCAAACAGAAACATAGAACAACATTACCATAATGAAAAAGTCCCATGCGGAAAGCCTTTCCCACAAAATGGACAAAATAAAAAGATGGTAGCAATGCATATGGCATAAACGAACAATAACAAAAAAATACTACTATTAATAAAATAAAATAAATAACACGGGTGGACATCAAGGGAGCTACCGCGAAATCGCGTTTAAGCAAATTTGTTGCAACAACACATCCGGAAACTCTCGCGGTAGTTCCTAGGGCATGGAAATTATAAAATAAAATGGTAGGTACTCGGACGTGTTTTGATTTGAGGCAGAAGAATGAGCCAATAACATAAAATGTCGGCGATGGTAGTCAATGTTAATATGATTTACCTTTCTAAGCAGGCCGAAAGAAATATTGCAAACAAATCGTTGCCGAAAGAAGGCGACCGTCATGGGTTGCCTGACTTTAGTTTTATGTCAACAGGAATGAATGATGCAATCGTTCTATAAGTTTTCGCTTAGAACGAGATCCTTTGGCGCATGTTCTGGGAGTGTCGGTCCATACTCATCATTTAAATGTAAAAAAAAAAAAAAATCAGTGTATGTGCTGTGGAGGAATAATGCCGAAGGAGTAGCGGAGAAGCTCCGACATCATCGCGGCAGCTCCCAAAACATGCTCTAGTTCCCATGAGTCTATCATGCCATTACCCGGATAGAAGTTTATAGTTTAGCTTATTTGTCGATTTAAACTGACCAGACAACCACTCGCATCATATAAACAGATGGAATACACCAGGTTTTTAAGACAAGCAATTTTCTTCTCTTATTCGAATACGCTTTCCTAAACTAAGACGACAGTATATAGTTGTTACAGAAAATTTAAACAAGAGTTGTCAGAAGAAAACATAGCTCGCCTTTGGGAGTATAAGATGGATGAGGACAAGTTATCAACTTTTTTTTATTCTGTAAAACAGCCCAACAGACTGCAGCAAATGAAAGAGAACCAACAAGTATCCCTAATCATCCTGTTTTCAAGCCTTTCGACAGTAAAAAAAAATTGATAAAGAAATCTATATTTGATTAAAAAGATTCTCCAAACTTCCAAGTAATAACAAGGCATCACATACGATACAAATCCCCTCGCGCAAGACAAATTAAAAAACGCCTAGCCTAGCATTTGTGTAAAATTACATTATATCCATCAATATATGTAGGTACTTAAGAGTGATGACAAAGTTTTTCTAAAAAATAACCACAGTGACTGGGTTTTTTTTAAAAAGAAAAAAAAAAAAAAAAAAACGTTCCTCTCCCGGGATTTGAACTCACGAAGCTTGCAGGTAAACTTTAACACAGGGAAACAAGGGAGGTAATACAGAGGAAAATATTAACTTCTCAAAAAGTCCAATTTAAGCCCAAAAACCTGTAAAATGAAGTACAATGATAATGTTAAATATTGTTTTTACCAATTAGTTTATTATTATTCAAAATAAACCATTAAAACTTCACATATAAGAGCTTGCAGGTAAACTTTAACCAAATGCGGTCGCGGACGCTGATGCCGACGCTGACGCTGACGTCGACGCCGACGCTGACGATGGACGCCGGATGGTATGGCAATAGCTCCCCCTTACTTTCTTAAGGCGAGCTAATAACTAATGATTCATGATTAATTTGCCAAGATACCTGTTTAGAAATAAGACACACCGAACCGAATCGAACCTCACGCTACCCTATCTGACAAAACCCCTTTTCACAACACCCACGCAAATTGAAAGGTGAAACTATCCAGGGCCCATGTCTACTCTATATGTTTTAAGGAGAAACGAATAGGGTTGGGGGAGGCCAGAGCGACCAGCATTCTATAAAATTCCGGGCTGGCCCAGAAATATAACAAGCAGCCCGGAAGCCAGGAAAACTTTTTTCAACCTTTGAAGACCCCTATCTAAAAACTGAAAATTGGAACACATCGATCAACTATGTGTGTCTAAGCAGTTATATTGTAATATTTCCAAGAAGATAACCAACTGGTCGTTCTCCTCCTAGGCCGTTGACCACTTTTCTGAAAACAAAATTACGGACTGTGCTCAAAACACCGTCTGAAATTCAATTGTTTGACTCAAAATAATTTACTTGTAACCATTTTTCGCCTCTTTTGGCATTATGTACAATAGAAAATCGCAACAATGCCCTTAAAATAAAGCGAAACGTATATTTTTTTGGAGTGGGGGGGTGGGGTTGGAGGTGGTGGGGGGATGGTGATTCTGTGCTATCAAACATTTTGACCTGTTATATGTCCGGACACATATTTATGTAACGTAAGAAGAAAAGCTACCATTTTCGACAAGGAATACAACCCCTTTAGTGAAAGTCTATACTTGTATCAATGTACATCTTGTAATCACGAGATGGCCTTGGACTATTGGGATGATAGTTACCCGCCCTTGAGTGGTCTGGGAGAAATAGATTTGGCTGCATGGTGGTTCCGCGGTATCCTAATATTGGACCCTCAAGTAATGCAAACAATCTAAACTGGGCCAAAATAAAACATGTCCACGAGTTTATGCATGTCGTCATTAACTGCAAGTTCGAGAAATATCCAGTTACAAACGAAGTCCCTATCAGCCCCCTTATATACATATGGAAACCCGGAACGACAAATAACTTTCATGTGCAAATACTCCAATCTGGCACGCAGACCATCACATGATTTATGAAGATTTAGTGTTTATTAGCAGACAGACGTTTCTCCCACGCGCTTTGATACACTTCAGTAAGTAAACAGTGCAAATATTAAGTACTTCCATATTTAAATATGTCCTACATCTCATCATTTGCGAGTTTTCATAATGTAATTGACCTCGTTGGATGCATTAAACGCCCCCGTTAGGCTCCCGCCCATCGGGCTTGAAGAAATCGATGGTCTGCATGATGCTTCCAGGCAGAGCTGAAACCGACAGCAAAGAGTACCGGTAAACCGCTTAGAGGATCTAAGCCTGCCCAGGCAAAGCGGTGCGAGTCGGGCCATCAGTGCTTATAAACCCTATTTGATTCATTGGGCGACAGGGCTTGAAATGCCATTGCACGATCCGTAGGGTGTGCACTATAATCACCCTATGAGTCCTTCCGTCCGTCCGTGGCAATATATATTTAAAAATGATAACAGAGTATAATGTCTAAACCTCTTCGAATATTCGATCATTTTTGGCATACTAATTCATATTGTAAATAACTAACCCAAGAAATTGCCTGATGCCAGATCACTTTATAATTGGCTTCGCCGAGGCAATATTTATTTAAAAATTTGATAACGGAGTCCAAACCTCTTCGAATATTCCGATCAATTTTGGCATACCGATTGATATTGGCAATAACTAACACAAGGAATTGTCTTATTCCAGATCACTTCAGAAATGGCCTCGCCGAGGCAACATATATTTAAAAACAATGATAACAGAGTATAATTTCTAAACCTGTCAGAATTTTCCGATCATGTTTTGCCATACGGGTTGATATTTACAATACCAAACCCACAAAATTGCCTTTTGCCAGATAACTTTTCAAATGGCCTCGCCAAAGAAAAATATTTGAAAAGTATTTCGGAGGGCAATTTCTAATTTGTTTGGAATATTCTGACAACTTGTGGCATGCAGACAGATGGAAAGATGTAACCAATGCGATTCCTTAATGCCCAATTTCTTTATTTTAGCCTTGGCAACGAAAACGTTTCACCAACTGACACGGGTGTATAACTTTAAAACCGGCATGTTTACAATTCCAATGTATAGTCTAATGTAAACCTATGGAAAACCATGTAGTTCATACTTCCATGAACGCGTCGAGTCACGTGATTTTCCTGACTGACGTAAGTATAAACCATTGTTCTCGACGGGCTTTGGTGACGCCAACGCCGTTCCGCTCGTTGTAGAAAACAGCGTGTAAAAGTGTTTCAACTTTAAAAAATTGCTCTAAAAGCATTTTCTTGCCCAGTGATGAGGGGCAAGGAATGAAATGTATGTTTTATGCAGAAATAAGAAAAAAATCACCATTTTTCATCATAAAATTTTCATTTTTTTCGGCGGAAAACTTTACTACGTACTTGTATAGGTGTGTTTTCGTAATGGATGGTTGTTATATACCCCTTAATTTTAGAGGTAAGTCGCTGATAAATTCACCAACCGCACCAAAAGAATTCTGAATATGAGTAAATAAAATTCGAAATAGTTCAGCCTATGCAATACAGTACAAACAAGTTTAATACCGCTCCGTATGATTGGACTTAAAGCTTCAAAGATATCTGGATCAGGGGTTTTCGGATCGGGATCGGGGAGGGTGTTTCATATCCGACCAACGTGCAGTGTCGCAGAAGGCAACAGGGCGATTTTCTTTCAATAGGGTGACCATAAAGATTTGGCAGTCATATATTTGTGCATGCAGATGTAATTGCAGAACAGCTGTTTTACAATCGGCCCAATTAACTAAATGGCAACATATGAACTCATGCTTTTCTCCACGTGACCATCACTGATTTGGGAAAACCAATAATATGGTTATTAAAGAAAACGCCGCGCTATTTCTTTCGATGTTACATGTAGGTCAAAGATATTTATAGAGTTTGGGCCGGAATCGTGTTCTGGGTTCGGCAAACACCGAATACCCAGCTCAGACGCCGCGGAATGAGGAGTCTGCTCAGCCGGTTGCACTACACTGATTGCTTAAATAGTGGCATTTAAGGGTTATATGAAATAGTATAAGAATGCCAGGTTGCTCACGTAATGAAATGGAAACAATAACAATATCTTAATCCAGGCCACGCTATCACGTGACGACTTTCATAAAATTGTTAGACAGAGTCGAGTGTACAAAAAGTAAACAAAAACTTTTCGCACTTCTCTTAAGAACTTTTTGTCTGAGAGCAACAATGAGCAGCCCGGACTTTTAAAGGTTGTATCGTTATTAGACATACAGCATAGACCTAAATCGGATAGACAGTGTATTCTTTCTGATCAGGGTCGGCACTGTACAGCAACAGTTTTGAACACGCGCGCAGACTCTGAAATGGGGAGAGGGAGCGGGGTGGTGCGAGTTTCAGGTAGTTTGCAGAGGGTGAAAAATTGCATAAGGTTGAGAATTTTCCAAACAATGGGGGTGCGGAGGGCGTTTCTACCCCTCCCCACCCTGTGTGTGGGCCTGCATCAAACGGTAGAATGAACTTTTTGTTGAAACATATCGCTGATGGAGCGCTGTTTCTGAGCACTGTTATTCAGAAGCTGGGATGCAGTGTTGGGACTAAGCGAGGAGAAACTAGGACAAACATTGTAGGTTCCGATCAATCTACTTTGTTTGCAGGTGGATAAAATATTATACATGTAATAACTTTTACAGCACAGATTGTGCTGCATATGAGGTTAAGCATAATCAATGAAATTTTGTTAATTCAGAAAGACGAATCTGTTGTGCTGGTTGAATATACGTGTATATCTCGTAGTCCAAATAGGAATTTAGCCAGATTCCGGTTCTGGCTAAACTCTGTTTATTCCAAATCAGAATTCCTATTTGGCTAGGCAGATTCCGGATCTGGCTTAGCTGGTATGACCAAATAAGAATCTTGTTGTTCCATGAATAATGTATGGCCGAATACCATTACTTCTTTCCGTATTGATGTGAGGGACAGCATGTGGTTATGGTAGCACTATGGCCATCTTTATAAAAATTGTTTGAGGAAACCAACGGAGAAACAAGATATAAAATTCCATTCTGAGAAAAGTCTTTTTCACAAAAAGCCATACAATTGTTTATGTGTTCAGTTAAGTTTCACTAGGTCAGCAGAGAGACAACAAACAAATATTTAAAGGTCCGTCTCATGTTAAAAAGGATAAATGAATATGATTTTTATCATTTAATAAGAACAAATTCCACTAGCAATTACCTTCTATGATCAACTTTTGTTATTATCCAATCAATTAAGACTTATCTTTTCATGGAACAACAAGATTCCTTTTTGGTCTGACCAGCTTAACTAGATCTGGAATCTGCCTAACCAAATAGGAATTCTTATTTGGACTAAACAGAGTATAGCCAGATTCGGAATCTGGCTAAATTAAGACTTATCCACCTTCATGCGGAATGAACAACTTATTTGTGTAAATCGCGACGGAAATAAGTGCGAGAACTGTGGCCACGAAAAATCGATTTAAGCCCCACCCCAGTGGAAATTAGTTTTACTGACCGTTCCAAGACGGTTCTTCTGTCGCGGTTTATGTTTGTTATGGTTTGTCTTTGAGTGTGTGTATCGCTTATATTATTTTTTTCTGATAGCCATTTGGCCATTTTGTGGGAAAGTAACTGTCATTTTGGCTTTCCGCTATTGATGTTTCCATTAGGGTCTAGTTGTTTTATGTTTGTGCTTATTTCCCTTTGGTGTCTCTGATGGGATTTGTGGGTTAATTGTATAGATTCCTGATCATTGCCTTCACTTCGTTTTAGAATATTGATATTTCTCTGTTTTCTGCTCTAAAACATAGAATTTTTCCTTAGACTATCAATTTTATAGAACAGAAAGAAGAAAACTGAAAACATTCTCATTTCATTGCTATATACAGTATTTACAGTAATGAAGTTACTGAAATACTGCTCCTCGTCTTCATAAAGAAATACACTCTCATGTCTTAATTGAACTCTTAGATACTTAATAATGAAGACGAAACATATGATCAGTCATTTGCAAGTTTGTTTTCAAAACCACCTGTAGTGAGTAAACTTAAGTACATAAACAATTAAGAGGCTTTCTTTAAATCATTTGTTAGTATAAAAACTGTCTTTGATTGCTTTTCACACACATTTGAAACAGGCAGATTATCAATGAAGCATGTAAGGCAAAAATTTCAGAAGATGAAAAGATTGTTATTATAGTAATTAGCCAGGGTGGTCTAAACAACACATTATTAAAGACAAGAAAAAATAAAAGAAAAGAAAACAAATTGAGTGTCATAAACAATTTTAACATTCATCTTTTTATTGTTATTCCATGAAGGTAAGTTACTATAAAACCAAGATTCATATTTGGTCAGACCAGCTTAGCCAAATATGAATTCTGATTTGGACTAAACATAGTTTAGCAAGATCCGGAATTTGGCTAAACTTAATATTATTTCAGCCAGTTCCGGACCGCGTGATTATCACTGACCAGCTGACTGCCGCCTACCCTGAACAAAAGCCTGGTGTCGGGTTGGTTTTAGCGTCAATAGTAGCCTCCCTAAGACACCAGACCGCTGCGTAAAATGTAAATCCTGGACTGTGCTCGTGCACTTGGGTATCGGCAAACAGTAGTGTATACCTAATCAGACGCCACATACCTATATGATCAGGGCTACTGTGCTTGCATAAAATACTGGAATTTAAGGGTTAAACGAACAGTTCGAATCTGAGTTCAGGACTAATTTCCGAACCTACACTCAGCGACAATCGAGCCACCAGTACTCTCAGTGCTTTGATTTGTTCTGTTATAACTCCTCTTTTCTTACGCTGAAATAAAGTTTAGATTTAGCCTATATGGCCAATGGAATGCACAGCTAGTAGTTGATCCTCTACCAAATCCTCTGTCCCAAAGTGCTGGAGCCAGGCTTTAGCAATATTTGTCTATGCCCATGGCAAAACATTTAACTTCCGGTGTATTTGAGCCTTTTGTATTCTGGTATGAGTTATTCAAAGTTTGAAAAATTAAAACAGTCACAATTAATGGTGTTTGCTAATTATCGTTAGAATATATTTTGAAGTGTGACATTAAAAAATGAGTGAATAGATGTCCCCTCAACAGCACCATTGAGATTTTGAATGTCTCACTTTCGACGACCCAAAGCTCAGTATAAAAAGGCACAAAATGCTTCCTCACAAACTGAAAATTTCGTGGAACACGACACGCGTTTAAAGGTGTAGTTTAATAAAACACCGGTATTGTCATATAAAAATGTGTGTTTTATAGACGTTTTAATGTTTTGGGTGTAAAAACGCGTGGTGTTTTATATGTTTACCATCTAGCACGCAAACTTAATCTTGTTTCGGGATAGTTTTCTTGGCAGGGTAACTAGGTAACATACATATATATTTACCATATCCCTGAAAATAAACAACAAAAAATGTCATGGCAAATTTGAATGGCTGTCATTTTCGTGTTTTATGACAAAGCCACAGGTTTTGGTGGGGTTAAAATAAATATCAAGCCCTTTGTAATCAATTTGTGCATGTCATGTCAAAGTTTTTAAAACGGTAGTTGTTTTCTGGGTGTTACGCTTTGAACACCGACATGGTCACGTAATCTGAATATTTTTCAGTTTTGTTCGAGTCCAAGGCACCAAGCTGCGCTTCGAGGTGTAGGTTCAAAGACTTTTAGATAGGTAGTAAGGTTCGAATCATTAACCATTTCTGTATTACGTATTCTGGAGACAGAGGTGAACAAATTCTACGATAGTTCTTATCAATTATACGATGCTGCTCTTTTAACTAGAGGTTATACGCAGCATGCTCTTCGTCCTTTCATCGATTCTGAAATTAATCACAAACGTCATTATATCAAAATAGCCTTCATTAATAAGGGTTTGGATTTTATAGATTTACCTAGTATCTTCCGGGACAGTTCGGTGACTTCATCCATTCCTGCTTATTTTCAAAATACTGAAACACCCATAATTTGCTAAAAATACAATAAACCCGTCAGATCTATCAGCCTTGAATGAATTGAATGAATTTGGTAATCGATTGTGTAAACGGGAGTATGTTGAGCATAAAGCTCTCAAAGAATGCGAACTTAGCATTCTGATACTAGTGTACAAACGCAAAGCTCTCAAAGAATGGAAACTTAGCATTCTGAAACTAGTGAACAAACGAATTTCTTTCTGCTCTGAAAATACGAACTTATTACCCCTAAACCAAACCTAAGACGTCTTTACGTCACCTTTAACTAGGTATTCAAGAATGTCATAAGAAGTTTGTTTTGGCCCCAACAGATAAGGCTGCTAACAATGTGGTCGTTGTTTGGCGGCTCCACTATGTTAACACTCTTCAGCAAGAACTTGGTTGTACTAAGGCCTATGAACTGCAGATTTGGCTGTAGAGAGGGCTTTAAAAAGTGAAAAGTCTCCCTGCCCTACATCATAGTGTAGTTTATATTTACTTCTCCTTTGGGATCACTGATGCCATTGTGGAATTTTGAAAATTCTTTAGGGTCACTGATGAGGCCAAATTGGCTGAAACTAGCTAGTCTGGCCAAGAAAACATGTACATTTTATATTTTCCAGTTATGTTGTGTATTCCTTGCTTCCAACGGATAACCCTTTCATAGAACATATTTAGTTGATGACCACATTTCTCATTCTGCCACCAAGTTTGCTGTATGTGTTACGGAAGGCCAAGACAAGCTTCCGTCGTTATATTGGTTACCTAAACTTCATAAAAGACCATACAAAGCACGGTTTATTGCAAATTCAAGCTCCTGTACCGCCACTGAACTCTCCAAATTATTAACTTGATATTTAACTGCCATAAAAACAAATGTGTAAATATTGCGACAAAGTCTTTAAAAGATGAGAAAGAAATCTGTTTCGGTCTATAAAAAATTCTAATGAAGTTTTAAATAAATTGAAATCCAGATGTTTTCGTGCTTCAAGTCTGTCTACTTATGATTTTTCCACGCTTTACACCTCATTATCTTACAAGAGGACCATGATAGGCCTGGATCGCTCACCTGATCCATAGTGTAACAAATGGGCGCCGGGATGGCCATTATTGGCCCAAGTGCTATAATTTTTCATAATCTTGAGAGAGGTCTAATAGGTGAAGCTTAATACCAAAATATCAAAGCCCGGAACCTTCTGATTTCAAACAAGAATAATTTTAAAGGTTTTCCTTATACAAGTCTATTTAAAACCTGTGTGTCCCGGGGTGGGGCCATTTTGGCCACATGGCTATAATTTTAACAATATTTGTAGAAATCAACAAAACGAAGCTTCAAATATCAAAAATCTTGGCCTTCTGGTTTCTGGCAAGAAGATTTTAAAGGTTTTTCTAGGGCTATAATTTGAACAAGCTTGGCGAAGTTCACTAGACAAAGCTCCATACCAAATATCAAGGCATCGAGCCATCTGGTTCAGAAGATTTATTTTGAAGAGTTTTCCTATATAAGTCAATGTAAAGCCAAAGGGCCCCGGGGCGGGGGGGGGATTTTTTGTCCCAGGGCTCTAAGTTGAACAATCTTGATAGAGGTTCACTAGATGAAGCTTCACACCAAATATCAAAGACCTGGGCCTTGCGGTTTCAGACTGAACAATCTTGATAGAGGTCCATAAGACGAAGCTTTATACCAAATATCAAACACCTGAGCCTTCTGGTTTCAAACAAGAAGATTTTTAAGTGTTTTCCCTATGTAAGTCTATGTAAAACGAAATGGCCAAGGAGCGCGGGCATTTTTGGCCCCAGGGCTATAATTTGAACAATCTTGGTAGAGGTCCACTAGATGAAGCTACACACCAAATATCAAAGACCTGGGCCTTGCGGTTTCAGAAAAGAAGATTTTTTTTAATCTATTTCCTATACAAGTCATTGTAAACCAAAGGGCCCCAGGGCAGAGTCATTTTTGGCCCATGTGCTATAATTTGAACAATCTGGATAGAGGTCCACAAGACGAAGCTTCATACCAAATATCAAGCACTGAAGCTTTTTAAAGGGTTTCCCTGTATAAGTCTATATAAAACCAAAGGGCCAGGGCCGAGGCATTTTTGGCCCCAGGGCTATAATTTAAACAATCTTTGTACGAAACTTCATACCAAATATCAAACAACTGAGCCTTCTTGTTTCAGACGAAGATTTTTAAATGTTTTCCCTACTTAGGTTCATGTAATACCAAAGGGCCCCGGAGCGGGGGCATTTTTGGCCCCTGGGCTACAATTTGAACACTCTTGTTAGATGTCCACTAGATAAAGCTACACACCAAATATCAAAGACCTGGGCCTTGCGGTTTCAGAGGAGTAGATTTTTTAAGAGTTTTCCTATATAAGTCAATGTAAAACCAAAGGGCCCCGAAGCGGGGGCATTTTTGACCTCAGGGCTATAATTTGAAAGATCTTGATAGAGGTCTACAAGACGAAGCTTCATACCAAATATCAAACACCTGAGCCTTCTGGTTTCAGACAATAAGATTTTTAAAGGTTTTCCCTATGTAAGTCTATGTAAAACCAAAGGGCATCAGAGCGGGGGCATTTTTGCCCCAGGGCTATATTGTGAACAATCTTGGTAGAGGTCTACTAGATGAAGCTTCATGCCAAATATCAAAGGCCTGGGCCTTGTGGGTTTAGAGAACAAGATTTTTTTAAGTTACAGTAAAAAAAAACTATTTTTGGCTCCTGTGACCTAGATGTGCAATGGACCGGGACCATTTGAACACCTTTGAAAGGGGTCCAGCTAAGTATCATTCCTGTGAAGATTGGTCAAAATCCGATCAGTGGTTTAGGAAGAGATGTTGTTTAAAGAAATTGTTTACGGACGCAAGCACGGACGCAAGCACGGACGCACTTACGGACGCACGAACGACGAAAAGTGATCACAAAAGCTCACCTTGTCATTACGT
The DNA here is from genome assembly GCA_963580285.1 of Lucinisca nassula. NCBI lineage: Eukaryota > Metazoa > Mollusca > Bivalvia > Lucinida > Lucinidae > Lucinisca > Lucinisca nassula. Next base: position 42,886,080 of record OY757017.1, read on the forward strand.
CGCAGGTGAGCTAATAAAAGAAAATTTTATAGTTTTATTGAATGAACATTTCATAGGGAAGGCTCCCTCTATCTTGCATGTAATGTCAGAAATGCATTTTTCACTTCTAAAGAGCATAAGAATTATACACTTAGGTCATGTCAGAAAGTGTGTGATGCCCTCACCTTTCTACTTGACAATATTTATATTAGATTCGGCACTAAGTTATTTAGACAAGTTGTGGGTATTCCGATGGGTACGAATTGCGCACCTCTTGTGGCTGATCTGTTCTTGTATTGTTATGAAAGAGACTTCGTGTTGTCGCTTTCCATTGATAACCAATCTGAAATGATTGAAGCTTTTAACTCCACTTCTAGATATTTAGATGATTTATTAAATATTGATAATACCTATTTCGATGGTTTGATCAGTCAGATTTACCCCCCAGAACTTCAATTAAATAAAGCAAATTCTTCTGATACCGAGGCCCCGTTTTTGGATTTACATCTATCTATTGTAGATGGGTTTGTTTCCTGCAAAATTTATGATAAACGCGATGACTTTGATTTTGAGATTGTAAATTTTCCTTTTTTGGATGGTGATGTTCCTCGTGCGCCATCCTATGGCGTTTATATTTCGCAATTAATTCGATTTGCTAGAGTGTGTAGTCATGTAACTGACTTCAGCACTCGTAATAAATTATTAACGGCTAAACTCCTTAATCAGGGTTATCGGTACCATAAACTACGCAAAGCATTTTCAAAATTTTAAAGACGCCATTCTAATTTAATTTCAAAAGTCAATATTGGACTTAAATCTCTTCTGCAACAAGGTCTATCGGAACCCGAATTTTATGGTGACTTAGTATATAAATTCAGAAAAATATATAACCGCAATGACTTAAGCGCCCAATTTCGTAAAATCATTCTTCGATATAAAAAGATTGGGTACAACATGGATGTTATACGACAGACTGCATGCATGGTAGTTAACCCAATCACGGGTGGCAACTTTGCTTCCCTCTTTAATTGCACGCCGGTGGGTCAGGCCTCAGATTCTATGACGGCTCCAACGTAAAGGCTTATTGAGAATTAGAGAGATCTAATTCTTGGTAATGTTGGTTGGTGCCTGATGCTCTGTCTCTGGTCGGGCCCATCGGAGTCTAACTGTTGGTTTTCTTTTGCTCCAGCATTTCAGTGGTTTCTTGCTGTCGAGTCCTCACCGTTGTCTCACCTCTGTGGGTCTTTGATTTTTGTGTTCACGGAGATGTTGCACTGATGAGTTAGGAGGCCTTCATGCGGACTGAACATATTATTTGTCTAAATCGCGACGGAAGTATGGGCGAGGATTGTGGCCACGTAAAATCGATTTAAGCCCCCCAGTGGAAATCTTTCAAAGTAACTGTCCTTATGGCCTTCCTTTGTTTAGGTTTCCATTATGGTCTGGTCGCTTAATGTTTGTATTTCTTTCCCTTTGGTGTCTTTGATGGGTGGAGTAAGTTAATTGTATCGATTCCTGATCTTTGTTTTACTTCTACTTTTCATGATGTCCCTGTCCACCGAAAACCAATCTGAAATTATTGAGGCCTTTAGCTCGTCTAATAGATATGGATGATTTATTTAATTTTCGATGGTTTGATCAGTCAACCCCCTCCTCCCCCAACCCCGCAGATCTTCAGTTAAATAAAGCAAATTCTTCTGATACCCAGGCTTTTTGGATTTACACCTATCGATTGCAGATGGATATTTTTCTTGCGAAATTTATGATAAACGCGATGATTTTGATTTTGAGATTGTAAATTTTCCTTTCTTTGATGGCGATGTTCCTCGTGCGGCATCCTATGGCGTTTATTTTTCGCAATTTGTTCGATTTGCCAGAGTGTCTAGTCATGTAGCTTACTTCAGCGCTCGTAATAAATTGTTGACTGCTAAACTTCTTAATCAGGGTTATCGGTATCATAAACTTCGTAAATAAAAATCTAAAATGAGTTTAAAGCCTTTCCCAATGTTTTAGACGTTATTCCGATTAAATTTCAAAATTCAATATTGGACTTAAATCTCTTCTGCAAAAGGTCTATCGGAACCCGAATTTTATGGTGACCTAGTATATAAGTTCAGAAAAATATATAATTGCTATGACTTCAGTACCCAGTTTCGTAAAATCATTCTTCGATATAAAATTACTGGATACAACATAAATGTTATACGACAGACTGCATGCATGGTAGTTAACCCAATCACGGTTGACAACTTTGCTTCCCTCTTAAATTGCACGCCGGTGGGTCAGGCCTCAGATTCTATGACGGCTCCAACGTAAAGACTTACTGAGAATTAGAGAGAATCTAATTTTATATTGTTGGTTGGTGCCTGATGCTCTGTCCCTGGTTGGGTCCATCGGGGTCTAACTGTTGGTATTATTTTGCTCCAGCATTTCACTCTCACCGTTGTTTCATCTCTGTGGGTGATTTTTGCGTTCACGGCGATGTTGCACTGATGAGTTAGGATGCCTTCATATGGACTGAAAAAATTATTTGTCGAAACCGCGACGGAAGTAAGGACAAGGATTGTGGCCACGTAAAATCGATTTAAGCCCCCCACTGGAATTTGTTCCACCGACATTGTCCTTGAGTGTGTGTATCACTTATATTGTTTTGCTTTGGGTAGCCGATTGGCCATTTTGTGGGAAAGATACTGTCCTTTTGGCTTTCCGCTAGGGGTGTTTCCATTAGTGTCTGTTGTTTCATGTTTGTGTTTCTTTCCCTTGGTGTCTCTAATAGGAGCTGTGGGTTAACTGTATCGATTCCTGATCATTGCCTTCACATCTATTTTGTTGTTGCTTGTACACGCAGAACAGAGTATAAAAGACTTGGTTACGAGTTTGTAAGATAAACTTCTATTTTATGTACTACGGTGGTTAGGCCTTGTCAAGAAAATTGCCTGATCATACTGTCCTTGAGAAAAGTAAGTTGACGGTTTCGTACCTGCACATAACATGTTGTGTGTTAATAATAGAAGTTACGTCTGTCATAACAAACAGTTTTTTGTTGAAAGGGTGTATATTCCAACCAACTAACCCTCTTGAACCCTCTGTTTTTCGCTGCTGGTTGGCCTGTGCAATACTCCATACAGGCGACGGTTCGGTCATGCAAACCGGTTTTGTGAGCCTTTGTTGTATGGCCATCGCATGATCGAACTACGTGGCCTTACACATTCTTAAATAAGTTTCGGGCCTCTCAACATCGGCTGTGGGACAAAATTTCTGGGGCCGATGTTGCAGAGTCATGCAAAGGCTGACACCAGTGAGTCTATTATCTTTGTTTTTCCAGACTCAACGCTACCATTTTCTCCCTGTACCGCATACAATGGTGGTCCCTTGTGTTATGCAGATCGGAAATGGGTCTAAAGCGCTAGATCTGTTGCTTACATAGCCTGCCGTTCATTGTAAGGGTAGATAATTATGGCAATTTCTGTTCCGTTCATTGTAGGGGCAGATAACCGCGTGACCATTTCTATACCGTATGACTGCGATAGTTCATGAGTACGCACGCTGTACAAGCACGCACGCATCAATGCAATTAAGGTAGATTCCGATCAGGCGCAGTTTAAGGTCACAAACAACATTCGTTATTGTGCGTTTTATTGCACTGAGGGTCCTGATCAGATGCTATATTGAATTAGGCAGTAATGGTGATAGTTTATATTTTTTGGCCTTCATATTGGCCTTCATTTGAAGGCTCGGATCAGATGGAACTATAGGTTTTGAAGAAATATTGGCATCATACATTTTATGGTGTGGACTCTGATCAGACGCCACGCGCGTCTTTACGCTATATGTTTTTACAAATCATAAGGTTCGAAGCGATTTTTTCCAGTTAATGTTGTTAGGGAGTACCTTGTGCTCGCCCGTCCAGTATGTAGGACTGGCGGGCACACTGTACTCGCTGATGGTTGACAAAATTGTACCTTTTACTCGTCATCGGTTGGCAAGGTGATGAGTACCCAGCATACACCGCTGGTTGTCAATAAGAGTGAGTACCCTGCATTCGTCGTTTGAGGCGGTGTTCTAGTATCAGAGTACCCACGAGCGACTCATTGTCGATGCACTTATTTTTAGCTCACCAGAGCCGAAGGCTCCGGGGGAGCTTATAGGATAGGCATTTGTCCGTCGTCGTCGTCGTCGTCGTCGGCGGCGGCGGCGTCTGCGTCGTCGTCAACACTTTCAAACGACATCTCCTCTGAAGCCACTGGGCCGATTGAGTCCAAATTTCATCTGAAGCTGGGGGATTGAAAGTTTGTGTTTTTTATGAAAATTGGCCCATTAGTTTGGTTGCTATAGCAACTTAGAGCTCCCATAGACTTATAATTGGGAAAATTGAAAAATGGCATTAACTGCCAAGCCTTTGCAGATATTGGAACAAAACTTTCATAGAAATGTTCCTTAAGCAATCTAGTATCTACCATATGATTTTAGGCCTACTGCTCAATTTTAATGGTTGCCATGGAAACCAAAATGCAAAAAATAGAAAAAAAAAATACTTAAAAAATCATCTCCTCAGAAACCGTATGCTCTATGAGAATGAAAGTTTATGGAAATATTCACCATATTTGCCTTTACAGGTTTTGTGTTTTTTTATGAACTTCGGCTCTTTAGTTTGGTTGCTATGGCAACTTAGATTTTTTCATAGACTAATAATGGGGAAAATTGAAAAATGGCATTAACTACAAAGCCTTTGCAGATATTTTGACAAAACTTTCATAGAAATGTTCCTTTAGTAAACTTCTCTCAGCCATATGCCTGTTATGTCAGCCTGGGGGTCCAGTAGGTTGTGCCGGGGCCATGCCCCGCCCCCAGTACTTCATAAAATGACTTATATCTCAGAAACCTTACAGATCCCCACCCCTAAACCATATATATTCTTGTTCCTATTGATAAGACGCATTCAGTGACACCAACCTGGAGGTCCTCCGGGATGTGCCGAGGCCATGCCCCACCCCCTCCACTTCATAAAAGGCCCAATATCTCGGAAACCATTCAGATCCCCACCCCTGAACCCTATATACTCTTGTTCCTTATGATAAGACGCATTCAGTGACATCAAACTGGGGGTCCCCCGGGATGCGCCGGGGCCATGTCCCGCCCTCCATTTCATAAAAGGCCCAATATCTCGGAAACCTTACAGATCCCCACCCCTAAACCATATATATTCTTGCTCCTTATGATAAGACGCATTCATTGACCCCAAATTGGGGGTCTTCCGGGGTGCGCCGGAGCCATGCCCCACCCCTTCACTTCACAAAAGGCCATATATCTCAGAAACTGTTCAGATCCCCACCCCTAAACCATATATGTTCTTGTTCATTATGATGAGACACATTCAGTGACACCAACCTGGGGGTCCCCAGGGATGTGCTGGGGCCATGCCCCACCCCCTCCATTTCATAATATCACAATATCTCGGAAACCTTACTGATCCCCACCCCTAAACCATATATATTCTTGTACCTTATGATAAGACACTTTCATTGACACCAACCTGGGGGTCTCCCTGGGCCTTGCCCCACCCCTGCACTTCACAAAAGGCCTTATATCTCAGAAACTGTTCAGAGCCCCACCCCTAAACCATATATATTCATCTTCCTTATGATAAGGCACATTCATTGACACCTACTTGTGAGTCCCCGGGGCATGCCCGGGCCTTGCTCCACGGCTTGACTTCATTAAAAGCCACATATCTCAGAAATAGTTCAGATCCCCATCCCTAAATCATATATATTGTTGTTCCTTATGATAAGACTCAGTCAGTCACACCAACTTGGGGGTCTCTTTGTGCTGAGGCAATGTGCCCCGCCCTTCCACTTCATAAAAGGCCATATATTTCAGAAACCATTAAATCCCCACCCCATATTCATATATGTTCTTGTTCCTTATGATTAGCACACCTACTGTAGGGGTGATATCTCCAGCCATGCAGATCCCCACTGCTAAACCATATATATTCTTGTTCTTTGTGATAAGACACATTTAGTGATACCAACCAGGGCTCCATTTGGTCCATGCCCTACCCCCTCTACTTCATAAAAGGCCTAATGTTTCATATACTGAGTCCACATGGATGCTCATTTGGATATGGGGGTTCATTTGGCAGATTAAAATGATATCATGTTAAAATACATGGCTGCAATTTGGCAGTGCCCACCTGAGCTCTGGTGAGCATAGTGGCCCATGGGTCTCTTGTTTCTTGTTTCTGCTTTGGAGTGCAGATTGTGGGTACTCGTTAGAACGGCCTCACAAAGTGACACAGTACTAACGTGTGGACGTGGTCCGTGCTCTGAGCAGAAGTAGGAAACAATATCAAACTTTTGCACCGTCTTTTATAGCCATGTGTTTAGCTGGAAAACATTATACAGTTATATCTGTGGTAGCGCATTTTTAGTTTGCGCAATGGCGTTCTAAGAGCTGATTTCAATCGTTTAGAAGTAAAATTTGTATATGTTAAGGTCTGTCTTAAATGTGATAAGCTTTTGTTTTACATGTGGTAAGCTTTGGTGTGCCGACGAGGCTATATCAGTCCCATGTGTATTCGACCGCAGCCTCCTGACGTCAATTTTACGTTGACGTCACGACCGTTGACGTGGAATATACATCGACATAACGCTCGCTTGCAACGCTCCTTTTTATCTGTGTACGCTCAATGACCATGCGATGTGGGGTAGCATTCATCTTTGGTAATTGTCAAAGGTCATACCATAATGAATTGATGAATGCTACAAGTGAGCATGGCATCACACATCAGGGAGGAAGTTGTAGTGTGCAGATATTATTGTGAAGTGTTCGTTATTTTCAGACATCTTAAACGCCCTGAGACAGAAGGTCGCGTTAGTCGAAGTCTCCCCAATGGTAAACAGGACACTTCGGCCCCAAAACCACCTCGGCCCCTAGACACTTCGGCCCCTAGACACCTCGGCCCCAAATCCACCTCGGCCTCACATAAAATTGAAACCCTAGACGGGTCGGCCCTTGGACACCTCGGCCCCTAGACACGTCGGCCCCATATACCTAGACACTTCGGCCCCACTTTGCTTTTCACGGGGCTTCCACTTAAATAGGAGATCGGGTTGGATGCCCGATGAGGTTTTTTTTTATTATTTTTATTGGCTGATTTGATTATTTTGATATATTTGAACCTATAATATATATATTTATTATATATTATAACGTTACCAAATAGAAAATCTATATGTCCATTTACAGTGTTTAAGAAGAATGGAAGACACACTTGAAAATTCCCCTCTTTTATTTCGATGTATAATTCTAATTGTATTGCGGCATGCTTTAGAGCAGGCTCTTTTTTCTACATTTCTGCTCTTGATCATCTATAGGCTTTTTTATTATCCGAAATAATTCCACACCGCTAAAATACTTTTTAAATTAATTTCAATAAGAACATGATACCTGGATGGAAATCTGGATTGATCGGTGGATGGGGCCATAAAACCAATAAAAAAATCATTCTTCTGTTTCGTCAATCATGGTGATGATGGGGGATAATCTTATATTTGTTAACAAATTTATATATTTATTTATTAATTTATTTATTTTTGGCCTCGGTAGCTAAGTCGGATGCGCGTCTGACTGGTGATCAGGAGGATGCGAGTTCGATACCAACCGGGGTCGGCAACTTTATTTCGTGGAGATTGATTATGAAATCTTTTCTAAGGTCATTCTCTCCCTTCTGCTGATTCAAGAAGGGTGGTTGTCATTTCTGGCGAAAGAAATATGCACTGTATTGGTTAACTGCTTACGTATAAGCCTGCCCAGGATAAGTGTGGATAGTTAAACTGACCCGCTCGAAAATGAACTAAAAGTGTTGACGGGACCGTTAAACTCCAATACAAACAAATAATTTATTTATTTTAGAACTATCCTCGTAAGTAAACCAATTAATATAATGTATGCATGCAATTCAAAACTGCATGAAAAACGGTGCAGATCCAGTTCAGAGGGTAGAAGCAATCTGATCAGGATATACACTGTTTGCAAACTTAAGGATTATCGTGTTCAGCGGGGTAAGGATTAATGAATTTCAGGTTAGTACACTATTTAGCAAAAAGTTTTACAAGAACAATTAATTATTGACTTAAATTAGTAAAGTGTGACCTCAGTAAACAACCAGGCGTTACTAATCCCCTTTTCCCCCAGTAAAGAGATCATTGATGATAAACAGATTATTGTTATCAATTTTCACACATTTGATTGTCATTCTAGCTCATATTAAAGGCGGACAGTAACGAGTATATTGTATACTTTATTTATTTATTTATTTATTCATTCATTTATTTTTTACTCACATTTCTGACTATCAGCCACTCAAATTACTTGATTCATGTGTACTATATACATGTATATATTAGTGGATAATTTGTAGAAAAGTCTCATTAAAGGCATTTATTCTTGTTTATTGAGGACTATCATTTCATTACATAATATTATGTAGCCCTCAGCACCCACTGAAGTTCTGTCCTCTGTCTTCAACAGGTAAGGGGCCGCCTTGGGGAAAATCAATAAATTACTTACTCTTGACTGGTGTACATTATTGACTTTTCCCTTAAGTGTCTCAGTCAGGGGATTCAACAAGAGCTACTAATCATCCTATTAAGGGCCGCCTTTGATCTGCTATAGTCAGTATATCACAGGGGGCAATAAAACAATTATGGACACACGGTGGGTTCCGGTTGAAGGCGGCGGGGCATTAGCTGTGCTTAAGTGTAGTCCAAGTTAACCTGAAAATGTTGTGTATGCGTATATATTTATTATAAACGTCTCATTGGTTATTTTTTTTATTATTATTTGAGACGGTTCTAACCAGTACACACAACCTGTGTCTTGGAGCAGAAATAAGAATTACGAAAACATGCCTGTACAAATGCATTGTTACTTTTACCGCCGAAAAAACGAACATTATAAGAGGAAACATTGTGATATTTTATTATTTCTGCTCAAATAAGAAAAATAAGGTTTACCCCTGTAAACCCCAATTTTACTATATAAAAGTGGGGTTCAAGGGGGTCAAAATTACACATTACGAAAACCCGCCTAAACAAATACATCGAAAACTTTACCGCCGAAAAACAAAACTTTTAAGATGAAAACTTGTGATATTTTTCTTGTCAGGTTGTGGGTACTCGTTAGAAGCGCCCCATCGAGGCGGTTCTAATGAGTACCCATAATCTATATTTTAGAACAGAAATACGAAAAATAAGGTTTACCCCTGTATACCCCAGTTTTACTATATAAAAGTGGGGTTCAAGGGGGTCAAAATTATATAGGCGTGTTTTCGTGATGAAGGCGTGTCTTCGTGATGTAAATAATGTATGCCCCTATGAGCCTCACTTTTCCCCATATAAACTGGGGTTGAGCGGGGTCTTCATTACACGGGGTTGTTAACATGATGTTTTTTTTTGTTAGATTTGACGTTTAACGCCCCAATCAACACTATCTCGGTCATTTTGGAGACGTTGCCATCAATTGTGTGGGAATTTTACCCGACATTGATATGAAATGACATCTCAAGCCCTGCAGCCCGATGAAACCAATAAGGTTTATAAGTATGAACGGTCCGACTCGCACCGCTTTTCCTGGCCATGCAGGCTTAAAACCTCAAAGAGGTTTACCTGTATTCATATCACAGACTGCCCGTTTCTTGAAGTCCCGATGGGCGGGGCCGATTTTAACATGATATAAATGCCCATACCCTAACAGATATCAAAAGTGGGGCCGAGGTGTCTTTGGGGCCGAGATGTCTAGGGGCCGAGGTGACAGTTGCGCCGAGGTGTCTAGGGCCGAGGTGACTAGGGCCGAGGTGTCTAGGGCCGACTTGGTTTTGGGCCGACCTGTCTAGGGGCCGAGGTGGTAGTGGGGCCGAAGTGTCTGGAAATCTCCCCAATAACCCAAGGTTTTTTTTTACGTCGAAATGACGGTTATATCACTGGTTGTTTCTGAGACGTCGGGCAGTAGCCTGTATGTGACGACTACGGGTCGTATCAGTATGATGATGAAACGGAATACTATGGCTGAGTCTAAACAACAAAAAATCAAGCGCCAAAGGCACTGAAATGACAGATGTTTTCAGAACTTGATGAAACTGAATTTTGAATGGTAGACTTGTGTGGTTGTTTTTTTTTTTTTTTTTTTTTGTTTTTTTTTTTCATAGAATTTTGCAATTGAGCAGCTAGAAGTTTTCGCCTTTTTTGAAATTTATGTTGAACATTTTTTTTTCACAGCATTAATATTTGTTCAGTCGTTCGGGGGGGAAATTCGGCATTCAGTTTGTTTTTAACACCACTCTATAATCTAGTGAATGTCAATAACCTACTTAGGTGTTGGATGTTTGTGTGGTTCAGTTTTACCTCCCACCGACAGCTAAGGTCTTACGTAGACGGGAGCTCGGTTTAAAGACTCATCCGAAAGTCTGGAGAAGCCCGGGATCGAACCCAAGAAATTATTTCATAAGGCAGGTAGAACTGCACAAGTACAAAAGGTGAAGGCTGTGAAATCATAAATGTGGCTTAATTTTAACAATGAATAAGAACATTACAAATGAAACAAAATACTTATTTAGACATGGCACGAGATTAAAGTAATAATGCATATACAATTATGATGATCACCTGTAATTTACATTATAAAAAGTATAAAGAAATGTGTTAACAAGAGGTCACTATACGAGTACACCGCCTCAAACGACGAATGCAGGGTGCTCACTCTTATTGACAACCAGCGGGCCACTATGCTCACCGGAGCTCATATGGGCACTGCCCCCTGACAGCCATGTATTTTAATAAGATATGATTATAATCTACCTGTTATAAAGTCTCCCAAACAAACACCCATACTCAATTGAGTACCAATGTAGACTCCATGTCGGAAATACTAGCCCTTTAATGATGTGGAGGGGATGGGGCATGGAAACAATGAAGCCCTGGTTGGTATCACTGAATGTGTCTTATCATAAGGAACAAAAATATATATGGTTTATGGGTGGGGTCTGTACGGTTCCTGAGATAAAGAAAAATAGAAGTGAAAGCATTATCAGGAATCGATACAAGGCCTTTCAAGAAGTGGAGGAGTTAGGGCATGACCTTGGTAGACCCCAGGAAGGCCCATGCTTGTTATCAGTGAATGTGTCTTATCATTGGGACTAAGAATGTATATGGTTTAGGGTTGGGGATCTCGATGGTTTCTGAGATATGAGGCCTTTATATGAAGAAGAGGGGTGTGATCTACACCACTGGCAAAGGCAGGAATTGTCTTGAGCACAACTAGCCCATATCCTGCGGAATACTTTTTTATCAACCACATCCATCCCCACCCAACAGTCAGAGTACATGATATGAAATTTTGTTCGAACTAACGAGCTGAATGACGAACAATGCAGCTCGTGATCAGAAAGCATCTGATCCGGATCTAACACCGCCGGCAAAGACAGGGGTCGTCATGAACACGACACGTTTTTAACTTATTGACAAACTGAATGGCAAGCACTGTAGATCCTGATCAAAGGCTATCTGACGCAGATCCACACAGCTGGCAAAGGCAGGAATTGACGTGAACATGACTAGCTAATTCCCTACCAACCAGCATAAAGGTTTTGTTCGAAATCACGGACTGGATGACGGACAATGTAGCTCCTGATCAGAAGCCATCCGATCCGGATCCACACCGCCGGCAAAGGCACTGTAGAACCTAATCAAAGGCCGTCCGAACCAGACCCACACAACTAGCAATAGCAGGATTTGTCCTAAATGTCATAAGACCAAAGTTCAGTTATAGGCGAGGCCCTTTAATTTTTATGGTCAAACTAATTCCTTGAGAAACTCTTTTAACACCAAAACACAGGGCTATGTTATATTAATTACCAAAAAAAAGTCCTCAAAAAATATCCGTGCCAGTTCTGAGAAAATTAGGATTTAATCCGCAGAAAAAGCATTAAATAAGCAATGGCCCGATAATAGCACCATACACTGTTTTACCGACTGTAAGGCGAGCTCTCCGCATGCGCTAACAAATGACGTTGTTAAAGTGTAGTCTATAATTTATTATTAAAAAAAGAACGAAGAAGCTTTCTCTTGATTGATAAATGGAAATATTTGGTCAAAATCGTTCGAGATATGGTCCACGGAGGCTATGCATTTTCCCAAATCTATCCATCTATATATGTGTTTGAATCGGAAATTCAGTTGAAGGTTTGGCGGACACAAGCAGACAATGCAGATTCCCGCTGCTTTCTATATTCTATTTTTTAATACATACCATTTATATCTACATCAGACTCAATTTCTTTTTACACCGCCGAACTGTGTCATAAGATACACAATAAGGTCCCTATGCAGTAGAAATTTCAGTCATCAGCTGCTTCAAAGAACAACCAAGTTTTGAGCGAGCTTTGATGTAAGCCAATATTTAAACTGTCTTGTCGACGCTTCTACCAACCATTTTTACTGCAGTGGTCAATGATTGCATGTATTGAAAAGGCAAATTTTATGTCTTACACTCAATTTAACGTGTACATATATACACCGTTGTGTAGGTAACCTTTTCAGGTATGTATTGTTTTTATCGAGCCCCACGTGGATATCAAGCCATAGGACAATAAGCGATTCTTTTTGAACATCCTTCGTATTTGAAATTTGATACATAGAAGTGATTTTCGCATATTTTACATCATAAACATGAGAACAGATTAAGCGATTTCTAACTATGACCCATTTTGGTTCAACATGTATATATTAGCCATATTGTTATTTTCTGTGCACTTCGGTGAAATAAAATTATTATTCTATAAGTACATCATTGACCAGTCAAATCGCTCCATGCACCTCCAAGATACCCCAGATCACACACGCATTCTTTGTTCTTAATTCAAACTCAGTATTAAAAAGTTTCCCTGTAGAAATCAAAGCAATGACAACGCGGGTGGGTCGATTTTTCTATGAGTAGGCCAGGAAAATAGTCCTGAACTAAGACTTAGATTGTTTCTGGTTTTCTGGCTTTTGGTTTCACGACCCTTTCAAGATTATTTCAATTAGAGGTGGGCAAAAAAACGTAGTACCCGGGGAAAATCAAATGACCTTCCGTCTGTTGCAGATCTTTGCGTCTCACATATGACCTGAGCGAGGCTCTAACCAGGTCGGTGAGAGGCCTAATGATTAACTGTCAGCGCCCTTTTCCACTAGGCCACGGAGGCCCGTTACTTACATTCCAGTACTTTAAGCAAACAGTGTAGATCCTGATCAGACGCTGGGTTTTGCGGCATCTTATCAGGGTCTACACGGTTTGCCAAGCCCAACTAGATTGTATAGGTAAGCCTCTTAAGCAACACTCTCACCAAAAACATTAACCCGATAACGCTTCAGATTATGATATCATAATTTATACTAAACCCATTGGATGGTTTTTAAAAGCAGCAAACTTGTTTTTAAAATTGGGCAGTAAAATATTAAAGATAAACACAGAAAAAAGATGCAAAAATGCAGTTAAACACGTGTCTGATCAGTGTCTTCACTATTAGCTTCCCAGCAGGCACTCGTCGCTAGGACTGTCAAATCAACGTCTGTGCACGACTTTACACCGATGTGACGCTGCATGAACGTCGCCCGGGACATGTCGTGACGTTATACCTACATTGAACAAAGTCACGTTGCAGAAATGCCATGGTCGATACACGTCGATCTGATGTCGCATTAACGTCATGGGGCTGCTATGTTGAAGAACAGGAAAGTTTGCACAATAATAATGATTAAAAAGCAGTCTTCAGCTGTTGGTGTTTCCGTTGGGGTCTGTTCCTTCATGTTTGTGTTTCTTTCCCTTTGGTGTTTCTGATGGGAGCTGTGGGTTAATTGTATCGATTCCTGATCATTGCCTCTACTTCTATTTCGACGTCAGTATGCGGACTGAACAAATAATTTGGCTAAATCGCGACGGAAGTAAGGGCGAGGATTGTGGCCACGTAAAATCGATTTAAGCCCCCCAGTGGAATTTGTTTCACTGACCATTCCAAGGCGGTTCTTCTGTTGCGGTTTATTTTTGTTATGGTTTGTCTTCATCACATCTCTCTCTCTCTCTCTCTCTCTCTCTCTCTCTCTCTCTCTCTCTCTCTCTCTCTCTCTCTCTCTCTCTCTCTCACACACACACACACACACACACACACACACAGAGAGAGAGAGAGAGAGAGAGAGAGAGAGAGAGAGAGAGAGAGAGAGAGAGAGAGAAAGTTTTATATGAACAAAATCATTTCAAATGGGTTGTGTAATTGTTATACAACTAAAACTATGAAATCCTATATAGATTTATGAAACATGTAAAACATCTCTATTAGGCAACACTGCAACGTTGGGCGCTTCATGTTCATAATCAGCAGCCATACAACGTTGAACTCACGTTCAATCAACGATGAAATCATTACTTAACACGTACTCGACGTTGGATATTTTCTGACCATATTGTTTAAATTAGAACATTGATAAAATACCTGTTTGATAGGTGTCTAATGCATTTTGGGTTTTGTAACAAATAAATGCAAACTTACCGAGCGATAATGAGCTTAGCTTAGCAAAAAAAAAAAAAAAAAAAAAAATGAAGGTGCTTCGACGAACCCCAAACAATGGTATTCTAATTAAGGCCTTAAACAATACATTCCCACAACTTATCTTCATCATCATCATCATCACCGTCATCACGAAAACACGACTGTGCAATTTTAATTTATTTATTTATTTTTATATTTTGTGGCAAAAATTTCAAAATATTTGAATAGGCGTGTTTTCGTAATGGTATTATATAACATGGGTGCACTTTAGTGTAGGAAAGATAAGGGCCAATTAACTCATTGCTTTCACGAGCGTAAAGCCTAAGGATGCCAATCACAACATTCGCCGTCTGTTTTGATGTCTGCTGCTTACTCTAAAAAATATTGTTGCAAACAGTGTGGACTGACTAGCTGCTTCTGTCGGGGCAGAGAGCAGTCAGATCAGAATCCATATTTTAGTATAGTTAAAACATTGCAAGATGATGAAGCAGACGACACACAAAAGATCAATGAAATTAATGTGGCGCGGGAAACTGGACCATATTCCGACAATTGATGAGCAACAGCGCTAAACTCAGTAGCGTATAATCAGATTTCAATTTTCTAAGGCTTAGTTTAAAACTATGGAAGCCCTGGAGGGACTTCTAACTTCACCACTTCTGACTTCTTACTTCCGACTCCTTACTTCTAACTTCCAACTTCTAACTTCCGACTTCTAACTTCCGACTTCTTACTTCCGACTTCTAACTTCCGACTTCTGACTTCCTACTTCGAACTTCGAACTTCGAACTTCCGACTTCCGACTTCGAACTTCCGACATCTAACTTCTGTCTTCTAACTTCTGACTTCTAACTTCCGACTTCCTTCATCTTGTCCATGTTGATACGCCATCTTGAATGCTTCACTATGTAGGTAATATCATACAATCGATTCTAGCACTAGAAACGTTTTAAGTCGGACGTAAGAAGTCGGAAGTTAGAAGTAGGAAGTTACAACTTTTTCATTCGATTAGAACAAAAGGAACTATATTTTTGTGGAGGAATTCAAAAGTCAAAGCCACTGACAAATTAAAAAGTTTATGATAACGAAAAAATGAAAGAAAATCTGTCATTAAAAACAAAAACAAAACAAAAAACAAGAGGTCCCACAGGGCCCTGAATCGCTCACTTGAGTATCAGTGTTTCTAATACATTCTTGGCCCAAGGGTTTTAATTTGAACAAACTTGGTAGCGGTCCACTAGATGGAGCTTCATACCAAATATCAAAGACCTGGGCCTTCTAGTTTCAGACAAGAAGATTTTTAAAGGTTTTCCCTATATAATGTTCTAGAAAGGGTTATCCTTTGGAAGCAAGGATATAAGCCTATGTAAAACCAGTGGGCCCTGGCACGGGGGCATTTTTTGGCACCAGGGCTATAACTTGAACAATCTCATTAGAGGTCCACTAGATGAAGCTTCAAGCAAAACATCAAAG
This sequence comes from Lucinisca nassula, assembly GCA_963580285.1. Classification (NCBI taxonomy): domain Eukaryota; kingdom Metazoa; phylum Mollusca; class Bivalvia; order Lucinida; family Lucinidae; genus Lucinisca; species Lucinisca nassula. The sequence goes on from OY757017.1 coordinate 42,902,116, forward strand.
ACTGGTTTCAGACAAGAAGAGTTTTAAAGGGTTTTTTTTTTTCCTATATAAGCCTATGTAAAAGTAGTGGGTCCCGGCGCAGGGACAGTTTTGGCCACAAGGCTTTTATTTAAACAATCTTGGTAGAGGTCCATTAGATAAAGCTTCATACCAAATATCAAAGACCTGGGACTTCTGGTTTCAGACAAGAAGATGTTTAAAGGTTATACCTGTATACGCCTAAGTGAAATCAGTGGGCCCCAGCGCGGGGGCATTTTTGGCCCCATGACTATATTTTGAACAATCTTGGTAGAGGTCCACTAGATGAAGCTTCATACCAAATATCAAAGACCTGCGCCTTCTGGTTTCAGACAAGAAAATTTTAAAAGGTTTTCCCTATATACGCCTCTGTGAAACCAGTGGGCTGCGGCGCAGGGGCATTTTTGACCACAGGACTATATTTTGAGCAATCTTCGTAGAGGTCCACTAGGTGAAGATTCATACCAAATATCAAAGACCTGCGCCTTCTGGTTTCAGACAAGAAGAATTTTAAAGGTTTTCCCTATATAAGTCTATGTAAAACTGGTTGATCCCAGCGCGGGGGCATTTATGGCCTTCAGAAGATTTTTAAAGCTTTTCCCTATATACGCCTATGTGAAACCATTGGGCCCCGGCGCGGGGGCATTTTTGGCCCCAAGTCTATATTTTGAACAATCTTGGTAGAGGTTCACTAGATGAAGCTTCATACCAAATATCAACGACCTGGGCCTTCTGGTTTCAGACAAAATCTTTAAAGGTTTTCCCTATACAAGTCTATGTAAAACTGGTGGTCCCCGGTGCGGGGGCATTTTGGCGCAGGGCTATAATTTGAACAATCTTGGAAGAGGTCCACTAGATGAAGGTTCATACCAAATATCAAAGACCTGGACCATGCGATTTCAGAGAAGTAGATTTTTTTAAGTTTTCAGTAAAAAAATCTATTTTAGCTCCTGTGACCTAGATGTGAAACGGACAGGAACCATTTGAACAACTTTGAAAGGGGACTACCTAAGGATCATTCCTGTGAAGTCAAAATATGATCAGTGGTTTAGGAGATGTTGTTTGAAAAATTTGTTTACCGACGGACGGACGCACGCACGCATGCACGACGGACAAAAAGTAATCCCAAAAGCTCACCGAGAAGAAAACGGTTAAATGATTTTTTCCGCGTTTCAATGCTCCTTTAGAGCAAAGTGAGTGTTGGCCAAAACTTTGTGTGAGAGCGAGTTTGTTTTGTCATGCTACTTATTTAACATCTGTGTTGTTGTTAGTGTATACTTGGACTTTGTTCTTTCATGCTTAGACCACACTCATCTATCCTTTGGGTGCGTGTGAAGCTGAACTGGGCAGTGTGCAAGTTCAACTTCACATTCACCGGAAGTCACGTGACACAAATCTATTTCCTCAAGCCCCCATGGGCGGAGGCAGTCGACCATGTTAATAAGCACAAAATCTTGTACAGTGCTGAAGTCCACATAGTTATCACTAACCAGGTAACAAGCAGCTTAATTTTATCAGTGAGGTCAGGGTGTTGTGCATAGGGATAGCGGTAGAATGTGTGCTTGAGGTTCCAAAATGACATATACAGTGTTGACGGGGACGTCAGCCCTCAAATCAACGCATGGGTTTGGTTTGGCAAACAGTGTAAATCCACAGAACGCGGTGCCTGGTGAGTAATCTATACTGTTTGCTTAGATTACAATAATACAGAATATACTTCAAACTGCATGTGTTATACAGAATATACTTCAAACTGCATGTGTTACAAAACATAAATATCAGATGCATTCAATAAATACAACTTAAAAAAGTGTTCGTATTTCTTTCTTAGTATGACATGTTAGAAAACATGTTATACTTTTCTTGACATTTTTATTTTCATCACGCAGGCAGCTTACTGAGATATACTTTTCCGTATAAAAATAGAAGTGAAGGCAATGATCAGGGATCAATACAAGTAACCGACAGCTCCCATCAGCGACACCAAGGGAAAGAAACACAAGCATGAAACAACTAAACTCCGTTCAGAAAATCTGAATCATCGATTTTTTCGTTTCTTCCTTTTAATACTCATTTAAGCCCATACACCACTATGGGAAAGTTTTAGACCTGACTCTCTGCCGACTTCTCCAGCAAGTCGTATGCCTCTGCGACAGTCAGGGAAGGCTGTGATTATTTGGAGAAAATCGCAAAACAAAGAAATGAGACCACAGACTAAGTCCATTTGATGATGATTCTCAGGTAAAATAATACATATTCAAATCCATGCGATGCACTTTATAAATAGATATGCAGTTACGACATACCTTACATTCGAATGGTTAGATAGAAGCTCACTATGAACGGAGAGCCACTAGCGCGATGTGCTGTCAACATTGGTCAAAATGAATTATACCGATATCAGATGTGGTGTCACAGCTTATGATTTTCCATGAAGTGATCGTGCAAATAAAATATAGACGCCCTTGTAATTTACAAAAGCAGTAATATATGGTTTAAAAGGGTGTGTCGAACCTGTCAGAATGTCTTTGTCTGTGAACGAAAATTTAGATTTTGCAATTTTCTCCAAATAATCACAGCCTTTCCTGGCTGTCGCAGAGGCATACGACTTGTTGGAGAAATCGGCGGAGGGTGCGGTCTACAACTTTCCCATAGTGATGTATGGGCTAAAAAGGGTATTAAAAGGAAAAAACGAAAAAATCGATGATTCAGATTTTCTGAACGGAGTTTAGACCCTAATAGAACCATCATTAGCGGAAAGTCTAAAGGACAGTTACTTTCCCACAAAATGGCCAATTGGCTATCCAAAGCAAAATAATATAAGCGATACACACTCAAAGACAAACCACAACAAAAATAAACCACGGCAGAAGAACCGCCGTGGAACGGTGAGTGAATAGAATTCCACTGGGGTTGGAGTATTGGGGCGGGACTTAAATCGATTTTACGTGGGCGCAATCCTCGCCTTTACTTGCGTCGCAATTTAGACAAATATTTGGTTCAGTCCGCATGAAGGCCCCCTAACTCATCAGTGCAACATTTCCATGAACACAAAAAACAATCAAACACAGAGATGAAACAACGGTGAGGACTCGACAGCAAGAAACCACTGAAATGCTGGAGAAAAAGAAAACAACAGTTAGACCCCGATGGGCCCGACCAGAGACAGAGCATCAGGCACCAACCAACATTACATAAAATTAGATTCTCTCTAATTCTCAGTAAGCCTTTAAGCTGGAACCGTCATTGAATCTGAGGCGTGACCCACGAATGACCCTTACATACCAGTATTTATGCAAAAGGTGTAGAGCAGGAACAGCCGGCTGAGCAGCAGCCACATTCCGAGGCGTTTGACCTTGAGTATTAAGTGTTTGCCGAACACAACAAACACACGTTTCCTGTCGAGATTCTATAAAACACTCTGACATACATTGATAAAAAAGCGCGACTTTTTTCCCATATTAACCATTATATCGGTTTCCTCAAATCAGTGCTAATCACGTGTACACAAGCATTGATAGAGATTTGTCCTTTGGGTCGATACCAAAAATTACCCAACAAGACACAAACTGCCCCTAAATACCCAACAAAACCCTAAAATGTGTTGGCTACGTTTTTGGATTGTAAACAGATTTTTTGGCAAAACATCAATATACCAAACGGAGGTCTGCTCGGACGGACGGACGGACGGACAACGTGAAAACAGTTTGCTTGAATGGGTGATATTTGTTTGTTTGATTTGAGGTTTAACGTCCCCGTCAACACTGTATAGACCATTTTGGCAACGTTGCTTCCAATTTTGTAGGACTTTTACCCTACATTGAGATGAAATGACATGTCAAGCCCTGCTGCCAAATGAAACTAAAACGGTTTATTAGCATTGACAGTCCAACTCGCACCGCTTTGCCTGGGCAGGCTTAGATCATCTAAACGGTCCACCAGTACTTGTGTGCGGTCGGTGTCAGCTCTGCGTGGAAGCATCATGCAGCCCATCTATTTCTCTAAGCCCCGATGTGGACACAAGCATTGATAGGGGTTTGTAAATCATATATATTACAACGTTGATCCTGTAAAGAAGCATTAAGTACTGCAAATAACACTTAAGCAACTATTCTCTATTTTGTGGCTTTCCTTTCCCAGCAACACGTCTCGTTGAATAATAGATCTTATGGCTAAACGAATTACACGCGAACGTTGCCAATAAAGTTGTCTACATGCTTCAATCGTAGTTAATTTCAAAATTAGAATTGTGGAGCAACTATGAAACGCACTGTTTATCAAAGCGTGGATCTAAAAGACTAATTTGTCGTTGTTTTCCAGGCTTCGTATTGGCTTTAGAACAAGTTATGTCTGCAATGTGCTTTCTTTGGCTTAAATCACTTGCTTTTTCATATTGTATCTGAAGATATTTTCTCAGTGAAGAAAGTTTACACGAACAATCGAGAGGATTTTTTCTCAAGTCAATGAAAATTGTTCCAACCTCCTTAAGTTTCTTTATTGTTCTTAGTGGTAATGTAGATATTCTGTTATTTTGTAAATCCACTGTTTTCACGCTACTGCCTTTGGTAGTTGTTTCTGGGACTTCGAATTCGAAAGCACTTAAAACATTGTTTGACAGGTCAATTTTCTTTAATAATGGGAATTTTTTGGACTCCAGTTTTCTCAGCTCATGAGGAACATGATCGAAGTTATTGTTTGAAACATTATACACTTCCAGTTTTGGAAATTCGGCATGGTCGGGGATTAGTTTCAGATGATACTGTCCACTAACTCTACTAGATGTTTCCTCAAGAAGTCGTAAATGAGAAAATCTGCATACTTCTATACGGGGGTGTAGCTTTTCATGGTGTCCGCCAAAATGCAACATCCTACTGGCTTCTCCATGTCTGTCCGCTGGTATTATTTCAAGTTCAAAATGGAGATTGCGGAATATAATGGACTCCAAAGATAACTGACCACAATCAGCGTCTTTTGTTATTTTACTAGGACTTAAACTCAGATAATACAGTTCCCTCAGAGGTATTTCAATAGAAACATCTGATATAACTAAATATTTGAGTTCATCCGCTATATTAAGCTCTACTGTCATTTCAGTCAGAAAGTTATCAATATTGCAGCCTATCACAGTTAATTCAACAACATTTGTAGCTTTCATTGGCCATGGCAGCGAAACTAACCCGCCTCCTTTGCAATTAATGATCACCGAAAATTTTCGATTTTCTTTCTTTGTAAACTCTCTGATAGCCCGATAGTCAAGAACTTGATTGTTTCCAACAGAGCAAATTATTGTACTTGTTGTGTCTTTCTGATTATTTACGTCACACATTTGAAAAATTTCCTCATTACTTTTTGGCATCGCATTGCAAATAAGAACACAATGCAATACTAAAGCATGTATTAACGATTCCATTATATCCGCTATAAATTTTGTTGGCAGTCTCACATGTAAAATGTGAAGGCTTCTCTGTTCATCTTTCTTTTATACTTGGAGAAAAATATTTGCTTCCTAGTGCATCGTAATTAAGCAAATAATTGACAGTCGAGGAGATAAATACTAAATGAACTGTCATGTGACCAGTAATCATCAGGAAATGAGAAGTTGATAGCCAGAGGGAAATAACACCTATGCTTATTATTATCAAACTTACAAATCATATCTTCTCCATTTGTTATAATTTATATCTATAAAAGAGGACGGAAATTAATCCATGGCTTGCTATGTCTGCGACAGTCACGTTTTCCACAACTAAGATGAGCTTGGCCAACGTGATGTGCTATGTAATAGTTGTCACCGCATTCATTAGGACGTCAGTTACGCAATTTAGTTTCCCTGCTGTTTCACGAAGGCGAAGCCTGAGCCCCGACAACAAAACTCGGTAATCACGATAAAAGACGATTAGAGAAAAAACTTGTACAAAACAGAAATGTGTCTTAATGCCGACGTTTTGCGACTCTTAAGGACTCATTAGAAACGGGCGTCAACAGAAGAACATGACGTATCTCGGGCTTGTGCCTGCTCAGTGTTAGCAATGTGCGTTATGGGTAATTTTCACCTGATTCGGTTTCCTATATATTCTATATCGCTTACGAAAAAAGATGGTACGATGTCTTATTGCCACAAAAGGGAAACTCTCACGAGTACAAATAAATGACGTTTGCACGGCTCAGAGCACAGAACGGGTGTCAGATTTCATTTTTCTTTCGTATGGGATAGAACATTTCAATGATAGATAAGGCAAAACGAAACACATTGTAATTCTGTTTTGGTGAGTTATCTGCTCACACTAGGACCGTCGTAAGTCACCGAGTGCCGTGCGTCGTGCATCGATGTCTTCCGTTGTCCGTTGTCAAAAGCGACATATCTGAAACCAGTGGATTTTAAAATAATTTCACAGTGTCTTTCTACCAGAATTGCTAACATAGTTTCGCTCCGCTAGTCTCTAAAAATAGAAGAAAAAAATTGAATAATAATAATCATCATCCATCCGCATTAAGACACGTTTTCTGACACTTAATGACTCATTAGAAACGGACGTCAACAGAAGTACAAGCCGCATCTCGGGCTCAAGTTTTGGAACAATTATGGGTAGGAGTTAAGGTGTCCAAATATTTAAGGTAAATACGAAAACAATCAAAGACAATACTTCATTGATTTATAATACCAAATGACAAAAAGGATCAGCGATCCCAGCATGTACAAGTATTGACCTCAGCCTAATTCTAAAAAATCATAAAGGCAACAAGCAGAGCGTTTGCTTTCTATTTGCCATCGATTACTGATATACACGAGGCAAATTTTAGTAATTATTGACAATTTAGGAAAGAAGATGAAATAGAGGGGAAATAAAATAAAACGAATAATATAAATATCACCTGGCTGAGAATAACATACACCTGATAAGAAACTGTTTGACCCCGCAGACATTTTAGTTCAATTCCATACAAGGAAAGAGACAGTCCCTGTAAACGTTCTTTCACATACACAACACAGCCTATAAGTTCATGTATACAATCTAATGACTTGTACATCAACCATAGTGCAGTTTATATTTTACTTTTGGTCCTTTGAGATCAGCGTGAATATTCTGAGAAATCAGAAATAAATTATTGGTTTAGACTCATATATTAGACCTGTTTTTAATTATTTGGACCCCATTTTGATTTATATCAGTCTTTGAATCGACTGCCTAATCGAAATTCGCTAAATTGCAGTATGTATCCTCTGGCTTTCTTTGCCGGATCATTACAGGGTTACTGATGAGGCTTTATTAGCCGAAACTACGTAGTATGACCCACCTTCTTTCTCATGAATGTTTTTATTGTTCTTAAAGGAACTCATTTTTGATTTTTATTTGCCTTCACTGCAGCTGGTGTTGTGCCGTGTGGCGGCCGTAAAACGTCTCCCCGTACATCAACCATAGTGCAGTTTATATTTTACTTTTGGTCCTTTGAGATCAGCGTGAATATTCTGAGAAATCAGAAATAAATTATTGGTTTAGACTCATATTTTAGACCTGTTTTTAATTATTTGGACCCCATTTTGATTTATATCAGTCTTTGAATCGACTGCCTATTCGAAATTCGCTAAATTGCAGTATGTATCCTCTGGCTTTCTTTGCCGGATCATTACAGGGTTACTGACGAGGCTTTATTAGCCGAAACTACGAGTATGACCCACCTTCTTTCTCATGAATGTTTTTATTGTTCTTAAAGGAACTCATTTTTGATTTTTAATTGCCTTCACTGCAGCTGGTGTTGTGCCGTGTGGCGGCCGTAAAACGTCTCCCCGTACATCAACCATAGTGCAGTTTATATTTTACTTTTGGTCCTTTGAGATCAGCGTGAATATTCTGAGAAATCAGAAATAAATTATTGGTTTAGACTCATATTTTAGACCTGTTTTTAATTATTTGGACCCCATTTTGATTTATATCAGTCTTTGAATCGACTGCCTATTCGAAATTCGCTAAATTGCAGTATGTATCCTCTGGCTTTCTTTGCCGGATCATTACAGGGTTACTGATGAGGCTTTATTAGCCGAAACTACGTAGTATGACCCACCTTCTTTCTCATGAATGTTTTTATTGTTCTTAAAGGAACTCATTTTTGATTTTTATTTGCCTTCACTGCAGCTGGTGTTGTGCCGTGTGGCGGCCGTAAAACGTCTCCCCGTACATCAACCATAGTGCAGTTTATATTTTACTTTTGGTCCTTTGAGATCAGCGTGAATATTCTGAGAAATCAGAAATAAATTATTGGTTTAGACTCATATTTTAGACCTGTTTTTAATTATTTGGACCCCATTTTGATTTATATCAGTCTTTGAATCGACTGCCTATTCGAAATTCGCTAAATTGCAGTATGTATCCTCTGGCTTTCTTTGCCGGATCATTACAGGGTTACTGATGAGGCTTTATTAGCCGAAACTACGTAGTATGACCCACCTTCTTTCTCATGAATGTTTTTATTGTTCTTAAAGGAACTCATTTTTGATTTTTATTTGCATACATCAAACACATACAAAAATACGCACAAGCTAAGAGAAACGACATCTTCATCCAGGCTAGTTACCCGATTTGAAAATACATCACGAAAACACCCCTATATAACTTTGACCCCCTTCAACCTGACTTTCATATAGTAAAACTAGGGTTTACAGGAGTAAACTTTATTTTTATTATTTCTGCTCTAAAATATAGATTGAGGCGGTTCTAACGAGTACCCTTCGACGAGGCGGTTCTGATGAGTACCCACAATCTATATTTTGAGCAAAAATAAAAAAACACTATTTGAAATCCTAAACTTTTCGTGTTTTTTTCGATGAAAAGTTAAAAATGTATTTGTATAGGAGTGTTTTCGTAATGTTATCCACCAAAATGTTTCTTTGTTGACCTTATACCAAAATGACAAAGAACATTACTTTTTGGAATCCGTGCTGAACATAATTCTAACCATCTGCCAGTTTTCAGCGCGATGATTAAAAAAGTTAAAGGCAAAAGAAAAGAAATTTTCGATCACCCCTCGTTATTTAATCCAAATTATTCGGTTATGGAATTGGGCGGCGGGGTGTGTGTGTGTGTTGGGAGGGGCGGGGGTGGATGGGAGACTCTCGAATGGATAAATTCCTTCCTTTGCTATAGAAAACAGCGTGTTGTTGTTAAAGGTCCAGTTTTATCTGGGCCCCCACCGGAGACTGTTCTTGGTCCACTGTTATTGACTCAGAAATAAGGCTGTTCGCAGACGACTGTGATTGCTGTCGGGAATTTAGAGATACAAAAGACTCAACGAAACTCCAGAAGGGTATATACTAAGAAAAACAAGAAACGCAACAGTTTCACTTGTGAGTTTTTGCGTATATTGCCGAGGTTTTCTAATTTTTGTATCTTGGGTGATGTACTGAATATTTCTGCCGTATGCTGATTACTGAACACGTCATTTTGAATAATGCGTTAAATGGCGTATATCAAAAACATATAAAATCGATTAACGTGACGTTCACGTTAACATGTCGGATAGGCGTACCATTCTTTGTGGCTTAAGAGTATTTCACATCGACTCTACAAAGTGCGAGTATAATGCAGTGTAAAAAATTAAGGAATTTTCTGGAAATCTTGCTTCAAACTCTGTTACTGCAACACAATGGGCCCAGCAGCAAAGGTGAGGCGTTAAACGCCATCCTAAGGTGCGAAATTGTGACCAACGCCTTTCATTCGAAGAGTTTGTCTGTCATAGACAATGATAACGTTTTTCTGTACTTTCCCATAGCACGAACGCTTCCGATAGAGAAACGCTTGCCATGACGTCACGCAAACGTAGCACATCGCGTTAGGACGCAAAATGGTTACTGATTTGCATTGTGTAAACGGCAGATACTCTGACTCAATCAGAAAGGCTGTTGTTTCTTGTGCACTGTGCCGAAACTATCGCGACACACTTCAAGGCTGTCTTTATGTGCCTGTAACGTAATGTTGACGTCACTGTGAACTTTTTTCAGATAAGGATACTCAAAAGTTCTTTTGCAAGTCTATTGCTTAATTTAAACTTTCAAGACTGAATCAATATCGAAATCCCGTATTTAAAGCAATTTTCCAAATTGACGTTAATGACGTCAAACGCCAAAACAATTAGCCGATCTTTGGCTTTACTCATGTCCATATTTGTTTATTTAGTCTAGAAGCGTTTTGAATGAAGCAAACATGACTCCAGTAATATTTGTAGGTTCGTGATGCATATTTTGTCGTTAATTTCCGCGCGAGCGTCATTAGCTATACGTTTACGATTCCCCGGCTTTTCTTGCTATGGTATACTTTAAAACTGTTACTTATCTAACAAATTGATACCTTTTTGTTTTCAAAAAATCGAAATCGCATGGATGTTGCGTTTCTTGTTTCCCTTAGTATAGATAGACTAGGATGTTGGGCATGGAAATGGGTCATGAGATTGCAGCCCGTTAAATGCAATATTATGCAGAAAACTAGGAAGAGAACAAATAAAATTTTGGCTTCTAACACCTTAGCTGCCCTCGAACATGTAAATGCCATTAGTTACCATGGTGTGTTAATCACACACGATTTGAGATGGAATACACATTATAGCAACAACTGTACTAAGGCGAAAAGAACACTTGGTTTCCTGAGGCGAAATCTCCATCAGTGCCCTCAGAATGTGAAGGATACAGCATATAAGGGACTTGTTCGCCAAATTTTGGAATATGGTAGTTGCAACTTGGACCCCAGTGGAGTGGTCCTTAATGACGATATTGCAAAAGTTCAGAATAAAAAGAGCTGCTAGATTTGTAACAAGCAATTACTGCTTCGAAACTGGGAGCATGACTGAAATGTTAGAAAAATTATAATGGGAGTGTCTCAAGAAAAGGAGAAGAGACAGTAGACGCATACTTTTATACAAACGGCTAAAATGTGCTGCCAGCTTTCCAACAGATGACCTTTTCCCCAGCTAGGTACTGTAGAAATTATCATTCACTGGCGTTTCAGACCCCTACTGCAAGAACTGAAGGAATCGTCTCTTCCCCCGAACCATTAGATTGGAATGTCCCTCCCAACTGCTGAAGGTGCAGAGGATAGTGTGACTAAGTTTATCTCTTTGGTGGAAGCTAGGCTAGGGACTAACTTCCCATATCACAGGTTCTGGTGTATGAATGTCAGTAAAAATTCTGATTCTGACAGTATCACATATTTTAACAAAAATAAAGTATTATGGTTACAGATAGAAGAAAGTAGTAATAATAAGTTTGTAACAGGGAAATAAGTTTCTTATCCCCTTCTTTAATTCCTTTGAAACATAATTTCATAGGGGATATTAGATTTTTTCAGTGTAAGATCGAATTTTATTTCAGCGAATGAACACCAAAACCAGTATTTTCACGAATGGCGCAGCCACGAGTGAAAATACTAGGTTTGACGTCCATGAGCAAAATAAAATTTGACCTTACACCGAAAAATTCAAATTTTCTGGGTTTTTTTTTACATGCTTCAAAACGGCAATATTTAGCTTCACTAATCGCGCCACTCCCCCTCGGAGAAAACTAACTTTGTTCCTGGCCGTTTAGTGTCAATAATTATTTAGTGGTGTCCATCGTGTTTGGGTGCAAACTGAGAAATAGCCCGGGATGACATTATTATAAATGGTTACTGAAATAATTGAGAGTTTATTTCCCGAAGAAGTTGCTGACTGATCTAACGCCGCGCGACAAAATACGCGACGTAAAGGTCGAAAATGACGTCATTAACGTCTCCGTGACGTGTGAACGGGCTAAGCGTCAATTTTTACACAGATCATTAATTTTCAATCATCTATCAATGGAAAAACAGACCACAGAAACAATGGAAAATTGATATCAGTTTCAAACAGTGACAATATCGTTTTCGATTTCACTGTGAAATATCTATATTGAATTGAAAAGCATGTAAGAAAGTGAAATTCCTATAGTAAAAGAATCTGTACCCGGATTTATCGATGACTTCATAGTCATCTTTTCTGGTAAGCGCTATATAGTGAACGTGTAAAAGTCCTGTTAAAGAAAGGCGAATAGTGGACAGCTTTAAATGCTATTCTCTCCACTATTATCTGGTAAAGATAAGACATTGAAGGTTTCAGGCTTACTAGAAAATGACTTATTCCAATGATTTTTTTTTTCAGAATTGAAAAACAATTTTTAGCTGGCCTCGGTATTTCAGTCGGATGCGCGTCTGACTGGTGATCAGGGGGACGCGGTTCGACACCTGCCGGGGTTGGCAACATTCTTTCGTGTAGATTGATCATGGTCAATTCTCTCCCTTCCGCTGATTCAAGAAGGGAAGTTGTCAGTTTCTGGCGAAAGAATGTGCACTGTACTGGTTAACCGCTTACGTATAAGCTTGCCCAGGAAAATTGTGGATAGGTAAACTGACCGGCTCAAAAATAAACTAAAATAGTGTTGACTGGGCCGTTCAAATCGAATACAAAAAAAAAAAAAAAAAAAGCAATTTTAGCACCAGTTTACCTTGATGGATTTATCTTCTAACATAAAGTTCGAAAGGGTTCTTTTTCGCAGAAAACCGATAACAAGATAGGCCCTCTAAAATTTTAGAAAGAACCGTCACGCGAAAAGGGACGTTCTTGGAATTTTTGGCGAAAATGAGTTATAACTGTTTTCCGATATATTGGTATTTGAGAAACAATCTGACACCAAAATGAATAAAATACTACTAAAGATTTCAGATTTACAGTATTCTAAACATAGGTGCCCTAAATGCAATAACGTCACAGAAAACAAATTCGACGTCATGAGTTAACCGGCACCGATAGCTCAGTTGGTAGAGAGTCCGTTCCTGGGAACGGGAAATCACGGGTTCGATCCCGGGCCGCGACATACCAACGTCGTTAAAAATGGTACTAGCTGCTCCTCGCTTGGCACTCAGATTTGCGGGGTAGAGCTAGGACTGGTCGACCCAGTGTCAGGATAATGTGACTGGGTGTGGTATCATGTAATGTGTCTGGGACATGATACTTCAGTGAGGCAGCACTATAAAAGTGATCAATGAGCTCCCTGTCGCAACCAGACACCGTCGTGATATGACTGAAAAATTGTTGAAAGCGACATAAAACCCGAATTCACACACACGTAAACTGTTAAAGGTAAAGTCGCAGCTAATAATGCAAGGACCCATCTGAAAGGCATTTAAACATTAAAACATTTATTTCCTTGACGTTGTTTCATTAATTCACAGTTTCATTTCAAAGAATTGTCTTTGAGAAATCTAGCATATTGTCGCCGTCTAAAACTGTTTAGTTTTAACGATTGCGAAAGGAGGATCAAAATAGTTTTTTTAAACATTATATCAACAAGAAAACCTGCTATTTGCATGTGTAAACAAATGCGAAGACAAGCTGCGCATCAGCATAGACTGATCAGCCATACAATGCAAGCTTAGGAGATCGTGGCCTTAAGCCAGAATTCGGGTAATCTAAGGCTACTGAGACTGAGCAGTCTGGTGTCTTGTCTTATCTGGTTGGAAGACCAAAGACCGATTTCCTCGCGATGAGGCTCAGATGAGATACAAAAAAATAAAGAACTCACTGTTCACCACTATGGTTCGAGCTTTGCTCGGGTCAAACGTGAGACTCGTTTCTTTCTCGGTACTCTGGGTTTCGCCCACATCGGATTAACGATCGGCTTGAAATAAGTGAAAAAATATTGAAAGGGTCGTAAAACAAACAAAAAATTATACACATAAAAATGGGGTTTGCACGTTATATATATACGTTATACGTTTATATATATATATATATATATATATATATATATATATATATATATATATATATATATATTTCATTTTTCGTACATAGGTTCCTGGTACTCATTAGACATTAGAAAATGCCTCAGTGGGGTGGGCCTAACATCACCCCTGACCTGTAGTACACATTTTCATCACTTTGTGTTTTAGATTTGAGTAATTGCAATTTCACACGGTGCGCACATGATTAATTTGCCTTTTATATGCAGAAAACTCCAAGTTTTGTTTTGTTTGTTTGATTTGAGGTTTAACGTCCCCGTCAAGACTGTAAAAGTCATTTTGGAGACGTTGCTTCCAATTTTGTAGGACTTTTACCCGACATTGAGATAAAATGACATCTCAAGCCCTGTCGCCCAATGAAACCAATAGGGTTTATAAGCATGGACTCGCACCGCTTTGCCCGGGCAGGCTTAGATCCTCTAAGCGGTTTACCAGTACTCGTGTGCGGGTCGGTTTCAGCTCTGCGTGGAAGCATCTGCAGCCCATATATTTCTTCAAGCCCCGATGGGCGGGGGCCGTTCGAGTTGTGTAACAACTTCTTTAAAACAAAACCCATAATCTCGTCATAGTGTGCGTTGTTGAATCGTGTTCACGGGGGTAATACCATTTTCTATACCTGTGTTTCGACCGAGCCGGTACTGTGTAAAGCTGCCGTCGACCGAGAAATACGGTTTTCGACCGAGCAGTACGGATGTCGACAGAGGAGGGTCTTCGATTTTGATGCTCTTAGTGAGGCGAAAACGTTAGTTTAAACATTTACAAACGATGTCGGTGTTTTAAACAGACAAGCTGTTAATTGTCTGTTCACTTATAGAGAGTCGTGAGTCTGAAAAACTCTATAAAATACCGGTTCTTTCGAAAAAAAAAAAAATCAGTTTTCACAGAATATCATTAATCTAATGCTTTATGAAAAGTAGGAAAGCAATTAAACACCATATATATTTTATCTTCCATTTACGCTTCAACAACAACGTGGGTTTGACATAATTCATGCACTCTGGGAGTTTTTATAGACCTTTGAAAAATGTCGGGATACGGATGTCGATTATTAGAAATACGACCGTCGATGGTATCCTAGTCTGATTGATACGGCTGTCGACGAAATATAATCAAAGCGCCAAAGGCACTGAAATGACAGATTCTACGAGAAAATCATAACACTGTGAAAACTTACAGAAAACCTTTCTAAAAAGAGCTTAAAATTTAGAAAGGTAGTTCTGCAAATTCCAATATATGATATGTTTGCAGATGTCTATAGACCGATGGTATTATGAAACGCCATTCGATGTTTCAAATTTTTGAAAGAAACTATTTACGTTTTCAAAACGAAATATTACAATTCAAGTTTTAACAATGCTATTGTCCATAAGTAACAGTTTTTGTCTGGTCGGTTGTGGACACCTCTACCCAAAGATACTCTATGGGAAAGAGATCGGAGGAGAAAGGCTGGCTAGTCCAATACATGAATTCCATTGGCTTGAAGACACTTTTGAATAAGAACAACACTATGAGCCCGTTCGTAATCCTGCTGGATAAGATATCCCGGATTCTGAAACAAATAAATGGAACCATGGGAGGCCGAAGCACTTGATTGATGTAACGTCTCGCTGTTCAATCCACGTCTGTGCTATGATCTTGAATGTTCTTAATGACACTAAGCTGCGTTCGCTAACTACATGCAATAGCTCGCCACACAATTACGCTTATTTCACCCGATATGTCATGTTCTATTACGCACGCGTCGCCTCGGCATACCTAACACCTATACATCGAAACACCCGGAAACGACAACCGGCGTGATTCACGCTGAAGTGCGATTTGTCACTGAAACGCATATAACAGTTGCTTGGACGCCAATTTACGTATTTCATGCACTAGCGTAAGTGTTCCGTACTTTGTCGACACCTTAACTTTTGTCACGACAGGGGCGTATAGCTCTAAACGTGCATCGCATAAGGGCGACGATCAGTGTCTGTGCTTATTAGTCGGTTGTTGAGACCCCTTGTTTATCTACAGGTACAGTGTAGCAGCTGCCGGCGGAAATCTGTTTCGCATAATGCGTCTGACGGTCGAATCGATCTTGACGTACTGACGTCGGTCTTCCGTTACGTCGACGTCCACTAGCGTCTTCTGTATATAGTAAGATGTCGCTCCAATAGACGATAGATCACACACATGTGACACCCAAAATCAGACTCAACGTCATCCGCTTTCCGACCAGCTTCTATCTGTCCAGGGGCACGCTTAATGAAAAAAAAATGTTGCAATTCGCCTCACTAAATGCTTTTTGAGAACAAATTGCAGTTTCTTCTTTTCTAGGCACGACCTTACATTACACATCAAAAGTTTGATCCTGAACATGTGGTTTCTATACGAAGTGGTGTGAGGGTGGTGCACAGGATCGACGTGGCCGGACTGGTAACCAGACATGGCGGTTGATTGATTTAACCTTTTTAGCTTAAGGGCATGGTGCCTAAGTGTGTTGTAATCGTTTGGTTTCAGAATCAAAGCAATGAGAGTGTGGGGTGTAGGTTGGAGTAATAGGCCTGGGCTGAGATTTAAAATGTTTCATTTAACTCTGAAATTCCAAACAAATAGTGAAGATTTTTTATAAGAAGACGCGTTCGGTAGCGTCTGATCTTTGTCTACACTCTTTGCCAAGCTCACCCTATGATTACAGGATAACCCTCTTCCGTCTTATGGAATACCCCGATCTCACTGCGGCTATTTTCTACAAGACAAAAAGTTATTCTGACAAGTCAGTGATAGTCACGTAGATATTAGCACTGAAGCGCTTTTCTTATTATTAACTTCGGGTCGAATGCCAAACAATCAACCCAAACATAGCCGCGTCGTTTGTCAGTGTTGGGTACATCTGAGTGTTATCTGTAAAATCTGCACATGAATCAAATGTTGGATCTGGCAAACAATGTAAACTCAGTTCAAAAGCCAACAACACGGTGCTGATCTTGTTCTACACTTTTTTTTTGCATTAGTTACTAACATCTTAAGTTTAAACGAATCAGTCCAAGTCCCCGTTCATGACCAGCCTGCATTTAGAGAGAATGGGCATGAGTGTTGTCAGTGCTTTGATTTATTCCCTGGTTTGGGTTTCTGGAGTGCACTCTTCCATCACTGAAGTTGGGCTCGTCCATTTTGCTAAATATATGGCACCTAGAATTATATCATAGGACCTACACTAAGTATCTGTACCATATTCAAGGGTTGAAAGGGACAGCCTTTCTTTTCAATTTCTGCACGCAAAGTCAATATACACCAAAGTTGTAACTGACCTAAACTTGACCTCGAAAGTCAGAAAAAAACATAAATATTCTTGTCTACAGCTGACCTGGTCCAACAGCAGGCTGGTCTTTAAGGATTAATTATTGACAGCACTGATAGAAAACAGTGAAAAACCTGAGCAGACTGCTGAGCAGAAGCCGCACTGATCTGGGAAAACAGTCTTCGCCAAACCCGCCGCATGATGCAGCTGATTCATATGAAATGCTGATCGTCGAGTCGTCTGCTTCAAAAGTTTGTATTACGCTTACAGGATAACTAATGCGCTTGTACAATTTTGATTACTGCGCCAAACTGGACTTCATTTTGTGCGAACTCATATTTCTATGGCGGTCAAAGCCGGAAGAAAAAGCCTGAAATACTTTAAACGTGCAGCACAGCAAGAATAGACAGATGGGATCTGTCATTAAAAACTACATTTCATGTACTGCTGTTAAAATACATGATTTATAAGAAGTTAACCAGTACAGTGAGAATTCTTTTGCCAGAAACTGACAACTGCCCTTCTTGAATCAGCGGAAGGGAGAGAATGACTGAAGAAAGTATTTCATGATCAATCTCCACGAAAGAATGTTGCCGACCCCGGCAGGTATCGAACCCGCTTCCTCCTGATCACCAGTCAGTTGCGCATCCGACTGAGCTACCGAAGCTGGCGGGATTGAGATGTCATTTAATCTCAATGAAGGCTTAATGACCAACATAACTGGAAGCAACGTCTCCAAAATGCCCTAAATAACATTGAAGGAGACGTTAAACCTCAAATCAAGCAAAACATATCTCTCCCACACCATAGGCCACCACTAAGTCTACCCAACATTACCTCCACCTCCATCCCGGCTTTTATTACACACCTAAATCGGAAATCTGACGCGAATAGTCGAGTTTTTTTTTTTTTTTGCAAAGGGAGCAGTCATTATTCATTAGGTTTATTTGCAGAGGAGAATTATGGATATCCATAATTCGATTTATGGATATCCATAAATCAGCCGAATAATGGATATCCATAATTCGAATTAAGGATATCCATGATTTGATTAATGGATATCCCTATTTCGATCTAAATTAATGATATCCGTAAATCGATTTATGGATATCCATAATTCGATTTATGGATATCCATAATTTGATTTATGGATATCAATAAATCAGCCGAATAATGGATATCCATAATTCGATTTATGGATATCAATAAATCGATTAATGGATATCCATTTTTCGATTTATGTATATCATTAATTCAGATCGATTTATGGATATCCAAAATAATAATGGATATGCATAATTCGAAATATGGACATCCATAAATAATTATGGATATCCATAGATACGGAATAAATAGTAAAACGGCGCCCGGTAAACACGCCTCTCAATATGAAACTTTTCGTATCAAAATACTGAATTTTGCTTATTTCTGCTCTAAACATAGATTGAGGGCACTCGTTAGAATAGCCTCAACGAGGCGGTTCTAACGAATACCCACAATCTGTTTTGCTGAAATTAGAAAAATAACATATACCCCTGTAAACCCCAGTTATACTATATAAAAGTGGGGTTTACGGGGGTCAATATTTCATAGGCGTGTTTTCGTGATGGATGAGATGTTTGCAGAATGTGAACGGACGACGACGGATGCCGGGGCATGAGTATACTCACTTGCTGAGCTTGCGGCTAGGGTGAGCTAAAACCCTAATGACCAATCTCATTGGTGACGGGCCTCCGTGGCCTAGTGGTTAAGAGCGCTGACTCTTGATCATTAGGTCTCTCACCGCTGTGGTTCGAGCCTCGCTCGGGTCAAATGTGAGATGCCAAGTTCTGCAACGGAAGGTCAGGTGGTTTTTCTCCGGGTACTCAGGTTTTCGCCTACAAAATTGGAAGAAACATCTCCAAAATGACCTTTACGGGGTTGACGGGGACGTTAAACCTCAAATCAAACAAACAAAACAAAGCAACGATAGTTTATTATCAATCAGCCATTTCAAACAAACAAACAAAGCCTGAAGAAGAATGCAACAGTTATTTTATTGTTTAACTGGGGTTATTTCCAGTAAATCTGTCCCTTACACTCTAGTTAAATCATCGACATCCGTACCCAGTAACGTCGACAACTGTACCAGCAAACTTTCACTTCATCGACAGCCGTATCGATGGAACTATAAACAGTTCCACATGCATAATGACATGTTGACTCACAAATAAAAGGTTATCGCGTATGTTAATGATGTATCTGCATCATTTCGTCCTCGATATTCCATGGCACTGAATAAGAGACAAGCATTTTCTACTTATTTTATATATTTTCCCGTTTAATTCCGCTCAGCGTCAAAACAGGCTATTATACAGACTTCCAAAACACTTGAAACAACAGCAAACTATTTCACAAACGATTTGACACCACAAAAATGGACAGACATACACAAAAATAACATATTTACAGCGAATTTATCGACAACCCTCCTCTGTCGACATCCGTACTGCTCGGTCGAAAACCGTATTTCTCGGTCGACAGCAGCTTTACACAGTACCGGCTCGGTCGACAACACAGGTATAGAAAATGGTATTACCCCCGTGGTGTTGCTAAATGCCTTGAAATGGGGAACATGGGGAAAACTTCAGCTTATTAACAAAATAATAAATAAAAATGAAAATGAATCTATATACATGTATGGTTGGTTACATTTCATTTTTTTTTAAAACTATTAAAAACCCCTGAGGTTAAAGGCCACATACAATGCAGCGTGCAACAACACACACATACTGCAATAATTTATTTTGATCATTGATTGTTAATTTCTTTCACACAATAAAATAGTTTGGCACCAAGGGTTTAGGGTATTTATTATTGTCTCCATAACATTGGTTGACTTCTCCTACTTTCAGCGCTGAGTCAAGGTAGAGGGATCATTGCCGGTTAATTTGTGATCAGTTCCTGAACCATATCCTGATCCTTTACAATTCTCTTTATCTATCTTTCGATCGATCTATCCATCGATCGACCCATCGATCGATCGATGAAAGCCTACACGGTAAATAAGATATTACATAGGATGGGTTTTTAACCGGCACAGGAGACGATTCCCCATGCACATGGGACCTCCAGTTAACGTCCAGATCAGAATGACGGTGCACTTTGGTGCATTCATCCCTGCAAGTGATACCAGTGGAGCATGTTCGGACATCGCAATTTTATTACCACTGACAGGAATCGAACCGGAGGCCTCACACATCAGAGGCAAGTGCACTAATCACTGTTCTACCTCGCTCCGGGGAAAATGGTACCGTCCAGCATAAACCACACCGGTAGGTTCCGATGCCGTCAAATTATACATTTTCGTGAAATACTTCTCCAAAATTTTCCGTTAATAGAGTTTCCCTAGCTGGGATCACTATCAAACCACTCCCTCTAATTGACTAATAGAACTATTAAATATAGGGATTTCAATGCACCAAATGGGACCTCGCCCCCGCACATCGATTTGCAGAAATAGATTGGGCTGCATGGTGCTTCCATGCAGAGCGGAACCTGACCACACATGAGTACTGGTAAACCGCTAGGAAGGACTGAGCCTGCCAGGCAAAGTGCTGTGAGTGCATAATATTGAGCGACAGGGCTTGAAATGTCATTTCATCACAATATCGGGTAAAAGTCGTACAAAAGTGGAAGCAGCGTCTCCAAAATGACATAAATAGTGTTGACGGGGATGTTAAACATCATTTCAGACAAACAAACAAAACCAATTTGGACCTTGGATGAGTCTTTAAACCGAGGTCCCGTCGCCGTATGACCTTAGATAAACGACAGCTCAGTGTCTGAATTTAAACCCATTCATTGTTCTTCACAATGGTACTTGACAACAACATTGTTGGTTTTTTTTTTGTTTTTGCTGTTGTTGTTTTTTGTTGCTGTTTGTTTGTTTTTTTGTTGGTCCCGACAGTTGGCATAGTGGATTTTCAGATCATTGAATTTGACTGAATTGGCAGAATTGATTATTCAGTCTCATTCGCCGGTAAGTGCAGCCTCATCAAGTTAGTATTTAATGGCAGGGACAGACGCATACTAAAAGACACAGGGTGGGGACCCACGTGACCATTTGATATAGTAAACGGAATTTATAGGCGGAAACTCGCTCGATTCAGGTACGGTTTTCCCCCAGATATTTTGGTTATTACAGCACGCATTTTCACGAGTCATATACCAAAGTACTCTGCTCAACTACCGATTTTTGATGACGTTTGCTTTGAAGGCAAAACTGCCTGGTTTTCGAGAAATGCTCGCCCTATTTTTTCCCCGCGCCCGATAGCTGATGATAAAGACCACGGCAAACAGATGAAATCTTTAAATTATTGCAAATAGAATGTTTTAGATGATCCTACCGCATAAGAAATTGCAAGTATTACCTTGTAACAGTTAACACCGATACACCGTTTGTTTGCCTAGTACACAAAGTTTTATAAAATGACCCAGTTCACGGTACAAAATCGGGAAGGTAATACTCACGGTAATTTCAACAATCGTGATAACGTAAACGCCATACTGATAATGCTTTACAACATATCGCAGCAGCAAGATGGCAATTCACGTGATGTTGGTCATTGGGAATACATTTTCGTTGATACATAATGTATTCTTTTTTTCCAAATGACTTCCGTCATGTAGTAAAAATTTAAGATTGAAAACATCTAAATGAACATACGTGAAAACACATGGGCACGGCCGCCTATTGTACGTTTGTTGTGGAAAGTTTTTTTTCTCTCAGACTTATTGGAAGATACATCAATGCAGTACACATGGTGGCAAAGGAGTTTTTGTGTTCAAAAGGTCAGAAAGCGGTTGCCATAAAAAGCGAACTCAGACCCTGAGGGTGAAGTTTGGGATCCCGTAAAGTAGACTGAAGCCCGCCAGTAATTGCTACTGACCGTTTCGAGTCGGTCTTTTTGCTGTGGTGTTGATGAGTCTGATAATTTCCTCAGTATATTAATTAATTTTTAATGACAGATTCATTCTGTGATTCTTCGCTGTGCTGCAAATTGTAAAGTAGTTTCGACCCCCCCCCCCACCCCCGGATAAAAATATGAGTCATCACAAAATGTTGTCCGGCTTTTTCTTCAGTTTATTGCTCAGATTCTTTTGTGCAATGGTTTGCCACGTATTGTATGTATCTTTATTTTTATTTGGGATAGTCAGTTGGCAATTTTGTTGGAAAGTAACTGTCCTATTAGCGTTTCCATTAGGTTGCCTCATGTTTGTGATTCTTTCCCTTTGGCGTCTGGGATGGGAGGTGTAAGTTAATTGTATCGATTCCTGATCATTGCTTTACTTATATTTAACTATTATATTGAAATTTTAAGTATTTTTTTGTGATTCAGAATGCGGTAGGGCCATTTAAAACACACTATTTGCAATAAATTATGGATTTCTTCTGTTTACCATTTATCATCACCTGTAAAAACCGTACATGAAACCAACGTGTTTACACATCCAAAATAGAGGTGGAGGCAATTATCAAGAATCGATACAATTAACCCACAGCTCCCATCAGAGACACCAAAGGGAAAGAGCCACAAGCATGAAACAACAGACCCTAATGGAAACATCAATAGCGGAAAGCCAAAAGGACAGTTACTTTCCCATAAAATGGCCACTAGGCTATTCAAAATGAAATAATATAAGCGACATAGACACCTAAAGACAAACCATAACAAAAATAAACCACGACAGAAGAACCGCCTTGGAACCGGCAGCGGAAACGAATTCCACTGGGGGGGGGGGGGTGGCCTAAATCGATTTTACGTGCCCACAATCCTCGCCCTTACTTCCGTCGTGATTTAGACAAATAATTGGTTCAGTCCGCATGAAGGCCTTCTAACTCATCAGTGCAACGTCTCCGTGAACACTAAAAATCACACAACCACAAAGATGAAACAACGGTGAGGACTCGACAGCATGAAACCACCGAAATGCCGGAGCAAAGGAAAACCAACAATTAGACTCTGATGGGCCCAACCAGAGACAGAGTATCAGGCACCAACCAACGTTACATTGAATTAGATGGCTCTAATTCTTAGAAAGCCTTTACGCTGGAACCGTCATAGAATCTGAGACCTGTCCCAGCGGCGTGCAATTAAACAGGGAAGCAAAGTTGTCAACCGTGATTGGGTTAACTACCATGCATGCAGTCCGTCGTTTAATATTCATGTTGCACCCAATCTTTCTATATCGAAGAATGATTTAACGAAATTTGGTGCTGAAGGCATTGCGGTTATATATTTTTCTGAATTTATATACTAAGTCACTATAAAATTCGGGTTCCGATAGACCTTGTTGCAGAAAAGATTTAAGTCCAATATTGAATTTTGAAATTGAATCAGAATGACGTCTATAAAATTTTGAAAAGGTTTTTCGTAGTTTATGGTGCCGATAATCCTGATTAAGAAGTTCAGCCGTTAACAATTTATTACGAGGGGTGAAGTCAGTTACATGACTACACACTCTGGAAAATCGAATTAATTACGAAATATAAATGCCATAGGATGGCGCACGAGGAACATCACCATCCAAAACAGGAAAATTTACAATCTCAAAATCAAAATTATCGCGTTTATAATAAATTTTGCAAGAAACAAACCCACCTACAGAAGATAGATGTAAATCCAAAAAAATGGGGCCTCGGTATCAGAAGAATTTGCTTCATCTAACTGAAGTTCTGGAGGGTACATTTGACTGATCAAACCATCGAAATAGGTATTATCAATATTTAATAAATCATCCAAATATCTAGAAGTGGAGCTAAAAGCTTCAATGATTTCAGACTGGGTTTTAGCAGAAAGGGACATCATGAAGTCTCTCTCATAACAAAACAAAAACAGATCAGCCACAAGTGGTGCGCAATTAGAACCCATCGGAATACACATCTTGTCTAAATAACTTAGAACAAAATCTTATGTAAATATTGTCAAGTAAAAGGTGAGAGCTTCACACACTTTCTGACATGACCATAAAGTATAATTTGTATGCTCTTCAGAAGTGCAAAAAGCATTTCTTATATTATTTGCAAGATAGAGGGAGTCTATCATTGCCTCCACTTTATATGAAATGTCCATTCAATTTAATCATTAAATTTTTCTTTTATTAGATTATGAGGAAGTGTAGTGTAAAGGATGGAAAAATCATAAGTAGACAGACTTGAAGCATGAAAACGCCTGGATTTCAATTTATTTAAAACTTCATTAGAATTTTTATAGACCAAAACAGATTTCTACCTGATCTTTCGAAGACTTTGTCGCAATATTTTATCACATGTTTTTTATGGCAGTAAAACATGAAGTTAATAATTTGGAGAGTTCGGTGGTGGTACAAGAGCTTGAATTTGCAATAAATCGTGCTTTGTATGGTCTTTTATGAAGTTTAGGTAACCAATATTACGTAGAAAGCTTGTCTTGACCTTCTGTAACACAGACGGCAAAGTTGGTGGCTGAATGATAAATGTGGTCATGAACTAAAACCCTCTTTACATCTAAAGGCTGAAGTTCATAGGCCTAAGTACCAGCAAGTTCTTGCTGATGAGTGTTAACATAGTGAAACCGTCAAACAACGACCACATTGTTAGCGGCCTTATCAACTGGAGCCAAAACAAACTTCCTATGAAATTCTTGAATACCTAGTTTAAGGTGACGTAAAGATGTCTTAGGTTTAGGAGGTAATACGTTCGTATTTTGTGAATAAAAAGAAATGCGTTTGTTCACTAATTTCAGAAAGTCCGTTAACCCTGGAAAAATAGACATACTAGTTTCGGTTCCGACCAACTAAAACCGGCTTAAGCCAGAGCCTTCAGGTAAATTGAAAAGAGAAAGGATGCGAAACTCATACAATGAAATCCCAAGTTCTTCCAACGTTATCACTTGGGAAAGAAGCCGAAACATAGAGTAACGACAGTAAACAAAACAGACCACTGCTAAAACGAGTCGGCAACCCATTTCCTAAATAGGTGGCGACTCCTAATACCCAAACGTAACCTAAAGGGACAACACCCATAAAGGGGGAAAAATCAGAATCTACAACAGTGGAAGGGCAAACGAAACTGAAAATGAACAATTTTGTTTGTTTGTGTGATTTCAGGTTTAACGTCCCCGTCAACACTGTATAATAAAAAATTATGTCACTCTGGAGAAGTTGCATCCAATTTTGTGGGACTTTTACCCGACATTGAGATGAAATGACTTCTAAGCCCTGTCGCCCATTGAAACCAATACACCGATGAGTTAGGAAGCCTTCGTGTGGACTAAACAAAATTAGTGTATACCGCGACGGAGGTAAGGACGAGGATTATGGCCATGTAAAATCGATTTAAGCCCCAAAGTGGAATTCTTTCCACTGACCGTTCCAAGGCGGTTCTTCGGTGGCGGTTTATTTATGTTGGTGTTTGTTACTTACTGTGTGCGTCGCTTCTGTCTTTTTTATTTTGGATGGCCATTATGCCATTTTGTGGGAAAGTAATTGTCCTTATGGCCTTCCTTTGTTTAGGTTTCCATTATGGTCTGGTCGCTTCATGTTTGTGTTTCCTTCCCTTTGGTGTCTTTGATGGGTGGAGTAAGTTAATTGTATCGATTCCTGCTCTTTGTTTTACTTCTACTTTACTAGCATGGACGGTCCGATTCGCACCGCCTAGCCTGGGCAGTTTTAGATCCTCTATGCGGTTTACCAGTACTAATGACAAAAGCGAAAATGGGGAAGAACAAGTCTTGTGTTCTGAAAAACAGATGTCCCACAATCATATACCCCTTTCAAAACCAGCTTAATTTTAACAGCACCACTGGGACCATTTAAAGTAAAGTCAAAATAACGAAAACTTGATAAGTTCTTCACCCCGACCAAATATTATATCCATGTTAATTTGACTTATATCCATTCAGTAGTTCATGGGATAAACTGCACAAAATCTAAATTTGGCCTAAATTTGATCTATCAAGCACAGCTTTGACTTATAAAATAAGGTCAAGGTAACCAATACCTAATCAGCTCTTCATCCATTCCCAATTTAATACACATATAAATTTGATTGAAATCCATACAGTCGTTCATGGGATATACTGCACACAACCTAAAGTTGGCCAGAATTTAACCTATTTCTTACGGCTGTGGCCTTGAAAATAAGGTCAAGGTCAGAAAACCTAATTAGTTCTTCATCCTGTTCCATCGTTACATTCATGCAAATTTTATTGAAATGCACCGAGTTTTTCATGATATATTGCACTTAACCTAAATATTGCCGAAATTTTAACGATTCGGCATGGCATTGACATTGAAAAAAGTCAGGGTCACCGAAACCTAATATGTTATTCATCCTGCTCAATGTTATATCCATGCAAATTTGATAAATATGCAGAAAGTAGTCCATGAGAAAGTGTCACGCTGAAGCAAACGGCGACGCCGACGGGACCCGTTCCAAAAACAATATGCCCCCAGCTCCCCTTTGGTGGGTACATATCCAGAATCATCAACATATATAACTAGCGGAAGAACCAGAACCACCAACACAAAACAGAAGGGACCACAGCAAAACCACCGACTTGGTGTTTTCATCCATTCCAGCTTACTTTTAAAATACTGAAACACCCATAATTTGCAACAAATACAACACATCTGTTAGATCTAGCACTTTTAATTTCAATAAACGTTGTTTCAGATCTTGATATTGATACGAGGACTCCCGATACTTGAGATTGTAAAAAGTCAGTGTATTGCTATCTTGTTGCTGGTCATATAATTACTGGCAATTTAAAAATTAATTCCTGATTTTAGGATAAGAAATATAATTATTAAATGACTGTAATATCGAGTTCCTTCTAAAATTTATTTAAAGTAATGTAGGGATGAAATCGCTGCTGCCTTAAATGAATTCGGTGATCGATGGTGTAAACTGGAGTATGTTAACGATTTTTCTACTCTTTATACTGGTACACTTCCTGATAATCTTTTAAAAGAAAAACTTAATGATTTAACTGAATAGACTTTTTACAGAGAAGATTCTCTCTAGCTTGCCTGTAATATTAGAAATACGATTTTCACTTCTAAAGAGCATAAGTATTATATACTATGGTCATGTCAGAAAGTGTGCGAAGCTCTAACCGTTCTACTTGACAATATTTTCATTAGATTTGGTACTAAGTAATTTAGACAAATTACGGGTATTCCGATATGTACGAATTGTGCACCTCTTGTAGTTGAAATGTTCTTGTTATGAAAGAGACTTCATGACGTCACTTTCTATTGATAACCAATATCTGATACTGAGGCCCCGGTTTTGGATCTATTGTAGCTGGATTTGCTTCCTGCAAAATTTATGATAAACGCGATGATTTTGATTTTATGATTGTATATTTTCCTTTCGTGGATGGTGGTGTTCCACATGCGACATTCTACAGTGTTTATATTTGCATTTAATTCAATTTGCCAGAGTGTTTAGTCATGTGTCTGACCTCAACACTCGTAATAAATTGTTAACTGCTTAACTTCTAAATCAGGGGTATCGGTATCATAAACTACGTAAAGCCTTTTCAAAGTTTAATAGTCGCCATTCTGATTTGATTTCAAAATTCAATGTTGGACTTAAAACTCTTCTGCAAAAAGGCCTATCGGAACCCGAATTTTATGGTGACTTGTGTATAAAGTTAGAAAAATATATACTTTCGATGTCTACAGTACCCGTTTTTGTAAAATCGTTTTAAGATGCAAAATGATTGGATACAACATAAATGTTATAAGACAGACTGCATGCTTCGAAGTTAACGCCATCGCGGTTTGTAACTTTACTTCCCTCTTTGATTGCACACCGGTGGGTCGGGCCTCAGATTCTATGATGGTTCCAGCGTAAAAGCGGGCATAAATTTCATTTTATGTAATGTTGGTTGGTACATGATGCTTCGTCTTTGGTCGAGGCCCCTCGGAATCTAACTGATGGTTTTCTTTTGCTCCAGCGTTTCATTTGTTTCGCGCTGTCGAGATGCAACGTTGTTTCATCTCTGTGTCTGTTTAATTTATATACCCTCGGAGATGTTACACTGATGAGTTAGGAAGCCTTCATGCAGACTGAACCAACTAATTGTCTAAACCACGACAAAAGAAGTAAGGGCGAGGATTGTGGCCAAGTAAAATCGATTTAAGCCCCCCCCCCCTTCCCCACCCCACGTGGAATACTTTCTGTTCTTCTGTGGCGTTTTATTTGTTTAATTGTTTGTTACTGGTTGTATCTCTCACTTGTGTCTTTTTTTTGTTTTGGATAGCAAGTTGGCCATTTTGTTGGAAAGTACATGTCCTTTTGGCTTTCCTCAGTTTTTGTTTCATCACGGTCTATTTACTTTTTGTTTGTGCTTTTTTCCCTTTGGTGTCTCTGATGGAAGGTGTAAATTAATTGTATCGATTCTTGACCATTGATTTACTTCTATTTTGGAACGGCCTGCAAACATTTAAGTATACTTTACAGGATATCAACACTCCCCCTTACTTTCATTGTGGTACAAACAAGCATTTATGACATAGGTAAAGGAGAAACATACAGTATGGGATAAAGAAATTGATTTACGTAACCATAATTATTTGATATACATTACTGAGGAAATTATCAGACTCACCACACCACAGCAAAAGCACCGACTCGAAACGGTCAGTAACAATTACTGGCGGGCTTAAGTATACTTTACGGGATCCCAACCTTCATCCTCAGGGTCTGAGTTCGCCTATATGGCAACCGCTTTCTGACCTTTTGAACACAAAACACCTTTGCCTCCATGTGTAGTGCATTGATGTATCTTCCAATAAGTCTGAGAGAAAAGCTCTTTTCACAACAAACGTGCAGTAGGCGGCCGTGGCCATGTGTTTTCGCGTATGTTCGTTTAGATGTTTTCAATCTTAAGTCTTTACATGTCTGGCATGCGGAAGTCATTTGGAAAAAAGGAATACATGATGTATCAAAGTAGAAGTAAAACAAAGATCAGGAATTGATACAATTAACTTACTCCACCCATAAAAGACACCAAAGGGAAAGAAATACAAACATTAAGCGACCAGACCATAATGGAAACCTAAACAAAGGAAGGCCATAAGGACAGTTACTTTCCCACAAAATGGCCATATGCCCATCCAAAACTAAAAGACACAAGTGATACACACAGTAAGTAACAAACAACAACATAAATAAATCGCCACAGAAGAGCCGCCTTGGAACGGTCAGTGGAAGATTTCCACTGGGGGGCTTAAATCGATTTTACGTGGCCACAATCCTCGCCCTTACTTCCGTCGCGATTTAGACAAATAATTTGTTCAGTCCGCATGAAGGCCTCCTAACTCATCAGTGCAACATCTCCGTGAACAAAAAAATCAAAGAACCACAGAGTTGAGACAACGGTTAGGACTCGACAGCAAGAAACCACTGAAATGCTGGAGCAAAAGAAAACCAACAGTTAGACTCCGATGAGCCCGACCAGAGACAGAGCATCAGGCACCAACCAGCATTATCTCTCTAATTTTCAATAAGCCTTTACGTTGGAGCCGTCATAGAATCTGAGGCCTGACCCACCGGCGTGCAATTAAAGAGGGAAGCAAAGTTACCAACCGTGATTGGGTTAGCTACCATGCATGCAGTCTGTCGTATAATATCCATGTTGTACCCAATCTTTTTATATCGAAGAATGATTTTACGAAATTGGGTGCTGAAGTCATTGCGGTTATATATTTTTCTGAATTTATATACTAAGTCACCACAAAATTCGGGTTCCGATAGACCTTGTTGCAGAAGAGATTTAAGTCAAATATTGAATTCTGAAATTAAATCAGAATGGCGTCTATAAAATTTTGAAAAGGCTTTGCGTAGTTTATGGTACCGATAACCCTGATTAAGGAGTTTAGCCGTTAATAATTTATTACGAGTGTTGTATGAAAATGTACAAAGAAAATGTATTTCCCATGACCGACATCACGTGAATTGCCATCTTGATGTTGCGATATGTTGAAAAAGCTTTAGCAGCATGGCGTTTACGTTATCACGATTGTGGAAATTACCGTGAACTTTACCTTCCCGATTTTGTGCCGTGAGCTGGATCATTTTATAAAACTTTGTATACCAGGCAAACAAACAGTTTATCGGGGTTAACTGTTACATGGAACATGCTAGAGGTAATATTGCAATTTCGGATGCGGTAGGATCATCTAAAACACTCTATTTGCAATAAATTAAAGATTTCTTCTGTTTGCCGTGGTCTTAATCATCACTTGTGACGTTTACTGTTTATTTTCAATTTCACTCGAACAGGGACGAAACTCGAATAGGAACAGTGGAAAATCAGAACAGTTTAAAGGATTTGTCAAAAGATCATTTTGCCCTATGTAAGATAAATTACGAGTCAAATTAAGACACAGTTGCAATCAAATTATCAGCAAATGACGTCGAACCACATTTACGCTAAATGACGTAACTTCCAAGAAGGTCCCTTTTCGCGTGACGGATAATTATTATATCAAATTAAATTCTCTGTATCAAAATTAATTGAACATACTGGACAATGCTTCGTTTTGACAAAGCGACACACAAGATACTAAAAATACATTATTCAGTAAGTTCTGAATAGTTGGATCCTTTGGAAGCAAAGAATACAGCACATAAACGAAAATAGCAGACTCGGTTTTATTGAGTCTGACCATACTGTCAAGCAGAACTCTACTTACAAAACGATTCTAAATGAACTCAATGATCCCAAAGGACCAAAAAAAATTATCTGCTTAGTTTTCAATTTTCTTGGATGGTGATGTTCCTCGTGCAGCATCTTATGGTGTTTATATTTCGCAATTAATTCGATTCGCCACAGTGTCTATTCATGTAAATGACTTCAATACTCGTAATAGATTGTTAACTGCTAAACTTTTTATCAGGGTTATCGGTATCATAAACTTCGCAAAGCCTTTCTAAATTTTATAGACGTCATTCCGATTTAATTTCAAAATTCAATGTTGGACTAATATCTCTTCTGCAACAAGGTTTACCGGAACCCGAATTTTATGGTGACTCAGTGTTTAAATTCAGAAAATTATATACTTGCAATGACTTCAGTACCCAATTTCGTAAAATCATTCTTCGATATAGAAAGATTGGATACAACATACATGTTATACGACAGACAGCATGCAGTTAACAAAATCACGGTCGATAATTTTGCTTCCCTCTTTAATTGCACCCTCAAACGGTTCCAGCGTATAGAATTAAAATTTTAATTTTATCTAATGTTGACTGGTACCTGATGCTCTGTCTCTGGTCGGGACCATCGGAGTTTAACTGTTGATCTTTCTTCGCTCTAGCATTTCAGTTATTTCTTGCAGCCGGGCCCTCAATTGTTGTTTAATCTCTGTGGTTGTTTTATTTTTGTGCTCTCGGAGATGTTGCACTGATGAGTAAGAAAGCCTTCATGCGGACCGAACAAATTATTTGTCTAAACCTCGACGGAAGTAAGACGAGGATTGCGGCCGCGTAAAATTGATTTACCCCCCCCCCCCGACACACACACACACACACACAGTCAGTGAAATAATTTTAACTGACCGTTCCAAGGCGGTTCTTCTGTCGCAGTTTGTTTTAGTTATAGTACGTCTTTGATTGTGTGTATTGCTTGTATAGTTTTGTTTTGGATAGCAAAATGGTCATTGTGTGGGAAAGTAACTGTCCTTTTGACTTTCCGCTATTGATGTTCCATTTCTTGTTTGTTTTTCTTTCCCTTTGGTGTCCCTGATAGGAGGTGCGAGTTAATTGTATCGATTCCTGGTCATTGCCTTCATTTCTAGTTTTCAAGAAACCTAAATGCCAAACATAATATAATTTGTCCAATCAATGAAGGATATGAATCACTTCAAAAATAGTGCTGAGAACAAAAAAATGAGTTTCCAGGAAGGCTGAACATTGGTTGAAACAAATAAAAAGTAGAAGTGATAGTAATGATCAGGAATCGATACAGTTAACCTACAACTCCCATCAGAGGCACCAAAGGAAAGAGATACAAACATGAAATAACTAGACCCTAATGGAAACGTCAACAGCGGAAAGCCAAAAGGAAAGTCACCTTCCCACAAAATGACCAATTGTCTTTCCAAAACAATTTCCGTCGCTTTTTAGACAATTACTTTGTTCAGTCCGCAGGAAGGCCTGTTTACTCATCAAGCAAAAGAAAACCAACCAACCGTTAGACTCCAAACAAAAAAACTGCCTTTTCTCCTGAATGAGATGAATCACTTACCTAGTCATTACTCAGGACCAATAAGTAATGTGAATTCTTATCTAATTTGCATTTTTGGTAGATTTTAGTCAAACTGAATTTGTGCATTTCAACCAATGAAAGCCTTTCGGTCCAATTATTCAATTATAACACTGTTAGTTAAATGACGCTTGCTTAACAGTGGAACACATGGAGAGATTAGAATACCAGTAATAACAGTAATAAGTATCCTCTTTTATAAAGATCAAGTTATTCAAGTGCATAGACGCCAGAGACAAATACCATGGTATGGGTAAATTGATTGACTGTGAAAATTTAATCATCACAAAAACACGCCTATATACTTTTGACCCCATTAAACAACACTTTTATATAGAAAAACGGGGGTATACAATTTTCTTACTATTTCTACTTAAAACATAAATTGTGGGTACTCGATAAAACCGCCTAGTCCACCAAGTTCCCATAATCTATGTTGTGAGCAGAAATATAAAAAGTATGAGTTTATTTTATCTGAACAATTTCATATTTCTGGTGGCAAAGTTTTCAATATACTTGAAATATATATTCAAATTGGCATGTTTACCCCCTTCACTGCTTCATAAGCGTTTGACATAGCTGTTGGAGTGTACAGGCTGCACGTCTTTCTGGCAATCTGAGGAGTTCACCGAAAAGATACACAAAAAGAGACATGCAGTGTGATGCTGAGATAAAAATAGTAATAGGCACATGATTCATGTAGAAGCATAACAACATCTTAGTCAAACAATCATAGAAAACCGCAGCTATAAATGACCATTAGCTGGATTTTATACATTATTAGGGATAGTCACGTGGATAAAAGCAGACGGGAATTTTCGGTAGCTCGGAATTTGGTTCGATTGTATATCAATCGACTCGCAACGTTGCTTTCACCGTTTCTCTGGTGAAGTTTTGGCGTCGTTTGACATTAACTGATAAGCAGTTTCATGTATCAGTTCTTTTTTTCGAGAAATGACCAAGAAACTGGCTTCGAGGTAATCGTTTTAGTAAATTGACACGTTTCAGCGTGTTTTGGTTGCAAGAAAAACGTTTTCTTGGAAAATTTCACAGTTCATTAATGGCATCAGGAGGTAGCAACAAAACGGCAATGAAAAGTATACTCAGGAATCGCCAGAATCAAAGAATACTTGTAAAGGTCTGAAAACAAGGATAAAACGATGCACACCAAAATCAAAAAAACAAATCAAAACTTATACTCTGTAATATATTTGTGAATATTTGCCTCGGCGAGGCTAAGCATAAGGTAATCTGGTAATAAACAATTTCATTGGTTATGTTTTGTTAATATATATTAGTATGCCAAACATTAGCAAAATATTCTCAGCGGGTTAAAACTTTTAAAAACGATTAAAAACGGGTTAAAAGCGATTTTCACAAACTGACCATGGACGGACGGATGGACTCACAAGGTTATTGTAGTGCACACTCCATGTAGGCCTCGCCGACTTAGCTACGGATCGTGCAATTTTCCATGATCAATCTTGACGAATGAATGTTGCAATTACGCAGGATGTCTTGAATACAATAGCCAAACATACGAGATTAAACAGTCGACCAACGTACGGAGCATGCTAGAAATGTGATAACCCTTTATTGACAAAATGATTTCCAAACAGATACAACGTTGTCGAATATAGACGACGTGTTCATATAAGAACAAGAAGATAGTATAAAATGTAGAAAAAACTAACGCTGTAATATGAGTCACGGTTTTGGCCGAGTTAAATCCATTTGGCTCGAACTATCTTTGCCTCGAGCATATCCCTCGGCCCGAGAGCGCTTGCTTTGCTTGCCGTTCTGTATGTTGTTTAAACATACCTATAAAAACAGTCTAGCTTTAATGGCTCTAATGGCTTTATGACCATGAAACTTTGTTCGCGACAGCGGTAGTTCGAGCCACCGAGGTTTGAACTAAGACGCAGGTCAGGAGGCATAATATGGGCATCTTTTTAATTTTCTTCAGAATAACTGTATGTTGTGTGTATTCATTAGAACAGCCTAATCTGGCCGATTTTAAAGAGCACACACAACATACATTTTAAAGATCAACTAAGACACTTTTCCAAATACATCATCAGTGACACGTTCGAAAGAGACGTGGTAAACGAGACACTTGTGTTCGTGCCATCGAAGTTTCACTGTAAGTTTCAGTTTATTTTCCTTTGTTCTATGTTATGAAAACTGAATTTTAGTTTATTTGATCTCTGGAAGCTGAAAGCAACTGGTAAGCTGGTCTGTTTTTCCTTTGAAGCTATTGTCGTCAGTCCGGCGTCTGCGTTATCGTTGTTGTCGTCGTTCCGAAAAACTTAACCTTGGCTATAACTTCAAAAGTATTTCACCTAGCCTCAGTAAAACTTCATACTCATAATCACAAGAGCTACATTTTGACCAATGAACATAACTGTATCGTTGATTTTGGTCAAACTATCTCCCCTTTTCTCTTTTTTTTTGTCTGAAACATTTTCCCCACCTTTCAATACTGTTTATAACAGAGCCTTCAAACTTCAGACTCAATGATGGCTTTGACTTAAAGCTTTTTATTAGTTGGTCGGAGCCGGAACTTTTTCTTTCTGTTGCTTGGTTCAACGGGGTTCAACTGTTGGCTTTCGTTTGTTACAGTGTTCCTGTGGCGTTGCACCGGATGGCTCAGCGCGTTTTACTGCCGAGTCCTCATCCTTGTGTCAACTTGGCATTAATTGTGATTTCCTTGTTTACCGAGTTGATGAGTTAGAAAACCTTCACGCCGACCAAACAAATACTTGGTTGAACTACAGTGAGGGTTGGGATCCCGTAAGTTAACATAAACCCACCAGTAATTTTAACTGACCGTTCCAAGTTGGTGGCTTTGCTGCGGTGCCTTCACGTTTTGGGTTGGTGGTTCTGATTCGTTCCCTAATTGTATATGTTGTAACGTTGATGATTCTGATTTGTCCCCCTTTTTGGTTGTTCATTAGTTGCATTCGTCCTTCCAGTTTAATGTTTGTCCTGTTGGTGATTCGATTTATTTGCCCCATTGTATGTGTTGCTCCTTTTCATAAAGGTTCGGGTGAACCACAGTGAAAGTGAGGGTTTGGATCCCGTAAAGTTCACAAAAACCGACCAGTAATGTTTACTGACCGTTCAAAGTCCGTGTTTTTGCTCTGGTGTTCCTTCATGTTTTGTGTCGGTGGTTCTGATTCTTTGTTACGTTGTTACGTTGATGATGTCTTCCCCCTTTTGGGTTGTTCATTTTTGGTTTAAACAAGATTTATTTAAATAAATTCACTTGTATACATCGCATAATATATGGTACAGGATTTTATAAAAAGCTAGAAGGTTGTATAAATCATCTTCTGAAAGAGAAATATGGCAAAATTTACATACGTGACGACAACTGATGAAGTATGTTTGTGAGGTTATAATAATAATAATAATAATTGCCAGAAGTAGATTGAATAGGTATGATGATAATGATGATGATGATGATGATGATGATTGGTAATCAAGGGCATTTCGCAGTTGTTGTCACATATGTTCTGGACTCGTAGCATACCCATGAAACAGTGTCCGCAGTTACAGCGTCGATGTTGGTTATTTGGATATAAATTTGCCGCACGTTGTCCATTGCTTAACACATAAAATGTAACGTTCTGCACTGTCGATCAACCCCACACAAATATATTCCTTGCATTTTGAATATATTCCTTGCATATTGTTCATTTTTAGTTACGTTTGACTTCCAGTTTAATGTTGGTCATGTTAGTGATTCTGATTCCTTCTCCCATTATGTTTATTGCTCCTTTTAGTTAGGTTTAGATATTCTGAGTCACCATCTGTTTGGGAAAGAGCTGCTGACTCGGTTTATCTGTTGTCCGTTTTGTTTACTGTCGTCACTCCATGTTTCGACTTCTTTCCCTAGTGATATTGTGGAAAGAATTTGGGATCTGATTATCAGTTCCTGATCGTTTCTTTTTTAATTTTCACATGGATGTTCCTTGGGACAAGACCTTTCCATTGATACCAAACTTTTTGACCTGTGACCTTGACCTTTGAACTCTGACCTATTTTTCGAAAATTTAACCTTGACTATATTTCCTAAGTATTTGGTCTACCTTAATGGAACTTCAAACACATACTCATCATCACAAGAGCTGCAATTTGACTAAATTATCTCGCCTTTTCCCACCGTTAAAAAAAAGGTTTTGTCGCTCATTTTGCTACCTATTCAAACCTTTCTAGCCTTCAAATTTTGCATGGAGGTTTCTTGGGACAAGGCCGTTCCATTGATACCAAGCCTTTCGACCTTTGACCTTGGCCTTTGAATTTTGGCCTATTTTTCGGAAATGTAACCAAAAACCTTGGCCATATTTCTGAAAGTATTAGCCCTAGCCTCATGAAACTGGACACAGATCTGTATGATCACAACGGCTACGTTTTTGCTAAGTTCCACAACTCCTCGTACCATGCAATTTGACTGATTTATCTTCATCTGTGACATTAAAAAAACACCTGTTTCAAGAAAACGTTTTGGTATCTCATTTTAATTCCACAATTAATACAAATTCACATGTGTCTTTCTTGAAGTAAGAACTTTCCATTGATATGAAACTTTTTTTACTTGTGACCTTGACCTGGGAACTCTGACCTAATTTTCGAAAATTTAGCACCCCCCCCCCCAAAAAAAAAAAAAACAAACCTTTAACCTTTGCCGTATTACCATACGTATTTGGCCCAGCCTTATGAAACTTGACAACCATCTGTATCATCACATTCTGACCAAGTTCCATAAATGATTTATCTCCCTTTGTGACATACAAAAAACAACAACAAAAGACCAAGCAACCAAGCATGGTACTCTTCTTTATTTTAAGTATGCTACTTTATAGCCTGTGTTTGAAAACTGATTAATGTTTATTTTTTATTTTATTTTATTTCTTTTTATTTCGATCTTTTTATCAGTATTCAGAATCCGTCAAAGATTAGATTTTAAGTTTCTCAGCATGCATTATATTTATTTTTTCTTATTCTTTTCACTTTGAATGTGGATTAATTGGGGACTGAGTTATAAAAAAAATCCCCAGAAGTAAACGAAGATCTGCATGAGTTTAAGCACAAGTCTCATTTCAGATGATTAAGAAGTTGGCACGGTATTGATTCGTATAGGAAATTCAAAGTCTAAACCCCCTTTTTTGATAAAAAAAAAACGTTGGCTCCAAAACTTATAACGTTCATGATCAGTTTATCTTTCCCTTTTTGTACAATGTATGCCGTCGAATGTATTTTGCGCAATTATCTCGTGTTAGAAGACACCCCGGCAAAACGTCAGAAAGCAACAGATTGTCTATAGAATATTTTATAAATGAACTTGCAAGTTACTTCGCCTTTTTCGCGTTACTCCGCCTTTTAATTCGCTTTACTACGCCTTTCTTTTGCGTTACTGCGCCTTTTTACCGCGTCAGAATGCCTTTTTCCGCGTTACTACGCCTTTTGATTTGCGTTAATATGCCTTTATTTTTGCGTTAATACGCCTTTTTTGCCTTACTACACTTTTTTATTCGCAATACTACGCCTATGAATTGCGTTATTTCACCATTCTTTTGCGTTATTATGCCTTTTTGGCGTTACCACGCCTTTTTTCTGCGTTACTACGCCCTTTTTCGTGTAGCTACCCTTTTTGCGCATTACTACGCCTTTTTGCGTTAATATGCCTTTTGTTTTGCGTTACAACGCGTTTACAGTATTTGATTTTCTCTCAGTTGACCCTACTAGGCTTTCGTACAACTTCGATTATGTGAAACAAAAATGTAAAACAAAATTATTGGTGTCATTACCGTCAATGATTTGCGGCCCCCGTCCATTGGGGTTTGAAGAAAATAGGTCGACTGCATGATGCTTCCACGCAGAGCTGAAACCGAACGCACACCAGTACTGATAAAGCGCTTAGAGGATCTAAGCCTGCCCAGGCAAAGCGGTGCGAATCCATGCTTACAAACCCTATGGTTTAATTGGGTGACAGGGATTGAGATGTCGTTTCATCTCAATGTTGGGTAAAAGTCCCACAAATTGGGAAACAACGTCTCCAAAATGACCTATTCAGTGTTGACGGGGACGTTAAACCTCAAAACAAACAAACAAAAAAAAACGCCAATGATTTGGTGTTAGACATTCATGTGCTCGGTTTGATATCAGCAGCACAGGTCTGCTGTACGAACCTTCATTCTAGATTCAGTAGCATTATTATCCTTCACCTCCTTGGTAATTAATTAGTTGCAATAAAACGATGATCACTGGACTTGTCTAATTAAATTAATATCTCATGATGTAATTATGTCATCTTTGGACGGGTTTATGAATCACACCTGACAGTTTATTTCACTCTAGACACTTGATTATTATGTATCTCACGTGAGTAGGCACGTCCCGACAATGCCAAGTTCACGTTGGAAATGGTGTTGTCTTTCTTATATTTTGAGAAAAAGAAAATATGACATTCATGATTTCACGTTTCAAATGTCAAGTTATGTACATAATAAATTAGCATTTTTTCCTTGAACTAATCAATTATTATCAATAAGCGCGCTGATGTATTTATGTGTTCACGTCATCTGAAAACATAATGGATATGATTAAAGAAAACGTACTTTACTTAGAAAATGGTACCGATGCAAGTGCATGTTTTCTTTACGTGGGAAGTTTTCTTTTATCACGTGTTTCTTTTTTAGATTTACGTTGTCTACTGAGTGATCTCGTTCACTGTAAATAAAGGTTGTATTCTTTGTTGTTAGGCAGATTTCGGCATTAATTTTGAGAGCTCAAAATGCAAGCGTGA
This sequence comes from Lucinisca nassula, assembly GCA_963580285.1. Taxonomy (NCBI): domain Eukaryota; kingdom Metazoa; phylum Mollusca; class Bivalvia; order Lucinida; family Lucinidae; genus Lucinisca; species Lucinisca nassula. The sequence goes on from OY757017.1 coordinate 42,941,332, forward strand.
TGAGTCTATTCCAATGTTTAGGGACGGCAAAGTTTAGATAAGTTTTGTCAAGGAATCTCACAAATGCGATGTTAGTGTTCCGAATACATGTCTATTTGGTAACACAATGCATCGTTTGTTTTGTTTGTAATGGAGTTAAACGGCCCAGTCAACACTAATTAGGTCCTTTTTGAGCCGGTCAGTTTACCTATCCACTCTTTCCTGGGCAGGCTTATATGTAAGCTGTTAACCAGTACAGTGAACAATCTTTCGGCAGAAACTGACAACAGCCCTTCTTGAACCAACGGAAGGGAGGGAATGCTAATACGAGGTATAAAATAAGGAGTAGAATTGTAACTATATCTACCAATGTAAAATGACAGCTAAAGACATCATAGTGTAGATTATATTTTCTTGTCCGTTGGGATTATTGGTTCCATTGTGGAATTTTAAAAATATCTGAGGGTCACTGATGAGGCCTTATTGGCCGAAACTAGCTAGTCTGGCCCAGAAAACATATACACTCCATTTTTTCAGTTCTGTGGTGTATTGCTTGCTTCCAAAGGATAACCCTTTTATAGAACATATTTAACTTCACTGCAGCTGGTGTGTGGGAATGTGTGGCGGCGGTAAAACGTCTCCCTGCCCTACATCATAGTGCAGATTATATTTTCTTGTCCTTTGGGATCATTGGTTCCATTGTGGAATTTTGAAAATATCTGAGGGTCACTAATTGGCCGAAACAAGCTAGTCTGGCCCAGAAAACATATACACTCCATATTTTTCAGTTCTGTGGTGTATTCCTTGCTTCCAAAGGATAACCCTTTTATAGAACATATTTACCTAAAACATGGTCGAGTTCAATGTTAAAAGTGCAGTCACGTCTCACTGCATTTTGAAAGACTATTTATTACTTTGGGTCCTCTGTCGCGAAGTATTGTTTTCAAACCTATGCTAATCGCATCGATTTTTTTATGTATGTTTCTTTACGGAGTCTTCAAGAGTATTTCACTTATATCGAGCTGATTGTTAATCAGAGTTGGGCGAAAACCGGAGTATCCGGGGAAAACATCTCGCATTCCGTTGCAGAACTTGGCGTCCCACGTGTAACCCGAGCCAGGCGCGAACCACAGTGGTAAGTAAGAGTCAGCGCTGTTATCCACCCGGCTACGGAGGCCCGTTTAATCGCAGCGCAATGTGGGAATCGGTACAGTTCCAGAATTGTCCTGCGCAAAGTAGGAAATATCACTTTGTACAACAATTCCGGAATTGTAACGGTGCAATTCTAGAATAGCACAAGGGATTTGATGTTAAATTATCGCTTATTTGTCAAGGTAAATGTCTCTGCGTAAAGTAGGAATCATTTGGACGAAGTAAGAATAAAATGAAATAGAGTTTTTCGGTGAAAGGTTGTCTTGTCTTTTTGGCTCACCTGAGCCGAAGGCTCATGTGAGGTATTAGTATACCACGAGCCGGCGTCCGTCGTCCGTCGTCCGTCGTCGTCCGTCGTCCGTCGTCCACACTTTCAAAGAAGTATATCTCCGGAACCAGTGGGCCAATCATGATCAAATTTCATGTGAAGCATTATCAGGTAGGGGGAAAGGCTGCATACTGTTTTCGGGCAGATCGGATTGGAACTCTGGTTGCCATGGCAACAAATAGATCCCATAGACTTAACATAGGAAAAAGTTTGTCATCACTCTAGCTCCGTCAATTTTTTTCTGATCGTCTTCATTCTTGCAGATAACGAGGACAGGCATGAAATCTCGATCAAGTTCGATTTTGGGCTGAATCGGATTATTCACTCAGGAGTTACGTGCCCTTGAGCGTTGAAAAAATTGCCTATTGACTTAACATGGGGAGAATGTTGTCATCACCGTAGCTGCTTCAATTATTTTCAGATTGGCTTTATTCTTGCAGATAACCAGCACAGCCATGAACTCTCGGTCAAGTTCGATAACTGGCAGAATCGGATCATTCACTTAGGAGTTACCTGCCCTTGTGTGTTTTTGCATTAGGGTTAATGGGAATTTCAAAAATGTATATCTTAAAGACTACTTGGCCAACTTTGATCAAATTTCATGTGTCGCATTATTGGGCAAGTGGAAAGGCTTCATTAGGTTTTCAGGCAGATCTGAGTGGAACTCTGGTTGCCATGGCAACATCTAGCTCCCATAGACTTCACATAGGAAAAAGCTTGTCATCACTCTAGCTCCGTCAATTTTTTTCTGATCGACTTCATTCTTGCAGATAACCAGTACAGGCATAAAATCTCGGTCAAGTTCGATTTTGGGCCGAATCAGATAATTCACTCAAGAGTTACGTCCCCTTGAGCGCCCGAAAAATTGCCTATCGACTTAACATGGGGAAAATGTTGTCATCACTGTAGCTGCTTCAATTTTGTTCGGATTGGCTGCATTCTTACAGATAACCAGCACAGTCATGAAATCTCGGTCAAGTTCGATAATTGGCAGAATCGGATCATACACTTAGGAGTTACCTGCCCTTGTGCATTTTTGCATAAGGGTTAATGTGAATTTCAAAAATGTATATCTTGACGACTACTTGGCCGACTTTGATCAAATTTCATGTGTAACATTATTGGGCAAGTGGAAAGACTGCATAAGGTTTTCATGCAGATCTGAGTGGAACTCTGGTTACCATGGCAACATATAGCTCCCATAGACTTAACATAGGAAAAAGCTTGTCATCACTCTAGCTCCGTCAATTTTTTTCTGATCGACTTCATTCTTGCAGATAATAAGGACAGGCATAAAATCTCGGATAAGTTCGATTTTGGGCAGAATCGAAATATTGACCTCGGAGTTACGTGACCTTGAGCGACAAAAAATTTGCCCATAGACTTAACATAGGGAAAATGTTGTGACTACGATAGCGACTTGAATTTTTTTTCAGATCAGCTTCAAACTTGCAGGTAACGAGGACAGACATAAAATCACGGTTAAGTTCGATTTTGGGCCGAATCGGATTATTTGCCTTGGAGTTACCTGCCTTTGAGCATGAAAAAATACGTTGTGACCACGATAGCAACTTTATTTTTATTCAGATCAGCCTCAATCTTGCAGGTAACAAGGACAGGCATAAAATCCCGGTTAAGTTCGATTTTGGGCCGAATCGGAATATTGACCTCGGAGTTACGTGACCTTGAGCGACAAAAAATTTGCCCATAGACTTAACATAGGGAAAATGTTGTGACTACGATAGCGACTTGATTTTTTTTTTCAGATCAGCTTCAAACTTGCAGGTAACGAGGACAAACATAAAATCTCGGTTAAGTTAGATTTTGGGCCGAATCGGATTATTTGCCTTGGAGTTACCTGCCCTTTAGCATAAAAAAATACGTTGTGACCACGATAGCAACTTTATTTTTATTCAGATCAGCTTCAAACTTGCAGGTAACGTGGACAGGCATAAAATCTCAGTTAAGTTCGAATCGGAATATTGACCTCGGAGTTACATAACCTTGAGCGACAAAAAATTTGCCCATAGACTTTACATTGGGAAAATGTTGTGACTACGATAGCGACTTGAATTTTTTTCAGATCAGCTTCAAACTTGCAGGTAACGAGGACAGATATAAAATCTCGGTTAAGTTCGATTTTAGGCCGAATCGGATTATTTGCCTTGGAGTTACCTGCCCTTGAGCATAAAAAAATACGTTGTGACCACGATAGCAACTTTATTTTTATTCATATCAGCTTCAAACTTGCAGGTAACGAGGACAGGCATAAAATCTCGGTTAAGTTCAATTTTGGGCCGAATCGGAATATTGACCTCGGAGTTACGTGACCTTGAGCGACAAAAAATTTGCCCATAGACTTATTTAGGGAAAATGTTGCGACTACGATAGCGACTTGAATTTTTTTCAGATCAGCTTCAAACTTGCAGGTAACGAGGACAGACATAAAATCTCGGTTAAGTTCGATTTTGGGCCGAATCAGAATATTTGCCTTGGAGTTACCTGCCCTTGAGCATAAAAAAATACGTTGTGACCACGATAGCAACTTTATTTTTATTCATATCAGCTTCAAACTTGCAGGTAACGAGGACAGGCATAAAATCTCGGTTAAGTTCGATTTTGGGCCGAATCGGAACATTGACCTCGGAGTTACGTGACCTTGAGAGACAAACAAATTTGCCCATAGACTTAACGTAGGGAAAATGTTGTGACAGAAATAGCGACTTGAATTTTTAGCTCACCTGAGCCAAAGGCTCCAGTGAGCTGATAGTATACCAAGGCTCCGGAGTCCGTCGTCTGTCGTCCGTCCATCCGTCGTCCACACTTTCAATGAAGCATATCTCAGAAGGCAGTCGACCAATCTTGTTTAAATTTTATGTGTAGCACCATTGGGCAAGGGGAAAGGCTGCATTAGGTTTTGGAGCTAGTCTGGTTCATTTGTTCCTTCATTCTTCTTTCTCTCCATATAGAGATAATAGACCAATGTTAAATTTTTAATCAAAGATTTCTCAGGAACTATAAAAGCTAGAAGCATCAAATTTGGTATTCAATAGAATAATGATGACTTATTTTGTGTAAGAGACATTGGGCTTTCTCAGCTTATTTGTTCATCTGTTCTTTCATTCTTCTTTCTCTCCATTTTGACCAATGTTAAATTTTCGTCAAAGATTTCTCAGGAACTATAGAAGCTAGAAGTCTCAAACTTGGAATGCAATGCAATAATGATGACTTATATCCTGTAAGGGTCAATGGGCTGGATTCTATTAGCAGATTTAGTAGTTAAGTCTGTGAATTGTTAAAACTTAAGTTCCTCAGGTGAGCGGTTTAGGCTCATTGAGCCTCTTGTTTAACCCTTTTGTTAAGAACCGGTTTTCGGAAATGAAAAAAAAAGTTATCCAAAAATCAAGAAAGACACGGGCTACCTCGCATTCCTAAAAGCGGGTTCGATGTAAGAACCGCGGTCACTTATCTGTGACTAAAGTAAGATCGAACTGTATTTGGTTTGAGGAAATGACGTCGGTTTACTTTCCACGGTTCAACCAACGAGGATAGTTTGGTTCGAACCATGGTTGACTGGTTCCCAGTTTTCTCTAAAGCGCTGCAGAACACTAAAACCAGTAATTTCTTTCGAAGGCATTGGTTTGCTGTTATAATGACGTAGTGGGGGGGGGGGAGAACAATAACAGTAACAGCAACCAAACCAAACTAAACTTGATCGAACTACCTATAAGAAACATCAGTTACGAAAACTTGGTAAGGCAACATCAACTACAGCAAGTTGATGGCGCGCCATCGCATATCCCCGCGCTGTGAAATTCATGTCACAATTGATTGATTGGTTCAGATTTAACATATTTATTGCATGAAACACAGTGGGATTGGATACAAGTTATACGACATAAGTAAATCCGGAATACTTTTTAAAATAATCAAAAAGAGATACAAAACTAGCAGTAAGACAAGTTGTAACGGCACAAAAAACCTATGCAATCATATTAATGTGATTCATTTGAATCTTCCCGTTTCCTTTATAAATTGTAGCACAGACTTGCGTATTTGGCGATTTGTTACTGGGTTTAGAGATTCATTACCATAAATTAATAATCCAGTGTTGATATCCACCTGGGGTAGCGACGCTATTAATCGGTTTCTTGGAATCAGGTACAATGAACAGTCAAAGCAATAATGATAAGAATTTTCAATGTTTGGTCCACAGGTACGAAATGGACTCGGGACAATATTAACTCGGTTTAGATCGGCATTTAAGCTGCTGCAGTTGTGTTTGATTCGAACTAAGAATATTTCGTGGGTTCTTTCTCCGACAAAAACGAAGCTTGTGGGGTTTTGTTGTAAAGTTTTTATTTTCCGTTTGAACTCCATCAGCGAAGATGAATTTCTTGTTTCTAGGTCCAGATCGTTCCAGAGTCGAAAAGTGGATGGAAAGAAGGATTTTTCAAATGAACATAATCGGGAAAAGGGGACTTCGAAATTTTGATTATTTCTTAATTGGTTTTGGTTTAACACACGCCAGTCCTTGTGGATCATTTTGTGTCGTATCACAGAGAAAGGGAGAAAAGAGATAGAAGAGATAGTAGATGAGATGAAAGTAAATGACTGAGGAGAGGAGAAAATGAATGGATGTGTAGAAACAAAAAAGAACTAACAACCTCTCCCCTCTGCCCATACCTGCTAAAACTGAGCCGGTCCCTCACGAAAACATGCTTAAATAATGAAAACATGCCTACAGCATTTCCTGCAATTTACATGATTTACATGTGCGCCCTGCGAAGAATCAGATCAGCCTGCGCATCCAGTCTGCCCAGAGAAGAATCAGATCAGCCTGCCCATCCAATCTGATCAGAGACCTCTCTTGCTACTTGAAGAAGCATTGGATCCCTTAGCTATCTTTGGAGCCAACAGAGAAGACTGATCAGACTGCGCGGATACGAGTTTCGCGGACACAGTTTGGGACATATTTAACAGAGAAACAGTCACAGAGTTTTCAGAGGTGCCTACACGACCAGGAATAATTGGGGGCTGAAGAGAAATGGTCTTTTCTGATACAATGCATGCTTTACCGACTTTAAAATGCTCTTTTTTTCCAATCCTCAGGGACTGCATTTTATAATTTGTCTAAATCGCGACGGAAGTAAGGGCGAGGATTGCGGCCGCGAAAAATCGATATAAGCACCCCCCCCCCCCACACACACACACACACACGCACACCAAGTGGAATTCGTTTCACTGACCGTTCCAAGACGGTTTTTCGGTGGCGGTTTATTTTTGCTATGGTTTGTATTTGTGTGCGTGTGTGTATCGCTTATATGATTTTGTTTTGGATAGCCAACTGGCGATTTTGTAATAAAGTAACTGTCCTTTTGGCCCTCCGCTTTTGATTTTTCAATTAGGGTCTAGTTATTTTATGTTTGTGTTTCTTTCCCTTTGGTGTCTCTGATTGGAACTGTGGGTTAATTAGAAGCCACCGTGGTGTAGTTGTTACGCTACTCGCCATGTAAACAAGGGATCGCAGGATCGATCCCGGGCTTCTCAAGACTTTCGGATTAGTCTTTAAACCGAGGTCCCGTCTCCGTATGACCTTAGCTGTTAGTGGGACGTAAAACTGAAACACTCACTGTGGGTTAATTGTATCGATTCCTGACCATTGCCTTCACTTCTATTTAAACAGCTGTCGGCTGTATATAGTCTTTCAAAACGCAGTGAGACGTGACTGCATTAATTTTGGACTAGTCCGTGTTTAAGATAAGTCGGCTTCAGTTGGGATTTTACATTGGCAGATATAGTTTTACTGAGATTCGCACTGCATAATACTAGCCAGTTGCCAACGACTCCTACATAATGACATTTTCAAAAGACTTATTTATAATTTTAAAATCCTGTGAAAAAAGGAAATCCGACACCTGCTTCCCCTAAAACATGGAAAAGTCTTGCCACGCTTGAACGTTGAAATCTCAGAGGTCGTTGATAAACTATAGTATTCGCAGATAAGATTGGCTAGGCGGAGCTATCGTTTCTATCTATCTTCTCATACTGAGTCGGTCATATTTGGCCATTTGCACCTGCCCTTGGAATTTTCTATTAACAAAAAGGTAAACCAAGTCACCCGATCGTGTGAATTCAGCTGTAACACAAACAAAGCAGTGGCGTAAATGGTCATTTGGTCAGCTTGAAGAAAACATGCGAAAGGCACTCTCCGAATCTTCTAGTGGACGAACTTGACATATATTAGCTCCGCCTAGTCAATTTTATCTGCGACTACTATAAGTAGACAAAAATCACTATCGCTACGGGCTTGTGTTTTGATCCACGTTCCAACTGACCTCCAAACAGTGTTTCGTTATCAACAAGTCACTGCTGGGGCTAATGCAGTTCTTAATTTCAAACAAATTACCACCATAGTTAGTTCATCTGCCGCAAGCTTACAGTTCTATGTAAATCCTTGTAGATCCCACTTCATAGTTTATAAAGGTACATATTATTTGTCTTTTCAAGATAAGATATGTTGGCGCTACTAACCAGCACGCACGATTAATGTTCTGGACAGATATTTGTTTGTTTGCATTGGAGTTTAACGGCCCTGTCAACACTATTTTAGGTCATTTTTGAGCCGGTCAGTTTACCTATCCAAACTTTTTCTGAGCAAGCTTACACAAAAACGGTTACCCAGTACCGTGCACATTCTTTCGCCTAAAACTGACAACGGAAGGGAGAGAATGACCGTTGAAAAGATTTCATGATCAATCGACAGGGCTTGAGATGTCCTTTCATCTCAATGTCGGGTAAAAGTCCCACGAAATTGGAAGCAACGTCTCCAAAATTACCTTTACAGTGTTGACGGGGACGTTAAACCTCAAATCAACCAACCAACCAACGAAAGAATGTTGCCGACCCCGGCAGGTATCGAACCAGCGTCCTCCTGATCACCGATCAGACGCGCATCCGACTGAGCTACCGAGGCCGGCTCTGGGCAGATGTAATGGTCTTTGCTCCGATCACAACCGGACACTACTACCACAATGTATACAAAATAATAACAGTATTATTTCCGATAGCAGAGCACTGTGGTTAGAGCACTGGCTATGAGCGTTTATTGCATGATATACATTTATATACGTTAAGAAACTGAATATGTATTAATTCGTTTGCGGACTTCACGTGTCCTCTGTACAGACTGCCCACATCTGAAAGCTCAAGACGTTCAGGAAAAAACATCTTAGCTGAAAACCTGTGTCCAAAAAACTGTTCCGTGGCTTTCTAAGTGGAGTATGTTGGACTTTACACTATACAATATAAATACAGTAGACTCGTTATCTCAAACTATTACAACTCAAAGAATGGCTTAAGTCAAAATGTCATGTTAGTTATGCTAAATGTTACTTAGAGTTCAACTCCTTTTGTCTAAAAACTACTGTTATCTCAAACCAAATATTCCAGTCATTTGGGGTTTGAGATAACGAGTCGACTGTACATTACTTTAATAATTGTTTTGTTTGATTTGAGGTTGAACGTCCCCGTCAACTCTGTAAAGGTCATTTTGGAGACGTCGCTTCCAATTTTGAGGGGCATTTACCCGACACTGAGATGAAATGACATCTCAAGCTCTGTCGCCCAAAACTGGAATTTCGTCTTGAGAGTTCGAAGTGCTCACTAGAACTGACGAAACATCTTTCATTCTCTCCAATCGTTCACGATTCTAAACATTTGATGGGCCGTTACTATCAATCACTAACCATAACATGTTATAAACAAGATATTTGTTTATTTATATCCGATAGCAGAGCAATGCGGCTAGAACATCTTTCAAAGTTAGAAAGGCTGCGATTTATATGAAATAAATTCAATGTTTTTGGTGAGGAAAATTTTGAAAGTTTCATTAGGAACTAGTATATGGCTAACCATTCTACAGCCCTAAACTTTACGAAACTTTAAACCTCTTGCAAGGATTATCATCCATATAGCCATCTTTGGCAAAATCAGTTTTTTATCTGCTATGCCGCTTAAGACATCTATCGTTAATATCATTATTTTGAGAAGCAGACATACCGCCTGACCTATATGAATGTAGACCAAGTTTTAAATTTAAATCAACAGTCTTGAACTATGAAATAATACATTCTTTTTTCCTAGTGTAACTTAACTTTGTCTTTCAAAATTGACTTACTGCCCGATGTCGACTTACAGCCTTAAACAAGAATGCTAAACACATTTTACCTTTTCAACATTGTTTATGGGCAAGCGGTAGTTTGACACTATAAGTATATCACAACCATGCCTATACTGGTCAGTATACTTTTTTAAATGCATAGTATAACATGATTTGCAGCAAACGACAAATTAGCACATCAACTATTGCGTAACACATTGTATCTTAAAACCCCCGAATAACCCGAAGTAATCAATCATAGCTTCTAACCGTACATAAGTCTTGGTACATCACTCAACCTGTCGCAAAGCGCTATGTAACGGGATCTTCTAAACACACGGTACCTTGATTGTCCTCATTTCAGCCTCAATCATGTATTTTGCAAATGTATTCTCGGTTGAATCTGGTTAACCATTATTTATCAGGTCTGCTCATTTGATTCCATAGAACGCACTATACACTGAATGATATATGTTTGTGTGGTCGATTTTAACACTGATAATTACAACGCAACAATAATAGGAGCACCATGAAGAAATGATCTATCGACATAAAACTTTTTTTCAATTGTTGAAAGAATGATACTTTTTAAATGAAGAATATTACTTTGAACACAAATTATTACACAAACCTTCAATCTGCGGCTCAGAAACTTTAAGTGCACCTGCTGATCGGAGTTGGTTCACAGTCCTGTATTATTTATTTTTTAGGTTTTTGATACTTTTTCATGTAAATAAGAACTATTTCCGTTTTATCAGCTAAAACGTAAAATGTCCGTATTTTACCAGCTGTTTTGCATATCTGAAAACAAACGGACAAATAGGTTCCTGACAATGCTAGCATGAAAGAGTTTCTGTCTAATAATGAATATTGTATACCCGTTCTTGGCAGAATCTAATCAAAATTCTTCACTCTCACATCCCCTTTTAATCCCCTCTACCATTATCCCATTGTCCTATTCAACTTAGCATCTGTTTTCGCCTTATTTCCATCTCATTACCCCTGTTTGAACCCTTTCCTCTATTTTCATCCCTTCACCCCCCTTTCCCCTCTTTCTTCCCTCTGGTATCTCTCTTTTACTCTAGGTCTCCTTCCTTTTCTCCCACCTCTCTTCTACCACATTCCCTCTTCCCTGAAATAACTGTGCACTTAAATGCACTTCGCTGTCCAGCACAGAAAACAATAACTTTGATGTGTATTTGTTCTAGCTTTGTAGTGTTTGAATGGATATGAATTAATATAATGATGATTATTTTGATAATTTAGGCGTTTTGTTGATACAATCATTATGAATTACATGTATCATCTAATTATTACCATTATTGTTATCGTTATCAGTAGCAGAAGTCGGAGTAAATTATCATAATTGTTATAATTATTAAACACTACCATCGTACTTACTGATAGAACCACTTGTATATGCCTTTTAATAAAAAAAAGCGGTGGGGCATGGCCCGGGTACCCCCCCCCCCCCCCCACGGACACCCATGCTGGGGTCACTGAATGTGTCTTGTCATAAATATATATACGACGCCAGACATATGACGAACGACATTACGACATACGACGACGACGACGGACAATTACCTATCCTATAAGCTCAACCGGAGTCTTCGGCTCTGGTGAGCTAAAAACATACATGGAGTTTGTGTTAGAAAATAATGGCACAACCAGATTTTCGCACAAACTTCATGTGTTTACTTTCGATATCGAATTCCTAAATAATTACAACACAGAAATCGCTGTTCGAGGAAAGCATAGCTCCTCCACCTAAGTCGTGTTACATCGAGGAAATACAAGTAGAAGAAAATTAAACAAATAACGAGTCAGATGTTTACTGATTACACAATTTGTGTGTTGACAGGAAAAATAAATGATAATAGAGCAGTCTCGATGTTACTCTATTGCAGCATTACTACAAGTAATGTCCTGGATCTAACATGAAATAGTTTCCACCGAAGTTGCCGGTGTATAGTCATCCACAATACGTCCTTTGTGAAGATGTAACCGAAATTCTGATCTGTCATCAATGTTTGCCTTCGAAATCTCTGATCTGTGTTTGTTGACAGTCGTATAAAAACTAATCTGTAGTTAGAGACAGCATTTTTCTTGACACATGGTCTCTTTTGAGGGGCGTAGTTTGTTTATGTAACCGAGTTATACGGTCCAATTTGGCAGAAATGCTGCTGAATAATCGTAGTTGTAGCGAGAGGAAGTGAATGTAACATATTGTGTTTCGTAGACGTACACTTGACGCTGAAAACAAATTTTCACACGATCTTCTTTAAAAATATTTTTCAACGAGATGGAAAAAGCCTTATCTCGTTTTAAAATATGGTCAGAATGTTGCTGCGCTATCTCCGGGCAATTAGTTTCTTCTCAAACAGCAGCAAAAGTCAACAGATTGTCTTCTCGATTTATACAAACGAAAAAACGTCACCTACCCTTTTTTCGAAGCCTTTTGTGTGATCTGTCTTCGAGACAGTAATCTGTCTTCGCCGCAGCCGGTTGTACGGTGTGAAGTACAGTTGCACCCAGAGTCGTAACTCTTGCTCATAAGATGCTGTGTCAACCTGGTGTACAATTGTACCAAGTATCATCAACATTTAAAGGGTGTTAGTGCTTTGGGGACCACAAGGCTATTCTGGCAGGGGAGATAATTAATATATTGTGGCACCTACAGCTGTGGGTCTGCTTCTGACACGCCTTCATAAACGTGTGTACAACTATACCAAGTACCAAAAATATAATCCAAAGGTTATTGCAGTTATGGTCATTACAGTGTCATACTGTCAGGGGAGATAATCACAAGACCGTGACACCCAGTGTTGTGGTTATTGTTCATGAAACACCTTCTTATCATGATGTAAAACTGTTTTCGGTATCATCAATATGTCTCAAAGTATGTGAGAGTTTTGGCTATCACAAAGTTATGTTGTCTGGGGAGGTAACTAAAATACAATTGTACCCAGATTTGTGGTTCTTGCACATAACGTGCCTTCTTATCTACCAACTACCATCAATACTAATCAAAGGGACTGAAGTTATAGTTATCACAAGATTGTATTGCCACGGTAACAAACTAAAATACGATGACAGCCATGGTTCATGCTAATGACACGCCTTCTTAACGTTGAGTATAATTGGACCAAGTGCCATCAATATATCTCAAATTATGGGGAAGCTTTGGCGAACACAAGGTTATATTGCCATGGAAGATAACTAAAATACCATGGCATCCAGAGTTCTGGTTCTTACACATTTTACAAACCTCATCTTCATCTACATTTGTATGACATGCCTTCTCATCGTCATGTAACATGGCAGTAGAACCTTGATTATTATCTCAAAAAGTAACGGAGCTGTCGAAATCACAAGGTTGTGTTTATAGATAGATAAGGGGATAAGAATAACTGATATCCATGCTTCCTAAAACAATCTTATATTATACAAGACAGGTAAAATGAAAGGGCATTTTCTCCCTTAATTCAAAATGATCATTAGTGGTTGATATGTCTTTAAAAACTGTCAGTAATTCTATGGTACAGTTAAAATGTGATTTGAGAATAAAAACTATTTTTTCAGTTTCTGCTGAACCAAATAATTACCTCATAATTATTAATTCACCCTCCACAAAATGCAACACTTTTTTGGCTTAAAACTGCTTCAAAACTAGCTTTATCCAAAATGTAAACTAGTTTCGCACTAGAAATTATGGCCGTTAATGTTCGATTCCAGCGCGTGTGGTGATTTTTTTTTTTCAGATATTTTCAATACAAACCGCACACACTGTTTACAATACACATTTTAAACTCAAACACTCTTTCAGAATTGTTATAGTTGTCAAAGCAGTAAAGAATTTCAGTTTTTTTTCCTTCTCCTGTAAAAAATATGAAAATATAGGGATCAACCATGGTTTTTCATGCATTAACATCTGCCGGATCCCGAGGAAGCTGTTTGAACATGAGGCCGCTAGGCCGAATGTTCAAATATCTTCCGAAGGATCCGGCAAATGTTAATGCAATGAAATAACCATGAATGATCGTTGTTCTTGCATAACTTACGAATCCGACAGCAACTTTTGACGAAAACGCCAAAATGCTTCATATAAATTCCATATAAATTCTTCAAATGCGACAGGCAAACCAAAATGGCGGTCAGTTCAGAATGATGTTTACAATGACGTTGTCATGCAGTGACGTCATCATAGAACCCTAAAACGCTACGTTCAGGGCGATAACGTTACGTCGCTCAACGTAACGTGGACAAAGCAAGGCCCGTCGATCTGAATTAATGATATCCATAAATCGAATTATGGATACCATTAATTAGAATTATGGATATCCATAAATAATCATTGATATCCATAAATTACTATGGATATCCATCATAGAACCCTAAAACGCTACGTTCAGGGCGATAACGTTACGTCGCTCAACGTAACGTGGACAAAGCAAGGCCCGTCGATCTGAATTAATGATATCCATAAATCGAATTATGGATACCATTAATTAGAATTATGGATATCCATAAATAATCATTGATATCCATAAATTACTATGGATATCCATAAATAATTATGAATATCCATAATTCCAATTCTGGATATCCATAAATAATTATCATTATCACATATTCAGTACTTTATTTAACATGATAACCCATGTTTTGCATGTGTGATAATGCTTGTTTCCATTTCCGGTTATCAGCCCGCCCGGTCTGATAACCGGAAACAGTGTATTTTGAACGGACAGCGGTTATCAGCCCACTCATGACGTTATTGTGACGTTGCCAATTACATGACGTAACGCGAATAGTAAGGCGTGACGTTACGCGCTTTTTTGCTTGAATTACGCTTTTTATCACATTTTTTTTTTCAATTTATGAACGTCAAACACAGTAAGAATAGAATCTGAATATGTGATAAACAAATTATAACATGGGGTTTTGGTTATCTATCGCCTTTGGTTATCTATCAGGCTAAAGCCTTCGGGCAGATAATGGGGTCTCGGGTTGATACATCGGGCGATAACCAAAATCCCATGTGATAATCTCTAATTATTATTATATAAATGGCGAATAAATAGTAAAAAGGCGCCCCATAGACTTATACGGGCTGTCCATAGACTTATACGTAAGCGGTTAATCAGTACACTGCACATTCTTTCGCCGGACTTTCAGGGTCCTGGGCTCTAGGTCAAGGTCTCTCTGACTATTTTTAGTAAAAAAAAATTTCGTTATGGCTTTAGTACCTTCATTTATTGATGGATTTTAATAAAACCATACAAATGTGCAGTTTTGGTATTTTTGCAGGGTCCAAATACCAAAATTTTATTACCGGGGTAAGAGAAAATGGCAAGTCATGCATACTCGCTTGAGAACCAATTGTAGTATTTTAAAAAGTGGTCTTTTTTCAAAAAACATGACTGACTCACCATCTTGTACTTGCGGACTCGTTGAAAACGCTTACCATTTTTTCTTTCGATGTGCTAATTACCAAAATCAACGCAACTAACTACTCCGAGATCTATCATTTTACCCAACATCAATATGAAAATACACTTATATGGTGATGCATCAAGATGTTTTGAAGATAATGAACAAATTTTCCGTCACGTATTGGCATTTATAGAAGCCAGCAAAAAAATTTAACATAAAACACTTTTATGTGATTAAAGGAAGCATTCTCCCCGCAAATCTGCACATGAATGCAGCAAGGGTAGGTGGTTGAATAATCGCTTCAGATAACCAACTTTGCCTATCTTCATTTTCATATGCTGTACCTGTCTCATCATCTTCTCTCATTACATCATGCTTGTTTGCTTTTTTTTTCTCTGTTTCGTTTGATCTTTTCTTCATTCATCCATTGCCTTGGTTAGTACAACTATGTATAGTCATCTACGTATAACTGTAAAGTGAACCCGACAATATATGTACAAACGCTCTCATTATCATTTAGGAAGAATCTATTTGCAGTCAACTGCAAATAGCCAAAAAACGTTAAAATGGCTATTTGCAGTCAACTGCAAATAGCCAGAAAACGTTAAAATGGCTATTTGCAGTCAACTGCAGATAGCCAAAAAACGTTTTAAGTGGCTATTTGCAGTCAACTGCAAATAGCCAAAAAACGTTGAATTGGCTATTTGCAGTCATTTTATTGGCTATTTGCAGTCATTTTATATTCCTGCCATTTACACGTGCGCCCATCGAAATTCAGATCAGTCTGCGCATTCGCGCTGTCTATTCATAGTCTTTGTTGTGTGCTCTTCGCATCAGGTTAACAAGTCCATGAAATTATGGCTCCTCAAAACCCAACTGTATATAGAGAAAAGCGGGGTTTAAGGGGTAATTATTACCATTTCTTATTTCGGTGCAAGCACATAGATTGTGGGTACACGTTAGAACCGCCTCATTGAGTCTGTTCTAACGAGCACATTCAATCTATGTTTAGACAAGAAATAAGGAAAATATACATCATCTTCATTCAAATAAGAGAGCCATGATAGCCCTGGATCGCTCAGCTGATCCTTATGGCAGGTAATATAAGGTGGAGTGGACGGTTTGAACAATATTTGGTTGACAGTGGCCCAAGGAACATTTCTGTGAAATTATTTCAAAATCAATCTAGCTATTTAGGAACCTAAGTCATTTTAAAGGTTATATATTTTTTTCTGGATTGGAAAATTGTCAAGAGTGGCACTCATGGAACATTCCTTCAAAATTGTTTTTTTTTTTTTAAGAAGAAGTCAGCGCTGACTTGTATGTCACTATCTTTGCACCTGTCAGGACCTAGTGCACAAGACGGAAATGAACGGGCTCATTCTAACTAACTAACAATAATTCATGGTGACAAGGGGGGGGGGGGCGGTATCCATCCATTTGACAATACAGAGCTGACTTGTATGTCACTATCAGGGCACCTTGTGACATTGAGGGTCAGGTCCTACTGCACCAGATAGAAATGAACGGGCTCAGTCTTACTAACAATGACGCATGGTGTGTGTGTGTGGGGGGGGGGATGGAACCCTTTGACGATAAAGGGCTGGCCTGTATGATAACTGGACCAAAACTGTGGCCTCTAGAGTGTTAACAAAGTTTTTCTTTGATTTGATCTGCTGACAACTGTGGCCTCTAGAGTATTAACAAGGTTTTTCTATGATTTGATCTGCTGACCTACTTTTTGACCAAACAGGATTCATATTCGAACCTAACCTAGATATTGTTATGATGATCATTCTGAGCAAGACTGATGAGGATTGGACCAAAATTGTGGCCTCTATGAGTCCTGGGGCGTGGCCAATTTTGTCCCAAAGGGCATGTTTGTCAGTATTTATGTAGGCGACCATTTTATGTTGCTATATACTAAATATCTAATGTCTGTACTTCATGGTTTCAGAGAAGAAGATTTTGAAGCTTTTTTCCATTATAAGTTTATTGGATATAAGGGGCCACAGGATTTGGCCAATTTGGATCCCAGGGGCATGACTGGCAGGATTCATGTAGGCGACTACTCGACGTTGCTACATACTAAATACCTAAGCTCTGGGCCTTATGGTTTCGGAGATGTTTGATTTTTTTTGTTTTTTTCAATTTAAGTTTTTTTTTTTTTTTTTTCATTTTAAGTCTATGGTAGCTACTAGGCCCATGACCGTAGCCAATTTTGACCCAAGGGGCACTGTATCATTTCGCTATCGCACAAGCACCTACAGTAGCAGAATATATTTTCTTTCAGTGTAATTTGTTTCTTTTTCTTCCAGTTTGTATTGATACAATATTTATCTTACTTCTAGTCAAAACATATATTGTGGTCCTTATTAGAGCCGCCTCGCCGAGGCGGTTCTAACGAGTTCCTACAATTTTATGTTTTGAGCAGGAGTATGAAAGATATCAAAATTTAGTATCTAAAAAATTCCACTTTTTGGTGGTAAAAGTTTCTCTATATGTGTGACATAAACGTGCATGTCAAAATTCAAATTCTGTAAATATGAGCAAGTCCATTTTGTAATGATAAATCTTTTTTTTCGGTGGTTTCTTTAATATGGGTCACATAGGAAAATAGGAAACTCTTTATGCATAATCAGTACATGGTATTTGAGCAGATCTTCGCAAAGACCGTTTTTCTCATGGTGTGGTTCATTATACAGTTGTGTTTGTATAAAGGCGTGTGGAGACCCTCGGGGGCTGTAATGTTGACCGCATATCTATTGTAATCCTATTGAAAGATATTATAATCCTATTGGTGACATTTATTAATTCAACCCTTGAGGTGCTAAGAAAAACTGCACCTGAAAAATGTCGTCTGCGTATCTAATCTATTTCACATTTTTGCAGTCTAAAAGAATATTTAGGCATACAAGCAAACAGTGTGGACCCCGATCAGATTGTTCCCAGCAGTTTGATCTGGATCCACACTGTTTTCAACAATGACTTTTTAATGTAATCAGCACACAGCAACTCAGATGACAATTGTTGTGATTGGCATATGAAGGGATTAAAACAGTCGAGAAAAATATAATGACACAACGAGTGAATATTGCTCCTACAAATTAAAACAAAGGCTTTAAATTTTCAGTGACAATTGATATCACTCAGTATATGCAACCCATACATTATTTTTTAAAAAAATGTTTTTCTGCATTCTATTCACAAATTCATAATGCACCAGTCATTTGTAACCACTGCCCCCCCTCCCCCCCCCCCCACCACCACCTACGGAGATAGCGGGGACAATGACTTTTCTGTTTTCACAGCCCTGCTAGAAGCCCTGCACTGCGGGAGACCTCCAGAAGGTCACAGCCCCGCTGTTTATAATAGTTCATTCCACTGGGGGTAGATTTGCATAATATCAAAACCCCCGCATTAAACCGGCACTGCGGGGGAACACAGAGGGTAACTACCCCGCACATTAGCACCGCTATCCCCCGGCTATCCCCAGTAGGTGGGTTGGGGGGGGGGGGGGGCAGTGGTTACAAATGACTACTGCATAACAAACACTGCAGATCCTAATCAGATTACTTCCTGATCTGAATCGACGTTTGCAAAGGAAGCGTTTGTCATAAAAAGCATTATAAGTGTTAAATACCACAATAATTACAATTATTTTAGCCACGCCCATTGCAGAATATCAAAGAATGGCATTACTCCATTTACTGTATTTATTCAGTTCACTTCTTCATGACACACACTGTAGATCCTGATCAGATGGCTTCCTGATCTGAATATATATTGTTTGCAAAGGTAGGGTTGACTTGTCTAGCATGATAATGGTTAAATACCACACCACGCCCATTCGTTTTGTAGTGAGTGTTTGCCACTACGTTGCATCGACGTTACTTAGACGTTACCCGGGCACATTGAGTGCCTGGTGTACACCATGCTGCGCATTCTATTTCTCCAAGCCCCGATGGGCGGGGGCGGATCATTTGTTTGTTTGAATTGAGGTTTAACGTCCCCATCAACACCATTTAGGTCATTTTGGAGGCGTTGCTTCCAATTTTGTGGGACTTTTACCCGGCGACATTGAAATGAAATGACAACTCAAGTCCTGCCGGCCAATGAAACCATAAGGCTTATATGCATTGGACGGTCTCATTCAGTGAGTAATTTTGTGTCCTGTCCCTAAGAAAGGGGGAAAGAGATAGAAGAGATAGCAGAGATGAAATGAGAGACGGGTAAGTAAGAGGAAAACGAATGGAAGTGTAGAAACAGAAGAAATAACATCATCCCCTCTCTACCATTATTTAGAAGCCTCCGTGGTGCAGTGGTTACGCTACTCGCCCTGTAAACCAGGGATCGCAGGATCGATCCCTGGCTTCTCCAGACTTTCGGATGAGTCTTTAAACCGAGGTCCCGTCTCCGTATGATATAAGCTGTTGATGGGACGTAAAACTCGAACACTCACTCACTCACTCTACCATTATCTTAACAAACTTTAAGCCAATATCAGATGGACGCCCAGCTGAGTGACGCAAGACACACGTCACTTTTGCCTCACCACCCCTCCCGCCCCCACTCCCCGCCAACCTCTTATGGGCTTAACAAATTAGATATTCCATTTAAATAAGCAGAGAACATTGCTAAACAGTGAAACAAAAATGGAAACAATATGTGATTTAAAACTATAGGTGTCATATGTTCACACAAAATATAGACTCTGTATAGCCATTTTATAGTCCCCGGCCATCGCAGCTTGGAGAAATAGATTGGCTGCATGATGCTTCCATCCAGAGCAGAAACGGCCTGCACGTGAGTAACGGTAAACCGTTTAGAAGAAGGCCAAGTGGTGCGAGTCGGTGCGTCCTAGGCCCTATAGGTGTCAAAGGCTTGAGATATCTTTACTCTCAATCTGTGAAAAAAGTCGCACAAAAATGGAAGTAACCTCTTTAAAATGTCATAAATAGTGTTGCAGAGCACGTAAAACATCAAATCAAACAAACACAGCCATAACGGCGAGAGTCTTAATGATCAAGAGTCAGAGTTCTAATTAACTACTAAGCCGCAGAGGCCCGTTCCATTTTAAAATATTTTGAACATCTCCAGGGGGCCTTTCTAACGTTAGTAGAATGACTGCAAACAGCCATTTTAACGATTTCTGGCTATTTGCAGTTGACTGCAAATAGCCATTTTAACATTTTTTGGCTATCTGCAGTTGACTGCAAATACCATTTTAATGTTTTCTGGCTATTTGCAGTTGACTGCAAATAGCCATTTTAACGTTTTTTGGCTATTTGCAGTTGACTGCAAATAGCCACTCCGTATCATTTATCAGGAGATGAACTTCATAAGCTACATTTAGCTTCCGTTCAAATCTTTTAACATATTGTAAACATTATTATTTGTCTTGTCATGTATTGCTTAAACTAATAAATACGTTTAAACCAAATGTGCAATATCCCCCCAAAAATCAGACTTTAGGATGTTGGGATGAAGGGCAAGGTTCTTGTGGCGATTTTTAGAAGAAAAAATAATTCTAATCGCTCTAGTGCCTACATTTATCAATCAAATTATTTTAATATTAATGTCACAACCTGACATCTGAATGTTCACAAAGCCGTACCTTAATTTCCAGATCAAACGTGACCTTACATTAAGGTCACAGGCTTATTCATTCTTCATTCAATACTCTTAGATGTCATGAAATTTTCCAAGTTCAGTGTTTGCCAAGATCAACTAGACTCGTGAGAGGGGATTTGTATCTCCTGCGATTAAAGACCTCTTCTGATGAGGACTCTCCAGTTTGCTCGGTCCTGTCCCACTTGTTCCCACAACACTTCCGGTATGTTGAAGTCCTTTAGAAAGGCTTTGAGGGTGTCCTGGTATCGCTTTTTCTAACCACCACGGGGTCATTTGCCCATTTCTAGTTCTCCACATAGGCGTTGCTTTGGCCAACGTTCCGCAGGCCTGGTAGCATGACCTGTTAATCTTAACTGTGTCATTTTCAGACGAGTGTGTACACTTTACATACCGCTCTTTTTAGGACTTGTTTTCTTGACACTTAATCTTTAAAAGTTTTCTAAGACATCTTGTCAATCGTTTGGCACGGTTACGTTTCGCATGAGAATAATAGTGTTGGCAGCACCACAGCTGACCGAACTTGAGTACGGGTATATAAGGTAGGTCCAGGGAAAGTGGTGCGTGTTGGACCGCTCCTTTAACCCTAGCGGGTTCGTTTGTCGGTAGGGCTTCAGACGTCATTTCATCTCAATGTCGGCTAAATGTCCGACAAAATCGGAAGGAGCGCCTCCGAAATTACCTGAATAGTGATGTCTGGTATGTTAAACCATAACCCAAGCAGACAAACTACGTAGTAGGCAAAACGCTGAATAGCGTAGGGGCTGATACACAACCTTGATTGTTGGTGTTCTCTGGAATACCCTTCTATTCTACGTCTACCAGTTTAACCCATTTAAGACCAGAAACCCCCAAACGGGTACCCTGGCAAACAGTGCAGGCCTAGATCAGACGCCGCATAACGCGGCATCTGATCAGGGTCAACACTGTTAGCAAAAAGTTCAGCCATTTTCCAAATAAAGAAAACACAATCGAACACCCCTTAAGTTTTAAATGGACGCCTGCTATATATAAGGAGGAAGATTCCATTTGGTACAAAAAGGGTTAATAAGAAAACTAATGTACAGTCTTCTAAATCATATTTTCACATTGTTTAAAAGGGTATTTTATGGCATGGACTGTTCACCGTGATTTTCCGACAAACAAGTAGGCTGTAAGTTCTCTTAATAAACATTGTTCATCAGGCCCATGTAATAAAACCATTGTAAATCTTACTTAATGCAGGGAAAAGTGGGCGGCCTCTGCCCATCAGGGCTTGAAGGAATAGATAGGCTGCATGATGCTTCTCTTATTTTTTTTATCAAAACATATATTATGGATACATTTGGAATACCCACATACTATGTTTTTGATACAGAAATACAACATAAAAAATGTTTATCTGAAAAGATAATGCTAGCTCAACAGATATGAATGACGTCATTATAGCATACGAGTGTGGTACTCGTACGGTAATAGTTAACGCTGGGTGTTCCGAACTATTAAAATAACACATTCAATGTGAGCTAATGGCGTCTTTGATGACTATAAAACTAAGATTTTTATTGTAAGATTCTTTCTTTTGATCCGAGTACTGAAAAAAAATAATATAAAAAAATTAAACAAAGAAAGAAGAATTTAGTCCGGCAGAAAAACTGCATATTCTGTGGGGACCTGGAAATAGGGTACAAAGTTTTTTTCTTGGCTGAGTCTTATAGCCAAGACATTCCCCTAAAAGAATCTAAGTGATGTCACCCGGACATCATTGAGTATTTTGAGAAATTCAAGATGGCGTCCAAATACAAGTTTTTACCTAAATACGGTTTTCAATGCCCCCAAACAATCAATTTTGTTGCAGATTTGTGTTTGTGGACCCAGGCACAGACTACAGGCACTTCACTGTGGGAAATGAATCTTAAGATGGTAGCCAAGAAGGCTGCTATGTTACGTAAAACTATGAAACTTAACTTAAAATTGCGGTTTGATTGGCTCAAAACTATTCATAGTTGCTTTGTTCAAATCATTGGACATTTTGATTGTATAACAATTTTAAGTGTGTAAAACTATGTTTATGCATTCAAGATGGCTGACAAGCAAATGTATTTGTCACTCTTTACACCCAGGGGAGAAAAAAAACTTTCACCAACGAAACAACAATCGAACACTAGACAAGCATTCTTGACTGAATATATATGAAATATGAAAACATCACAAAGTATAATCATATGCAAACTTTGCAGCTGGTAAATTTGATTCATACTGTATGATTATTGCTTGTTTTCTATATGGCTGTAATGAGAAGGGTCCCTTCCTGAATTGAGGCAACATGAAACCACACTAGAAATGGAAATTTTTCAAAATGGTGTACACAACATAAAACTATATGCTTGCATATTATCATTTACACCAGCCAAATACTCAGAAAGAGTTCAACAAATCAGTACAACTGTTCAGTCATTCCTTAAAACTGTATGCTCGTTCTTGCAAATAATTGTCCCTTGACACACGCAGAACACAGAACACCCAAGTCTGGCTTTGTTACAATCGCAACGCAGTGATGAACACGGCTCCTCCGACTCACACTGACACATAATTAGTTTTAAGACATCTTTCGGTGCAAGAGAAGTACCCTGAGACACTGTTGACTTTATTAGAGATTGTCAAGTTTCTTCCCGACGCCATCCAAATTCTTCTTGTGCCATACCTGGCAAGGTTGGGCGGTCAAAACCAGAGGCGGTTTCAACCGGTTTAAACCGTCCCGCTCAATACTCCCGGAGTGGTCAATACTGGTTGATTGAAATATTGAGTGGTGAATTGAATATTTTTTGTGTTGAAATGCAAAAGCTACTGAAACTAGTCTGTTATAGTTTTGATCTCTTTGGTCATTTGATAGAGTTTCAGGTTCAGTGGCCTCTTAGCATTATTTTCTGGCTTTTTTAGCCCTAGGCATTTTAATCTATGACAGCACTAACTTCAATATTACAGTCTTTGCTCCTTACACTGTGTTTTTTTAGTTGTCTTCCAAAATAGTGAAGAAGTTCTAGATACTATCTAGATTGCAGATAAATAAAAATGTCACATATTAGGAATAAAGCCTGGTGTCAGTGTATAATACCCCTATTAGGGACATGTGATTGGTCACTTTGGCACTAAGATCTTTGCCACAGCCACTGCAGTGGCAGTTTATGCATCTTTTAATCTGTTTTGACAGCAATTTACAGGTGTTGCAGATACTTAAATATACTGCAAAGACATCAGTGAATCTCCAAACACAGGGAGAGAGAGTGGTGCAACAATTCTTCTATTCTGTCAAACAAAATAGGACCTTCCATAAAGCCTTCAAAATCCATGATAAATTCAGCTTATTCATAGTCCAGTAAATCAAAATATGAACAATTGATCTAACCTATAAAGGATAATTATAAATTGTAAAGATTGTTTGTTTGAAAAGAACATACCTATCTACAGTTCATAGAGTCAATCCAACCTATTCAGTTGAACAGAAATAACGTCTTTTGACTTCTGAACAAATAAAAGAAAATCAAATAATTACTGTTATTTGTTCACTGATGAAAATATAGTCTAACCTTATGTACATGATGTAGGGAGTGGGGTAGGGGAAGCTTTAAAGACCAGATAGCAACAGGACAGAGGCATATACTCCAGTGATCCAATTGACCACCAATCAACCCGTAATGACTGGTTAAAACCAGTTTAAACCATCGGCCCGGTCAATACTCATATTGACCGGCTTTTCGCCAACCTTGATATCAGATGGGTCCTAATCAAGGGCATGTTTCCACACAGATGCTTGTAAGTGTGCTCGTTTCACATTTTCTATGACTCTGTTGTTGGAGAAAGAGAGGATAAAAAAGTAGAAGTAAAACAAAGATCAGGAATTGATACAATTAACTTACTCCATCCATAAAAGACACCAAAGGGAAAGAAATACAAACATTAAGCGACCAGACCATAATGGAAACCTAAACAAAGGAAGGCCATATGGACAGTTACTTTCCCACAAAATGGCCATATGGCCATCCAAAATTAAAAGACACAAGTGATACACACAGTAAGTAACAAACAACAACATAAATAAATCGCCACCGAAGAGCCGCCTTGGAACGGTCAGTGGAAGATTTCCACTGGGGGGCTTAAATCGATTTTACGTGGCCACAATCCTCGCCCTTACTTCCGTCGCGATTTAGACAAATAATTTGTTCAGTCTGCATGAAGGCCTCCTAACTCATCAGTGCAACATCTCCGTGAACACAGAAATCAAAGAACCACAGAGGTGAGACAACGGTGAGGACTCGACAGCAAGAAACCACTGAAATGCTGGAGCAAAAGAAAACCAACAGTTAGACTCCGATGAGCCCGACCAGAGACAGAGCATCAGGCACCAACCAACATTATCTCTTTAATTTTCAATAAGCCTTTACGTTGGAGCCGTCATAGAATCTGAGGCCTGACCCACCGGCGTGCAATTAAAGAGGGAAGCAAAGTCGCCAACCGTGATTGGGTTAACTACCATGCATGCAGTCTGTCGTATAATATCCATGTTGTACCCAATCTTTTTATATCGAAGAATGATTTTACGAAATTGGGTGCTGAAGTCATTGCGGTTATATATTTTTCTGAATTTATATACTAAGTCACTGGTAACTGGTAACTTTGGCACTGGTTTAGAGGATTTACCAACTTTGATGTCCCCATTAATAGCCTTGTTCTGGACATACTGTCACACTGCGGGTACCCATAACAAGCGGACACAAAGTAAGTGGCCTTCATTCATAACATCGGGGACTGGTGCATTTACATCACCTAATTTACGCAGTTTGCGCCCCGCTCTTAATATCATCACCACTTTGGCTTTACCAATCCCATAATAACAGGCCATCGTGTCACAGCCAGATATAGCATACGCAGAAATCAAGTCTGGGATAATTTCTGTGTTTTTTTCTCACCGTTTCTCGGATATCAACTGTTTTTCTGTCCTTAATGGGAGATTCAACCGACTGTCCTTGCTTATAAATCCTTTTGGTGACAGGGCCTGAGATGTCATTTCATCTCAATGTCGGGTAAAAGTCCAACCAAATTGGATGCAGCATCTCCATAATGACCTATAAAGTGCTGACAAGGGTCGTTTAACCTCAAATCAAACCTACCTACCTGCCTTCATATCTTCCTACCTACCTACCCATCCATCCACCCGCCCGCCTGCCTACCTGCCTACAAACCCAAACACCCACTCATTCACACTACCTACATACCTACAAATGAACCCAGCCCCTACCTAGCCACCTACCTACCTAAGCACTTTAGTACCTACCTAAGTAACCTACTTTTACCTACTTACCTACCTTACCCACCTACTTATCCACCGACCCATCCAATCTTCCTACCTACCTACCTACAACGTGGAACTCTATGAGTTTCATTGGTCAGCAGGGCTTGAGGTGTCATTTCTCAATTGACCTATACAGGTCAAACAAACAAATATATTCTAGAAAGGGTTATCCTTTGGAAGCAAGTACTACACCTCAGAACTGGAAAATATGGAGTGTACATGTTTTCTGGGCCAGACTAGCTAGTTTCGGCCAATTAGCCCTCATCAGTGACCCTCAGATATTTTCAAAATTCAGCAATGAAATCGATGACCCCAAAGGACAAGAAAATATAAACTACACTATGGTGTAGGGCAGGGAGACTTTTAACGGCCGTCACACATTCCCAGACACCAGCTGTAGTGACAAGCCTACCTATCTACCTAACTACATACCTACCCATCCAGCCAGCCACCCACCCCCCAACTGACCCACCCTACCCTACCCTACCTACCTACCTACCTACCTACCTACCTACCTACCTACCTACCTACCTACCTACCTTAACCTACCTACCAACCTACCAACCTAACTTCCTTCCTAAGCACGTATCTACCTACCTTAGTACGTAACTACCTACTTACCTACCTACCTTTATATTTACCTACCTACTTACCAACCAACCTACCTGCTTACTAACCTTCCTCAAACCTTCCTACCTATCCACCCACCCACACTACCTACACACCTACCTGCCTACCTACCATGTGGAAGTTAGAAGTAAGGAGTTAGAAATTAGAAGGAAGAAGTTAGAAATGTCTTGTGTTAACAGGTATACATTTGGTAACCATCTTGGATACCGTATCTGTTTGAGAAATTCTGAAATGTAATAGAAATCAAGCCATAACTTTCCTGCATAGCATTAGGAATCAATAAGAATTGTTTCTAAGAAATTGATCTACATATTTTACCAAATTTCAAGAAAAAAATACATAATTAGCAGCCATCTTGGATGCCATCTTGCTATTTTGTGATAGTACAAATATGTACATTCTCTTTAGACTTGTTGTGGGCAAGTCTTTTGCACAAACATCACTAGATAAGGAATATATTGAGCCATGTGTTGCCAATTATTTGGCGACATACATCTGTTATTATGTTAAAACTGCCATCTTGGTCGCCATCTTGATTTTCTCAAAATGCTCAATGATGTCAGGGTGACATCAGTCAGATTCTTCAAATACAATGCCCGACCAACAAAAATCAGCAAAGACAAAAACTTTGAATCACATTTCCAGGTCAAGCTGGGCTTCTGCTGGACTAATTTTCCGCCATTTTCTTATGATGTAATAACAGATTGTGGATACTCATTAGAACCGTTCTAACGGGTTCAAAGATCTACATTTGGAGTTGAATTAAGTCACTTTCATCATTTGGAGCCATGAAAGATGCACAAGCGTTACGAAAACACGCCTATACAAATACATTGGAAACTTAACCGCCGAAAAAACGAACATTTTAAGATGAAAAATTGTGATATTTTTCTTATTTCTGCTCAAAATATAGATTGTGGGTATTCGTTAGAACCGCCTCGTCGAAGCGGTTCTAACGAGTACCCAAAATCTTTATTTTAGAGTAGAAATAAGAAAAATAAGGTTTACCTGTAAACCCCAGTCTTACTATATAAAAGTGGGGTTCAAAGGCGTGTCATCTACCAGCGCATATTTTAAAAAAATGTGTTGCTCTATTTCACTTAATTATTGACGCAGCTTCAGTTCCCATGTGATACCTTCGCTTCACTCTTTAATTACATGTCGGTGGGTCGGACTTCAGATTATATGACGGTTCCAGCGTAAAGGCCTGCTTGTAATTAAAAGGGCATCTTTCATCTGTGCCCACGCATGTTTTTTTCTTGAAACTTAGTATATTAATTACTCAGCATATACAACCTATGGAAATGTATTTATTGAATTATATAAATAAAGGTAGGGCTCGTGAGGTAACTCTGACTAGCTCCCTTAATTTGTCTCTAAATAAGTATGTCTTAAATCTGAAGTTTTATTTAGTTTCAAGATTTGTGAGATGGATTGAATGCAGATCTCCATAGGCATTATTTTGATACCACGAAATCTTCTGAATTAATTAAAGTGTACATATTCGAATAAAATAATTATCAAAAATGTCTTTTTTAATCAAGATCGATTTCAATTCCTAAGATAACTATGTTCTAGTCTTTGTCAAGATACTATATTACTAGGAAAACTCGCCATATGTATCTTCTATAGATATGCCAAATTTCATGAAAATTCAAAACCGGTAACACTGTAATTTTTCACCTTTAATTGATATAGATCGTTTTTGAAAAATTAACCTTTTTGTTGAAATCAACCAAGAACCTTACAGAAATGCATTGCTTTCAAAAATTCCTAACACTTATCTAATAAAATGAGTTGATACCGATCAAAATAAATATATCTTGAGCTGACCTAGCCTAGAAAACATTACAACGTCATGAATTTCTAGTCGTTGCCTTCCATTTATGCACTGTAGTCTATCTATCTAGTAGATAGTAGAACACGCTAAATAAAAATATATTCTAATTAACAACCTACGCGTAACAACATCGATTGCTTTTATTCTTAGCAGCAAAATTATTGTGAACATGTGCAACTTTGTATAATTACTTTGTTTAATTACTTTACAGAAGTCATGTTACAAAAATAGCTGTAGGCAAGGAGATTCATTTTTACCTTTGCCCTACTGAGATGATGAGTCAAGGGTTGGTGGTTACTTGAACATATAGTCACATTGGCCTATAGGCTGTACTGTTCATATATTCAGAACTAGATTTAGCCCTAAATATGCTCTGTCTTTATGTACATTGGGTTTCTAATCCTAACACACATCCCTAACATCCAAAAAATAGCCATCGGAAGAGATGGCAAATCCCCGACCAAAAGCCAATATGGCCTTCAGAAGATTGTTCACCAATAGAAAGTGCACCAGAATTAAACCAGCAATATATCACAAAAGTATTGCAGTTATGGCCACCAGAAGATTATACTTCAGGAGAGATAATTAAAAAACCAGGGTACTCAGAACTGTGGTTCTTGCGCATGACATGCCTGCTTAAGCTCATGCTTTTTTTACAAAGTACCATCAATTTGTCTCAAAGGGTGTTGGAGATCACAAGCTGGTCATACTGTTAAATTGGAAGGGTACATAACTCAAATATTTATCATAGCACCCAGAGTTGTGGTTCTTAGGCATGAAGCGCCATCGCAACCTTGTATACAATTGTGCCAAATACCATCAATATATCTCAAAAGGTATTGGAGTTATGGCCATCAAAAGGTAATATTGTCAGGGCAGATAATTAAAAAATCAGGGCACCCAGAGTTGTGGTTCTTGCACGTGACACACCTGCTTAACCTCATGTACAACTGTACCAAGTACCATCAATATATCTCAAAGAGTATTGGAGATGTGGCCATCACAAGGTAGTGATTCTATATTTTTTGAAGGGGAGATAACTAATAAAAACCAAGGCACCAAGAGTTGTGGTTCTTGTACATGACACACCGTCTCGGCCTTGTGAACAACTGTGCCAGGTATCATCGATATATCTTAAAGGGTATTGGAGTTATGGCCATCACAAGGTAGTCACTCTATTTTATTGGAAGGGGAGATAACTAAAAAATTATAGCAGCCAGAGTTGTGGGTCTTGTGCATGACACACCGTCTCGGCCTTGTGAACAACTTTGCCAGGTATCATCAATATATATTAAAGGGTATTGGAGTTATGGCCATCACAAAGTAGTCACTCTATTTTATTGGAAGGGGAGATAACTCAAAAACCATGGCGGCCAGAGTTGTGGTTCTTGTGCATGACACTCTTTCTCAGCCTTGTGAACAACTTAGCCAGGTGGCATCAATATATCTCAAAGGGTATTGGAGTGATGGCCATCACAAAGTAGTCATTCTATATTATTAAAAGGGGAGATAACTAAAAAAGGTATGGCATCCAGAGTTCTGGTTCTTGCGCATGACACGCCGTCTCAGCCTTATGAACAATTGTTCCAAGAATTATCAATGAATCTCAAAGGGTATAGGAGGTATGGCCATCACAAGGTTGCGTCTACGGACGGACGGACGGGCAGACGGACGGACGCCAGGCTGATCGCTATATCCCCGAACCTATTCGGTGGGGGGATAAAAAACGTACAGTAATTATTGAGATTGCAATTGACACTGATAATGGAGTTTTTTGTTCTCTGTTGTAAAAGATATCACCGATAAATGCGGCACAGAATATTGTATTCGCTAAACCAAAGCTGTTCAATGACATAGACAAATTTTGCTACGAGTAGCAGACAAGTACAGCAACAGTTTCCATCCTTACAGTAGGCAATGTTCTGTTCTGCATTGGTATTGTAATTGCTGGCGTTTCTACGGTGTCTCATTTTAGCTGTTTTAAGTTTGTCACCATGTATGTGTAGTTTATCTATCGGTAAGGAGCTTTTTAGTATTTTTTTATTATGGTAAAACTTTCGAAATTATTGAACATTTCTGCTGAATGCAAGCTCGTTGTTCTGTTGAAGCACTGTTCTTGCCTGAATTTTTGTTCATTAATAATTATATTTCTGTGCAATTTGTCGTCCAGCTTAGAAATATTATTGGAGTGTCTGGATAGAAAGTGCATCTTAGCGTATTTACTGAATATAATTTAGCAGGCTTAGCGTACGTACATGTAACACATAATTCAGCTCTTCTTTAAATATTGTGTATTGTATCATTTTTAGTTTCATTTGTACAAGAAGTTGTTGAGTTTTTACATCCTTTTTGTAGGTACTGGGTGTTTTTTTACTTGTTTGGTTGGACTGTGGCTCAATCTGAATTTTTTCACTTTAACTACATGGACATTTTAATGTAGTATTTGTTCTTTTGTAATTATCAGCTGATTTATATTCTGGTGAGATTTGGACAAGATGTGTGTTTATTTTTTTTTTTGTATTTACTTAAATGATCAAGTAGTCACATTATTATCTTTACAAGTGATTTCATTGTTTTTGAAACTCTGTTATTTTTGAAGCATTATCCCATTTACACCAAAGTTTATATGGTGATATTTTGACATGAAGTCCATATTTTTGTGTTTACTAAATATGAACTGTAGTCGTATTGCAACCCGCACATATTAATGATTTTCTTGAAATTCTGTTTAGACAAAAAAGAAAAATTCTGTTTAGACAAAAAAGAAAAAAAAGATAGGTTGACTGGTGTCTGGTGCAGATACAAATACTGAAAACCATTCAGTTGCACAAAATATTTCCATTAAAAGTATTCTCAAGTGTTATTGGCTGCTCATAGAGAAAACCTTTGCCGTTTAAATGAACAGTCAGGGACAAACAAGCAAACAGCAGTTAGACTTGAGAGTCATTTATCTCAAGTCGAATACAAAATCTCACGAAATCTGAAGCTACGTCTTAAATGACTGGTATGCTGGTGATTTAGATGTTAAATCTCATCACAACCTTTGCACCAATAGAAAATTAGACATAACAAGCAAAAAGAAAACTATGCACAGGATTCGATGGGTTCGTTTGATAAGGTTCGTCATCAAGGCCGTTATAGTATATTTCTATAAAAAATGTTTTTGTCGATAGCATTCTACAAGGGGCAATTTAAGTGAACTGGGTGATTTGAAATAATACTTATAATTATGTTAAGAACTACTAACACAAGCCATACTGTACTGTAGTTAGCCACGTAAAAAGCAGTAGTAAAGTATTATTACACAGCATGACAGAAACATAACGTATAATTACACATTTAGCTGAATCGGGACTACGACTCGTACAGTATTCAGTCTGTTTAAACAACATGTTACCGGCCCGCAATTTTCATGAAATTTCATCTATAAATTCCTAAGATAGATCGATATATTTTATGTTGAAATGGTGTCTTGACAAATGTTGAAACCTAGTGAAATTACATGTAAACTTTGAATGAATACAAATATGTTCTAGAAAGGGTTATCCTTTTGAAGCAATGAATGCACTCTACAGAACTGGTAAATATGGAGTGTACTTGTTTTTTGGGCCAGACTATCTAGTTTCGGCTATTAAGGCCTCATCAGTGACCCTCAAATATTTTCAAAATTCCACAATGGAATCAATGATCTCAAATGACAAGAAAATATAAACTACACTATGATGCAGGGCAGTGAGAGTTTTTTACGACAGCCACACATTCCCAGACAACAGCTGTAGTCACGTCAAATATGTTCTAGAAAGGGTTATCCTTTGGAAGCAAGGAATGCACTACAGAGCTGGAAAATATGGAGTGTACATCAGTTTGCAGCTAAAATATGGGGATACCAATAGAAAACTGAATGCCCAGCCACTATTACAACACGCATAAATCCATTCATAGTATCAATTAACTCACCAATGATACCAATTAATTCATAAGCTATTTCAGCATTACCAATCTGAAATTCTGATTA
Source organism: Lucinisca nassula (assembly GCA_963580285.1). Taxonomy (NCBI): domain Eukaryota; kingdom Metazoa; phylum Mollusca; class Bivalvia; order Lucinida; family Lucinidae; genus Lucinisca; species Lucinisca nassula. The sequence continues at coordinate 42,973,836 of OY757017.1, forward strand.
CGGTAGAAAGGTTTATATCAGAGTACCCTCTATTTTGGTAGTGACTTCGTACAAAACGTTATAAATTCATAAAGAAATTACATTTGATAGCAAATGCATCATAATTACAAAAGGTTATACCCAAGGCAATTATTGTGCATAACTTAATCAAATCCAAAGCGTGGGCAGAAACCAATGTAAATTTCCTGTATCCTGAAAGACCCCCTTTAATTGTATGTAATGTTGGTCAGTACCTGATGTTCTGTATCTGGTCGGGCCCATCGGAGTCTATCTGTTGGTTTTCTTTTACTCAAGCATTTCCGTGTTTTCTTGCTATCGAGTCCTCACCATTGCTAATGATGTTTGTGTTCTCAGAGATGTTGCACTGATGAGTTAGGAAAAATAGAAGTAGAGGCAATGATCAGGAATCGATACAATTGACCCACAACTCCAATCAGAGACACCAAAGGGAAAGAAACACAGACATGAAACAACAGACCGTAATGGAAACATCAATAGCGGAAAGCCAGAGGACAGCTACTTTCCTACTCGTCATATTGTTAAATCTATAACATCACAGAACAGCCCAAACATATATGCCAAAATCAAACTCCATATTCTCAAATCGTGCAGCGAACAATATCGTCAGCGTAACACCTCAAACCAGTCCTGAATAGCCAAACTTTTTTCAATGACTCGAGAAGCTGCCATGTTTAGTGATCAATCTCGTTCTAAAAACATTGACTTCAACGAGGCTGTCCAAGTTTACAACAAGAGTACAATCAAAATATTGACCGTTACCTGGTCAGTTGGTCATGATATTTTCATTAATAAAGAGTTAATTTTCATTTACATAAGTAGACATAATAGTTTCTATGTTTACCAGTGTCTAAAGAGAAAAGAAAAAGGAAAATACCGTAGACTTCCAAAGAGGTTCATCTGTCGAGGTTTATTATTGTTATGGTTTGTCTTTTGGTGTTTGTGTCGCTTATATTATTTTATTATGGATAACCTATTGGCCATTTTGTGGGAAAGTAACTGTCCTTTTGGCTTTCCGCTATTGATTTTTCCATTACGGTCTGCTGTTTCATGTTTGTGTGTCTTTCCCTTTGGTGTCTCTGGTGGGAGCTGTGGGTTAATTGTATCGATTCCTGTTATTTTCTATCACTTCTAGTTTACATAAGCGGTCATTATTACCATTTTCACACTCATACTTGCACTAGTTTACTGAAAAGTCTTAATGTTTATTCAGATTGAGGTGGAATGACCACTACATTTTTGCAATTGCGTAATCCTTACAAAAATACACATATTTTGAGTTTTCTCTAAATTTGCCTAACAATGCTAAAACACTCTTGGTGGTTTCCAAGGAACCATCTCACAACTTCAGCAGAGATACCTTGCTACACTAAACGTTCATGTACGTTAAGAATTTCTTGGATGACTTCTGCAGATACATGTTTAATTAAATCTAAAAATTGAAATCGGCCTTGTAGAGTTTAACTATATACTTGTTTTAAAAGTTTTATTTCTTGCACAAAGTAATCTACCTTGTCAACTAACATACCCACATACAAACATTGGCTTTGATTTCAAAACCCAATTGCTTCTTCAATTGACAATGTCAAACAGTTTCATTACGTAATAAGCATGTTTGATCTAATTAATTTGAATTAACTTTATTTAATTATTTCTAATTATAATTTAGTCAAGGCAGACTACAATTTCATAATTGGTAAACTTCTATTGGCTATTTTGTTGGAAAGTAACTGTCCTTTTGGCTTTCCGTTATTGATGTTTCCATTAGGGTCTGTTGTTTCATGTTTGTGTTTTTTCCCTCTGGTGTCTCTGATAGGAGCTGTGAGTTACTTGTATCGATTCCTAATCATCGTCTCCACTTCTATTTTTCACACCAACACATAGAACCTGGAAAATAGTCAAAGTAAAATGTCCTACCTTACTTTGTACTGTGATTTCCTGTGATCCGTCCGTTTTCCTTTATTGCATTTTTCACTGGTCAGCGCATAACAAAGTCTATTACTGGTAACTAGGTAACCAAATCACCCTATGACGTAAGTCACGTCATAAAATGGGGTTTAACCATGATCGTATAGTTTTACATTATGAAAGTACTTTGCAAATAATGGAAGTCAAAAAAATTAAACTTTTTCTTTTTATTTTCTGACCAAGTTAAACTGGTCTATAAATTATTAGTTTCATTGCTACATATTAAAACACATCAAAATCGAAAGATTCAGAGACAGGTAGTGTTCAGGACTAGATATAGCCCTGTATGCACACTGAACACAACTGCTACTTAACTGAAAAGTAGAAGTGGAGGCAATGACGATACAATTTACCCCCGGCTCACATCAGCGACACCAAAGGGAAAGAAACACAAACATGAAACAACAAACCCTAATGGAAACATCAAAAGCGGAAAGGCAAAAGGACAGTTACTTTGTCACAAAATGGCCAATGGGTTATCCAAAATAAGATAATATAAGCGACACAAACACCCAAAGACAAACCATAACATAAATAAACAGCGACAGAAGTACCGCCTTGGAACGGTCAGCAGTAACGATTTCCACATGGGGGGGGGGGGGCTTAAATCGATTTTACGTGGCCACAATCCTCGCCCTTACTTCCATCGCTGACAAAAAACCTGACTGACTTGACTTGATCAAACTGGATGTTTTATACGTTTTACAGCATTCCACAGGCTTTTGTTCTCACGTTAACACAGTTTCTGTTTTTTACCAAATGTCTTTTATTCACTTAAATGTTAAAAGTATCTCAACATCTGGGGACAACGTGAGCGCACACCTGCAGGGTACTATGCACTCAGACAATGACTAATAATGTCCACATGATTGGCATAAACGGAAACATGCACCCCTGTGAATGAGGTTTTGTAGATACATTTCAGGTGTTCTGTAAACTGCACTTGTTTTCCTCCCGCCAAAGTTTTTGAATAACAGCACATGTTACTTACGTAATGCATAACTAAGAGGACATTTTTAAATGTTAGCGGATTTGAATGTGCGCAATTAAACAATCTTCATGTATCTTGTAGCTTCAAGAAAAAACTACAGTTGTATAGAAAGAATTGATTAAAGTATGTGAAAGGTAAAAACGTTTCATTTTCTAACTGTAAAAGCTTATACTGTTTCATAGCCGAATCAACATAATCCCAATTACATTTATTACCCATTCAACAGCATACTGGTCATATGAAATTCTTATCACTCATCAACTTTGTTTCAACTATTCATGTAACATGCCTTTGTAACAAAAGTGCATCATTTACAATCCGTCAACACTTTTGGATCATTACGAGCACACGCCCACGTAACTACGTTACACGTCTTTAGAAGACGGAACCAGTTCTTGACGCACATCAGATGCCGTCGATGTAGAAATGTGTAAGAAAGTACGGGATCAGGCGAATAAAGGTGGAAGAAATAGCGAATGCATTGCGCATTTCACATGGTAACGCTGCAACAATTTTACATGCTCGCTTTGGTATGCGCAAGTTAACAGCCGGTTGGGTCCCACAATCCCTTAGCGACGAGCAAATGACAACCAGAGCATCAATATGTAGCTAATCGTTGAAGCGGTGTTGGTCAAAGGAAATTTCTAACCAGAAATAAGTTGAATCGACCTCGTATTTGTTTTGACTTCTATTTTAATTTTTGTTTTAATTTCCGTTCTGTTTTTATTGATTTGATTTCACGTCTGGAGACTTAGATGAGACCTGGGTTCATTATTATGAGCCAGAGAATAAAACCAAAAGTCGGCAGTGGGTAGGGGCGGGGTCTCCGAGGCCAAAGAAGTTCAAAACGCAACTCTCTGCTGGCAAGGTGATGTCAACGGTATTTTTGGACGCACAGGCCGTTATTACCTATTCTAAACTTGAAAAAGGATATCCGTATACGTCATTTCTACTATGTTTTTATATCAAAAGGAAAGAACAACTTGTATGCTAAGAATATATTTTAATACTACCAAGCAAGCTATTAGAGAGAAACAAAACTTTATTATCCGATTACGGCACATATAGGAAACTCCAACATTGTAAGATAAAGGTGTATACTGTTCTAAAGCAAATGTGCTCATTAAGCATAAAAGCATACACCACAATTTCCGTCCAACGAAGAAGTCGTGGCGGTGTAGCGTGAGATTATTGATCCCGTGAGATTCTTCAGTCGCACCGGAAGCGGCTGAAATCCCACACGGAGGGGTGTGAGATAATTCAGCCGTGAGAAGTGTAATACGATAGCTCTATAAAAGACTGGGGTATCGAAACTCTCTTAGAATATTAAATGATAAATTATGCTTGCAAATTAATAAAACTTTAATTTTATGCTGTAGAAGCCTATCTAAGGAAATTAGAAGCTGTGTTACTAGTGATTTTATAATACGAGTATTATAATATTTATTTATTTATCTATTTATTTATAGACGACTCGCACCGCTTTGCCTGGTCAGGCTTTGATCCTGTAAGCCGTTTACCAGTACTCGAGTGCGGTCGGTTTCAGCTCTGCGTTGAAGCATCGTGTAGCCTATCTATTTTTTCAAGCCTGGCCCGATGGGCGGGGGCAAGCTGACTTCTTACTTCTAACTTCTGCTTCGACATTGTTAAGGTAGGTGAGTAAGTAGATAGGTGGTTTGTGGCTAGATAGGTAGGTAGGTGGGTGGCTGTGTAGGTAGGTAATTTTGAGTTGAGGTTTAACGTCCCCGTCAAATACTATATTGGTCATTTGGAGACGATGTTCCAATTTCGTGGGACCCGACTTTGAGATAAAAAGACATCTCAAGACCTGCCACCCAATGAAACGATATGGAGCGTGATAGCCCAGTGGTTAGTGCACTTGCCTCTGATGCTAGAGGTCCCGGTTTCGATCCCCGGCAGCGGCGATAAAATTTCGGTGTCCGAACACGCTCCATTGGCATTATTTGCAGTGTTGAATGTCATAAAGTGCACCGTCCTTCGGATCGGGACGTTAACTGGAGGCCCCCACCTGTGCAGGGAGAACCATCCACTGTGCAGGTTAAAGATCCCTACCGTAATTACATGATTACTGTGTATGCTTTCATCCTGCAAACCTGGAGTGTATGTAATGTACACCTGTGGTAATGGCCAAATAATACCGACGCAGTATCAGTAGAAAGAAAGAAGGAAAGAAAGAAACTAATAGGGTTTATATGCATTGACGGTCCGACTCGCATTACTTTGGACGAGGGCTTAAGCGGTTTGCCAGTACTCCTGTGGGGTTGGGCATCATGCAGTCCATCATTTCTTCAAGTCGCGATGGGCGGGGTAGATTTAAGTAGGTAGGAAAGGAGATGTGTCTTGGTGGGTAGGTAAGTTTGATTTGAGATTTAACGTCCCCGTCAATACTATATAGGTCATTTGGAGACGATACTTCCAATTTCGTGGGTTCCGCCTTTGAGATGTCTCAAGACCTGCCGCCCAATGAAACCAATAGGGTTTTTATGCATGGACGGTCCTACTCACATCACTTTGCCTGGGCAGTCTTGTGCTTTGATTGTTTGTTTGATTTGAGGATTAACGTCCCTGTCAACACTGTAAAGGTCATTTTGGAGACGTAGCTTCCAATTCTGTGGGACTTTTACCCAACATTTAGATGAAATGACATCTCAAGCCCTGTCGCCAAATGAAACCAACAGGGTTTATTGGTTTATATAGCATGCACGGGCTTAGATCCTCTAAGCGGTTTACCAGTACTAGTGTGCGGCCGGATTCAGCTCTGCGTGGAAGCATCATGCAGCCCATATATTTCTTCAAGCCCCTATGGGCGGGGGCTAAGAGCAGGCTTATGCGGTTTACCAGTACTTAGGTGGTAAGGAATCATGCAGCATATCTAGTTCTTCAAGTCCAGATGGGCGGGGTAGATTTAGCCGGGTGGGCAGGTAGGGGGGGGGGGCGGTGTTGGTGGGAAGGTAGGTTTTGTTTGAGTTGAGGTTTAACGCCCCCGTCAACACTGTAAAGGTCATTTTAGAGACGTTGCTTCCAATTTTGTGTGACTTTTACCCGACACTGAGATGAAATGACATCTCAAGCCCTGCCGCCCAATGAGACCGATAGAGTTTATAATAATGGACGAGTCGACTCGCACCGCTTTGCTTGGTCAGGCTAAGATCCTCTATGTTGTTTACCAGTACTCATGCGCAGGTCGGTTTCAGCTCTGCGTGGAAGCATCATGCAGCCCATATATTTCTTCAAGCCCCGATGGGCGGGGGCCTAAGGGAAGGTAGGTAGATGTTTGTTTGCTTGTTTGTTTGGCTTGAGGTTTAAAGTTCCCGTCAACACTGTGAAAGTGGGTTTGGAGACATTGCGACCAATTGCGATAAATTTGTTGGATTTTTACCCGACACTGAGATCCAATGACATCTCAAGCCCTGTCGCCCAATGAAACCAAACGGAGTTTATTAGCACTGACGGTCCGCCTCGCAACGCGGTTCCTGGACAGGATTAAATCCTCTTAGCGGTTTAACAGTACAAGTGTGCGGGCCGGATTCAGCTCTGCGTGGAAGTATCATGCAGCCCATATATTTCTTCAAGCCTCTATTGGCGGGGGCTAAGGGCAGGCTTATGCGGTTTACCAGTACTTAGGTGGTAAGGAATCATGCAGCCCATCTAGTTCTTCAAGTCCAGATCGGCGGGGTAGATTTAGGTAGACAGGTAAGGTTGGGGAGGTGTTGGTGGGAAGGTAGGTTTTGTTTGATTTGACGTTTAACGCCCCCGTCAACACTGTAAATGTCATTTTGGAGATGTTGCTTCCAATTTTGTGTGACTTTTACCCGACATTGAGATGTAATGATATCTCAAGCCCTGCCGCTCAATGAGACCGATAGAACTGATAAGCATGGACGAGCCGACTCGCACCGCTTTGCTTGGTCAGCCTTAGATCCTCTAAGCGGTTTACCAGTACTCATGCGCGGGTCGGTTTCAGCTCTGCGTGGAAGCATCATGCAGCCCATATATTTATTCAAGCCCCGATGGGCGGGGGCCTAAGGGAAGGTAGGTACATGTAGATGTTTTGTTTGCTTGTTTGTTTGACTTGAGGTTTAAAGTTCCCGTCAACACTGTGAAAGTTACTTTGGAGACACTGCGACCAATTGCGACCAATTTGTTGGATTTTACCCGACATTGTGATGAAATGACTTCTCAAGTTATACCGCCTTATAAAATCAATAGGGTACTTAGGTAGGTAGGTACGTAGGTACGTAGGTAGAAATAAGTAAATGTATGTCTAACCGTCCGTTCCCATACGGAAGGAAGCCTCCTTGGTGTAGTTTTTTATGTTACTGGTCTCATAGACCTTGAGTCACATATTCGATCCCCAGTTTTCACAGACTTTCGGATGAGTCTTTTAACCGAGGTCCCGTCTCGGTAGGTGGGTCGTAAAACTGAATAACAAACTCTTGCTGTCGAGGTCTCACCGTTATTTCATCGCTGTGGTTGTTTGAGTTTTGTGTTCACGGATATGTTGCACTGATGAGTTAGGAGGCCCTGGTGCAGACTGAACAAATTATTTGTCTGAATCGCGACGGAAGTAAGGGCGGGGATTGTGAACACGTAAAACCGATTCACGCCGCCCCCCCCCCCCCCCCCCAAGTTGAATTCGTTGCACTTTCCGTTCCAAGGCGGTTCTTCTGTCACATTCCTGCCTACACCTTCCTACCTACCTGCATTTACCCTACCTACATACCTATATGCCTGCTAAACTACCATGCAATCCATCTATTTCCGGTGGGCGGACTGCATATCTACCTACCTACGTACATACCGACTTAGTCGCCCCCACCCATCGGGGTTTGGATAAATAGATGGGCTGCATGGTGCTTCCACGCAGGGCTGAAACTGACCACACATGAGCACCGGTAAACCGCTTAGAAGGACTAAGCCTGCCCAGGCAAAGTGGTATGAGTCAATCCGTCCAAAGCCTTTTGGTTTCATTGGGCGGCAGGGCTGAAGCTGTCATTTCATCTCAGTGTCGGGTGAAAGTCCACCAAAATTGGAAGCAATTGAATTATTTGAATTTGCCTGTTTTCGTAATATACCTACCTACACGCATATCACCACTCTACCTACCAGTCGCCCCAGCCCATCGGGGCTTGAAGAAATATATGGGCTGCATGATGCTTCCGCGCAGAGCTGAATCCGGCCCGCACACTAGTACTGGTAAAGCGCGTAGAGGCTCTAAGCCTACCCAGGGACAGCGGTCGGAGTCGGACCATTCATGCTTATAAACCCTATTTGTTTCATCAGGCGACAGGGCTTGAGATGTCATTTCATCTCAATGTCGGGCCAAAGTCACACAAAAATGAAAGCAACGTCTCCCTAATGACCTGTACCGTGATGACGGGGACGTTAAACCTCAAATCAAACAAACAAACAAAACCGATCTGTCTATCTAACTTCCTACCTACCTACAGCGTCGTTAGCCCCCGCCTATCGGGGCTTGCAGAAATAGATGGGCTGTATGATGCTTCCACGCAGAGCTGAATCCGACCGCACAAGAGTACTGGTAAACCGCTTAGTGGATCTAAGCCTGCTCAGGTAAAGCGGTGCGAGTCGGAACGCCCATCCTTATAAACCGAATTGTTTGCATTGGGCGACAGGGCTTGAGATGTCATTTCGGTAAAAGTCCCACAAAATTGTAAGCAACGTCTCCAAAATGACCTATACTGTGTTGACGGGGACGTTAAACCTTAAATCAAACAAACGAAACCTACAGCGTCGAAGGAAGCACTGGGTTCGGTTATTACTACTGTTTTTTATTATTATTATTTTTTTGTTTTAAAGTTTTAGTATTGTATTGTATTGCATTGTAAAGTTTGTATTTTTTGTGTGTGTGTTTTTGTTGTTTTTGTTTTCTTTTATTGAAACGGTTAAGAATGAACCTGTTTGGTTGACATTAGGCATTGATACCCCATATAAGCAGAAAGGTGTGAAAATTAGTCACTGTGTTTTGATAAACATGGGGACAACGGGAAATGTGAAACCATAAATCACACATGTTAATCACCTTTTGTATATAGCTAAAATTTAAATTCCATAAAACCCATGTTTAACAGGATTCAATCTCCTTTGGAAGCTAGGAATACACCGTAGAAATGAAAAGGTAAGAGTGTACATGTTTACTCTCAGCCTCGGACAATGATTAACATTATCATTATTATTTACTATAATTAATTAATTAATTAATAAATAAAGCTTTTTATAAATAGTGTTCTATTTAAGTTCGTAATGTTAGCATTTTAAACATACGCTCAAGATGAAAGGGGCAGGGGCTAACAGGAAATGGATGACTCACGGCCTTCTTGCGCATGCGCAGATTTACCTAGGTATTAACTTTCTCATGGATTTAAAGATCTCACGCTACAGCGGCAGTTGAGGAGTGGGTTGGAGGCAATGAACCTAGCTTCTTCAGTTCTGGACTGGTCCAAGCGTTTGTCCACGTGTATCATTCTAAAGGGCAAATTACATGGAAAAAGAAGAGATCGATCTCACCATAAATAAATTGACTCGCCCTCGTAATATCGCGTTTAAAAGATTTATCTGTTTTGTCTTCTACGTATTTAAAGTTTTGTTTTATTTTCCGTTCTGTTTTTATTGATTTGATTTCTTTCTTTCTTTCAATAAAAACTAAGTTCAATCTACTGAAACGTAAACTTGACCACAATAGGAATGACACAACCTTCGGTAAAATTTATGAGTTTCCAGGTTAGTATTTCCCAAGTAGATGCCATTTATTGTGCCGAACAAACTCAAATTTTAACAAGAGAGACCAAATGGCCCTGAATCGCTCACCTGATTCTAAGAGGTCACAAAGCATGAAAAAGTCATGAGGATAACTGACAGCCGTTTCATTCGATGGAGCAAAACTGTTGCTCGTAGACAGATGGTCACCTGGACATCATTCTTGTTAAGATTGTAATGAAACAGGCTTAAAAGGTTTGGAGAGTTTGCCATCTTGTTCATCCAAGCAGAACTGTTCAGCTATTTCTGTAGAGGGTAAGCAATATTCTTATGAAGTTTGATTTAAATAACAAGATGACACATCGCCCTGGATAACTGACAGCAAAATTATTTCATGAAGCATAACTAATACACTTAGATAGATTGTCACCCAGGCAACATTCTTGCAAAGTTTGAATGCAACTAGCTTAAGAGTTTATGAAAGGATGCCATTAACGATTTTGTAATTTTTATGTCTGCCAGCCGTTTTCTTCATTGGAGCAAAGTCATTTTGGTAGATGGCAACCTTCATGTGAAGTTTGCATTAAACTGAACCAAATATTTAGGCTTTGTAATTAGATATTTCTAGTTTAAGCTCTGGCAGCTATCTTGTTCGTCCGAGCAAAACGTTCAGCAATTTCTGTAGAGAATTATCTAAGCAACATTCCTATAGTAAGAAACGTTTTCAGTTCTAAGATTTTCTGTTTAAAATGTCATGAAATAGAAGTGAAGGCCATAATCAGGAATCGATACAATTAACCCAAAGCTCCCATCAGAGACACCAAAGGGAAAGAAACACAAACATTAAACAACTAGCCCCTAATGGAAACATTAATAGTGGATAGCCAACAGGACAGTTACTTTCCCACAAAATGGTCAATTGGCTGTCCAAAACAAAATAATATAAGCGGTACACACACACAAAGACAACCCGTAACAAAAATACACCGCGACCGAAGAATCACCTCTGAGCGGACAGTGAAACGAATTCCACTGGGGGGGGGGGGGGGGGCTTAAATCGATTTTGCATGGCCACAATCCTCGCCCTATTGCCGTCGCGATTTAGACAGATAATTTATTCAATTCTAACTCATCACTGCAACATCTTCGTGGACACAAAAATCAAACAACCACAGAGATGAAACAACGGTGAGAACTTGACAGCAAGAAACCACAGAAATGCTGGAGCAAATGAAGACCAACAGTTAGACTCCAAAATACTGAATTATTCACTGATTAAAAAACGCTAATTTAATATATGTAATTTGATGTGACGCTACGTTACCTTACGCTGGACGTCTTGTCCTGTGACGTCTCCGCGCTTAAAACGTGATCACCTTGGCAACAGTTTAAGACGTACCGTAGCGGTCGACATTTCAAGGATTTCGAGGAACAAAAAAGTCGCATAGTCGGACAGAGATATTCTAATATTAACAAACGATAATCTAGGTTATTTAAGTTATCTTATTGTAATATGCATTATGAAATTTAAGAATAAGTTCGTTTAAATTTTGGAATGCGAATTAAAGATGTCGTTGCTCGAATTCAATAGTGATCAACTTGAGTTAGTTGAAAATTAACTCTCTATAGTTGAATTCTGTTTACTATGTAGTTCTAGAATTGGTTTTATGTTTGCATAATTCCAGAGTATCGCCGTTACAACACCATTAGAACGCAATTAACACGATGTTACAGCGATAATAAAAGAATAGAAACGATATGGAGGCCCATGTCTCGCAGATTATTCGTTGTTAGACCCGAAGTCCTTACAGCTATGAAGTCTGAGTTTAAATTTGACCAACGGCATAGAAGTTAAAGAGGAGATGTCGTTTAAATATTTTCTAATTTTAACTCTGGCGGCCATTTTGTTCATCGTAGCGGAACGATTTTGGATTTTCATTTGGTTTGATTGAAATTGGTCTAAGGATTTAGGAGGAGTTAGTATTTAAAGAAAATTGTTCACGTTGATTGTTTCTATTTTAAGCCTAAAGATTTTCCATTTTTAGTTATTTTAGCTATTGTGGTAAAGGGTTACCTATGCAACAGTCCTAAGAAGTTTGATTGAAACTGACCCAAGGGTGTAGTGGGAGTTGGCATGTAAAGCATTTTGTTTTGTTGCTTTCATTTTTAGCTCCGGCGGCCATTTCTCTCATCAGAGCGAAATAGTTTTAGCTATGAAGTTTAAAAGAAAGGGACAGTGTCCATAAGGCCCATTTCGTGACTCAACCCAAAATATAAATATTATAAATCCCCAAAATCAACCACTAATATATGGGCCTTATGTATGTAAAATATTTGTTGTAACGGAGATCGCGTTTGGAAGATATATCAAAACAATGTGGGTGGGGTATCTCAACCCTAATCCAACAGGTGGTACACTTATGCATATATACTGCTACAAAACTAAATAGTTTAAAAAAAGATTTACCCTTTAATAGATGTGCAATCCTCCTTCAGTACACGTTATTGTTTTGTTGTTTTTTTCAGTTAGAGGTTGTATCTTGGAGTAAGAGTACAAGAAACATAGTCATTAGTTTTCGTAAATTTTTTGAAGGACTAACTTTACGAAAAACCACAACACATTTTTATTGACAATTGTCTTTAATTCTCATGGCTGTTTGTAATATAGATATAGTACCATAATACGTAAATTCTCATTTTTTCTTATTGCTCAAGTATATCATAGATTATCTGCCATAGTTCGTTGATAAACATTCATTAAAATGCAGATGTGTTTTATATTTTTAACATTTATTTAAATACATTATAAGAGGTAAAATGACATCAAAAGAGTGTATTATTATGCTCTCTCGTCTTTCGCTAGACCTCCAATTTAATTTGATGTAACAAAGTCAACATTAATATTGATGTAATTGATGACATCACAATTATGTTGACTTAAACTCTAGATAATTACAACTACCAACGTGAATTAAATACGAATATAGCCAGACTTTGGGTTTCACTCTAGAATATATGCATGTATTTTGTTCTTTTTTATCATCAGTGCCTTTTTAGCTAACCAGAGCCGGAGGCTCCGGGGGAGCTTATAGGCAGTTGTCGTATGTCGTCTGTCGTCGTCTGCGTCAACACTTTCAAACGACATTTTCTGGGCAGACAGGGGCCAAATTTCATCTGTAGTATTCCTGGGCTTAGGGATTGAAAGTTTGTGTCACACTGACACATTAATGAAAATCAGCTTGTTTGTTTGGTTGCTATGGCAACACATATTTCCCATAGACTAACAATGTGGAAAATTGAAAAAAAAAAATCATTTATTGCCAAGTCATTGCAGATATTTTGACAAAACTTTTATAGAAATGTTCCTTGAGTAAACATCTCTCAGCCATATGCTTTTATACCAATCTGGGGAGGACAGGTTGTGTCAGGGCCATGCCCCATCCCCTGCACTTTATATATGGACATATATCCCAGAAACCATTCAGATTCCCTCCCCTAAACCATATATATTCTTGTTCCTTATTGTAATATCCGTGTATACCTTACTTGTGATGTCAGGGACGTAACGTAATGACGTCAGCTACCTTGGTTACGCTGTCACTTTACTTGATACTGTTTCATCATGTTAACTCATTAAATATAATGCTCACATACTCTTAAGTTATTTCATTGGCGACGAGGAGAAAAGGAAGGTGGTGAAGAAAAGATGACAGATGAAAGCTATAGAAGAGCAGAAGACAATATAAATAAGAAAAGTAACTGTCCTGGAGAAAAGAAGGACGAGATATAAGCAAAGATCAATGGAGAATACTGAAGAAGACATGCTAAGTAGATAGATATATTCTCAAAGCAAGAGACATAAGAAAAAGTTGATACAGGCCAGAAGAAGAAGAAAAACATTTGACCCGAAAAAGAACGCAGATATAATACAAATGAGAAACGGACTAGATATGGCTGATGGCACAGCTGTAACAACTATCGGCCCCCGCCCATAGGGGCTTGAATAAATATATGGGCTGCATGATGCTTCCACGCAAGCAGAATCCGGCCCGCACACTAGTACTGATAAACCGCTTAGAGGATCTAAGCCTGTCCAGGAACCGCGGTGCGAGGCGGACTGTCTATGCTAATAAACTTATTGGTTTCATTGGGCGACAGGGTTTGAGATGTCATTTCATCTCAATGTCGGGTAATAGTCCCACAAAATTGGAAACAACGTCTCCAAAATGACCTTTACAGTGTTGACGGGGACGTTAAACCTCAAATCAAACACAACTGTAACAACTATATCAGAGTCCAGAAATGTACAAACCCTACCATTCAGGCCAACAGAGGATCAGATGTATACAGGAAAGGCCTGTGAGGAATGGATTGAGTCAATAGAAAGAGAATTCAAATTGTTAAGACTAAAACACCTAGCAGATAGAAAAGACACTTTGATCATTTATGGCAAACAGTAACATACATAAGCCACCACTGAAGAACCGCCTAGGAACGGTCAGTGGAAAGAATTTCTCGGGGGGGGGGGCTTAAATCGATTTAACATGACCATAATCCTCGCTCTTACCTCTTTCGCGGTAACACTAATTTTGTTTAGTCCGCATGAAGGCTTCCTAACTCATCAGTGTAACATCTCTGAGAACATACAAATAAAAAAAAATACAAAGATGAAACAAGGTTGAGGACTCGACAGCATACAACATCAGAATTGCTGGAGCAAAAGAAAACCAACAGTTAGACTCCGAGGGGCCCGACCAAAGAAGTTTAACCATTTCATATCCGTCTGCCAAGGCAACACGTGGAACACGGACATAATTACAGCGTCTCCAAACCTGCGACTGTTTGGCGAAATCAAGAGGAAAGACAAAGTGAAGAAAACTGAAGAGGCATATTCAAGCTGTGTATTGAGTTCGGATGAATAATATCTAGAAAGTTCAATAGGACATGTGAATATTAAAAATTTGAAGAAAATCATATGAAGAAAACAACAACCTATCTGGGTAAGTAGAAGAGTTACAGGTGAAAGTGAGAACAATGAACAAAGATCTGAGATCCGTGAAGGAGTATCAGGATGAGGTCATGGAATTGTTTACATCTGCTGAGCAGATAAAAGAAAAGCTAGTCTTCAGTCAGACCCCGTGAGTCATTGGCGACTTGTTGAGGGGCTGGCAGATGGATGTGCCTGCCAATAATCCTCATAGTGCAGACCCCGGGACTTTGCTCGAGGCTGTAGTGCCCCAGATCAGTAGCAAGCTCGAGGAAGAGATCGAGGCGCTGGGTGATGTGAAATTCCAGTTGGCTCTCAAGATTCAGCTTCGGAAGGACAAACCAGACGGTGGTGAGGAGTACACAAACCCCGTGCTGCGACACAAACAGGAGGCCTTTCTCCAGGCCAGCGAAATCAAGGGGCACTCGATAAAACCTTCCCACAGATCCAGGAAACACTCGAAAAGTGGACACAGAGAGGGTCTGGCTGGGTTGTAGATCAGGTACAGACCCTTTGGCTGGACATTGCCAGATATCAGCCTCTTCGGGGTAGGTCCTACATTCCACTCCAAGCAGAATTAAGATATAAGAAGGCACTGGTTAACATAAAGGACAAGGACCAAGACTGCTTTCGATGGACGCTCCGAGCGGTTCTGGCAAATCCGCCACCACCATATCACACAGAGAGACTATGTTGGTGTCCTACCAATGATGGTCTGAACTTCGAAGGGATTGAAAGTTGCACACCCATCTCTCAGATCTATAAAGTGGCGCGGCAGAACAACCTAGCCATTAATGTCTTTGGATAGGACAAGGGCATCACTGTCCTTCGTCTAAGCACACAACCACAAGAGATACCAAGGATCAATATACTGCTGATCAGTGCGAATGAAAATCGCTTCCACAACACCTGGATAAAGAACTTCAACCGCCTCCTCTACAACCAAAGCAAGCACCGTGAGCGCAAGTTCTTCTGTGAGCGCTGATGTCATGGTTACAAGAGAGAAGACCTACTGGGGGGGGGGCACAAGCTCGAGTGCGAAGGCATCCGCCAGACGGCTGTCCGGGTGGAGATGCCAGAAAAGGGTAAGAACAAGCCCACCTTCCAGAATTACGACAATCAACAACCAACCCCCTTCGTCATCTATGCGGATTTTGAGGCCCTCACCACAAAGATCGGTGTACCCGAACAAGATCCTACAAAAAGCAATACCCACAGAACACAACAACATGAGGCTTGCAGCTACTGCTATATCGTGGTGTGGTGTGATGGAACAACAAAGCCGTCTGTCGAGTATCGCGGCCCAAATGCAGCAGAGCACTTCTTAAAATCACTCCAGGAGGAGGAGTGTGAGATTAAGAGTGTGCTAGCCAACCCTAAAAACATAAGGATGATACAAAATGAATGTCGGGCCCTTAACAATGCCACGAATTGCTATATATGCGAAAAACCGCGGCGACCACTGTCATATCACAGGTAAATATCGAGGGGCAGCTCACAACGCCTGCAACCTTAAGCTGAGGCTAAGCCCAAAGACCACCGTCGTTCCCGTGGCGTTCCACAACCTCAGGGGGTACGACTCCCACCTGCTCATGCTAGCTATCTCGAAGGTTGAAGGCAGAGTCTCCTGCATCCCCAACAACATGGAAAAATACATCTCCTTCTCTCTCGGGCAGCTCCGTTTCATCCATAGCGCCCAGTTCCTGCTCGCTTCCCTCGACAAACTGGTGGCGTCAAACCGACCAGAGTCTTTCAAGATCACGTCCCAATACGAACCAAACGTCAGAGGCTCCAGCTCTTGACCAGGAAGGGCGTCTACCCCTACGAGTATATGGACTCCTGGGACCGTTTCGCCGAGACCAAGCTCCCCACGAAAGAGGTATTCTACAGCAAGCTCACGGACGAGCACATCACCGACGACGACTACGCCCACGCGCATAGAGTATGGGAGGTCTGTGGGTGTAAGAGCATGGGGGACTACCACGACCTCTACAATCGCACAGATGTTCTCCTGCAGGCAGATGTCTTTGAGGAATTCCGAAAGACATCCCTGACGCAGTATAGCTTAGACCCAGTGCACTACTACACAAGTCCCTGGCATTCATGGGACGCCCTCCTAAAAAAGACAGGAGTGGAGCTCGAGCTGCTTACAGACTACGACCAACACCTGTTTGTCGAGAAGGGGATGCGCGGAGGTATCTCGATGGTATCAAAACGGTATGCCAAGGCCAACAATCCTCAAGTCGAGGATTATGACCCAGAAAAAAACAAGTAGCCATATCTTATATCTCGATGCGAACAATCTCTATGAATGGCTATGAGCCAGGCCCTCCCAATCAGAGACTTCCAGTGGGTCGATGCATCGGGACTCGCAGAAACCATTGCAGAACTACCCGCAGACAATGCAGAGGGCTATATCCAAGAGGTAGATATGGAATATCCAGCAGAGCTGCACAAGGCACACAATGTCTACCCGCTAGCACCAGAGTGCCTAGTGGTCAAGAAGGAGTGGATGTCGGAGTACCCGAGGGAACTTCTCGATAGAGCTTTGGGGGAGCGCCTACAGAGGTTGAGAATTTGGTACCCAACCTTCGCAACAAAGACCGTTACGTGCTCCACTATCGGAATCTCCAGCTATACATGTTTCTGGGTATGCGTCTGACTAAGATTCCTCGTGCCCTCCGGTTCCAGCAGAGCCCCTGGATGGAGCCCTTCATCCGGATGAATACTGAGCTCCGGAAGAAGGCCACCAGTGACTTTGAGGAGGATCTCTACAAGCTCATGAGCAATTCGGTCTTCGGCAACGCGATCGAGAATTTCCGCAGGCGTGTCGACGTCAAGCGGGTCCGCGCCAACGAAGAAGATAAACTCAGGCGTCTCATCGCCAGCCCAGCCTTTGCCAGAGCCAACATCTTCGACGATGATCTTGCAGCAGTCCAGATGCAAAAGAGCCGTCTAGTGCTCAATCGCCCGATTTACGTAGGTATGAGCATTCTGGACCTTTCAAATCCCTGATGTACGATTTCTATTACAAACGGCTCCAGAGGCAGTACGAAGACCGCTGCCAGCTCCTCTGGACGGACACCGACAACCTGCTTCTGAAAAGCGAGACAGAGGATGTCTAGGAGGACATGGCCAAGCACAAGGATATTTACGACACGTCCGACTACCCGAAAGACCACCCGCTGCACAGCACAGAGAATAAGAAGGTTCTCGGAAAGACGAAGGACGAGTGCGCCGGGCAGTCAATCGGCAAATATGTGGGCCTGCGGCCGAAGATGTACTCCATCCTCCAGGCATCTGGAAAGAACATCAAGAAGGCCTTGGGTGTGAGAAAAGCAACTGTCAAGAAGCGCATCAGGCATGAGCAGTTCAAAGAGTCTCTCTTTGAGAAGCAAACCTTCCGCAATGGCATGGATGTTCATAGGTCAGAGTGCTTTCGCATCTACGGGCAGCATCTCAACAAGGTGTCGCTGTCGCCCTTCGATTTCAAGCGTTGGATCGCAGAAAACGGAGTTGACACACAGGCTTATGGTTACAAAGATTCCATCACACAACAAGAGACGGACGCGTTCGTTTAGGAACTGGGGCGGTCCATCTAAAGAACTCTGAAATTATAGGATAAACAATGGCTCCCAAGAGAGTTCTAACCTAGGAGGAGATCCAGGAAATCAAGGCCCTGCGAGTAGGGTGAAGAAGCAGTTCGGCGTCGGCGCTGCGAGGGTTCAGATGCTCTGGGCAGAGGAGGAGACACCAAATGCCGCAACAGAGGAGGAGACACCCAATGCCGCAACAAAGAAGGCAGAAAGAGAGGACAGCGTCGTCGACGATCTACGATTATTGCTACGCGATAGCATCGGCCAAGCCAAGTCGGCAAAAAAGCCGACCATCAACGAATTCTATGAGCTCCTAAAGAAAAGCCTGAGTCGGTTTGAAACCACCACAGAGAAAGTGTCGATTTCGTTGACGGAGATAATTGTCTCTCTGAAGCGGATCGAGGCGGCGAGCGGAGGCAATGTGATCTCCGAGAATATTGGAAAATCCATCGGAACCTTCTATACCCTGCTGTACGACAAACTAAAGTCGCTCGAATCTCTCACAGAGCAGGCCGCAAAGCTTCGCCAACCTCTTTGGCTTCTTTAGTGGCCAGAGGCTCAGCTTCTTTGAAGCATGAGGCTACATCAACCACGGTAAGGGCGTATTTGTACGTGCGCTTGCGAACACGGTCGTGTGGCAGAAAGAGCAGGTCAGCTTGATGGACCCCGTTCGGCTTGGTGATGTCGAAATTAGGTCGTGGAACGTGCTGCGGGGGGTGGGGGCGAGGTAGATCTGCAAGATGACCTGCTTCTTCAACCAAGTTCGGGCCACATCTTCTGAGGTCTTAGCCGCAGAAGCCAGCTTCTTTATGGCCTCAAGACCCCTCCAGTAACCCTTAGGGCTGTAATTAATATCCGCAAGGCGCCGATCCATGTATTTATTGTTGCTTGCTTTGTTAGTATTAAGTCTCTAACGAAAACACCTGCTGAGGAATTGTCTAGGCAGCCTGCACTCTTTTAAGCTTGCCAGCAAGAAATATTCAGGTGCTACCATGACCAGCTTTGTCCAACTCTTCCAACAGCTTGGTACGGCCCGTCTGTAACGCCTCGTCTCTCGCACGTTGAAACAACTTTTTTTTCTCCTCCGACAAACCAACACTATGTTTCTGGCGCTGACGAATTTCTTCTTTCATCTGATTGAACTTGTCGATTTCATACAGAATCAGGCGAAATTCTGTTTCAGATATATTGTCGTCGTTCAGCGCGATAGAAATGCGGTCGGCGATTGAGTTTAGCTTCGACTCAGCCAAGATACGAATCTCGTCGCGTTTTTTTTTTTTTTTTTTTGCTTTTGTTTGGAGTTTTCGTCAAAACATTTCCCGCCAACACCCAGCAACCCACAGACAATAGCCCCAACTCCAAGGCCAATAGCGACAGGCGTCGCGATGATAGTTGACAAGAGCCAGACGCCAGAAGCAGCCAGCCTTACGCTTGTCGCAGTAAGCGTGGTATCAATCCCATCAACAACATTAGCCCCACGTCTGTATTTCTTGTACAGCGAGACTCTGAAGTCTCGTTCTTTTTCGAGACGGAATTTGACCTCGGCCACGTGCTGAAGGCGGTGTTTGTTTCCGGTTTCAATTTCTGGGTAAAGACCAATCGTGTACTTCCCCTCGAGCTAGGTGGGATTAAATAGACAACTGGCTAATAATGACTATAGCTTGGTCTGTTGTGAGCGCAACGGGCGTAAATCGCAGCCTTTTGAGAGACACTGGGCCTATAAAAATAGCATGTAGGTCTAAATGACGGTATTCAACTTGGTGTTGGATTCCTTCAAGAGTGAACTGAACTCGAGGCGTTTCTTGTACTTGATTATAAATCCCAACTTCTTTATTAGCATTTGCTTGACTCCACTTGAGCTTGAAGCCGGGTAACATCAACAAGGTCGTCGGGTCTATCTTCGAGAATTAGATCAAGGTGATCGATGATGTTGGCAAGTTCATACCAATGATTTCCGCTGGGGGGAATTCGAAGACTATTTTCAGGATTCCCTGCCGGTCGTTGATTGTCTTTAGCACGTTATCTTCGGAAACGACAGTGTTCTGCGTCCCGGGGATATACGAGCACAGTCGAGTTTCACTATTAACTACCTTCCTAACTTTGTGCTGCTTTCCAGTCACAACGTAAGGAGACGAGATTTGTATGCCAATAAGCCACCCTGTTTGTTGGACGGAGTCCGCAAAAGCAACCCACTTGCTCCCAGTGAAGGCCAGCGTATGAACCCGCTTTGGAACGGTATGTGAGGTATCTACGTCGCCGAGATCACTGAATGACAATGACCCAGCTTGGGCGACCTCTTTTCTTTTGTAGACCCCATCAGAGAGCTGGAAGGCATACAAGCGATCTTCCTTCCCGTCCTTAAGGAATCCCTCGGTGTCACCAAGATCAGCCAAAGCCACCCCCGGGCATTTTCTGACCCCACCGGGGGCGCTTGCGTCAACCATTCCTTATATGTGGGGTTGCGCTCATATACTCGAATGGTGACATTTCCCCGTTGGTATCTCTAAGTGAGATAGTTAGCTGTGAAACAGGCCCTGACGACAACCTTTTGTACTGTAAAACAGGAAATGATTCAGTTCTACCAGATGCACACTTTCCGTTCTCGGCGGGGACAGATCTAAGCAGCGTAGAGGGGCGACCGTTATGCAGATTGTCTGAGTACTTAATTCAGCAAGATGAAAGTAGACCTCACGATGGACGGCCAGCTTTTGTGGCTCATTTGCAGTGAACGTCTTGGTGTGGCTTCCTTCCAAGTGATGGCCATTGTCATTGATCAGCGCCAAGGAAGGGGGTTTGAAAGTATTGTCGGAAAAGCCTAAGATATTAGCTAATTCGCTATTGTATTGTTTTTTTTCAGTATTTTATTTGAGACCATATTGTTCCTTTTCGCCGTGCATATGTTGTACCACCAGTGATAATACGTCAACTCGCAGAGAGCAATCTCTCGCTCACCCGCAGTCAGTGTCCTGGCAAGATTGATTGGCACATCATTTTGAACGTCAGTGAGTGTGGTGTACATAATCATAAAACTTGAACAGCACCAAAATTGGTATAGATATAAAGGCATTTACGTTTAATAGCTCGGCAAAATATCAGGTAGTCGGCAATTTCAAATATAAGGAGTCAGCGGCTCGGGCGCCCACTCAAGTCATAATGGTCGACGATAAGGGAAGTCACTTCCTTGCCAAGTAACCGGACGTTTTCGTCGATTATCAAAACCATCCGCTTACCAAGGGCGTCACTACGACAAACAAGGCGTACAACAACTGGCAGCGTGCCTCCTTCAACTGGTGGCAGTGCCAGCTGAACTTCGCGGTTTTGTGCGCAACAGCCGGATGTGGTGTTTCATTCCAGGACCATCTCCAAGCGGAGGAGCCCCTGCAAGCCTGTGTTGCTTTCATGTCTATTATACGACGAGGCGTCTGCTTAAGGAGCTAAAAGTCGCCCTCCCTGGGGACAAGTCCAATTCATGGTTCGATAACCAATATTACTCCAGGGCCTACAAGCGGCTTTGCGAGGAGTTCGCCGTTTCATCTGATACGGATTGAAGGCAAAAGGTGGACTACGGGTGTCTAGGCCTCGGATATTGTAATACCTTTTGGACTCCTTTCGGTGAAATACCGCAATGATCACAGCTCCGATGGGCCCTTCTTTCACCCGAAGGACGCCTTACGTCATAACCTGGATATTTCAACCGCATGGACGGCCTTTATTCTCGATAAATCAGAAGGTTTCACGCAAGCGGGTGTCGTGCGCCTCGACGACTCGAATCGGGCTTACGTTTGGGCAATCTTGGGAGCGCAAGCTCAGACCCGTTCCAACATTCTCAAAGTCGGCACGGGGTTTGACGCTAAACAGCAATTTATGGCGAATCTCGAAGACGCCATTGCCTCACCCGTCGACATCCCCAGCAGCATCGATCGCTACCAAAAGACGTTGCAATATGCATCCACACCACTGGATTAAATCTGCGGGAGAGCGCTCTACTTAAAAGAAGAGCGACATGACACTCCATCCCGGCAATGTCCAAGGTTATAATAACCAAATCCGAATAGCGGGGTCAGACGCTGTCATCGGCCACAACCCAGGAATAAACAAGGCAGCAACGATAAGCGCCAACAGTGCTGGCAGCGACAGGACATTCCAAGGAAAAACTGCCAAACTAGCCGGGACCGACCCGCGAGTACTCGCAGGGCCACCTCCCGAAGGGTCGCCTACGTCTACCACGGTAGTCGCACCAGCAGACCGGAAATCCGGTATCGACCATGAAGAGGAAAAATCAGCTCTCATAGTCGCAGGGATCGGGGTTGGTTTAATGGTGCTTTGGTTTATCACTCCGCGGTAACGGTCGAGATAACCAGTCCCGTGCAGCCACGAGAAGAAGGGCCCCCACGCCCATGACCAAGGGCCACAAATTATCTGCGAGCCATGAAGCGGCCTTCCCCAGCGTGCTCAAGAGCCAAAAGACGATGGACCCGATGATTCCGGGCAGGGCAGCCGCGGCCTTGCCGGCAAAATTGGCTAGGGCACGCCCGAGGGACTGTAGGTTTTTTTTACCCAATCCTTGACCCCGCCCTTGCCGGGTGGCTTTGGAGCCGAAGCCGGTACACTCCCGCCGCCGATGAGCGCAAGCACTAGGGTCGAGATTGCCATCCCAACCGCTGTTAGGATGCTCGCGATCGTTATCCCCTGTTCGCGAAAGAGTGTCCGTATTCGCTTAACCAGCGTCTTGTCTTCATGAAGGAGCCGCCTGAATTTCTCAAGGATTCTGTTAATCTGGGACCGGAGAGCTTCTCTGTTCGTAGAGAGGGCTTCGAGCGTCGACTGTCTTTCGAATTCGATGTCAGAGAGCTCGCCCTCCAGTTTTCTGATTTGGTCTTGAATCTCCTGCTGCAACTCGGGGTCGTCCGTTTCCGTCATTTTCCGCCGCTCCCCGGCCAAGTGTTTTTCAACTTGGGATTTTCCCTCGTCGACCTTTGACAGCTTCGCCAGGCTGTTCGCCAACATCTCGGGGTCGAGTCATGGCCTTTTCAAGCCCAGCAAGCTCTGTTTTGGCCTGGGTGACCCACGCGGTGTCGATAGGCTGATCATCAATTGTCTTCAATGCGGTCTCGACATCTCCTGTTGTTTGAATAACGTCGAGGGCTACGCCGGGGAGCTCTGTCATCTCGACGGATTCAATGTTTTTTGGGAGGGTTTCCTCTGCTTTTTTAGTGTATCCACAGCCTCTTTGTGGAGGCACGGCATATTCGATTTATAGTCAGTGAGCCGCAGTGATTGCCGAATTGCATTTACACCCCCTGTTCCATATCTCGAGGCCAGTGTGGACAGAGCCAGAAACCGGAATCCTCCCCTTGTCGCAGCGTTAGGAATCTTTTTGTCGCCGGAGGTCCAATAGAGTGTTTTACCACCGTCATCTATCACAAACAGGTCAAAGTCGATACTGCCTTCCAGGCGCAACCCTTTACAGGCACGGCTCACTTCTTTGTAGAAAGTATCGACCAGGCGCCTCTTCTGGTCAGAAAGTGCTGGCCGTCTTAACACGCCTCGGAGGTTCTGAACATTGTCCCCGGCCGCGCGTAATCCTTGCTCGACGTCCGGTGGTGGGTCCATAACAGCGTCTGGCAGGTTAGACACATCATAGTCGGCGTCATCATAGTCGGCGTCATCATAAGGGTCGGGCCAGTCTTCGAACGTGGGGTTTTCAAAGTCAGCCATATTTATGTAACAAGTATGTGCATTTGAAGGTTGTCGCTCATCATTAAAACAGACTTTGTCGAGTGTCAACGAAGCTGAAACCATGTCATCAAATAAGTACGGACGAAAGCTTGACCCCTACCGGTGCCTCCGCGAACCCCTTGGGGTGAAAGGGGTGAGGCAATCGGTTTCGAAAACTAACAACCCCAGCACGATCGGCCCGAACAAGCAGCTTCTCGTTCGATTCCCCAACCTCGGCAAACATGATGCCATCGTCCCCGGGACCGCGAGGTTGACCTTCACCATCACACTACACAGCGAAGATGATGCCAATCGGACCTTGGTTCAGAACCTAGGCCGCGCCCTCGTGAAAAAAACCGTCATTAAAATTTCGGGAAATGAGGTCCACAGCATCGACGACAGTGATGTGTACCACTGCTACCGCGATCTCTGGAGGACGGCTTCAGAGAGGAAAAATGGTGAGTACCAAGGCATTGATACGTCGGAAAACCAAAATACGACGAGGATCCGAATCAATGCTGGGAACAAAGACGAGTCCGTTCTAGCGGACAAAGCCGTCGCCGATGCTTTCGGCAATCGTCTCGCATCCCACTGCACTTCGAGCTACTCGAGAGCCACATGCCATTCTACCAGAGTGCGCTGGGCGACCGACTCGAGTATGAGCTCACGTTCATCGACTACAACCGTGTGATCCAGGCCACAGGCAGAGGTGCCTCTTTCGACATTGGAAACATCTGTCTTGAGTATGACATGGTCACCCTGCCATAGCTGGCCCAAATGATCAATAACCAGTACAGAAGCCCCATTTCGATCCTGTATGACAGGGTACTGCGGCACCGCAAACTCGGCAAAGACAAGAGCGACACCCTCTGGAATATTTATCTCAACGTGCCCGCCCGCAGCATGAAGGGATTCCTGATGCTCTTTGAGGATGAAGCCGCGAACAGCCCTTCGCTCGCGACACAGAGGCCTTCCATAACCCAAAAATCGCAAAAGGTCGAGGTCACCATCGAGGAGATCCCCAACCAACTCTTCAGCCAAGGGATGCACTCTTAACCTTTTTGATGAAGCAAGGAAGCTCTTCGCAGCCGGTAGCAAGCGAGACCCTGAAGTGGCAAAGGTCGGAAAAGACCTGGCCCTAGCCGACGTCAGCCTTGCAGAATACCTCACCAGCAAGTACGCGCTGTGGCTTGACCTCAGGACAAGCGATGACGGCCGGCTCCACGGCTCCGGCAGACGGATAGAGAATGCCAGCGAAGGTGTGACCATCCAGAAAACGAAAAGACCCGAGGCTGCTGGCGCATTGAACATCTACCTCTACGTCATCATGGATGCACAGCTTAACATCGAAGATGGCCGGTTCGTCTCAGCGGCCTATTAATATTCCTGCGGTAAGATTAATAAATTTCCTACCGCGCTCGGCCCATTCGGCGACAATATGCGGGCAAACGGGATGCGGAAAAACCTTTTTTATCCTCGATCTGCTCGAAGGCCCCTACCGGGAGTTCTTTCGGCACATCGTGGTCCTCTGCCCTACCATAAAGTATAATAAAAGGTAACTGGACACTTCGGCCCCAAAACCACCTCGGCCCCTATAGACACTTCGGCCCCTAGACACCTCGGCCCCAAAACCACCTCGGCCCCACATAAAATTGAAACCCTAGACGGGTCGGCCCCTGGACACCTCGGCCCCTAGACACGTCGGCCCCATATACCTAGACACTTCGGCCCCACTTTGCTTTTCACGGGGCTTCCATTTAAATAGGCGATCGGGTTGGGTGCCCGGTGAGGTTTTTTATTATTATTATTTTTATTCGCTGAATTGATTATTTTGATAGGGAGCCACGAACATTTGAACCTATAATATATATATTTATTATACATGTATATTATAACGTTACTAAATAAAAAATTTATTTGTCCATTTAAGAAGAATGGAAGATACATTTGAAAATTCCCCTCTGTTGTTTCAATGTATAATTCTAATTGCATTGCAGCATGCTTAAGAGCAGACTCTCGTTTTCTACATTTCTGCTCTTTTTATCATCTATAGGCTTTTTTATTATCCGAAATAATTCCACACCGCTAAAATACTTTTTTAATTAATTTCAATATAAGAACATGATACCTAATTATCCCTACTAATTGGACGGAAATCTGGATGGATAGTTGGATAGGGCCGTAAAACCAAAAACAAAAAAACATTCCTCGGTTTCGTCAATCATGGTGATGATGGGGGATAATCTTATATTTGTTAACGTATTTATATAATTTATTTATTTATTTTTTGGCCTCGGTATAGCTAAGTCGGATGCGTCTGACTGGTGATCAGGAGGAAGAAGGTTCGATACCTACCGGGGTCGGCAACTTTCTTTCGTGGAGATTGATTAAGAAATCTTTTCTACGGCCATTCTCTCCCTTCTGCTGAATCAAGAAGGGCATTTGTCACTTTCTGGCGAAAAACATGTGCACTGGTTTGGATAACCGCTTACGTATAAGCCTGCCCAGGATAAGTGTGGATAGGTAAACAGACCGGCTCGAAAATGAACTAAAATAGTGTTGACTGGGTCGTTTAACTCCAATACAAACAAACTATGTATTTATTAGGCAATTATCAGTGTTCAGGTTCGATGAACTAGAACTATCATCGTAAGTTTTGTTTGTTTGATTTGAGGTTTAACGTCCCCGTCAACACTGTAAAGGTCATTTTGGAGACGTTGCTTCCAACTTTGTGGGACTTTTACCCGACAGTGAGATGAAATGACATCTCTAGCCCTGCCGCCCAATGAAACCAATAGGGTTATAAGCATGGACGAGCCTACTCGCACCGCTTTGCCTGGCCAGGCTTAGATCCTCTAAGCGGTTTACCAGTACTCAATTGCGTGGAAGCATCATGCAGCCCATATATTTCTTCAAGCCCCGATGGGCGGGGGCCTATCATCGTAAGTAAACCAATTAATATAATGTATCCATGCAATTCAAAAACGGCACGAAAAACGGTGCAGATCCGATTCAGAGGGCAGAAGCAATCTGATCAGGATTTACACTGTTTGCAAAGTTAAGGATTATCGTGTTCAGTGGGATAAGGATTAATGAATTTCAGGTTAGTACACTATTTAGCAAAAAGTTATACAAGAACAATTAATTATTGACTTAAATTAGTTAAGTGTGAAGCTCAATAAACAACCAGGCGTTACCAATCCCTTTTCCCCCAATAAAGAGATCCTTGATGATAAACAGATCATTGTTATAGTCAATTTTCTCACATTTGATTGTCATAAGGCGGACAGTAACGAGTATTTATTTATTAGTCACATTTCTGACTATCAGCCACTCAATTTACTTGATGCATGTGTACTTTATGCATATATTAGTGGCAAACAGTGTAGATCTGGGTGTGCACTGTGTGCAAAGTCTTCACTACTCGTATTTTTGTTGAAATTACTCGGTATGTTTCCATTGTTATCAATTTCACACATTTAGAAAATCTTATTTGATTGTCATTTCAGCTTACAGTAAAAAATATGCTGTATAATTTATTTATTTATTGATTAGTCACATTTCAGACCCTCAAATTACTTGATACATGTTTATTGTATTCATGTAAAATAAGAAAACTGAATGACAGTGTAGATCCAGATCAGATGGACCTATATATTTTTGTAGAAAAGGCTCATTGACTATCAGTATCAAATATTCACAATTAGAACAACCCGCTAAACCCCACTTTTCGTGATGCCGACTCAAGGTCAACAACACGGTTGAAGGCGGCGGGGGGATTAGCTGTCCTTAAGAGGGTAGTCCATGTTAACCTGAAAATGTCGTGTATGCGTTGTCATATTTATTATAAACGCCTCATTGGTTATTTTTAAATGAAATAAAAATAGCAATAAAATAATTTGATCTTATTTCCTAACAACTTAATAGAAGATTCCGTAAAACCAAAATTATATAACGAAAAGTTGATAAAAATTATATTTCTTTCTTTTGCTCGAAAACATAAATATTTGATACTGGTACAATCGTTTTCAAGGAGATGGTTTATCGCACAGACCTGTTAACTTGTATGAAATGGATCTAAGACACATTAATATTAAACTAGTTGTGATGAAAGGTTGACACAGACGCATTCTGATCAGTCCTGCACATTGAGACGGTCTAACCAGTACGTACACACAACCTGTAAACTTTACCGCCGAAAAATCGAACATTATAAGAGGAAAAATTGTGATATTTTTATTATTTCTGCTCAAATAAGAAAAATAAGGTCTTCACTGCACGGGCTTGTTTACATGATGTTTTGTTTGTTAGGTTTGACGTTTAACGCCCCAATCAACACTGTATCGGTCATTCTGGAGACGATGCCTCCAATTTTGTGGGAATTTTACCCGACGTTGAGATGAAATGACATTTCAAGCCCTGCAGCCCAATGAAACCAATAGGGTTTATAAGTATGAACGGTCCGACTCGCACCGCTTTTCCTGGCCAGGCTTAGAACCTCTAAGCGGTTTACCAGTACTCATGTCACAGGCTGTCAGTTTCTTGAAGTCCCGATGGGCGGGGCCGATTTTAACATGATATAAATGCCCATACCCTAACAGATATCAAAAGTGGGGCCGAGGTGTCTTTGGGGCCGAGATGTCTAGGGGCCGAGGTGACAGTGGGGCCGAAGTGTCTAGGGCCGAGGTGACGAGGGCCGACTTGGTTTGGGGCCGACCTGTCTAGGGGCCGAGGTGGTAGTGGGGCCGAAGTGTCTGGAAATCTAATAAAACATACCAGCGCCCCTGGATCTGGACCGACCCTGAGGTCTACGTTCTAGACCCCGGCGAGCGCCTTCACGATTACCTACGAGCGTTTTACCAGGTGTTTATGGGCGAGCCTACCTTATATATAATCGATGACTGCACGGCCAAGAAGGGTTTGACGAAAAAGAAAGACATGCTGTCAGAGCTAGCGTTGTTCTCGGGCGGCCACGCCGACCAGAGCGTCTGGATCCTCACCCAAAAGTATAACTCCGTCCTGAAGGACTTGCGCGAGTAGACGCATTGGGACTGTTTGTTTCACTGCAAGGATCGTGATTCATTCGAAGACTGCTTGCGCGAGAATGACGTGATCTCCACACGAGAACAGCGGGCGTCGGTGAGGCAGCAGTTAGCCGAGACAAAGCATGCTAAGCTTTTATTAAAGACAGACCAACCAGCTGCTTATATGGTGTTAAGTAATGTACGAAGTAACTGAAGGACTGCTAATCACAGTGCTTGGCGCGCATCTGGTACTGCTGTTCTTTATTGCTAGGCAGTATGTTTACATTACTCGGGTGCGTGTTAACACACACGCACGCTTCTGTCAGCGCTTTCGACACCATATTAGACTAGTCAGCCAACTCGCAATGAATCGCAAAGCAATAGCTATGGACTGTGACGAACTGATCGATGAGCTGATAGGAACGACAGAGCAAAGTCAGAACGCTGACGCTAAGTGGACCTCAACCGCGGAAGGAACGCCAGCGATTTCAGACGGCCATGAGGAGCCGCTCCTCGAGGACCGGGTGCAAAAATACCATGAACGGCTCGCCGCATTGGTAGTGGGAGACCAAGCCAAGCAGTATGGACTAGTGGTCCATGGGAAGGGCCTCACCGCAGAACGGATCGGCGCTCTGGACAATAGCGAAATCGAAAAGCTTTACGCCCGCTATGAAACAAGGCTTGGGGCAGCGATGACGAAGACGCTGGGGTCTACAGCGCTACAGCTTTATGCGGGCTGGCATCTACGTTTCTCCCGATACCGGCCGAAACCGACCTGGTCTTATTGCTGACCTCGAGGGCGACCCGTTTGTCGGCCACGCACTTAGCAGTGCTACCTGCGAGCTCTACCATCGCTATGGCATATACTTGACGCCGCTCTCTGCCGCGCTTACTACAGTGAAGCACTGTCGATTTGGACATCAATGCCCTTTTACCATCTATAACATAAACGATGTCGGAGAATGAACAGATTGTTGCGGAGCAGCAGGAGAACCAAGAGTCAGCACAGAGTCCGTCAGACAGAGCTACGACCCCAAGCCTTTGCGAAGCAACTCGGTTAAGGATCCGAAAAAAGTGGCGGCCGGGCGTGCTGGAGCTGCTGCCAGAAAGGTCAAACAGGAACGGCTGCTCGAAAGCTTCGGACGGCTAAAGACTCATTTCGTCCACAAGTCAGCGCAGCTGATGTCAGTATTCCTCCAATGGAAGCGGTCTCAAAGGAACCGTCACGCATTTGTGTAGCTACCGCTGCTCACAACCATGGACTAATCGACTGGACCCCATGGATCATTGGGGCTTGTCTTACGGGCGGTGCACACATGTTCCTTCTGCGCTTGAGCGCCACACAAGCCGTACAAACGCCACAGGTGGCACCCCCGTTGACTCATCGACAGCGTCGATGCCCAAGCGGCTAAGCAATTGTGACAACCAAAATTAAAGACAAGCCCAGACCCATTCTATATGGAGTGAAGCCCTTTGCGTAGCAAATATGACAACCCCGGCAACTGAGGGTAAAGAGCTTGTCAACGCGGTCTCCCTTAGCGCAGTCGTCTGTGGCATCGCTGCGGGATACGCCCGGCTTGGTAAGATCGCGATGGGGGTAGCCCCCCGAAACTAGACTTTATACCCCGCGATGTGGGCATGGCCATAGTTGACGTCGCTCTCGCCATGGCAACCAAAGACATGCTAATTAAACAGGGGCTGATTACTGCTGATATCATGAGGTAATAGCAAGTATTGCTATGCTCGTTTGCGGTGCCCTGGTCAACGCTCTGGCGTTCTCGGGATCGAACTACTTGTTCGCCATGTTGAAGAGCTCTGGCGTGGACGAAGAACGCAAGCGACATTATAAAGCGGTCGAACAGTTACAGGCTGCACAGGCAGAATGGTCTCGGAAACGGACCGAGCGTATTGATTTCATCACTGAGGAACTTCGTCGCGATGGGCACGCCGTTAGAACCTACAAAGACGTCGCTAACGCGATGCGCCTTTCTGCGCAGGTCGCCGGGCGTAACAGTGAACAACTGGGGCCCGAACCAAAGCTATCGGACTTTTACCACCCGAGTGACGACCAGAAAGACTGCGAGATTGCCTTCATCATCTTGGGATGGGTTAGACAGGCTTCGCGGCATACAAACTGGCCTCATCCCGCTAATGAGTTTTGTCTTTAGGACGAAATAGGCACAACAGAGTGGTTAGTACGGAATGGGCACAGTCAATTGGCTGATCAGTGTCTTTAGGATGAAATGTGTACAACCGACAATGTAGGACCACAGCTGGCTGGTTACATCTGAGACGAAATGGGTACTTGTTAGTACCGAATGGGCAAACAGGCTGGTGACGTCTGATCAGTGTCTTCAGTGGCACACGTTTACTTCCTTGTGTATACTAAGGGAATCCTGCTCTCGTTTTATCATTTAACAGTTACCGCCCTCACTCCGCTGGTGTATTGAGAAATTGGGAAATTTGAGAAAGAGAAAAGTTTTATTGCAACGCAAACAATATTAATCGTTGGTCCCAGTTTTCTGTCAGGTTCGATTATTTTTGTCAGCTCCGGTTTTTTTTTTTTGGTCAGCTATAATCGAAGCTGACAGTTTTATCGCCAGCGTAGCAGAAAAAGAAACGTAATATTCGCACAAAAAATGTCAGTATTTGATTTTTGCGAGATAAACAGACAGCAGTTTGTGGTATATTTCTTTTTCTGTGCAATATAATAGCCAATATCACGTGGTCCTATTGATTTGGTATTATACATCTCTAAACGTGTCGAGCACAATTTTCGCAGAAGCCGTATCCATAAACTCAATCCCCTGGTAATGGGCTGTCCTAGAATGGGAACTTGGGTTTATCTCTGTAGCATTTGCGAGGGTGCTCTTCCATTATCTTTCTTAGTTTTAAACTACGTTTATATTTTTTCCCACCGGAATCCAAAGACACTTGTTCATTTTTGTGCTGTATGTTTTAAGTACTATATTTCTCCCAGTGGGGCTATTGGCGAGCGCAGGCTGGTCACATGTTGGCCATGCGATATGGCAGGCAAACAAATATTTTATTCTATTGCATCCCCTCTCGGTGGGGCCGACCCCACAGTGCGGGGATGAAAAAATTGTCCCAGAACCTCGGCATCCCGTCTCGGTGGGGCCGACCCGGAGGTGGGTGCCCCCACAGTGTGGGGATGAGAAATTTTCCCAGAACCTCGGCATCCCCACTTGGTGGGGCCGACCCGGGCGGTGGGTGCCCCCCCCCCCCCCACAGTGTTGGGATGAGAAATTGTCCCAGAACCCCCCTTGTATATACTACTCTTGGAATGTTTATACAACAGGTCGGTGCAGAGTATCGCGTGCAAGAATGACAAATCTGCTTGTCTTCTTTTTTAATTATCTCCTCTGATCCGTATTTTTACTTTATTTTAGTTTCCGGAGCATAACTCGGCAACCGTTTGGAATATTTAAATAATACTTGGTAGGGTTACAGAACAGGTTATTGCAAAGTGTCGCGTGTAAGAATGACAGCTCTGCTTTGCTTCATTGTCGAATGATCTCCCCTCATCCGTATTGTCAACATTTCGTTTCCGATGCATAATTCCGCGACCGTTTCAAATAATTTAATTATACTTGGTAGGAATTTAGAACATGTCGGTGCGGAGTGTCGCTTGCAAGAATGACAACTCTGCTAGTCTTTGCTTTTGAATTATCTCCCCTGATCCATATTTTTACTCTTTTTCGTTTCCGGAGCAATAATACGTGGTGGTGTTTCAGAACAGATCATTGCAGAGTGGCCCGAGCAAGAATGACAAATCTATTTGTCTTCATTTTCAAATGATCTCCCTTGATCCATGTTTTTCAACATTTCGTTTCGATGCATAACTCCGCAACAGTTTGAAATATTATAATGATACTTGGTAGGATTATAAAGCTGGTCAGTGCAGAGTGTTGCGTGCAAGAATGACAACTATGTACTATTAATCTTTTCCTGGTTTCATGCATCTTTTGGAAAACCTGATTTTCGTGGAATTTCCACGTTTCTTGTGTGTTTTTTTTTTTTTAAATTATAGGACACTCGATGAAAAGCTTATTACTTCCACTTGCCAAAGCTGGCGCTCCTAATTGTTGCCGGTATGTACTTGAAGTGTGTAATAAAGGCTTAAAGTGCACACTTGCAGAAAAAGAAATCATTCGATAAAGGATTCTGTTTTATATGTTCAAATATGGCATTTTGATTCTCTTTCTATGCGAAAATGACAAAACAACTTGGCTGTTTACGGCAATCTGGCACAATGATAATGCCCAGAAAGTCAGACAGTTGATGATTACCAACAGACAAATAAGTAATCTTTCCATAAGAAAAAAGGTTTGAGCGTATTACAATGGTAGTTTCAATAACTAGCCAATTTTGAAACGATATTTGTATACATGTATTGATAAATCCCGTGCAGCCAACAAAGCGTCCAACGAAGGTACCTTGTACAAAGCATTGGAGTGTAGACAGTCAAAACATGAAATACGTGGTTTTAGTCAGCAAATCCTTTGAAAGAACAATATAGATACTACGGCTTGTTTCTAGGTTCGCATATAATCAAAATCTTTAAAAAACATAATGCCAGTCAATGTTAATTTCTGTTTCGCTCATGAATGTGTAAATGTTGTAATGACCCACATAATTATCTTTCGTCAAACCACACAATCAAGGCGGAACTTGTGGAAACAGAAAAAAATCGAACAAACTTTAAGTTACAGAAATCTCCTTCTGATTACAGCTCTGTTCAGATAACGCTAGGGGCATGAAACATTTTTGAGAAATTGGCATAGCTTGCTCGCTGAATGCATAGTTCGCAAATCAGAGGAAAACTTATTGCCAAAGAACGGGTGATATAAAAATCTTTTTTTTTTAAACATATCGATAAAAATATTCAAATAGTGACCAAGAAGGTAAACGAGAAATAGTTGTCTAGAAGCCCGACTACAGATAAAACAAGAATTTTCAGAAAACAACATAGCTCGTCTTTGGGGGGGGGGGGGGTTGGATGAGGGCCAGTAATCAAAATGTTTCTTCTACAAGGCAATAAAAAACTTTTACCAAAAACCTTTAGCATAAAATTTCTAAGTCCTTGACCTCAAGGTCACTGAAGGGGTGGGGCTGGTACTGTGTGAAACTTTAGACCAATTTGTAACACAAGTCGAAGAAGTACCTAAATCCATCAAGCTCTCAGGACTTTCAAAAGCCTTAAATGACCGCCTGATGACGCTGAGACGACTACCCTAATCGTAAGAGACATACAACTATTATAAGTGCCTCTGCATTCACAATGATTAACCCAGATAAGGTCAAAAACAGGTTCTATGATGATTGGGACTCTGTGATTTCTGCTACATCCCGGGGAGACAAACTCGTCATCCTGGTAGACACCAGTGCTAGAGTTGACACAGACCACCAAACTTGGGAAGGAGTGATTGAAAATGAAGGAGTAGAAAAGTGCAATAGCAATGGCCTCCTCCTTTTGTGGAAGCTTACAGAGCTTATACTGCTGATCAGCAACACAGTCTTCCGTCTGCCAACTCGCAACAAGACATAATGGATGCATCCTCGCTCCAAACGCATCTCATTGATTATGTACTAGGTAGAAGGAAGGACAGACGGGATGCCAGAGTGACAAAGACTGTGTGTGGTGCGGACAGCTCGACAGATCACGGGCTTGTTGTCAGCAAACTCAACCTGCGTATCCAGCCTGTAAGGCGACCACAATGCAAGAAGTGCCCAATCGACTGGATATCTTTAAGCTGAAACAAGACTGCAAGAGGGAAGCCTTCACCCATGATATCTGCAGCAGACTAGATACAATGGAATTCAGTTATGATGATCCAGAAGAGAACTGGAAAGTCTTCAGAGACACTCTTCACTCTTCGGCAATGGTTGTCCTAGCCCCAGTATCTCGGAAACATCCAGACTCTACTAACGATAAAGATGAGGAAATCCAGGGACTCCTTGAAGAGAAGCACCAAAGAGGCTATGTTGATGGGCTTGGCACTTTGATAGTGTGCTTAATTGGCGATCCTCTATCAATGCTAATGATGCTATTAACAGACTAACACAAGTTGAATTTAAGATATAAGGGAATACCTCAGTGATAGCAGCTCAGTATCTATCAAGGCGGCCTATTCAGATATACGCAAGACAGTCCAAACAAGGCTCGGAGACATGCAAGACTCCCGGCTGAGCAACATGGCTGATGTAATCCAATCCTATGAAGACAGAAAGGATACGAAGGAGTTCTTTGATGCACTAAAGACGGTTTATGGTCCCCAGAGCTCAGGAACCACCCCTCTTCTCAGTGCAGATGGAATTAATCTTCTGACTGACAAAGAGGCTATGTTGAAAAGATGGGCTTGGCACTTTGAGAGTGTGCTTAATTGGCGATCCTCCATCAATGCTAATGATGCTATTAACAGACTACCACAAGTGGAATTTAACGTGCTGCTTGACAAGTTCCCAACCGTTACTGAAACAGTAAAAGCAATAACATTTCTAGCATCTGGCAAGACCCAGGACCAGATGCAATACCTGCTGAGATCTACAAAGCAGGATGTGCTGTAGTTGCAAAAAAAGATGACAAGAGTTATTTCACATTATATGAAGAAAAGAAGCCATTTTCGGCTCAGAAGAAAGCAAAAAAGGTGCAGAATACCATCCGAAAGTAACAAGTTACTTCTGATATTAACTGTACAATTTTGGCTTTGGAATATTAGAAAATGTTAAAACACCGTGGTAATTGAAATAAATACCCCCTAGGGAGGCAACTGTTTCGAAAAATATTGTCTCCCTTACCAGTAGGGGTCTACTCTTAAGGAGAATGTGAACACCTAGCAGATGTGTCCGCCTTTTTTCACAGGGAAAAACATTTCGGGACTTCTTGTTTGCTTTCCTATAAATCCGGTCCCACTGAAAAAGGGGTCTACTCTTAAAGGAAAAATTTCTCACCTTAAAGGGTTGCCCATTATTGACATGTGAGACAAAAATACTTTTGCAAGAGTTGCCTGTCCTGATCCATTCCCATTTTGCAAATCAGAACCTTCTTTCTTTAAACAAATGTACGCCTTTTTCGGAGGGACTCAATAAATAAGAATGTAACGATGGTTCCTAAAACGGACCAAAAGTATGCCATCCTGTAATAAGCTGTAATTTGTCACTATCATTATTTTGGTTTGCCGTTCTTTTATACAGGTAGATCATGGTAATTTGTTTGTCACCCAGAAACATTAAAGCACTCCAACATTTTTTTCTTTATCAGACAGCAGCTTTTATCAAGGTAAACATTCTCGGTTATAAACCCTTAAAAAGCCAGGTTAAACTGGAGCAGAAGATATTTTCATTTTTTCCGGGTAAATTAGGTTTGACAAGTCATGGAAATCGTCTGTAGTTTTGAAGTTTTTTTTTTTTTTTTTTTTTTTTTTTTTGGTTTTACGGCCCTTTCAAGATTATTACACTCATATCGAGCCGATCGACAATAAGAGGTGGGCGAAAACCGGAGTACCCGGAGAAAAAACACCTGACCTTCCTTTACAGAACTTGGCGTCTCACATGTGACCCGAGCGAGGCTCGAACTACAGCGGTGAGAGACCTAATGATCAAGAGTCAGCGCTCTTAACCACTAGGCCACGGAGACCCGTAGTTTTGAAGCTAATAATCCGTGTAAGAAAATGTAATCTACTGTTGTTTAGTGTTTTGCTCGGTACATTCACGGGTTATGTCATCTTCTTATTGGGAGGTAGGACTTAGTAAAATACCACACAACTATTCCATCATAATTTGTTCATGCTATCAATCTAGTGTCAGAATACTTATTTCCTGATTTCAAGGCTGCGATATGTTATCGTTATACAGCAAAAAGAAAAAAAAAAAGAGGGAGAAAACGGACGCCTTTATTGAATACCAAAATTGCTTTGATATATGAACATGTCTGTCGATAAAGTTTAGTGGAGAGTTCTTTTGTAGTCACTGAAACAAGCATTAGACCTGCAAATGAAAGAAGACTAGTTATGGCTGCTTTTTACCGCCAATCGCCGTCTAGATGTCAAAAACTGCAATAATATTTCTGAGATTGCATTTGCTGATTTGAGATCGAGAATGTCCACTTATTTGAGGCAAATTGATGAGATTTGAGATGGACAGTGTGTATTTTTATGAGACAAATTGATGAGATTTGAGATGGACAGTGTGTATTTTTATGAGGCAAATTGATGAGATTTGAGATGGACAGTGTGTATTTTTATGAGGCAAATTGATGAGATTTGAGATGGACAGTGTGTATTTTTATGAGGCAAATTGATGAGATTTGAGATGGACCGTGTCCATTTACATGTATATGAAGCTAACCGGTGATGTCTAGTTTTCCGAATGCAATATACATTCGAACTTCAACACCCTATGGACTATAGAAATGTGTTCGAGACAGAGATAGACCGAGCCTCTGGGGCCGATCATAGTATTATATCAAGCGGTATAGTGATAATAGTATCATATTGTATAAAAATAAATATTTGCTGTGCATACTCATTAGCATCGCAACAAAAAAGCTCTTCAAGATAAACATATTATTCTTAATATATGGCTATCTGGAGCTATGGGTATATAAGAATCGTACGTGGGTGTAAGAAGTGGATAAAAAAATCCGTCCCGGGGGTCACAGTTCGAAATCACGAGGCTTGCCGAGTGATGCCGGACGGTGATCTCGAGGGACGGATTTTTCAATCCACTCCTCACACCCATATAGGATTCTTTTTCTTGCATACCTTCTATTACTGAGCGTGGGTTTTTACTATTGCAGTCACTTTGGTTACCGACGTCCGCCATATTGCGATGAAAGTACAGTGATGTTAAGTAACGTCACGTAACGCACTGTGACGTCAACCTTAACAACGGAGCATATGAGGCCGTATTCAACCAGTGCATTTATCTAATATTCGATTTTGGGTAAGAACACGAGGGTTAGAACAGAATTTCTACCCCAAGCTATAACTATGGATTTCCGTATTTGGTATGCAAGAAGAAAAATTCTCTAAGGACTCAAAAGCCACTTCAGGTGTGGTAAACAAGACATCGAGTAATCGGAGTTTCCATCGTGGGTCTAAAACAACATTTTGTGAAATGAATATTTTTTATTCTGCTTCAAGCAAACATTGTCATCGCCTCGATGTTTTGTCTAATAATTATGGAAGAAAGTTAATAATAATAATAAAAAAATTACTGCTACTACTACTAATAATATTAAGTCTTGTTAACCCTACTTTTCTCCATATATCAACGAGTACTCATGATTAGGTTCGGAGGATATAGCGATCAGCCTGGCGTCCGTCCGTCCGTCCGTCCGTAGACGCAACCTTGTGATGGCCATAATTCCTATACCCTTTGAGATTCATTGATGGTTCTTGGCACACTTGTTCACAAGACTGAGTCGGCGTGTCATGCGAAAGAACCAGAACTCTGGATGCCATACTTTTTAGTTATCTCCCCTTTTAATAAAATAGAATGACTACTTTGTGATGGCCATAACTCCAATATCCTTTGAGATATATTAATGGTACTTGTTCACAAGGCTGAGACAGCATATCATGCACAAGAACCACAACTCTGGTTGCCATGG
The DNA here is from genome assembly GCA_963580285.1 of Lucinisca nassula. NCBI lineage: Eukaryota > Metazoa > Mollusca > Bivalvia > Lucinida > Lucinidae > Lucinisca > Lucinisca nassula. The sequence goes on from OY757017.1 coordinate 43,012,510, forward strand.
TTTTAGAGTTATCTCCCCTTCCAATAAAATAGAGTGGCTACCTTGTGCTGGCCATAACTCCAATACCCTTTAAGATATATTGATGATACCTGGCACAGTTGTTCACAAGGCCAAGACCGTGTGTCATGCACAAGAACCACAACTCTGGGTGCCATGGTTTTTGAGTTATCGCCCTTCCAATAGTATAGAATCACTACCTTGTGATGGCCATATCTCCAATTCTCTTTGAGGTATATTAATGGTACTTGGTACAGTTGTATATGAGGTTAAGTAGATATTTCAAGTGCAAGATTCACAACTCTGGGTGCCCCGGTTTTTAAATTATCTCCCCTGACAATATAACCTTGTGATGGCCATAACTTCAATACCCTTTGAGATATATTGATGATACTTGGCATAATTGTATACAAGGTTGAGACGGCACTTCATGCCTAAGAACCACAACTCTGGGTGCTATGATATTTGAGTTATCTCCCCGTCCAATAAAACGGTGTGACCACCTTGTGATCTCCGTACCTCCAATACCCTTTGAGACATATTGGTGGTACTGATGCAGATGTACATGAGGTTAAGCAGGTGTGTCATGCTCAAGAATTACAACTCTTGGTGCTCTGGGTTTTGAGTAATCTCCCCTGACAATATAACATTGTGAAGATCATAAGTCCAACACCCTTTGAGATATATTGAAGGAACGCACAATTGTATACAAGGTACAAAAAGGGTGTCATGTGCAAGAACCACAACTGTTGGTGCTGTGGTATTTGAGTTATCTACCTTTCCAATATAACAGTATGACCAGCGTGTGATCCCACTATGTCCAATACCCTTTGAGACATATTGATGGTACTTTGTACAGAAATATTTGAGCTTAAGCAGGCATGTCATCGCAAGAACCACAATTCTGAGTGCCCTGTTTTTTTTAGTTATGTCCCCTGACAGTATAATTTTGTGACGGCCATAACTGCAATACTTTTGTGATATATATCTTGTTTAATTCTGGTGTATGTTCTATTGGTGAACAATCTTCTGAAGGCCATATTGGCTTTTGGTCGGGGGATTTGCCATCTCTTCTGATGGCTATTTTTATGGTTTGTCTTTGAGTGTGTCTACCGCTTATATTAATTTATTTTGGATAACCAATTGGCCATTTTGTGGGAAAGTAACTGTCCTTTTGGCTTTCCGCTATTGATGTTTCCATTAGGGTCTGTTGTTTCATGTTTATGTTTGATAGGTGTCTCTGAAAGGAGCTGTGGGTTAATTGCATCGATTCCTGATTGCCTTCACTTCTATTTTGTTAACGCGATATAAGAAATTGAAGTGAAGGCAATGATTAGGAATCGATACAGTACTAACGGGAAAAAACAAACATTAAATAACTAGACGCTAATGGAAACATCGACAGCGGAAAGACAAAAGGACAGATACTTTCACACGAAATGGCCATTGGGTATGCAAAACAAAACAAAAATAAATAAATAAATAAAATAAATAAATAGATAAAGAATAAAAGAAATAAGCAATACACACACTCAATGACAATAAGAAAAAGAACATAACAAAATAAACCGCGACGTGTGGCGGGGGGGGGGGGGCTTAAATCGATTTTAAGCGGCCGCAATCCTCGCCCTTACTTCCGTCGCGATTCTTAACTCGTCAGTGCAACATTTCCAAGAACACAAAAGTCAAACAACCACAGAGATGAAACAACGGTGAGGACTCGACAGCAACAAGCCACTGAAAAGAAAACAAACAAAAACAAAAACAATTTCTCAAGTTTTTCGAATTAAACATCTAACTGAGGTCACGCCTCCAATGTTTTGCGCATTACAATATCGCATCATGCATCCGAAAAAAAATGGATTTCACTTCAACAATATCGATGTGTGATAATTATAACGTTTCATGGCTTTGGCCTTATGGCGACATTTTCTTTTCGAAGAAACATTTTGATTTTTGTTTAAGATTGTGGATGCCATGAGAGTTTATAGTTTTATACCACAGACTCGACTTGCATCTGGACGGTTCTAACGTGAACATAAAAGATTTGAAGTTAAGGGGAGAGGGAAACCCTGGCAGATTTTCCGCCATTTTTCAAAGGGAGATAAATGTTGGGATTTCCTGTTCGCTTTTCTATACGCCCTGTCCAACTGAAAAAGGGGTCTACTCTTAAAGGAAAGAGTTTGCTCCTCAGTAGCAAATTATTTCCTTTAAGAGTTGACCCCTGTTAATAAGGGAGACAAAAATACTTTTTCAGGAGTTGCATCCCCTCCTTAAACATGACAAATTATATATACCTTTGAAAACTCCATTTATTTCTATGTATAGAGGGTTGTACTTGGATGTTTCTATGTATAGATGGTTGTATTTGAGTGTTTCTATGTATAGAGGTTGTACTATAGCGGGTTATACTTGGCTGTAACATTGGCTTCTTAACGGAATTCTAGGCATTGGTATTTAACCTAACGACACCGTAACAACACCAAGCATTTGAGCACTAGTACATGAGCTGTGTTGATTATTTTACAGTCTTTCCAAATGTTCACCGGTCTCTATACCTCAGCAGGTGAGTGGTTGCTTCGAGATCGACAGGTAGCGAATTCGTTCACCGGCATAACATGAAGTCTTGACCGCTCCCCTTTACCCTGAGCAATTTAGTCGATTCGTTCCCCATCTGGGTGAACTTAATCTTTAGTACTTATCACAGTGACTGACAGTGTTTACTATCGTAAACTAGTTTCACTGTCCTTTGCCTACTGGTTGTAGAGAAAATGTTATTCACGCCTTTACCATATGCTGGTATAGCAGCCATGACCATGACCATATATTCATAAGTCCAGATGTCCTCCATGCAGCTCCTATAAGCAATATGCCTGAATTCAGCCTTTCCCCTCAGTGGAATTCGTTTCCGCTGAACGTTCCAAGGCGGTTCTTCTGTCGTGGTTTATTTTTGTTATGGTTTGTCTTTGGGTGTTTGTGTCGCTTATGTTATTTTATTTTGGGTAGCCTATTGGCCATTTTATGGGAAAGTAACTGTCCTTTTAGCTTTCCGCTGTTGGTGGTTACATTAGGGTCTGTTGTTTCATGTTTGTGTGTCTATCCCTTTGGTGTCTCAGGTGGGAGCTGTGGGCTGATTGTATCGATTCCTGATCATTGCCTCCACTTCTATTTTGCTGTTTCAAAGAAAAAAAAACGGGAAATTACGACTAATAATAGATCTGTCCAGACTGAATACGTTTCTGGATATTCAGTCATTCAGAATGGAGACATGTTGATTGTTGATTTCAGGTTTAACGTCCCCGTCAACACTGTAAAGGTTATTTTGGAGACGTTGCTTCCAATTTTGTTGGACTTTTACCCGACATTGAGATGAAATGACATTTCAAGCCCTGCCGCCAAATGAAACCAATAGGGTTTATAAGCATGGACGGGCCAACACGCACCGCGGCGCCTGGGCAGGCTTAGATCCTCTAAGCGGTTTACCAGTACTCGTGTGCGGGTCTGTACCAGCTCTGCGTGGAAGCATCATGCAGTCCATATACAGTGGTTCTTGAAAAAATGACCCAATTATGAAACCATAAAGGTAGAAAAATGAACCTTATGGAATTTCGACTGATATGCTTTCTTTCGGTTTATTTCCACATTTTAACATTTGACCCAAACTTTTACCCACACCATTTCAATAGGTTTTGAGTTTTTGACAGTAAAACATGCTCGTTACGGAGGAGAGTTTATATGTGTGAGTCCATGTGTCTGTTTCATCCTCCAGTCTATGCTAACCCAATGGGTATACTTCTGAAGTTAAACTCATAGCTTTTGCCAACAAACAACACCTCGTTGGGCTACTGATTGTCTGAATCAGTAACGCTGACTTATAAAATTACTCGCCTGCGTAACATTTTAACTCACCTCCGTAACATCTCTTCCGTAACGATAGATTTCTCCCCACAGTGTGTAGCTAGTCCAAACTCCAATGTTTTGCTTTAGTGATTTGATATTACTAGCACAAATAGCACTCGATGCACACAAAGATGTTACGATACCTATATCGGCTTAGGTTTTTACGTTACGGAGGACAGAAGTTACGGAGGTGGAGGACAGTTTGTTTTTAATCAACCAAACCGTTGTTGTTGGACCAATGGCCAATATTATGTTTCATATCAGTACAATCTTATGCAAAATATATGGCAATAAGCTGAAAGTGTTCCTTTCCACTCATTTACCATTTGAAAGCACCGTTACGGAGTTGAGGCTATGAAAAGTGACAAATTAATTATCAACTTTCAGATTTCATATTATGTTTATTTCGAAAGAAGACCAAACACTTAATTGTTTATTTATCAAAACATTCCTTTGGTGGGATATAAGACATAGTTATAAGCAGAGAATTATTCCTGTCTGCACACTTTGACCATCTATAGAAGCGTTACGGTAGGTGAGAGCTGTTTAAGCGACCTCCTATTTTTACGGCATTGTGTCCAGAAACTGAATGCAATAAGTCTTTAATATCTGCTCATTGTTTCCTTCAGCATCGTATCGTTGAACCGCAATTGCAATCCCACTCCATCTAAACAATAAAAGGTTAGATATTTGCACTTCAGTATGTAACCATGCCTCGTGACATGGCAAAAACGCATACCCCACTGGTATATTACTGGTGCTAACTCAGTAATCGTACTAGAAGGCATTGGTTTTAGAATTGGAAGTACATTCCTGAATATGCCGCTTGGCTTATAAGGTTTATTTACACCCATAGACTACGTTGTTTAGCCACCATGAAGGGACAAACATTAGCAACAGGGTGTATTCAAAATTGGGTCATTTTTTTTTCAAGAATCACTGATATTCCTTCAAGCCTGGATGGGCGGGGGGGGGGGGGCGCAGAATAGAGACAGCCAACAAGGTCAGACAGGCGATTCAACCTAACGACTGGGCGTTCTCATTAGGTCTGACAGATGCTAATCTACAAGTTCCTATTCACCGATAGCCTTGGAAGTATCTCCGTTTCTATTTCAAGGGCCAGGCGTATCGATTCAAGGCTCTTTCGTTTGGCGTTGCGGCAAGTCCCTATGTTTTCACCCGATCGATGGTTGCCATAGCAGCGTATCTACTGAAGAGGGCAATTGTACTGTTTCAATAAATGGATGACTGATTGGTCAGACATCAGGTTCGTCAGGAAATTCTGAGAGACCGACAGTTTACAATCGAGCGGACTGTGTCTCTAGGACTGATAATCAACGAAGAAATGTCAGATTTGGTTCCGTCTTAGAACTTTGTGTTCATAAGAATGGTATTCCTAACTCACAAGAACATAGCAAGAGTCTTTCTGGCTCTTCTGGAAAAACTAAGTGCTGCAGCTCAATTTATAGTAATGGGAACTTACGTACACTTCAGATGGGACTGTTTGCACAATGGAAACCTCATGTGATTCCCTTTAAGTATCTAATTCTTCTCAATGATCCCATCAGGAAGCATTTAGAATGATGGGACAATATGGGACGTTTCATCTCGGGTGTAAGACTGAAACCGTCTATACCAACATACAGTCTTTTCACGGATGCGAGCCTCTCCGGATGGGGAGCTCATTTCGAACTGGAAGGACCGCTGCTTCATGGAGCTTGGAATCCAGACAAATCAGTTTTTCATACCAATGTTTCTTAGATGAAAGCAGTATTGCTATCTTTAAAACAATATCACCAATATGTCCGAAAATTCAACAGTGATGATTGCCACGGACACCGTTTTGGTAGTTTCGTATCTGAAGAGAGAATGGGGCATCCATTCTCCATCTCTGTGCATGGAGGTATGGGAAACACTCCAGTGGTGCTATCAGAATGGTATAAATATTCTGGTGAGACATATCCTAGGAAAATCAATCATTTTAACAGACCGGTTAAGTCGTCTTTCCAAACAAATTTCGACAGAATGTTCTCTGGATCAGATGATTTGCAACTCGATTCTGTCGATGACGGGCTTTCCAAACATAGAACTGTTTGCAACTCGTCTCAGTAAGAAGTTTCAAATCTGTGTCTCCTATTCCAGACGAAAAGGCAATGTCAATGGACTGCAACGGAATGCACGCGTATGCCCATCTCCGTTTGCTCTGATTCCAGCAATAGTCAACAAGATTCTCCAACATCACTGCAACAAAGTGTTGATAGCTCCTCTTTGGGCCAAAATGTCATGGTTTACGGACATTTTTCGGTTAGTGGTATCACCGGTCATTCGGATTCCTTCGCATATAAATCTGTTGACACCACTGGGTCAGAAATTTGTCAGAGAAAACATACTAGGAAGCTTAAAACTTCAAGCTTGGAGTTTATCCGCCGATGGACCAGGGATCGAAAGTTTTCGGCTAAGGTTGCCAGACATGGAGCTGAAGCTAGGTGATCGTCTACCAGACGAGATTATGACGCCAAGTGGAGAGCGTTTTCCCGATTGGTGTATGCGAGGGGAAGCTCATCCTTTCTCGGACACTCCTTTCTTTCTGTCTACTGATACTACGATCGGTCACATTTGACCACTACTCGCAGGTGTACATTTTATACACTCCATGTTTGCAGAATGAAAGCCTACACAGTATACATGTACATGTAATTACGGTAGGGATCTTTAACCTGCACAGGGGATGGTTCTCCCTGCACACTTGGCCTCCAGTTAACGTCCCAATCCGAAGGACGGTGCACTTGTGGCATTCATCCCTGCAAATGATGCAAGTGGGGCATGTTTGGACACCGCAATTTTAATACCGCTGCCGGGAATCGAACCGGAGACCTCTAGCATCAATGAAAAGTGCACTAACCACTGAGCTACCACGCTCCATAGTAGCAGAAATGTTGCTACATTTGTTCCGGGAGAAGAAATGTCAAGTCGGTACTATCAAAGGTTACAGATCTACTATAACTAATAATTTGACGTTTAAATCTGACAACAGCATTGGATCTGATCGTATCAATTCTGAACTGATCAAGTCACTTGAATTACAGAGGCCAGTTCAAGAATGAAACCTCTCTTGTGTCCTTTCTTCACTATATTCTGAACCATATGGACCGTTGCATAAGGCGTCTAGGTTCTATCGCACTCTAAAACCCGTATTTCTGCTTGCCATGACAACAGCGAGAGGTGTTAGTGAGATTCATGCCTTCTACATGGACTCAGGACATCTCAGATTTAATCAGTCAGATGGTTCGGTTTCTTTAAGGACACAAACGGGCTTTTTGGCAAAAAATCAATTAACATCCGTTTGCCCGGGTGATATTTTGGATCCACATTTAGCCATAACAGTTGAATTTAATGACTTCAACAGGCTTTTTTGTCCTGTTAGGGCTTTGAAACGTTACTTAAAAGTGACCGAGCATATCCGGAAAAACAGAAAACGCTCTTACCTTGAAGGGAGATCATAATATTACTAGGGGATCTATCGCCGGATGGATTTCTTATGCCAATATATTAGCTTATAAGATATTGTCTATGTCTAAGATAGCTTTGCTTAAGATTAAGGCTCATGCGTCAATTGCTCTTTCGGCTTCTTGGTCTTATATAAATAAAATCCCGATTGAGGATGTTATCAAAGCTGTTGTGTGGTCTTTTCGTTAGAATTTTGACAAGTTCTATCTACGAGATCTAAACACACAAGGAGAAAACCTATGACTGATGGGTCCAGTGGTTTCTGCTCTAAAAGTGCTGTTGACCAGTCAGGTCTTTCTCATCTTCGATACTAAACTAGAAAGACTATCGTCTGAGGCCTAGAAAGAAAGATTCAAAGGGACTTGGATATGATAGTGCTGTTTTCAGTGACAGAATGGTGGAAATTTAGCTTTCTTACTTAATTTCTATTTTTTTAACTTAAAATTCTAAGTCACCACAGGATTTATCCCTGGATAAAACGATCGTTCTGTAAGATGGTTGAAGATTCCTTGCCACCAAAGCTGATTCTGCACAAAGTTAAGTCTGTTGTGAGGAGATTCCAGTTAAAATTTAGTGTTTATAACTGTAACTGATTTTATCAGGAATACTCGCCATAGACTTAACGCAGGGTCTCGCCTCCCGACCCCTCCATCTTGAGGGCAAGGATTTTCTGAAGTATCATGAAGTCCGTGCGCTTTCGCGCGCTTTTGTTTAATGGGTAATTACCGGTACTGGTTCTATGGAGTACCGAACTATACGGAACGATCCATAAAATGCTTTACGATGAATAAGGGAAATGCACTTAGTTAAGTCTGTGGTGAGTATTCTTGTTAAAATAAGTTTAACTTTAACCTTAAAACCCCTTATTTCCGAGTTTAATGCGGTTTCGGGTTCTCCTGTTTCATTCCTGCAATTTATAATGCGCTTATTGTGTTGTAAATAGAAAAAAACGGTTTTATTGGGCTTTTTGCAGACATAGCCGTTTTGTGGGCTTTTGTTATACCCGCCTTCTATTTGACGAATTTACCTTCAGTTCCTCCGTATACTGTTTAACTTAAGGACCGGTGTGAATATCGCTTTAGTTTTGACGGTATCGCCCCTTTACACACACATGCGTATAACAAATAAATTGAAACTTACACTCTCTTCCCTTAGGTTAAATTTTGATTCTTCTGTACGGATTTACCATTCTATTAATAACTTTAGAGCTATTTTGCCGTCGGTTCCGGTCAGACATATAAATTTGTTTTCTGTCGCTTCCGCTAATTTCAGTGTAGCAGGCAGTACCTTTTTTTTTTCAAAAATAATCTTAGAGTTAGATTTTCTCCTACCAAATCGCCCATTCTTAGAAAATATCCCAATCCTTTCAAAAGAAGTGGAATGTATCCTAGTATTTCGAAGAGCAATGCTAAGAGGTGCAGGTGCTTCATCTGTAAACGGTAGACGCTTTGCTGTAGTTAACATGTCCGATTTGACATGTTAGTCGTCGGATTTAATATAAGTGATAACCTGAGCGACTGCCATTTGTAAAATGCAGTACGTCGGGCAAACCAATGGCATGTTAAAACTAGATTTAACGGACACTATCGTAGAATGAGTAAGCCTAGAAAAACTGACACTTTCTTATACCGTCATTTCAAAAGGACAATATTATTGAAACCTGGACGCCACTCAATGCTTGCATTTCCAAGTTCATTACCTTTTCTGTATTACGTATTCTGGACACCGAGACGAATAAATTCTACGATATTTATAATCATTTGTACGATGCTGATCTTCTAACTATAGGTTATACTCAGCATGCTCTTCGTCCTTTCATAGATTCTGAAATTAATCACAAACGTCATTACATTAAAATATACTTCATTAATAAGAGTTTGGATTAGTATCTTCCGGGACAGTTCTGTGATTTCATGTATTCCTGCTTATTTTCAAAATACTGAAATACCTATAATTTGCTATAAATACAATAAACCTGTTAGATCTATCATTTTTAATTTCAATTAACTTGCTTCTGATCATGATATTGACACTAACACTCCTGATACCTGTGACTGTAAAAATTCAGTGTATTGCTATCCTGCTGCTGATCAAATTATAACTGGCAATTTAAAAATTATTCCTGATTCCAGGATATGAAATACAATACCTAAAGTACCGAAATATCGATGTCCTTCTAAAATTGATTTCAGTAAGTGTAGAGATGATATCGCTGCTGCCTTGAATGAATTTTGTTTTGTTTTGCTTGTTTGATTTGAGGTTTAAAGTCCCCGTAAACACTGTATAGGTCATTCTGGAGACGTTGCTTTCAATTTTGTGGGACTTTTACCCGACACTGAGATGAAATGACGTCTCCAGCCCTGTCGCCCAATGAAAGCAATAGGTTTTATAAGCATGGACAGTCCGCCTTGCACCAGTTTGCCTGGGCAGGCTTGCTGTGTGTTACAGAAGGCCAAGACAAGTGCCTACGTTATATTGGTTACCTAAACTTCATAAAAGACCATACAAAGTACGGTTTATTGCAAATTCAAGCTATTGTACCACCACTTAACTCTAAAATTATCAACTTTATACTTTACTGCCATTATAAAACATGTGATAAAATATTGCGACAGAGTCTTCGAAAGATCAGGTAGAAATCTGTTTTGGTCTATAAAAAAATTCTAATGAAGTTTAAATAAATTGAAATCCAAGCGTTTTCGTGTTTCAAGTCTGTCTACTTATGATTTTTTCCACCCTTTAAACTACACTTCCTTATAATCTTATAAAAGAAAAACTTAATGAATTAATTGAATGGACAGTTCGTAGGGAAGACTCCCCCTAGCTTGCATGTAATGTAAGAAATGTTTTTTCACTTCTGAAGGGCATAAAATATACTTTATGCTCATGTCAGAAAGTGTGTGAAGCTCTCACCTTTCTACTTGACAATATTTACATACGAGTTGGTACTAAGTTATTTAGACACGTTGTCGGTATTCCGATGTGTACTAATTGCGCACCACTAGTGGCTGATCTGTTTTTGTTTTGTTATGAGAGAGACTTCATGATGTCCCTTTCTGCTGAAAACCAGTCTGAGATCATTGAAGCTTTTAGCTCCACTTCTAGATATTTGGATGATTTAATAAATATTGATAATACCTATTTTCAAATAGGGCAATTTGCCTAGGAGGAGATGTCATTTAAAGGTTTTTTTTTTCTATTTGTAGCTCTTGCGGCCGTTTTATTTAACAGAACGTAACGATTTAGGTAATTTTGAAAGAGCGTCACTCAAGGAACATTCCTTTGAAATTATTTTCAAATTGGGCCATATGCCTAGGAGGAGATGTCATTGAAAGGTTTTTCTATTTTTAGCTCTGGTGGACATTTTGTTTAACGGAGCAGAACGATTTAGGCAATTTTGAAAGAGGGTGACTCCAGGAACATTCCTGTGAATTTCTTTTCAAATCGGGCCATTTGCCTAGGAGGAGATGTCATTTAAAGGTTGTTCTATTTTTAGGTCTGGTGACCATTTTGATTAATAGAGCGGAACGATTTAGGTAATTTTGAAAGAGGGTCACTCAAGGAACGTTCCTGTGATATTATTTTCAAATCGGGCCATTTGCCTAGGAGGAGATGTCATTTAAAGGTTTTTCTATTTTTAGCTCTAGCAGCCATTTTATTTATAACAGAGCAGAACGATTTAAACAATTTTGAAAGAGGGTCACTTAAGGAACGTTCCTTTGAAATTATTTTCAAATAGGGCAATTTGCCTAGGAGGAGATGTCATTTAAACGTTTTTTCTGATATTAGCTCTGGTGGCCATTTTATTTAACGGAGCGGAACGATTTAGGCAATTTTGATAGAGGGTCACTCAAGGAACAGTCCTGTGAAATTATTTTCAAAACGGGCCATTTTGCCTAGGAGGAGATGTCATTGAAATGTTTTTTTTTTTCATTTTTAGCTCTGGTGGCCATTTTGTTTAGCGGAGCGGAACGATTTAGGCAATTTTGATAGAGGGTCACTCAAGGAACATTCCTGTGAAATTTTTTTCAAATCGGGCCATTTGCCTAGGAGGAGATGTCATTTAAAGGTTTTTCTATTTTTAGCTGTGGCGGCCATTTTGTTTAACGGAGCAGAACGATTTAGGCAATTTTGAAAGAGGGTCACTCTAGGAACATTCCTGTGCAATTCTTTTCAAATCGATCATTAGCCTAGGAGGAGATGTCATTAAAATGTTTTTTTTCTTTTTTTAGCTCTGGTGGCCATTTTGTTTAACGGAGCAGAACAATTTAGGCAATTTTGAAAGAGGGTCAATGTAGGTGACCACTTGCCGTTGTTACATGCTAAATATATAAGCTCTGGGCCCTCTGTCTTCAGAGAAGAAGATTTTTTAACCTTTTTTCCATTATGAGTATATAGGAGCTAAGGGGCCCCGGGGTGTGGCGAATTTGGACCCCAGGGGCATGATTGGCAGGAATTATGTAGGTTACCACTTGCCATTGCTACATGCTAAATAGCTAAGCTCTGGGTCCTGTGGTTTTAGAGAAGAAGATTTTGAAGCTTTTTTCCATTATGTGTATATGGGAACGTAGGGGTCCCGGGGCGTGGCCCATTTGGAACCCAGTGGCATGATTGGCAGGATTTATGTAGTTGACCACTTGCCCTTGCTACATGCTAAATATCTAAGCTTTGGGCCCTGTGGTTTCAGAGAAGAAGATTGTTAAAAAAATTTTTTATTATGAGTCTATGGGAGTGAAGGGGCGCCGGGGCATGGCCCTTTTGGAACCCAGGGGCACGATTGGCACGAGTTGTGTAGGTGACCACATGCCGTTGCTATATGCTAAATATCTAAGCTTTTGGCCCTGTGGTTTCAGAGAAGAAGATTTATTAACCTTTTTCCATTATGAGTATACAGGAGCTTAGGGGCCCCGGGGTGTGGCCAATTTGGACCCCGGGGGCATGATTGGCAGGAATTATGTAGATGACCACTTGCCATTGCTACATGCTAAATATCTAAGCTCTGGGCCCTGTGGTTTCAGTGAAGAAGATTTTAGAAGCTTTTTCCATTATGAGTCTATGGGAGCGAAGGGGCCCGGGGTGTGGCCCATTTGGAACCCAGGGGCATGATTTGCAGGAATTATGTAGGTGACCACTTGCCAAAAAGATTTTTGAATATTTTTTCCATTATGAGTCTATAGGAGCTAATGGGCCCCGGGGCGTGGTCCGTTTGGACCCCAGGGGCATGATTGGCAGGAATTATGTAGGTGACCACTTACCGTTACTACATAATAAATATATTAGCTCTGGGCCCTGTGGTTTCAGAGAAGAAGATTTTTGAAGCTTTTTTTCAATTATGAGTCTATGGGAGCGAAGGGGCCCCGAGGCGTGGCCCATATGGAACCCAGGGGCATGATTGGCAGGAATTATGTAGGTGACCACTTGCCGGTACTACATGCTACATATCTAAGCTTTGGACTTTGTGGTTTCAGAGAGGAAGATTTTTGAAACTTTTTTTCCATTATGAGTCTATAGGAGCTAAGGGGCCCCGGGGTGTGGCCAATATGGACCCCAGGGGCATGATTGGCAGGATTTATGTAGGTGACCACAAAACAATGTTACAAGCTCAGTATCTAAGCTCTGGGCCCTGTGGTTTCAGAGAAGAAGATTTTTAAAAATTTTCCCCTTTATAAGTCTATGGGAACAATATGTTGCCATGGCAACCAGAATTCCAATCTGATCAGCCCAAAAACCTTATGCAGCTTTTCCCCCTACCTGATAATGCTTCACATGAAATTTGATCAAGATTAGCCATGGGGTATTAGAGATATACTTATTTGAAAATGTTTACGGACGGACGGACACACGCACGCACGCACGACGGACAAAAAGTGATCCCAAAAGCTCACCTCGTCACTACGTGACACGTGAGCTAATAAACTTGCTAGATATAATCTGCACTATTTCAAAATTTGAAATAGTACTGGCAATGTATGGAAACAGACTTTGTATTACCCGATATGGATCATGGTCAAATTTGGGTCATTTGAAAAAAAAATGGTTTTATTATATCAAAAAATCTGGTTGTATTATATCAAATGTCATATACCGAATGGCTCAGGAAGCCTGGAGAAGATTTTTGAAGGAAGATTTTTTAGAATGCATTTAATGCTCTTATTTTTCCTATCCTCAGGGATTGCTTTTACAATTGCTTTTCATCGTTCCTTAATTTGACATCCATCTGATACCTGTTGAAGGTCTTGATTGGACCGATGTTCGTTTCTCGTTGTATAACAATTGCTTGTTTGATATCTATGGGCTTTTTATAGGCATAGCTGTTTTATGGGCTTTTGATATACTTGCCTTCTTTTTGAAGCGCATTCTATTTGAAGGATTTACAGTTCTACCGTATACTGTTTACTTAATGACCGGTATGAATATCGCTTTAGTTTTCACGGTATCGCCCCTTTAAACAAAAATGAGTATCACAAATAAATTTAAACTTACAATATCTCCCCTTAGGGACCGGCCCCGATAGTTCAGTTGGTAGAGTGTCCGCTCCGGGGAACGGGAGGTCACGGGTTCGATCCCGGGCCGCGACATACCAAAATCGTTAAAAATGGTACTAGCTGCTCCTCGCTTGGCAGTCAGATTTAAGGGGTAGAGCTTGGACTGGTCGACCCAGTGTCAGGATAATGTGGCTGGGTGTGGTATCATGTAATGTGTCTGGGACATGACACTTCAGTGAGGCAGCACTATAAAAGTGAGCATTGAGCTCCCTGTCGCAACCAGATACCGTCGCGATATGACTGAAAAATTGTTGAAAGCGACGCTCAACCCGAATTCACACACACACACACACACACACACACACACACACACACACACACACACACACACACACACACACACATCTCCCCTTAGGTTATTAGGTTACATTCTGCTTCTTCTGTACGGATTCCCCAGTCTATTAATAATTTTAGTGCTATGTTGCCGTCGGTATTGGTAAGGCCCGTGAATTTGTTTTCTGCCGCTTCCGTTAATTTAAGTGGAGCAGGTAACTATTAATTTATTTAAAATCAATCTGAGAATGAGATTATCTCCTATCAAATCGCCCATTCTTCGTTAATTTACCAATCCTTTCAGGAGAAGTGGAATGAATCCTAGTATTTCCAAGTGCAATGCTAAGAGGTGGAGGTGCTGTTCACATTTATGCACTGCGTCTACCGTTTCTTCGTCTGTAAACGGTAGACGTTTTTCTGTAGTTAACATGTCCGATTTGACATGTAAGTCTACGGATTTGATATATGTAATAACCTGACATACTGCAAATTGTAAAATGCAGTTTGTCAGGCAAACTAATCGCATGTTTAAAAACTCGATTTAACGAACTCTATAGCAGAATGAGTAAGCCTAAAAAACTGACACGTTTTTGTACCGTGATTTCAGACGTACATGTCATTCTATTAAAGATATTTCTATACAGCCATTAGAAAAAATTATTATGATTTAAATTCTACAGCCAGGTTTAAAATTATGAAACTGAATTAAAATGGATTAAAGTATTACAGACGCCTTTTCCATTGGGCTTTAATGACAACATTTATCATGAGGGTAATATATGTAAAATGCCCGACTTTGATATTTTCTCGCTTCTGGACTGTCGAAAGCGTAAAACTAGATCGCACGGCACCTGTAAAAATGGTAATTATAAACGTAAATTACGTGCTTTTAAAAGGAACAATACCAGACTGAATTGACTGTCCATAATATTATCGAATCATTGACGTCACTCATTGCTTGCTTTTCTAAGTTCATCATCCATTTCTGTACTACGGATTCTAGATACCGAGGCTAATAAATTGTACGATAGTTCTTATCATTTATACGACGCTGCTCTTTAAACCAGAGGTTAAACTCAGCATGCTATTCGTCCTTTCATCGATTCTGAAATTAATAACAAATATCATAACATCAAAATATCCTTCATTAATAAGAGTTTCATTAATCAATAACCCGTTCTAGAACATATTTAATGTCACTGCAGATGGTGTCTGGGAATGTGTGGCGGCCGTAAAAAGTCTCCCTGCCCTACATCATAGTGTAGTTTATAAATTCTTGTCCTTTGGGATCATTGATTCCATTGTTGAATTTTGAAAATAATTGAGGGTTACTGATGAGGCCTTATTGGCCGAAACTAGCTAGTCTGACACAGAAAACATGTACACTCCATATTTTCCAGTTCTGTGGTGTATTCCTTGCTGCCAAAGGATAACCCTTTCTAGAACATATTTGGATTTTATAGATTTATTATTATTATTTTATTGAGAATTAGAGAGATCTAATTCAAGGTAATGTTGGTTGGTGTCTGATGCATTGTCTCTGTTCGGGCCCATCGGAGTCTGACTGTTGGTTTTCTTTTGCTCCAGCATTTCAGTGGTTTCTTGCTGTCGAGTCCTCACCGTTGTCTCACCTCTGTGGTTCTTTGATTATTTGTGTTCACGGAGATGTTGCACTGTTGGTTGGGAGGCCTTCATGTTGACTGAACAAATTATTTGTCTAAATCGCGTCGGAAGTAAGGGCGAGGATTGTGGCCACGTAAAATCGATTTAAGCCCCCCAGTGGAAATCGTTCCACTGACCGTTCCAAGGCGGTTCTTCTGTGGCGATTTATTTATGTTGTTGTCTGTTACTTACTGTGTGTATCACTTGTGTCTTTTTATTTTGGATGGCCATATGGCCATTTTGTGGGAAAGTAACTGTCCTTATCGCCTTCCTTTGTTTAAGTTTCCATTATGGTCTGGTCGCTTAATGTTTGTGTTTCTTTCCCTTTGGTGTATTTGATGGATGGGGTAAGTAAATTGTATCGATTCCTGATCTTTGTTTTACTTCTGCTTTACCTAATATCATCCGGGACAGTTCGGTTATTTCATCCATTCCTGCATATATTCAAAATACTGAAACATCAAAAAATTGCTTTAAATACAATAAACCTGTTAGATCTATCTTTTTTAATTTCAAAAAACTTGTTTCTGATCTTGATATTGATACTAACGCTCCTGATACATGTGATTGTAAAATTCAGTGTATTGCTATCCTGCTGCTGGTCATGTTATTACTGGCAATTTAAAAATTATATCTGATTCTAAGATACGTAATATAATATCTAAAGGACCGAATATCGATTTCCTTCTCAACTTGATTTCAATAAATGCAGAGATGAAATCGCTGCTGCCTTGAATGAATTTGGTAATCGATGGTGTAAACGCGAGTATGTTGAGCATAAAGCTCTTAAGGAATGGAAACTTAGCATTCTGAAATTAGTGAACAAACGCATTTGTTTTTATTCGCAAAATACGAACTTATTACCTCCTAAACCTAAGACGTCTTTACGTCACCTTAAACTAGGTATTCAAGAATTCCATTGGAAGTTTGTTTTGGCTCCAGCTGATAAGGCCGCTAACAATGTGGTCGTTGTTTGACGGCTTCACTATGTTAATACTCTTCAGCAAAAACTTGATACTAAGGCCTATGAACTCCAGTCTTTAGCTGTAGAGTGGGCTTTAGTTAATGACCACATTTGTCATTCAGCCACCAAGTTTGCTCTTTGTGTTACAAAAGGCCAAGACAAGCTACCTACGTTATATTGGTTACCTAAACTTCATAAAAGACCATACAAAGCACGGTTTTTTGCAAATTGAAGCTCTTGTACCAACACTAAACGCTCCAAATTATTAACTTCATGTTTTACTGCCATTAAAAAACATGTGATAAAATATTGTGGCAAAGTAGAAGTAAAACAAAGATCAGGAATTGATACAATTAACTTACTCCATCCATAAAAGACACCAAAGGGAAAGAAATACAAACATTAAGCGACCAGACCATAATGGAAACCTAAACAAAGGAAGGCCATATGGACAGTTACTTTCCCACAAAATGGCCATATGGCCATCCAAAATTAAAAGACACAAGTGATACACACAGTAAGTAACAAACAACAACATAAATAAATCGCCACAGAAGAGCCGCCTTGGAACGGTCAGTGGAAGATTTCCACTGGGGGGCTTAAATCGATTTTACGTGGCCACAATCCTCGCTCTTACTTCCGTCGCGATTTAGACAAAAAATTTGTTCAGTCCGCATGAAGGCCTCCTAAAAGTCTTCGAAAGATCAGGTAGAAATCTGTTTTGGTCTATAAAAATTTCTAATGAAGTTTTAAATACATTGAAATCCAGGGGTTTTCGTGCTTTAAGGGTGTCTACTTATGATTTTTCTACCCTTTACACTACACTCCCTTATAATCTTATAAAAGAAAAACTTAATGATTTAATTGAATGGACATTCCATAGCTGAGACTCCCTCTATCTTGCATGTAATGTAAGGAATGCTTTTTTCACTTCTGAAGAGCATAAAAATTATACTTTATGGTCATGTCAGAAAGTGTGTGAAGCTCTCACCTTTATACTTGACAATATTTACATAAGATTTGTACTTAGTTATTTAGAAAAGTTCTGGGTATTCCGATGGGTACTAATTGCGCACCACTTGTGGCTGATCTGTTTTTGTTTTGTTATGAGAGAGACTTCATGATGCCCCTTTCTGCTGAAAACCAGTCTGAGATCATTGAAGCTTTTAGCTCCACTTCTAGATATTTGGATGATTTAATAAATATTGATAATACCTATTTCGATGGTTTGATCAGTCAAATTTACCCCCAGGGCTTCAGTTAAATAGTGCAAATGCTTCTGATACCGAGGTCCCGTTTTTGGATTGACATCTCTCTATTGTAGATGGGTTTGTTTCATGCAAAACTTATGATAAACGCGATGATTTTGATTTTGAGATTGTAAATTTTCCTTTTGGATGGTGATATTCCTCGTGCGCCATCATATGGCGTTTAAATTTCGCAATTAATTCAATTTGCCAGAGTGTGTAGTCACGTAACGGACTTCACCACTCGTAATAAATTGTTAACGGCTGAACTTCTTAATCAGGGTTATCGGTACTATAAACTGCGCAAAGCCGTTTCAAAATTTTATAGACGTCGAGTCCTCACGTTGTTTCATCTGTGTGGTTGATTGATTATTTGTGTTCACGGAGATGTTGCACTTATGAGTTAGGAGGCCTTCATGGGACTGAAAAAAATATTTGTTTAAATCGCGACGGAAGTAAGGGCGAGGATTATGGCCACGTAAAATCGATTTAAGCCCCACACCCCCACCCCCAGTGGAATTCGGTTCCGCTGACCATTCCAAGGTGGTTCTTCTGTCGCGGTTTATTTTTGGTTATGGTTTGTCTTTGGGTGTTTGTGTCGCTTGTATTGTTTTATTTTGGATAGTCTATTGGCCATTTTGGAGGAAAGTAACTGTCCTTTTGGCTTTCCGCTATTGATGTTTCGATTAGGGTTTGTTGCTTCATGTTTGTGTTTCTTTCCCTTTGGTGTCTCTGATGGGTGCTGAGGGTTGATTGTATCGATTCTGATCATTGCCCCCACTTCTATTTTTACCATATAGCCTTAGAACGGCCGGGCTTTTGTAAAATCGTGACTGAAATCGGGGTATGGTATCCCGTTTTTCTCATGTACTTCATTTTGTCTTATTTTCGGAGTGTAGCTGATTTCGGTCGCACTTGTTTTGGTATAGAAAGCACGCTCAAAAGAAGCAGGTCAAAATAAATATTTTTATAGGCTGTTTTTTTTGTTTTGTTTTTTTTTCCTTATTTTTGCTAGATCTTCTTCTAGTATCTCTCAAAGGGCTGATGTGCATGCTGTTAACAGTTGTCGGAATTCCGTATTCGGAAACACCCATGTCAAAAGGATGATTCGTTCGAAAAGATTTGAGAGCAATTGCGCAAAAAAGTTATGGTAGTCCAAAGGATGAGGACATGGTGGCTACCTTGGTAATGTCACCTGTCGAACAAACTTTCGTGCCCCCATTGCTCAGAAGCTGCTAGACTGGCTTCGTCAATCTGATATTTGCTCAATAGTTGGGAATGGTTGATGTTTTTACTTAAAATCCTTTCCTAAGTCTCTTTGTGATTTGGCTGATCAGTTATTAAGTTATTAAGGATTTTAAGTAAAAACATCAAACATTCCCAACTATTGAGCAAATATGAGATAGACGAAGCCAGTCTAGCAGCTCCTAAGCAATGGGGGCACGAAAGATTGTTCGACAGGTGACATTACCAAGGTAGCCACCATGTAATGGGAGATAATATTGTAGTAAAACAGTTATGGAGGATAGGAGTATTTTACCTTCATTATATTTTATACTAAAACTTAAACCGGAGAACTAGTTTAGGAAGCTGCATTAATTAAACTCCTTTGAAATGCTGCCTGACATTTAATCTTAGTGACCTTGGACCAAGGTCAATGAATGGCATTTTACCATGTAGTATCTAATTTTATATAATTGAGATTAATTGTTTGGGGGAAAACCCATTCTTTTCCTCTTCCCCGTTCCTAAGGCAGTGGAACCGAATTTGACCTTGGCATAAATAGGTCAAAGTCAATATGTTGGTAATCATTGATAAAAAGAACTCGGTAGTACTCTGTCGCATGATGTAACATACCAAGTTTCAAGGAAATCGTCCCGACGGCTCGGGGAAAAAAGAGGTTTAAATATTACATTGAAATCTGCCCGGCGGTTTCAGAGAATGTCTTTAGAAATGTTGACTGACATTTTTAGATTCATTTTTAGGGTTCTTTTAATGCATATCATATAATAACTTAGATACAAAAAGGAAGCACCTGAGGTTTGTGTGGAATGAGATTGTTACGAGATGAACGCAGAACGCAGAAGCCTATCCGGTGCTTTGGTACGTCTAAATTATTCATAGTAGATATATTGCAAAATAGAAGTGGAGGCGATGATCAGGAATCGATACAATCAACCCACAGCTCCCATCAGAGACGGCAAAGGGAAAAAAACACAAACATTTAACAACAGACCTAATGGAAACATCAATAGCGGAAAGTTGGGCGACAGGGCTTTAGATGTCATTTCATCTCAATGTCGGGTAAAAGTCCCACAAAATTGGAAGCAACGTCTCCAAAATGACCTTTACAGTGTTGACGGGGACGTTAAACCTCAAATCAACCAACCAACCAACCAATAGCGGAAAGCCATAAAGACAGTTACTTTCCCACAAAATGGCCAATAGGCTATCCAAAATAAAATAATATAAGCGACACAAGCACCCAAAGACAAACCATAACAAAAAATAAACCGCGACACAAGAACCGCCTTGGAACGGTCAGCGGAAACGAACTCCACGGGGGGGGGGGTGGGGGGGGGGCTTAAACCGATTTTACGTGGCCACAATCCTCGCCCGTACTTCCGTCGCGATACAGACTAATAATCTGACAAAGCCACTTTGACTAAGGTATTTTAGATGGCATATGGTAGGCAAAATGTTTCACAACATGCACTTATCGTGCTGTTATAATACGATGAATTAATGCGCGGTGTTATTTGCCCTACAGTAGACGGCCATGTGTCTTTTGTCATGTGGTTTGCCAAAAAGTCACCAGTCGCCGAATAGTACCATATATTTTCTAGCCGAAAGCGTTATTTGTGGTTATATTGTACTGACATGTTATACCATAGGTTCCAATAGAATGTTTATCAGTATCCTTCAAGGGAAATTCGATGTCAGTAGAGATCCCTATTCTGCTTAAATGTGCTTCATGGCTATAATTGTAGTCTGTATCTATATGCACGGGAATGCATTTTTCCGTATGGCCGATAGATATTAACAACCTAAAAGTTATCGGAATGTCAGCAATGGGTCAAGATAGATAGCACGGTGTGTCAGTACAGCATCACGACAAGAACGTATCGAGTTCATAAGCCAGCAGTTATGACGGTATGGGAAATCTGTTACATTTGTTTTGTATGCATGAATATACTTGTATGATTTAGCATTTGTTTGTGGGGTTTTCTCCTTAGTATACCCCAGCTTTATGAGGCCTAGTCTGTATTCATCGAGTTACATGCTTAGTGGCGACGGGCCGCGTGTTCGATCCATAGCTTAACTCCGGGTTGATGGCAAACCGAGGTCCCGTCTCTGTATGACCTTAGGTGTTGAGGGGACGTATATTTTAACAGGCATTTAAAATCTTCATCACCAGGGCGAGCTATTTGTCAAGGGCCTGACGAGTTATATTTGATGATGAAATGATATTACAAGCATGTTCATAAGTGTCCGTAAGCAGTATTTTTTTTCGAGAAAAATTGACAGCTCATTTTCTGTAACGATGTCGATTATGTTTAGAAATCTGCTTATGCATGTATTGCCGTAAATAATGTGTTTTTTTTTTTTATTGCACGCATCGCGTTAAGGGTAGGCTGATATGTAAATTGACTTGTTTGGGTGTTGGTCGTCACACGTTATAACGGTCTAAGCGGCGTAAACTGCGTCATTGACTAGTACTAATAGTACTAGGACTAGTATTAAATCAGTACTAATGTTAAAGCTACCAAAATACGGAATTGATATGAGTTGAGCCTTTTTAAGACAAACGGTGTAGACACGCTCAAAGATAGAATCGCGGTGTGTATTTTTAGTTTCTAGGTTATGAGCTTTGTCGCGGATAAGGGTCTTAAACTGAGCTTTGTTCTGTAATTGGCAGAATGATCAGGTAGTGCAAAGGCGCAGTCTGACCAATTGCCTTTTGTCTGTGCTGATGCGGTGAGCACGAATTCGATGGCTTTGTGCTCAGTCATAGTGAGCATGAACTTGATTTCAATCATGCTCAGTGAGGGAGCGTAAATTTTGAGTATTCGTGTTTCAAACACTGGGTGCTGATAATGTTTTGCTCAGACAAGCGGAGTTCTGCTGCGCTGTTATTGTCGCATGCACAGATCAGCCTGTTTGTCTCGTCAGCGCATACGCGGTAGCATGAACATGTTCAGAGTTCTCCGGGGCAGGGATTATAATGTAGTGTATACGTTTTGTGAACCGTATTATATATGTTGGTTATTATTTCTATGCACTTTGTTGCGAGACGTTGTGACCCGCTGCTCACTGCTCTACATAAGCGGGCGTTGAAGGGACGAGCCATTGGGATGTAGAGCCCAGCAAAGACTGGCAAAACCCGGAATGCGAATAGGCGTCGCCCGAACCACTATATAATGGAAATGGTACCTACTCACCTTATAAACGTCGACTACGAACAAGTTGTATCTCCATATAACCTCAGTGGTGAATTGGAACTTGAAGTCCATATACGCAGTCTGGTGAGACTGAACATGTGAATCATCGGCCACTTCACTAGTGAAATAACTTTAGTCCTACATAAGTGGAAGTGCTAAAGTTGTGACTTGTTTTTGTGTGTGTTTTGTATTATTTGTTTGTATTTGATGTCGCGGTCCAGAGCGTAAAACATAGTTATGACTACGGGACAGCGCCGTGAAATGATATAGATTTTTTTTTTTTGTTTTGTTTTGTTTTATTTGGGGTTTAACGTCCCCGTTAACACTGTAAAGGTCATTTGAGAGACATTGCTTCCAATTTTGTGGGAGTTTTATCCGACACTTAGATGAAAGACATCTCAAGCCCTGCCGCCCAATGAAACCAAAAGGGTTTATAAGCATGGACGGTCCAACTCGCACCTCTTTGCCTGGGCAGGCTCAGATCCTCTAAACGGATAACCAGTACTCGTGTGCGGGTCGGTTTCAGCTCAGCGTGGAAGTGTTGTATAGAGTTATTGTTAATAAATAATGCCCCGCATATGACATGTCTCATGTGATTTGCCCTACAATTGGCCGTTCACCTGTCAGAGATCGCCCTTGGTCGTCTTGTCAGCATGTGGGTTTGCGGGACGCCGTAACCCTACATGTAACAGAGATATAAGACGTACACCATTTGTTCAGAACCTACTACCCAGCGGACCATCTACAAATAAACATAATATGAATAATAAAACACAATTCAGTTCTGAATAGTTAGATCCCTTGGAATTAAAGAATACACCATACAAACGAAAATAGCTGAGTCGGTTTTATTGGGTTTGTTCATGACCAGTACTGAAATGTGCAACACTGGCCACGCCCTCAAGCGCCGGCTTAAGCAGAACTCTACTTTCAAAATGATTCAAAGAAACTCCCAAAGGACCAGAAAATATAATCTGCACTACGATGATGTACAACAATGCAGTGAATATGAAATCTTAGTTTCAGACCAGGAGGACTAAATGCGAAAAATTCAACTGAAGAACAAGATTTTATCCGTTTTTTTTTTTTTTTTTTTCATAATTTCTTCAAAAGTTAATTAGGTCCTCTTCGCATCATTCGCAATGCACTCATCAATTTTCAAGGCCGCAGCTCCAATAGTTAATGAGATATCTTGCTGACAAGATTTTATCATTTTTTTCAAAGGGCAATAACTCTTGAAAGGGGCATAATCTGGATAAAAAAAATACGCGTCGGCTATTTTTCCATAAGGAATTCATAATTATATGAAATTTCAAAATCCTAGCATACACGGTTCTAAAGTTATGCTATGCATCAGAAAGCATACAATGTACATAATACCCAAAGTGACAAAGGACCATAACTCCAGAAGTATTTTTTTGGAAGTGAGTCAAAAGTTAACCTGGCATCTACTCATCACCACCAATTACTTCATCAACCCTCAAGGCTCTAGTGCTAATAGCTATTGAAATATCTTGCTTACAAGATTTTATCAAAAATTTTCAAAGGGCCATAACTCTTGAAAGGGGCATGGATGAGATAAGAAAAAATACAAATCAGCTATTTTTCCATGAGGAATTCATATATGAAACTTCAACGCCCTAGCATACACCGTTCTAACGTTATGCTTATGCATCACAAAGCATACAATGTACACATACCCAAAGTGTCAAAGGGCCAAAAGTATTTTATCAGAATTTAGTCAAAAGTTAATCAGGTCATCTTCACATCACCACCAATCTATTCACCAATTTTCAAGACTCTAGCTCAAATAGTTTTTGAGATGTCTCGCTGACAAGATTTTATAAAAAACAAAATCAAAGGGCAATAACTCTTGGAAGGGGCATACCCGGATGAGAAAAAAACGCGTCAGCTTAATTTTCCATGAGGAATCCATATATGAAATATCAAAACCCTAGCAAACTTGATTATCAAGTTATGCTATGCATCACAAAGCATAAATGTACAAATACCCAAAGTGTCAAAGGGCCATTACTCGTGCAGTATTTGTTCGGAAAGGAGTCAAACGTTAATCAGGTTATCTACTCATCACCACGAAGCTATTCACCAACATTCAAGGCTCTAGCTTCAATAGATGTGAGATTTTGCTGACATGATTTTATATAAAATATTTGAGGGACAATAACTCTTGAAAGGGGCATAATCCGGTTGAGAAAAAAATATGCGTCAGCTAATTTTCCACAAGGAATCCATATATGAAATTTCAAAAACCCTACCATAACGGTTCTTAAGTAATGCTATGCATCACAAAGCATACAGTGTACAAATACCCAAAGTGACAAAGGGTCATAACTCATGAAGTATTTTTCGGCATTTAGTCAAAAGTTTATCAGGTCATCTACTCATCACCACCGATCTATTCACCAATATTCAAGGCTCTAGCTCCTATGGTGTTTTAAACATTTTGCTGAGAAGATTTTATAAAAAGATTCAAAGGGCAATAACTCATGAAAGCGGCATAATCCAGATGAGAAAAAAATACGCGTCAGCTAATTTTCCACGAAGAACCCATATATGAAATTTCAAAACCCTACCATAAACGGGTCTTAAGTAATGCTATGCATCACAAAGCATACAATGTACAAATACCCAAAGTGACAAAGGGCCATAACTCATGAAGTTTTTTTTCGGAATTTAGTCAAAAGTCAAATAGGTCATCTACTCATCACCACGAATCTATTTACCGACTTTCAAGGCTTTAGCTCCCGCAGATCATGTGATATCTTGCTGACAAAACTTTATCATTTTTCTTTCAAAGGGCAATAACTCCTGAAAGGGGCATTAGCAGAATGAGAAAATAATACATGTCAGCTATATGTCCATGAGAAATTCATATATAAAATTTCAAAACCCTAGCATACACGGTTCTTTAGTTATGCTATGCATCACTAAGCATACAATGTACAAATACCCATTTTTCGAAATTGAGTCAAAAGTTAGCCAGGTCATCTACTCATCACCACCAATCTATTCACCAACGTCCAAGGCTCTAGCTCCAATTGTTTTTGAGATATGTTGCGGAAAATATTTTATCAAAAAATTTCAAAGGGCGATAACTCTTAAAAGGGCCATAATCCGGATGAGAAAAAATATGTTTCGGCCAATTTTCCATGAGGAATCCATATATGAAATTTCAAAACCCTAGCAAATTTGATTTTAAAGTTATGCTATACATCACAAAGCATACAATAGACAAATACCCAACGCGAGAAAGGGCCAAAGCTCATGAAGTACTTTTGGGAATTGAGTCAAAAGTTAATCAGGTCATTTACTCACCATCAGGAATCTATTAACCAACTTTCAAGGCTCTAGCTCTAATAGATTTTGAGATTTTGCTGACGAGATTTTATAAAAGAAATTCAAGGGCAATAACTCTTGAAAGTGGCAAAAGCCGGATGAGAAAAAACCCTAGCATACACGGTTCTTATGTTATGCTATGCATCACAAAACATACAATGTACATGTGCAAATACCCAAAAAGACAAAGGGCCATAACTTATGAAGTGGTTTTCGGAATTTAGTCAAAAGTGAATCAGGCATCTACTCATCGCCACGAATCTATTCACCAACTTTCAATGCTCTAGCTCCAAATGATTTTGAGATATTTATCAAAAATAGTTCAAGGGGCAATAACTCTTGTAAAGCGTATAGTCCGGATGAGAGAAAAGATATGCATCATCTAATTTTCCATAAGGAATCCATATATTAAATTTTTGAAACCCTACCATACAAAAAGCATACAATGTATAAATACCCAAACTGATAACGGGCCATAACTCATGAGGTATTTCTCGTAATTTAGTCAAAAGTCAATCAAAAATTAATCAGGTCATCTACGCATCACCGCAAATTCTCGCCAGCTTTCAATGCTCTTCCTCTTCTAGGTTTTGAGATATCTTGCTGACAAGATTTGGTCAGAAAATTTCAAAGGGCAATAACTCCTGAAAGTGGCAATGAGAAAAACAAGAGGACCATGAGTTCCTGGTCGCTCCCCTGAGCCCTATGCAAATTTGGTAGTTGCTAAATACCAAGTTTCAAGACAATTAGTCAAGTGATTCTGGCTTTTTTAAGGTTTATACCATATAAGTGCATGGTGGCCATCTTGGTCACATGACCTGAACCATTCAACTAAACTGGCATAACCCCATGTCCATTACATAAAATTCAAATGAAATTGGCCCAGTGGTTTCAGAAAAAAAAAATGTTTTTTTTTTTTTTTGTTTTTTTTTTTTTGAAATGTCAAAGGACCTGCAATCCAAGTGACGTTGTGCAAAGGTCATTTGATGACCTTGACCTTTTAGCATTCATTTTGTATCTATTCGCATGTTCCAAACCCAAATATTTTTTGAAAAATGTTCACCATTTAGAAGCCATACCAACCAATTTGACCTTGATGTAAAATAAGTCACGGTCAACCTAGTGTCATCATTGTTGCAAACTTGCTAGTACTTAGTCACCCAATGCTACATGCCAAGTTTCAGGACAATCAGCCCAATAGTTCTGGAGTAGAAGTTTTTTAAGCTTTTTACCATATTCAGGCATGGGGACCATCTTGGTTAAGTTACCAGGAACATTTGAATAGAGAAAATGTATTCTAATATGTCAATGGACCTGCTATACAAGTGATCTTGGGCCAAGGTCACTGAATGACCTTGACCTTATGCACTCATAGACATTCAATTTTTACCTATTCTTATATCATAGATCACAATACTTTTCGAAAAATGCATTGATTTACCATTTCCCATTGAAAAGCATATAGAGCCAAATTTGACCTTGGTGTAAAATAGGTCAAGGTCAACCTAGAGTCAGCAGTTTTGCAAACTTGGTAGTACTCAGTCACCCGATGCGACACATCAAGTTTCAAGACATCTGGTCCAGTGGTTCTGGGGAAGAAGTTTTTTTTAAGGTTTTTACCATATTTGGGCATGGCAAACATCTTGATACTGTGACCTGGACCATCCAAATAAATATTTCTTCTCTAAATGTCCCAAGGATGCATATTAAATTGAAATGAAATTGGCCACGTGGTGTTAGAGAGAAAATGTTTTCTACTATGTAAATGTACCTGCAATACACGTGACCAATATAGGTCACCAAATGACCTTGACCTTAAGCATTCATAGACATTCATTTTTAATATATTCTCATATCACAGACCACAATATTTTTTCGAATAAAAATGCATTGGTTTTCATGTTTCCCATTGAAAAGCCTATGGAGCCAAATTTTACCTGGTGTAAAATAGGTCAATGTCAGCCTAGGGTTCTCATTTTGGTAAACTTGGTAGTACTCAGTCAGTTGATGTAACATAGCGAGTTTTCAGACAATCGGCCCTGTGGTTCTGGAGCAGGAGATTTTTTTAAGATCTTTACCATATATTGCATGGTGGCCATCTTGGTCACGTGACTTGAACCATCTCAATAACCTTTTGTTCACTAAGTGTCCGAAGGCGGCATATAAAATTTCAATGAAATTGGCCCATTGGTGTTAGAAAAAAAGTATTCTAATATGTAAATAGACCCACAATTTTTTTTTTTTTTTTTTTTTTGGTTTTACGGCCCTTTCAAGATTATTTCACTCATATCGAGCCGATCGTTAATCAGAGGTTGGCGAAAACCGGAGTACCCGGAGAAAAACCACCTGACATTCCGTTGCAGAACTTGGCGTCTCACATGTGACCCGAGCGAGGCTCGAACCCACAGCGGTGAGAGACCTAATGATTAAGAGTCAGCGCTCTTATCCACTAGGCCACTAAGGCCCGAAAATAGACCTGCAATATAAGTGACCTTGGGCCAAGGTCAATGGATGACCTTGATCCTTAGCATTCACTGGCATCCATTCTTTACCCATAGCCGGGGACATATATCTCAGAAACCCTCTAGAAATACTTTTTAATTAGCCATCGATTCGAAATGATAAAAATACCTCTATATCAAAGAACAATGTTTACTTATTTAGATTCAGGGTGTTGTCGCATCTTTAAGTGGGGACAAGGTGTTGCAATTAAGGGAGATAACTAAGTACCCAATAAATAGCAATTCTCGAAAAAGTCATAACAACAGTAAATCCATTGTACGAGGTAGAAAAAAATAAATATTGTTATAAAATGTTGTTGAAAGGTTGTGAACATATTTATAGCCCCGCTTTGAAAAAGTGGGGGCTATATTGGATTTGGCTTGTCCGGAATTCCGTCTGTCTGTCTGTCTGTCTTTCTGTCTGTCTGTCTGTCTGTAATATTTGATAGTGGGTACCTTGTTACCGCAACTACTCTTACAGTTCTAGGTCAATCCTTTTGAAACTTTACAGGTGTTTTCATATAGGTCTGAAGATGTGCATATTCTTTTTTCATTATCCTTAAATAATTTTTTTCACTTATTTCACCTTTTTTAACTTAGACAATTTTTGAGATCTACTAATGTTAAAATGTATAGGGAGTAGCTACCTTGTTACCGCAACTCCTCTTACAGTTCTAGGTCAATCCTTTTGAAACTTTACAGGTGTTTTCATATAGGTCTGAAGATGTGCATATTCTTTTTTTAATATCCTTAAATAATTTTTTTCACTTATTTCACCTTTTTTAACTTAGACAATTTTTGAGATCTACTAATGTTAAAATATATAGGGAGTAGCTACCTTGTGACCACAACTCCTCTTACAGTTCTAGGTCAATCCTTTTGAAACTTTACAGGGGTTTTCATATAGGTCTGAAGATGTGCATATTCTTTTTTCATTATCCTTAAATAATTTTTTTCACTTATTTCACCTTTTTTAACTTAGACAATTTTTGAGATCTACTAATGTTAAAATGTATAGGGAGTAGCTACCTTGTGATCGCAACTCCTCTTACAGTTCTAGGTCAATCCTTTTGAAACTTCAACAGGTGTTTTCATATAGGTCTGAAGATGTGCATGTGCTTTTTTCTTTATCCAAAACTTATTTTTTAACTTAGACTGTTTTTCAGATCTAATAACGCGAAAACTCTATAAGGCGTAGGTACCTTGTTAGGGATTTAACCCACTCACAAGTCTTTACCTTTAATTCATGAGTCTTTCTCCTCTGACAGGGCTATAGCGGGGCTATAGTCAGATCCTCTGACAGTTCTAGTTTTTTATTAGTTTGATAAAGAAATATTGGGAACAATGCACCAAAAAGATACCTTTTTGACAATATATACATTTTACTGTATAAAATCCTACTTTTCCCTGAATTAAGTGTCATGACAAAACAGATTTGAAGGACAGAAACTATATTAAGCATTACAGCTTATATAATAAAATTCATAAAAATTAAATCAAATGTCTGATATAAAGAGTTATTCATATCAGTTTGGTTATCAGAATACATAAGGTCGGACAATAGAAGTGGAGGCAATGACCAGGAATCGATACATCTAACCAACAGCTCCCATCAGAGACACAAAAGGGAAAGAAACACAAACATTAAACAACAGACTTCGGTCTAGCGGTTTCAGAGAAGTCGTTAAAAAATGTTGGTGGACGACTGATGACAGCCTAAAAGGGGCTGTGGAAGCATTCTTGACTGACGTTCGTTTGTTTATGACACTGAAGAGTAAGTCCCTTACTTCTTTTACTACCTTTGATATGCGCACATTACCAGAGGGTCATCCTAGGAAAATAAAGAACGTTTTACCGTAATTTTTAGCAAATGTGTTTTCTTGCAAATCCCATTTGGACGACATAATGTATAGTTTATCAAGGTGTAAATTTCACAGGCTTGTACACATAATTTACTTTGACAAAATTATTTATTTATTTATTCATTTATTTATATTTATTTATGTTTTTGCTGTTGTTTTTGTTATTGTTTGTAATCTTTTGTTTTTTACACGATACTATTTTGTACATAACTATACAAATTAGTTAATATCTTTCAGGTTGCTGCACTGATGATGAAAAGAATTGTATCTAATATAAAAAAAGTTATCAGTCAAATTTATTTGCCTTTCCGCGTTCGTAAAAATACTAACTCATGCTTAGTTTATTGTTGTAGCTAAGTACGTCTACAAAAGAAACACATGAGACATTAGATGATACTCTTACAGGAGAGACAATTGTATTATTTTCACTTGCACAATTCTTTGCGTAAGGAAAAAAGGACAAAACACTTACATTGTTTTCTTCAATTCAAAGTTTTAGAGGGTCTTCCCTCTAGTTCAGGGTTATATGACAATGCTTCTTGACAATGCTTCTAATCATTCCAAAATGGCATCGTAATGTTTGAGACGTCCAGCCAGTATTTCAATAACGTCATGGCATTTCGACATCAAAATGTCATGCAACTACTGGCGCGACATCACAAACGTTGACAATGCCTAGCCAAACACCAGAGCTATCACCTACATTTCATCCCTTACATTGGGCGGCCATTTTGAAATGATAAGAACATTGGTCGATCGTTTTGAAATGATAAGAACAATGGGCGGCCGTTTTGAAATGATAAGAACATTGGGGGCCAGTTTGAAATGATAAGCACATTGGGAGGCCAGTTTAAAATGATAAGAACATTGGGAGGCCAGTTTGAAATGATAAGAACATTGGGCGGTCATTTTGAAATGATAAGAACATTGGGCGGCCATTTTGAAATGATAAGAGCATTGGGCGGCACGTTTGAAATGATAAGAACATTGGGAGGCCAGTTTGAAATGATAAGAACATTGGGAGGCCAGTTAGAAATGATAAGAACATTGGGCGGCCAGTTTGAAATAATAAGATCATTGGGAGGCCAGTTTGAAATGATAAGAACATTGGGCGGCCAGTTTGAAATGATAAAAACATTGGGAGGCCAGTTTGAAATGATAAGAACATTGGGAGGCCCGTTTGAAATGATAAGAACATTGGGCGGCCAGTTTGAAATGATATGAAGCTTGTAAAGAGTAGTGTTCATTTAACCCTGTCGAAAAAGGGAGGTGCCCGAAAATTTGGAAAGATTTGAAGAAAAGCAAGAATTATTGTGTGCATGCGTGTGCTTCTGTGTGTGTTTTGTTTTTACGGTCAGCTACATACGACGGAAGTAAGGGCGAAGATCGTGGCCGCGTAAAATCGATTTATGACCCCGAGTGGAATTCGTTTCACTGACCGTTCCAAGGCGGTTCTTCTGTCGAGGTTAACTTTTGTTATGGTTTATCTTCGAGTGTTCGTATCGCTTATATTTTTTTGTTTTGGATAGCCGATTGGCCATTTTGTTGGAAAGCAACTGTCCTTTTGGCTTTCCCATTAGGGTCTAGTTGTTTCATGTTTGTGCTTCTTTCCCTTGGTCGTCTCTGATGGGAGCTGTGGGTTAATTGTATCGATTCCTGATCATTTCCTTCTCTTCTATTTTCCGTTCATTAGCATATGTAAAGCCAGTGGGCCCTGGGGCAGGGCAATTTTTGGCCCCAGGGCTATAATTTGAACGATCTTGGTAGTTGTCCACAAGATGAAGCTATATACCAAATATCAAAGACTTGGGCCGCTGAACGGAGCCATTTTTCCCCAGGGCTGTTAGTTGAAAAATACTGGCAGAGGTCCACTAGACGAAGATCTGCACAAAATATGAAAAGGCCTGGGCTTTCTGGTTTCAGACAACAAGCGCATAGGTTTTTCCTATATAAGTCTATGTAAAACTAGAGGGCGAACAAGGTTTTAATGCAGTTTCCCTCTTGACCTACTTTGGACCAAACATGACCAATATCCAAGGTAGACCCAGATGTTATCAAGACAAACATTCAGGTAAAGTGTCGTGGAGATTGACGCAAAATTATGGCCTCTGGAGGGTGAACAATGTTTTCAAGAAATTTAAACCTGGTGAACTAGTTTTGGGTCCGACATGACCCATATTCGAACCCTATCCAGATATCATCAAGATAAACATTCTAATGTTGACGACGCACGTCGCACGAGGCACATCGCACGACGCACGTACGACAGACAGAGGGTGATCACAATAGCTTACCGTGAACATCACCTTGAGCATTGCTCAGGTGAACTAAAAACCAAAGTTGCACTTTATATTCGGTAATATACATCAAACAGTAAAACCCTGTCGGGAGCTTTCCACTAAATGTTTTCCATAAACGACAATAGTAACCTTTTACCTGCTCCCACAAAAACTACACATACAAAACTTTTCAAACCTTACTTGTTTATAGAGCCATCCTAGCCCAACAAGTTAATGAGAAAAAAATCCAAATGTTGAATGGCTTATTTTCAAGTTACAGTCAACCATGTTGGTTTACCTGCTAGAACGGAGTAAATAAAACCAACATTTTTAACGGAGGGGTGACCATATAAAATCAGCAAAAATTTCTTTGAGCTTGCAGATAAATTTATAAAACTTGCATCATTTTAGTCCCTTATACCTATCATTTTCTCACATTGAAATAAAACCTGGGATATATATCCAATGGAAGCAAGTCTGGTATTTAGAACGCAACTAAAAGCTCTGTCCCAAAGTGATAAAACCCGGCACCTCCCAGTATTTAGTGTAATGCTACCTATACCAAACCCCTATTTTCTTTATGATGCATTAAAAGATTTGCCAAATAGAAATTTAGGTCATATGTAATAATTTAGTCATGCATAATAAAAGTTCAGTCACAAAGAATCTTTCAAGTTTGCGAAAAAGCTATCGCTATCAGATTCAACAATGAAAGCCGAACAAACCATAGTTTTTGAAAAGCGCAAAAGTATATCTCTTTCTGGAATGGAACTCAGACACCGGCTGCATCAGTGGTTCTTTGCCAATGTCTTTGGAACAATTCAATACTAAAATACACAGAATTATGCCTGAATAGCACCAATACTCATTTTTATGGCAATTTTCACACCTACACCCCCTATTTAAAGTAAAAATGGCATTTTGAGGACATTTTCAGGACAAAAATGCCTAGAAAATGTTTATAAATGCCTTAATATCATGAGGAATAGCTGAATATATCTGCCCACATCCTTTTACATGAATACAATAAATTAGAACTTATAACGGATGAGAAAACTTATCTGGATATTGCAGCGGGCTGTTCGGAGAGACAAATTTTTAAGTTTTGCTTTGGTTTGAGACATAGTCCTAGTGCCATGAAACCTTACTCTTATATTACAGATGGAGTATATTCTTTCTAGTATTTGTGCAAATAAAATTACTGCAAGTCTCCTTTCCAAACACATCAATAAAAACTGATTTACATGGCTTTTAAGTACCCCCCCCCCCTCCCAAGAACATAGATCAGAGGCGAAAATTCATCAAATACACCCAGTTAGACCTAAATTAACACTTCCATCACATTTTTTTACAGTATCTTTGGCAAAATACATGTCATGAAGATTCATTTTATGAAATAGAATTGGACAGAACCTACAAATGTGTGGAAATAGTAAGTAATGACTGAAAACAGGACAGTGGTCTAATTTTGCTATAGGGAGCTTTCCACTAAATGTTTTTCATAGGCGACAATAGTAACCTTTTACCTGCTCCCACAAAAACTACACATACAAAACTTTTCAAACCTTACTTGTTTATAGAGCCATCCAATGAGAAAAAATCCACATGTTGACCGGCTTATTTTCAAGTTACAGTCAACCATGTTGGTTTACCTGCTAGAACGGAGTAAATAAAACCATTTTTTAAAGGAGGGGTGACCATATAAAATCAGCAAAAATTTCTTTGAGCTTACAGATATATTTATAAAACATGCATCATTTTAGTCCCTTATACCTATCATTTTCTCACATTAAAATAAAACCTGGGATATATATCCAATGGAAGCAAGTCTGGTATTTAGAACGCAACTAAAAGCTCTGTCCCAAAGTGATAAAACCCGGCACCTCCCAGTATTTAGTGTAATGCTACCTGTCGGATCCAATTATGGATCAGGTACATGCAATGTTTGCACTGTTAATGATACAATCTCCATTATATATACAGACTGATGATGCGAAGAAAATTTGCGCGTTGATATTTGTCATATTGCGCATAGTTTTTTTTTTTTTTTTCGAAATTAAATGACTTATGATTTGGATAACTCCTGTTTAGTATATTTTGATTCCTGGGCAATGCGTCAAATTCTACCAGAGGTTGGGTTAAGATAAGTGCCATGACAGAAAAGACAAACAACATGAAACAAAACACGGATACCAAACCGCATTATCATACGAAGGTGTTTAGTGAATGAACAAACACACCGTTGCCGTCACAAGAGTATTACCCTAATCTTCTTGTGTGATTACTTTGCATAGCTTCAGAAATATGGTATTACGTTTTACAGATACAGTAGTAATGAATTCTGTTCATGCCAACAAAAAATAAAAACACTCTTTCTTTCGTGTAGCGTGTTTTACCAACACCAGCAAACTTCTGTGAATATTTTTGACTGTTAAACGTCTATTGTGAACTTGTTTTTATTATCTGTATGCTATCGAGATTCCAGGGCTTCTATTGATGCATTGCTTGAGTTCCAGTTGGGCTCAATAACCACTGTATCCGAGGATAGTTCAAAGCTTGTATTTGTTTAGGAAACAACTCACCTGGAGTAATGATACACCAATACGCGGTTACTCAGCACATTTTGGATGCCACAAACACGGATAATAATTTTTATAAAATGAAGCAAAACTCCCTAATCCGCCTTCGATCCATTTGACTGTTACATAATCTGTAATGCCATTTTGAATGTCTGAACTTAAATATGACCTTGTTTCTAAAAAAAAACATTGCACACCTCGAATTACGAAGTGCTAACTTATACCCAGAATCGGCACTGGTGACACGTCAAATTACATTCATCCACGTGGATCTGTAATGTGGTTAGTTAGTCAGTCCCAGGGGTAAACTTAAGCTCCACAATCTGGAAGGGTATTCCAATCTGTTATAGTTCGATGGAAGAAGGATCCTTTGCAATTGTTAGGTTTTGCTATAGGGTTCTGGAAAGCCAAACAATGGTGATTTCGGCAGTGCCTAATTGGAAGAAGAAGGTCATCTGTTCCAATGCTAGCAGCACACTTTAGACTGTTATACGTAAAAAAGTATCAACCTACTGTACTGTCTCTCCCTTTCTTGAGAGATTTTTTATTTTTTATTACGCCCGTTTGAAAAACGGTCGTATTATGTTATGCCCCCAGTGTCCTTCCGTCCGTCCGTCTGTAAACTTTTCGTGTCGGGATAACTCCTCCTACAGTTTACATCAGATCAAGCTGAAACTTCATACATAGTTAGACCATGATGTGGGGCAGCGCATATTGTTTTGAGGTCACGGTCCACCAAATATTAATAGAGTTATGCCGCTTTGAATTTTTTGTAAACTTTTCGTTTCCGGATAACTTCTCCTACAGTTTACATCCGATCAAGCTGAAACTTCCTACATAGTTAGACCATAATGTGGGGCAGCGCATATTGTTTCGAGGTTACGGTCCACCAAATAATAATAGAGTTATGCCCCTTTGATTTTTTTGTAAACTTTTCGTTTCCGGATAACTCCTCCTACAATTTACATCCGATCAAGCTGAAACTTCTTGCATAGTTAGATCATGATGTGGGGCAGCGCATATTGTTTCGAGGTTACGGTCCACCAAATATTAATAGAGTTATGCCGCTTTGAATTTTTTTGAGGTTATGGTCCACCAAATAATAATAGAGTTATGCTCCTTTGGTTTAAACATATTTTATTCGTATAGTAAGCATACAAATACAAAGTGTAATAAATGACACAATACAAAAGGGATTCAGAAGAAAGTCAAGGACTTATACGAATCTGTATCCCTAGATACTTGTCAGTGGTACAACAGAAACAAATCAAAGCGATTGTCGATTGCAAAGGTATAAAATTAATTATGATGTCACAAAGAGATAGTGGTTCCCACCAGCTTTGCCCGTATGGAGAGACTTCAGACATGTTTCGATTTCAGACGGTGAGAGCTGGATAGAAAGAAGTGTTTCAGTTTGGTCGTTTGTAGGATTAGTTTCGGGAAGCTTTGCATTTGATTCGTCTATGATGTTTTGTGAAGAGAAGAAATCATTAAACGTTTCTGCTTTGTCCTTATTGTCAGAGAATATGTTACCGTTACAATTTAAAGGAGGGATGTTACTTGATTCAGACGGCTTTAGAACGTGTTTGAGTGTTCTCCACCAATCCTTGGGGCCTAATGATCCGTTGTTAAGTTTTTCGGCCAACTGTTCGTTTGTTTTCTGTTTGGAGTCTCTTATTACATTATTGACCTGGTTTCGAATGCGTTTGTATGCTGCAAAGTCGGCGTTAGATTTTGTTTTCTTAAATTTATTGTAAAAACGTTTTCTTTTCCTTATGAGTCTTTTAACATTTGCGCTTAACCAGTTAGGATCCGAAGGTCTGACGTTAATTGTTTTGTTTGGAATGTGTTTTGAAGATGTTTTCGTGAGATAATCGGTTAAATTTAGGGCATACTTGTTGATGTCTACGTCTTTCATTAATTCCCAATTTGTATTCCTTAGTTCTTCGGAGAGTGAATTATAATGACCTTGATTAAATAACCAGAAATGTCTTTTGAATGTATGCGTTTTTTGTTTATCGAAATTTAAAACACAAAATACTGGACAATGATAACGAATGTTTTGGTGAAGAAATGGTTCACCTACCCCACTTATTAATATTCCGTTGCTGTTGTTTGTTAGGATGAGATCGATGGTAGAGTGTGATGTTTCTGTGAAGTGTGTGTAATCGGTTATTAACTGATCTAAGCCATGTTCTAGACAAAGGTCTGTGATTTTTCTGCTGCTTCTATTGTCAGACATGTCAATGTTAAAATCTCCTGTGATTAGTATGTCGTGAGCATTGGTGTCTGTAGCTAACCCTATAGAGTCTTCAATGGCCTGCAATGTCGCGTTAGAAGAGTTCGGTGGTCTGTAAAACGTACCAATTAGTACTTTTCTGTTGTGAATAATAATTTCTACCCAGACGCATTCTAAATTGGGGAGTTCAAGATCCTGTCTACGTTTAGAAAAGATATTATCGCGAACATAAGCGCATACACCCCCGTGATTGTCCCCAGTACGGTCACGTCGATACGTTACGTAGCCGTTGAGTGCGATATCTTCATCAGAAGTTCTCTGGTCCGGCCAAGTCTCAGTAATACTGATTATGCTAAAATTGAAAAATTCAGAGAGTATAAGGTCTTTTTTGTTAGCCAGGCTTTGGACATTGTAATGTACGAGAGAAATTTTTTCTCTAATTGCAGTTACGTCAAGAGACGATAAAGAGCTAACAGATGACGTTGGATTTTCTATTGCTGCTGGACCAGGGTTGGTTTCAATATCACCGCATTTTATTAGCAATAAGGAAAGGAATACGACGAGTTCAAAATGTGTGAGCCAAGATAGACCTTTGATTTTTAAGTGATGACAATTATGCAGCCCTATATGCATCCTGTATTCAGCAATACCAATGTTCATTTATGTTATGCAGTCAACAAGAAAATGAAATTCCTTTAAGGACGCGAATACAGGGCAGGACAAGATTGTCGCTTCATAGTCGCAGTAGATGTTCAGTTTGGAAAAGGGGACCCCGTGGAGCAGTGCAAATACAAAAACAAAGATAAGTAATGAGTGAAAAAATAATAACATTGTGAAACATGAGAAAAAAAAAGGCAAAGGGATAATCACGTGACTTCATAAAAGGGTAGCTCTAATGACGATTTTCAGCTTACAGCAAAGTTATGGAGTGGACACGAAACTACGATAGAAAAGGCTATGTTCAATGTTCAATGTGCAATAACCCCAAAAGTAGGAAATTCAGAGTTACGGTTCATATGATCTGCACGTTGTCTAATAGTGCTCTTCGTATCCGTGAAATTTCGTGAAAATATTTCAAATGGTATAAGAGTTATGGAGCGGGCATGAAACTGATAGCAACAGCTATCTTCAATTTAAAAGTCCAAAGGGCAATAATTCTAAGAGTAGAACAATCAGAGTTATGGTTCGTATGTTCAGTACGTCATCTCATGGTGCTCTACATATCTGTAAAGTTTCATCGATTATCTTAAGTGGTGTCGAAGTTATGGAGCAGACACGAAACTATGGTAGAAATGCCTATGTTCAATATTCAAAGGACCACAACTCCAAAAGAAGGAAAATCTGAGTTACGGTTTATATGCTGCACACGTCTTCAGATAGCGCTCTATATATCTGTGAAGTTTCGTGAAAGTATCTCAAAGGGTATCAGAATTATGGAGCAGTCACAGAACTATGGGGCACTGACAGACGGACGACCGGACGGACACTCACAACTCCGTAGGGTATCATCTAGAAAATATGCCTATACAAATACATTGCAAATTCCATCGCCAGAAAATGAAAAATTTCAGATGAAAAAAAAAAATGATATTCTTGTTACCTCCGCCCAAAATACCGAACGCGGGCACACCCAAGAACCGCCTCATCGAGACGAGGTTCCAACGAGTACCCACAACCCGCACTCCAGAGCAGTAACAACAAAGATAAGGTATACCCCTGTAAACCCCAGTTTTACTAGATAAAAGTGGGGTTCAATGGGGTCAGAATTGTACAGGCATATTTCGTGATGTAACAGAATACCCCGCTGTTTTTGAATGGCGGGGCATTAAATCGAGAACGTGCTAAAATTGAGTAAGAGTTACTTCTCTTGAAGCAGGCTTGACATGAATGAAGAGTTGATAGGTACTGTGTAACCTGTGTAAGAACTTAGACCATGGTGTTACATAACAGGTCAACAAAAATGACAGAACAAAAACACGACCACAAAGTGTCGTACAAAATACATGTTTGGCACTACAACAAAACAGTGATAGTTCATCGTTCGTCGAGTGAGCCGTGATAAGATATGTGGTTCCATTCAACCTAGGACATTACTTCAAATGCATGCGTCTAGTTCTATACGGCGAAAGAAGCCCCCCCCCCCCCCCCCCCCGCGATGCAGCGGCCACGCCACTCGCCCCGCAAACCAGGGATCGCAGGACCGACCCCGGGCGTCTCCAGACCCCCGGATGAGCCCCCAAACCGATGTCCCGTCTCCGAATGACCCCAGCTGTTGGTGGGACGTAAAACAAACACTCACCCACTCACTCTATACGGCGAAATGGCAAACAGTGGCTCCGACAAGACTGCGTTGAAGCAAAGTCACACCCGGGCCTCCACAGTTCGCTTATGTCATATGCGTAACTTACCAACCATTACGAAAACACGCCTATACAAATACAATGCCAGTTTCGACCGCTGAAAATAAATAATTTTATACTGAAAAATTTGATATTCTTCCTATTTCCGACCAAAACACAGACCGTGGGCACACGTTAGAGCCGCCTCGTCGAGGCCCACAACGAGTACCCACAACCCCACACTCCTGAGCAGAAACAAGAAAAATAGGTTTGCCCCCGGAAACACCAGTCTTACTATATAAAAGTGGGGTTCAAGAGGGTCAAAATTGTATAGGTACGTTTTCCAGATGTTGCGGCTCTGAGCATATAGTAGTTATGCACTGTCAAGGAAACTTCAACACGAGCTGAAAAGTCGACCACCGAAATGGGCGACTGATTAACATACAACAAATGAATAAAACGACCGCCCGAACAGTGACCAACGGTGATGCCTAACAGCTTGCGCGCTAGCCGCTAGACACCCCCGCTGTCAGCTGTGTTCAGTCAAGTTATGGCTCCTGTAATTAATAAAATGTACACCATTCGTGGCACTTGATCCCTTCTCCGAAACGAAATGAGAAGAAACAAGAACCACAAGATGGCCGGGAGCAAAGTTATATCCCACAAGTTTCAAAGTTATATGCTCCTTTGAAATTTGTTGTAAACTTTTAATTTCCGGATGACTCCTCCTCCATTTTATATCCGATTTAGCTGAAACCTCATATATAATTAGACCATGGTGTTGGTTTTGTTTGATTTGAGGTTTAACCTCCCCGTCAACACCGTAAAGGTCATTTTGACGACGTTGCTTCCAATTTTGTGGAACTTTTACCCGACATTAACATGAAATGACATCTCAAGCCCTGCCGCCCAATGAAACCAATAGGGTTTATAAGCATGGACGGACTCGCATCGCTTTGCCTGGGCAGGCTTAGTTCCTCTAAGCTGTTTACCAGTACTCGTGTGCGGGTCAGATTTAGCTCTGCGTGGAAGCATTGTACCGCCCATATATTTCTTCAAGCCCCGATGGGCGGGGGCCCACCATGATGTTGGACAGCGAATATTGTTTCGAAGTTATGGTCCACCAAATAATATGCCCCTTTGAAAAATTCTATAAACATTTTATTTCCGGATAACTCCTACATTTTAGATCCGATGATGTTGAAACTTTGCATACATTAAGACTAGGATATATTTCATTTTGAAGTTACGGTCTGCCAAATAGTACCATAGTTATACCCATTTCCTCTGTCTCTTCTCCCGCTCTGCCTGTCTCTGCCTCTCCTACGCTGCTTTCCTCTGTCTCTTCTCCCACTCCGCCTGAGTGTCTCTGCCTCTCCTACTATGCGTTCCTCTGTCTCTTCTCCCGATCCGCCTGTCCCTGCCTCTCCAACTTTGCTCTCCTCTGTCTCTTCTCCCGCCCCGCCTGTCTCTGCCTCTTCTACTCTGCTTTCCTCTCTCTTCTCCAACCCTGCCTGTCTTTGCATCTCCTACTCTGCTTTCCTCTGTCTCTTCTCCCGCTCCGCCTGTCTCTGCCTCTCCTACTCTGCGTTCCTCTGTCTCTTCTCCCGCTCCGCCTGTCTCTGCCTCTCCTACTCTGCTTTCCTCTGTCTCTTCTCCCGCTCCGCCTGTCTCTGCCTCTCCTACTCTGCGTTCCTCTGTCTCTTCTCCCGCTCCGCCTGTCTCTGCTTCTCCTACTCGGCTTTCCTCTGTCTCTTCTCTCACTCCGCCTGAGTGTCTCTGCCTCTCCTACTCTGCTTTCCTCTGTCTCTTCTCCCGCTCCGCCTGTCTCTGCCTCTCCTACTCTGCGTTCCTCTGTCTCTTCTCCCGCTCCGCCTGTCTCTGCTTCTCCTACTCGGCTTTCCTCTGTCTCTTCTCTCACTCCGCCTGAGTGTCTCTGCCTCTCCTACTCTGCTTTCCTCTGTCTCTTCTCCCGATCCGCCTGTCCCTGCCTCTCCTACTCTGCTTTCCTCTGTCTCTTCTCCCGTCCCGCCTATCTCTGCCTCTCCTACTCTGCTTTCCTCATTCTTCTCCCGTCCCGCCTGTCTCTGTCTCTCCTACTCTGATTTCCTCTGTCTCTTCTCCGGCTCCGCCTGTCTCTGCCTCTCCTTCTCTGCTTTCATCTGTCTCTTCTCCCGCTCCGCCTGTCTCTGCCTCTCCCACTCTGCTTTCCTATGTCTCTTGTACCGCTCCGCCTGTCTTTGCCTCTCCTATTATGCTTTCCTCTATTTCTTTCCCCGCTCCGCCCGTCTCTGCCTCTCCTATTCTGCTTTCCTCTGTCTTTACTCCCGTTCCGCCCGTCTCTGCCTCTCCTCTTTTGCTCTCCTCTGTCTCTACTCCCGTTCCGCCTGCCAATGACTCTTCTGTCATTCAGCCGACCGCTTTATCTTCTGCTTCATCACTTTCTGCAGCTGCTCAGGGTCCCTCGACTGATCTCTACCTTACTGTCTTTTCCCATTACTACAAATGTATCTTTGCCCCCTCATGTAGTTAATATGATTGGACAGTTACACATGTATGCAAGACCACCGGCCAGGGACTTTGTGACTCAGACCGAGGCCTCCTCCCACAGAGATGGGAGCTCCCAAACCGTTTGGGAAATAAAGAAAGATGAAGACTTACAATATGTTTATTTATGTTTTATTTATTTATTTATCTATCTATATTTGATTGTTGGACCAGAGAGACTACAGGTTCTGCAACAGAAGGTTAGGCTGTTTCTCTCCTAGTATTCCGGTTTTCGGTCCCCTCTGATTAACTAACAGCTGGATATAAGTGAATGATCTCGTAAGGGCCGTAAAACCAACATAACAAAAGGTATTTTATCGTACAAAACGTATAGCATTTCAATCAATGATGGCTATTGCTGTAATTCTCTGGTGAAGACTGTGCGCTGTGCTGGTATGAGCCAGCCCAGTAAGAGTGTGGATGGGTAAACTTACTAGCTCGATTTTACCTTAATAGTGTTGACTGGACCATTAAGCTCGTATGCAAAACAATTCAATATGTTATGTATGCAGCGGGATGATCTGTCTCTGAAACTGGTTGGGTGTGTCACGGGAAATCATGTTTAATCAATCATGGTTAAAATTTTGCAATTTTTCAATAGGAAAGTTATAATATAAAATAAACATATTCATCATATGAAGCTAAGGTCCTTACTGCATGCACATTTCATAAAATGTATGTGGCCATGACAGTAAGATAATTAAGGTTAACTTCTCAAGTAAAATCTGTTATATGAGGGTAAGCTAGAACAACTATGAAGTAATTTGGTGCAAGGCATAAGAATATTTGAAGGGGGTAATCAATACTGAGCGTGCATTCGAGCGTTGAAGTGGGCCATGTGAGGGTATATATTTTTAAATGTTGTAACAGTTTGCTATTAGAAACTGTTTTATAATATTTAATAATTAAGTATGACAGCACTTCCACTGCTTCAGAACCTGGCATCATGAACAGTGTATCATGAAATTGAGAAGGCCAGGCTTGTACCAAGTGTAGCATCTTGCAATGTGATAATTGTACAAATAGGGTTGTGTTATTTTTGTTGTTTAAGGTTAAAAATGAAAATTATCTTGAGAACCAGGGAGATGGTCTCATATATCGGCGATGTACACGGGTTACGTGTAAGATGATCACCTTGACCCGGGGCCTGGTGCTAAGTAGTTTTAAGGAATTTTCTTTGTGACAAATTATGAGTTTTGAAAACCGGTTAAAAACAATGAAACTGGCCGCCTCTCTGCAGCGTTTAGCAGTGTTTTTCTGTGGGGCAGATTGGGGGTACGAAGCATTTTGTTCTTTGTGGACTCTGGTTCAGGCGGGGCCGTAGAGTGTAATTTTTAATCGTGTTACCGTGTCGTCCTGAGTGTACATAGGGGTGCAACAGACACCTGTGCCAGAGCTGATCTACTTAAAGATAAGGAGTAAGACCACAAAAGAGCAACGTGTTGCTAAGGTAATGGGATGTGATAAAGACTGTTGTGGGAGTACAACAGCATTCAGTGGTTATAATTGTTTGTCTTTGATGTTAACTGTTTAATCTTTTATCCTCAGAGAAAAGGAGGAGATTTGTGACTGAATGCAGTCATAGTCAAAATTGTTGGGTAATTCGTTCTGTTGCCTTGCACATCATCACAATTTACATTTTTATTATTACTTTTATTGATAAAGTTAAATAGGGATATTTAAATATAATGTTGAACTTCTACTGGCCGCTTAATGCAAGGAGTATTCCAAGCACTTCACAAAGTTACATTACACGCTCATGTTGTTTGCGTAGTTTTCCAATCCATGCATAGTTAGTATCATCATAATTATATCATGTTCTTTTAAAACCACCCCATCATTTAGACGTGTTTTCGAAAATGTTATGCGTAAAAACAGATAACTGAGTTCTCCTTGCATTTATAGTGGTGTTGGAGTTATCTCCCTTATACCATGGATAGATGATGGTCCCTCTGACAACGAGCTGTGATGGCAAGTTGATCCGTGACAGCTATGAAAATGTTGATTTTGTATCGTCCATCCCAGCAAAATGTTCGCCTCTTCAGTCAATCGATTCGGCCCCTGCCCATCGGGGCTTGAAGAAACAGATGGGCTGCATGATGCTTTCACGCAGAGCTGAAACCGACCCGCACACGAGTACTGAGGATCTAAGTGTGCGCAGGCATAGCGGTGCGAGTTGGACCATCCATGTTTATAAACCATATTGGTTTCATTGGACGGCAGGGCTTGAGATGTCATTTCATCTCAATGTCGGGTAAAAGTCCCACAAAATTGGAAGCAACGTCTCCAGTGTTGACGGGGGCGTTAAACCTTATATCAAACAAACCAACAAAGAAACGGTCAATCCATCTAGGATGAGAATCTGAAATGGAGAGGATTATGATTTCTGCTTTAACATGTTCAAATCTGTTTAGGGTAGATGTCTTTCCTGTTTCCCTTTTCTCTGGACTCGAAGCGCTTCCAATATTCATGGTCAAAGAAAATAGTGGT
Source organism: Lucinisca nassula (assembly GCA_963580285.1). Classification (NCBI taxonomy): domain Eukaryota; kingdom Metazoa; phylum Mollusca; class Bivalvia; order Lucinida; family Lucinidae; genus Lucinisca; species Lucinisca nassula. The sequence goes on from OY757017.1 coordinate 43,057,240, forward strand.
ACACTAAATATGCACATAAGTTGTGCGGCTTTTAATACTGCACGAGATGAGCCTAACGCATTTAATATTTTCTCATAGTTGTACTAACCCATTTAGAAGTTGAATATGTTGGTATGCAGATCGTATGGTTTCTGCTCACATATTGTTTTAAGGGTAAGATCAAAGCAACGTGTGGACAAAGATTGTATTGCCACACGAAACACACGCACACATGCACACACACAACTGGAAAAATAGTTAAGTACAAGCCGCTTTTTTTCTCTGCACTGCATCAGCTAGGCGGTGTTGACTTGTCCAGTAATAGGACAATGTTGACTCATTGGAGACCTGTTACGGCCCCCGCCCATAGGGGCTTGAAGAAATATATGGGCTGCATGATGCTTCCACGCAGTGTTGTGACTGACCCGCACACGAGTACTGGTAAACCACCTAGAGGATCTAAGCCTGCCCAGGTAAAGCGGTGCGAGGGTCGGACCGTCCATGCTCATAAATCCTATTGGTTTCATTGGGTGGCAGGGCTTGAGGTATCATTTCATCTCAATGTCGGGAAAAAGTCCCACAATATTGGAAGCAACGTCTCCAAAATGGCATTTGCAGTCTTGACGGGGACGTTAAACCTCAAATTAAACAAACAACAATTTGAGACCTGTTTGTAATATGGCCTCAAAGATGAGTTTGACAATTTCCGTATGTTAGCCAGCACTGTCCTGTTATATGACAATATAATTGTCAGGTGGATATCACATGTTTATAATGTACAGCACCGACTGGACCAAAGGACACATACGAGTTCTATCGGTAATGTACAGTACCATTAGGACTAAGGTTGACACCTCAGTGCACCATATGTGACATTTTCGGGAACCTGTAAATTCAGAACTTCAACCCTGGAAACTGGTAAAGATTATGGCCGCTACCTTTGGTCATAAACTTTTCAGTTAGTTTCGATAGTATCCAAAGGGGGGGGGGGGTGTAGCGACCATTGACCCACCCCATAGTGTATGGAGCATTCGATGTCAATTTTTCCAATGCTATTGATGCTACTGCTTTCTACATGTCTTTCCTATTCTGTTCTGTTCCATCCTACTCTTTCCTGTTCTGACCCTTTGCTTTTATAATGAAATAATGATTTCATAGATGTATTGTATAGAAACTAATGAGAACAAAGCGAGTTCATCTTGCCTGAGATCATAGTCAGATTTGAACTAGGATAGGGGACCGTCGAAGTAGTATGGTTTTTAACTTCCTGTTCGGCTTCTTATCAATGTTTTACCAAATTCTCGAAATTCGGTATGCTTAGCCAATCAGATTAATCTAACTTAACGATTCTACAGGATTATGCGATCTGACTCGCTCTTTATATCGAAATTGCTTTTTCCGGGTTCGATGATACGCCAGTCTGCCATTCCTGACTTGTCGCATTGCAACGAGCAGATCGCTAGAACAATTATTTCGGAATTTTATTAGTCAAATCATTTCGTGCTTCAACGTCCTAGATTTTGAACTGCCAAGAGATGGGTCATTGTCGCGCTATCTACGAGCAGATCGCTAGAACAATTATTTCGGAATTTTATTAGTCAAATCATTTTGTGCTTCAACGTCCTAGATTTTGAACTGCCAAGAGGTGGGTCATTGTCGCGCTATCTTTGAGCACTACCAAAAGGTCACAACATTCTCAAATTATTTATAAATTCTTAAAGTACTAAGTTTCCGCGACTTTCTAGTATTTATTAATTTTGCTTTCGTAAATCTTCGATCGAAAATGTCAGCAACTTTAGAAGTCGCTAGATAGCTTTGACGGCTTTCTTATTCCTATTTTAGGAAATTCGCATGGCTAATTTGCATATCTTTCACGCGTTTTTGTTGACATATTTATTACGTGTAGGACAGACTTAGTTCCCTTTCATTGATATCTGCCTTTAGAATTATATCTGCTCACATTGAAAAATTTTGATATATAAAATAAAATAAGATTGAGAAATTTCAGGAAGAGGGTTCCTTCGCTGTTTCACTGACATACCAGGGTTGACTGCCACATTACATCGCGACTTGGGGTCAGCCATCACAACACTGTAGTGGCACTCATCAACTCTAGACTGCGCGGCGCTGATCAGGGTCACTCGTATATAAGATTACGCTGGAAGCTTCACTTTTCCCCAAAGCCGAACTTGGGCACAAATGGGATGGACCTTGGCCGATAGGGGCAAGGAGCATCATCATTGCTGTTAGTAGCACTGAATGCGGATCACCTTGCTTGATAATACACCTGGTGAATGGCATTACAATTGCACGGAGCTGTTATCGTGATGAATTGTCTTATTATTCACATTGCTTGTGATACTCGCCTATCAGTCGAGAAATGCAGAAGACCAACTTCTATCGTACATGTAGTCTACACTGAATAGAACTCCAACAACCTTGTTTACTTAATTTCTCAATAATTCCCTCTCCCTTTTTTGTAAAAAAAATGATTTTCGAATTTGACGTTTCAGATTATAATGTATTTAAAATATCTATATCTCGCATAGAACTGTTAGTATGCATATATTTATGATGTTTAAATTCATGTTCAGTTTTAATAATAATAAAAAAACTGTGCTAATTTCAGAAGAGTATGTACACTTTGCATCCCTGCCCTGCTCAGGACGTCCGTGTCTAGAATCCTGTCTTGTCACTTAATCTTTAAGAGTTTTTGGTAAACTGTCTATGTTTCACATGCATACAATAGTGTTGGCAGCACCACAGCTCTGTAGACTTGCACTTTTGTGTCAAGTCTAATATCACTTCGATCCGAGACACTACCACGTAGTCGGCCAAATGCTGCAATAACTTTGGCTATCCCGGCATTAACTTCATCATCAATGTGCACGGTTTTTGACAGTGTGCTCCCAAGGTAGGTGAACTTGTCTACCACTTGCAATCTTTTACCTTTCACTCTTTGTAAGGCTTACCAGGTGCTGGCTGATAGACTACCTCAGTCTTTTTATGCTGATAGTGAGATCATAGCTATCACAGGAGTCGAATACTTGATCTATATTTTTTGCAGCTGGTGTTGTGCCGTGTGGCGGCCGTAAAACGTCTCCCCGTACACCAACCATAGGGTAGTTCATAATTTTACTTTTGGTCCTTTGAGATCAGCGTGAATATTCTGATAAATCAGAAATAAATTATTGGTTTAGACTCATATTCTAGACAGGTTTTTAATTTTTTAGACCCCAATTTGATTTATATCAGTCTTTGTATCGACTGCCTATTCAAAATTTGCAAAATTGCAGTATGTTTCCTCTGGCTTTCTTTGCCAGATCATTACAGGATCACTGATGAGGCTTTATTAGCCGAAACTACGTAGTATGGCCCATCTTCTTTCTTATGAATGTTTTCATTGCTCTTAAAGGAACTCATTTTTTTATTTTTATTTGCCTTCACTGCAGCTGGTGTTGTGCCGTGTGGCGGCCGTAAACCGTCTCCCCGTACATCAACCATAGTGTAGTTTATATTTTACTTTTGGTCCTTTGAGATCAGCGTGAATATTCTGATAAATCAGAAATAAATTATTGGTTTAGACTCATATTCTAGACAGGTTTTTAATTTTTTAGACCCCAATTTGATTTATATCAGTCTCTGTCTCTGGTCGGGCTCATCGGAGTCTAACTGATGGTTTTATTTTGCTCCAGCATTTCAGTGGTTTCTTGCTGTCGAGTCCTCACCGTTGTCTCACCTCTGTGGTTCTTTGATTTTTGTGTTCACGGAGATGTTGCACTGATGAGTTAGGAGGCCTTCATGCGGACTGAACAAATTATTTGTCTAAATCGCGACGGAAGTAAGGGCGAGGATTGTGGCCACGTAAAATCGATTTAAGCCCCCCAGTGGAAATCTTCCACTGACCGTTCCAAGGCGGCTCTTCTGTGGCGGTTTGTTTGTGTTGTTGTTTGTGACTTGTTGTGTGTGTCGCTTGTGTCTTTTGGTTTTGGATGGCCATATGGCCATTTTGTGGGAGGGTGGCTATCCTTATGGACCTCCTTTGTTTAGGTTTCCATTATGGTCTGGTCGCTTAATGTTTGTATTTCTTTCCCTTTGGTGGCTTTTATGGGTGGAGTAAGTTAATTGTATCAATTCCTGATCTTTGTTTTACTTCTACTTTGTATCGACTGCCTATTCAAAATTTGCAAAATTGCAGTATGTTTCCTCTGGCTTTCTTTGCCGGATCATTACAGGGTCACTGATGCGGCTTCATTAGCCGAAACTACGTAGTATGGCCCATCTTCTTTCTTATGAATGTTTTCATTGCTCTTAAAGGAACACATTTTTGATTTTTATTTGCCTTTACTGCAGCTGGTGTTGTGCCGTGTGGCGGCCGTAAAACGTATCCCCGTACATCAACCATAGTGTAGTTTATATTTTACTTTTGGTCCTTTGAGATCAGCGTGAATATTCTGATAAATCAGAAATAAATTATTGATTTAGACTCATATTCTAGACAGGTTTTTTAATTTTTTAGACCCCAATTTGATTTATATCAGTCTTTGTATCGACTGCCTTTTCAAAATTTGCAAAATTGCAGTATGTTTCCTCTGGCTTTCTTTGCCGGATCATTACAGGGTCACTGATGAGGCTTTATTAGCCGAAACTACGTAGTATGGCCTATCTTCTTTCTTATGAATGTTTTCATTGCTCTTAAAGGAACTCATTTTTGATTTTTATTTCTCTTCTGTAGGAGCACCTTTTGCCATGTCATTAGCAAAGAGGAACTCATCCAGCACCTCTGTCTTCACCTTGGATTTGGCTTGCAACCTTCTGAGATTGATAAGCATCTTATCAAAGCGATACCTAATGGGTATGTCATTTTCACCACCCTGAAAACCATCTGTGAGCATGGCAAAAAAGATCGTGCTGAACAGTGTTGGTGCTAACACACAACCTTGCTTGACTCCGTTTGTCACAGGGAATGTGTCTGCAAACTCACCACCATTTTGGACCCGTGCAAGCATACCATCGTGGAACTGTCTCACTATTGTTATGAACTTGGTTTGACATCCATACTTCACCATGATCTTCCAAAGGCCCTTACGACTGACTGTGTATAATGCTTTGGTGAGGTCAACAAAGGTTATGTATAGGTCCATGTTCTGTTCTTGGCATTTCTCTCGCAGCTGCCTTGCTGTGAAGATCATGTCAGTTGTTCCTCTGTCCTTCCTAAACCCACACTGGCTTTCTTGTAGAAGCCCTGAATGTTCATGATGTTCATTTAGTCGGTTAAGTAGGACTCTTGCAATGACTTTCCCAGCAATTGACAATAAAGAGATGCCGCGGTGAGAGTCACAGAACCGAGGGTTCGCTTTCCGTTTGAATAGGTGGATAATTGACGCATCCTTGAATTCTTGAGGGATGGTTTCTTTTCTCCACATAATGTGAAATAACTCTTTCGACTTCTTTGCAACGGGAGTACCTCCTGCTTTGTAAATCTCAGCAGGTATTGCATCTGGTCCCGGAGCCATGTCAGATGCCCCAAGTTTTATTGCTTTCACTGTTTCAGGTTGATAATCCAGAATTTCCGGGTTAAGTAAATGTACTCCATTCACAACATCGCTATAAAAATAACAACGTGGATTGTCACTTTATCACGAGCAAATCGTGTTCGCTTGACCTTGTAAATTGTTGTGAATGAAATACTTTTACACCCGAGAAATACTGTTCAGTAAAATTTGTTTACGGCTGGTTTACTATAAATAAGTTCTGATATAAAGTCTACATCTCTATATGCCTATGTGACATAGATTGCAGCCCAGACACATATGCCTCTTTATATATGTACTTTGAAATTGTTTAACCTATTCTCCCTATACCCCCGTTGTTCTTCTCCCCACCCCTATGCTAGTCTGTGACTTGTCTTCAGTAAATAATGTGTATGCTAAAATGTTTGCCGCCACCAAATGTGATATGTTGTTCCTCATATGTCATTTATATGTACTTGAGTGAATAAAGTGTTTGTCTGTCAAAAAAGTAACGATTGGGAACTTGTAAAGCAGCAGATTACATTCAAACTGTGGTAGTCTGTTGATAGCATCATCATTGATAGAGGATGGCCGATTCAGAACACTATCAGTGCTCAGCCAATCTTCTCAAGATAGCCTCTTTGCAAGTCACAAGACTAGTTCCATCTGCACCGAGAAGAGAAGTGGTTCCTGAGCTCTGGGGATCATAAACTGTCTTTAGTGCATCAAAGAACTTCTTCATATCCTTTCTGTCTGCAAAGGATTGCATTCATCAGCCTTGTTGCTTAGCCAGGAATCATGCATGTCTCTGAGCCTTGTTTGGACTAGTTTGCATATATCTGAAAAAGGCCGCCTTGTTAGCTGATCTGGTATCGCTGGGACATGTCCTGTGTTTTTGGTGCTTTTATTCAAGGAGTTCCAGGATTTCTTCATCATTCTCATCAAGCCAGTCTTGGTGTTTGCGAGATACTGGACCTAAGGAATCTATTGCTGAAGAGTGAACAGTGTCTCTGAAGCCAATCCAGTTCTCTTCTGGATCATCTGAACTGAATTCCATTGCATCCAGTCTGCTGTAGATGTCATGGGTGAAGGAATACCTCTTGCTGTCTTGTTTCAGCTTAGAGACATCCAGTTTCTTGGGTACTTTCTGGCCTTGTGGTCGCCGTGCAGGCTGGATTACTGACAACAAGCCTGTGATCTGTCCAGCAGTGCGCACCACACACAGTCTTTGTCACTCTGGCATCCTGTCTGTCCTTCCTGTTAACTATGACATAATCAATGAGATGCCATCATCATGCCAGTGTTTGGAGCGAGGATGCATCGCGAGTTGGCAGACGGAAGACTGTGTTGGTGATCAGCAGTTCATGCTCTGCACATTTCCTCAAAAGGAGGAGGCCAGTGGTAATGCAATTTCCTACTCCTTCATTCCCAATCACACCTTCCCAGGTTTGGTGGTCTGTGTCCACTCTTGCATTGAAGTAGAAGTAAAACAAAGATCAGGAATCGATACAATTAACTTACTCCACCCATCAAAGACACCAAAGGGAAAGAAACACAAACATTAAGCGACCAGACCACAATGGAAACCTAAACAAAGGAAGGCCATAAGGACAGTTACTTTCCCACAAAATGGCCATATGGCCGTCCAAAATAAAAAGACACAAGTAATACACACAGTAAGTAACAAACAACAACATAAATAAACCGCCACAGAAGAACCGCCTTGGAACGGTCAATGGAAAGATTTCCACTGTGTGTGTGTGTGGGGGGGGGGGGCTTAAATCAATTTTACGTGGCCACAATCCTCGCCCTTACTTCCGTCGCGATTTAGACAAACAACCCGCTCAGTCCGCACGATGGCCTCCTAAGTAGAAGTAAAACAAAGATTAGGAATCGATACAATTAACTTACTCCACCCATCAAAGACACCAAAGGGAAAGAAACACAAACATTAAGCGACCAGACCATAATGGAAACCTAAACAAAGGAAGGCCATAAGAACAGTTACTCTCCCACAAAATGGCCATATGGCCATCCAAAAATAAAAGACACAAGCGATACAAACAGTAAGTAACAAACAGCAACATAAATAAATCGCCACAGAAGAACCGCCTTGGAACGGTCAGTGGAAAGATTTCCACTGGGGGGCTTAAATCGATTTTACGTGGCCACAATCCTCGCCCTTATTCAGTCGCGATTTAGACAAATAATTTGTTCAGTCCACATGAAGGCCTCCTAACTCATCAGTGCAACATCTCCGTGAATACACAAAGTCAAAGAACCACAGAGGTGAGACAACGGTGAGGACTCGACAGCGAGAAACCACTGAAATGCTGGAGCAAAAGAAAACCAACAGTTAGACTCCGATGGGCCCGACCAGAGACAGAGCATCAGGCACCAACCGACATTACCAAGAATTAGATCTCTCTAATTCTCAATAAGCCTTTACGTTGGAGCCGTCATAGAATCTGAGGCCCGACCCACCGGCGTGCAATTAAAGAGGGACGCAAAGTTGCCAACCGTGATTGAAGTCTCCCAGGATGATGAGTTTGTCTACCCAGGGTGTAGCAGAAATCATCATAGAACGTGTCTTTGAATTATCTGGGTTCGTCATTGTGGGTGCATAGGCACATACAATAGTTGCATGCCTCCTACCAGATAGAGAGAGTGTCAGCGTCATCAGCGTCATTTATGCCTTTTGAAAGTCCTGGGAGCTTGCTGACATGTTGTGATTTGATGGTAAAGCCTACTCCTGCTTCCCGCCGCTCTTCGTTCTTGCGTCCACTCTAGAAAAATATGTAGCCAGCACAAACTTCTTTTTTTTTGCAAGGCGAGTGTCTCTCAGAGCTGCAATCTCGACTTTGTATCGATTAAGTTCTCTACCAAATAGAGCTGTTCTACGCTGTGGTCTGCCGTTTATTCGCCATGATACTAACTTTTAAGTGCAGATATAACAACACATTTTTCAAACTGCCAGCCTTGGCGAGCGATCAGTTTTGGCACAGGAAAAATAGAGTGCACAGCAGGTTTGGTCTGCAAAAATATAACTGAAATACTTTTTGCCAAAAGTAGTGGCTAATAACTGTGGTGTATCAACAAAATTCATTGTCATGAAAAGAAATTGCACGACCCGCAGAAAAAGCGACCGACTGAAGTCGGTTGATTTTCTAAGAGTGCCATAAAATCACCGTGTCATTTATAACATAGTCATGTTATGCACATGATATTTTGCATAGGCATGTTATCATGTGTATGACTGGAATATTGTTGAAGGTGTGTAAGAGTGAAGATATGACTGAATGAGTGTTGAAAAGGCAGTAAGCTTCTGTCTCAGTACTGTTATGAAAATATTAAGCTTCAATTCTTATTATGAAACTGCTTCATTTTAAAACCCTGAAACATCAATTATATAACTTTGAATAAAATACAGAGATGCACTTGAATTGCACATACATGTACCTGGCAGCCATTCAAATCATAACTTGATTATGAGCCAGCTTAATTTCGTAATATCATATGACTCTGACATTTCCTTTTAAAGGTTATTTAAGCAGGTGTTCATGTGAAGTACTTTAGAAACCTGATGAAACTGCATTTTAAAGATCATATTATTAGTGCAGTCATCAAAATCATGACAGATAGCTTATAGTTAGAAGAGATTTTGGCAAGAGTTGTGATAACAAGCATGATGCAATGAGAGAGGGATATTGCGTGAGATTTTTGTAGTGATTATAAATACTGGGGTTTCTGACCAAGACTTCAGATGACTTCGGATGTCTACTTGATCAGCTTACAGACCGTTAGTCTGGTTTAGGAGTTGTGCACTCGTATGAGGTGCCTGCCTAATAAAGCTGCTGAAACTCTCAATATGATTCTCTCTATCTTGCATGTAATGTCAGAAATGCATTTTTCACTTCTAAAGAGCATAATAATTATACACTTTGGTCATGTCAGAAAATGTGTGATGCCCTCACCTTTCTACTTGACAATATTTATATTAGATTCGGTACTAAGTTATTTAGACAAATTGTGGGTATTCCGATGGGTACTAATTGCGCACCTCTTGTGGCTGATCTGTTCTTGTATTGTTATGAAAGAGACTTCATTTTGTCGCTTTCCATTGATAACCAATCTGAAATTATTGAAGCTTTTAGCTCTACTTCTAGATATTTAGATGATTTATTAAATATTGATAATACCTATTTTGATGGTTTGATCAGTCAGATTTACCCCCTAGAACTTCAGTTAAATAAAGCAAATTCTTCTGATACCGAGGCCCCTTTTTTGGATTTACATCTATCTATTGTAGATGGATTTGTTTCGTGCAAAATTTATGATAAACGCGATGACTTTGATTTTGAGATTGTAAATTTTCCTTTTTTGGATGGTGATGTTCCTCGTGCGCCATCCTATGGCGTTTATATTTCGCAATTAATTCGATTTGCTAGAGTGTGTAGTCATGTAACTGACTTCAACACTCGTAATAAATTATTAACGGCTAAACTTCTTAATCAGGGTTATCGGTACCATAAACTAGCAAAGCCTTTTCAAAATTTTATAGACACCATTCTGATTTAATTTCAAAATTCAATATTGGACTTAAATCTCTTCTGCAACAAGGTCTATCGGAACCCGAATTTTATGGTGACTTAGTATATAAATTCAGAAAAATATATAACCACAATGACTTCAGCACCCAATTTCGTAAAATCATTCTTCGATATAAAAAGATTGGGTACAACGTGGATATTATACGACAGACTGCATGCATGGTAGTTAACCCAATCACGGTTGGCAACTTTGCTTCCCTCTTTAATTGCACGCCGGTGGGTCAGGCCTCAGATTCTATGACGGCTCCAACGTAAAGGCTTATTGAAAATTAAAGAGATAATGTTGGTTGGTGCCTGATGCTCTGTCTCTGGTCGGGCTCATCGGAGTCTAACTGTTGGTTTTCTTTTGCTCCAGCATTTCAGTGGTTTCTTGCTGTCGAGTCCTCACCGTTGTCTCACCTCTGTGGTTCTTTGATTTCTGTGTTCACGGAGATGTTGCACTGATGAGTTAGGAGGCCTTCATGCGGACTGAACAAATTATTTGTCTAAATCGCGACTGAAGTAAGGGCGAGGATTGTGGCCACGTAAAATCGATTTAAGCCCCCCAGTGGAAATCTTCCACTGACCGTTCCAAGGCGGCTCTTCTGTGGCGATTTATTTATGTTGTTGTTTGTTATTTACTGTGTGTATCACTTGTGTCTTTTAATTTTGGATGGCCATATGGCCATTTTGTGGGAAAGTAACTGTCCATGTGTCCTTCCTTTGTTTGGGTTTCCGTTGTGGTCTGGTCGCTTGGTGTTTGTGTTTCTTTCCCTTTGGTGTCTTTTGTGGATGGAGTAAGTTAATTGTATCAATTCCTGATCTTTGTTTTACTTCTACTTTAGTTATATTTTATAATTAAGAAACACTATACGATCACAGTCAAAGGTGTATAGCTACGCTATATATCTTGCTTTGTTGCCGTGCTGCGGATAAATTAAAAAAAGGAACCTTACGACAGAAACAGAAAAATGGACACCAAGGTAGGTGATGTTTACTTTTACTTTTTCAGGTTATGTTTGTTGTTTGTTCTGTCACCAATTATCATTCAAAATTATGGAAGAAAATAAATCTAAAAACGAAAATTAAATGTAGGCCAAAGTTAATTTTAGATTAATTAATTAATTTATTTATTTATTTATTTTTTCTTTTCAATATGGCTCAACAAGGACAGGCCCAAGCACAGGCTCAGCATCAACAACAGCTTGATCCTGCTGCACAGGTTTTTGTTAATATTCAATTAGAACTTGCCAATGTTTCACAGGCATTAACAACACAGGGGGCCTCAACAAGCGTGATCAAATTTGATGGCAACTCTAAAAACTTTAGGGAATGGATAAAATTCATTGAAAAATATTCAATTCTTGCTGATATACCTGAGGCAAGAAAGAAGTTGATTGCATATCAATCTTCTGGGGGAGCAGTTAGTGGTTTTATACAGAGGTATATGGCGGCTAACCCAGACGGTAATTGGCAACAGCTTAAAGAACAATTAGCTGTCCGTTTCAGTGATGTTACGGATAGGCAAATGGCGCTGTCATTGTTGCGCAGCGTGAAACAAACAGTAGGGGAAAACATACAGCTTTTCGCTGAAAGAATTCTTTCTTTAGCGGAAGAAGCCTACCAAAACCAAGGAGGCGACGCTGTAGCACGTCAACTTATTGACATCTTTGTTGATGGGTTGACCCAAGACAATTTGAAACTAAAAATATTGAGAGATCAGCCAGATACATTACAGGGGGCTATTGCAATCGCCACTAATGAGCAGAATCTTAGGGCTAGGGTTCAAATGTCGCATACATTTCATCCACAAAGAAAAGAAGCACATATGGATGTTGACCATTCTAGAGGTCAACGGTTTAAATTCAGAAAATTTAATAGGGTTAATAGCACACAGCAAAATAGAAACCCTAGGATAAAGTGCTGGAATTGTGGTCAAGAGGGTCACATTTCCAGAGATTGCAAAAATAAAGAACATCAAAGAAGACCACCCATGGGTCATGGAAGACCTAGACATCAGAACAATGTACAAAATGTAGTACCTGGTCAGGAAAACTGGGACACTCATTGCATACAGGGGTCGATGTAATGAGTGAAGAAAACAATAGACATTTACCTCATCAAAAGTTTAAGATCAATGTTTCAGGCAGTCCAAATTCTTGTTTAGTAAAAATAGGTAAACAAAGGTTTAGAACTCTTGTAGACACTGGAGCTGAATGTTCATTAATGCACCGTAGAATTTACGAGCAGCTTAAGAATAAACCAAGACTCACCCAAAAGAAAGTTTGCTTACAATCTGCAAATGGGAGTGAGCTAAAGTGTGACGGTTGCATTACTGTACAGTTTTGTATCGGTGGTACCGAAATGTCTCAAGACTTCTATGTGATCCGAGATTTAAATAGAAATTTGATACTTGGTTTAGACTGGCTTAAGCAGAACAACGTGAGGATATATTTTGATTTAAAATGCTTAAGAATCAATGGTAAATTTAGAGGAGGATATACATATAGCTTCAACAGTTAGGATGAAAAGAACATGTTTAATAAAACCTAATACAGCCATGATATGCTACGGAAAAGTAAGAGAAAATCCAGACTTACCAGTAGGTTCGTCATATGAGGTTTCGCAAATAGATAAAGGATTTTTATCAAATCAACCAGGCTTACAAATTATTAATACTGTTTCTACATTAGCAAAAGATAGATCTTTACCAGTTTTAATTGTTAACAACACCAACAAATATATTAAAATTTATAGACATGGTTTGTTAGCCAAAATATCAGAGCTTCAAAATAATGTAACACATGTAGATTCAGTCATTCAAAATAACAGCTGTGAAAATAAATTAGACTTAAAAGACCTTGATGTACCTGAAAAATATAGGTCAAAAATTGAAAATCTTATCTTGAGAAATAGAGACTTATTTGCAAATAAAGATTCTGAATTAGGAAAAACAGACACAGTTAAAATGCAAATTGATATAGGTAATCATGAGCCAATTAAAATGAAACCTTATAGAACTCCAATTAAAAACAGGGAGGTAATTGACAAAGCAATTAACGAAATGTTAGATGCAAATATAATTAAAAGGTCAAGATCACCTTGGTCATTTCCTGTTGTGATTGTTGACAAGAAAGATGGCAGTAAAGGTTCTGTGTTGATTTTCGAAAATTAAATCAAATAACAAAGAAAAATGCCTTTCCTTTACCCTTAATAGATGATATCTTAGCCTTACTTGGTAGAGCAAAATACTTTACATCTTTGGACTTGAAAAGTGGATATTGGCAGGTTGCCATGGATGAGAGGGACAAAGAAAAAACAGCTTTCGCATGTCACAAAGGGTTATTTGAGTTCAATGTGATGCCCTTTGGCCTTTCTAATGCTCCTGCGGTATTTCAAGAACTTATGTCTGTTGTGTTACAAGGTTGCAATGGCTTTGCTACAGCATACCTTGATGATATATTGATTTTCAGCTCAACATTGGAAGAACATTTGAGACATCTTAGTTTGATCTTTGACAAATTAAGACAGCATAATTTGAAACTTAAGCTTAAGAAATGTGGTTTTCTTAAATTAGAAACTAATTATCTTGGCTTTGTAATTAGTGAACAAGGAATCAAACCTGATGAAAAGAAGGTTGATGCGATAAGATCTTTACCTGTTCCAACTTGTGTAAAAGAAGTAAGATCAATCATTGGTATGTGTTCTTACTACAGAAGATTCATTCCAAACTTCTCTCAGATAGCTGAACCAATCATTGCTTTGACGAGAAAATATGCACATTACATGTGGTCAGATGTACATCAAACTGCATTTGAATTCTTGAAAGAAAGCTTAACAGCTGTCCCACTTTTGGTTTATCCAGATCCAAATAAACCGTATGTTCTTTATACAGATGCTAGCAACTCGTGTGTTGGTGCATGCCTTACACAAGAGTGTGAATGTGATGAAAAACCAATTTATTATTTGTCCCACAAACTTAGTAAGTCCCAATGCAAATGGTCTGTGGTAGAAAAAGAAGCATTTGCAATACATTTTGCTCTTCAAAAGTTAGATTATTATCTGCACAATGCTCAGTTTGTCATAAGAACTGATCATAAACCTCTGAAATACTTGCTTGAATCTCCTATGCAAAACAAAAAGATTCAACTTTGGGCTTTGAGTATGTCAGGCTATAATTGTACTATAGAGTACATTGCTAGTACAACAAATACATGCGCTGACCTACTTTCTAGGCATCCAGATAATGTAAACAAAACTGAGGAAAGTACAGTTAGTGAAGACCTAGAAGTAGAAAAGGCACTTGATGTCAATGACAACTTATATCAGGTGAATGTGTTAGACTCTAATCAGTTTGATCCAAAAGCTTTTGCTGGTTGTAGTCTTCCAAATGAAGATACATTTGAAAAGTGTGACTGTTCTGATTTTACAAAAGAAGGCTTTGGCATGAAAATTGAACAAACTAAGGATGATGATATCTCAAACATTAGGTCAATGATTTTGAATGGGGAAGAGAGTAAGGATGTTCAAAAACATTATCTTTTGGTAGATGGATTGGTATACTATTTATCAAATGCCAATGACGACCCAAATTTAAGATTGTATATTCCAAAACATCTTAGATCTTTGGTTGTAGCTCAGTATCATGACAATAATGGTCATATGGGGGTAAAGAAAACTTTTAATTCTATTCGTCAGAAATACTTTTGGCCAAATTTGTTCAAAGAAATTCACAAGTATGTTTCTAATTGTATGACTTGCAGAACTAGGTCAATGCAGAAAACGAAACATCCATTACAAGAAACAGATATTCCACCATATCATATGGCAAAACTCAGTCTTGATCTTTCGGGTCCTTATCCAACAACTTTGTCAGGCAATAAATATATCATTGCATTTGTCGATTGGTATAGTGGTTGGCCTGAAGCTTTTGCAGTTCCTGATAAGACTGCTGAAACAGTAGCTGAATTGATCATTGGACACATTTTCCCACGTTTCGGTTGCCCTTTGCAGATCGTGACGGACAATGGAACTGAGAATGTAAATAAGATGGTCAGGGAAACATTGGAAAAACTTAATGTTGACCATATTTTGACAAGCGTGTATCATCCTCAGAGCAATGCAAAAGTGGAAAGATTCCATAGAACTTTGCATGACATTTTAGCTAAAATGGTAGCTGATAATCAACAGAGCTGGGATTTGTATCTTTGTCAAAGTTTAGCAGCAATTAGATTTAACGTCAGTGAATCTTCTAAATTTTCGCCTTATTATCTGCTTTGCAACAGAGATGTAGTATTGCCAGTTGACAATATATTACAGCCTAGGAGAAAATATTTAGGTGAAGATTTTCACCAAGTTGCTTTACAAGAACAGCACAGAGCTTTTGCACATGTAAGAAATTACTTACAAAAAGCAAAGAAGCGCCAGGCTAAATATGCAGATAAAACTGTTAAAGAGGTAGAGTTAAAAGTAGGAGATCCAGTTTATTATCAAAATAAACAAAGAAAGGGTAAATTAGGACAGAAATGGAAACCTTATTATAGAATAATTGAGAAAACTGGACCTGTATCTTTCATAATTAAAAACCAATTAGATGGTACAACAAGTAGAGTATATGCAGGCGATTTAATGTTGGCAAATGTAGAAGATTGGCCAGTTTCCAAAAATGAAAGTAGTAGAAAACTTAGGGACGCAGCATATGTAATTCCACCTCAGGCTTCTGAGTCAGAAACAGAAACTGATTCTGATTCAGAAGAACAAATTCCCTTGGCTAAGCTAGTCAAGAAATATAGACAAGAAAGAGAAACGTCTTCTGATGAAGAAGATATACCTTTAATGGAGTTACAGAAAAGGTTAAAAAACAAAGAAGCTAGGCAAAATCAAAGTGAAGAAACTGAGGTCAAGGACATGGAATGTAATGACGATTTATCCTCTGATAATTCCTGTTCTATGCCTTTGGTTGAAAACAATGATTTAGCTAGTGATATGGATGTGAATGTTGTTTATTCACAGAAGCCACTGTCTAATAGTGTAGCCAGCGAGACAGTTAGGCCATTGAAAAAGAGACGAAGGAAGTCTCGAGATAGAGCAGAGAGTTTAAAGCAACTCTTGAGGTTAATGTCTAATATGTTATAAAATGACCTCGTAATGTTGTGTCTTTAATGAGGTAAGGGCCTCATGTATGTTAATGGAGGTGAATTGTAAATAAGTACCTCGTTTAACAGTGTAGTAATGCCCATTTTTATTTAATTTCAGATTAACAATATGATGATCACATTAATCTTGGGATCATTGTTTGTTAGCCAAGCATTCGGACTCTTTACATCCGAAAATGTTGTGTTTCAAAAGACTAATGAAGTCTTTATTAACGATGCACACTGGTCTGTAACATTTATTCATGATTTAAGACCGTTTGAAAATCTGATTTTAAAGATTCAAAACGATCTTGTTCCTACTGATGAAATTGTGAAATATATGACAAGCTTTTATCAGAAGTCAAATTTAACGGGATATGTAGAAACATTCCAAAGTTTACATGTTGAAGTTAACCTTTTAACAGATACATACAAGTCTGTTTATGAAAACTTTGATGAGTACCAGACACTTTCAGTAAACAGTCATGAACACAAAAGGTCATTAATTCCTATAATAGGACAATTAATGAGCACTCTTTTTGGCACTGTATCAGAAAGTGACCTTGAAAACATAGATAGAAATATTAAAACCTTGGCACTTAACCAAAATCAGATAATACATGATCTTGATGTTAGTTTATCTGTACTTAATTTAACAAGAATGCAAGTAGCAGAAAATAGGAGATCAATTATGGATCTCATCATAGTTATTCAGAAGCTTGATCATAAAATAAGTTTGCTTGAAAGAACAATAGAACAACAGTTTGTTAGACTTGAACAATTTATTCATACATACTTACAATTCAAAATGATACTTGATGAAATTAGGCTTACCACGCAAGATGCTATATTTTATCTTGAGAGCTTAAAATCTGAACTAAACATGTTGTCAATGCATCATTTATCAACTAATACAATCTCTCCTAAAGATCTGAAGCAATTATTAATTGAAGTAGAAACAAAACTTCCTAATAACTTTGAGCTTCCTAAAAATCCTCGTAAGGATATTTGGTATTTTTATAAGACATTGACATGTATAACATACCTTGAGAATAATGAAATTAGAATTATCCTTAAGATTCCACTAAATAACACTAAAGAAGAATATGAAGTGTATAAAATACATAACTTACCACTACCGCTACTCTCAAATAATCAGACAGATGTATTATTAAAATACAGTTTAGAAAATGAAATGTTACCGGTCTCGAAGGATAAAACAAAGTTTTCTCTCCTATCTGAAAGTACATTTCAGATGTGTAATAACTATCATTTTCAGTTCTGCAATCCTGAGACAGCATTTTATCAGACCAACGTAAATAAGTTTTGCGTTGTTGCTCTTTTCATGCAAAACCGGCATGACATTAAAAAGTATTGTAAACAAGTAGTTGTGTTGGACGAAAGGTTGCCAACTACAAAGTACTTGTCATGGTATTTGGATTGTTGTCACAAATAGACCTCTGACATTTACATTAAATTATCAGTCATATGAACCGAAGAATGCTGACATTAAAATCACACCACCACTTGGCATTATCCGGTTAAATAACACATGTAAAGCCTCAAACAAATATTTACAGTTACCTGAATATTTTGGCAGACATAGTAACTTTGAAAGGTCAGATCCTTTGCAAGCACTTTTGAGATTACACAATGTTTCAACCTTTTACTTTTGGCTTGATATCAAAACTAAATTAGGATCTAAACCAATGAAGTTGCCACCACATTTGTCAAGTTTGAAAGAGATCCCTTTACAAAATCTACTCCGTGAAACAAGAAACTATAAACCTGTAATATTAGATGGGAATAAATCCAGTACTAGTTGGATACATGTTATGCTAATCAGTATTGCATCGACGGTATTATTAATTGCAATTATCTTACGTAGAAGAAACTTTGTCTATAAGATAATTGGTGTAAGACAGGCTAACACACATGATCTTGAGAAGGTGAATGTGAAACGGTAACCGATCAAAGGTGATGTTATCGAGATGTCCACTCTGATCGAGGAACAAAACGTCGATAACGTTGAGGAAGGACAAAAGCCCTTCAAGTGGACTGATGCAACGGCGGCATGGGCAAAGAAATAAGGAAAATCTGTGCACAGTGTTTTAAGCAGGTTTGTTTATGAATACCAGTTATATAAACAGTGTTTGTTAACTTATGTCTAAGTTAACAGTGTTAGGCTATTCAACGGTATATAGCTATTGTTACATGTTATGAACTATTTGCATAACATATGAACTTTATCGTACGATGTGTTTTCATCATGTATATAGCTCATGTGATCGTAGTAGTACTAATGGTTATAGTACAGTGACATTTCAGTGACATTTAGTTGTGCCTTGTATAGTCCTGAAGACTATGCATGGACGAAGATTTAGTGATCAGAACTTTAGTGACTTTAAAATAATAAAGTCCTGAGTATGCCCCTTAAGGTCATGCTTAGGTGAAGATGTACATGTGACAGTAAACTTTATTTTATTACAGCCAGACGACATTAGTGTTGTACAGGAACACTATGGATATTGTAAAGAACACCCACCACATCCAACTTACCTTATTACTAACCTACACCACCAGCAAATACACAACTCAGATAACAACGATGGGATACTAACAGCAAATAAAATTTACAGAGTTCCGGCTATACCTATTCCACAACCTCCGACAGTTATAAACTTGAGGGAAGAACAATGTGACTGTGTGAATTCTCGATCCAAAAAGGAATAAAAACTTAATCTAAAAACAGTGTGTTTTAATGAGCCCTTTATTGGTCTTATAGTTTGTAGAAATCCTGGTTACAAGCATATTGCTTATCCTGGTTATTAGGAAGTCTACTAGATTAGAAGGGTTGATTAAAAGAAAAGATTAAGAAAACATCTTAGACATTTAATTAACAATTAAATTTGAAACTTCGTTATAATCCTGGACAAATCCTAATGTTTTATTGGATCCAGGTCACATATTAGATTAATTATAATCCTAGTCACGTGAAACATACATGACATTAGTTAATTAACTAATCTTGATTAATGATATGTTATTCATCCTGGTTTTCATCCTGATGAGTAATATATGTATCATATAATCCTGGTCACTTATATATGTGAATGGATCCTTGCCACTGCCATGTGTTTATGATATCTTGTTTATTTATGCATGATCCTGGTCACTGACATGTGTTTTATGATATATGTTGATAATATCATATTACTATTTAGATATCATCCTGGTCACTGATATATGTTAGTGATCATCCTGGTCACTGATATATGTTGATGATGTCTTGCTTTATTGCATACATCCTGGTCACTGATGTATGTTGATGATATCTTGTTTTATTATATATGAATTGTATATACATTATATGTACAAGAGGTTTTGGTCAAAATTATTAGATAAATTAATTAAGGGGTTAATTAATTTACTCAACAATGGGAGGTATATAACATAGTCATGTTATGCACATGATATTTTGCATAGGCATGTTATCATGTGTATGACTGGAATATTGTTGAAGGTGTGTAAGAGTGAAGATATGACTGAATGAGTGTTGAAAAGGCAGTAAGCTTCTGTCTCAGTACTGTTATGAAAATATTAAGCTTCAATTCTTATTATGAAACTGCTTCATTTTAAAACCCTGAAACATCAATTATATAACTTTGCATAAAATACAGAGATGCACTTGAATTGCACATACATGTACCTGGCAGCCATTCAAATCATAACTTGATTATGAGCCAGCTTAATTTCGTAATATCATATGACTCTTACATTTCCTTTTAAAGGTTATTTAAGCAGGTGTTCATGTGAAGTACTTTAGAAACCTGATGAAACTGCATTTTAAAGATCATATTATTAGTGCAGTCATCAAAATCATGACAGATAGCTTATAGTTAGAAGAGATTTTGGCAAGAGTTGTGATAACAAGCATGATGCAATGAGAGAGGGATATTGCGTGAGATTTTTGTAGTGATTATAAATACTTGGGTTTCTGACCAAGACTTCAGATGACTTCGGATGTCTACTTGATCAGCTTACAGACCGTTAGTCTGGTTTAGGAGTTGTGCACTCGTATGAAGTGCCTGCCTAATAAAGCTGCTGAAACTCTCAATATGACTTTAGTTATATTTTATAATTAAGAAACACTATACGATCACAGTCAAAGGTGTATAGCTACGCTATACATTCTGTCAGTCTGTCTGTCCGTCCGTAACCCGTTTGTGAAAATTGGTGATAGTGACTTAAACGCTTGGAATATTTAAACAATTTTTGGCATACTGATAGATATCAATGAGATCTAACCAATGAACTTGCGAAATATTATATTCCATTTAGTATAGCCTCGCCGAGGCGAAAACTGTGAAAATTTTCGAACTGTTTCTCCTCGGAAACCGTTGGGCCGATTGAAGTCAAATTTCATCTGGAGCCTCTATGCGATGGAGGAAACAAAAATTTGCTCATTGGGTCCAGGTCACATGACCAAAATGGCCGCCAAGCCATATATGGTCTGTCTGTCTGTCCGTCCGTAACCCGTTTGTGAAAATTGGTGATAGTGACTTAACCGCTTGGAATACTTAAACAATTTTTGGCATACTGATAGATATCAATGAGATCTAACCAATGAACTAGAGAAATATTACATTCCATTTAGTATAGCCTCGCCGAGACGAAAAATGTGAAAATTTTCGAACTGCTTCTCCTCGGAAACCGTTGGGCCGATTGAAGTCAAATTTCATTTGGAGCCTCTATGGGATGGAGGAAACCAAAATTTGCTCATGGGGTCCAGGTCACATGACCAAAATGGCCGCCAAGCCATATATGGTCAAAACCCTTCAAAAATAGTCTTCTCCAGAACCACTGGACAAATTTCCACGAAACTTGATAAATAGCATCTGGGACGTAGGCCCATCATAAATTGCAAAAATGGTGACCCTGGGTTGACCATGACCTTCTTTGTGCCTAGGTCAAACTTTGACACATATGCTTTTGTATTGGAAAAGTGAGAATCCATTTTATCCTGCAAACGATTCAGAATACAGTACTTAAGAATAAGATATATTTTTGCTCCTTACGATAAGGCGCATTTATTTGGGAACCGTGTTAGGTCCAGGTCACATGACCAAAATGGCCGCCATACCCATATATGGTAACACTCATAAAGCTAAAAGTATCCGGCGGGTCGTGCACTTCAGCTGAAGCACTGGTTGTTTTCACTTTTGCGAACCTTGGCGAAGTCCTGAAATGAACAATAAGTGTACTGCTATGTTATAATTTTAATCTGCCAAAGAAAAACTGTCAGGGTAACCTAATAAAAGCGATTACTGATAATTGGTTGAAGCTTATCACCAAAGTTCATATTTTGTAAAACATAACGATAACACACCCTTGGAACTTAAGACATGTTTAACATCTTCAAAATGACAAGGTTATAACCATCTCATTGGAGCATAAATAAGTAAAAATAATGTATACCTATGTAAACCCCCGTAAACCCTAGTTTCTATATATATGGTTGGTTGGTTGATTTGAGGTTTAACGTCCCCGTCAACACTGTAAAGGTCATTTTGGAGACGTTGCTTCCAATTTTGTGGGACTTTTACCCGACATTGAGATGAAATGACATCTCAAGCCCTGTCATCCAATGAAACCAATAGGGTTTATTAGCATGGACGGTCCGCCTCGCACCGCGGTTCCTGGACAGGCTTAGATCCTCTAAGCTGTTTACCAGTACTAGTGTGCAGGCCAGATTCAGCTCTGCGTGGAAGCATCGTGCAGCCCATATATTTCTTCAAGCCCCTATGGGCGGGGGCGGGTTCTATATATATAATATGGGTTTTAGGGGTTGTTCATTTCGAGGACATGTTCATTTGATGGAAATTATGTTTTCATATTAGCGAGCCTTGGCAAGCACCTGTATTTGCACTGAAAAATTGTGCTAAATTCCATCAAAACGTTTTAAAATAAATCTGTCTCAATATAGTTTTTACGCCATGATACGAAATTAGTTTTATAGGTTTTGTGGTGTATTCTTTGCTTCCAATGGATAACCCTTTCTAGAACATATTTAACAGCGTGAGCCTTGGCGAATACCTGTTTTGATAGGAGAATTTTCTCAGAAGTTTATTTAGACACGTTGTAGGTATTCCGATGGGTACTAATTGCGCACCCCTTGTAGCTGATCTGTTTTTGTTTTGTTATGAGAGACTTCATGCTGTCGCTTTCTGCTGAAAACCAATCTGAAATCATTGAAGCTTTTAGCTCGACTTCTAGATATTTGGATGATTTATTAAATATTGACAATACCTATTTCGATGGTTTGATCAGTCATATTTACCTTCCAGAACTTCAGTTAAATAAAGCAAATTCTTCTGATACCGAGGCTCCGTTTTGTATATACATCTATCTATTGTAGATGGGTTTGTTTCTAGCAAAATTTATGATAAACGCGATGATTTGGATTTTGAGATTATAAATTTTCCTTTTTTGGATGGTGATGTTCCTCGTGCGCCATCATATGGCGTTTATATTTCGCAATTTATTCGATTTACCAGAGTGTGCAGTTATGTAACTGACTTCAACACTCGTAATAAATTGTTAACTGCTAAACGTCTTAATCAGGGTTATCGGTACCATAAACTACGCAAAGCCTTTTCAAAAATTTTAAAGACGTCATTCTGATTTAATTTCAAAATTCAATATTGGACTTAAATCTTTTCTGCAACAAGGCCTATCAGAACCCGAATGTCATGGTGACTTAGTATATTAATTCAGAACTAGAAAAAGTGTCCATAGGACACGGATCCCCCGCCAAATGTCATTCATAAAAAATATTACAAATGTACTTCAAATCAATCATAAATTATATTAAAATCATAAATGTAGGCAGTAGAGCGTTGACAAAGGTTTTCTAAGAATAGCCACAGTGACCTTGACCTTGAAAGTTAAAATAGCTCGAGATATTGTCATAAGGAGCAATTGTGTGAAGTTATACTAAAATCGGTGAAGAAATGTAAGCGCTAGAGCCATGACAAAGTTTTTCTAAAAATAGCCACAGTGACCTTGACCTTGAAAGTCAAACTCGCTCAAGGTATTGTCATAAGGAGCATTTGTGTGAAGTTATGTTGAAATCAGTGAAGAAATGTAGTCGCTAGAGCGATGACAACGTTTTTCTAAAAATAGCCATTGTGACCTTGACCTTGAAAGTCGAAATGGCTTGAGATATTGTCATAAGGAACATTTGTGTGAAGTTATATTGAAATCGGTGAAGAAATGGTATCGCTAGAGTGATGACAAAGTTATTCTAAAAATAGCCACAGTGACCTTGACCTTGAAAGTGGAACTCGCTAGAGATATTGTCATAAGGAACATTTGTGTGTAGTTATATTGAAATCAGTTAAGAAATGTAGGCACTAGCGCGATGACAAAGTTTTTCTAAAAATATCCATAGTGACCTTGACCTTGAAGTCATGACCTTGAAAGTCGAACTCGCTCGAGATATTGTCATAAGAAACATTTGTGTGAAGAAATATTGAAATCAGTGAAGAAATGTAGGCGCTGGAGCGATGACAAAGTTTTTTCTAAAAATAGCCACAGTGACATTAACCTTCAGGTCATGTCAAACGTGCTCGAGATATTGTCATAAGAAACATTTGTGTGAAGTTATATTGAAATCAGTGGAGAAATTTAGGCGCTAGGGCGATAACAAAGTTTTTTCTTAAAATAGCCACAGTGACCTTGACCTTGAGGTCATGACCTTGAAAGTCAAACGTGCTCGAGATATTGTCATAAGAAACATTTGTGTGAAGTTATATTGAAATCAGTGAAGAAATGTAGGCGCTAGAGCGATGACTAAGTTTTTCTAAAAATAGCCACAGTGACCTTGACCTTGAGGTCATGACCTTGAAAGTCGAACGCGCTCGAGATTTTTTATAAGGAACATTCGTGTGAAGTTATATTGAAATTGGTGAAGAAATATAGGCGCTAGAGCGATGACAAAGTTTTTCTAAAAAACAGCCACAGTGACCTTGACCTTGAGGTCATGACCTTGAAAGTCTAACACCTCGAGATTTTTTATAAGGAACATTTGTGTGAAGTTATAATGAAATTGGCGAAGAAATGTAGGCGCTAGAGCGATGACAAAGTTTTTCTAAAAATAGCCACAGTGACCTTGACTTTGAGGTCATGACCTTGAAAGTCGAACTCGTTCGAGATTTTTTTTATAAGGAACACTAGTGTGAAGTTATACTATATCCCTCCTCACAACTATGTTGTGCGAGGGGATAATAATATTACAAATGTACTTCAAATCAATCATAAAATATATGCATCAAGGGCAGATAATCCAAACACCAAAAATGCAAGAGTTGTCTTCCTTGTTCATGACACATCGTCTCAGTGTGATGAATGCACCTGTGAAGTTTCATGAATATATTCCATACGGTTTAGGAGTTATGGTCCGGACACGGTTTACTATTTGGTACTAAGTCAAGGGCAGATAATTCAAAAACCAAAAATGCAAGAGTTGTCTTCTTTGTTCCTGACACATCGTCCTAGTGTGATGAATGCACCTGTGAAGTTTCATGAATATATTCCATTCGGTTTGGGAGTTAAGGCCCGGACACGGTTAACTATATGGTACCTAGTCAAGGGCAGATAATTCAAAAACCAAAAATGCAAGAGTTGTCTTCCTTGTTCATGACACATCGTCTAAGTGTGATGAATGCACCTGTGAAGTTTCATGCATATATTCCATACGGTTTAGGATTTATGGCCCGGACACGATGTCACCGGACGAACGAACAAACGGACGAACGGACGGACAGGGGTAAAACTTAATGCCCTTCCGGTATTCTCCGAATACGCGGGGGGGGGGGGCATAAAAATATATAACCGCAATGACTTCAGCACCCAATTTTGTAAAATCATTCTTCAATATAAAAATACTGGGTACAACATAAATGTTATACGACAGACTGCGTGCCTGGTAGTTATCCCAGTCACGGTTGCTTCCCTCTTTAATGCATGCCAATGGGTCATGCCTCAGATTCTATGACGGTTCCGGCGTAAAAGCTTACGGATAATTTGAGAGATCTAATTCTATGAAATGTTGGATGGTGTCTGATGCTCTGTCTCTGGTCGGGACCATCGGAGTTGTTGGTTTTCTTTTGCCCCAGTGTTTTCTTCCTGTCGAGTGCTCACCGTTGTTTCATCCCTGTGGTTGTTCTATTTTTTGTGTTCACGGAGATGTTGCACTGATGAGTTAAGGAGGCCATCATTCGGACTGAACAAATAATTTGTCTAAATCGCAACGGAGGTGAGGGTGAGGATTGTGGCCATGTAAAATCGATTCAAGCCCCAGAGCAGAATCCGTTGCACTGGATGTCTCAAGGCGGTTCTTCTGTCGCGGTTAATTATTTGTTATGGTTTGTCTTAAAGTGTTGTATCGTTTATATTATTTTGTTTTGGATAGCCAATCGGCCATTTTTGGGGGAAAGGAACTGTCCTTTTGGCTTTCCGCTATTGATGTTTCCATTACGGTCTGTTGTTAGTGTTTTTCCCTTTGGTATCTCTGTGGGTTAATTGTATCGATTCCTGATCATTGCCTTCACTTCTATTTTACTGTTATGCTGTCAAATTTATCTGCAAAAAGAAAATTGTCAATTCAACTTGCTATCTTCAAATTGCAAGCCTAGGCGAGCACCTGTATTTGCACATAAAAACACAAACATGTAGTTTATCTAGTCTTGCGAGAATAACAGAAATTCTTAATTGATAATATAAAACGTTTATGACATATTGCATGACATATTGTAGAATTGCATGGCATATTGTAGAAAGTCCAAATGCAATATATAATCTTACCAAGATTGTTCTGTTTGTTCAATGAAATAACACGGACTTACCGGAGTTACCAGAATCATGTTTGTTTGATTTAAGGTTTAACGTTCCTGTCAACACCCTAAAGGTCATTTTGGAGACGTTGCTTCCAAGTTACCCGACATTGAGATCATCTCAAGCCCTATTAAATCGCCCAAATAAACACATTTGGTTTATATGCATGGGCGGTCAGACTCGCACCGCTTTGCCTGGGCAGGCTTAGATCCTCTAACCGGTTTACCAGTACTCGTGTGCGGGTCGGTTTCAGCTCTTTGCGGAAGCATCATGCAGCCCACATATTTCTTCAAGCCACGATGGGCGGGGGCCGTGCCAGAATCATGCAGTGAGGGGGGTCTTCACTGCGCGACATACAAAATTACAATTGACAATGCAGGGAAGATCTTGGCTGAGCGACATACGAGTTACCAGGGAAGATCTTCGCTGTGCGATATACGAGTAACCAGTGACATGCAGTTAGGAAAGATCTTCGCTGTCCGATAAACGAGTTACCAGCATCATGCAGTAAGGGAAGATCTTCGCTGTGCGATATTCTGGTTATCAGAGAAGATCATCGCTGTGCGAAAAACGAGTTACCAGCATCATGTGAATGTGAATGTTTGAGTTTCACGTCCCACCAACAGCAAAGGTCATACGGGGACGGGAGCTCGGTTTAATGACTCATCCGAAAGTCTGGAGAAGCCCGGGATCAATCCTGCGACCCCTGGTTTACAATGCGAGTAGCACCAGCATACAATGCCGGGAAGATCTTCGCTGTGCGACATACGAGTTACCAGGGAAGATCTTCGCTGTGCGATATACGAGTTGCCAGCATCATGAAATTGGGGAAGAGCTTCGTTGTGCGACATACAAATTAAATTACAACCGACAACGCATGGAAGATCTTCGCTTTGTGATATACGAGCTACCAGGGAAGTTACTTTCCCACAAAATGGCCATATGGCCATCCAAAATTAAAAGACACAAGTGATACACACAGTAAGTAACAAACAACAACATAAATAAATCGCCAAAGAAGAACCGCCTTGGAACGGTCAGTGGAAAGATTTGCACTGGGGGGCTTAAATCGATTTTACGTGGCCACAATCCTCGCCCTTACTTCCGTCGCGATTTAGACAAATAATTTGTTCAGTCCGCATGTTAAGTTCATTACCCGTTTCTGTTTTACGTCTTCTGGACACCGAGGCGAATAAATTCTACGATAGTTCTAATCAGTTATATGATGCGGCTCTCTTATCTAGAGGCTATACTCAGCATACTCTCCGTCCTTACATTGATTCTGAAATTAATCAAAAACGAAATTTCTTCAAAATATCCTTCATTAATAAGGGTATGGAATTTATAGATTTGCCTAGTATCTTCCGTGAGAGCTCTGTGCTTTCTTAAATTCCTGCTTATTTCAAAATACTGAAACACCTATAATTTGCTATAAATATAACAAACCTGTTAGATCTATCATTTTTAATTTTAATAAACTTGTTTCAGATCTTGATATTGATACTAATACTCTTGATTCATGTGATTGTAAAAATTCAGTGTATTGCTATCCTGCTGCTGGTCATGTAATTACTGGCAATTTGAAAATTATTCCTGATTCTAGGATAAGGAATATAATTTCTAAAGGACCGAAATATCGGTTTCCTTCTAAAATTGATTTCAGTAAATGTAGAGATGAAATCGCTGCTTCCTTGAATGAATTCGGTAATCGATGGTGTAAGCGAGAGTATGTTGAGCATAAAGCCCTTAAGGACTGGAAACTAAGCATTTTAAAGTAGAAGTAAAACAGAGATCAGGAATTGATACAATTAACTTACTCCACCCATAAAAGACACCAAAGGGAAAGAAATACAAACATTAAGCGACCAGACCATAATGGAAACCTAAACAAAGGAAGGCCATAAGGACAGTTACTTTCCCACAAAATGGCCATATGGCCATCCAAAACCAAAAGACACAAGTGATACACACAGTAAGTAACAAACAACAACATAAATAAATCGCCACAGAAGAGCCGCCTTGGAACGGTCAGTGGAAGATTTCCACTGGGGGGCTTAAATCGATTTTACGTGGCCACAATCCTCGCCCTTACTTCCGCCGCGATTTAGACAAATAACCCGTTCAGTCCGCATGAAGGCCTCCTAACTCATCAGTGCAACATCTCCGTGAACACAAAAATCAAAGAACCACAGAGGTGAGACAACGGTGAGGACTCGACAGCAAGAAACCACCGAAATGCTGGAGCAAAAGAAAACCAACAGTTAGACTCCGATGAGCCCGACCAGAGACTGAGCATCAGGCACCAACCGACATTATCTCTCTAATTTTCAATAAGCCTTTACGTTGGAGCCGTCATAGAATCTGAGGCCTGACCCACCGGCGTGCAATTAAAGAGGGAAGCAAAGTTGCCAACCGTGATTGGGTTAACTACCATGCATGCAGTCTGTCGTATAATATCCACGTTGTACCCAATCTTTTTATATCGAAGAATGATTTTACGAAATTGGGTGCTGAAGTCATTGCGGTTATATATTTTTCTGAATTTATATGCTAAGTCACCATAAAATTCGGGTTCCGATAGACCTTGTTGCAGAAGAGATTTAAGTCCAATATTGAATTTTGAAATTAAATCAGAATGGCGTCTATAAAATTTTGAAAAGGCTTTGCGTAGTTTATGGTACCGATAACCCTGATTAAGGAGTTTAGCCGTTAATAATTTATTACGAGTGTTGAAGTCAGTTACATGACTACACACTCTAGCAAATCGAATTAATTGCGAAATATAAACGCCATAGGATGGCGCACGAGGAACATCACCATCCAAAAAAGGAAAATTTACAATCTCAAAATCAAAGTCATCGCGTTTATCATAAATTTTGCACGAAACAAATCCATCTACAATAGACAGATGTAAATCCAAAAACGGGGCCTCGGTATCAGAAGAATTTGCTTTATTTAACTGAAGTTCTAGGGGGTAAATCTGACTGATCAAACCATCAAAATAGGTATTATCAATATTTAATAAATCATCTAAATATCTAGAAGTAGAGCTAAAAGCTTCAATAATTTCAGATTGGTTATCAATGGAAAGCGACAAAATGAAGTCTCTTTCATAACAATACAAGAACAGATCAGCCACAAGAGGTGCGCAATTAGTACCCATCGGAATACCCACAATTTGTCTAAATAACTTAGTACCGAATCTAATATAAATATTGTCAAGTAGAAAGGTGAGGGCATCACACACTTTCTGACATGACCAAAGTGTATAATTCTTATGTTCTTTAGAAGTGAAAAATGCATTTCTGACACTACATGCAAGATAGAGAGAATCTTCTCTGTGAAAAGTCCATTCAATTAAATCATTAAGCTTTTCTTTTATAAGATTATGAGGAAGTGTAGTGTAAAGAGTGGAAAAATCGTAGGTAGACAGACTAGAAGCACGAAAATGTCTAGATTTCAATTTATTTAAAACCTCATTCGAATTTTTTATAGACCAAAACAGATTTCTTCCTGATAGTGAATAGGCGCATTTCTTTCTATTCTCAAAATACTAACTTATTACCTCCTAAGCCTAAGATGTCTTTACGTCATCATAAGCTAGGTATTCAAGAATTTCATAAGAAGTTTGTTTTGGCCCCTGCAGACAAGGCCGCTAACAACGTCGTCGTTGTGTGACGGCTCCACTATGTTAACACGCTTAAGCAGGAGCTTCGTGGTACTAAGGCCTATGTACTTCAGCCGTTAGCTGAATAGAGAGTTATAGTAGATAAACATATTTGTCATTCAGCCACCAAGTTTGCTGTGTGTGTTACCGAAGGCCAAGACAAGCTTCCTACGCTATACTGGCTACCAAAACTTCATAAAAGACCTTAAAAAGCACGGTTTATTGCAAATTCTAGCTCTTGCACTGCCACTGAACTTTCTAAATTATTAACTTCCTGTCTTACTGCTATTCAAACGCATGTGATTAAATATTGTGATCAAGTCTTTGAGAGATCAGGAAGAAATCTGTTTGGTCTATAAAAAATCGTATGAGGTTTTAAATAAATTGAAATCCAGACATTTTCGTGCTTCAAGTCTGTCTACTTACGATTTTTCACTCTTTACACTACACTTCCTCATAATCTTATAAAAGAAAAGCTTAATGATTTAATTGAATGGGCTTTTAACAGAGAATATTCTCTCTATCTTGCATGTAATGTCAGAAATGCATTTTTCACTTCTAAAGAGCATAAGAATTATACACTTTGGTCATGTCAGAAAGTGTGTGATGCCCTCACCTTTCTACTTGACAATATTTATATTAGATTCGGTACTAAGTTATTTAGACAAATTGTGGGTTTTCCGATGGGTACGAATTGCGCACCTCTTGTGGCTGATCTGTTCTTGTATTGTTATGAAAGAGACTTTATGTTGTCGCTTTGCATTGATAACCAATCTGAAATTATTGAAGCTTTTAGCTCCACTTCTAGATATTTAGATGATTTATTAAATATTGATAATACTTATTTCGATGGTTTGATCAGTCAGATTTACTCCCCAGAACTTCAATTAAATAAAGCAAATTCTTCTGATACTGAGGCCCCGTTTTTGGATTTACATCTATCTATTGTAGATGGGTTTGTTTCGTGCAAAATTTATGATAAACGCGATGACTTTGATTTTGAGATTGTAAAATTTTTGGATGGTGATGTTCCTCGTGCGCCATCCTATGGCGTTTATATTTCGCAATTAATTCGATTTGCTAGAGTGTGTAGTCATGTAACTGACTTCAACACTCGTAATAAATTATTAACGGCTAAACTCCTTAATCAGGGTTATCGGTACCATAAACTACGCAAAGCATTTTCAAAATTTTATAGACGCCATTCTGATTTAATTTCAAAATTCAATATTGGACTTAAATCTCTTCTGCAACAAGGTCTATCGGAACCCGAATTTATGGTGATTTAGTATATAAAATCAGAAAAATATATAACCGCAATGACTTCAGCACCCAATTTCGTAAAATCATTCTTCGATATAAAAAGATTGGGTACAACAAGGATGTTATACGACATACTGCATGTATGGTAGTTAACCCAATCACGGTTGGCAACTTTGCTTCCCTCTTTAATTGCACGCCGGTGGGTCAGGCCTCAGATTCTATGACGGCTCCAACGTAAAGGATTATTGAGAATTAGAGAGATCTAATTCTTGGTAATGTTGGTTGATGCCTGATGCTCTGTCTCTGGTCGGGCCCATCGGAGTCTAACTGTTGGTTTTCTTTTGCTCCAGCATTTCACTGGTTTCTTGCTGTCGAGTCCTCACCGTTGTCTCACCTCTGTGGTTCTTTGATTTTTTGTGTTCACGGAGATGTTGCACTAATGAGTTAGGAGGCCTTCATGCGGACTGAACAAATTATTTGTCTAAATCGCGACGGAAGTAAGGGCGAGGATTGTGGCCACGTAAAATCGATTTAAGCCCCCCAGTGGAAATATTTCCACTGACCGTTCAAAGGCGGTTCTTCTGTGGCGATTTATTTATGTTGTTGTTTGTTACTTACTGTGTGTATCACTTGTGTCTTTTAATTTTGGGTGGCCATATGGCCATTTTGTGGGAAAGTAACTGTCCTTATGGCCACCTTTGTTTAGGTTTCCATTATGGTCTGGTCGCTTAATGTTTGTATTTCTTTCCCTTTGGTGTCTTTGGTGGGTGGAGTAAGTTAATTGTATCGATTCCTGATCTTTGTCTTACTTCTACTTTACTAGCATCATGCAGTAAGGGTAGCTCTTCGCTGTGCGATATACGAGTTAGCCGGGCAGATCTTCGCTGTGTTGTATCAAATTACCTGCATCATTCAGTTAAGGGAGATCGTCACAGTGCGGTATATGAGTTCTTAGCATCGTGCAGTTAAGGGAATTATTCACTGTGCGATATATGAGTTTCTAGCATCCTGCAGTTAAGGGAGATCTTCACTGTGCGATATACGAGCTGCTAGCATCATGATGCTGTGCGATATACGAGTTATTAGCATCATGCAGCTGGGGAAGAACTTCGCTGTGCGATATACGAGTTAACAACATCATGCAGTTGGGAAAGGTTTTCGCTGCGCGATATGCTAGTTACCAGCATCATGCAGTTGGGGATGATCTACGCTGTGCGATATACGAGTTACCAGCATCATGCAGTTAGGTAAGATCTTCGCTTCGCGATATATGATATACAAGCATCATGCAGTAAGGGTAGATCTTCGCTGCGCGATATAGGAGTTTCCAGCATCATGTAGTCAGTGGAGATCTTCGCTGTGCGATATACGTGTTTCCAGCATCATGGAGTTCGGTGAGATATTCGCTGCTCCATATACGAGTTTCCAGCATCATGCAGTTAGGGTAGATCTTCACTGCGCAATATACGAGTTACCAGCACCATACAGGTGGGGGAGACCCTCGCTGTGCAATATACGAGTAACCAGCATCATGCAGTTAGGGAAGACGTTCGCTGTGCGATATACGAGTTACCAGAGCCATGCAGAAAGGGTAGATCTTCGATGCGCGATGTACTAAATTCCAGCATCATGCAGTTAGGGAAGATCTTCGCTGTGCGATATACAAGTTACCAGGGACAATCTTCGCTTTGCGATATTCGAGTTACCAGCATCATGCAATTAGGGCAGATCTTCGGTGTACGACATACAAATTATTATTGACAACGCAGGGAAGATGTTGATATACGAACTACCGGTGACACAAATCATTATTATACAAAGGCGACATACAAATTACAGTTGACAACACAGGGAAGATCTTCGCTGAGCGATATACGAGTTACCAGGGACGATCTTCGCTTTGCGATTTTCGAATTACCAGCATCATACAATTAGGGCAGATCTTCGGTGTGCGACATACAAATTACTATTGACAACGCAGGGAAGATGTTGATATACGAACTACCAGTAACACAAATCTTTATTATGCAAAGGCGACATACAAATTACAATTTACAACGCAGGGAAGATCTTCGCTGTCGATATACGAGTTACCAGCATCATTCCGTAGGGACGATCTTCGCTGTGTGACATACAATTTACAACTGACTACGCAGGGAAGATCGTGGTCGTGCAATATACGAATTTCTAGGGAAGATCTTCGCTTTGCGACATACGAGTTACCAGGATCATGCAGTTAGGGCAGATCTTCAGTGTGCGACATACAAATTACAATTGACAACGCAGGGAAGATCTTCGCTGTGCGACATACGAATTACCAGGATAGATCTTCGTTGTGGGACATACGAATTACCAGCATCATGCAGTTAGGGAAGATCTTCGGTGTGTGATATACAAACTACCAGCATCATGCAGTTAGGGAAAACCTTTAGTGTGCGACATCCACATTACAATTGACAACACAGGGAAGATCTTCGCTGTGCGATATACGAGTTTTCAGAATAATGCAGTCAGGGAAGAACTTCGCTATGCGACATACACATTACAATTGACACATTACAGTGAAGATCTTCGCTGTGCGATAAACGAATTACCCGGGTAGAACTTTGCCGTTCTGTATGCGAATTACCTGCATTATGCAGTTAAGGGAGATCTTTACTGTGCGATATACGAGCTACTAGCATCATGCAGTTAAGAGAGTTCTTCACGGTGCGATATACGAGTTACTAGCATCTTGCAGCTAGGGACGAAATTCGCTGTGCAATATACGAATTACTAGCATCATGCAGTTAGGATAGATCTTCGCTGTGCGATATACGAGTTACTAGCATTATGCAACAACAAGTTTTTTTCAACAAGTTTTATTTTACTCCAGGCCCGTTGCGGGCATAAGAGCTAAAACAAACATGAATCAACATATATACAAGCAAAAACATGGCATGTGAGCATAATGATAAGATCTGTTCTGTACTAAATGTACTGTATAAGTCCAAAGACTTTGGTAACCCGAAAAATTGCTGTACATGAAAAATTGCTGTAATTGTCATAAAAATTTGAACAGCACACAAAATACAGGTATTATTAAACTACACAGACTGAATAACAAACGACAAGAACCAGAAACAGTCTGCTCGATGAGGATTCTGATTCAGACCTTGACGTTCGTCCCTACAAAATCTTTGGACTAAATGTATTAAAGTAGTACTCAAATGACACAACTTTATAAATGGTATATTTATCAGAAAAGGCTTGTAATTTAAAGAAACTGCATATATAATTCTTAGAGGAAGATGGCAGTTTCAATGTTACTTAAATTTTGTAATTATTATTTTTATGAAAATGGCTAATCTAGTCAAGACTGCTCTGTCTTCAGAGCTCATTAGTTTTTCAAACTTTAATATATTAGGTAATTGAAAACTCCAAAGGGGTAGGAATTTACACCTGGTGCGACGATTTTCCCGATTATGGAAATAACACCAAAGAAATGAAATCAATTGCTGAACACGATTTATTAACGAATGCTACACTGTTTGTAGCCCTTACGATTTTCCGTGACGATCTCAACACAACTATTAATTTCCTAGCAACCGACGTTACTTACGTTGCTGTCCAAACGTCACAACGCATGTGACGTCGCGTAATAAACCAATTATCTGAAATAACGTTATAAAAGAACCGTATGTTATGAAATCGGTTTAGTCTTCATATTATCTTCTTTCCATTTTCCCCTCCTCAAATGTCTATCATTTGATAAACTCAAATAAATGATACAAAAGTCGCTATTATTGAAATGGTACGTGCACCTGCTTCGAAAGTTCATAAACTGTATAGACATACTTATTAAATTATCAAACTTAATATGAGCTTCACTATAATGTTGATTAGAATCTCAACTAAATTAAGTTAAACATTGTTAATCGTTTTTGCGATAAAAGTTCTTATTCTAGTGATACAGTTTTGTGATTGGTTTCAATGTACCGTACTGAATCTAGAGCTTCGCAACGCGGACATGCCATCTCTTGTTTTACATTATTCCTCTTCTTTTCAGCTGTAGTGTTGTCCTGTCCCAGTCGTAGTTTCTCGGTCGTATATTCCTTTATGTGCTCCAGCTGCCTCTCGCTGAGATCTCGCACTTCGTGATAATGTCTCTCTTTCTCCGGGATATTCTCCATGTTTGTCTTATTCGACTGTAGCTTTGTTCTCTCCCCTGACAGGAACTGGTTTACCTTTTTTGCCGGAACAGCCTTCTTTGTCTTAAGCGTAAGGTCGCAAATTATTCTGGCGACGTCTTCTCTGTTTGGAGAGTCTGTCTTAACTGAATGTCGAATGAGTCTTTGTGGTATCTTGGTCCTTTCCTTTTCGTTCCCATTCAGTACTACTTGGTCATGCTCCTTAGCTGATTCCTCATTGTGATATATTTCTTCCTTTTCATCCGTCATATGAAGAACGACTGTTTTCTCCTTGGCTGGGTTGTGCCTCTGATGTATATTCTCTAGTTTCGTTTGCTTCCGACTGCGTTCATGCTCAAGGCAGTCGCTTGCGTTGGGAGCTACTTCGAATTTAGCTTCAGCGACGGACAGTTTGCGAACCATCTCATTATAGTCCAGGT
Organism: Lucinisca nassula; assembly: GCA_963580285.1. NCBI lineage: Eukaryota > Metazoa > Mollusca > Bivalvia > Lucinida > Lucinidae > Lucinisca > Lucinisca nassula. The sequence goes on from OY757017.1 coordinate 43,092,891, forward strand.
TGAGTTTCCCGATATCTTGTTTAAGACCCGTAGAGACATCTTCATTTTCCCAAAATTGTTCCAACGTCTTATTTATTGCCTGAATTTCAGACTGATTATTTACGCAGTAAGTGCAGACAAAATTTGTGTGTATTACCTCTTGCTGATCTGAGCCGGTATTACCAATACATGTCCATCCCAGGGGTGTTAACCTGGCAATAGGTTCCCCTGGTCTTCCCCTCACCTCTTGTATGGCATAGAGAAGGTCCGCACAATCCAATCCTATTAAAATGTCGACGATAGGCCTTCTTAGCGAAGATGGAAAGTCGATATCCCTCAGATGAGCCCACCGTTCCTTGCACTTGTTCCAGTCGTCGACATGCATATTCCCGGTGACCCTGTTTACGGTGTAGGCGTTGACTTCCATGGTAACACTGCCTGTTACGCTCTTTAATTCGATACTGACTGGTTTGGTTTCAAAAGTGTTAGATTGACCATTCAACACATTGACAGTCACCTTTTCTGTTCTTCCTATCAGGCCTAGCTCGGCTGCGACGTCAGCATTTACGTAGGTCTTCGTACTAGCATCATCTAGCAAGGCATTAACTGTCAGTGAACGGCCTCCATTTTGAAGAATTACAGGAACAGTTCGCAGTCCAATGAAAACTGGCCGCACGTAGCTTTGACTCAACATCGTTGTCTGTTCCGCTTGTTCCTTCCCCTCCGTGAGGCAAGTGGCTCGATCTTTTGTTGGGGTTGTCAGGTCCGGACAAGAAGGACGTTTTAACTCAGTATTATCTTCCGAAAGCAGTTTCTGTTCGATGGGTCCTGGTGTATGCAGCAGTTTATGGTGCAAGAAGATGCACCCGTCTTGCCCGCATCGTCGGCTTCGGGGACACGACTTTCCTTGGTGGCCTTGCGCTAAACATCGGTAACACAGCTGTAGTAGTTTGGCTATGCTCCATCGATCTGGCACGCTTCTTCGAATAAACTCTTGACAGTTCCAGATTTCGTGCTGCTTGCCACATTCCGGACAAAGTGATTTTAGGGACTTCCGACTTTGGTGTGCTTCACCGAAGAATGTCTGCTGATTGCCATACCAAGCTGTTGATCGAGATGATTCATCATCGAGCTTGCCCGATAGACCACGCACCGTCTCTGAGGCTATTGTCTGGAACTCAGCTTCTTGCAGTATCCATGTTCGCAGTGCTATAACCGATTCTTCCTTGTTGTTTTCAAAAACCCAGCGATGATAACGTGCAAGCATCGCTTCCGGTAGTTTGCGTTGCAACTTGATGTACAGCGATCCGTCCCCCACTTCATATTGATGTCCTGCCTCTTGCAGATTTATCATTGCGATATCGAGCAGATCAGCAAACTCCTCGATATCCTTTGCACTGCCTGGTCTAATCTGACGGAACTGCTCCAGCTCTTCTAAGTAAATAGCGATCTGTCTACGTTTTCCGCCGAACTTCCGCTCCAGTCGATCTTTGGCAGCTTCATAAGCTGTAGCAGAATGTCCTAAACTCGCGATCACTTTCAAAGCGTCCCCGGACAAATATTGACGTAGCTGCAAAAGCTTATACTCTGCCGTTGCTGGTGCGCTATCAATACAGGCGATGAAGGCAGCTTTCCAATTCTGATATTGACGCTTTTCTCCATTAAAAACAGGTATTTCAACACGTTTTAATTGCCTCCATAAATCTTGCCCGATTGATGGAGTATTGTAGCTAGCTGTCGGTTCGAAAGGCACAGCCTCAACCCCCAGTTTGCGTTCATTTACTACAGTATTTAAGCTGTGGTGTTCTACAGGTCTGTTTGTATTTGACAATGAATTCTCCCTATCGATCGTGTTCGTCATTCTGTCATATACAGGCTTTTGTTCTGTTTCATCAAACAAGGCCTTTGACTGTATTTGGGTAGGGTTTGCTATTTCGTTTGCTCTAAGTACCGTTGAGTAACCGAGAAGTCCTACCTTTTCCAGCGTTCCATGAGTAGATTTCCCAGGCTGAGAGTCTATACTGCTTTTCTGTGATTCGTTTTGCTGCTGCACATATACCTTCGAATGTTCTGAAATGTTCATTCTGTTTAAGTCTACCGTAAGTCTTTCTGAAATCTCACTTGCTTGTTCTTTCTGTTTATCCATGCACCGTCTTGCTGCTTCATACGCCGCTGTTAATTCCTCCTCGATCTTCTCCATTTCTACGACAACCCTTTTACCATTTTCCATTTGGTTATTTTTCACATACAGTTCCGATAAGGATGACATAACGTCCAGCACGCTCTCCATTGCACAATCAAGTCTATCGCATGCACATTCGATCTCCTCGTTGCTGGCCAATTTATGTCTTTCTATCAAAAATAGCAACTTATATCTTGAACGCGTAAAGTAGGATTTGGTTCGAACCTTTTCTGTCTTGAGCTTTATTTCTGTATCCAAACTCTCAATCGAAATCCCGGCAGAATTGACGTTTTCGCTTTCACTATATGCGCTTGTCCTGTTCTCCGACGCCATTTTGTCTGTATTTCAGCAATATGTTTCCGTTTTCCTTAATTTTCCGTTCTGTTAACCTCGCTCTGCTACCAGTTTTGGTGCGACGATTTTCCCGATTATGGAAATAACACCAAAGAAATGAAATCAATTGCTGAACACGATTTATTAACGAATGCTACACTGTTTGTAGCCCTTACGATTTTCCGTGACGATCTCAACACAACTATTAATTTCCTAGCAACCGACGTTACTTACGTTGCTGTCCAAACGTCACAACGCATGTGACGTCGCGTAATAAACCAATTATCTGAAATAACGTTATAAAAGAACCGTATGTTATGAAATCGGTTTAGTCTTCATATTATCTTCTTTCCAACACCTACTACTTGTAAAAAAGTTACAGTTGAACAAATAGTGAAATTCGTCTCCAAGCTCATTTGCGTTACATAACTCACAAATGCGTTGATTCCTCTCGATATTTGAAAAACGTCCTTTTTCAATAGGAAGTTTGTGACTTGAGCATCTAAATTTACACATATACTTAGCTAGTTGTGATGGTAATATATTAAAATATTTTTCAAACTGAAAACCCTTTTTGTAGAGTCTATAATTTAAGCATTTCTCTGAATCATTAATTTTGCCATTCCAATTCTGCTTAAATTGGTCCGCTAACCAAGTTTTGATTTTGGTTTTAAAAGATGCTTGGGAGTAAAATATGTTTTGATTCAACCAAAGGTCTGTAAAACCCAAAGTATCAAGTGAATCATGTACTGATTTAACCCAGTCTGAGTGGTATAAGTCATTTACATGTAAATGATGCATAACTTGATATAGCTTATAACAAATTTTGTCCTTTTTACCACTTATTATTCTATACCAGAAATTCAAGACTCTTGATTTTATTTTGAGGTGCAATGGTAATATACCAAGCTCTCCATATACCATAACATTTGGTGTTGTTTGCTTAACATCCAACAATGATTTACAAAATTTTAAATAAAATTGGTCAATTATATCGACATTTTCGCAACCCCAGACCTCACTTCCGTAAAGTAGTATCGGACTGATCATGCTGTCAAACAAGTGCAATTGAATGTCAACAGGTAAAAATAATTTTCTAGCTTTCCTTATTAATGAAAACATAGCTTTTCTGGCTTGATCTACTAAATGCTTCTTAGTCTTACCAAACTTACCATTATAGTTAAATTTTATACCCAAATAACTAAAATCATCAACAACTTCAAGAGACTCTCCGTTATAATAAAAATTAGGTTTTTGCCTAATTTTGCCTTTTGAAAACATCACAACTTTAGTCTTAGACGTATTAACTTGTAATTTCCAAGTCTCACAGTACAACTTCATCGTATCTAGAGCTATTTGCAAGTCTTCAGGGGTTTCTGCAAAAATAACAGTGTCATCCGCGTATAACAGCAGGTAAAGCTTGAAAAATACTTCTACATCATCAGTATTCATAATATTTCCAATATCATCAGACAAGGTGGACAAACCATTGCAAGAATTAGACATAAACTGTACTAAATCATTCAGAAACAACGAAAACAAGATAGCTGACAAATTTTCGCCTTGCCGAACACCAGCCATACTACTAAAAAACATAGAAATACTTCCACCTGCTTTCACACAGGATTTAGCATTATCGTATATATTGAAAATCACTTTAAAAATTTTGCCATCAATGTTATTTTGCAACAGTTTTCTCCAAAGTGCCACTCTGTTAACCGAGTCAAATGCTTTACGGTAATCAATAAATGCACAATATAATCTCTTCTTCTTATGCAGGTAAAAATCAATCAACATTTTAAGTGAGAAAATATGATCAGCAGTGCTGTAATACTTCCTAAACCCTGCTTGTTCTTCAATTAATAATCCAGTAGATTCCAAATAATTGTTTAGTCTATGATTTAGAATTGCAGTAAATAGCTTACCAAAACAGCTTAAAATGGTTATACCCCTGTAATTATCAGGATCATTAGCATCACCTTTATTCTTATAGATAGGCAAAATGGTACCTTTAGACCAAGCTTCAGGTATTAATCCTGTGTTCAAAATAAGATTAAATAATTTACAGTAAATGGGCAACATATCATCTTTTGAATACTTTAGATACTCATTTAAAACATTATCAGTCATTGAACAAGCCTTCTGATTTTTCAGGTTTGAAATAACTTTGGAAATTTCTTGCACAGTAATGTGGGAATTAAGTTCTGTATTGAAACTTGAAATATTGTCAAGATCAATATCTTCAAAGTCAACATCAGGGGTTGCTTCATTCAATTTACTAAAATGCTCATAGAAAGATTCCACCGATACTTTTTGTAGTGCATTTCTACCCTCCGAGGAGTATTTATTTAAAACAGACCAGTATGATTTAGGGTCAGTATTTTTCACAGACTTCAACTTATTTGATAAAGTATTATTATAGTCTCTAAGTTGTTTATTGATTAACTTCTTATATACTCTACTTGCCGACACAAGTTTGTCATAATTTCCCCTGGAATTCAATTGCTTATAGTTGCGCTTAGCTGTCATGTACTCATTGCGCTTCAACTTACTTTGATTATTAAACCAAGGTTTTTTACTTTTTTACTTTTTTTGGTGTGTTTGCAGGTAAATTCTTCTTTTTCTTCAACATACTGCATTTATCTGCTGCATCAACCAGAACTTGTGAAATTTTGGAAGTAATACTATTTATATCATCAGCATTTAAAGACTCATTCTGATTTAATCTATCCAAATCAATGTTTATCTGATCAAGATTAGACTCTTGAATGGACTTCATAAACTCTAATCTCGACTCAGTTTTCCATGTTGGAAAAGTAGTACTCTGCTAATTGGTATCAGTGATCAGACTCTCCTCACTGGGTAACAGTAACCTGTTTTGTGATTGCACATTAACAGAAAATGCCACAGGACAATGCACATCCGACAACAATGGATCAAAGTCTAAAACCTCAAAATAATGTATACAAGGAAAAAGTTCTGGTGACATTATAACATAGTCAATTACACTACTATTTTTACAGGTCTGTTTACCAATGTGAGAATCAGCACCACATCTGCCATTGACTAAATGCACATCTAATGATTTGCACAAGTCCATGAGCCTGTAACCATAATTATTTGTATTGGTTGTTTCTGAAGAGTAACGTTTTGTTGAAAAACCAAGCTCTTCTAAGTTATTCTTACTAAGAATAAGTTTTGACTCAAAATCCAGACTAAAGTCACTAATTGTCTCGTCAATACTGATAAAATCAGATAATAGACCACTTCTTGCATTAAAGTCTCCCATTAGGCAAGTATAAGTATCTTCATCAGCACAAAAGTTAATGATGTCTTGTTCCAGCTTGTCAAAAATACTAACAGAGCTATACGGCGATCCCTCTGGTGGGATGTAAACAGCAGTTACGGTAGAGCTTCACTGTACGATATACGAGTTACTAGCATCATGCAGTAAAGGGAGTTCTTCACTGACCGATATTCGAGTTACTAGCATCATGCAGTTAGGGAAGAACTTCGCTGTGAGAAAAACGAGTTACTAGCAGCATGCAGTAAGGATAGATCTTCACTGTGCGATATACGAGTTACCCGGACAGATCTTCGCTATATTGTATCACATTACCTACATCATGCAGTTAAGGGAGATCTTCAATGTGCGATATATGAGTTTTTAGCATCGTGCAGTTAAGGGAGATATTCACTGTGCGATATATGAGTTTCTAGCATCGTGCAGTTGAGGGAGGACTTCACTGTGCGATATACGAGCTCCTAACATGCTAGGGAAGAACTTCGCTGTGCGATATACGAGTATCCAGCATCATGCAGTTGGGGTAGATCTTCGCTGCGCAATATACGAGTTACCAGCACCATGCAGGTGGGGGAGACCCTCGCTGTGCAATATACGAGTTACCAGCACCATGCAGTTAGGGAAGACCTTCGCTGTGCTATATACGAGTTACCAGAGTCATGCAGTTAGGGTAGATTTTCGATGCGCGATATACGAAATTCCAGCATCATGCAGTTAGGGAAGATCTTCGCTGCTTGATAAACTAGTTACCAGCATCATGGTATTAGGGAAGATCTTCGCTGTGCGACATACAAAGTACAATTGACAACGCAAGAAAGATCTTCGCTGTGCGATATACGAGTTACCAGGGACGATCTTCGCTTTGCGATATTCGAGTTACCAGCATCATGCAGTTAGAGTTAGTGCAGATATTCAGTGTGCGACATACAAATTACTATTGACAAGGCAGGGAAGATGTTGATATACGAACTACCAGTGACACAAATCTTTATTATGCAAAGGCCAGTGTTCGAAGATACCTTGTGCTTGTAGCGATCCATATTCTAGAAATTTGATTCTCCAGTTCATCGATTTTATCACAGAAACTGTCCTGTTACAAATGCCTCAGGAATTTCTTGTCACTGTTGTTCTGTGTTTAAATCTGGTTCTTCTGAATCTACCGGATAAAGATTGTCAATTTCGTCAAGGCACTTTCCCAATACACTGTTAAATGTTTCTGCTGCGTCGGCATACACATGGTGGCCTGCATCCATAATGATCTAGGAAAAAAGAGACAGAAAATCGTTTAATGTTTAACTCTTTCAGTGCCGAAGAATCCGACGTCAAACAAATAGTTTAATATCGCCACACTTATTCCGTTTTTAATATTTATTTATTTATTCATTTATGCATTTAATCTTTGCGTGTTAGTATGCTTGGATTCCTTAGTTTACATCACGAAAACACGACCATATAATTTTGACATCCTTGAACCTCACTTTTATATAGTAAAACTAGGGTTTACAGGGCGATATACAAGAAAGGCTCAAACGTGTACCCAAAATCTATATTTTAAACAGAAACGAGAAAAATATCACATTTTTTCATCATAAAATCTTCATTTTTTCCTGCGAAAAAAAAGTATTAGTATAGCGGTGTTTTCGTAATGATGAAATACCGGTCAGAGCCACATTTGGAACTTGCTTAAATCCTTTTCAAATGTTTGTTTTCAATCAGTCATCCATATATATACAGTGATCTGAGTTTTCTGTTAGTCCAGTGATAGGCGTTACAAATTTTTAACTGCAGCGCCGACTGCCGGTGCGCAATTGTCAACGAGTTGACTAGTCTGACACGTTTAAATTTCAACCAGTGTCAACGCTTTAAAACTACTCTTTTCATCGGACGTAACGACCAGCAATAAAGTAAGAATTGCTTCTTTATGATGATGATATTCTTAAATACCGACTTGGTAATGACTTTGTTATCTCCTCTTTGCTCGAAGTGCTCATTGTTAGCTCAATGTCCATCTTGTGGCGTCAACAATTGCTTTAAAAGACTGCACCTGAACCCTTTAGAAAAATTTCATTCGAATTTACAAAAAATGTTGTTTGGTTTGTCTTTTAACGAACTAGCTATAACGTTTCCGGTCTAATGAACGAGATGGTTGCCAGAGCTAAATATAGAAAACTATTTAAAGACTACTCCATCTGTACCATTAGGCCAGTTCCATTAAAACGTCAGGGGATTGTTGCCTTGGTGACTCTCTACCAAAACAAACTGGTTTCGCACCAAAAATCAAGATGGCCACTATAGGTAAAAATAGAAAAAAAGAGAGAAAAGGTGGTCCTGAATCGCGCATCTGGGTCTAAGCTGTTTCATACATAATGTAATGGAAGGAAGGACTGGTTTTAAGAGGTGTGGACCAAAGATTTTTATGTCCCCGCCACAGATAGGGTGTAGAATATAGTTTTGCCTTTGTCCGTAGGTACGTAGCTCTGTATGTCTGTACGTCTGTACGTGATACTTTGTTGTATTATTCTTGTCTCAGCAACTACTACTACAGTATTTGATGCAGGGCACTAGAACACTTTCAACACACTTCAGGAATGCGTTGAACATGTGAATGAAGGAAACAGGATTCCTATCCAGTCCTTTATTACTGGATTATGTCCCTTGAACGACTTAAACCTTGTGGCCATATGCGTAGCATATTGAGTGATTGACTGATCGTGGTTTAACGTCCCCATCAACCCGGTTTAGGTCATTTTGGAGACGTTGTGTTCAATTTTTTGGGACTTTCATCCGACACTGAGATGAAATGACGTCTGAAGCCCTACCGCCCAATGAAACCAAATTACTTGTATGCATTGGACGGTCTGACTCACATCACTTTGCCTGGGCATGGTTAGTCCTTCTAAGCGGCTTACCAGTACTCATGTGTGGTCAGTTTCAGCTCTGCGTGGAAGCACCATGCAGTCCGATTTATTTCTCCAACCCCGATGTGCGGGGGTGAATATGTGTAGCATAGGATGCATATGATGCTAAATAGCACTGCTCATGTATCCGAAACTCCTCCTTCAGTATTTGATGAAGGCTATTAAAACTTACAACATAGTCCAGACATGCACTGAACATGTGCATAAAGGGAACAGGATTCTGATCCAGTCCCTAATTGCAGAAATATGTCGCCTAGAATGACTTAATTATGTTCGCCATATATATAGCACAGGATGTTAAAAAGTTATATTCGTGTCTCCACAACTGCTCCTACAGTATTTGATTCTGGACATCGAAACTTGCAACGCGGTTCAGATGTGCAATTAACATGTGCCTCAAGGAAACAGAATTCTGATCTACTCCGTTTTGCAGAATTATGTCCCATTGAAAGACAAACATTTCGGCCATATGTGTAATATAGAAGATTACATACCACGCTGTGTTTCCCCGTAACTCCAAAGCGCGAAAAAGCCACTTGTCCGCTCGTATAACGAGCAGAAATTGGGGCAAGTGTAAATTTGCAACTGCTTGCCCGACAGGACGGCAGTAGGAAGTAGAGCTGTCAGTTATACTGACTAGGACCCCTGCAGCGCTATCATAGGAGTTGGATATTTTCAAAGGGCCAATACGGGGAGTTACGTAACTTGCCATGAAATTGTGTAATGATATTGTGACCTAATATTCAAAGTTTGGATGGTCCTATATTGCTCACCTGAGCTATAGATTCAAAGTTGCAGGAAGTTCCAGTTGTAAATCAAGGAGTTATGCTGATGACAAGGTCAAAAACAAGCGAAAACTTGATTTTCTGCAATCAAAGGGAAGTAACTCTATGATAGATAGGCTGACCTCGTCAATTTTTGAACTCATTTGAGCTTTTATCCCTGACTTACTTATACATACGTTTCAAGAACATCAGATGAAAACTAAACGGGCTACGGTGATGACAAGGTTACAAATAGGCATTTTCTGCAATCAAAGGGACGTAACACTATGAAAGATAGGCTGGCCACACCAGTTTTCGCACTCAACTCAGCTTTAATCTAGGACTTATCAAGAAGATCTGATAAAACTGAAGGGGCTACCGTGATGGTCAAAAATAGGCATTTTCAGCAATCAATCAGATTCAAACTATAATTAATGGGCTGACCTTGCCAGTTTTCAAACTCATCTGAGCTTTTAACCCTAACTTACATATGTGTAGGTTTTAAGAAGATTCAATAAAAACTGAAGGGGCTACAGTAAAATAGGCATTTCTTTAGCAATCAAGGGGACATAACTATGACAGATGCCTACCTTGCCAGTTTTCAAACTCGTCCGAGCTTTTATCCCTGACTTATTTATGTATTAGTTTCAAAAACATCCAGAAAACAAGAGGACATAACACTATGAGAGATAGGCAGTCATCACCAGTTTTCAAACTCATCCGAACTTTCAATCCCAACCTACTCATATGCTAGTTTCAGGAAGATTCGATCAAAACTAAAGGACTAATGGCGATGGGCATTTTCAGCAAATAACTATGGGAGTAATGTGCCAACAATGTTAGTTTGCAAACACATTCAAGCTTTTACTTCTAACCTACTAGTATAAGTTTCAGGAAGGCTGTTCAAAACTTAGGGACTTATGATGATGACAATGTCAAAAAATTGGCATTTTTAGCAATCAAATGGACATAACTCTATGATACATAGGCCAACCTCACCAGTTTTTAAACTCATCCAAACTTTTATCCATTACTTACTTACTTACTTACTTACATGTAAGTTTCAAGAAGATAAGATCAAAACTGAAGAGACTACGGTGATGACAAGGTCAAATAACAGGCATTTTCTGCAAACAAAGTGACATAACTCCTTGATAAATAAGTTAAACTCAACGGTTGTTGAACTCATTAGAGCTTTTATCCCTGGCTTGCTTATTTATAAGTTTCTAGAAGATCCAATCAAAACTGAAGGGGCTATGGTGATGACAAGGTAAAACGAGCTTTTATCCCTGACTTACTTGTTTGTAAGTTTCAAGAAGATCCAATCACAACTGAAGGGGCTACGGTGATGACAAGGTCAAAACTAAGCATTTTCAGCAAAGTAATGGACAAAACTCCATGACTAATGGACCGACATCGCTAATTGTCGAACTTATCCAAGCTTTAAACCCCAACTTATTTGTATGTAAGTTTCAGGAAGATCTGATCAAAACTGAAGCGGCAACGGTGATGACAAGATCATAAATAGGCATTTTCTATAATCAAGCGGGACATTACTCTCTGAAAAATAGGTCAACCTCGCCAATGTTTGAACTCAGCCTAGGTTTTATCCCTTACTTATTAACATGTAAGTTACAAAATGATCCGATGAAAACTGAATGAGCTGGTCAAAATTAGGCATTTTCAGCAGTAAAGGGGACGTACTTCTAGAATAGATTAGCCAACCTCATCAGTTTTTAATTGTTCAAAGCTTTTATCCCTGACTTACTTGTTTGTAAGTTTCAAGAAGATCCGATCAAAACTGAAGGGTGATGACAAGGTCAAATAAACATTTTCGGCAAAGGAGGGGACATAACTCCGCCAGTCATAACTCCGTCAGTAATCGACCCACATTTATAGATTTCGATCTCTTCCGAGCTTACATAAACCCTGACTTACTTGTACTTGAGTTTCAGGAAGATCCAATCAAAAGTGATCAAAATCGGCATTTTAAGCAATCAAAGGGACGTAACTCTATGATAAATGGGCCGACTTGACCGGTTTTCGAACTCATTCGAGTTTTATCCCCAGCCACCTTACATATTAGTTTCAAAAAGATCCGATCCAAACTGAAGGGGCTACGGTGATGACAAGGTCAAAATCGGCATTTTAAGCAATCAAAAGGATGTAACTCAATGATAAATGGGCCGACTTTGCCGGTTTTCGAACTCACCCGAATTATATCCCCAGCCACCTGACAAATAAATTTTAAAAAGATCCGATCAAAACTGAAGGGGCTTCAGTGACGACAAGGTCCAAAATCGGCATTTTCAGCAATCAAAGGGACGTAACACTATGATAAATGGGCCAACTTGACCGGTTCCAAACTCATTCGAGTATTTATCCCGAGCCACCTTACAATACGTTTCAGAAAGATTCGATCAAAACTGAAGGGGCTACAGTGATGACAAGGTCAAAAATCGATATTTTCAGCAATCAAAGGGATGTAACTCTATGATAAATGCGCCAACTTGGCCGGTTTTCAACCTCTTCCGAGTTTTGATCTCCAGCCACCTTACAAATAAGTTTAAGAAAGATCCGATCAAAACGGAAGGGGCTACGGTGATGAAAAGGAACACAAACGGCATTTTCAGCATACAAAGGGATGTAACTCTATGATTTTTTTTGGGGGGTGGGGTTGGTTTTACGGCCTGTTCAAGATTATTTCACTCATTTCGAGCCGATAGTTACTTAGAGGTTATCGAAAACCTGGGTACCGGAGAAAAACTACCCGACCTTCCGTTGCAGAACTTGGCGTCTCACATGTGACCCGAGCGAGGCTCGAACCCACAGCCGTGAGAGATCTAATGATTAAGAGTCAGCGCTCTAATCAACTAGGCAAAGGAGGCCCGTTCGTAACTCTATGATAAGTGGGCCAACTATTCCGAGTTTTTATCCCCAGCCACCTTACAAATAAGTTTCAGAAAGATCGGATCAAAAATGAAGGGGCTACGGTGATGACAAGGTCAACAATTGGCATTTTAAGCAAGCAAAGGGACGTAACTATAATGTTTAATGGGCCGACTCGGACGGTTTTCGAACTCATCCCAATTTTTATCCCCAGCCATCTTACATATAAGTTTCAGAAAGATCCGATCAAATCTGAAGGGGCTACATGGATGACAAGGTCAAAAATCGCCATTTTCAGCAATACAAGGAACGTAACTCTATGATAAATGGGCCAACTTGGCCGGTTTTCCCATTCATTCAAGGTTATAACCCCGGCCACCTTACATATAAGTTTCAGAAGATCCTATCAAAACTGAAGGAGCTACGGTGACGACAAGGTCAAAAGTCGACATTTTCAGCAATCAAAGGAATGTAACTCTATGATTATTAGGCCAACTTGGCCGGTTTTCATACTCATTCGAGATTTTATCTCCAACCACCTTACAAATAAGTTTCAGAAAGATCCGATCTAAACTGAAGGGGGTACGGTGATGACAAGGTCAACAATCGGCATTTTCAGCAATCAAAGGGACGTTTCTCCATGATAAATGGGCGGATTTGGCCGGTTTTGGAACTCGTCCGAGTTTTTATCCCCAGCCACCTCACTTATAAGCTTCAGCAAGATCCGATCAAAACTGAAGGGGCTACGGTGATGACAAGGTCAAAAATCGGTATTTTCTGCAATTAAATGGACGTAACTCTATAATAAATGGGCCAACTTGGCCGTTTTCGAGCTCATCCGAGGTTTTATCACCAGCCACCTTACATATGAGTTTCAGAAAGATCCGATCAAATCTGAAGGCGCTACGGTGATGACAAGCATTTCCCCCACTGTAAGTCTATGGGACCTTGTGGTTGCCATAGCAACCAAAGTTTTCGTGCTTTTTTAAAACAAAAGGCATGCTACAGATGAGAAATGGTTGAGATCAGCCTGCAGGTTGCAAAGATATAATTTGTCAAAGGTGTGGACGGACGCACGACGGACGGACGACGTGCGACCAACTATACTATGAGCTCCCCTGGAGAGCCTTCGGCCCAGGTCAGCTAAAAACATGAAAAATGTGGACGTTTTTAAGTTTTTTTTTTTCAAAGGCCATAACTCTATGACAGTATTGTAGCTAGAGTTACATAACTTGCAACGAAATTGTGTAATGATATTGTGACTATATATGTAAAGTTTGAGGTTGATGCTATTGACGGTTCGTAACTAGCCATGAAATTGTGTAAGGATATTATGGTCGTATATTTAAAGTTTGAGGTCGATACGTTTGACGGTTGTAAGTTATTCAGAAAAAAAAAACATATAAAAATGTGGACGTCTTTGTTTTTCAAAGGGCCATTACTCTGGGAGTATTGTAGCTAGAGTTACGCATCTTGCCCCGAAATTGTGTAATGATATTTTGACCTTATATCTAAAGTTTGAAGTTGATGCGTTTGACGGTTTGTAAGTCATTAAAAAATGTTTTTGCAAAGGACCATAACTCTGAGAGTATTATAGCTAGAGTTAAGAGATAAGAGATGTTGCACTGATGAGTTAGGAGGCCTTCATTCGGACTGAACAAATTATTTGTCTAAATCGCTGTAATTATATTGTAACCGTATATTTAAAGTTGATGCGTTTGACGGTTTGCAAGTCATTAAGAAAACACATAAAAATGTGGACGAACAGACGGACGGACAAACAGACAGGCGGACAGACAGTGTGATTACTATAGGGCACCCGGAAAAAAAATTGGCAGGGCTCTAATTAACCTTTCTGGGGAAAGCATCGAACCAATCCGCGAAATAAAAATGTTCCAAAAAGCGTTGAAAAGACCGTTGAAATCGAAAAAAAGTGCCCCGTTTTTCGTTGAAATGTCAATGACCGAATTACTATTCTGCATAAAATAAAAATCGGTAGGTTTCGGTTTATACCGTCTACTACATTCCTGAACGCGTTTGTTGTACAGTGCAAGCGGCACATAGTGGCACCAACAATGTTCCACATTAAGAATGAGTAGAACTCGATTAAGGGCGAGGAAACAATTGAGACCATTTTCCCCACAGGACGTGTAGGGTTCGCGCCCTGCCAGAACTTCAAGGGTTGGGCTGTCTAATACTCCCCAATAAACAAGTCACATCTCTATGTGGTTATTGGCAGAAAGAATTGTTTAAAAGGCGATTCAATATGAGCAACATGTGTGCTGAACTTGTTATAAATAACGCCTTTTTTAAACAAAGTAAAGAAAAAGCACCGACATCCATTGTTTCTGTTACTCAAAAGTGAATAGGAGTACTCAAGCGAGGTAAATGAATCGATTTACGTCAAAACATAATAAATCAATTAACCTTTGTTTATTTATCTATTAATTCATTTATTTATTTTAAGTTATTCATTTATCTATTTTATTGTGGAAAGTATAAAACACATAGATCATTTATTGTCTAAAACATTAGCATTTTACAGTATCAGTCAAATGGGAAAGCTTTAGACACAATCATGTTAGAAAAGAAAACGAGAGGACCATGGGCCACTATGCCCACTGGAGCTCAGGTGGGCACCGCCCATTGACTACCATGTATTTTAACATAATCTGAATTTAATTTACCAATTATAAAGTCTTCTAAACGAATTTTCATACCAAAATGAACACCCATGTGATGTGGGCTCTGTATCTGATATATTAGTTTATACTAATTTATTTTAGTTCGATTGCGATGAAAGCTTTAAGCTTATTGAATCGCTCTCGAACACTCATTCCGGGTGTTTTCACGCGCGCGCGAGAGAGAGGCAGTGGCTTTTACACCACTGCTACCCATTTACACCTGGGTGGAGTGGGGCAGTGTCATTACGTGTCTTGCCCAAGGACACACCTCGAAACCGGTGGCGGATTCGAACGCACAACCTCTCGATTATGAGTCGAACGCGCTAACCACTGCGCTATCGAGGCTGACAATATCAATATCTGATATATTAATATTAGGCATTTTATGAAAGCATTTTATGAAGTAGGGGGGTGGGCATGCACCCAACGGAGCGCTGGTTGGTATCATAACGAACAAGAATAAATATGAGTTAGGGGTAGGGATCTGCACAGTTCATGAGATATAAGACCTTTTCAGCAGTGGAGGGGTTGGGCATGGCCCCGCTAGACACTGGGGGAAGCCTACGATTGTTGTAACTGAATGTATCATATCTAAAAGACCAAGAATGTGCATGGTTTAGGGATGGGGATCTGAACGGTTTCTGAGATATGAGGCCCTTTTATGAAATGGAGTGGGGAGGAACAGCCCCTGTTATTGTGACTGAAATTTTCTAATAAGGAACGAGAATATATTTGAGTATGGGTTGGGGATCTGAATGGCATTGAATGAAGTGCTTGGGTGTGGGTGGGGGCATGGCCCCAGCACGAGGAGGCCCCCAGGTTGGTGTGATTGAAAGAGTCTTACAATGTGGGACAAGAAAATATATGGTTAAGGGATGGTGATCTTAACGATTTCTGATATATATGGCTTTTTATGAAGTGGAGGGGGTGGGACATTACCCCGGACATGACTCTTAGCACCCGGGAGGGGGGCTCTCTTATCACAAGGAACAAGCATATAAGGGTTTAAGGATCGAGATCTGAACGAAGTGGAGGGATTGAGGAATGGCTCCAGCACATCCAGTGGACACCAGGTTGGTGTCACAGAATGCGTCTTATCACGAGGAACAAGAATATAAACGGTTCTGGTATGGGGATCTGAATGGTTTCTAAGATATATAGACTTTTATGAAATGGATGGGGTGGGACATAGCCCATCATAACCTGGGGGACCCACAAGTTGACATAAAGCATATGGTTGAAAGAAGTATACTCAATGAACATTTCTATGACAAAAACGTCGCTAACACTACATGATACCCCACCACTGCAGACCAATATGGTACCATGCCCCAATCAGTGTTCTATACATCTGTAAATTTTTAACAAGTTATTCCATGTAGTATAAGGGGAATGAACCAATAAACATGTTTACATATATCATGGGTTGGTAACACAAGACCCAGAATTTGCAGAGTGACTATCCTTGGCCATTATATGCTTCTTTTACAGTATTATACATCTGTAAAAGTTCTCAAGATATTCCATGTAGAAAAGATGAAAAGACCAAAAACATTTGTCACATCCATTCAGGTAGATCGCTGAATATCAAGGATGGTTAGAGCCGTGGTCCTTGACCATAATATTCTTCCTTTAGTGGTTTATATATCTATGAAGTTTCATCTATATATTCCATTAGGTAAGGGAATAAGAGTGTAAAAACCATT
Organism: Lucinisca nassula; assembly: GCA_963580285.1. Classification (NCBI taxonomy): domain Eukaryota; kingdom Metazoa; phylum Mollusca; class Bivalvia; order Lucinida; family Lucinidae; genus Lucinisca; species Lucinisca nassula. The sequence continues at coordinate 43,109,650 of OY757017.1, forward strand.
AAGGAATTTAACCGCACATAACACTCTCAAATGTTAACGGATTTTGCCCATTCACAATCCCAAACATGCTTCCTCTGGTAGTCTGTTTATCTGTTTCATCCAAATATTCCATGAAATAAATAAATAAGATTCGAATAACCATTTAATGGGAATTGTTAACGGCCATAACTCGGTCAAATGTTAACGAATCTTGCCCATTAGCAATCCCAACATGTTTCTTTAGTGGTCCATATATCTGTGAAGTTCCATCCGTATATTCTATTAAGTAAAGGATTAAGTGTCACAAAACATTTAATGGGAATTGTTAACGGCCATAACTCCGTCAAAGATTAACGTATTTTGTCCAATGACAACGACCCCAAACCACACATCCGAAATACCAATGTATATACAATATTTGAAGACGTTTCATCATAATATTCCATAATGTAAATGAAAAAAGAGTCCCGCAACCATTTGATTGGAATTGTTAACGGCCATAATTCTGTAAAATGTTAAGGCAGTTTTGCCTAATAACAAAAAAGTTACTTTTAGTAAGAAATAATTCTATAAGTTATAGGCCAACACTGTTAGTTTTCAAACCCACTTATGCTTTGATTCCTATCTAACTTACATGTAAGTTTCTGGAAGATCCGAAAACTTAGGGACTTATGGTGATGACAATGTCAACTAGAAACTAGAATTTGTTTTTCTACAAAAACACAGATGTCTCCCCCGTTTTTGACCTCTAAGTATAACCTTGACATTGGAGGTATTGAGCCGGGTCTTGTGTGCAACACATCATCTAATGAAGATAAACATTTCTGCAAAGTAACTTTAAAAATGTTCATAGAAAAATAAAAAGTTATTGGCCATACACAAAAAAGCCCTTTTTTACCTTTGACCTCTAAGTATGGCCTTGACATTTGAGGTACAACACATCGTCTCATGATGGTTAACATTTCTGTCAAGTAATTTCAAAATCCATCAAAGAATAAAGAAGTTATTGACTGTCCTTTTTTTTTACCTTTGACCTCTAGGTATGACCTTGACATTGGAGGTATATAGACCTTGGTCTTGTACATGACGCATGGTCTAATGACGGTGAACATTTCGGCATGGTTACTTTATAAAGTCCATCCAGAAATAAAAAAGTTATTGACTGGACACAAAAAAACAAACTTTTTTACCTCTGACCTCTTAGTATGACCTTGATCTTGGAGATACCGACCTAGGTCTAGCTTGCACCACATCGTCTCATGATGGTTAACATTTCTGCCAAGTAATTTCACAATCTATCCAGGAAAAAGAAAGTTCTGGACTGAACACTAAACTAGAAATGGTGTTTGTAAAACACAATGCCCCCAATCTTTGCTTGTCTCTAGATGGCAAAATATTCAACAAATATTGTTAAAGACTCAAAAACATACAACAAGAATTCCGCTGAAGGCTATGTCGCGCCTGTGGGGCCCATCCACCCGCCCAACCACCCACCCGGACATCGCTATTTTAAAGGACGGAATTTTTGAAAAACCCGTCCAATAAAACCGAAAATTACCATGATTCCAATAATAATTCAAAGTGTGTGGCCTTGGCCCCAAGGTTATGCTAACAAATAAATCAAAGGAAAATAGCTTTTGAAAGGGGCATAATGCGGATGAGAAAAAAATATGTGTCAGCTAATTTTCCATAGCAAACCATATATAAAATTTCAAAACCCTAGCTTACACGGTTCTTAAGTTTATCCGGATGAAAAAAAAAATTCGTGTCAGCTTATTTTCCATCAGGAACGCATATATGAAATTTCAAAACCATAGCATACAGGGATCTAAAGTTATGGAATGCATCACTTTTAGCATACATTACAATAGACACAAATTACCAAAATTACAAAGGGCCATAACTCAAATTTTGTCGAAAGTTAATCAGGTCATCTACTCATCACCACCAATCTTTTCATCAACTTTCAAGACTCTAGCTATAATAGTTTTTGAGATATCTTGCTGACAAGATTTTATTAAAAAAACTTCAAAGGGCAATAACTCTTGAAGGGGGCATAATCCGGATGAGAAAAAAATACGCGTCAGCTTATTTTCCATCAGGAATGCATATATGAAATTTTAAAACAATAGCATATACAGTTCTAAAGTTATGCTATGCATCACTTTTAGCATACATTATAATGGGCACAAATTACCAAAATGACAAAGGGCCATAACTCACAAAGTATTTTTCGGAATTTTGTCAAAAGTTAAGCAGGTCATCTACTCATCAACTCCAATCTACGTGTATTCACCAACATTCAAGGCTGTAGCTATTATAGTTTTTGAGATATTTTGCTGACAAGATTTTATTCAAAAAAAACTTTAAAGGGCAATAACTCTTGAAAGGGGCATAATCCGGATGAGAAAAAAATGCTTGTCAGCTAATATTCCATCAGAAATGCATATATGAAATTTCAAAACCATAGCATACACGGTTCTAAAGTTATGCTATGCATCACTTTTAGCATATATTACAATGGGCACAAATTACCAAAATGACAAAGGACCATAACTCACAAAGTGTTTTTCGGAATTGTGTCAAAAGTTAATCAGTCCATCCACTCATCACCACCAATATGTTCACCAACTTTCAAGGCTCTAGCTCCAATAATTTTTTAGATATCTTGCTGACAAGATTTTATTCAAAAAAAAATTCAAAGGGAAATAACTCTTAAAAGGGGCATAATCCGGATGAGAAAAAAAAATAAACGTCAGCTAATTTTCCATTAGAAATGCATATATGAAATTTCAAAACTATAGCATACACGGTTCTAAAGTTATGCTATGCATCACTTTTAGCATACATTACAATGGGCACAAATTACCAAAATGACAAAGGGCCATAACTCACAAAGTATTTTCGGAATTTTGTCAAAAGTTAAGCAGGTCATCTACTCATCAACACCAATCTACGTGTATTCACCAACATTCAAGGCTCTGGCTATAATAGTTTTTGAGATATCTTGCTGACAAGATTTTATTAAAAAAAATTCAAAGGGCAATAACTCTTGAAAGGGGCATAATCCGGATGAGAAAAAAAATACGCTCTGCTTATTTTCCATTAGGAATGCATATATGACATTTCAAAACCATAGCATACACAGTTCCAAAGTTATGCTATGCATCACTTTTAGCATTCATTACAATGGGCACAAATTACCAAAATGACAGAGGGCCATAACTCACAAAGTATTTTCCGGAATTTTGTCAAAAGTTAATCAGTTTATATACTCATCACCACCAATATACTCAACAACTTTCAAGGCTCTAGCTCCAATAGTGTTTGAGAAATTTTGCTGACCAGATTTTATTAAAAAAATTTCAAAGGGCAATAACTCTTGAAAGGGGCATAATCCGGATGAGAAAAAAAATATGTGTCAGCTAATTTTCCATGAGGAATCCATATATGAAATTTCAAAACCCTAGCATACGATTCTAAAGTTATGCTATGCATCACTTTTAGCATACATTACAATGGGCACAAATTACCAAAATGACAAAGGGCCATAACTCACAAAGTATTTTTCGGAATTTTGTCATAAGTTAATCAATTCATCTACTAATCACCACCGATCTATTCACCAACTTTCAAGGCTCTAGCTCCAATAGTTTTTGAGATATCTTGCTGACAAGATTTTATTAAAAAAATTTCAAAGGGCAATAACTCTTGAAAGGGGCATAATCCGGACGAGAAAAAGAATACGCGTCAGCTAATTTTCCATGAGAAATCCATATATGAAATTTCAAAACCCTAGCATACACGGTTCTAAAGTTATGCTATGTATCACTTTTAGCATACATTACAATTGGCACAAATTACCAAAATGACAAAGGGTCATAACTCACAAAGTATTTTTCGGAATTTTGTCAAAAGTTATTCACTTCATCTACTCATCACCACCAATATATTCACCCGGGCCAACTTTCAAGGCTCTATCTCCAATAGTTTTTGAGATATCTTGCTGACAAGATTTTATTAAAAAAATTTCAAAGGGCAATAACTCTTGAAGGGGGCATAACCCGGACGAGAAAAAAAATATGCGTCAGCTAATTTTCCATGAGGAATCCATATATGAAATTTCAAAACCCTAGCATACACGGTTCTTTAGTTATGCTATGCATCAAAAGCGTAACAGACTGACGAACGGACGAACGAACCAGAACCAATATGCCCCTCCAACTTTTTCAAAGTTGGAGGCATTAAAAGGCCCCTTTTTGTCCTTTGACCTCTTAGTACGACCTAGACATTTGAGGTACCAACTTGGGTAATGCACACAACACATCGTCTAATGGTGGTTAACATTTCTGCCAAGTAATTTCAAAATCCATCTAAAAATAAGAAAGTTATTGACAGAACACAAAAAAGGCCCCTTTTTTGACCTTAACCTTTATGTATGACCTTGACCTTTCAGTACCAAACTGGGTCATGCATGCAACACATCATCTCATGGTGGTTAACATTTCTGCCAAGCAATTTCAAAATCCATCTAAAAATAAGAAAGTTATTGACCAAACACCAAAAAGGGCCCTTTTTTGACCTTTGACCTCTATGTATGACCTTGACACTTGAGGTATCAAACTGAATCATGCATGCAACACATCGTCTCATGACAGTTAACAGTTCTGCCAAGTGATTTCAAAATCCATCTCAAAATAAGAAAGTTATTGACAAAACACGAAAAAAGGCCCCTTTTTTGACCTTTGACCCCTAAGTATGACCTTGACCTTCGAGGTACTGACCTGCCTGATGCACACCACACATCGTCTTATGGTTGTTAATATTTCTGCCAAGTAATTTTAAAATCCATCTCAAAATAAGAAAGTAATTGACAAAACACGAAAAAATGCCCCTTTTTTTGAACTTTGACCTCTAAGTATGACCTTGACCTTCGAGGTACTGACCTGCCTGATGCACACCACACATCGTCTCATGGTTGTTAATATTTCTGCCAAGTAATTTTAATATCCATTTCAAAATAAGAAAGCTATTGACAAAACACGAAAAAAAGGCCCCTTTTTTACCTTTGACCTCTAAGTATGACCTTGACCTTCGAGGTACTGACCTGCCTGATGCACACCACACATCGTCTCATGGTTGTTAATATTTTTGCCAAGTAATTTTAAAATCCATCTGAAAATAAGAAAGTTATTGACCAAATACGAAAAAAGGCCCCTTTTTGACCTTTGACCTCTAAGTATGACCTTGACCTTTGAGGTACCGACCTGATTTATGCGCACCACACATCGTCTTATGGTTGTTAATATTTCTGCCAAGTAATTTAAAAATCCATCTGAAAATAAGAAAGTTATTGACCGGACACGATTTTCCCATACATATATACATACCAACCAACTTCCAAGGGAGATAATTCAAAAAGTATAAATGTGAGAGTTATAGTTCTTGCGCACTGCACGTCGTCTAATGCTGATTTATATTTATACTAAGTTTCGTGACGATAGCTCGAACGGTTTTCAAGTTATAGAGCGGACACGAAAGTGTGACAGACGGACAGACGGACAGACAGACGCCCGGGGGAAAAACAATATGTCTCTCCGAAAAAATTTTTTTCCGGGGAGACATAAATATGTCAACAGGACATAGTTGCCCCCGCCAGGCTCTAGAGTCTACCTGGTACAAATGCCTTAACCTGAGGTTACAAGATCACGTACGTACGTTTGTATTCACACCCATACAGACGGACGTACATACGTACGCACGTACAGAAAATTGGAAAACTATATGACCCTGGCATCAGCTTATGCGGGGGTATAAAAATAGGCATTTTCAGCAATCAAAGGGGCATGACTATGAAAGACTAGCCGACCGCACCAGTTTCTAAACTCATCCAAGCTGTTATCCCCGACAACTTATGTGTTAGTTTAAGGAAGAGCTGATTAAAGCTAAATGATTTGTGGTGATGACAAGGCCTAAAGTAAGCATTTTAACAATCAAAGGAACATAACTCTTTGACAGACAGGCCAATCTCATCTTTTTCCAACTCATCCAATCTACTAGTATTTCCAACAACCCTATATATGTTTTAGTTGCAGGAAGATCCAATTTAAGCTAAATGACTTACAGTGATGACAAGGCCCAAACTAGGCATTTTCAACAATCAAAGGGATATAACTTTATGACAGACATGTCGACCTCACCAGTTTTTGAACTCATCCAAGCTGTTATATCCAACCTACTAATATGTTAGTTTCAGGTAGATCCGATTAAAGATAAAGCACATTGTGATGACAAGGTCAACGACTGACATTTTCAGCAATCAAAGGGACAACTCTATGTTAAACAGGCCAACCGCACCAGTTTTCAAACTCATCCAAGTTATTATGCCCAGCCTACCTAGGTCCTACATTCAGGAAGATTCGATTAAAGCTAAATTGATTTTGGCGATGACAAGGCCCAAAACAGACATTTTCAGCAATCAAAGAGACATAACTCTATGACTGACAGGCCGACCCCGACAGTGTTCCAACCCATTAAAGCTGTTATCCCCAACCTGCTAATAAAGACCCAATTAAAAAAAACTATAGGACTTCTGGTGATACAAAAGTCCAAAATAGGCATTTACAGCAATCAAAGGGACATAACTCTATAAGTAATAGGCCGATAATGCAAGTTTTCGAACAATGGCAGTTTTCGAACCATCCAAGTTTTTATCTCTGAACTACTTACAAGGTAGTTTCAAGAAGACCCAATTAAGACAGAAGGAGCTAGACTGATGGTGTTACGAGATGGAATAGAAAACCTATCTGGTGCTTATGCACGTCTAAATTATTTAAGACGGTATATGGCAAAGTAGCGCATCTAAAGTATTTTAGGTGAAATCTGAAAGGCAAAATATGCAGCTCCATGCACAAATCGTGCATATATCATGCGACGTATGCATGAGTGGTTTGTGGGTAAATTATTCGCCATACAGTTTGCCGCTATAAGTCTGATTTTCATATAATTTGCCTAAAAAGACGCCAAGCGCCAAATAGTGCCATATATATACTCAGTGGCAAAAGTTCTGCACGGGTCAGAAAATTTATTTTTTCCCTAAAAAGAAAATATTAATTCACCCTTACAAGTAAATCAAATATGCCACCAATCTGTACTCTTGATTTTTGTAGCCAGTATTAAGTCAATCGTAACAGTATTGAGATTCAGTCGCAAGTTTTTTGTCTGCACTGTGTACATGTAAACACATTTTCAAAAGTCATTTCCTTTCTTACCTAGTCAAATGATAGATCAACGAAAAGCCTTAAAAATCGAGATAACGTCATAATCTTACACCGGTATGAGGCTAGCAACGGTTGCGGTAAATGGGACGTCTCGAAGCCGGAGAACCAGCTACAAGAGTTACACGTGCTTTAAATGTTCATGAGCACACTGTTCGGCACCTACGACATCGCCATATGCAAACAGGCACAGTTGCGGATCGTCAAAGGACTGAGCGCCCGAGAGTGACGTCCCAACGTCAGGACCGTTAGATTGTTTTTACGTATTTACGGAACAGATTTGCTGTACCTAACAGCACAACAAGAAACACAATCGGCCGTGGAGGACGTCGAATCAGCGCCTATACCATGAGGAGACGTCTACGTGCTGCTGGGATTCAGTGCAGACGTCCATACGTTGGAGCAAGGCTCACTCAATACCATCGAACCAGACGCTTGAACTTGGCGCGCACCTATCGTCGTTGGAGGCTGGCACAGTGGAGAAACGTTCTCTTCAGTGGCGTTCTGTGTTGATTCCAGCGATCGGAGACAACACGTTTACCGAAGTCGGAGTGAGCGTTTTACAGACGCCTGCGTCATCAAACACGATCGATGGGGAAGTATCAGAGTCATGGTTTAGGGTGGCATCCGCACCAGCGGAAAGACTGACATCGTCTTTCTTCTTCGACACTGTCAGAGGACGAGGCGCTACTGCACAAAGTTACGTTAACAACGTCTTGCAGCCAGTGGTTGTTCCGTATATTCGAGCTCGTCCTGGCATGGTTTTACAGCAAGATAATGCCAGGCCTCACACGGCACTTCATACACGGTATTATTTGAACAACCAGAAAATCGACGTGCTTTCTTGGCCATCCATGTCACCAGACTTGCACCCGATGGAACATGTCTGGGATTACCTGAAAAAGGAAGATTCGGCAACGTAACGTGTACACCAGACTTGGACTGGGGCGCGCCACACGACAGGAATGGATGAATCTTCCAGCGGCATACATTCGCAGACTGATTTCGTCCATGTCGAGAAGATCCAAAGCTCTGGAAGAGGCGCGTGGTGGATACACCCGCTGTTAGTGACATTACCGTGTTTATTTGGCGTTTGGAAATCAAGCGGAAGAAGTTTGTAACAGCTCTCATCTTTAAGCTTTAAGACATGTTTCCTTTGGGCTTTGACCACTCTGTTAGAAAAAAAAGATGGATTTTAACTTTGTGTGAAATTGGTTTTGCATATTAAACGAATTTTGAATACTTTGAGGCTTTATTTATTAACCGTGCAGAACATTTGCCGCCGGGTATATATTTCATGCCAATCACAAGGTTGTGGATAATCGTACTGACGGGGGTTGTGCCGTTGGTCTGTAGGAGAGTTTCATCATTTTTCCCCAAAGGAAATGCAATTGTAACGGAGATCAATGTTCTGCTGAAATTTGCTGCTTTGGGTACAACATAAATGTGATACGACAGACTGCATGCATGTTAGTTAACCCAATCACGGTTGACAACTTTGCTCCCCTCTTTAATTGCACAGCGGTGGGTCAGGCCTCAGATTCTATGACGGTTCCAACGTAAAGGCTAATGTTGGTTGGTACCTGATGCTCTGTATCTGGTCGGGCCCATCGGAGTCTAACTGTTGGTTTTCTCTTGCTCCAGCATATCAGTGGTTTCTTCCTGTCGAGTCCCCACCGCTGTTTAATCTCTGCGGTTGTTTGATTTTTGTGTTAACGGATTTGTTGCACTTATGAGTGAGGAGGCCTTCATGCGGACTGAACAAATTATTTGTCTTAACCGCGACGGAAGTAGGGGCGAGGATTGTGGCCACGTAAAATCGATTTAAGCCCCCCCCCCCAGTGGAATTCGTTTCCGCTGACCGTTCCAAGGCGGTTCTTCTGTCGCGGTTTATTTTATTATGGTTTGGCTTTGAGTGTTTGTGTCTCTTATATTATTTTATTTTGTATAGCCTATTGGCCATTTTGTGGGAAAGTAACTGTCCTTTTGGCTTTCCGCTATTGATGATTCCATTAGGGTCTGTTGTTTCATGTTTGTGTTTCTTTCCCTTCGGTGTCTCTGATGGGAGCTGTGGGTTAATTGTATCGATTCTTGATCATTGCCTCCACTTCTACTATGGTTATAATTGTGGCTAGTATCTATACTTCTAACAATTTTAGCGAGCTAGCACGGGTATACATGATTTTCCTGTAGTGTTTATACTTATTAATGCCCAGAAAAATGATCGTTGTATTAGCTGCAGGTCAAAGGTATAAGAATACCCACAATATGGTAACGGTCCAAACGCTAAAGCTTTGGCGGTATGTTAAACCTATGTTTAGTATTATTTTTTTTGTATAAACATGCTTGTAGGTTTTGAGGAGGTTTTCTTCCTAGTATACCCCAACATTCTGACTCCTATTCTGGACTCAATTTAGAAGCCTATGTGGTGTAGTGTTTATGCTATCGCTTTATAAACTAGGGATCGCAGGATCACCAGAATTAGAATGAGTCTTTCGTCTAACTGTTGGTTTTCTTTTGCTCCAGCATTTCAGTGGTTTCTTGCTGTCGAGTCCTCACCGTTGTCTCAACTCTGTGGTTCTTTGATTTTTGTGTTCACGGAGATGTTGCACTGATGAGTTAGGAGGCCTTCATGCGGACTGAACAAATTAATTGTCTAAATCGCGACGGAAGTAAGGGCGAGGATTGTGGCCACATAAAATCGATTTAAGCCCCCCAGTGGAAATCATTCCACTGACCGTTCCAAGGCGGTTCATCTGTGGTGGTTTATTTATGGTGTTGTTTGTTACTTACTGTGTGTATCACTTGTGTCTTTTTATTTTGGATGGCCATATGACCATTTTGTGGGAAAGTAACTGTCCTTATGGCCTTCTTTGTTTAGGTTTCCATTATGGTCTGGTCGCTAAATGTTTGTGTTTCTTTCCCTTTAGTGTCTTTGATGGGTGGAATAAGTTGATTGTATCGATTCCTGATCTTTGTTTTACTTCTAATTTTTTTTAAATCGAGGTCCTGTGTCCGTATGACCCTAGATGTTGGTGAGACGTAAAACTCGGACACTCACTCATTCTGGATTCATTTAGGCTTTTATAGACCCCTTTTATAAAATAAATTTATAAACGTCGGATCACTTGCTCGATTAATAGCTTTTGACTACCGGTTGCTAGAAAACCGTGGTCCCGTCTCTTCAGGACAATATGTGTTGAGGGAACGTAAAATTTAAGACAGGTTTACTCATATCTTCATCACCAGGGCGAACATTTAGACAAGAGCCTGTCGGGTTATCCGTGATGATGAACCGTGATGAATTGATATTGCAAACATGTTTATGTTGTGTAGGAAGAATTGTGTAAAAGAAGGATTACGAGTTCACTTTTGTAATGATGCCGTTCCTGTTAAAGAAATCTGTATGTATATATAAAAAACGTGATTTTGATTTGCGAGTACTGCATTAAGTAGGATGATAAGTTTGGGTATTTGGTCGCCACACGTTATAACGGTCTGAGCGGCGTGGCTGACGTAAGCAAAGACGGTTCTGACGTTGTGCCTACCAAATACGGAAATGGTTTTCGCTTGGTATTGGACGGCAAATAGTGCAAAACCATTCTTGATTTTGATACGGCAAACGGCGTTTTTCCCTATCAAATACTTCTAAACGTTGTGTAGAAAAGATAAAAATCTTCGTCTTTTAAGTTTCTAGCTGTTGTTAATGTAATGACTTTGTGAATAGTTATACTTCTGAGCCGTGTCGTGGTCTGTTCAATTGCCTCTTACCTGTGCTGATGTTGTGAGCATGAATTCGATGAGTATTATGCTCACTGTTAGTGAGCATTAATTGACTTCTGTAGTGCTCAGTAAGGAAGCATAATTTTTTAGTATTCTTGTTTCAAGCGCTGGGTGCTGAAATTTTGTTGCACAGTCAAGTTGAGTTCTGCTGCGCGGTTATTTGTCGCATGCACTGATCAGTCTGATTATCTGGTCAGCGCATGCACAATAACGGTATATGCCTGAACATACTCAGCCCTCTCCGGCGAAGGGATCATGATGTAGTGTATACGTTTCGTGAACCGTATTTTAGTTGATTATCGTAATTTGCGGGCACATTATGTCGAGATGACGTGATGTGAGCTGCTGCTCTCTGGTCGACAGAGCAGGTAATGGTACGAGTGGTATGGTATTAGTGCCCCGCAGAGGCGGACAGAACCAAATTGCAGACCGTCCAGACCAGTGAGATATAATGTGATAAAAAGAAGTGTTCACATAGTTGACTGTGCTATCGAGATCTCGTACATAATGATGAAATCGCACGATTTATGACAAGAGGAAGAAAGTGTCAACATAGTTGACTGTGATAATTTCCTCGGTGCACCAGCGCGTCGACGCAGTCCACCCAAAGTGAGCTTATATATATATTTTTGGTTTTTGAGACGGTGCGGGTTCGCTTTTTTGGGGAAAAACAATCATTTTTTCCTTTGTGCACAGAGATGGAATAAGATGAAGCCTATCTGAATAAAGACAGCTATGTACACAACAATCGTTCGAAAATTATCTTTCCTTGGCCCCGAATTGCAATAATCCGAAATCTATACGGTTGTGATTTCATTGCCCATCGCATAATTCGAGGATTGAGAACTTTAGCTGTTCGAATATAAGACAAAGGCTTGTGATCCGTCTCAACAAGAATTCTACTCCGTAAGGATACTTGCGAAATTTCTCAATACCCCAGATAATAGCCAAGCATTCTTTTTCTATCACAGAATCGTTTCTTTCACGAGGAGAAGTCGTCCTTCACCTTCAAATTCTTTGAGCAAAACGGAAATCATTCCACTGACCGTTCCAAGGCGGTTCTTCTGTGGCGATTTATTTATGGTGTTGTTTGTTACTTACTGTGTGTATCATTTGTGTCTTTTTATTTTGGATGGCCATATGGCCAATTTGTGGGAAAGTAACTGTCCTTATGGCCTTCCTTTGTTTAGGTTTCCATTATGGTCTGGTCGCTTAATGTTTGTGTTTCTTTCCCTTTGGTGTCTTTGATGGGTGGAGTAAGTTAATTGTATCGATTCCTGATCTTTGTTTTACTTCTACTTTTCCTATACCAACATCAGAAGCGTCCGTCCGGAGTATGAACGGATTCCCATCATGAAAGATAGGAAGGCGAAGAATAGGACTAGACGTGAGTCTATTCTTCGGTGTCTGGAAAGCCTTTTCATGATGGTCCTGCCAATCTGTGATCTTGTTCGGTCTATTTTTATGCCCCCAACTTCTTCCCCCAACTTCGAAGAAGTTGATGGGCCATATTGGTTATGTCCTGTCCGTCAGTCTGTTAGTCCGTCAGTCCGTGCGTCCGTCTGTCCGTTACGCTTTATACATATACGAAACAGAAGAATGGTTTGTGCTAGGATCTTGAAATTTTATATATGGAATGAGCATGAACATTAAGCGAACCCGTATTTTTTTCTTTTTCGTCGGACTTGTCTTTGCAGAGTTATGCCCCTTTTCGGACCTATGCATTGTGGCTATAGAGAAACCTTGTGAACAAAATATCTGGAGAACCGCTTGAGCTAGGCTCATGATATTTAGTATACAGTTTGGGTCTAAGGTGTAGATGACCTGATTAACTTTTGACGAAATTCCGAAAATATTTAACGGAGTTACTCCCCTTGTCGGACTTACGCATTGTGGCTATTGGGGAAACATTGAGAACAAAATATCTGGAGAACCGCTTGAGCTAGGCTTATGATATTTAGTATACAGATTGGGTCTAAGGTGTAGATGACCTGATTAACTTTTGACGAAATTCCAAAAAAAAGTGAACAGGGTTATGCCCCTTTTTGGACTTATACATTGTGGCTATGGGGAAACCTTGTGAACAAACAATCTAGAGAACTGCTTGAGCTATATGGAATGAGCTTGAAAATTAAGTGAAACCGTATTTTTTTTTCTTTTCCGTCGGACTTGTCTTTGCAGAGTTATGCCCCTTTTCGGACTTATGCATTGTTGCTATATCGAAACCCTGTGAACAAAATATCTGTTGAACCGCTTGGGCTAGGCTCATGATATTTACTACACAGTTTGGTCTGAGGTGTAGATGACCTGATAACCTTTTTACGAAATTCCGAAAAAAAATTAACGGAGTTACGCCCCTTTTTGGACTAACGAATTGTGGCTATGGGGAAACCTTGTGAACAAAATATCTGGAGAACCGCCTGAGGTAGGCTTATCGGAGTCTAACTGTTGGTTTTCTTTTGCTCCAGCATTTCAGTGGTTTCTTGCTGTCGAGTCCTCACCGTTGTCTCACCTCTGTGGTTCTTTGATTTTTTTGTGTTCACGGAGGTGTTGCGCTTGTGAGTTAGGGGGCCTTCATGCGGACTGAACAAATCATTTGTCTAAATCGCGACGGAAGTAAGGGCGAGGATTGTGGCCACGTAAAATCGATTTAATCCCCCCAGTGGAAATCTTTCTACTGACCGTTCCAAGGCGGTTCTTCTGTGGCGATTTGTTTGTGTTGTTGTTTGTTGCTTGCTGTGTGTATCACTTGTGTCTTTTAATTTTGGATGGCCATATGGCCATATTGTGGGAAAGTGACTGTCCTTGTGGCCTTCCTTTGTTTAGGTTTCCATTGTGGTCTGGTCGCTTAATGTTTGTATTTCTTTCCCTTTGGTGTCTTTTGTGGGTAGTGGGTTAATTGTATCGATTCCTGATCTTTGTTTTACTTCTACTCATGATATTTAGTATACAGATTGGGTCTACGGTGTAGATGACCTGATTAACTTTTGACGAAATTCCGAAAATATTTAACAGACTTATGCCCCTTTTTGGACTAATGCATTGTGGCTACGGGGAAACCTTGTGAACAAAATATCTGGAGAACTGCTTGAGCTAGGTTCATGATATTCGGTATGCAATTTGAGTCTAAGGTGTAGATGACCTGAATAATTTCTGACGTATTTTCGGAAATATATAATAGAGTTACGCCCATTTTCGGACTTATGCATTGGCTATAGGGAAACCTTGAGAACAAAATATCTGGAGAACTGCTTGAGCTAGACTCATGATATTTGGTATATAGTCTGGATCAAAGGTGTAGCTGCCTTGATTAACTTTCGACAAAATTCCGAAAATATATTACATAGGTTTGCCCCTTTTCAGGCTAAGGCTTTGTGGCTATAGGGAAACTTTGTGAACAAAATATCTGGAGAACCGCTTGAGCAAGGCTCATGATATTTCGTATACAGTTTGGGTATTCTACATAAATTTTGAGCACATTTTATGAATATTGTACCAACTGACAGTTCTTTAACGACAGGTATTTTGTTTTAATTATGTGTTTTAATTATGTGTCTATTAGTGGCAAGCATATGGTTGGGGGCATAGTGTTTCACAAACACATTTTCTAGTTCTTAGTTAAATCTGTCAAAGGGAAGCTATTATTGAGAAAATTGGAATGAAACGGGGGTAGAATATAAGTTGAGGCAATGATCAGGAATCGATACAATCAACCCACAGCCCCTACCAGAGACACCAAAGAGAAAGACAAACAAACAAGTAACCACAGACCCTAACGGAAACACCAACAGCGGAAAGCCAAAAGGACAGTTACTTTCGCACAAAATGGCCAGTAGGCTATCCAAAATGAAATAACATAAGCGACACAAACATCCAAAGACAAAAATAACAAAAATAAACCGCGACAGAAGAACCGCCTTGGAACGGTCAGTGGAATGATTTCCACTGGGGGGCTTAAATCGATTTTACGTGGCCACAATCCTCGCCCTTACTTCCGTCGCGATTTAGACAAATAATGTGTTCAGTCCGCATGAAGGCCTTCTAACCAGGTAACCCAAGAAATGACTTCATTTTTCTTTTAGTGGAAGGTCGAGAAGCATCCTTTATAGATTGTAGTTTGTCTTCTTGCGGTCTAACTGGCTGAGCACTATGACCAAGACACTCGATACTGCTATACCCAATCATACACTTTGAAGGCTTTGCCGTCAACTTGGCTGTCCCAAGTCTATCAAGAACATCACGTAATGACGTTAAATGGTCTTTCATAGTTTCGGTAAAGATCCACATATCATCGACAAAGCTATCAACGTTAGAAAGATCGAATCATTCACATCAACCTGCAAAATGTTGCTCCTGAGTTTACTAAACCGAAGGGCATAGGTTTGAATTGAAACAAGCCTTAAGGGGTTTCGAACGCTGTAAGGGTTTCGCCTTAGGCGTCAATTCCACCTGCCAATAACCCTTAGATAAATCCAATTTACTGAGATATGTGTGCCCCGACATTCTATTTATAACCTCCGCAATATTTGGCATTGGTTCTGAATCGAACTCCGTCACTTTATTAAGTTTACGGAAGTCAATGCAGAACCGCACCGAACCGTCTTTTTTGGACAACTACTACAGGGGATATTTTATATGGTATGGCATATCCTCTTGACCCCAATGGTTCCGACGTTACCAACCTTATGTCATGTTGTATTTGGTCAGTTCGTCCTGGTACACTCGATAGTACGTCCGGGTATTATTTTTTTAACGTGTCTATTTCTTTGTGCTGTTCCTAAGTTAACGTTTCTGAAATATTGACGTCCTAAAACGTCTCTGATTGCTTTGCCTAGCAAAATCGCAATCTTCTAATAAGAACTCGTCAACGTCATCATTTTCAGTTGACGGGACGGACACTACAGAAAGCAAACAATGTGGCGTCATATTTTGACGCTCCACATATTGTTTCAGAATGTTAGCGTGATATGTGTTAACATTGTCATTGACGTCAATCTTATATTCCATTCTGTTAACTGTCCCAATTACTTCATACGGACCTTTCCACTGAAGCAATAATTTATTACTATCTGTTGGTAGTAACAAGAGTACTTTATCTTCGACGTCAAATTTACGAGGCCTCGCGCTTTAGTCGTAATAAGCTTTCTGCTTAATCTTTAAGTCTTCTTTTAGAACCTTCTTTAAATTATCACGCGCTAATTTTACATGTCTGCCATAACCGTTCCCTGTGCTCAATAACGTACTGATACTTCGAATGAACTTGCTCATCGCGTACCTCATCAGCCCATAATTCTCTTGATATTGACATTGGACCTCTGACCTTTCGTCCGTATAAAAACTCAAAAGGAGAAATCCTAATGACTCTTGTGGGACTGCCCTCATCGCAAATAACAAAGCTGGCAGATATTTATCCCAATCTTTTGGACGTTCAGCACACATGCGACCTAACATCTGCTTCAACGTAGCGAGGAACCGCTCAATCAGGCCGTTGCAAATGGGTGCCTTGGGCTACACGTTAACTGTTGAAGGGAAAGCAGTCTGTTGACTTCTTTAATTACCGCACCAGTGAACTGTGATCCACAATCAGTCAACATTTCGTCAGGGATGCCAACCCTGCTAAACATTTCAATAAGTGCTTCCGCGACACGTTCGATCTCTATATTCGGTGAAGCTATTGCTTCTGGATACCTCGTCGCATAGTCTATCATTGTTAAAATATACCATGATTTCCTATCAGATCGAGGCTCAATTGGACCAACTATATCCACTGCCACCCTCTTAAATGGCGTATCAATCAATGACATTTTTCTAGAGGTAGTTTAGTGACCCGACCTTTCTGAATGGTTCTCTGACAAATATCACAAGATTTACAGAATCTACGGCCCCCGCCCATAGGGGCTTGAAGAAATATATGGGCTGCATGATGCTTCCACGCAGAGCTGAATCCGGCCTGCACACTAGTACTGGTAAACCGCTTAGAGGATCTAAGCCTGTCCAGGAACCGCGGTGCGAGGCGGACCGTCCATGCTAATAAACCCTTTTGGTTTCATTGGGCGACAGGGCTTGAGAAGTCATTTCATCTCAATGTCGGGTAAAAGTCCCACAAAATTGGAAGCAGCGTCTCCAAAATGACCTTTACAGTGTTGACGGGGACGTTAAACCTCAAACAAACAATTTACAGAATCTAGCGACATCACCGCAAATACCGGGCCAGTAAAACTCAGTTACAACTCTACCCAATGCCTTCCCATATGTCCGGACATAAGCGTTTCATGAGCCAGTTTCGAAACCTTTCCTCGGAAACTTTGAAGGACCACAAGTTGGAAAGAGACTTTGTTGCCCTAGGAGAACTCCCTATATGTCAAACCCTTTTCCTCAATAAACTTAGTTTTACCTCGGTTTAAACCACGACTCACAGTCTTGTTCCCAAATGAAACCCCTTTCCTGATGTTTTCCAATGTAAGATCACCAACCTGAGCTTGCTTGAGAGCCTCCATGTCACCGTTAATGATCTGATCGGGAACCTTTAGTTTTCTGTAAGGCTTCTCATCCTGCCTAGTCTGACACCGAGTTACAGCCGCAGCTGAGAAATGAGACATATCAGGAAGTTTTGATCCACCATTGTTACCGAAAACCAAATCGTAAATTTAACTGATCAAACCATCGGAATCATCCAAATATCTAGAAGTGGAGCTTAAGGTTTCATTGATTTCAGACTGGTTATCAGCAGAAAGGGACATCATGAAGTCTCTCTCATAACAAAACAAAAACAGATCAGCCACAAGTGGTGCGCAAGTAGTAACCATCGGAATACCCACAACTTGTCTAAATAACTTAGTACCCAATCTTAAGTAAATATTGTCAAGTAGAAAGGTGAGAGCTTCACACACCTTCTGGCATGAACATAAAGTATAGTTTTTATGCTCTTCGGAAGTGAAAAACGCATTTCTTACATTACATGCAAGATAGAGGGAGTCCTCCCTATGAAATGTCCATTCAACTAAATCATTAAGTTTTTCTTTTATACGATTATGAGGAAGTGTAGTGTAAAGGGTGGAAAAATCAGTAGACAGACTTGAAGCACGAAAACGCCTGGATTTCAATTTATTTAAAACTTCATTAGAATTTTCTATAGACCAAAACAGATTTCTACCTGATCTTTCCAATACTTTGTCGCAATATTTTACCACATGCCCCCTGACGGCAGTAAAACATGAAGCCAACAATTTGAAGAGTTCAGTGGTGGTACAAGAGCTTGAATTTGCAATAAACCGTGCTTTGTATCGTCTTTTAGGATTATTAGGTAACCATTATAACGTAGGAAGCTTGTCTTGGCCTTCTGTAACACAGACAGCAAACTTGATGGCTGAATGGCAGATGTGATCATCAACCAAAACCCTCTCTACAGCTAAAGGCTGAAGTTCATAGGCCATAGTACCACCAAAGTATTGCTGAAGAGTGTTAACAAATTGAAGCCGTCAAACAACGACCACATTGTTAGCGGCCTTATCAGCTGGAGCCAAAACAAACATCCTATGAAGTTCTTGAATACCTAGTTAAAGGTGACGTAAAGACGTCTTAGGCTTAGGAGGTATTAAGTTCGTATTTTGCGAATGAAAAGAAATACATTTATTCACTAACTTCAGAATGCTACGTTTCCATGCCACACAATAAAACCAACAGGGTTTATACACATGGCTGGTCCGACTCGCACCAATGTTTACATGTGTATATAGAGAATATTTACTTTTTGAGATGGATACCAAAAATATTTCATCGATTGTGTTGAAAACATCATAATTTCACGAGTGCGAAGCACGAGTGAAATTTGGATGTTTTCATCACACGAGATGAAATACTTTTGGTATCCGCCGAAAAAAGTTAATGTTCTTTTTATCTTTAATTTATTAGGACACTAACGGAAATTGATCGACCCGAGGCGGTGACGTCACGATTTTGATCTGGCTAACTGACGTCACAACTGTCAGTTTCAAAGCATAAACAAATCGCCATTTTGAAGTCAGCATTTCTAGTTCAAAGAATGTTTTTCAAGGTATATTACAGAATGCGTTGTGCTTATTTGAAGTACATTTTATTTTTGAAGGCTCTAATTGACATGCACCAGCCACTGCATAATCGATTCCATGTGTAGCAGTCGGCCGCGGTCGTTTTTTTACGTTGAAAAAAAAAAACTGATTTGAGCACAGATTTCCTCGCACAAACGCTTACTCAGCCATTCAGTGAACTGGTACGGCTTTTAAACTATTGGTAACAAAGACAGCAAAGCCTAAATCTGTGAGGTAGCATTTAAACTGTGCCCGAGATGTGTGTCGGCCAAAGGCTGTAAGCGATGCTGTTGTCAAATATCGCGCCTGTTCATTCAATTCTAATGTCACACTTTAAAATATATTCTAACGATTAAGGAATTATTATTCTTAGTAAATAAAAGGAAAATTAACCTTTTTTCGACCTCCACCAGAACGTAAACAAAAAGTAGTTCCGGCAGGCTACAGTGAAATGATATAAATTGTATCAATCACAAGTGCAATGATACGATATCATTTCACTTGCGATTGGTATCATTTTTATTTGTTTCAGATATGCATTGATTTCACTGCTTAGTATAAAATAAATGAACGCACTTTATGCAAAACTTAGAGTTTTAAGTATTTTTAAGTATTTTTCTGTTCTTTTGCGTGAAACACTGGTTCTAATGAGCAGCAACATTCATTCTAACGTATAAGTTAAGGGGTGTCATATTTGACATTCTTCTGTTGCGGTTTATTTATGTTGTTGTTTGTTACTTACTGTGAGATCACTTGTGTCTTTTTATTTTGGATGGCCATTTGGCCATTTTGTGGGAAAGTAACTGTCCTTATGGCTTTCCTTTGTTTAGGTTTCCATTATGGTCTGGTCGCTTCATGTTTGTGTTTCTTTCCCTTTGGTGTCTTTGATGGGTGGAGAAAAATAATCGTATCGATTCCTGATCTTTGTTTTATTTCTACTTTTCATACTTTGGTGCAAAAATAAACATGAGTTCCATGATGGACCTGCATTGCTCGTCGGAGCCATGATTAAATTTGGCCAACATATCATTAACGCAAATTTTCTGTTAAGGTTTCGTGAAGATTGAAGCAAATCTGAAGACTTTGGATGCTGAACAAGGTTTAAAAGCAATATGACCTTGTGATCTATTTTTATCCATTGTAACACATATTCAAACTTGGCAAAGATATTATCAAGACAAACATTCTGGTATAGTTTAATGAAGACTGAAGTAAAACTTTGGCCTCTTTAGGGTGATCAAGGTTTATCAGAAGCATTTTCCTGAACTCATTTTGAATTTGGGCCATTGGCCTGAAGGAGATGTTGTTTAAACATCATTTTCAATTTTTAGCCTTGATGGCCATTTTTGTTCAGCGGAGCACAACACGTTAAGCAATTTTGGCAAAGAGTCATATAAGAAATATTTTATCATATGACATCGCGACTGAGAATGTAATAATACCATGTATTAAATTCGGTAACCCATTGGTGGATTAAATTTACAAATTAGTTAAAAACACCCCTCAACTTACACGTACGACATCCGCAACGACGTTGCTTTTACTAATGGCGGAACATCAACATTTTTGTGCAAAAATTGTGAATTAAGTGCCTTTCAAATGCAACATTATAAATAGAATGTTGCATTCGTGCTCATGAATTATTGCATACATGTATATTAAACTCATTCAGGAAAATGGATAAAACGCTTGGCAGAGCCTCTCATTTTGTCCCTTTTCCTCCACTCGTTTAATAAGTAACATGAAGACTCATGTAAGATCCTCTATTTGTGAAATTATTATTTTTTAAACAGTTCATCGGCCTAGGAGGAGGCGCCGTTTAAACCTTTCTATTTCTTTCTATTTCAGGTGGCCATTTACAAATGCCTTTTAAAACTGAATGGATTTCTATAGCTTTGTAAATTATTTTTAACCTGAGCACAGTACAGATCGGTTATATTTGATTGCGTAACACATCCTTTATACACAGAGTCACTCTATGACGTCATATTTTACGTTCATTCAGTCGATTAGCATGACAAGATTGCCACCGATTTCTCTTTCTACAATTGGAAAAGGTGAGCTGGAATGCTTACCAACGGGAAATGTACATTTGCCATCAGCCAGGATGCATTTGACTACGGCCAATGAAAACAATCGGCCTGCTTCTATAGTCTATACCCGAGTCTCGCTGGTATTTTGCTCAAATGCTGATGCCTTGCTGGTCACATAATTTTAGTTTAAACCTTTCAGTTGCCAACCATGTTCTCCATAATACACGTACATATTATCCTGTCTAAACATGACCCAGAGTGATTAACATCAAGATAAAATGTATCTTTGGACACTTGCGTCCAGCGAAAAACAAAAGTACGCCTGACTTATTTAGGAGACTTCACGAAGAATCTTTAAGTTAAAGATCATTCTTATGGCGCAGAGCTTACACTCTGGTCAGACTAGAAGGTTACGCTGGTTGATCGGAGTCTTCGTTGGGTATAGATATCCGAAAATACGGTAATTTAAATTCGCAACTTACCTTCACATCTACGTAGCTGTCATTCCGGAGGTGCTTAGTGCGGTATCCAACGTTTCTATCCATCCAGGAGTCTGCTCCATAGATAAACGTGATTGGCAAATTCTTATCAACGTCTGCTATTCTATGTATCATGGGATTTTTAGCCCAACCAAAAGCTACGGACAGAGACTTGAACGCCGATTCACCACTATGAAGGAAAGAAAATAAATCACAACAAAGTCATATTAAATGGTTGGCCAACATCGCGCCGCTGTCGGTAAGACAGATTACTCAGTAAAATAAAATCGTTTTAAAAAAAAAAAACAGTGAAAATACGGTTTTTATTTTTTCACTGTCTGATTAATCACTAAAAAGAAAAACTACCTCTGTTAATCGATGTTAATTTACATGTAGTCAAATCAAGTCATCCACATTCATACGTTAATACGTTGATCACAACGCAATTAGTGATTAGTTTGTGAACAACATATTTTCCATGTGCAGGCTTTTAGTTTACACTAGATTTTATTCCTAGTTAGTTCCGCTGATTCAAGAAGGGCAGTTGTCATTTTCTGGTGAAAGAACGTGCACTGTTCTGGTTAACCGCTTATATATAAAGCCTGCCCAGGAAAGGTGTGGATAGGTAAACTGACCGGTTCAAAAATGACCTAAAATAGTGTTGACTGGGCCGTTAAACTCCAATACAAACCAACAAACAAAACCTAGTTATTGTAATTGCCCGTCAACAAATTGAATGCCTCTAAATCGACTTGAACTCGGTTTGTTTCTCGCGGTGAAGGTTGACGCTATTTAGATTCCTAAAATATTGAAGTTTGAAGCATACAAAAACTTAACAAAACTTTATTTTGTTCAGGTAAGATCAAGTATTTTCACTCATGGTTACGCCACTTGTGAAAATACACTTCTATATTGATGTATATTCGTTGAAATAAAGGAAAACGCAAAAAAACCTTTCATGTTATCAATGTCGGACCAGCGTTTACCCGAAGGTGTGTGCTGGCTAGGCACTGATGCAAAGCAGGAAGTTAAAATAAGCGACAAAAAAGTCGCAAGTTATCAACCCATAGAGCCAATCGTTATGAAGGACGCGGATGTGGCTCTACGGGCGCGCAGGCTGGCATCAATCTTCGATTGCTGAGTGGTCAAGTACCTGAGCCAACAGATAAAATAGCGGCATCATATTGTATCTTAAAAGAGCTTTGTCTACTTTACAAATCGATGGCAGCAAGCCTGACTTTCAATCCTGGCGATATGTGCCCTATCCTTAATCTTTGGTGGCGAATGAAAATACTACACAGTGAAATTGCGTTATTAAGACAATCAAAATGTAAGAGTATTCCTGCTTTTAACAGCATATTTTGAAGGGTGTCCGTTATCTTTCTGTGTTTTTTTTTCTGCCCGAAGGGTCCTCTGGTAAGGGACCACCTTTGGGACTGTTCAAAAGTGGTCTTAAAGACCACTTTTGAACAATCCCAAAGGTGGTCTTAATATAGGAGTTTTACTGTTTATTCTTTGGTCACTTTATTCTATATTTTTCCTAACAGGGCAGTTGTCAGGTTGTATTGTGTGTATCAGTTGTGTCTTTTTATTTTGGATGACCATATGGCCATTTTGTGGGAAAGTAACTGTCCTTATGGCCTTCTTTTGTTTAGGTTTCCAATATGGTCTGGTCGCTTGGTGTTTGTGTTTCTTTCCCTTTGGTGTCTTTGATGGATGGAGTAATTTAACTGTATCGAGTCCTGATCTTTGTTTTACTTCTACTTTAATTAAGTACCGGTAAAGTGCTCACTATGTCTAACCCCTACCCTGTTTCAGTGTCAGTGGGTTATTTTACTGATTCAACATGACATTATTAGTAATGACTGGGCAGTAAATCTCCAGAACATTACATTAATATGAACATAAGCAATGTCAATAGGCAAGCTCGCAATTCAATAAGCTCTGAAGTACCAAAGTACCGAATGCTCCGGGGGAGCTTATAGGACAGGCAGTTGTCCGTCGTCGTCTGCGTCTGCCTTGTCTGCGTCTGCGTCAACACTTTCAAACGACATCTCCTCTGAAGCCACTGGGCCGATTGGGTCCAAATTTTATCTGTAGAATTCTTGGGCTGGGGGATTGAAAGTTTGAGTTTTTTTATGAAAACCGGCTAATTAGTTTGGTTGCTATGGAAACTTAGAGTTTCCATAGGCTTATAATTGGGTAAACTGAAAAATGACATTTACTGCCAAGCCTCTGCAAATATTTTGGTAAAACTTTCATAGAAATGTTCCTTAGGCAATCTACTATCTGCCATATGGTTTAGGCCTACTGCTCATTTTATTGGTTGCCATGGAAATCAAAATGCAAAGAATAGAAAAAAATACTTAAAAAACCATCTACTCAGAAACCATATGCTCTAGGAATGATAATTTATGAAAAATATTCACCATATTTGCCTTTACAGGGTTTGTGTTTTTTTGTGAAAGTCGGCTCTTGAGATTGGTTGCTATGGCAACATAGATTTTCCATAGACTTAAAATAGGGAAAATAGAACACTGTTGTCAGAAGACAACATAGCTCGCCTTTTGGGCCTAAGATGGATGTGGGCAAGTTATCAAAATATTTTCTTCTGTAAAACAGCCAAAGAGACTGCAGCAAATGAAACAGAACCAAAAAGTACCCCTAATCATCCTGTTTTCAAGCCTTTCCACTGTAAAAAGAAAATGAAAAAGAAATCTGTATTTGGTAAATAAATTCTACAAACTTCCAAGTAATAAGGCATCCCAGACGATACAAATCCCCTCGCGCAAGACATATTAGAAAAAGCCTAGCCCAGCATTTGTGTAAAATTACATTATATCCATCAATAAATGTAGGTACTTAACAGTGATGACAAAATTTTTCTAAAAATAGCCACAGTGACACTGACCTTGAGTCCCAGACCCTGAAAATTGAACTGACTCGAGATATTATCATACCCAACATTTGTATGAAGTTATCTTTAAATCCATCAATAAATGTGGACACTAGAGCAATGATCAAGTTTTTCTAAAAAAAAATGCAACAGTGACCTTGATCTTCAGGGGCCCTGAAAGTCAAATTCACTCATATTATCATTCCAAACATCTGTGTGAAGTTATATTATAATCCATCAATAAATGAAGGCGCAAGAGCAATGACAATGTTTTTCTAAAAATAGCCACAGTGACCTTGACCTTCAGCCCCGGACCCTGAAAGTCGTAATCGCTCGAGATATCATCACACCCAACATTTGTGTAATGTTATATTAAATTCCATCAATAAATGAAGGCACTAGATCAATAAACAAGTTTTTTTTTCTAAAAATAGCCTCAGTGACCTTGACCTTCAGCCCCGGAACCTGAAAGTCGAACTTGCTCGAGATAACATCATACCCAACATTTGTGTGAAGTTATATTAAAACCCATCCATAAATGTAGGCACTAGAGCGATCACAAAGTTTTTCTAAAAATAGCCACAGTGACCTTGACCTTCAGCCCCGGAACCTGAAAGTCAAAGTATCTCCAGATATTATCATAGCAAACATTTGTGTGAAGTTATATTAAAATCCATCTTTAAATGAAGGCGCAAGACCGATAACAAAGTTTTTCTAAAAATAGCCACAGTGACCTTGACCTTCAGCCGCGGACCCTGAAAGTCAAAATCGCTCGAGATATCATCTTACCCAACATTTGTGTGAAGTTATATTAAAATCCATCTATAAATGAAGGCGCAAGAGTGATGACAAAGTTTTTCTAAAAATAGCCACAGTGACCTTGACCTTCAGCCGCGGACCCTGAAAGTCAAAATCGCTCGAGATATCATCTTACCCAACATTTGTGTGAAGTTATATTAAAATCCATCTATAAATGAAGGCGCAAGAGTGATGACAAAGTTTTTCTAAAAATAGCCACAGTGACCTTGACCTTCAGCCGCGGACCCTGAAAGTCAAAATCGCTCGAGATAGCATCATACCCAACATTTGTTTGAAGTAATATTAAAATCCATCCATAAATGTAGGCACTAGAGCGATCACAAAGTTTTTTCTAAAAATAGTCACAGTGACCTTGAGCTTCAGCCCTGGAACCTGAAAGTCGAACCTGCTCGAGATATCATCATACCCAACATTTGTGTGAAGCTTTTTTAAAATCCATCAATAAATTAAGGCGCAAGAGCAATGTTTTTCTAAAAATACCCACAGTGACCTTTACCCGGTGACCCTGAAAGTAATGACTTTGACCATGATCCCCGGACACTGAAAGTCAAAGTCACTTGAGATATCATCATACTCAACATTTGTGTGAAGTTATATTGAAATCCATCAATAAATGCAGGTGCTAGAGCGATGACAGAACTTTTCTAGAAATAGCCATAGTGACATTGACCTTTAGCCTCAGACCCGCTTTTTAAAAAGAAAATAAAAAAAAAAACATTCCTCTACCGGGATTTGAACTCACGACCTTTTGATCCAGCTTCCAAAGCCTTATTCACTGCACTACAGAGCTTGCAGATAAACTTTAACGAGGGATAAGTGAGGTAATACATGAGGTAATAAGGGAGGTAATACAGAGAAAAATATTAATTTCTCAAAAAGTCCAATTCAGGCTAAAACACCTGGGAAATGGAGTAAAAACATTATGTAAAATATTGATTTTTACCTATTGTTTATTTTATTTGAAAATAAATTTGTGAAACATCACAAATAAGAGCTTGCAGGTAAATTTTAACCCAACGCGGACGCTGACGTTGACGCCGACGACACCGGACGCCGGGGGTATAGCAATAGCGCCTTTCTCTCGTAAGGCGAGATAAAAATGGCATTAACTGCCAAGCCTTTGCAGATATTTTGACACAACTTTCATAGAAAGGTTCCTTAAGCAATCTTCCAGCTGCCATATGATTTTATGCCTATTGCTAATTTTGGCTGGTTGCCATGGAAACCAATATTAAAAAAAAAATAGAAAAAAAATATACTAAAAAATCATCTTCTTAGAAACGGTATGCACTATGACGCTGAGACTTTATGGAAATATTCACCATCTTGGCTTTACAAGTTTTGTGTTGTTGTTTTTTTTTTGTTGTTTTATTTTTTATTTTTTTATTATTATTTTTTTTTTTTTTTGCTATGGAAACTAAGATTTTCCATATACATATAATGGGCAAAATTAAAACAAAATGACCTTTACTGCCAATAAAAATCAAAAATGAGTTCCTTTGAGAGCAATGAAAACATTCATAAGAAAGAGGATGGGTCATACTACGTAGTTTCGGCTAATAAAGCCTCATCAGTGACCCTGTAATGATCCGGCAAAGACAGCCAGAGGAAATATACTGCAATTTTAAGATTTCGAATCGGCAGTCGATTCAAAGACTGATATAAATCAAAATGGGGTCCAAATAACTAAAAACCTGTCTAGAATATGAGTCTAAACCAATAATTTATTTCCGATTTCTCAGAATATTCACGCTGATCTCAAAGGACCAAAAGTAAAATATAAACTGCACTATGGTTGATGTACGGGGAGACGTTTTACGGCCGCCACACGGCAAAACACCAGCTGCAGTGAAGGCAAATAAAAATCAAAAATGAGTTCCTTTGAGAGCAATGAAAACATTCATAAGAAAGAAGATGGGTCATACTACGTAGTTTCGGCTAATAAAGCCTCATCAGTGACCTAAGCCGTTGCAGATATTTTGACAAAACTTTTATAGAAATGTTCCTGAGGCAATCTTCTTTCTTCCATATGATTTCAGGCCTACAGCTCATTTCTATTGGTTGCCATGAAAACAAACCAAAATGAAAAAAAATAGAAAGAAAAAACTAAAAAATCATTTCCTCAGAAATCGTATGCTCTATGAGGCTGAGGGTTTATGGAAATATTCACCATATTTGCCTTTACAGGTTTTGTGATTTTTTAATGAAAAGTAGAAGTAAAACAAAGATCAGGAATCGATACAATTAACTTACTCCACCCATCAAAGACACCAAAGGGAAAGATACACAAACATTAAGCGACCAGACCATAATGGAAACCTAAACAAAGGAAGGCCATAAGGACAGTTACTTTCCCACAAAATGGCCATATGGCCATCCAAAATAAAAAAGACACAAGTGATACACACGGTAAGTAACAAACAACACCATAAATAAACCGCCACAGAAGAACCGCCTTGGAACAGTCAGTTGAATGATTTCCACTGGGGGGCTTAAATCGATTTTACGTGGCCACAATCCTCGCCCTTACTTCCGTCACAATTTAGACAAATAATTTGTTCAGTCCGCATGAAGGCCTCCTAACTCATCAGTGCAACATCTCCGTGAACACAAAAATCAAAGAACCACAGAGGTGAGACAACGGTGAGGACTCGACAGCAAGAAACCACTGAAATGCTGGAGCAAAAGAAAACCAACAGTTAGACTCCGATGGGCCCGACCAGAGACAGAGCATCGGGCACCAACCAACATTACCTTGAATTAGATCTCTCTAATTCTCAATAAGCCTTTACGTTGGAGCCGTCATAGAATCTGAGGCCTGATCCACCGGCGTGCAATTAAAGAGGGAAGCAAAGTTGCCAACCGTGATTGGGCAAACTACCATGCAGGCAGTCCGTCGTATAACATCCATGTTGTACCCAATCTTTTTATATCGAAGAATGATTTTACGAAATTGGGTGCTGAAGTCATTGCGGTTATATATTTTTCTGAATTTATATACTAAGTCACCATAAAATTCGGGTTCCGATAGACATTGTTGCAGAAGAGATTTAAGTCCAATATTGAATTTTCAAATTAAATCAGAATGGCGTCTATAAAATTTTGAAAAGGCTTTGCGTAGTTTATGGTACCGATAACCCTGATTAAGGAGTTTAGCCGTTAATAATTTATTACGAGTGTTGAAGTCAGTTACATGACTACACACTCTAGCAAATCGAATTAATTGCGAAATATAAACGCCATAGGATGGCGCACGAGGAACAACACCATCCAAAAAAGGAAAATTTACAATCTCAAAACCAAAGTCATCGCGTTTATCATAAATTTTGCACGAAACAAATCCATCTACAATAGATAAATGTAAATCCAAAAACGAGGCCTCGGTATCAGAAGAATTTGCTTTATTTAACTGAAGTTCTGGGGGGGGGGGGTAAATCTGACTGATCAAACCATCAAAATAGGTATTATCAATATTTAATAAATCATCTAAATATCTAGAAGTGGAGCTAAAAGCTTCAATAATTTCAGATTGGATTTCAATGGAAAGCGACAAAATGAAAAGTAGAAGTAAAACAAAGATCAGGAATTGATACAATTAACTTACTCCACCCATAAAAGACACCAAAGGGAAAGAAATACAAACATTAAGCGACCGGACCATAATGGAAACCTAAACAAAGGAAGGCCATAAGGACAGTTACTTTCCCACAAAATGGCCATATGGCCATCCAAAACCAAAAGACACAAGTGATACACACAGTAAGTAACAAACAACAACATAAATAAATCGCCACAGAAGAGCCGCCTTGGAACGGTCAGTGGAAGATTTCCACTGGGGGGCTTAAATCGATTTTACGTGGCCACAATCCTCGCCCTTACTTCCGTCGCGATTTAGACAAATAATTTGTTCAGTCCGCATGAAGGCCTCCTAACTCATCAGTGCAACATCTCCGTGAACACAAAAATCAAAGAACCACAGAGGTGAGACAACGGTGAGGACTCGACAGCAAGAAACCACTGAAATGCTGGAGCAAAAGAAAACCAACAGTTAGACTCCGATGAGCCCGACCAGAGACAGAGCATCAGGCACCAACCAGCATTATCTCTCTAATTTTCAATAAGCCTTTACGTTGGAGCCGTCATAGAATCTGAGGCCTGACCCACCGGCGTGCAGTTAAAGAGGGAAGCAAAGTTGCCAACCGTGATTGGGTTAACTACCATGCATGCAGTCTGTCGTATAATATCCATGTTGTACCCAATCTTTTTATATCGAAGAATGATTTTACGAAATTGGGTGCTGAAGTCATTGCGGTTATATATTTTTCTGAATTTATATACTAAGTCACCATAAAATTCGGGTTCCGAAGTCTCTTTCATAACAATACAAGAACAGATCAGCCACAAGAGGTGCGCAATTAGTACCCATCGGAATACCCACAATTTGTCTAAATAACTTAGTACCGAATCTAATATAAATATTGTCAAGTAGAAAGTTGAGGGCATCACACACTTTCTGACATGACCAACGGGTATAATTCTTATGCTCTTTAGAAGTGAAAAATGCATTTCTGACATTACATGCAAGATAGAGAGAATATTCTCTGTGAAAAGCCCATTCAATTAAATCATTAAGCTTTTCTTTTATAAGATAATGAGGAAGTGTAGTGTAAAGAGTGGAAAAATCGAAAGTAGACAGATTAGAAGCACGAAAATGTCTGGATTTCAATTTATTTAAAATATCTCAATCGATTTTTTTATAGACCAAAACAGATTTCTTCCTGATCTTTCAAAGACTTTATAACAATATTTAATTACATGCGTTTTAATAGCAGTAAGACAGGAAGTTAATAATTTAGAAAGTTGAGTGGTAGTGCAAGAGCTAGAATTTGCAATAAACCGTGCTTTGTAAGGTCTTTTATGAAGTTTTGGTAACCAGTATAGCGTAGGAAGCTTGTCTTGGCCTTCGTTAACACACACAGCAAACTTGGTGGCTGAAAGACAAACATGTTTATCTACTATAGCTCTCTCTTCAGCTAAAGGCTGAAGTTCATAGGCCTTAGTACCACCAAGCTCCTGTTTAAGCGTGTTAACATAGTGGAGCCGTCACACAACGACGACGTTGTTAGCGGCCTTGTCTGCAGGGGCCAAAACAAACTTCTTATGAAATTCTTGAATACCTAGTTTAAGATGACGTAAAGACGTCTTGGGCTTAGGAGGTAATAAGTTAGTATTTTGAGAATAGAAAGAAATGCGTTTATTCACTAGTTTTAAAATGCTAAGTTTCCAGTCCTTAAGGACTTTATGCTCAACATACTCTCGCTTACACCATCGATTACCGAATTCATCCAAGGAAGCAGCGATTTCATCTCTACATTTACTGAAACCAATTTTAGAAGGAAACCGATATTTCGGTTCCTTTAGAAATTATATTCCTTATCCTAGAATCAGGAATAATTTTCAAATTGCCAGTAATTACATGACCAGCAGCAGGATAGCAATACTTTGAGTTTTTACAATCACATGAATCAGGAGTATTAGTATCAATATCAAGATCTGAAACAAGTTTATTGAAATTAAAAATGATAGATCTAACAGGTTTGTTATATTTATAGCAAATTATAGGTGTTTCAGTATTTTGAAAATAAGCAGGAATGGAAGAAAGCACCGATCTCTCACGGAAGATACTGGTCAAATCTATAAAATCCATACCCTTATTAATGAGCAACCAGACACCGTCGTGATATGACTGAAAAATTGTTGAAAGCGACGTTAAACCCGAATTCACACACATACACACACACACACCCTTATTAATGAAGGATATTTTGAAGAAATGGCGTTTATGATTAATTTCAGAATCAATGTAAGGACGGAGAGTATGCTGAGTATAGCCTCTAGTTAAGAGAGCCGCATCATATAATTGATGAGAACTATCGTAGAATTTATTCGCCTCGGTGTCCAGAAGACGTAAAACAGAAACGGGTAATGAACTTAAAAATGAAAGCATAGAGTGGCGTCCATGATTTAATAATATAATTGACAGGCACTTCAGTCTAGTATTGTTTCGTTTAAACGCACGTGATTTACGTTTAAAGTTACCATTTTTCCTGGTGCCGTGAGATCTAGTTCTGCGTTTTCGACATTCCAGGAGTGAGAAAATATCAAAGTCCGGCATTCTGGAAATATTACCCTCATGATAAATGTTGTCATTAAATCCCAGTGGAAAAGGGGTCTGTAAAAATTTAATCCATTTCAGTTCAGCTTCATGTCTTTTGATTATTTTGAATCTAGATGTAGAATTTGCATCGTAATAAAGTTTTTCCACTGGTTGTATAACAATATTATTTACAGAATGACCTGTACGTCGAAAGTGACGGTACAAGAAAGTGTCAGTTTTCTTAGGCTTACTCATTCTACGATAATGCTCGTTCAATCTAGTTTTAAGCATGCGGTTAGTTTGACCGACGTACTGCATATTACAGTTTGCAGCACGTCAAGTAATTAGATAAATTAAATCTGTAGACTGTCGTGTCAAATCAGACATGTTAACTACAGAGAAGCGTCTACCGTTTACAGATGAAGTAACGGTAGACGCAGTGCTTAAATGCGAACAACATCTGCACCTCTTGGCATTGCACTTAGAAATACTAGGATACATTCCACTTCTTTTCCACGGATTAGTATATTTTCGAAGGATGGGCGATTTGAGAGGAGATAGTCTTATACGAAGACTACTCCCAAAAACATTGGTATTGCCTGCTCCATTGAGATTAACTGAAGTTACAGAAGACAAATTTAAGGGTCTAACCAATACCGAAGGCAACATAGTATTAAAGTTCTAAATAGAATGGGGAATCCGTACAGAAGAAGCAGAGTGTAACCTATGGGGTGATATTGATATTTTAAATGTATTTGTGATACTCATGTGGGTTTAGAAGGTTTTGATACCGTCAAAACTAAAGCGATCTTCATTCCGGTCATTATGTAAAACAGCATATAAAATACTTAGGATAATTCCTTCGAATAGAAGGAAGGTACAACAAAAGCCCACAAAACATCTAAGTCTACTTAAAGTTCAGAGATGTCAAACAAGCAGTTGTTATACAACGAGGAACGAACATCGGTTTAATAATGACCTTCAACAGGTATCTAAAGGATGTCAATTGATGGAACAGTGAAAAGCAATTGCATAAGCAATCCCTGAGGATTGGAAAAATAAGAGCATTAAATGTATGTACGGGGAGACCTTTTACAGCCGCCACACGGCACAAACAAAACAGCCCTGATATGCAAAGTAGAAGTAAACCAAAGATCAGGAATCGATACAATTAACTTACTCAACCCATCAAAGACACCAAAGGGAAAGAAACACAAACATTAAGCGACCAGACCATAATGGAAACCTAAACAAAGGAAGGCCATAAGGACAGTTACTTTCCCACAAAATGGCCATATGGCCATCCGAAATAAAAAGACACAAGTGATACACACGGTAAGTAACAAACAGCACCATAAATAAAGCGCCACAGAAGAACCGCCTTGGAACGGTCAGTGGAATGATTTCCACTGGGGGGCTTAAATCGATTTTACGTGGCCACAATCATCGCCCTTCCGTCACGATTTAGACAAATAATTTGTTCAGTCCGCATGAAGGCCTCCTAACTCATCAGTGCAACATCTCCGTGAACACAAAAATCAAAGAACCACAGAGGTGAGACAACGGTGAGGACTCGACAGCAAGAAACCATTGAAATACTGGAGCAAAAGAAAACCAACAGTTAGACTCCGATGAGCCCGACCAGAGACAGAGCATCGGGCACCAACGAACATTACCTTGAATTAGATCTGAAATTCGGCTTTTTAGTTTGATTCCTATGGCAACTTAGATTTTCTATAGGCTTATAATGGGGAAAATAGAAAAATGGCATTAACTGCCAAACCTTTGCAGATATTTTGTTAAAACTATCATAGAAGTGTTCCATAAGCAATCTTCTATCTTCCGTATGATTTTAGGCATATTGCTTATTTTTGCTGGTTGCCATGGAAACCTAAATGAAATAAATATTGAAACAAAAAACGTATGCTCTGTGGGGCTGAGAGTTTATGGAAATATTCATCATATTTGCCTTTCCAAGTTTTGCATTTTTATGAAATTTGCCTCTTTAGTTTGGTTGCTATGGCCACTTAGACTTTTCCATTGACTTATAATGGGGAAAATCGAGAAATGGTGTAAACTGCCTAACCTTTGCAGATATTTTGACACAACTTTCATAGAAATGTTCCTTAGGCAATCTACTATCTGCCATTTGATTTTAGGCCTATTGCTCATTTTTGTTGTTTGCCATGGAAACCAAAATGAAAAAAAAAAAAAAAAAAAAAAAAAAACTTCAAAAATCATCTCCTCAGAAACCATATGCCCTATGAGACTGAGAGTTTATGCAAATATTCACCATATTTGCCCTATCAGGTGTTAGTTTTTTTTATGAAATTCGGCTCTTAAGTTTTGTTGCCATGGCAACTTAGAGTTTCCACTGACTAATAATGGGGAAAATTGAATAATGGCATTTACTACAACGCCTTCGCAGATATTTTGACAAAGCTTTCATAGAAATGTTTCTGAAGTAATCTACTATCTGCCATATGATTTTATGTATATTGCTATGTTTCACTGGTTGCCATGGAAACCAAAAAATTAAAAAAAAAATATTAAAAATCATCTCCTCAGAAACCGTATGTTCTATGAGGCTGAGGGTTTATGGAAAAATTACCATATTTTCCTTTACAACATTTGTGGGTTTTTTATATGAAATTCGGCTGTTTAATTTGGTTGCTATGGCAACAACTTAGATTTTCCATATACTTATAATGGGAAAAATTAAAAAATGGCAGTAACTGCCAAACCTTTGCAGATATTTTGACATAACTTACATAGAAATGTTCTTCAGGCAATCTACCATCTGTCATTTGATTTTAGGCTTATTGCTCATTTTTACTGGTTGCCATGGAAATCAAAATGAAAAAAAAATAGAAAAAAAAGAAATACTTTAAAAATCATTTCCTCAGAAACCATATGCTCTATGAGGCTGAGAGTTTATGGAAATATACACCATATTTGCCTTTACAGGTTTCATGTTTTGTTATGAAATTCGGCTCTTAATTTGGTTTCTATGGCAACTTAGAGTTTCCATTTAGTTATAATGGGGAAAATTGAATTATGGCATTTTCTGCCACGCCCTCGCAGATATTTTGACAAAACTTTTTTCAGAAATGTTCTTGAAGTAATCTTACAGCTGCCATATGATTTTAGGCATATTGCTCAGTTTTACTGGTTGCCATAGAAACCAATTGAAAATGAAAAAAAAAAAAAAAAAAAAAAAAAATACTTAAAATTCATATCTTCAGAAACCGTAGGGTTTATGAGGGTGAGTCTTTATGTTTGCTTTTTATGTTTTTTTTTTTTTTTTTTAATGAAATTCAGCTCTTTAATTTGGTTGCTATGGCAATTTAGAGTTTCGATTGACTTGTAATGGGGATAATTGAAAAATGGCATTAACTGCTACACCTTTCCAGATATTATGACTAAACTTTCCCAGAAATATTTTAAGCAATCATCTATCTGCCGTATGACTTTAGGCCAACTGGTTACTTTTATTGGTTGCCATTGAAACCAAACTGCACCCAAAAATAGAATAAAAACACACTTAAAAATCATCTTTTTGAAAAACCATATGCTCCATGAGGCTGAGACTTTGTTGAAATATTCACCTAAACAGGTTTCATGTTTGTTTTTTTTTTTAATGAAATTCGGCTCTTTAGTTTAGTTGCTATGGCATCTTAGAGTTTCTTTAGATTTGTAATGGGGAAATTGAAAGTTTGCATTTTCTGCCAAGCCTTAGTAGATATTTTGGCAAAACAATCATAGAATTTTTTTTAACAATCTTGTTTCTGCAATATGATCTTAGGCCTACTGCTCATTTCTATTGGTTGCCACTGGAAACCAAAATAAAGAAACAAATACAAAAAGAAAGAAAAAAATTAAAACAATCATCTCCTCATAAACCAAATGCTCTATGAGGCTGAGGCTTTATGGAAATATTCACCATATTGCCTTTATAGTTTTTTTTGTGGTATTTTTTAGCTCACCTGTCACGTAGTGAAGAGGTGAGCTTTTGGGATCACTGTTTGTCCGTCGTCCGTCGTGCGTGCGTGTGTGCACTAACTTTTTCTTCAAACAACATCTCCTCCTTAACCACTGATCGGATTTTGACGACACTACGCAGGAATGATCCTTGGGTGGTCCCCTTTGAACGTTGTTCAAATGGTGCCGGTCCGTTGCACATCTGGGTCACAGGAGCCAAAACTAGATTTTTTCACCGAAAACTTAACAAAATCTGCTTCTCTGAAACCACAAGGCCAAGGTCTTTGATATTTGGTATGAAGCTTCATCTAGTGGACCCCTACCAAGAGTGTTCAAATTATAGCGCTGGGGCCAAAAATGCACCCGCCCCGGGGCCCTTTGGTTTTACATGGGCGTATATAGGGAAAATCTTTAAAAATTTCTTCGCTGAAACCGCAAGGCCCAAGTCTTTGATATTTGGTATGAAGGTTCATCTAGTAGACCCCTACCAAGATTGTTCAAATTATAGTGCTGGGGCCAAAAAATGCCCCCGCCCTGGGGCCCTTTGGTTTTACATGGGCTTATGTAGGGAAAATCTTTCAAAATCTTCTTCTCTGAAACCGCATGGCCAAGGTCTTTGCTTTTTCGTATGAAGCTTTATCTTGTGGACCCCTACCAAGATTATTCAAATTATAGTGTTGGGGCCAAAAATGCCCCCGCCCAGGGGCCCATAGGTTTTACAGGGGCTTATATAGGGAAAATCTTTAAAAAATCTTCTTCACTGAAACCGCAAGGCCAAGGTCTTTGCTATTTGGTATGAAGCTTCACCAAGTGGACCCCTACATAGATTGTTCAAATTATAGTGATGGGGCCAAAAATGCCCCCGCCCCGGGACCCTTTGGTTTTACATGGGCTAATATAGGGAAAATCTTTAAAAAAAAACTTCTTCTCTGAAACCGCATGACCCAGGTCTTTGCTATTTGGTATGAAGCTTTATCTAGTGGACCCCTACCAAGATTGTTCAAATTATAGTGCTGGGCCAAAAATGCCCCCGCCCTGGGGCCCTTTGGTTTTACAGGGGCTTATATAGGGGAAAATCTTCTTCTCTGAAACTGCATAGCCCAAGTCTTTGCTATTTGGTATGAAGCTTTATCTAGTGGACCCTTCCCAAGATTGTTCAAATTATAGTGATGGGGCCAAAATGCCCCCGCCCCTTGGCCCTTTGGATTTACATGGGCTTTTATAAGGAAAATCTTAAAAAAAACCCTCTTCTCTGAAACCGCCAGGCCCAGGTCTTTGATATTTGGTATGAAGCTTCATCTAGTAGACCCGTACCAAGATTGTACGAATTATAGTGCTGGGGGCCAAAAATGCCCCCGCCCAGGGGCCCTTTGGTTTTACAGGGGCTTATATAGGGAAAATCTTTAAAAAATCCTCTTCTATGAAACCGCATAGCCCAGGTCTTTGCTATTTGGTATGAAACTTAATCTAGTGGACCCCTACCAAGATTGTTCAAATTATAGTGTTTGGGCCAAAAATGCCCCCGCCCAGGGTCCTTTGGTTTTACAGGGGCTCATATAGGGAAAATCTTTAAAAATCTTCTTCTCTGAAACCGCATAGCCCAGGTCTTTGCTATTTTGTATGAAGCTTCACCTAGTGGACCCCTACCAAGATTGTTCAAATTATAGTGATGGGGCCAAAAATGTCCCCGCCCGGGGATCCTTTGGTTTTACATCGGCTTATATGAGAAAAATCTTTAAAAATCTTCTTCTCCTAAACCAAAAGGCCCAGGTCTTTGCTATTTGGTATGACGCTGTGGACCTCTACCACGATTATTAAAATTACAGCCCTGAGACCAAAAATGCCCCCACTCCGGGCCCTTTGGTTTTACATAGACTTATATAGGGAAAATCTATAAAAATCTTCTTCTCTGAAACCGCAAGGCCCAGGTCCTTGATATTAGCTATGAAGCTTCATCTTGTGGACCTCTACCAAGATTGTTCAAATTAAAGCCCTGGGGCCAAAAATGCCCCTGCTCCGGGGCTTTTTGGTTTTACATAGATTTATATAGGGAAAATCTTGAAAAATCTTCTCCTCTGAAACCACAAGGCCTAGGTTGGTGAAATTTGGTATTAAGCTTCATCTGGTGTACCGCTACCAAGATTGTTCAAATTATGGCCCTGGGACCAAAAATGCCGCCGCCTCGGGGACCTTTGGTTTTACATAGACTTATTTTGGGAAAATCTTTAAAAATCTTCTTCTGTGAAACCACAAGGCCTAGGTATTTGATGATTGGTTTGAAATTTCAACTAGTGAACCTCTATCGAGATTGTTCAAATTATAGCCCTGGGGCCAAAAATGCCCCTGCCCCGAGACCCTTTGGTTTTACATAGACTTACAAACGGAATATCGTGAAAAACAATCTTTTTCTCTGAAACTGCAAGGCCCATGTCTTTGATATTTAGTATGGAGCTTCATCTAGTGGACCTCTGCCAAGAATGTGCAAATTATAGCCCTCGGGCCACAAATGCCCCCACACCAGGGCCCTCTGGTTTTACATAGACTTATAGAGATGGGCGTTGAACATCTTCTTCTCTGAAACAGCATGGCCCAGGTCTTTGATATTTGGTGTGAAGCTGCATCTAGTGAATCAAATTGTTTAAATTATAGCCCTGCGGCTAAAAATGCCCCCGCCTCGGGGACATTCGGTTAAAATAGGCTTATGTCGGGAATACAGGTATGATGTCGCTTGAATGTGTTGTTGCAGGACAACAGATGACAATTGACAATTTCCCATCTGTGGCAACCAATAGGCCTAAAAGAACATTATTAAAGGAACATTTCTATCAAAGTTGGACACAATATCTTGAAAGGCATCAATGCCACTTTTCAATTTTCCCCATTATAAGCCAATGGAAACTCTTAACTTGCCATAGCAAACAAACCAAAGAGCCAAATTTCATAAGCCAGAGCTCAGGTGGGCACTGCCCAATGCCAGCCATATATTTTAACATGATATGGTGTTAATCTACCAATTATCAAGTCTCCAAAACAAACCCCACACCCAAATAAGCACTCATGTGGGCTGTATCTGAAATATAAGGTGTTTTATAAAGTAGAGAGGGTGGGGCATTATGGTTGGTGTCACTAAATGCGTCTTATCAAAAGGAACAGAGACATATATGGTTTAGCGGTGTGGATATGTGTGGCTCCTGAGATGTAAAGGCCTTTTCGGGCATCGCGGATCCGTGAAAATCCCAAGATTGTTGTCACTGAATGCTGAACGGTTTCCGAGATATGAGGCCATTTTATGAAGTGGATGGGAGAGAAATGGCCCCTGTGGACCCCCAAAGACTGAATGTTTCTAATAACAATGAACAAGAATATATGTGATTATGGGTTGGGGATTTGAATGGTTTCTGAGATGTATGGCCTATTATGAAGTGGGGTCTTATCATAAGGAACAAGAACATATATGGTTAAGGGGTAGGGATCTGAACGGTTTCTGAGATATATGGCTTTTAATGAAGTAAAGAAGTGGGGCATGGCCCGTGGCGTCCCGGGGGACCCCCATTCTGGTGTCACTGATTGCGGCCTTTCATAAGAAATAAGAATATATATATTGTCTAGGGGTAGGTCTCTGAACAGTTTCTCAGATATATGGTCTTTTGTGAAGTTGAGGGGTGGCGCATGGCCCAGGCGTGCCCTGGGTGACCCCTAGGTTGGTGTCACTGAATGTGTCTTATCATTAGGAACAAGAAAACATATGGTTTAGGGGTAAGAATCTGTAACGTTTCTGGAATATTTGGCCTTTTATGAAGAGGATAGGGTTGGGCATGGCCCCCGCACATCCCAGGGGACCCCCAGGTTGGTGTCACTGAGTGCGTCTTATCATAAGGAACAAGAATATATATGGTTTAGGGGTGGGGATCTGAACAGTTTCTGAGAAAATGGCATTTTATTAAGTGGAGGGGGTGGGGCATGTCCCTGGCACATCCTGGGGGACGCCCAGGTTGGTGTCACTTAATGCATCTTATCATAAGCAACAGGAATATATATGGTTTAGGGGTGGGGATCTGTACGGTTTCTGGAATATTTGACATTTTATTAAGTGGAGGGGGTTGGGCATTGTCCCCGGCACAGCCCGGGTGTCCCCAATGTTGATGTGACTGAATGCAACTTATCATAAGGAACGAGAATATATATGTTTTAGGGGTGGGGATCTGTAATTTTCAGGGATATTGGACCTTTTATGAAGTGGGGAGGGTTGGGCATGGCCCCGGCACAACACAGGGGACCCCCAGGTTGGTGTCACTGAGTGCGTCTTATCATAAGGAACAAGAATATATACAGTTTAGGGTGGTGATCTGAATGGTTTTTGAGATAAATTGCATTATATGAAGTGGAGGGTGTGGGGCATGGCCCCGGCACATCCGGGGGCATCCCCCGGTTGGTGTCACTAAATGCATCTTATCATAAGCAACACGAATATATATGGTTTAAGGGTGGGGATCCGTAAGGTTTCTGGAATATTTGGCCTTTTATGAAGCGGAGGGGTTCGGCATGGCCCCGGCACATCCCCGGGTGTACCCCAGGATAGTGTCACTGAATGCGACTTATCATAAGGTACGAAAATAGTATATGGTTTAGGGGTTTAGGGGTGGGTATCTGTAAGGTTTCTGGGCCTTATATGAAATTGGGGGCTGAGGCATGACCCAGGCACATCCCGGGGGACCCCCAGTTTAGGAGTTTACTATAAGGAACTAAGTCAAGGGTAGATAATTCAAAAACCAAAAAAGCAAGAGTTGTCTTCCTTGTTATTGACAGATCGTCTCAATGCAATGCATGCACCTGTAGAGTTATTTAAATATATTCCATACGGTTTAGGAGTAAATTAGTGAGTGTTTAAGATTTACGTCCCACCAACAGCTAAGGTCATATGGAGACGAGACCTCGGTTTAAAGACTCATCCAAAAGTCTGGACTTAAAGACTCATCCGAAAGTCTGGAGAAGCCCGGGATCGATCCTGCAACCCCTGGTTTACAAGGCGAGTAGCTTAGCCACTGCACCACGGAGGCTTCTAATCGGTTTAGGAGTAATGGCCCGGACACAGTTCACTATAAGGAACTAAGTCAAGGGCAGACAATTCAAAAACCAAAAAAGCAAGAGTTGTCTTCCTTGTTCATGACACATTGTCTCGATGCCATCCATGCAACTGTAAAGTTTCATAAATATATTCCATACGGTTTAGGAGTGAGTGAGTGAGTGTTTGAGTTTTACGTCCCACCAACAGCTAAGGTCATATGGAGACGAGACCTCGGTTTAAAGACTCATCCGAAAGTCTGGAGAAGCCCGGAATCGATCCTGCGACCCCTGGTTTACAAGGCGAGTAGCGTAACCACTGCATCATGGAGGCTTCTAATCGGTTTAGGAGTAATGACCCGAACACAGTTTACTATAAGGAACTAAGTCAAGGGCAGAAAATTCAAAAACCTAAAAAGCAAGAGTTGTCTTCCTTGTTCATGACACATTGTCTCGATGCCATGCATGCACCTCTAAAGTTTCATAAATATATTCCATACGGATTAGGAGTGAGTGAGTGAGTGTTTGAGTTTTACGTCCCACCAACAGCTAAGGTCACATGGAGACGAGATCTCGATTTAAAGACTCATCCGAAAGTTTGGGGAACGCCAGGATCGATCCTGCGACCACTGGTTTACAGCGTAACCGCTGCACCACGGAGACTTTTAATCTGTTAAGGAGTAATGACCCGGACACAGTTTACTATAAGGAACTAAGTCAAGGGCAGATAATTCAAAAACCCATAAAGCAAGAGTTGTCTTCCTTGTTCATGACACATCGTCTCAATGCCATGCATGCACCTGTAAAGCTACATAAATATATTCCATAGGGTTTTCGAGATATGGCCCGGAAACAGTTAACTATAAGGAACTAAGTCAAGGGCAGATAATTCAAAAGCCCAAAAAGCAAGAGTTGTCTTCTTTGTTCATGACACATCGTCTCAATGCCATGCATGCACCTGTAAAGCTACATAAATATATTACATACAGTTTAGGAGTTATGGCCCGGACACAGTTTACTATAAGGAACTTAGTCAAGTGCAGATAATTCAAAAACAAAAAAGCAAGAGTTGTCTTCTTTGTTCATGACACATCGTCTTAATGCCATGTATGCACCTGTAAAGTTTCATAAATATATCCCATACGGTTTGGCCCGGGCACAGTTTACTATTAGGAACTAAGTCAAGGGCAGATAATTCAACAAGAGGCCCATGGGCCACTATGTTCACCAGAGCTCAGGTGGGCACTGCCCAATGACAGCCATGTATTTTAACATGATATCATTTTAATCTACCAAATGAACCCCCATGTCCAAATGAGCACCCATGTGGACTCAGTATCTGAAACATTAGGCCTTTTATGAAGTAGAGGGGGTGGGGCGTGGACCCAATGGAGCTCTGGTTGGTATCACTAAATGCGTCTTATCATAAGGAACAATAATATATATGGTTTAGCAGTGGGGATCTGTAAGGCCTCTTAAGTGGTGGAGGGGTTGCGGCATGCCCTGTTGATCCCAGGAAAGCCCAATATTGTTGTCCCTAAATGTGTCTTATCATAAGGACAAAGTAGAAGTAAAACAAAGATCAGGAATTGATACAATTAACTTACTCCACCCATAAAAGATACCAAAGGGAAAGAAATACAAACATTAAGCGACCAGACCATAATGGAAACCTAAACAAAGGAAGGCCATAAGGACAGTTACTTTCCCACAAAATGGCCATATGGTCATCCAAAATTAAAAGACACAAGTGATACATACAGTAAGTAACAAACAACAACATAAATAAATCGCCACAGAAGAGCCGCCTTGGAACGGTCAGTGGAAGATTTCCACTGGGGGGCTTAAATCGATTTTACGTGGCCACAATCCTCGCCCTTACTTCCGTCGCGATTAAAACAAATAATTTGTTCAGTCCGCATGAAGGCCTCCTAACTCATCAGTGCAACATCTCCGTGAACACAAAAATCAAAGAACCACAGAGGTGAGACAACGGTGAGGACTCGACAGCAAGAAACCACTGAAATGCTGGAGCAAAAGAAAACCAACAGTTAGACTCCATGAAAGTATATATATGGTTTAGGGGTGGGAATCTGAACGGTTTCTGAGATTTGAGGCCCTTTTATGAAGTGGAAAGGATAGGAATGGCCCCTGCTGACCCCCCCCCCTACCCCCCTTTGGTAGGTGTGCTAATAATAAGGAACAAGAACATATATGATTATGGGGTGGGGATTTGAATGGTTTCTGAAATATAAAGCCTTTTATGAAATGGAAGGGCGGGGCACATTGCCTCAGCACAAAGAGACCCCCAGGTTGGTGTTACTGAACGAGTACACGTATATGGTTTAGGGATAAGGAACACGTATATGGTTTAGGGATGAGATCTGAACTATTTCTGAGATATATGGCTTTTAATGAAGTAAAGCGATGGGGGACTCTCAAGCTGGTGTCACTGAATGCGTCTTATCATAAGGAAGATGAATATATATATGGATTTAGGGTGGGGCTAAGAACAGTTTCTGAGATATAAGGCCTTTTGTGAAGTGGAGGGATGGGACTCCCAGGTTGGTGTCAATGAATGTGTCTTATCATAAGGAACAAGAATATATATGGTTTAGGGGTAGCCATCTGTAGGATTTCCGAGATATTGTAAGATTATGAAATGGAGGGGGTGGGGCATGGCCCCAACACAACCCTGGGGACCCCCAGGTTGGTGTCACTGAATGCGTCTTATCATAATGAACAAGAAGATATATTGTTTAGGGCTGAGGATCTGAACAGTTTCTGACATATATGGCCTTTTGTGAAGTGAAGGGGTGGGTGGGGCAAGGCCCCGGCGCATCCCTGAGAACCCCAGGTTGGTGTCAATGAATGTGTCTTATTATAAGGATCAAGAATATATATGGTTTAGAGGTGGGGATCTGTAAGGTTTCCGAGATATTGGGCCTTTTATGAAATATGAAATGGAGGGGGTGGGGCATGGCCCCGGCGCATCCCGGGGACTCCCAGGTTGATGTCACTGAATGGGTCTTATCAAAAGAGATAAGAATATATATGGTTTAGGGGTGGGGATCTGAATGGTTTCCAAGATATTGGGCCTTTTATTAAGTGGAGGGGGTGGGGAATGGCCTCGGCGCATCCCTGAGGACCCCCCAGGTTGGTGTCACTGAATGCGTCTTATCAATAGGAACAAGAATATATATGGTTTAGGGGTCGGGATCTGAATGGTTTCTGTGATATATGGCCTTTTATGAAGTGGAGGGGGTGGGGCATGGCCCAGGCACAACCTGGGTGACCCTTAGGTTGGCATAAAAGCATATGGCTGAGAGAAGTTTACTCAAGAAACATTTCTATATAAGTTTTGTCAAAATATCTGCAATGACTTGGCAGTAAATGCCATTTTTCAATTTTCCCCATTATAAGTCTATGGAAACTTTAAGTTGCCATAACAACCAAACTAATGAGCCCATTTTCATTAAAAGACACAAACTTTCAATCCCCGAGCCCAATGATTCTACAGATAAAATTTGGGCCCAATCGGCCCAGTGGCTTCAGAGAAGAAGATGTTTAAAAGTGTTGACGCCAGACATACGACATACGACGACGACGACGGACAACTGCCAATCCTATAAGCTCCCCCGGAGCCTTCG
Source organism: Lucinisca nassula (assembly GCA_963580285.1). Taxonomy (NCBI): domain Eukaryota; kingdom Metazoa; phylum Mollusca; class Bivalvia; order Lucinida; family Lucinidae; genus Lucinisca; species Lucinisca nassula. Next base: position 43,153,831 of record OY757017.1, read on the forward strand.
GCTCTGGTGAGTTAAAATCCAAAAAAAAACAAGAGTTGTCTTCTATGTTCATAACACATTGACTCAATGCCATGCATGTACCTGTAAAGTTTCATAAATATATTCCATACGGTTTAGGAGTCATGGCCCAGACACCGTTTACTATAAGGAATTTAGTCAAGGGCAAATAATTCAAAAACCAAAAAGTCAGAGTTGTCTTCCTTGTTCAAGACACATCATTGTTGCACTTGTAAAGTTTCATAAATATATTCCATACGGTTTAGGAGTTATGGCCTGGACACGAAGTGGTACGGACTTACGGTCGGATGGACGGACGGACATGAGTAACACTGAATTCCCCTTCCACTTTTCGGACGGACGGACGGACAGGGGTAACACTTTATGTCCTTCCGCTATTCTTCGAATGGGTGGGGGCATAAATATGAAGCCGCTATTTTATCTGTGGCGTAAAGGCTTACTGATAATTAGAGAGATCTAATTCTATGTAATGCTGGCTGGCACCTGATGCTCTGTCTCTGGGCGGGCCCATCGGAGTCTAACTGTTGGTCTTCGTTTGCTCCAGCATTTCAGTGGTTTCTTGCTGTCGAGTCCACAACGTTGTTTCATCTCAGTGGCTGTTTGATTTTTGTGTTCACGGAGATGTTGCACTGATGAGTTAGGCAGCCTTCATGCGGACTGAACAAATTATTTGTCTAAATCGCGACGGAAGTAAGGGCGAGGATTGTAGCCACGTAAAATCGATTTAAGCCTCCCCCACCCCCTCCACAGCGGAATTCGTTTCACTGACCGTTCCAAGGCGGTTCTTCTGTCGCTGTCTATTTTTGTTACCGGTTTGTCTTTGAGTGTGTGTATTGCTTATATTATTTTGTTTTGGATAACCAGTTGGTCATTTTGTGGGAAAGTTACTGTCCTTTTGGCTTTCCGCTATTGATATTTCCATTAGGGTCTGTTGTTTCATGTTTGTGTTTCTTTCCCTTTGTTGACTCTGGTTAATTGTATCGATTCCTGATCATTGCCTTCACTTCTATTTTATACATAAGCGGATAACCAGTACGGTGCACATTCTTTCGCCAGAAACTGACAAATGCCCTTCTTGAATCAGCGGAAGGGAGAGAATCACCGTAGAAAATATTTCATGATCAATCTCCACGAAAGAATGTTGCCGACCCCGGCAGGTATCGAACCCGCGTCCTCCTGATCACCAGTCAAACGCGCATCAAATGAGCTACCGTGGCCGTCCTGGGCTTTTATTTACGAGCTTATTTCAGAATGCGGGTCTAGACACCACCATTCACTTTGGTGTGAAAATATTGAATGCAAAAGCTATACTCAAAATATAACATCATATTAAACATGGTAGTTGTAGTCCTCACTATTTCCTTTCAGTATAAAAATAATATAAATAAAAATCGACCTTATTTATTGAGGGTAACACATTTTGGTATAGTCTTTCGAAACGCAGTGAGATGTGACTGCACTTTCAATTTTGGACTAGTCCATGTTTTAGGTTAGTCACCTTCAGTTGGGATTTTACACTGGGCACTTTTACAGTTGGGATTTTACACTAGTTTTACTGAGATTCGTACTGCATCATATTAACCACTTGGTCACGACTTTTACATACTGACAATTTCAAAAAAACTTATTTATAATTTTAAAAACCCGCGAAAAAAAATCCGAAACCTGCTTCCCCTAAAATATGGAATAGTCTTGTCACGCTTGAACGTTGAACTCTCAAAGGTCGTTGATAAACTATACTAGTACTAATCTTCCATGTGGCCCTCTTTTCCTGGGTAGGAACCAGCACTAAGCAATGTGGATAAAGTTTCTTGCTCAATGAAACAACACGTGGCGCTTGCGAGGATCGAAACGGCTACCTCTCGATCTCAAATCCGATGATTTACCACTGCACCACAGCGCTCCACAAAAGTATTAACCCATTTCAGGTGGGAGACCCCTAAATGGGGTACATTAACAAACAGTGCAGACCCAGATCAGATGCCACAGAACATGGCGTCTGATCAGGGCATGCACTGTTGCTTACAGAATTTTCCGTCAAACATAGAATAAAAACGACCAAGCGAGCCATGGTGGTCCTGGATCGCTCACCTGAGTTCAAGATGTTTCATACGTTATGGATACAAAAGAGTCACTTGTTAAAGGACATGTGGACCAAAGATTATTTTTTACATTCTTAGCCGTCTTTTTCCTTGGAGTGGAACCCCTTTAGCAACACTCGAGGAACATGTCTGGAATTATTTTGAAAAGGAGCCACTGGCTTAGATGTTGTTTATAGCTTTTGTTCAGCTCTCGCAGAATAATTTTAGCAAATTTGGAACATTCTTTAAAAAGTCACATGAGGAACATTTCTGTGAAATTATTTCAATTTGGGCCATCGCCTAGGAGGAGATGTCCATCAAATGTTCTTCTAATTTTAGCTCTGGTGGCCATTTTGAACGATTTTAGCCGCTGTGTTAAATGGTCATAAAAAACATTTCTGTGCAATTATTTTAAATTTGTGCCATTTGTGTATGAGGTGATGTAGTTTAAAGATTGTGATTTCTATTTTTTAGCTCTGGACCGGATCGATTTTAGCAGTTTTGGCAGAGAGTCACCCAAGGAACAATTTTTGTGAAATTATTTTGAAATTGGGCCAAAGGGCTAGGAGGAAATGTCATTTTGAACGTTTATTTTTTTCTGTTTTTAGCTGTGGAGGAAACATAGCGAAGCGGAAACATTTTAACAATTTAGGTAGGGGGTCACCCAAGGAACACTACCGTGAAACTATTTTCAAATCGGGCCAGTTGGCTAGGAGGAGATGTCATTTAAAGTTGTTTTTTTTTTCTACTAAATGCTCTGACGGCCACGTTGTTCAGCAGAGCGGAACCATTTAAGCAATTTTGATAGAGGGTCACCCAATGAATATTTCTGTGAAATTATTTGAAATCGAGCCAGTGGGCTAGGAGATGTAGTTTAAATATAGGCTGCGTCTCCTGACAACCGGTTGTCAAGAGCTTTTTTGCTGTGTAAAATGCTCTTGACAACCGGTTGTCAGGAGCATTTTGCTATCCAAAATGCTCCTGACAACCAGCAATATTTTTCCAATAAAAACCTGCTGTATTAGCATTATTTTGGTTACTTAACAGAGTATTTTTAGTTTCTTGATACATGTTTAATATTTTTTGTCTTCACTGGTATTTTAACATAACTACCGGATTGAAAATTAAAGCGCAAAAACATATGGTACTTGCAGAATTTAATGTTTTATTTGATACTGAAAATAAATACCAACTAAATATAGGGTCATTTTCACTTGTTATTGAAAAAAACATGTCATCAATTCCCTTTTAGAGAATATATATGGTTAAGGGCTGGGGATCTGAACGTTTTCTGAGATGTATTGCTTTTAATGAAGTTAAGGGATGGGGCATGGCCCCTGGCATCCCCAGGGCGGCATACTGATGTCACTGATTGGGTCTTATTATTAAGAACAAGAATATATATGGTTTAGGGTCGGGGCTCTAAACTGTTTCTCATAAATATGGTCTTTGGTGAAGTTGAGGGGTGCAGCATGGCCTGGGCACGCCCTGTGTGACCCCTAGGTTGGTGATACTGAAGGTGTCTTATCATAAAGAACAAGAATAAATATGGTTTAGGGGTGGGGATCTGTAAGGTTTCTAGTTTGTTTGATTTGAGGTTTAACGTCCCCGTCAACACTGTAAAGGTCATTTTGGAGACGTTGCTTCCAATTTTGTGGGACTTTATCCGACACTGAGATGAAATGACATCTCAAGCCCTGTCACCAAATGAAACCAATAGGGTTTATCATCCTGGACGGTCCGCCTAGCACCGCTGTTCCTGGACAGGCTTAGATCCTCTAAGGGGTTTACCAGTACTAGTGTGCGGGCTGGAATCAGCAGTGCGCTGAAGCATCATATAGCCCATACATTTCTTCAAGTCCCTATGGGCAGGGGCCGGTAAGGTTTCTGGAATAGTGGGCCTTTTATGAAGTGGAGTGGGGTGGCATTGGCCCCGGCACATCCTGGGGGATCCCGAGGTTGGTGTTACTGAATGCCACTTATCATAAGGGACAAGAATATATATGGTCTAGGGGTGGGGATCTGTAAGGTTTCTGGGATATTCGGCCTTTTATGAAGTGGATGGGGGTGTGGCATGGCCCTGGCACATCCCGGGGGACCCCCAGGTTGGTGTCACTGAGTGCTTCTTATTATCAATATATATGGTTAAGGGGTATGGATCTGAATGGTTTCTGAGATTAATGGCATTTTGTGAAGTGGAGGGGGTGAGACATGGCCCCGGCACAACCTCGGGAACGCCCAAGTTGACATAAAAGCATATGGCTGAGAGAAGTTTACTCGAGGAAAATTTCTATGAAAGTTTGGCAAAATATCAGCAAAGGTACCATTTTGTGGGAAAGTAACTGTCCTTATGGCCTTCCTTTGTTTAGTTTTCCATTATGGTCTGGTCGCTTAATGTTTGTATTTCTTTCCCTTTGGTGTCTTTTATGGGTGGAGTAAGTTAATTGTATCAATTCCTGATCTTTGTTTTAATTCTACTTTGCATATCAGGGCTGTGTGGCGGCTGTAAAAGGTCTCCCCGTACATGCATTTAATGCTCTTATTTTTCCAATCCTCAGGGATTGCTTATGCAATTGCTTTTCACTGTTCCATCAATTGACATCCTTTAGATACCTGTTGAAGGTCATTATTAAACCGATGTTCGTTCCTCGTTGTATAACAACTGCTTGTTTGACATCCCTGTACTTTAAGTAGACTAAGATGTTTTGTGGGCTTTTGTTGTACCTTCCTTCTATTCGAAGGAATCTTCTTCAGTAATTTTATATGCTGTTTTATTTATTTATTTAATAACCGGTATGAACATCGCTTTAGTTTTGACGGTATCACAAATGAGTATTACAAATACATTTAAAATATCAATATTACCCCTTAGGTTACACTCTGCTTCTTCTGTACGGATTCCCCATTCTATTAAGAACTTTAATACTATGTTGCCTTCGGTATTGGTTAGACCCTTAAATTTGTCTTCTGTAACTTCAGTTAATCTCAAAGGAGCAGGCAATACCAATGTTTTTGGGAGTAGTCTTCGTATAAGACTATCTCCTCTCAAATCGCCCATCCTTCGAAAATATACTAATCCGTGGAAAAGAAGTGGAATGTATCCTAGTATTTCTAAGTGCAATGCCAAGAGGTGCAGATGTTGTTCGCATTTAAGCACTGCGTCTACCGTTACTTCATCTGTAAACGGTAGACGCTTCTCTGTAGTTAACATGGCTGATTTGACATGACAGTCTACAGATTTAATTTATCTAATTACTTGACGTGCTGCAAACTGTAATATGCAGTACGTCGGTCAAACTAAAACTAGATTGAACGAGCATTATCGTAGAATGAGTAAGCCTAAGAAAACTGACACTTTCTTGTACGGTCACTTTCGACGTACAGGCCTTTCTGTAAATAACATTGTTATTCAACCAGTGGAAAAACTTTATTACGATGCGAATTCTACATCTAGATTCACAATAATCAAAAGACATGAAGCTGAACAGAAATGGGTTAAATTTTTACAGACCCCTTTTCCACTGGGATTTAATGACAACATTTATCATGAGGGTAATATTTCCAGAATGCCGGACTTTGAAATTTTCTCACTCCTGGAATGTCGAAAACGCAGAACTAGATCTCACGGCACCAGGAAAAATGGTAACTTTAAACGTAAATCACGTGCGTTTAAACGAAACAATACTAGACTGAAGTGACTGTCAATTATATTATTAAATCATGGACGCCACTCTATGCTTTCATTTTTAAGTTCATTACCCGTTTCTGTTTTACGTCTTCTGGACACCGAGGCGAATAAATTCTACGATAGTTCTCATCAGTTATATGATGCGGCTCTCTTAACTAGAGGCTATACTCAGCATACTCTCCGTCCTTACATTGATTCTGAAATAAATCGTAAACGCCATTTCTTCAAAATATCCTTCATTAATAAGGGTATGGATTTTATAGATTTGCCCAGTATCTTCCGTGAGAGATCGGTGCTTTCTTCCATTCCTGCTTATTTTCAAAATACTGAAACACCTATAATTTGCTATAAATATAACAAACCTGTTAGATCTATCATTTTTAATTTCAATAAACTTGTTTCAGATCTTGATATTGATACTAAAACTCCTGATTCATGTGATTGTAAAAACTCAAAGTATTGCTATCCTGCTGCTGGTCATGTAATTACTGGCAATTTGAAAATTATTCATGATTCTAGGATAAGGAATATAATTTCTAAAGGACCGAAATATCGGTTTCCTTCTAAAATTGATTTCAGTAAATGTAGAGATGAAACCGCTGCTTCCTTGAATGAATTCGGTAATCGATGGTGTAAGCGAGAGTATGTTGAGCATAAAGCCCTTAAGGACTGGAAACTTAGCATTTTAAAACTAATGAATAAACGCATTTCTTTCTATTCTCAAAATACTAACTTTTTACCTCCTAAGCCCAAGACGTCTTTACGTCATCTTAAATTAGGTATTCAAGAATTTCATAAGGAGTTTGTTTTGGCCCCTGCAGACAAGGCCGCAAACAACGTCGTCGTTGTGTGACGGCTCCACTATGTTAACACGCTTAAGTAGGACCTTGGTGGTACTAAGGCCTATGAACTTCAGCCTTTAGCTGAAGAGAGAGCTATAGTAGATAAACATGTTTGACTTTCAGCCACCAAGTTTGCTGTGTGTGTTAACGAAAGCCAAGGCAAGCTTCCTATGCTATACTGGTTACCAAAACTTCATAAAAAACCTTACAAAGCACGGTTTATTGCAAATTCTAGCTCTTGCACTACCACTGAACTTTCTAAATTATTAACTTCCTGTCTTACTGCTATTAAAACGCATGTAATTAAATATTGTGATAAAGTCTTTGAAAGATCAGGAAGAAATCTGTTTTGGTCTATAAAAATTCGAATGAGGTTTTAAATAAATTGAAATCTAGACATTTTCGTGCTTCTAGTCTGTCTACCTACGATTTTTCCATTCTTTACACTACACTTCCTCTTAATCTTATAAAAGAAAAGCTTAATGATTTAAATGAATGGGCTTTTCACAGAGAAGATTCTCTCTATCTTGCATGTAATGTCAGAAATGCATTTTTCACTTCTAAAGAGTATAAGAATTATACACTTTGGTCATGTCAGAACGTGTGTGATGCCCTCACCTTTCTACTTGACAATATTTATATTAGATTTGGTACTAAGTTATTTAGACAAATTGTGGGTATTCCAATGGGTACTAATTGCGCACCTCTTGTGGCTGATCTGTTCTTGTATTGTTATGAAAAAGACTTCATTTTGTCGCTTTCCATTGATAACCAATCTGAAATTATTGAAGCTTTTAGCTCTACTTCTAGATATTTAGATGATTTATTAAATATTGATAATACCTATTTTGATGGTTTGATCATTCAGATTTACCCCCAAGAACTTCAGTTAAATAAAGCAAATTCTTCTGATACCGAGGCCCCGTTTTTGGATTTACATCTATCTATTGTAGATGGATTTGTTTCGTGCAAAATTTATGATAAACTCGATGACTTTGATTTGGAGATTGTAAATTTTCCTTTTTTGGATGGTGATGTTCTTCCTGCGCCATCCTATGGCGTTTATATTTCGCAATTAATTCGATTTGCTAGAGTGTGTAGTCATGTAACTGACTTCAACACTCGTAATAAATTATTAACGGCTAAACTCCTTAATCAGGGTACTACGCAAAGCCTTTTCAAAATTTTATAGACGCCATTCTGATTTAATTTCATAATTCAATATTGGACTTAAATCTCTTCTGCAACAAGGTCTATCGGAACCCGAATTTTATGGTGACTTAGTATATAAATTCAGAAAAATATATAACCGCTATGACTATAGCACCCAATTTCGTAAAATCATTCTTCGATATAAAAATATTGGGTACAACAAGGGTATTATACGACAGACTGCATGCATGGTAGTTAACCCAATCACGGTTGGCAACTTTGCTTCCCTCTTTAATTGCACGCCGGTGGGTCAGGCCTCGGATTCTATGACGGCTCCAACGTAAAGGCTTATTGAGAATTAGAGAGATAATGTTGGTTGGTGCCTGATGCTCTGTCTCTGGTCGGGCTCATCGGAGTCTAACTGTTGGTTTTCTTTTGCTCCAGCATTTCAGTGGTTTCTTGCTGTCGAGTCCTCACCGTTGTCTCACCTCTGTGGTTCTTTGATTTTTGTGTTCACGGAGATGTTGCACTGATGAGTTAGGAGGCCTTTGTGCGGACTGAACAAATTATTTGTCTAAATCGCGACGGAAGTAAGGGCGAGGATTGTGGCTACGTAAAATCGATTTAAGCCCCCCCAGTGGAAATCTTCCACTGACCGTTCCAAGGCGGCTCTTCTGTGGCGATTTATTTATGTTGTTGTTTGTTACTTACTGTGTGTATCACTTGTGTCTTTTAATTTTGGATGGCCATATGGCCATTTTGTGGGAAAGTAACTGTCCTTATGGCCTTCCTTTGTTTAGGTTTCCTTTATGGTCTGGTCGCTTAATGTTTGTATTTCTTTCCCTTTGGTGTCTTTTATGGGTGGAGTAAGTTAATTGTATCAATTCCTGATCTTTATTTTACTTCTACTTTGCATATCAGGGCTGTTTTGTTTGTGCCGTGTGGCGGCTGTAAAAGGTCTCCCCGTACATGCATTTAATGCTCTTATTTTTCCAATCCTCAGGGATTGCTTATGCAATTGCTTTTCACTGTTCCATCAATTGACATCCTTTAGATACCTGTTGACGGTCATTATTAAACCGATGTTCGTTCCTCGTTGTATAACAACTGCTTGTTTGACATCCATGTACTTTAAGTAGACTAAGATGTTTTGTGGGCTTTTGTTGTACCTTCCTTCTATTCGAAGGAATCTTCTTCAGTAATTTTATATGCTGTTTTATTTATTTATTTAATAACCGGTATGAACATCGCTTTAGTTTTGACGGTATCCCAACCTTATTAACCAAAATGAGTATTACAAATACATTTAAAATATCAATATCACCCCTTAGGTTACACTCTGCTTCTTCTGTACGGATTCCCCATTCTATTAAGAACTTTAATACAATGTTGCCTTCGGTATTGGTTAGACCCTTAAATTTGTCTTCTGTAACTTCAGTTAATCTTTAAGGAGCAGGCAATACCAATGTTTTTGGGAGTAGTCTTCGTATAAGACTATCTCCTCTCAAATCGCCAATCCTTCGAAAATATACTAATCCGTGGAAAAGAAGTGGAATGTATCCTAGTATTTCTAAGTGCAATGCCAAGAGGTGCAGATGTTGTTCGCATGTAAGCACTGCGTCTTCCGTTACTTCATCTGTAAACGGTAGACGCTTCTCTGTAGTTAACATGTCTGATTTGACATGACAGTCTACAGATTTAATTTATCTAATTGCTTGACGTGCTGCAAACTGTAATATGCAGTACGTCGGTCAAACTAACCGCATGCTTAAAACTAGATTGAACGAGCATTATCGTAGAATGAGTAAGCCTAAGAAAACTGACACTTTCTTGTACCGTCACTTTCGACGTACAGGCCATTCTGTAAATAACATTGTTATACAACCAGTGGAAAAACTTTATTACGATGCGAATTCTACATCTAGATTCAAAATAATCAAAAGACATGAAGCTGAACTGAAATGGATTAAATTTTTACAGACCCCTTTCCCACTGGGATTTAATGACAACATTTATCATGAGGGTAATATTTCCAGAATGCCGGACTTCGATATTTTCTCACTCCTGGAATGTCGAAAACGCAGAACTAGATCTCACGGCACCAGAAAAAATGGTAACTTTAAACGTAAATCACGTGCGTTTAAACGAAACAATACTAGACTGAAGTGACTGTCAATTATATTATTAAATCATGGACGCCACTCTATGCTTTCATTTTTAAGTTCATTACCCGTTTCTGTTTTACGTCTTCTGGACACCGAGGCAAATAAATTCTACGATAGTTCTCTTCAGTTATATGATACGGCTCTCTTAACTAGAGGCTATACTCAGCATACTCTCCGTCCTTACATTGATTCTGAAATTAATCATAAACGCCATTTCTTCAAAATATCCTTCATTAATAAGGCTATGGATTTTATAGATTTGCCCAGTATCTTCCGTGAGAGATCGGTGCTTTCTTCCATTCCTGCTTATTTTCAAAATACTGAAACACCTATAAATTGCTATAAATATAACAAACCTGTTAGATCTATCATTTTTAATTTCAATAAACTTGTTTCAGATCTTGATATTGATACTAATACTCCTGATTCATGTGATTGTAAAAACTCAAAGTATTGCTATCCTGCTGCTGGTCATGTAATTGCTGGCAATTTGAAAATTATTCATGATTCTAGGATAAGGAATATAATTTCTAAAGGACCGAAATATCGGTTTCCTTCTAAAATTGATTTCAGTAAATGTAGAGATGAAATCGCTGCTTCCTTGAAAGAATTCTGTAATCGATGGTGTAAGCGAGAGTATGTTGAGCATAAAGCCCTTAAGGACTGGAAACTTAGCATTTTAAAACTAGTGAATAAACGCATTTCTTTCTATTCTCAAAATACTAACTTATTACCTCCTAAGCCCAAGACGTCCGTACGTCATCTTAAACTAGGTATTCCAGAATTTCATAAGAAGTTTGTTTTGGCCCATGCAGACAAGGCCGCTAACAACGTCGTCGTTGTGTGACGGCTCCACTATGTTAACACGCTTAAGCAGGAGTTTGGTGGTACTAAGGCCTATGAACTTCAGCCTTTAGCTGAAGAGAGAGCTATAGTAGATAAACATGTTTGTCTTTCAGCCACCAAGTTTGCTGTGTGTGTTAACGAAGTCCAAGACAAGCTTCCTACGCTTTACTGGTTACCAAAACTTCATAAACAAGAGGCCCATGGGCCACTACGCTCACCAGAGGTCATGTGGTTTATACCATATATAGGCAAGGTGCCCATCTTGGTCATGTGACAATACCACGAATAATGTTTAATTGCCTCACCCCCATAGAGCCTTTTCATGTAATTTGGTTTCAATCAGCACAGCTCTTTTACTGGAGAAGAAGATAAAAATACTGAATCAGAGCCATCCAAGACAAAGATCAGTATGGACCTTGACCTTTGGAATTGATAAACTTCCATTCAGCTAACTGCAAATATCATTTTTGATGTCACAGCCTACCAGGCAATCAGAAATATCCACTACTTTGCCATTTTTCCATACAAATGTCTAAGTGACCAAATTTGACCTTGTCATAAACAGGTTAAGGTCAACCAAAGGTCACCATTTGAACAAATTTGGTAGGGCCAGAGTCCCTGATGCTGCATACCAAGTTTCAAGATCATCGACCATTCGGTTCTTGAGAAGAAGATTTTTACAGGTTTTTACCATATATGGGCAAGGCGGCCCATATTGGTCATGTGAGCCAGTCCTCACGAACAAATTTTCGTTCCCTCATTCCATAGAGGCTCCACATGTAATTTGGTTTCAATTGGCCCAGTAGTTTAAGTAAAGAGGAAGATAAAAATACTGAATCTGAGGCGTCCTGGACAAAGGTCGGTAAATGACATTGACCTTTGAAACTGATAAACTTCCATTCAGCTGATTGAAAATACCATTTCTGATGCCAATAGCTAACACACAGTCAGAAAAATCCACTGTTTTGCCATTTTTCCATACAAATGTCTAAGTGACCAAATTTGACCTTGACGTAAAATAGGTCTAAATTATTAACTTCCTGTCTTACTGCTATTAAAACGCATGTAATTAAATATTGTGATAAAGTCTTTGAAAGATCAGGAAGAAATCTGTTTTGGTCTATAAAAAATTCGAATGAGGTTTTAAATAAATTGAAATCTAGACATTTTCGTGCTTCTAGTCTGTCTACCTACGATTTTTCCACTCTTTACACTACACTTCCTCATAATCTTATAAAAGAAAAGCTTAATGATTTAATTGAATGGGCTTTTCACAGAGAAGATTCTCTCTATCTTGCATGTAATGTCAGAAATGCATTTTTCACTTCTAAAGAGCATAAGAATTATACACTTTGGTCATATCAGAAAGTGTGTGATGCCCTCACCTTTCTACTTGACAATATTTATATTAGATTCGGTACTAAGTTATTTAGACAAATTGTGGGTATTCCGATGGGTACTAATTGCGCACCTCTTGTGGCTGATCTGCTCTTGTATTGTTATGAAAGAGACTTCATTTTGTCGCTTTCCATTGATAACCAATCTGAAATTATTGAAGCTTTTATCTCTACTTCTAGATATTTAGATGATTTATTAAATATTGATAATACCTATTGTGATGGTTTGATCAGTCAGATTTACCTCCTAGAACGTCAGTTAAATAAAGCAAATTCTTCTGATACCGAGGCCTCGTTTTTGGATTTACATCTATCTATTGTAGATGGATTTGTTTCGTGCAAAATTTATGATAAACGCGATGACTTTGACGATGACACAATCCTCGCCCTTACTTCCGTCGCGATTTAGACAAATAATTTGTTCAGTCCGCATGAAGGCCTCCTAACTCATCAGTGCAACATCTCCGTGAACACAAAAATCAAAGATCCACAGAGGTGAGACAACGGTGAGGACTCGACAGCAAGAAACCACTGAAATGCTGGAGCAAAAGAAAACCAACAGTTAGACTCCAATGAGCCCGACCAGAGACAGAGCATCAGGCACCAACCAACATTATCTCTCTAATTTTCAATAAGCCTTTACGTCGGAGCCGTCATAGAAACTGAGGCCTGACCCACCGGCGTACAATTAAAGAGGGAAGCAAAGTTGCCAACCGTGATTGGGTTAACTACCATGCATGCAGTCTGTCGTATAATATCCATGTTGTACCCAATCTTTTTATATCGAAGAATGATTTTACGAAGGTCATTATTAAACCGATGTTCGTTCCTCGTTGTATAACAACTGCTTGTTTGACATCCCTGTACTTTAAGTAGACTAAGATGTTTTGTGGGCTTTTGTTGTACCTTCCTTCTATTCGAAGGAATCTTCTTTAGTAATTTTATCTGCTGTTTTATTTATTTATTTAATAACCGGTATGAACATCGCTTTAGTTTTGACGGTATCACAACCTTATTAACCAAAATGAGTATTACAAATACTTTAAAATATCAATATCACCCCTTAGGTTACACTCTGCTTCTTCTGTACGGATTCCCCATTCTATTAAGAACTTTAATACTATGTTGCCTTCGGTATTGGTTAGACCCTTAAATTTGTCTTCTGTAACTTCAGTTAATCTCAAAGGAGCAGGCAATACCAATGTTTTTGGGAGTAGTCTTCGTAAAAGACTATCTCCTCTCAAATCGCCCATCCTTCGAAAATATACTAATCCGTGGAAAAGAAGTGGAATGTATCCTAGTATTTCTAAGTGCAATGCCAAGAGGTGAAAATGTTGTTCGCATTTAAGCACTGCGTCTACCGTTACTTCATCTGTAAACGGTAGACGCTTCTCTGTAGTTAACATGTCTGATTTGACATGACAGTCTACAGATTTAATTTATCTAATTACTTGACGTGCTGCAAACTGTAATATGCAGTACGTCGGTCAAACTAACCGCATGCTTAAAACTAGATTGAACGAGCATTATCGTAGAATGAGTAAGCCTAAGAAAACTGACACTTTCTTGTACCGTCACTTTCGACGTACAGGCCATTCTGTAAATAACATTGTTATACAACCAGTGGAAAAACTTTATTACGATGCGAATTCTACATCTAGATTCAAAATAATCAAAAGACATGAAGCTGAACTGAAATGGATTAAATTTTTACAGACCCCTTTTCCACTGGGATTTAATGACAACATTTATCATGAGGGTAATATTTCCAGAATGCCGGACTTTGATATTTTCTCACTCCTGGAATGTCCAAAACGCAGAACTAGATCTCACGGCACCAGGAAAAATGTTAACTTTAAACGTAAATCACGTGCGTTTAAACGAAACAATACTAGACTGAAGTGACTGTCAATTATATTATTAAATCATGGACGCCACTCTATGCCTTCATTTTTAAGTTCATTACCCGTTTCTGTTTTACGTCTTCTGGACACCGAGGCGAATAAATTCTACGATAGTTCTCATCAGTTATATGATGCGGCTCTCTTAACTAGAGGCTATACTCAGCATACTCTCCGTCCTTACATTGATTCTGAAATTAATCATTAACGCCATTTCTTCAAAATATCCTTCATTAATAAGGGTATGGATTTTAAAGATTTGCCCAGTATCTTCCGTGAGAGATCGGTGCTTTCTTCCATTCCTGCTTATTTTCAAAATACTGAAACACTTATAATTTGCTATAAATATAACAAACCTGTTAGATCTATCATTTTTAATTTCAATAAACTTGTTTCAGATCTTGATATTGATACTAATACTCCTGATTCATGTGATTGTAAAAACTCAAAGTATTGCTATCCTGCTGCTGGTCATGTAATTACTGGCAATTTGAAAATTATTCCTGATTCTAGGATAAGGAATATAATTTCTAAAGGACCGAAATATCGGTTTCCTTCTAAAATTGATTTCAGTAAATGTAGAGATGAAATCGCTGCTTCCTTGAATGAATTCGGTAATCGATGGTGTAAGCGAGAGTATATTGAGCATAAAACCCTTAAGGACTGGAAACTTAGCATTTTAAAACTAGTGAATAAACGCATTTCTTTCTATTCTCAAAAAAACTAACTTATTACCTCCTAAGCCCAAGACGTCTTTACGTCATCTTAAACTAGGTATTCAAGAATTTCATAAGAAGTTTGTTTTGGCCCCTGCAGACAAGGCCGCTAACAACGTCGTCGTTGTGTGACGGCTCCACTATGTTAACACGCTTAAGCAGGAGCTTGGTGGTACTAAGGCCTATGAACTTCAGCCTTTAGCTGAAGAGAGAGCTATAGTAGATAAACATGTTTGTCTTTCAGCCACCAAGTTTGCTGTGTGTGTAAACGAAGGCCAAGACAAGCTTCCTACGCTATACTGGTTACCAAAACTTCATAAAAAACCTTACAAAGCACGGTTTATTGCAAATTCTAGCTCTTGCACTACCACTGAACTTTCTAAATTATTAACTTCCTGTCTTACTGCTATTAAAACGCATGTAATTAAATATTGTGATAAAGTCTTTGAAAGATCAGGAAGAAATCTGTTTTGGTCTATAAAAAATTCGAATGAGGTTTTAAATAAATTGAAATCTAGACATTTTCGTGCTTCTAGTCTGTCTACCTACGATTTTTCCACTCTTTACACTACACTTCCTCATAATCTTATAAAAGAAAAGCTTAATGATTTAATTGAATGGGCTTTTCACAGAGAAGATTCTCTCTAACTTGCATGTAATGTCAGAAATGCATTTTTCACTTCTAAAGAGCATAAGAATTATACACTTTGGTCATGTCAGAAAGTGTGTGATGCCCTCACCTTTCTACTTGACAATATTTATATTAGATTCGGTACTAAGTTATTTAGACAAATTGTGGGTATTCCGATGGGTACTAATTGCGCACCTCTTGTGGTTGATCTGTTCTTGTATTGTTATGAAAGAGACTTCATTTTGTCGCTTTCCATTGATAACCAATCTGAAATTATTGAAGCTTTTAGCTCTACTTCTAGATATTTAGATGATTTATTAAATATTGATAATACCTATTGTGATGGTTTGATCAGTCAGATTTACCTCCTAGAACGTCAGTTAAATAAAGCAAATTCTTCTGATACCGAGGCCTCGTTTTTGGATTTACATCTATCTATTGTAGATGGATTTGTTTCGTGCAAAATTTATGATAAACGCGATGACTTTGATTTTGAGATTGTAAATTTTCCTTTTTTGGATGGTGATGTTCCTCGTGCGCAATCCTATGGCGTTTATATTTCGCAATTAATTCGATTTGCTAGAGTGTGTAGTCATGTAACTGACTTCAACACTCGTAATAAATTATAAACGGCTAAACTCCTTAATCAGGGTTATCGGTACCATAAACTACGCAAAGCCTTTTTAAAAATTTTATAGACGCCATTCTGATTTAATTTCAAAATTCAATATTGGACTTAAATCTCTTCTGCAACAAGGTCTATCGGAACCCGAATTTTATGGTGAATTAGTATATACATTCAGAAAAATATATAACCGCAATGACTTCAGCACCCTATTTTGTAAAATCATTTTTCGATATAAAAAGATTGGGTACAACATGGATATTATACGACAGACTGCATGCATGGTAGTTAACCCAATCACGGTTGCCAACTTTGCTTCCCTCTTTAATTGCACGCCGTTGGGTCAGGCCTCGGATTCTATGACGGCTCCAACGTAAAGGCTTATTGAGAATTAGAGAGATAATGTTGGTTGGTGCCTGATGCTCTGTCTCTGGTCGGGCTCATCGGAGTCTAACTGTTGGTTTTCTTTTGCTCCAGCATTTCAGTGGTTTCTTGCTGTCGAGTCCTCACCGTTGTCTCACCTCTGTGGTTCTTTGCGTTTTGTGTTCACGGAGATGTTGCACTGATGACTTAGGAGGCCTTCATGCGGACTGAACAAATTATTTGTCTAAATCGCGACGGAAGTAAGGGCGAGGATTGTGGCCACGTTAAATCGATTTAAGCCCCCCAGTGGAAATCTTCCACTGACCGTTCCAAGGCGGCTCTTCTGTGGCGATTTATTTATGTTGTTGTTTGTTACTTACTGTGTGTATCACTTGTGTCTTTTAATTTTGGATGGCCATATGGCCATTTTGTGGGAAAGTAACTATCCTTATGGCCTTCCTTTGTTTAGGTTTCCATTATGGTCTGGTCGCTTAATGTTTGTAAATTCTTTCCCTTTGGTGTCTTTTATGGGTGGAGTAAGTTAATTGTATCAATTCCTGATCTTTGTTTTACTTCTACTTTGACAGTAAATGTCTTGTTTCAATTTTCCTCATTATAAGTCTATCGAAAATCTAAGTTGCCATAGCAACCATCTAAATGGCTGAATTTCATAATAAAAAACCTGAAAAAGGCAAATATGGTGAATATTTTCATAAAGTCTCTGCCTCCTAGAGCTTAAGGTTTTCGAGGAGATGATTTTTTAAGTATTTTTTTTTTCTATTTTTTTTTTTTTCATCAACCAATAAAAATGAGCAGGTAGGCCTAAAATCATTGTCATACCCTGTTTATAGGGTAGTAGATAGATCAGATAGTAGATTGCCTAAGGAACATTTTTATGAAAGTATTGTCAAAATGTCTGTAGAGGCTTGGCAGAAATGCCATTTTCAATTTTCCCCATTATAAGTCTATGGAATCTATAAGTTGCCATAGCAACCAAACTAATGAGCCGATTCTCATAAACAAGAGAGCCATGATGGCCCTGGATCGCTCACCTTATCCATAGAGTAACAAGTGGGTCCAAGGGAGGGCCGTTCTTGTCCCCATGGCTATAATGTGCATAATGTTGAGGGAAGTCTAAAAAGGTGAAACTTCATACCAAATATCAACAAAGGCTATAATTTGAACAATCTTGGTACTTGGTAAAGGTCCACTAGATGAAGCGCTTCAAACCAAATATCAACAAAGGCTATAATTTGAACAATCTTGGTAAAGGTCTACTAGATGAAGCTACACACCAAATATCAAAGACCTGGGGGGGCAGTTTCAGAGAAGATTGTTTTTTAAAATCATTCCCTACATAAGCCTATGTAAAACCAAATGGCTCTGAGGCGGGGGCGTTTTTGGCCTCAGGGTTTTAATCTAAACAAACTTGATAGAGGTCCACTAGATGAAGCTTCACACCAAATATCAAAGACCTGGACCTTGTGGTTTCAGAGAAGAAGATTTTCAAAGATTATCTCTATATTAGTCTATGTAAAACCAAAAGGTCCCTGGACGGGGGCATTTGTGGCCCACCTCGGGCTATAATTTGAACAATCTTGGTAGAGGTCCACTTGACGAAGCTCCATATATCAAAGACATGGGCCTTGACATTTCAGGGAAGAAGGTTTTTAAAGATGTCCCTATATAACTCAATATAAAACCAAAGGGTTGGGGCGGGGGCATTTTTGGCCTCATGGCTATAATTTGAACAATCTTGATATAGGTCCACTTGATGAAATTTCAGACCAAATATCAAAGACCTAAGCCTTGCGGTTTCAGAGAAGATTTTTCATGACTTTTCCTATATATATATATATATATATACAATTAAAAATTAAAAATGAGTTCCTTTAAGAGCAATGAAAACATTCATAAGAAAGAAGATGGGTCATACTACGTAGTTTCGGCTAATAAAGCCTCATCAGTGACCCTGTAATGATCCGGCAAAGAAAGCCAGAGGAAACATACTGCAATTTTGCGAATTTCGAATAGGCAGTCGATTCAAAGACTGATATAAATCAAAATGGGGTCAAAATAATTAAAAACCTGTCTAGAATATGAGTCTAAACCAATATATTTCTGATTTCTCAGAATATTCACGCTGATCTCAAAGGACCAAAAGTAAAATATAAACTGCACTATGGTTGATGTACGGGGAGACGTTTTACGGCCGCCACACGGCACAACACCAGCTGCAGTGAAGGCAATTAAAAATTAAAAATGAGTTCCTTTAAGAGCAATGAAAACATTCATAAGAAAGAAGATGGGTCATACTACGTAGTTTCGGCTAATAAAGCCTCATCAGTGACCCTGTAATGATCCGGCAAAGAAAGCCAGAGGAAACATACTGCAATTTTGCGAATTTCGAATAGGCAGTCGATTCAAAGACTGATATAAATCAAAATGGGGTCAAAATAATTAAAAACCTGTCTAGAATATGAGTCTAAACCAATATATTTCTGATTTCTCAGAATATTCACGCTGATCTCAAAGGACCAAAAGTAAAATATAAACTGCACTATGGTTGATGTACGGGGAGACGTTTTACGGCCGCCACACGGCACAACACCAGCTGCAGTGAAGGCAATTAAAAATTAAAAATGAGTTCCTTTAAGAGCAATGAAAACATTCATAAGAAAGAAGATGGGTCATACTACGTAGTTTCGGCTAATAAAGCCTCATCAGTGACCCTGTAATGATCCGGCAAAGAAAGCCAGAGGAAACATACTGCAATTTTGCGAATTTCGAATAGGCAGTCGATTCAAAGACTGATATAAATCAAAATGGGGTCAAAATAATTAAAAACCTGTCTAGAATATGAGTCTAAACCAATATATTTCTGATTTCTCAGAATATTCACGCTGATCTCAAAGGACCAAAAGTAAAATATAAACTGCACTATGGTTGATGTACGGGGAGACGTTTTACGGCCGCCACACGGCACAACACCAGCCTGTCTGTGTAAAACTAAAGGGCCCCGGAGCGGGGGCATTTTTGGCCCCTGGGCTATAATTTGAACAACCTCGGTAGAGGTCAACAAGATGAAGTTTCATACCAAATATCAAAGACCTGGGCCTTGCGGTTTCAGAGAAGAAGATTTTTTTTAAGTTTTCGGTGAAAAAATCTAATTTTGGTTCCTGTGACCTAGATGTGCAACGGACTGGAACCGTTTGAACAACTCTGAAAGATTTTTCCTAAATAAGCCCATGCAAAACCAAATGGCCCCAGGGCAGGGGCATTTTTGGCATCAGCACTATAATTTGAACATTCTTGGGTCCACTAGTTGAAGCTCCATACCAAATATCAAAGACCTGGGCCTTGTGGTTTCACAGAAGAATACTTGTTTTAAATTTTCGGTGAAAAAATCTATTTTTGGTTCCTGTGACCTAGATGTGCAACGGACCGGATCCATTGGAACAACTCTGAAAGGGCACCACCTAAGGCTCATTACTGTGAAGTTTGGTCAAAATCATACCAGGGATTTAGGAGGAGGTGTGTTTACACACGGATGGATACACGGACAACGGACAAAAGGTGATCCCAAAAGCTCACTTGTCTCTATGCGACGGTGAGCTAAAATATAAACTTTCAATCCCCCAGCCCAAGGATACTACGGATAAAATTTGGGTCAAATCGGCTTAGTGGCTTCAGAAGAGATGTCATTTGAAAGTGTTGACGCCAGTTGACGACATATTTCAGACGACGACGGACAACTGCCTATCCTATAAGCTCCCATGGAGCCTAATTTGGCTCTGGTGACCTAAAAAATCTGAATAAAAATTACATGAATTAACTTCAATTAAGTTCATTTGAATACTATAAAAATGACAAAAAAGCATTAAACATGTATCAAGAACCATGTAATACTAAAAAGGTGACTAAAATAATACTAATATTATAGGTTTATATTGGAAAAATAGTGCTGGTTGTCAGGAGCATTTTTGATAGCAAAAATGCTCCTGACAACTGGTTGTCAGGAGCATTTTATATAGCAAAAATGCTCCTGACAATCGGTGTCAGGAGACACTTCCTTAAATATATTTATATGTTTTACTCTGGTGGCCATTTTATTCAGCGAAGTGGAATAATTTTAGCAATTTTTGGGGAACATTTCTGCGGCATTTGTTTTTCGCAGTTGGTTCGATTTGCCAGTGTCTAGTCATGTAACTGACTTCAACATTCGTAATACATCTTTTTTTAATCAGGATCATCGGTGTTTTTATTCAATGTTTGACTTAAATCTGTTCTGCAAAAAGGTCTATCGGGACCCGAATTTTATGGTGACGAATATAAATTCAGAAAAATGTATACTTGCAATGATTTCAGTTCTCATTTCGTAAAATCTTTCTTCGTTACAAAAACATTAGGTACAACATGAATATTATAAGAAAGACTAATACCCAATAACGGTTGATAACTTTGCTTACCTATTTAATTGCTGGCCGTTGGGTCAGGCCAAAGATTCTATGTGACGGTTCCAGCGTAAAGGCTTACATATGTAATGTAAGTTGGTACCTGATGCTCTGTCTCTGGTTGGGCCCATCAGCGTCTAACTGTTGGTTTTCGTTTGCTCCAGCATTTCAGTGGTTTGTTCCTATCGAGTCCCCATCGTTGTTTCATCTACGTGGTTGTCTGATTTTTGTGTTCTCGGAGACGTTGCACTGATGAGTTAGGAAGCCTTCATGCGTACTGAATAAATTATTTGTCTTAATCGCGACAGAATCAAGGGCAAGGATTGCGGCCGCGTTAAATCGATTAAGCTGAAATTAAATTCACTGACCGTTCCAAGGTGTTTCTGTGGTCGCGGTTATTTTTTATATGTTTTGTTTTTGCGTGTGTGTATCGCTAATATCTTTTTGTTTTGGATAGCCAATTGGCAATTTTGTGGGAAAATAACTGTCCTTTAAGCTCTCCACTATTGATGTTTCCATTAGGGTCTAGTTATTTAATGTCTGTGTTTCTTTCCCTTTGGTGTCTTTGATGGGAGGTATTGGTTAATTGTATCAATGTCTGGTCATTGCCTTCACTTCTATGTTTCAAACTATGTATTGCGTGAATAGAAAATATTGTTTCAATGGTAGTTTCCAACCTTTGACAGCACGTTTTGTTTTTGCACGTGGTTATGCGAATAGCATGAAGGTAGTGTCACGTGACTGGCAATTAAGCACGTGGAAAGCATGTCGTGGTTTTTCAATATGTTTTGTCAAAGAAAAAAAAACAACCTTGAAAATGTTAAGAGGATTAAAAAAATGTTCATGTAATCACTTATTCACTTTTACACCGTTTCCTGACGTTGACCTAAGAGTGTCCGAATGACCCTTTTCCTACGTCGGAGCTTATTATCCTTTATTGCAAGGCATTGCGTACATACAGTCGTGGCCTAGTGGATAAGAGCGCTGACTCTTAATCATTAGGTCTCTCACCGCTATGGATTCGAGACTGGCTCGGGTAACATGTGAGACGACAAGTTCTGCAACGGAAAGTCAGATTGTTTTTCGCCGTTCTCTAAACTGCTATGTTCAACATGCATCCATGCAGCCATGTGTTTGAGTTATACGTCGCACCAACAGCAAAGGTCATACGGAGACGGGACCTCGTTTTGAAGACTTATCCGAAAGTCTGGAGAAGCCCGGAATCTAACCCACGATCCCTGGTTTATGAGGCGAGTAGCATAACCACTACATCGCGGGGTGGGGGGGGGGGGGGCTTCTGCACAATTTGCAAACATTAGGTACATCTAGTAATTTCAGGCACTTTCTTTAGCAGATCTAGATGACTTACTTGAAACTTTAGGACAACACACCTGTTTGATTTTTTGATTTTTCCAAGCCTATGAAGATAGGAGGATAGCAGTTTTTCTAACGACAGTAAATGCCGTTTTTTTTTTTTGGGGGGGGGGGGGGTCGGGGATGTTGGGGTTGGGGCGGGGGTTATGGTTATTTTGTTAATGTTTTTATGCTACAAACACGAATGAATGATTTTGGGCAACAAATAAGGAAAACAGTGTAACCTTTGTAAACTCGATTTTTAAAAATATAGAGGAATGTACCAGGCATTGTAGGAGATTCGCAACGTAATGGGACACAAATCTGTCTTACCTTGGTTTCTGAGCGTTGCAGTGATATATGTATTCTAATATCGTCTCATCATTAAACAAGTCAGAGAACTTTGCCTGCAGGTCTGGTCGGAATCTTTTGATTAGACTTGGACCTGAAAACCATGTATTTCCGGATTAACTCGATGTGTGTGCGTGCGTGTCGACGTGCGTGTGTGTTTCACGCCCTATCAATAGTTGAGATCATATGGAGATAGGATCTCGGTTATCCCGGGATCGAAAGGTTTATGAAGCGAGTAGCGTAGAGGCTTGTCGATGTACATGTCTCTGTCGGGAGTGAAATTGACGCATTAAATCTATGATTTGTAAATGAAATGTGTGAATGTGATACACAGACGACGCAGGTGGCGGTTGTAACAAGATGGTCTTATATCGCTCACATGAACTAAGAGATTTGCATTCCTAACATTGAAGTTTCAAACATGTACACTCAGTGGCCATAAATGAGTTCCCAAAATGGCCGACCAGAAATTGGAGAAAAGTATGGTCTGAAATAATTGCAATTTCCTACCGAATTACAAATCATATTCAAATGCTATTTGGCCGATATTACTAATAAGGGTATAAGTTTACATCAGCACTTAGTAAAATGATGATGTCATCAGTTGCCATGGTAACACCAGACAGCATATAGATTAGCACCTTCCTTTTGAAAAATCAGGGTAGGTGTACTATAAGAGAAATAAAATTATCAATTTCTGATCTTTTTAAATACAAATTGGTAGAAATATTGGCAACATACTGAAAAACAATCTGATTGTGTATAATGTTACCTACAGACAATACATTGTGGGAAATCTGACCTGCCTTCGGATGTAACATAAATTCGTCAAAATCACCGAAAAGCAAACATTTTTGGTGATAGACACTAAGGAAACAGACAGAAAGCGGACTTTGTGATATATCTGATTTGAGAGATATTGAATCATAGTTTCTAGCAAAAACTGTTGTTTTGAATACATCTTAGGGGACTGCCGCAGCAAGGAGATCCAGGAAAAAATTGGTTTATTTGAACAGCCGTGCACTCTTTGCGCTCCATAAAGCAACATAAAAATATGTTGTAAACTTTTGTAAATAGTATTGTTAACTTAAAGCACCATACAGGACTATATTTTAACAAAAGACTTCGTCTTTCGTATAACAGTGTCAATAAAATGTGTCAAACCCTACGGGTACCGCCCATCTAGACGTTTATTCACTGTTGATAGCTACATTTCATATATCAGATAAGAAAGATACTTCTTTTCAATGATTGTTACTAGAACATTGGAGAGTGTGTCAGTAATTTAGATAGAAACAATGCGGCCTACTTACTTAATGTTTCCATAGCAACTATTTTACTGTCAGGGGTAAAATTACCCCACCCACTTCTAATAATGTATTAATTCAATTTGGAAAATTTAACCATATTTGGTTTCTCAGCTGTCCATCATACTAAAAAGACATCAGAGTAACCAAAATTATATAGATTATAAATTAAAATCTTAATCATTCAGAATAAGAAGAAATCTGTGAGCCAGTGCAGATTTTTGAATCCAATTTTAAAACCACGGTACTCTAAATGAAGAATACACCAGAGCTATGCATGGCGAGATTTCTAAGAACAATTGCTATATTTTTTATCGGTAATGAATAAACAACATCACCCAGTAAACATAACATGCATTGGATCTTATATGTTTAAGTAATTTGATCTGGAAATGTTGTCACAGACTTACGCACATCACGACGTCAAACAGTTTAGGGAACTCATTTATGTCCACTGAGTGATTGAAATACATGTATATATAATTTAGAGTATGTTTTAGAGGCGGTGATCTGAATGGTTTTCAAGATATATTGCGTCATTTTTCTTAAGTTAGAAGCCAAGCAATTTGAATGCAATGCAATAATGATGACCTATCATATAATAGACAATGGGCTTTCAATAATTATTTCTTCATTTGTTCTTTAATTCTTCTTTCTCTCCATGTAGGTCAATGTTAATATGGTCGTCAAAAATTTCTCAAGCCAAAACTTTGTATGAAATGCAATTATGATTATTTATATTGTGCAGGAAACAATGGGCGTTCAGAAATTGTTGTTTCTCTCCATATACATATAGGCCAATTTTAAATATGTGTGCATTTTTTTTCAAAGATTTCTTAAGACTTCAAAGCTAGAAGCCTCAAACTCGGTGTCCAATGCAATAATGGCGATTTATCGGTATATTGTGTATGAACCTCATTCGGTATGCGATACAATAATAACATATACCATTTTGGAGATCCCCTGGATTTTCTCGGCTGATTTGTTCTTCAATTTTTCATTCGGTTGATAAGGCCAATGTTTATTTTTTGACAAGGATTTCTCAGGTACTTAAAAGTCAGTGAGCCTATAACTTGGTAGGAAATGCACTTATGATGGCATAGACAATCGGTTTTCTGGATATTACTTGCTCGTTTCTTCTGTTATTTTTGTTTCTCTCTGTATAGACCAATGTAGTAGTAATAATAATAATAATAATAATCGACCATATTATAGAGGGTAACACGTTTAGTACTAGTACTAATCTTCCATGTGGCCCTCTTTTCCTGGGAAGGAACCAATATTATGCAATGTGGATAAAGTCTCTTGCTCAAGGAAACAAGACTTGGCGCTTGCGGGGATCGAACCGGCTACCTCTCGATCACAAATTCGATGCTTTACAACTGCGCTCCACAAAATGTTTTGTCTAAGATTACTCAGGAACTATAAATAAAAATCAAAAATGAGTTCCTTTAAGAGCAATGAAAACATTCATAAGAAAGAAGATGGGTCATACTACGTAGTTTCGGCTAATAAAGCCTCATCAGTGACCCTGTAATGATCCGGCAAAGAAAGCCAGAGGAAACATACTGCAATTTTGCGAATTTCGAATAGGCAGTCGATTCAGAGACTGATATAAATCAAAATGGGGTCCAAATAATTAAAAACCTGTCTAGAATATGAGTCTAAACCAATAATATATTTCCGATTTCTCAGAATATTCACGCTGATCTCAAAGGACAAAAAGTAAAATATAAATTGCACTATGGTTGATGTACGGGGAGACGTTCTACGGCCGCCACACGGCACAACACCAGCTGCAGTGAAGGCAAATAAAAATCAAAAATGAGTTCCTTTAAGAGCAATGAAAACATTCATAAGAAAGAAGATGGGTCATACTACGTAGTTTCGGCTAATAAAGCCTCATCAGTGACCCTGTAATGATCCGGCAAAGAAAGCCAGAGGAAACATACTGCAATTTTGCGAATTTCGAATAGGCAGTCGATTCAAAGACTGATATAAATCAAAATGGGGTCCAAATAATAATTAAAAACCTGTCTAGAATATGAGTCTAAACCAATAATATATTTCCGATTTCTCAGAATATTCACGCTGATCTCAAAGGACCAAAAGTAAAATATAAACTGCACTATGGTTGATGTACGGGGAGACGTTTTACGGCCGCCACACGGCACAACACCAGCTGCAGTGAAGGCAAATAAAAATCAAAAATGAAAAAAAAAATAAAAGCTGAAACCTCAAACTAGGCATACAATGCAATGTATGAAAAAAGATTTTTTTCATTTATCTTTTCTCCATATAGACAAATGTTACATTTCTCAGGAGCTATATTAAGTTACAACCTAAAACTTAGTATAATATACGATGATGAAGACTTACGATGTGTAAGAGACAGTGGGGTTCCCTATCCATGTGTTCTTTTATATATTTGTTTCTCACCATATAGGCCAATGTTATATTTGTTCGTTAAAGGTTTCTTAGAAATTACTTGACAAAGTGCCCAGTGTGGAACATATACCCCCGGCCAGTGCCATCGCTCCTGCTGGAAATGACAATGTATATAGCTTCTTTCAATAAATAGTACCAAATATGAAGAGAATCTAACACGTGGTTACAATTTTAATGAGCCGAGTACCCAGTCTAAGTATGGCTGTAACTGTAGGAAAGGAGTGTGCCCACGGTGGAGTGACCGTTCCTAGCGTGGAGGTGGCCAGCATGGAGCGCCGTCATTACACTCTGATGGGTTACAGAGACATGAGCAATCAAAAAGGTTTAACGCAAAACTTTGACGTAAAAGTTGACGAACAGACGGACGGGGTTTGACCAAGGAGCTTAGATAGTACATATGAAAGATATTCTGTACCAAATATGAAGAGAATCTAACATGTGGTTACAGAGATACGAGAAATCAAAAAGGTTTAACACAAAACGTTGACGTAAAAGTTGACGAACAGACGGACGAAAAACCCAGGGGCTTGAATCAGGAGCTTAGATATTCAATATGAATTGTCATGCTATAGAGATATCCTGTACCAAATATGAAGAGAATCTAACATGTGGTTACAGACATATGAGCAATCAAAAAGGTTTAATACAATACTTTGACGCAAAGGTTTTGAGTGAGTGTTTCAGTTTTACGTCCCACCAACAGCTAAGGTCATACGGAGACGGGACCTAGGTTTAAAGACTCATCCGAAAGTCTGGAGAAGCCCGGGATCGAACCTCGACCACGGAGGCTTCTAACGCAAAGGTTGACAAACCGAAGAATGAACAACCCAGGGGCTTGGCCGAGGAGCTTAGGTATTCCATATGAAGGGTATTGCTATAGAGATACTTGTGCCAAATAAAATATGAAGAGAATCTTACACGTGGTTATAGAGATATGAGCAATCAAATAGGTTTAACGCAAAACTTCGACGTAAAATTGGGTGGACGAACGAACGAGCGAACGAACGAACAAACGAACAGACGAACGAAGGGAAAGACGAAAACTTTATACCCCCCGGCATACGAAGTATAATTAAGTCCAAGAACCACAAACTTTGTATCCTATTCAAACCTGATATCACGTTTAAAGGCCAGAACAACGAAGTGCTTTCTTTGCAACCCCCGCTTTATATAGGCAAAAGACACGTTCGATTCCCGTTTCAGTAAAATGTGCTTACACGGAGATAAAGTCATATCCACTGATAGTTCTAGTTCCTGAATGTACGGCGAGACTTCTCAGAGCCAGGTTTCGTTTTGGTTGCTTGGAGTTAAATGCCACATGCAATTTTATAGAGGTATTATCGAGACAGTCAGTTAACCTAACCACCATTTTCCTGTGACAAACTTCAAGAAGGGCAGCTGTCGGTTTCTGGCGAAAGAATGTGCACTTTACTGGTTTACCGCTTACGTATAAGCCTGCCCAGGAAAAGTGGATAGTTCAACTGACCGGTTCAAAAATGGCCCAAATAGTGTTGAACTCCAATGCAACAAACCTGTGACAAACTTAGTACCTTACAAGATGGCGGACGTAGCAGGACGCAAACAGATGTCCAAAAAATTATAGCTTTATCCAGTAGTTGTTACACTAAAATCTTATAAAATGTTCAGGCTTTGTGATTTTGCCCTTATCTTGTGTTAATTTGCATTCAGCGGCAAATGTTTTTATTGAACTCAGACAATAGACCCGACAGTACTCTCAGTACTGTGTTATTACGGTATAGCAAAGGTTACAGTGGCAACCTCAGTTATGCAAGAAACATGTAGCCTTCATGCATTTCCGTAAAAACCAAATGCATTAAACATATGTGTACCTGTTAGAAACACGATCCCGCCTATTGGGGCTTGAAGAAATAGATGGGCTGCATGATGCTTGCACGCAGAGCTGAAACCGACCCGCATACGAGTACTGGTAAACCACTTAGAGGATCTAAGCCTGTTCAGGCAAAGCGGCGCGAGTCAAACCGTCCATGCTTATAAACCCTATTGGTTTCATTGGGCGGCAGGGCTTGATATGTCATTTCATCTCAGTATCGGGTAAAAGTCCCACAATATTGGAAGCAACGTCTCCAAAATGACCTTTACCATGTTGACGGGGACGTTAAACCTCAAATCAAACAAACAAAAGACAACTTGTTAGAAACAATAATATGTATTGGGTTTTGATCTTCCCTTAAGATAAGGCAGTTCCATCAAGCACCCACAATCAGTACATGTAACAAGACAAACAATCAATACATGTAACTATATTTTTATACCACAATCAGGCATTCTAGTAACCTAATAAAGGGGGTCGAATAACTGCACGCTTTAATCGCTAGTGAGCTATAATACCTTCTACTGACCTATAATACGTCTAGTGACAGTTTATAGACCGGATCTACTTTTCAGGGCCCTAACTTACAAGTGTAAACAATAACATGAACCTTTTATACATGGGAAAACAACGAAACTGCAAGTTAAAAGCGTTGCAATATAGTAAATACATGGTTAGTGTCTTTAATAATAAAATATAATCGGTGAGCCTTAGACAATTTTATAGGGGCGAGCTTTAGCGAGCCCCTATAAAAGTGTCGGGGCGAACCGATTATATTTTATTATTAAAGACACTATCCATGTATTTAGTTTATACCGCAATCCAAAACAATCAATAGGTTTTGCAATAATTTAGCAAATTCAAGCAAAAAGACAGCAGACAGTGTGGCATGTTAAACGACATTCAGTGCCATGGCGCGCACACGTAGTATAACGTGACGTCAACTAGTGCAAAGTTTCTGACGTCACCGCGCCACACAGACGCAGGAAACAACATGGACGCTCGAATAAAATATTCTCAGCGCTTTACTTTCTGTATGAAAATCTGCAAATAAATTGTTTAATTTAGCTTTGAAAATTATTTTCGAAGTTGAGACGCAACTGCAGCAACTGCGCAGTAATTCCAACGGGCTATTCAAACCAGGAAAAGCTGAGAAGGTAAGAATTTAGCTGAAATTTCTGAAATTCTGTTTAAATAAATATTGCAAGGATTTTAACTTGCAGTTCCGTTATTTTCCCATGTATGAAATTTTGCATGTTATTGTTTAAACTTGTAAAATAGGGACCTGAAAAGTAGGTCCGGTCTATAAACGGTCACCAGACGTATTATAGGTCAGTAGAAGGTATTATAGGTCACTACCGATTATAGCGTGCAGTTATTCGACCCCCTTTATTAGGTTACTAGAATGCCTGATTGCGGTATAAATTTATTTAAACAGATTTTCAGAAATTGCAGTTAAATTCTTACCTTCTCAGCCTTTCCTGGTTTGAATGGCCCGTTGGAATAACAGGGCATTGCTACTGCAGTTGCGCCTCAGCCTCGAAAATAATTTTTAAAGCTAAAATAAACTATTTATTTGCAGATTTTCACACAGAATGTAACTGAGAAACTCTTATTCGAGCCTACGTCTTTGTGGCGTGGTGACGTCAGAAACTTTGCACTCGCTGACGTCACGTATACTACGTGTGCACGCCATGGCACTGAATGTCGTTTAGCATGCCATACTGTCTGCTGTCATTTCTGCTTAAATTTGCCAAATTATTATAAAACCCCTTGATTGTTTTGAACTGTGGTATATTGGTGTCTTCAATAATAAAATATAATCGGTTCGCCGCGACAATTTTATAGGGGCTCGCTCAAGCTCGCCCCTAAAAATTTGTCTAAAGCTCACCGATTATATTTTATTATTAAAGACATTAACCATGTATTTACTATGTTGAAAAGTAATAAAGAAAGCAATATATGCATCACCGACTAGGAAACATAACACGACTAAAACAGAACATGATGCCGTGGTCTCTCGAAGAGGTACGAGGTTAGAGGTCAGACTAAGCTATCGAACAACAAGGTCGACTTGTTACATTACATCACTTGAGTTCGTCCCGAAACTATTGTCCTATCCACGGCGGATGCTTAGCTTACTTTTGTAATTTTTAGCTCACCTGAGCCGAAGGCTCCGGTGGAGCTATTGTGATTGGTCACCGTCCGTCGTCGTCGTCGTCGATCCGTCCGTTCACAATTTCTCCTCCTAAACCACTGAACAGATTCTGACCAAACTTGGCAGAAACTAGAGCTGTCAGTGAAACTGACTAGGGCCCCGGCAGCGCTATCAGAAATTTGTGGACGGACAGACGGACAGGCAGACAGACGGACGGACAGAGTGATTACTATAGGGCACCCACACTTTCAGTGCGGGGCCCTAATGATCCTTAGGTTGTCCTCTCTCAAAGTTGTTCAAAGAATTCAATTCCATGGGAACGAAAAGTGGAAAATAAAAAAAAACCTTTAAAAATCTTCTTGTCTGAAACCAGAAGGCCTAGGTCTCTGATATTTGGTATGAAGCTTCATCTAGTGAACCTCTACAAAGATTGTTCAAATTATAGCCCTGGAGCCAAAAATGCCCCGTTGTCCCACTGGGCTGTCTCTGGTCGGGCTCATCGGAGTCTAACTGTTGGTTTTCTTTTGCTCCAGCATTTCAGTGGTTTTTTGCTGTCGAGTCCTCACCGTTGTCTCACCTCTGTGGTTCTTTGATTTCTGTGTTCACGGAGATGTTGCACTGATGTGTTAGGAGGCCTTCATGCGGACTGAACTAATTATTTGTCTAAATCGCGACGGAAGTAAGGGCGAGGATTGTGGCCACGTAAAATCGATTTAAGCCCCCCCAGTGGAAATCTTCCACTGACCGTTCCAAGGCGGCTCTTCTGTGGCGATTTATTTATGTTGTTGTTTGTTACTTACTGTGTGTATCACTTGTGTCTTTTAATTTTGGATGGCCATATGGCCATTTTGTGGGAAAGTAACTGTCCATATGGCCTTCCTTTGTTTAGGTTTCCATTATGGTCTGGTCGCTTAATGTTTGTATTTCTTTCCCTTTGGTGTCTTTTATGGATGGAGTAAGTTAATTGTATCAATTCCTGATCTTTGTTTTACTTCTACTTTATATAGACTTATTTAGGGAAAACATAAAATCTTTTTGTCTGAAACCAGAAGGCCCAGGTCTTTGATATTTGGTATGAAGCTTCATCTAGTGAACCTCTACCAAGATTGTTCAAATTAAAGCACTGTAGCCAAAAATGCCCCCGCTGGCCCACTGGTTTTTACAATTTGGCTTATATAGGGAAAAAACATAAAAATCTTCTTGTCTGAAACCAGAAGGCCCAGGTCTTTGATATTTGGTGTGAAACTTCATCTAGTGAACCTCTACCAAGATTGTTCAAATTGTAGCCCTGGGGCCCAAACCGCCCCCGCGCCGGGGCCCACTGATTTTAAATAGGCTTATACAGGGAAAACTTTTGAAAATTTTATTCTCTGAAACAAGAAGGTTGATGTATTTGATATTTGGTATGACGCTTCATCGGGGCCTCCGTGGCCTAGTGGTTAAGAGCGCTGACTCTTGATCATTAGGTCTCTCACCGCTGTGGTTCGAGCCTCGCTCGGGTCACATGTGAGACGCCAAGTTTTGCAACGAAAGATCAGGTGGTTTCTCTCCGGGTACTCCGGTTCTCGCCCACCTCTGATTAACGATCGACTCGATATGAGTGAAATAATCTTGAAAGGTCCATTAAACCAAAAAAAAAAAAAAAAATGACACTTCATCTAGTGGACCTCTACCTAGATTGTTCAAATTATAGCCCTGAGGCGAAAAAACGACACCGCCCCAGGGCCAACTGGTTTTACATAGGCATTATATAGGGAAAACCTTTACAAAATCTTCTTCTCTGAAACCTGAAGACCCAGGTCTTTGATATTTGGTATGAAGCTTCATCTAATGGGCCTATACCAAGATTGTTCAAATTATAGCCCTGGGATCAATATTGCCACCGCGCCGGGGCCCACGCGTTTTATATAGGCTTATATAGGAAAAATCTTTAAAAATCGTCTTGTCTGAAACCAGAAGGCCCAGGTCTTTGATATTTGGTATGAAGTTTCATCTAATGGGCCTATACCAAGATTGTTCAAATTTTAGCCCTGGGGCAAATAATGTCCCCGCGCCGGGGTCCACGGGTTTTACAAAACGCCCTCCCCCCATCCCAGCCCCCGGTAAGCTAATATAGGGAAAATCTTTAAAAATTTCTTTTCTGAAACCAAAGGCCTCGGCCTTTGATATTTGGTTTGAAGCTTCATGTAGTGATCCTATATCAATGTTGTTCAAATTATAGCCCTGGGGTCAAAAAACGGTTTTATATAGGCTTATATAGGGAAAACATATAAAAATCTTTGCGGCCCCCGCCCATCGGGGCTTGAAGAAATATATGGGCTGCATGATGCTTCCACGCAGAGCTGAAACCGACCCACACACAAGTACCGGTAAACCGCTTAGAGGATCTTAGCCTGCCCAGGCAAAGCGGTGCGAGACCATGCTCATTGGGTGACAGGGCTTGAGATGTCATTTCATCTCAAAGTAGGGTAAAAGTCCCACAAAATTGGAAGCAATGTCTCCAAAATGACATTTACAGTGTTGGCGGGGACGTTAAACCTCAAATCAAACAAAATCTCGTCTGAAACCAGAAGGCCCAGGTCTTTGATATTTGGTGTGAAGCTTCATGTAATGGACGTCTACCATGATGGGGGCCAAAAATGGCGCCGCCCTTGGGCCCACTGGTTTTACATAGACTTATATAGTGAAAACTTTTTAAAATCTTCTTGTCCGAAACCAGAAGGCCAATACATTTGATATTCGATGTTAAGCTTCATTCAGTGGACCTCTGCTTAGATTGTTCAAATTATAGACCTGGGTCCAAAAATTGCACCGTCCTGGGACCTACATGTTAATCTCTTTGCTCAGATGAGCGATATAGGAGCATCATGGTCCTCTTGTTTCTTATGCACTCAGATAAAGGGCTGGATTCACACTGGTTACCAAATGTCACAGGCGAAGAAAAAATAACAAGACACGAACAGGCTTACCATATGAGCATTTTAACGACTTAACTATCAAACAACAGGTCGAGCAGTTTGCAAAAGGGCCAATGGTCCTGAACGGCTCCCCTGAGTACTGAGTGTTTATAGAGCCATTTGGTTTGTAAGACAATTTTAATGGGTTTACCACGACAGCTATATTCGTCAAGGAACCTAATCCATTCGAACACGCTTGTTTCTGTATCCCATAAAGACTTCATACGTAAAATTAGCCTAAATATGCCCAGCTATTTTTCTGAAAAAAAAAAACTACAAAAAAAAAAAAAAAAAAAAAAAAAAAAAACAAGTTTATATTGATATTTGAGTGGCCCTGGATCGAGGTCAATGACTAACGTTGACGTTTGCTACCTATGCAGCTCCATATACATGTTTAGCTGATTGCATATACCATCTAAGTTCAATGCCAATGGCAGTTTTCGAAAAAAGTATAAATTTCAACT
The DNA here is from genome assembly GCA_963580285.1 of Lucinisca nassula. NCBI lineage: Eukaryota > Metazoa > Mollusca > Bivalvia > Lucinida > Lucinidae > Lucinisca > Lucinisca nassula. The sequence goes on from OY757017.1 coordinate 43,187,600, forward strand.
TTGTCTCGTACAAAAGCACCAGTGACTAAATTTAACTTTGGTAAAAATGGGTCAAGGTTAACCCACAGTCAACATTTGAATGAGTTACAATAGGCCGGAGTACCCAATACTACATTCATAGCTTCAAGGTTTGGGGCCTACTCGTTCCAGAGACAAAGAGTTTTGAAGATGTTTTACCATATATGGTCATGACGCTCACCTGGATCATGTGATCTGGAACAGTTAAATAAAATTAATTTCTTTCATCGCATAAAAGCTTCATACGAAATTTGACTTCAACACTAACCACTTTTTTACAATATAAACGCATATACAACCATATTTGACCTTGACGTAAATTGGGTCAAAGAAATGATAGTTTTACCATTTGAACAATACCCCAATGCTACATACCAAATTTCACGACAGTCAGCCCAAAGGCGCCAGGGAAGAAAGTTTTGACATGTTTTCACCATATATGGGCATGGCGGCCATATTGTCATGTGACAAAAACATATTCTTTGACATTAATGTACTTGTTCGTATCAAATTTTGTTACAAATGACCAAGTGGTTTATGAGGAAAAAGTTTAGTTTTCATATCTAAATGACCTTAGGAGAGGTCAAGGAATGACTTTGACCATCAATACCCATGTAGTTTCATTTACCAATTGAGCTACCTACATCTAACCAGAGGACCAATGGTCCTGTACCGCTCACCTTGGTGCTGTTCAAATGGATGTGGAGCCATTTGGTTTTTTAGAAGAGGTTTTTTGAAGAATTTTTATCTTGGCAGAAAATACAGTTTTGACCTTTTCCCATACAAAAGCCTATATTACCAATTTTGACCTTGGTCTATGATAGGGCAAGGTTATCCAGGGATAACCATTTGAACAAACTATGACTGGCCCGACTCCCAAATGCTACATACCAAGTTTCAGGAAAGTCAACCCACTTGTTCCGAAGAAAAAGATTTCTGAAGGGGTTTTACCTTCTATTGGCCTGGTGGCCATATTGGTCATGAGACCAAACCAATATTAAGTATGCCCCTAACTTCGAACAAATTGTGGGGCATATTGCTTTTGCTTTGTTCGTCCGTCCGTTAGTCCGTCCGTCACTCCTTTTTGTGCATAACATTACTTTTCAACCATGCATGCTAGGATTTTGAAATTTCATATATAGATTTCTTATGGAAAAATAATTGACCCGTGTTTTCCCCTTTTTGAGTTATGTCCCTTTGCAGAATATTGCAATGAAATGTTGTAAGCAAGATATCTAAAAACCTGTTTGATATATTATGTTGAAACTTAACCTGCTGATAGAAGATGATAAGCAGTTGAACTGAAAATAAAATCCGAAACCGTTTTCTTCTTGCGTTATGGCCCTTTAAAATTTTAGGCATTTTACGCTTGTAGGCAACATATCTAATAAGTCTTTTGACCAATTACCTTGAAACTTTACAGACTGATTGGGGATGATAGGTAAATGAACTGATCCACTTTAGAAAAAAAAAATCTTTTTTTTTTTCTTGAGTTATGGTCCTTTGAAACTTTAGGCATGTAAAGTTTGTTCTCTAAAGCTATTTGAGTTATTGTCTTAACAAAAAATTAATAGGCTGATAGGGGAAGATGTGTAGATGACCTGATTGAATTTTGAAACAAATCTGAAAATTTCTTCTTGAATAATGGCCTTTGAAACTTTGGGCATTTTAAGCTTGTAGGCAAGATATCTCACAAACCCGTTTGACTTTTAGCCTTGAATCTTTACAAACTGATGGGGGATGATGAGTAGATGAACTTGTGATTGAATAAATACTGTGACAAAGTCTTTGAATGATCAGGGAGAAATCTATGTTCGTCTACAATGAAGTTTTAAATAATTTGAAATCCAGCCGTTTCCGTGCTTCAAGTCTGTCTCCTTACGATGTTCCACCCTTTTTACTACACTTCCTCATAACCTTATAAAAGAACAAGAGGCCCGTGGGCCACTATGCTCACCAGACCTCAGGTGGGCACTGCCCAATGGCAGCCATATCATTTTAATCTACCAATTATAAAGTCTCCCAAATGAGCATCCATCTGGACTTAGTATCTAAAACATTAGGCCTTTTATTAAGTAGAGGGTGTAGGGCATGGACCCAATGGAGCCCTGGTTTGTATCACTAAATGCGTACATATAGTTTATGGGTGGGAATCTGAATGGTTTCTGATATATGAGGCCCTTCTATGACGTGGAGAGGAGAGGAATGGCCCCTGAGACCCCCAAGTGTATGTGCTATTGATAAGGAACAAGAACATATATGATTATGGGGTGGGGATTTGAATGGTTTCTGAAATATATGGCCTTTTAAAGTGGAGGGGCGGGGCGCATTTGCCTAGCACAAAGTGACCCCCAGGTTGATGTGACTGAATGAGTCTTATCATAAGGAACAAGAGTATTATAGTTTATGGGTGGGGTTCTGAATGGTTTCTGAGATATATGGCTTTTAATGAAGTAAAGCAGGGGGGCATGACCCAGGCAGTCCGGATGACTCCCAAGCTAGTGTTATTTGAATGTGTCTTATCACAAAGAAGATAATTATTATATATGGTTTAGGGGTGGGGCTCTGAACAGTTTCTGAGATATATAGCCTTTTGTGAAGTGGTGGGGTGGGGCAAGGCCCTGGTTTGACCCGGGAGACGTCCAGGTTGACGTCAATGATGTGTTTTATCATAAGGAATAACAATATATATTGTTAGAGGTTGGGATCTGTAAGGTTTCTAAGATATTGGGTCTTTAATGAAATGAAGGGGTGGGGCACGACTCCGGCACATCCTAGGGGACCCCAGGTTAGTGTCAATGAATGCGTCATATCACAAGAAACAAGAATATATAAGGTTTTGGGGCGGGGATCTGAATGGTGTCTGAGATACATGGCTTTTTGTGAAGTGGAGGGGTGGGGCAAGGCCCAGGAAGACCCCCAAATTGGTGTCAACGAATGAGTCTCTTCATACGGAACAAGAATAGATAGGGTTTAGGGGTGAGGATCTTTAGGCTTCCAAGATATTGGGCCTTCTATGAAATGGAGGGGGTTGGGCATGACCCCGGCACAACCCGGGGGACCCCCATGTTGGTGTCACTGGATGCGTCTTATCATAAGGAACAAGAATATATATGGTTTTGGGGAGGGGATCTAAACTGTTTCTGAGATATATGGCCTTTTGTGAAGAAGAAGGGGTGGGGCAAGGCCCAGGCGCACCCCGGGAGACCCCCAAGTTGGTGTCAGTGAATGTATATTTTCATAAGGAACAAGAATAAATATGGTTTAGGGGTGGAGATCTGTAAGGTTTCCAAGATATTAGGCCTTTTATGGAATGGAGGGGTGGGGCATGACCCCGGCACGTACTGGAGGACCCCCAGGTTAGTGTCACTGAATGCATCTTATCATAAGAAACAAGAATATATATGGTTTTTGGGGTGGGGATCTGAATGGTTTCCGAGTTATATAGCCTTTTATGAAAAGGAGGGGCTGGGGCATGGCCCCGGCTTAACCTGGGGGACCCCATGTTGGCAATAAAGCGTGTGGCTGAGAGACATTTACTCTAGGAATATTTCTATAAAAGTTTTGTCAAAATATCTGCAATAACTTGGCAGCAAATGCGATTTTTCAATTTTCCCTATTATAAGTCTATGGAAAATCTAAGTTGCCATAGCAACCAAACTAAAGAGCCAAATTTTATAAAAAACACAATACCTGTAAAGGCAAATACGGTTAATATTTCCAAAAACTCTCAGCCTAATAGAGCATTCGGATTCTGAGGAGATGATTTTTGAATTTTTTTTTCTATTTTTTTTTTTTTTTATTTTGGTTTCCATTGCAACCAATAGAAATGAGCAGTAGGCTTAAAATCATATGGCAGATAGTAGATTGCCTGAGGAACATTTCTATGAAAGTTTTGTTAAAACATCTGCAATGACTTGGCAGGAAACGCCATTTTTCAATTTTCCCATTATAAGTTTATGGAAAGTCTAAGTTGCCATAGCAACCAAACTAATGAGCCGATTTTTCATAAAAAACCCCACAAATTTTCAATTCCCTAGACCAAGGTTGCTACAGATAAAATTTGGGCCCAATCGGCCCAGTAGCTTCAGAGGAGATGTCGTTTGAGTGTTAACGCCAGACGACGACGCAGACGCAGACGACGCGACGACGGACAACGTCCATCCTATAAACTCCCCCGGAGCCTTCGGCTCAGGTGAGCTAAAAACTTAATGATTTAATTGAATGGACATTTCATAGGGAAGACTCCCTTTATCTTGCAAATAATGTAAGAAATGATTTTTTCACTTCTGAAAAGCATAAAAATTATACTTTATGGTCATGTCAGAAAGTGTGTGAAGCTTGTACCTTTCTATAAGATTTGGTACTAAGTTACTTAGACAAATTGTGGATATTCCGATGGGTACCAATTGTGCATCCCTTGTGGCTGATATGTTCTTGTTTTGTTATGAAAGAGACTGCATGATGTCCCTTTCCGTTAAAAACAGATGAGAAGCCTTTAGCTCGACTTCTAGATATTTAGATGAGTTATTTAATATTGACAAATACCTATTTCGATGGTTTGATCAGTCAAATTTACCCCCAGAACTTCAGTTAAATAAAGCAAATTCTTCTAATACCGAAGCCCCGTTTTTGGATTTACATCTATCTATTGTAGATGGGTTTGTTTCCTGCAAAATCAATGATAAACGCGATGATTTTGATTTTGAGATTGTAAATTTTCCTTTCCTGGATGGTGATGTTCCTCATTCGGCATCCTGTGGCGTTTATATTTCGCAGTTCATTGGATTCGCCAGAGTGTCTGGTCATGTAACTGACCTCAACACTCGTAATAAATGGAGAACTGCTACTCTTAATCGGGGTTATCCGTATCATAAACTACGCAAAGCCTTTTTTTAAATTTTATAGACGTCATACCGATTTATTTTCAAAAAACAATGTTGAACTTAAATCTCTTCTGCAGCAAGTCTATCGGAACTCGAATTTTATGGAGACTTAGTATATGAATTCAGAAACATATATAACTGCAATGAATTCAGCAACCAATTTCGTCAAATCATTTTTCGATATAAAAGATTGGGTACAACATAAATGTTATGCGACAGATTAGCATGCATGGTAATAAATCTAATCACGGTTGACAACTTTGCTTCCCTCTTTTATTGCACGACGGTGGGTCAGGCCTCAGATTCTATGACGGTTCCAGCGTAAAGGCTAACTGAGAATTAGAGAGAATTGAATTCTATGTAATGTTGGTTGGTGCCTAATGCTCTGTTTCTGGTCGGGCCCATCGGAGTCTAACTGTTGGTTTTCTTTTACTCCAGCATTTTAGTGGTTTCTTGCTGTCGAGTCCTCACCATTGTTTTATCTCTGTGGTTGTTTGATTTTTGTGTTCTCGGAGATGTTGCACTGAATAGTTAGGAGGCCTTCATGCGGACTGAACAAATTATTTGTCTAAATCGCGACAGAAGTAAGGGCGAGGACTGCAGCTGCGTAAAATCGATTTTAGCATTCGTTTCACTGACCGTTCCAAGGCGGTTCTTCTGTCGCGGTTTATTTTTGTTATGGTTTGTCTTTGAGTGTGTGTACCGCTTATATTATTTTGTTTTGGATAGCCAATTGGCCATTTCGTGAGAAAGTGACTGTCCGTTTGGCTTACCGCTATTGATGTTTCCATTGGGGTCTAGTTACTTCATGTTTGTGTTTCTTTCCCTTTGCTGTCACTAATGGGAGCTGTGAGTTAATTGTATCGATCCCGTGCCTCGTGCGCCGTGCGTCATGCGTAAACTCTTCTTGTGAACACTCTAGAGGTCACAGTTTCGGTCAAATCACCATCAAGCTTGGTCAAAATGATCATCTGACAATATCTGGGATAAGTTCGAATATGGTTCAAGTCGGATCAAAATGTAGGCCATTAGGTCAAATCATAAAAAAACCTTGTGAACACTCTAGAGGCTACAATTTAAGCCCAGTCATCATCAAACTTGCTAAGAATGATCATCTTGACAATATTTCGGACACGTTTGAGTATGGGTCATGTCGAGTCAGAAAGTAGGTCAGTAGGTCAAATAAAAAAACCCTTGTGAACACTCTAGAGGGCACAGTTTTGGTCCAATCATCATCAAACTTGCCCAGAATAATCATCTTGACAGAATCTCGGTCAAGTTCGAAAATGGGTTTATCGAGTCAAAATATAGGTCAGTAGGCCAAATCATATAAAAACCTTGTGAGCTCTCTAGAGGCCACAGTTTAATGCAATCATCGTCAAACTTGCTCAAAATGATCATGTCGACAATTTTTGAGTCAGGTTCGAATATGGGTCATATCAGATTAGAAAAAATGGCCCAAGGGTTTAGGAGGAGTTTGCGTTTAAAGCACATTAATGATTTTATTTTCTATTTTTAGCTCTAGTGGCGGTTTTGCTCATTGGAGTGGAACCGTTTTAGCTTTTTTGGTAGCAACATTCCTATAAAGTTTGAATGAAATTGGCTCAAGGGTACAGGAGTTGTCGTTTAAAGATTTTTCTATTTTTTTTTGCTCTGGCGACTATCTTGTTCATCGGATCGGGACGATTTCAGCTATTTTGGTGGGGAGCTAGGCAACATTCCTGTGAAAAGTAGAAGTAAAACAAAGATCAGGAATCGATACAATTAACTTACTCCACCCATCAAAAACACCAAAGGGAAAGAAACACAAACATTAAGCGACCAGACCATAATGGAAACCTAAACAAAGGAAGGCCATAAGGACAGTTACTTTCCCACAAAATGGCCATATGGCCATCCAAAATAAAAAGACACAAGTGATACACACAGTAAGTAACAAACGACAACATAAATAAACCGCCACAGAAGAACCGCCTTGGAACGGTCAGTGGAAAGATTTCCACGTGGGGGGGGGGGGCTTAAATCGATTTTACGTGACCACAATCCACGCCCTTACTTCTGAGTTTGAATTAAATTGGCCCAAGGGCTTATGAGGACTTCGCGTTTGAAGCAAATTAACATGTTTTTTTCTGTTTTTATCTCTGATTGGCCATTTTGCTAATCGGAGCAAAAGGATTTAAGCCAATTTGGTAGAGGGTCATGTAAGCAATATTCCTGCGAAGTTTGAATGCAACTGGCCGAAAGGTACAGGAGAAGTTGTCGTTTAAAGATTTGTTTTTCAATTTTAGCTCTTGCGGCCACCTTGCTCATCAAAGTGGAAATGTCTTAGCTATTTTGCTAGGGAGCCACCAAGGCAACATTCCTGTGAAGTTTAAATTAAATTGGCCAAATAATTTAGGAGGAGTTTGCATTTAAAGCAAATTGTTGACGACGGACGACGGACATTGACTTATCACAATAGCTCACCATGAGCATTTCGGGCTCAGGTGAGCTACAAAGTAGTTGTATACACAAGCATTTTCTTGAAATTTAACCTTTAACCTCACCCCACGAACTCGGGGGGGGGGGTCGGTTCAAAACTTGGATACCTTCATGCACATCTGCAGTCCCTAAGCAACATATTTGGACCCCAGCCCATCGGGACGTTGAGATATGGTTGGGCTACATGATGCACAAACAAAATAATAATACCTACCTACTCATCCACTGAAATTAAAAGAAAAACACTACCTACCTACATACCCACCCTTAAAAATTCTGGGTAAGGTGACAGCAAACAAACAATTTTCAAGGATGGCCCTAGCTTACTGCATCTACCAATTTTCAGATCGCAGGCTACAATACTTTCCAAACAAGAGGCCCATGGACCACTACTTTCACTATTACCTTTTCATCGCATAGAGAATGTTCATGTTATTTGGTTTCAATCAGCATACCAGTTTTAGTGGAAGAGAAGATAAAAATACTGAATCTGAGCCACCCAAGACAAAGGTCAGTAATTAGGCCGATTGCTAATAATATTTCAGATGCGACAGGCTGCCATGCAATCAGTAAAATCCACTGTCTTGCCTTAATTCCATACAAATGTCTAAGTTATCAAATTTGACCTTGACGTAAAACAGGTCAAGGTCAACCAAATGCCATTATTTAAACAAATTTGGAAGGGCCCCAGTCTCCGATGCAGTAGAATAGGGAATGACGGTTCTTGGACAAATGGACTTTTACTGCCAGCATTTGCCATATCTCGGCCCCATCAGGGCGAAGACGTCCGGGAAAGAGGCCTGAAAGTGAACTCCCTTGTTATAAACCATTATCTGTTGGTCGGTCAGAAAGGGCGCCGGATTCTCTTTCAAATGACCGCCCGCCCGATATTTTGTTTCGCTGATAAACGAATTCGCCTTTTTGTCCATCTCTTCAGTATGTCCATCACGCTGACCGATATTCAAAATGGCGAACCAGTCAAACTTGTCAGGATTTTTTTTCTCTTTGGTGCACCACCGCCGGTAGTGGCGTCTCTATTTAGGACCATCTCCAAGCCAGGGACCCACTCCGCAGAGGTCTCTACACCTTTCACATCTACTACACCACTCGGCGTCTTCTTGATGAGCTGCGCGACGCCCTTCCCGGAGACAAATCTCATTCTTGGTGCGAGATTGCTTACGATGCCAGGGCCTACAAGCGGCTCTGCAGCGATTTTGGTGTGTCACCTGCCACTGACTCGGGGCAAAAGTTTGAACGTGTGTCAAGACGGCGACTAACACAGCACGTGCATGGAGCATTCGGGTAAATAATCATGGAGCATCAAGCACAGGGCCCATTCTTCCACCCAAAGTTTGTTATCAGCATAGCCGTGACTTTTCACGAGCCTGGACAGCCTTCATCCTCCACAACTCCAACGGCTGCACTAAAGCGGGCGTGGAGCGCCTCGATGACAGTATACGAACGTATGTTTGGGCTATCCTGGCGGGCGCAAGCCCAGACACGCGTTCGAACATTTTCAAGCTCGTGACGGGGTTCGACGTTCAAAAGCAGTTCCTGGTAAGCGTCGAAGATGCCGTTGCTTCCCCCGTCGAAATCACAGCGAGTATCACACGCTATCAGAAAACGTTCCAGTATGCACCAATCCCATGGCATTCGTCTTTGCGATCGGACTCTTCCTGTCACAGAACAACATGGAGCTCCATCCGGGGAACGTCAAGGGCTACAACAACGAAGTCATCATCGCTAGGACTGAGTCGTTGATAAACAAGTCGAAACAGATCAGCAACAACGGCGAAAAAGATATTCAAAGAAAAAATCGTCCACCCGACGGTACTATTCACAGTTGTGGGGGTGGGGGGGGGCATACGGCACGAACCACTGATGTGCATGTCTGCCCAAGGTAAGATGGCCTGCTCGGCGTTGTCTCGATGGTGTTGACAAGGCCGTTAAACTTCACACAAACTGCCGAACAAAAACTCGGACCCCGCCCATCAGGGTTGGCAGAATAGATTGGGCTGCATGATGTTTCCATGCAAGGCTGAAACCACTGGTAAGCCGCTTAGAGGGTCTGAGCTTGCACAGGCAAAGTGGTGCGAGTCAAACCATACGTGCATAATAACCCTATTGGTCTCATTGGGCGGCAGGGCTTGAGATTTCATTATATCTCTTATGTCGGGTAAAAGTAGCAACGTCCCAAATAATACCTTTATAGTGTTGGTGGGGACGTTAAACATCAAACAAACAAACAAACGAACGAACAAAATTACTAGCAGGTATTTGGTTATCTTGCACTCTCATTGCGTTTTGTCAATAATAAAACAGTGTATACTTTTTGGGGCCTTCATAGTCTTGTGGGTAAAAGCTTTGACTCTTAATCACCTTGCATGTGTGACGCAAAGTAAAGGTTATATATTTTTCAGGTACTCCAGTTGTCGCCCACCGTTAATTAAAGCCCCGGTCCCACAGACCTTGCGACTGCGATGCGACCTCTCTGCAACTGATTTCGTTGCAACTGGCCCGCGACCTTTGCAACTGTTGCAACTAAATTTGCTCCGTAAATGTGATCGCCGACCCGTCGCCGACTAGTCGGCGACCGGTCGCCGAACAATCGGCGATTAGTGTTGCCCAAAGTTGGCGACTGATCAGCGACTTGTCGCCGAAGAATCGCCGTATGATCGGCGACTGACTTGCAACAAGTAAAACATGATCGGGGACTAGTCGGCGATCAATCGGCGACTCTTCAGAGACTGGATAAAACCGATCGGCGACTTGTCGGAGACTGTTTTGCGTTTTTGTTTGACACAGACAAAAATAAACTAAATTTTCGACTGCTGAGAGTCTTCTCTGGGCTGCTGCAAGTCCTCGTCATCCGAAATTGGTGTCCGAGCCTTGCTTCCCGTTTTTTTTTCGGCTGCGCCGCCGTTTTCTTTTGCCCGTCTCTCCGAACCATGTTGCCTCTTTGAAAGCTGTCGTCGAAATGATGCTAGGATGTTAACAGTTTTTTTATTGTAGTTGGCTCTATAATCGTTCGGTGGTTTTAACACCTTTTTACAGCTTGTCGGCGACCAGTTGCAGACCAATCGCCGACTTATCAGTGATCAATCTCCGATCGATCGCCGAACAGTTGCCGACTGATCGCCGATAGGTCGTGGATCGATCGCGGATCAGTCGGCGATTAGTCGGCGATCGATCTGCGACCAGTCTCCGATAAGTTGCAATAAGGTTGCTAGAATTTACAGCCAAATTTGCATTCCGTCAGATGCCGCGTTCTGATCTGGACCTTCACTGTTTGCCAGGTTACCAGTTTTAGGGTTTCTGTTAACTTAGAGAAGACTGCAAAGATATCTTCCTCTCATCACCATTATATCTCAAGACCAGGACCCCCGCCCATCGGGGCTTCAGGAAATAGATGAGCTGCATGATGTTTCCACGCAGAGCTGAAACAGGCCCTACACAAGTACTGGTAAACCGATTAGAGGTTCTAAGCCTTCCCAGGCAAAGCGATGCGAGTCTGTTTCATTGAACGACAGGGTTTGAGATGTCATTTTATCTCAATGTCGGGTCAAAGTCCCACAAAATTGGAAGCGAAGTCTTCAAAGTGACCTATACAGTGTTGACGGGGACGTTAAACCTCAAATAAAACAAACAAAGTTATACCTATATTTAAGTTTACATTGACGGACGGCGATTGACGCCACCATTTTGAAAGTGGCGCTGCAGTGTCAGACGTCACCTCTTTCGCAACGCACTTAAATAAGTGTTCCATTTATTTACGTATTCTTGACCTTTAATAGTGGAAAAGAAAATCAAAGTAAAAACAATTATCAACTGTCATTTTGGCATCCAAAAGCCGTGATTTCTTACCCTAAACGACCCGCGTTTGATGGAGGTGTCGTAACCTCACAGTGCAATCTATGCTTGCTAGTGCACATCACGATCAGATATTCCTATACTGATATACGACTACTGTCTCTGTTATAGGTGAGGTGAGTGTTTGAGTTTTACGTCCCACCAACAACTAAGGTCATACGGAGACGGGACCTCGGTTTAAAGACTCACTCGAAAGTCTGTCTCTGTTATAGGAGATACGTAAACTGTGCATCGGTTTAACCCATATACGCCTAGAAGCCTATGTGGTATAGCACCTTTTCCCTGTGGCCTTGGCGAACATTGGCTTAGGAGCGTCTGATCTAGGTCTGCACTGTTTTCGTAGTGTCCATACATAGAGAGTTTGGTATGATATGAATTAACGGGTATCTGATCTGGGTCTGCAATGTTTCCTAGTGTCCTTTATTTTAGATGTTGGGTTCAATGGGTTAACCGACATCTGAGCCGGGTCTGCGAGGATCTGCGCTGTATCCATTTCGCCTTAAATAGAGGTGATGTGCTAATTTGGTTTTGAGATTGAATAAACCAGCTCTAGCGGTGATTTGTTGAGTAATATATCACTGTTTGGAGGTCCGTTGTATGGTAGATCACATCACGAGCACGTAACAAGAGAGCTGATAACACACTGAAAGTCTACTAAAATGCTGTTGTTTCCTTCATATTCTCTCAACATTCCGCCACTGTTTGAAGAAATCCCGCCGACATGTTTGACTGTAACGCATGTGTAACGTACTGAAAAAGACGTTACACGGTCTAACGTCAAGGAAAGGATCGATAACGTCGCAAAACTTCATAAAACGGCGGCTTTTCATGTCACGCTTTTTTCGCCTAGTGATTTATCACGCAATACATGATGTATATCACCGGATTTAACCATATGTCTACTTACAACTGACCGACAAACTGTGATTTATTACCCAACAAAGAACTGGCTAGAGCTGAGTTATTTTGATTCTAGCACGCTGAAACTCTTAGATAATGTTGTTGTTTCCTTCAAATTCTCAAACATTTTCACCATTGTTAAAAGAAATCGACTGTAACACATGCCGCATTTATGTCCTTTTGAAACGTTGTCGGTGCTAGACAGTGACGTTACACCGTCTAACGTCTACGAATCTACGTATGACGTCATAAATTTGCAGCTTTTAATGATTTCAATCGGCCCACTTTTCCGCACCGTGATTTGTTGCATAATAGACACAGTTCTTTCCCATTGCCAATGTAAAAATACGGGGCATCATCTGGTCTGCACTGTTTGCCTTTGTCATTAAACAGATATGCTGTGGTTAATTGGGTTGAGGAACATCTGAGCTACGTCTGCACTGTTTGCCTATGTCCTAAGAGACACTAAGCTTATATGGGTTGTGTATGTCTTTGAGAATTACGTCCTAACAACAGCTAAGGTCATAATGATACGGGATCTCGGTTTAATATCCGCAAGTCTGGAGAAGCCCGAGATGGAACCAACTAACCCTGGTCAATGAGGCGAGTAGTATAACCATTTCAAGGCTTAGGCAAACAATGCAGACCGAGATCAGGCATTGCTTAACCAGCGTTAGCCTTTCGCTTCTACTTTAGGACTAAGGCAAATGGCACAGACCCAGGTCAGACGCCGCTTTAACGTCGTAAGCTAAGCGTTTCTTTCAGGACTGGCAAACAGTGCAAACCCAGGTCAGACGCCGATTAACCCATATTAGCTTGGCATATCAAATTTAGACCATAGACTAACAGTTCCGATGCCGCAAAATATGTTGTTTGATCGGGTGCTTCACTTTTTAGTCACGATGCTTCCACGCAGAGCGGAATCCGGCCCGCACACTAGTACTGGTAAACCGCTTAGAGGATCTAAGCCTGTCCAGGAACCGCGGTGCGAGGCGGACCGTCCATGCTAATAAACCATTTTGGTTTCAATGGGCGACATGGCTTGAGATGTCATTTCATCTCAATGATGGGTAAAAGTCCAACACAATTGGAAGCAACGTCTCCAAAATGACCTTTACAGTGTTAACGGGGACGTTAAACCTCAAATCAATCAACCAACACGAGGTGAAGATTTACGCCCCGCCCATCGGGGCTTGGAGAAATAGATTTGGTGTATCATGCTTGCACGTATAGCTGAAACCGACCGCACAGGACTACTGGTAAACCGCTAAGAGGATCTAAGCCTGACTACGCGAAGTGTTGTAAATCGGAACGTCACCTATATATAAACCCTTCTGGCTTGTTCAGGCGGCAGGGCTTGAGATGTCATTTCATATCAATGTTGGGTTAAAGTCCCACAAAACTGAAGCCACCTCTCCAAAATAACCTAAATAGTGTTGATGGGGACGTAAAACACAAACAAAGAAAACATGAGGGAAAAAGACGTGTTATGAGCAAGAACCATAACTCCGGGTGTCATGGTATTTTAGTTATCATCCCTGAGAATATAATCTTGGCAACACAATATCTCTAACACTTTTCTTCATGTTAACAAGTCCGTAAAATTAAAACCCTCTAAACCCCACTTTATTTAGAGAAAACTGTGGTTTACAGGGGTATAAGTTATTTTGCTTTTTTCTGTTCTAAGACATAGGCCATGGGTACTCGTACGAGCATCCGCAACCTATTTTAGGAGTAAAAATAAGACAAATATCACAAATTTGCATGAAAAAAGAAATTGCACGGGTGTGTCATCGTAATGTGAGAATAATGATGGGTCGCTGTACAGTGGTACACAAGGTTAAGGCGTGCGTGCGTGCGTGCGTGCGTGCGTGTGTGTGTGTGTGTGAAAACGGGTTTAACGTCGCTTTCAACAATTTTTCAGCCATATCACGACGGTGTCTGGTTTTGACAGGGAGCTCAATGCTCACTTTTATAGTGCTGCCTCACTGAAGTATCATGTCCCTGACACATGATGCTTCTTCTAATACATGTTGCAAAAGAATACAAAAGAAACTGATGTGAGAATTTTAAGAAGTCATACATTGTTACAGACTTTAAAACTGAAAGTGACTTGGTGGTGGTGTCTGTTCCATCTGCAAACGCTGTTACAAGGAGAACTCACCTTAAAGCTCGCTAACAGGGCGAATGAGGGGAGGTAACTGCCAGACTACACGATAATTAAGCAAATAGCAATCCGATAAACCGTATCTAAGGTAGGCGGAGCAAAATGTGTTGCGCATGCGCAGTGGCGGAAAAGTCTCATTTTTTCACGGTCCACTTTTTTACGTTACACCGCCGCTGATCGCATCATATGAATAGACTGGCTGTGATAGTCGGTCTGATCAATGCGGTCTGTTAGGGCGATGGGGCATTGAACAAGAGGGTCCAGAGGGTCCTGATTCGCTCACCTGAATGCTACTGTCTATTTTTAGCTCTGGCTGCCATCTTGTACACCAGAGTGAGTGTGTCAGTTTTAGTTTTACGTCCCAACAACAGCTAAAGTCATACGTAGACGGGACCTCGGTTTTAAGACTCATCCGAAAGTCTGAAGATGCCCGGGATCGATCCTGCGATCCCTGGTTTACAAGGCGAGTAGCGTAACCACTTCACCACGGAGGCTTCTAAATTGTACATCAGAGAGGAATGATCTTAGCTATTCTGGTAGGGTGTCACTTAGGCAACATTCCTGTGAAGTTTGAATCAAATTGACCCCAAGGTGTAGGATGAATTCACATTTGATGAAAATTTACATGTTTTTTTCTATTTTTCTATTTTTAACTCTGGCGGCCATATTGTTCATCGAAGCAGGATCATTTTAGTTATTTTGGTAGAGGGTCACCTAAGCAACATTCCTATGAAGTTTGAATGAAATTAGCCCAAGAGTACAGGAGGAGTTGTTGTTGGAAGTTTTTTTTTTAGCTATGTTAGTATGGAGTCACCTGGGTAACATTCCTGTTAAGTTTGAATCAAATTGGCCCAAGGGTTTAGGAGAAGTTTGCGTTTGAAGCAAATTAACATTCTTCTATTTTTAGCTCGGGGGGGGGGGGCATTTTGTTCATCTGAGCGGGATTGTTTCAGCTATTTTAGTATCTAAGTCATCTAAGCAACATTCCTATGAACGTTTGAATGAAATTGGCCCAATGATACAGGAGGAGTTGTCGTTTAAAGATTTTTTTCTAGCTCTGGCAGCCATCTTGTTCATCAGAGTGGAATGAGTTTAGCTACTTTTGATAGGGAGTCACCTGTGTAACAGTCCTGTGAAGTTTGAATCAAATTGGCCTAAGGGTTGAGGATGAGTTCACGTTTGAAGCAAATTTACGATGGTTGTCTATTTTTAGCTATGGCAGCCATTTTGTTCATCAGAGCAGAAGAGTTTTAGCTATTTTGGTAGAGGGTCGACTAAGCAACATTCCTATGAAGTTTGAATGAAAGGGTACAGGAGGAGTTGTCATTTATAGATTTTTTTCTATCTTTAGCCCTGGTGGCCATCTTGTTTGTCACAGCGGAATGATTTTGGTAGGGAGTCACCTGGGCAACATTCCTGTGAAGTTTGAATCAAACTGGCCCAAAGGATTATGGAGTTCGCGTTTGAAGCAAATTTACGATTTTTTTTCTATTTTTAGCTCTGGTGGCCATATTGTTCATCGGAGCAGAACGATTTAGCTATTTTGGTAGAGGGTCACCTAAGCATCATTCCTATGAAGTTTGAATGAAATTGGCCCAGGGATTTGGAAGGTGTAGTCGTATAAAGACATTTTCTATTTTTAACTCTGGTGGCCATCTTGTTCATTGGAGCATAACGATTTTAGCTGTTGTGGTAGAGGGTCACCTAGGCATCTTTCCTATGAAGTTTGAATGACATTGGCATATGGGTGTGGGAGAAGTAGTCGCTTAACGATTTTCTATTTTTAGCCCTGGCAGCCATCTTGTTCATCAGAGCGGAACCATTTCAGCTTTTTTGGTAGAGAGCCACCTAGGCAACATTCCTGTGAAGTTTCAAGGGTTTAGGAGGAGTAGTCTTTTAAAGCAATTGTTGAAGACGGACGACGGACATTGACCGACCATGAGCACTTCATGCTCAGGTGAGCTAATAAGCCTATGTAAAACCGGTAGGCCCCGCCGCGGGGGCATTTTTGGCCTCAGGGCTATAATTTGAACAATCTTGGTAGAGGACTACGAGATGAAGCTTCATACCAAATATCAAAGACCTGGGCCTTCTGGTTTCAGACAAGAAGATTTTTGAAGGTTTTCCCTATATAAGCCTATGTAAAACCAGTGGACCCCGATGCGGGGGCATCTTTGGTCCCAGGGCTATAATTTGAACAATCTTGGTAGAGGTCCACTAGATAAAGCTTCATACCAAATATCAAAGACCTTGGCCTTCTGGTTTCAGACAAGAAGATTTTTGAAGGTTTTCCCCTTTATAAACCCATGTAAAACCAGTGGGGCCCGGCGCAGCGGGGGGGGGGGGGGCATTTTTGGCTCCAGGGCTATAATTTGAACAATATTGGTAGAGGTCCACTGGAAGAATCTTCATACCAAATATCAAAGACCTGGGCCTTCTGGTTTCAGATAAAACGATTTTAAGGGTTTCCCCTTTATAAGCCTATGTAAAACCAGTAGGCCCCAGCGCATTGGCATTTTTGGCCCAAAGGCTATAATTTGAACAGTCTTGGTAGAGGTCCATTAGATGAATCTGCATACAAGATATCAAAGACCTTGGCCTTCTGGTTTCAGAGAAGACGATTTTTGAAGATTTTCCCTATATAAGCCTATGTTAAACCGGTGGGCCCTGGCGCGGGGGCATTTTTGGCTCCAGGGCTATAATTTGAACAATCTTGGTAGAGGTCCACTAGATGAAGCTTCATACCAAATATCAAAGACCTGGGCCTTCTGGTTTCAGACAAGAAGATTTTTGAAGGTTTTCTCTATATAAGCCTATGTAAAACCGGTGGGCCCAGGCGCGGGGGCATTTGTGGACCCAGGGCTATAATTTGAACAATCTTGGTAGAAGTCCACTAGATGAAGCTTCATACCAAATATCAAAGACCTGGGCCTTCTGGTTTCAGACAAGAAGATTTTTTAATGGTTTTCCCTATATAAGCCCATGTAAACCAGTAGACCCCAGCGTGGGGACATTTTTGGCCTCAGGGCTATAATTTGAACAATCTTGGTAGAGGTCCACTAGATGAAGCTTCATACCAAATATCAAAGACCTGGGCCTTCTGGTTTCAGACAAGAAGATTTTTAAAGGTTTTTCAAATTCATGCTTAGCTAGACTTTCGGATGAGTCTTTAAACCGAGGTCCCGTCTCCGTATGACCTAAGCTGTTGGTGGGACGTAAAACTCGAACACTCACTCACTCACTCAAGCTTAGGTATAACCGGTGGGCCCCGGCGGGGGGGGGGGCATTTTTGGCCCCAGAGCTATAATTTGATCAATCTTGGTAGAGGTCCACTAGATAAAGCCTTATACCAAATATCAAAGACCTGGGCCTTCTGGTTTCAGACGAGAAGATTTTTAAAGGTTTTCTCTTATTTTCCCCTTTTCGTTGCCATGGCAACCAGAGTTCTGCATGGAAATGAATTCTTTGAACAACTTTGGGAGAGGACCACCTAAGAATAAGTTCTACCAAGTTTTGTCAAAATCTGTTCAATGGTTTATGAGGAGATGTTGTTTAAAGAAATTGTGAACGGACGGACGGACGGACGGACGACGACCACGACGGACAGTGAACGATCAATTAGCTGGCTCAGGTGAGCTAATAAAAAAAGCAAATCACGGGGCAGGGTACCTTTATTGATAGCTCAGTGCTTTGCTTTTTTTCTTGGGGTTTGATTCGCAAACATACTTAATTGAAAAACATTTAGATTTTTATACAATATTTTGTTTTGCTGTGTTGGGTTTGTTTTTTGTATTTTAGCTTTTCAGCTTTCTCTTTTTATTGTTATCATCAAAATGCAACTTTGTACATTTTCATTTTCTGGGCTATTCAAATTCGATATTCAAACAAAATCACTAGATATGACCGATGATAATATAGTCTATACTCTCATTGCTCTCTTCATTCAGTGGAGCAATCACATCATTTACTAGAGTAAGAGGAATGGGAACACCTTAAGGGGAGGCAACTCATGCAAAAGTATTTTTGTCTCCCATGTCAGTATGGGTCAACTTTTAAAGGAAAGAATTAAATTATTTCCTTTAAGAGTAGACTCCTTTTTCAGTGGAACTGGGACAAGAAACGCGTACAGGAGGTCCCGAAAGTTGTCTCCCTTTGAAAAAGGGCGGAAAAATCTGCCAGGTGATCAAAAACCTACATGTCAATGACACTGGGAGTAGATCGGCGCATGGAACTTTGATCTCCACGACCCATGCATGCGGAAATCCTCAAGAAATCAATATCACGTCTGGTAGACCCGTAAGCGGTAACCGACGATTATGCACTTAAATCCTTACGGGGACTTCCGGAAATGACTTACGCGACTTCAAAAATGTCAACAAATAGTCGTGTGTTACCGATTTTTTTTTTTTTTTTTTTTTTTAGTTTTTGCTTTGTTTTGATTTTAGATTTAAAGTCCCCATCAACACTATATAGATCATTTTGGAGACGTTGCATCCGATATTATGGGACTTTTACCCGACATTGAGATGAAATCTCAATCTCTGCCGCCCGATGAAACCAACAGGGTTTATATGCATGGACGGGCCAACTCACACCGCTTTGCCTGGGCAGGGTTAGACCGTCTTAGCGGTTTACCTGTACTGGTGTGCAGTCGGTTTCAGCTCTGCGTGGAAGCATCATGCAGCCCAATCTATTTCTCCAAGCCCCGATTGGCGTATGCTATTTATTTTTAGTCAACGTCGTAAACATATTTTGAAAAAAAATCGGACAATGCTATTCTCAACAACTTTCATTTCTGCATCAGAAAAGACGTGTATGGACATGAAAAGGCGAGCGGTCGATTTTTAATTTAATTGCTGCCGGAGAAGGTTAGATATTTCTGTTTTGACCTGTTTTCCAGTGCCGAATGATTGCATTGTCAGCTATCAAGTCCACGCAAAACTTATCTAACATGTAAAATAAGACGCAGTTCCACCTTTTTGCATGTTTAAATACATAAGCTGCAACAATTTCCGTAAAATAAAATATCAAATATACGCTGCTTATGACTAGCCAGGCCCAAATGATGGGTGACTGATTACAATTCGCTTCTTCATTCATAAACCACACAATTATACTTTTCACAAAAAGTAGGGGATATTTTACTTTCAGGCTGAATATTGGGAAATAAATAAAACGTTACCTGGCCAAGGTGCATTTAATTCAAAGGACAATCAAATATCCATAAATTGAACCACACATTAATTCCAGTGATCACGTCATTATGTAGCTGCACGGCGACCAATCTTCTAGAGTTAACGTAATTTTTCACAAGCCCTCAATAACTTGTTGCACCGCCAGGCAATTAGAAGCCTCCGTGGTGTAGTGGTTACGCAACTCGCCTTGTAAACCAGGGGTCGCAGGATCGATCACGGGCTTCTCCAGACTTTAAACAAGGGTCCCGTCTCCGTATGACCTTAGCTGTTGGTGGGACGTAAAACTCGAACACTCACTCACTCACCGCCAGGCAATGCATCGTCGTCGCATACCTCCAACGCTTGATTGTAATTAATGTGGTCATCGCGTCCGTTAGTACTCTTCGGGCGTCCACTTCTCTGCAAATCCGCTGCTGCTCCTGTCCTACGATAGCGTGCCCATAGTCGACTGACAACTGACCTTGACATATTCATAACATTGGCCGTCTGCGCCTGCGTACTTCCGGCTGGGAGCATGCCAACGGATCTCCAAGGTTGAACCTCCGTTAGCCAAATCATGGTTCTAATAACAAATTTGCTTATGAAATTGTTTCATACAACACTTCAACAGTCGATAGAGAAAGTTTTATCGAAATCTCGCATCAATAAACCGGTTTGTAACTAATGTTAAAATTCACGTGCAACCCCTTGTACAATTTGTGCTCCCGTGCTACGCCACTCGAGCATAAAGATGAATCCAAGACAGTGGCGTCAAGCAAACGGTATCACGTGAGGAGCCAACACGTTGATCCCAACCCATAGCATAAGAGACCCTGCTCCATATCGGCCGTGTTTATGCTGATGGGTACGATGGAACCCGAATATCCCCTACTTTTTGTGAACAGTATAGTTAATAAAATGCGCATTTATTATGATAAAATACATTGAAATAAATTTTTAAGAAAACACAACCTGACACCCCTTAATTTTAAATGGACTCCTGCTTTAAATACGGAGGAAGATTCCATTTGGTACAAAATACATTATACTAACCCCAGGGTCCTGCAGCTCTCACAACAGCCAACGGATTGAACGGAGACACTAGTTTGGCGATGACACGATAGCGTAAAGGAATCTCATTGTACTCAGATGTCGACGGCAGTTCTGGAAATCCCCATGGGTCCACAAGAATTAAATGCTGAATCTTCTCAGAATATTTAAGGGCATATGCATTGACAATGTAGGCACCAAGGCTGTGTCCTAACAGCACCATTTTGTCTAGGTTCATTTCTTGACGCCATTCTTCTACAGATTCAACAAATTGCGTTTCAACAGCTTCTGCACTACCTGAGAACTTTGGTCTCGAACTTCTACCGAATCCCAACAAATCAAAAACGTACACAGGTCTTTCTGCGGCCAGTGAGTCCAGGTTTTGGGCCCATAGCCCTAGTCCTCCTCCCATTCCATGCACCATAACCAATGGTAACTTCTGGATTTCTTTGTTCAGCGCTACTGTCCATAACATATGATTTTGTTTCGGAAGCTTAACATATGTTCCTTCTATTCTGCTTTTCAGACCTGCAAGAAAGCCATTCGGGCAAAATATATATGTGATACAGTCATGTTTTTCACCTCAACTCTGATATACGTGGTTGCTCGTTGACGCCCCGAATCAATGCGGTAGATTTAACCTAATAACATGTTTCTCAGCAGAAATAGAAAGAACAGGACACTAAATAAATACTGCATACAGTAAAATTCCTCATCGGGGCTTGGGGAAAATAGGTTGGGCTGCTTGGTGTTTCCACGCAGAGCTGATACTGACCATATATAAGTACTGGTCAACCGCTTATAAGGATTAAGCCTGCCCAGGAAAACTTACGTGAAGCAGAGCGTCCAATACATTTAAGCCTTTTGGATTTCATGGGCGGCTGGGTTGGAGATGTCATTTCATCTAAAGTAGGGTAAAATTCCCGCAAAAATAGAAGCATCGTCTCTAAAATGACCTAAATAGTGTTCACGGGGACGTTAAACCTTAATTCAAACAAACAAACAGTAAAATTCCGTTAATTCAAGACCACCTAAAATTAAGAATAAATCTGCTTTCAAAATCTTATTGAGAATGTTTGAGTTATTTTTCTTCGTGTTTTCTATACCCAGTGTCCCAACTTTTGAACAGTCCCAAAGGCGGATTTAAATAAATAAATTAGCCCATCGGAGTTTGAAGAGCTTGCTGCTTCCACGCAAAGCTAAAACTACTGGTAAACCGCTTAGATTTTTACGCATGCCCAGAATGAGTTGGTGCAAGTTGCACCGTCCATGCATATAAAACCTATTGGTTTAATTGGGCGGCAGGGCTTGAGATGTCATTTCATCTCGTTAGAAGTGAAGGCAATGATCATGAATCGATACAATTAACCCACAACTCCCATCAGAGATACCAAAGGGAAAGAAACAGAAACATGAAATAACTAGACCCTAATAGAAAAGCCAAAATGACAGTTCTTTCCCACAAAATGGCCAATTGGCTAATGTTATTTAATAAGATTGTTATTTGAAATCAAACACTTCAACACAGAGTCTACAATGTTCTCACGGGTCATACTAGCTAGCTTCGGCTAAACAGGCTTCACCTGTGACCCTAACATTTTTCGAAATTCACAGCAAAGTCAATGACTCCGAAGGACTAGAATGTATAACCCATACTATGGTGAAGTGCAGTATGAAACGAATAATTACCAAGAAAAAATCAAAACATAATTGTCTTAGCCATCCTTCATCTTTTGAAAAAAAATACAAACTGCGGACATATTGAATGTTTAAATACACAACAGTTAATAAAGTAGAAGTAAAACAAAGATCAGGAATCGATACAATTAACTTACTCCACCCATCAAAGACACCAAAGGGAAAGAAACACAAACATTAAGCCACCAGACCATAATGGAAACCTAAACAAAAGATGACCATAAGGACAGTTACTTTCCCACAAAATGGCCATATGACCATCCAAAATAAAAAGACAAAAGTGATACACACAGTAAGTAACAAACAAAAACATAAATAAATCGCCACAGAAGAACCGCCTTGGAACGGTCAGTGGAAAGATTTCCACTGGGGGGCTTAAATCGATTTTACGTGGCCACAATCCTCGCCCTTACTTCCGTTGCGATTTAGACAAATAATTTGTTCAGTCCGCATAAAGGCCTCCTAACTCATCAGTGCAACATCTCCGTGAACACAAATAATCAAAGAACCACAGAGGTGAGACAACGGTGAGGACTCGACAGCAAGAAACCATTGAAATGCTGGAGCAAAAGAAAACCAAAAGTTAGACTCCGATGGGGCCGACCAGAGACAGAGCATCAGGCACCAACCAACATTACCTTGAATTAGATCTCTCTAATTCTCAATAAGCCTTTACGTTGGAACCGTCATAGAATCTGAAGCCCGACCCACCGGCGTGCAATTAAAGAGGGTAGCAAAGTTGCCAACCGTAATTGGGTTAACTACCATGCATGCAGTCTGTCGTATAATATCCATGTTGTACCCAATCTTTTTATATCGAAGAATGATTTTACGAAATTGGGTATTTATATACTAAGTCACCATAAAATTCGGGTTCCGATAGACATTGTTGCAGAAGAGATTAAAGTTCAATAATGAATTTTGAATTTAAATCAGAATGGCGTCTATTTAATTTTGAAAAGTCTTTGCGTAGTTTATGGTACCGATAACCTGATTAAGAAGTTTAGCCGTTAATAATTAATTACGAGTGTTGAAGTCAGTTACATGACTACACACTCTAGCAAATCGAATTAATTGCGAAGTATAAACCTTAGTATAACGTGGGCTAGATATAGATAGAGTTTTGGGTGGTTTACATACACCACAGTCATATCGGGGACGCAAAATGATAATCAAATGGCATACTGCAGCACATCTCTGTAATTTCTGGACAAATGGAGCATATATAAAGTCAAATACATTTCAATGAAACATTTAAGTGTACACTGCGGACATATTGTAATCTTTTGCAACTACACAAAAAAGTTACTAATGAAACAAGGACGATGGCAGTGGGGCAAACAGAAGCAAATTCTCTTTAAAAAGATTGTTATTTGAAAGCAAACACTTCAAAACAGACTGAATTTAATGGAACCTTAACGTTTCTCACAGGTCAGACTAGATAGCTTCGGCTAAACAGACTTCACCGGTGGCCCTATCATTATTTGAAAGTCCACAGTAAAATCAATGGCTCCGAAGGACTAGAAAGTATAACCCATACTATGGTAAAGAGCAGGGTGAAACGAATAATTACCAAGAAAAAATCCAAACATAATTGTCTTAGTCATCCTTTGCCTTTTGGAAATAATACAAAGAGTGGACATATTGAATGTATAAATACAGAAAAAAAAGTAATTAATAAAACTTAGACTATAGAAAGATAGAGTTTTGGGTGGTTTACATACACCACAGACATATCAAAGACGCAAAATGATAATCGAAACGGCATACTGCAGCACATCTCTGTAATTTCTTGATTTGTTTGTTTGATTTGAGGTTTAACGTCCCCGTCAACACTGTAAAGGTCATTTTTGAGACGTTGCTTCCAATTTTGTGGGACTTTTACCCGACATTAAGATGAAATGACATATCAAGCCCTGTCGCCCAATGAAACCAATAGGGTTTATTAGCATAGACGGTCCGCCTCGCACCGCGGTTCCTGGACAGGCTTAGATCCTCTAAGCGGTTTACCAGTACTAGTGTGCGGGCTGGATTCAGCTCTGCGTGGAAGCATCAAGCAGCCCATATATTTCTTCAAGCCCCTATGGGCGGGGGCTGCTGTAATTTCTTGAACAAATGGAGCAAATAAAAGGTCAAATACATTTATATGTAACATTTAAGTGTAAACTGCGGACATATTGTAAGCCTTTTGTAACTTCACAAAAATAAAGTTAGTGGTAAAACAAGGACAGCCGCAGTGGGACAAATAGTAGCAAATGTTATCTAATAAGATTGTTATTTGAAATCAAACACTTCAAAACAGAACTGAATCTCATGGAGTCTACAATGTTCCCACGGGTCAGAGTAGCTAGCTTCGGCTAAACAGACTTCACCTGTGACCCAATCAGTTTTCGAAAGTTCACAGCAAAGTCAATGACTCCGAAGGACTAGAATGTATAACCCATACTATGGTAAAGTGCAGGGGGAAACGAATGATTACCAAGAAAAATTCCAAACATAATTGTCTTAGTCATCCTTCATCTTTTGAAGAAAAAAAATACAAACTGCGGACATATTGAATGTTTAAATACACAACAGTTAATAAAGTATAACGTGGGCTAGAGATAGATAGAGTTTTGGGTGGTTTACATACACCACAGTCATATCGGGGACGCAAAATGATAATCAAATGGCATACTGCAGCACATCTCTGTAATTTCTGGACAAATGGAGCATATATAAAGTCAAATACATTTCAATGAAACATTTAAGTGTACACTGCGGACATATTGTAATCTTTTGCAACTACACAAAAAAAAGTTAGTAATGAAACAAGGACGATGGCAGTGGGGCAAACAGAAGCAAATTCTCTTTAAAAAGATTGTTATTTGAAAGCAAACACTTCAACACAGACTGAATTTAATGGAACCTTAACGTTTCTCACAGGTCAGACTAGCTAGTTTCGGCTAAACAGACTTCACCGGTGGACCTATCATTATTTGAAAGTCCACAGTAAAATCAATGGCTCCGAAGGACTAGAAAGTATAACCCATACTATGGTAAAGAGCAGGGTGAAACGAATAATTACCAAGAAAAAATCTAATTATAATTGTCTTAGTCATCCTTTGCCTTTACGAAAAAATACAAAGGGTGGCCATATTGAATGTATAAATACACAAAGAAGTAATAAGTAAAACTTGAACTATAGATAGATAGAGTTTTGGGTGGTTTACATACACCACAGACATATCAAAGACGCAAAATGATAATCGAAACGGCATACTGCAGCACATCTCTGTAATTTCTTGAACCAATGGAGCAAATACAAAGTCAAATACATTTAGATGTAACATTTTAAGGCAAACTGCGGACATATTGTAATCTTTTGCAACTACACAAAAATAAAATTAGTTGTAAAACAAGGACGACCGCAGTGGGACAACAGAAGCAAATGTTCTTTAAAAAGATAGTTATTTGACACACAGAACTGAAACTCATGGAGCCTATAAGTTTCTCTCGGGTCAGTCTAGCTAGTTCCGGCTAAATGACTTCACCGGTGACCCTAACATTTTTCAAAAGTTCACAATGAAACAATGACACCGAAGAACTAGAAATACTATGGTAAAGTGCAGGGTGAAACGAATACTTACGAATAATTAGTTATTTGAAAGCAAATACTTCAAGATAGAACTGTATCTCATGGAGTCTACCATTTTCTCACGGGTCAGACTAGTTAGTTCCGCCTAAACAGACTTCACCAGTGACCCTAACATTTTTTGGAAGTCCACAATGAAATCAGTGACTCCGAAGGACTAGAAAGTATAACCCATACTATGGTAAAGTGCAGGGTGAAACGAATAATTACCAAGAAAAAGTCCAAACATAACTGTCTTAGCCATCCTTCATCTTTTGAAAAAAAAAAAAAACTGCGGACATATTGAATGTGTAAATACACAACAATTAATAAAGTAAAACGTGG
Source organism: Lucinisca nassula (assembly GCA_963580285.1). Lineage (NCBI taxonomy): Eukaryota > Metazoa > Mollusca > Bivalvia > Lucinida > Lucinidae > Lucinisca > Lucinisca nassula. Next base: position 43,213,802 of record OY757017.1, read on the forward strand.
GCTATACATAGATAGATATTTGGGTGATCTACATACACCACAGTCACATCGGCGACGCAAAATGATAATCGAAACGCCATACTGCAGTACATCTCTAATGTCTTGAACAACTGGACAAACAGAAGCACATTTTCTTTAAAAAAAATATGTGAAAGCAAACACTTCAATAGAGAACTGAATCTCATGGAGCCTACAAGTTTCTCGCAATTCAGACTAGCTGGTTTCGGCTAAACAGACTTCACCGGTGACCCTAGCATTTTCGAAAGTTCACAGTAAAATCAATGACTCCGAAGGACTAGAAAGTATAACCCATACTATGGTAAAGTGCAAGGTGAAACGAATATTTACCAAGAAACTATCCAAACATAATTGTCTTAGGCATCTTGTGCCTTTTGGAAAAAATACAAAGTGTGGACATATTGAATGTGTAAATGCACTAAAAGTAATAAGTGAAACTTGGACTAGAGATAGATAGAGTTTTAGGTGGTTTACATACACCACAGACATATCAGAGACGCAAAATGATAATCGAAACGGCATACTGCAGCACATCGCTGTAATTTCTCGAACAAATGGAATGGAGCAAATATAAAGTCAAATACATTTAGACGTGGCATTTAAACTGCGGGTATATTGTGATCTTCTACAACTATACAAAAATAAAGTTAGTTGTAACAGAAAGACGACCGCAGTGCGGCAACAAAAGCAAATGTTCTTTAAAAAGATAGTTATTTGACAGCAAGCACTTCAACACAGATCTGAATCTCATTGAGCCTACAAGTTTCTCACAGGTCAGACTAGCTAGTTCCGGCTAAACAGACTTCACCGGTGACCTTAACATTTTTCGAAAGTCCACAATGAAATCAATGACTCCAAATGACTAGAAATACTATGATAAAGTGCAGGGTGAAACGAATAATTGCGAATAATTAGTTATTTGAAAGTAACAACTTCAAGATAGAACTGAATCTCATGGAGTCTACAAGTTATCACGGGTCAGACTAGCTAGTTCCGGCTAAACAGACTTCACAGGTGACCCCTTACATTTTTTAAAGTCCACAGTAAAATCAATTACTCCGAAGGACTAGAAAGTATAACCCATACTATGGTAAAGTGTAGGTTGAAACGAACAATTACCAAGAAAAAATCCAAATATAATTGTCTTAGCCATCCTTCCCCTTTTGAAAAAAATACAAACTGCGGACATACTGAATGTGTAAATACACAACGATTTATAAAGTTAAACGTGGGCTAGACAAAGATAGAGTTTTGGGTGGTTTACATACACCACAGTCTCATCGGCGACACAAAATGATAATCGAAACGGCATACTGCAGTACATCTCTGTAATGTCTTGAACAACTGGAGCAAACATGAAGTCAAATAAATTTAGATGTAACATTTAAGTGTAAACTGCAGACATATTGGAATCTTTCAAAACTACGTAAAAATAAAGTTAGTTATAAAACAAGGACGACGGCAGTGGGGGCAAACAGAAGAAAATTTTCTTTAAAAAGATTGTTATTTGAAAGCAAACACTTCAACATAGAACTGATTCTCATGGAGCCTACAAGTTTCTAACAGGTCAGACTAGATAGTTTCGTCTAAACAGACTTCACCGTTGACACTAACATTTTTTGAAAGTCAACAATGAAATCAATGACTCCGAAGGACTAGAAAGTTAAACCCATACTATGTAAAAGTGCAGGTTGAAACGAATAATTACCAAGAAAATATCCAAACATAATTTTCTAAGTCATCCGTTGCCTTTTGGAAAAAATACAAAGGTAGGTCATATTGAATGTGTAAATACACAAAAAAGGTAAAAATTAAAACTTAATAATTACCAAGAAATTATCCAAACATAATTTTCTTAGTCATCCGTTGCCTTTTGGAAAAAATACAAAGTAAGGACATATTGAATGTGTAAATACACAAAAAGGTAATAAGTAAAACTTGGACAAGAGATAGATAGAGATTTGGGCGGTTTACATGCACACCACAGATATAATGGAGACGCAAAAATTTAATCGAAACGGCATACTGCAGCACATCTCTGTAATGTATTGAACAAATGCAGCAAATATAAAGTCAAATACATTAAGATGTAATATTTAAGTGTAAACTGCGGACATATTGTAATCTTTTGCAACTACACAAAAATAAAGTTAGCTGTAAAACAAGGACGACCGCAGTGGGGCAACAGAAGTAAATATTCTTTAAAGAGATAGTTATTTGACTGCAAACACTTCAACACAACCGAATCTCATGGAGCCTACAATTTTCTCACAGGTCAGACTAGCTACTCCCGTCTAAACAGACTTCACCGGTGTCATTTTTCGAAAGTCCACAATGAAATCAATGACTCCGAAGAACTAGAAATATTATGATAAAGTGCAGGGTGAAACGAAGAGGTACGAATAATTAGTTATTTGTAAGTAAATACTTCAAGATAGAACTGACTCTCATGGAGCCTACATGTTTCTCACTAGCTAGTTCCGGCTTAACAGACTTCACCAGTAACCCTAACATTTTTTGAAAGTCCAGAGTAAAATCAATGACTCCGAAGGACTATAAAGAATAACCCATACAATGGAAAAGTGCAGGGTTGAAACGAACAATTACCAAGAAAAATTCCAAACATAATTGTGTCAGTTTGCTTTTTGACAAAAATAAAAAGCGTGGACATATTGAATGTGTAAATACACAACAATTAATAAAGTAAAACGTTGGCTAGACACAGATAGAGTTCAAGGTGATTTCAAGTGAATGACCACCAATTTTTTTTTCTCAGATCCATTTTATAGTAACACCATTGAGGAATGATAAAATCCCATTCTTCATCTAAACTGTTTCTCTAATTAACTGTAATGGCTCATTAAAGTTGCTGATAGGGTGTCAGACATGTTTACAGATTATATCTCCTGGGGTGACCTCACGGCAACTGGAGCTAACAAATCTTGGTATTTTAGCAGCTGAGGATTTTAGAGAAGAAAGTGAACATTAAAATAAAAATGCCTTCTTGTAAGGCCAAATACTGCACAGTGAAAAGAGGACAAGGAATTAGCTGTTTTGCTATCCCTGACCCTAAGAAACATAGAGAATTATGTGAAAAATGGATTCATAATCTTGGAACAGAGAATCTCAACATCAAGACATTTGTTTATGCAAAGCATAACATTGTTTGTGCTAAACATTTTGAAATAGCTGTTTTCAAGTGGACTTGAAGGTTTCTTGATTACTTATTTTTTTTCTTTTCTTCAATAACCCATTTAGTACCAGAAACCCCAAAACGGGTACCCTGGCAAACATTGCATGCCCAGATCAGATGCCGCAGAATGCGGCGTCTGATCAGGGCCTCCACTGTTTGCTAAAAGTCAAGTCATTTTCCAAATAAATTTTGATGAAAACACAACCTGTCACCCCTAAATTTTGAAATGAACTCCTGCTATATATAAAGAGGAAGATTCCATTTGGTACAAAAAGGGTTAGTTAATGCATATCATTATCATTTAACCAATCATTACATTAACATGCCTTGACAAGTTTAGGTAATATTTCATTGCATTTCACATGGTATTTTGTGATATTTTTAAAGCATAGATTGTGGGTACTCGTTAGAAATGTCTCAATGAGGCGATCTTTGAGCACCCATAATTAAGTTTTGGAGAAATTATCAGAATATATGCATATGTCCTTTTAAATCCCCATTTTACCTACAAAAACTCCTCTTCTGTGAACTCGGGCTCATACTGAAAGCCCTGAATACCAAACCTAGGAAAACTGTCTTCAAAGTCTTTATTTTCGTCCAAAGACATAATGAAGCCTGATGTAAGAAGCTGAACTGACAATCTATTCAAAGGATTTTTGAGAATTCATCCTGATTAGAGAGCCTAACCACTTCTCCTTTAGTAGCTGCATAGAGAGATATAGAGCTTCTACAGTCTCCATGAGATCAGGATTTTAGCAAACATGTTGAACCCTGGGAAAGATTTGGATTACCTTGGGGAAAATATGGCCGCTGCCAGAAGACTTCACTGAAACCATTAAATGTTGATTCAATTACCTTAGCAGGTTTCAATTGGTAATAAAAGTCAGAGATTAATCATTACAGTAACTTTTTCTTGCAAATGAAGTAATTATGTTATAAAGGTGGTCATTCACTTTAACTACCCTGCAGACTTATGGAAGTTCTAAACCAACTGATAATCAAATCGGTATTTTGTAGTATATTCCCATTATTGCTTGGAAAACATGAAGCAACGTTAGTTTCAAATGCACTTAAATATAACATTTAAGTGTAAACCCCAGACATATCGTAATGTTTTGCAAATACACGTGTAAAACGAGGAGGACCGCAGTGGGGGAAACAAAAAGTATTGTGGTAAATTAGCAAATGTGCCTTAAACAGATACTCATTTGACCGAGAAATAGAAGTGATGGCAATGATCAGGAATCGATACAATTAAGCCACACTTCCCATCAGAGACATGATTGGGAAAGAAACGCAAACAAGAAATAACTAGACCCTAATGGAAATTCAATAGAGGAAAGCTAAAAGGACAGTCACTTTCCCACAAAGTGACCATTTGGCTATACAAAACAAAACGATACAAGAGATACTCGTTCAAAGACGAACTATAACAATAATAAGCCGCAACAGAAGAACCGCCTTAGAAAGCACTTCTACAACGAACTGGTAATTATAAAGCCTACAAGTTTCTCAATGGTCAGGCCAGCTAGTTGTAGCTAAACGGACCCTATTTGTGGTCCTGAATGATAAACAAGGCCATATTGAAACCAATGAGCCCGGATGACTAGAAAGTATAACCCACACTATGGTAAAGTGCAGGGTGAAAAGAATGAATACCCAGGAAAAGCCTAACATTTTAGTCTTAGGTATCCTTCGTAAATACAAAATGCGGACATATCGAATATGTAAATACACAAAAATTAATATAGTGAAACATGGAGAAGAGATTGATAGAGTTTAGAGTGATTTAACTACCCCGCAGACTTATCGGACAACAAACTGATAATCAAATAGGAACATTTCAGTATATATCTCCGTAATGTCTTGAACAAACGAAGCAACGTTTGAATCAAGTATATTTTGATGTAACAATGAAGTATAAACTGCAGACATATTGTAATGTTTTGGAAATATGCAAAAATGATGTTTGTTGTAAAACGAAGACGACTCCGGAGTTGAAAACAAAACGTACTTTGGTAAAACAGCAAATGTTCTTTAAAGTGTTAGTCATTTGACAGCAAGCACCCCAACACAGAAAATAAAATCATGGTGCCTACAGGTTTCTCACTGGTCAGATTAGATACATTTGGCTGAATAGACTTCAATAGTTAACCCAATCACGGTTGGCAACTTTGCTTCCCTCTTTAATTGCACGCCGGTTGGTCAGGCCTCAGATTCTATGACGGCTTAAAGGCTTATTGAGAATTAGAGAGATCTAATTCAAGGTAATGTTGGTTGGTGCCTGATGCTCTGTCTCTGGTCGGGCCCATCGGAGTCTAACTGTTGGTTTTCTTTTGCTCCAGCATTTCAGTGGTTTCTTGCTGTCGAGTCCTCACCGTTGTCTCACCTCTGTGGTTCTTTGATTTTTGTGTTCACGGAGATGTTGCACTGATGAGTTAGGAGGCCTTCATGCGGACTGAACAGATTATTTGTCTAAATCGCGACGGAAGTAATGGCGAGGATTGTGGCCACGTAAAATCGATTTAAGCCCCCCAGTGGAAATCTTCCACTGACCGTTCCAAGGCGGCTCTTCTGTTGCGATTTATTTATGTTGTTGTATGTTACTTACTGTGTGTGTCACTTTTGTCTTTTTGTTTTGGATGACCATATGGCCATTTTGTGGGAAAGTAACTGTCCTTATGGCCTTCCTTTGTTTAGGTTTCCATTATGGTCTTGTCGCTTAATGTTTGTATTTCTTTCCCTTTGGTGTCTTTTATGGGTGGAGTAAGTTAATTGTATCAATTCCTGATCTTTGTTTTACTTCTACTTTTCATCGGAGGCCCTTTTTTTCTAAAGTCAACAGTGAAATCAATGACACAGAATGAATAAAAGATATAACCTACAGAATAGAAGGCATAACCTATGATAAAATACAGGGTGAAAAGAATTATTACCCAGGGAAAGCCACACATAATCGCCTTAGCCATCATTCCTCATTTAGAAACAAAATACAAACTGCGGACATATTCAATGTGTAAATACACAAAAAATAAAAAAGTAGAATATGGACTAGAGATAGATACAGTTAAGAAAGGTTTAACTACCCCCGCAGACAACTCGGAGACACAAACTGATAAAGAAATCGGCATATTGCTGTATACCGCCGTAATTTCTTGAACAAATGGAACAACTTAAGAGCCAAATACAATTAGATGTAACATTTAAGTGTAAACTGCAGACATGTTTTAATCTTTTGCAAATACACAGAAATAAAGTTAGTTGTATAACGAGGACGACCGGAGTGGGGCAAACAATAGCAAATGATCTTCAAAAAGGTATGCATTTCAACACAGAACTGACACTCATGGAGCCTACAATGGACGAGTTTTCACGGGTCAGACTAGATAGTTTCGGCTAAATAGAACTCATCGGTAAACAATAAGATTTTTCAAAAGTCCACAGTGAAATCACTGGAAGGTATAAACCACATCATGATAAGGTGCAGGTTGATAAGAATGATAACCCAGGAGTGAGTGAGTATGTTTCAGTTTTACGTCCCACCAACAGCTAAGGTCGTAAGGAGACGGGGCCTCGGTTTAAAGACTCATCCGAAAGTCTGATGAAGCCCGGGATCGATCCTGCAATCCCTGGTTTATCAGGCGTGTAGCATAACCACTATACCGCAGATGCTTCTCTGATGACCCAAGAAAATGCGAACATAATTGTTTCAGCCATCCTTTGTCTTTTGGACAAAATCATACAAACTACCGACATATCGAATGTGTAAATACACAAAACTTAATATAGTTATACATGGACTAGAAATATATAGCGTTTAGGGTGGGTTAACTATACCGCAGACTCAGTGGCCTTGGGTGTCTCCACTTCTATTTAGTACCGAAAATCAAATTGGGATATTGCAGTAGATCCCCATAAATTCTTGAACAAAAACAGCAATGTTATAACCGAATACATTTAAATGTAACGTTTAAGTGTAAACTCCAGACATATTGTAAAGTTCTGCAAATACACAGAAATAAGAAAAATAACGAAGTAACAAAAAGCATTGTGGTAAAGTAGCAGCTGTTCTTAAAAAGGCAGTCATTTGACAGCAAGCAACTCTACACATAACTGGAGATCATTGACCCCACAATTTCTCACGGGCCAGACTAGCTAGTTTCGGCTAAACAGTCCTCATCGGTGAGACCAAATGTTCAAAAAGTCCACAGTGACATCATTGATCCGGGGCTGACTAGAACGTACAACCCACACTATGGTAAAGTGCAGGATGAATGAAAACCCACACATAATAGTCTTAGAAAGCCTTAGTAAATACAAACTGCGGACATATCGAATATGTAAATACATAAAAATAATAAGGCAAAAAATGGACTAGTAGAGTTTGATAGAGTTTATACTGGATTAACTACCCCGCAGACTTATCGGACAAGTAAACTGATAATCAAACTGCATATTGCAGTATATCCCCGTAATGTTTTGAACAAATGAAGCGACTTTAGAATCAAATACATTTAGATGTAACATTGAAGTGTTAACTGCAGACATATACTGTATGGATTCCTGATCATTGCCATCTCTTCTAATGTTTTGCGAATAAGACGACCACAGAGGTGCAAACAAAAATCATTGTGAAAAAGTAGAAGAAACAATTCTTTAAACAATTCTTAAAGTTGTTCTTTAAATAAAGGTAGTCATCTGACAGCAATCGCTTCAACACTGGTCAAACAAGCTGGTTTTGGCTGAATAGACCTCATCGTTAAGAAGAAGTTAAACAAAGATCAGGAATCGATACAATTAACTTACTCCACCCATCAAAGACACCAAAGGGAAAGAAACACAAACATTAAGCGACCAGACCATAATGGAAACCTAAATAAGGACAGTTACTTTCACACAAAATGGCCATTATGGCCATCCAAAATAAAAAGACACAAGTGATACACATAGTAAGTAACAAACAACAACATAAATAAACCGCCACAGAAGAACCGCATTGGAACGGTCAGTGGAAAGATTTCCACTGGGGGGCTTAAATCGATTTTACGTGGCCACAATCCTCGCCCTTACTTCCGTCGCGATTTAGACAAATAATTTGTTCAGTCCACATGAAGGCCTCCTAACTCATCAGTGCAACATCTCCGTGAACACAAAAAATCAAAGAACCACAGAGGTGAGACAACGGTGAGGACTCGACAGCATGAAACCACTGAAATGCTGGAGCAAAAGAAAACCAACAGTTAGACTCCGATGGGCCCGACCAGAGACAGAGCATCGGGCACCAACCAACATTACCAAGAATTAGTTCTCTCTAATTCTCAATAAGCCTTTACGCTGGAGCCGTCATAGAATCTGAGGCCTGACCCACCGGCGTGCAACCCTATTTTTTCAAAAGTCCAGAGTGAAATGAATGACCCCGAATATGTTCTGGAAAGGAATATCCTTTGGAAGCGAGGAATACACCACATAACTGGAAAATATGGAGTGTACGTGTTTTCTGGGCCAGACTAGCTAGTTTCGACCAATTAGGCCTCATCAGTGACCCCCCCCCCCCCAATATTTTCAAAATTCCATAATGGAATCAATGAACCAAAAGGACAAGAAAGCATAAACTACACTATGACGTACAATGGCTAGAAGGTATAACCCACACTATGATAAAGCGCCGGGTGAAAAGAATGATAACCCAGCAAGGACCACACATAATTGTCCCAGCCTTCCTTCCTCATTTGGAAGAAAAATACAAACTGCGGACATACCAAATGTGCAAATACATAAAATTAATATAGTAAAACATGGACTAGGGACAGAGATTAGGGTGGTTTAACAACCCGCAGACTTATCAGAGAACAAACTGATAATTAAATCTGCATTGTGCAGTATATCCCCATACTTTCTAAACAAATGAAGCTACTTTAGAGTCAAATACATTTAAAAGCAACATCTTGGTGTACACTGCAGATATATTGTAACATGTTGCAAATACACAGTTAGATGTCATCGATGATCATAAAATTTTCCACAGTAACATCAATGAAACCGAAGGGCACGCAAGACACACTATGATAAATGACACGGTGAAAAGGATGCTAATCCAGGAAAAGCCATTTTGCAACAAAATATACTGTGGACATACCGATTGTGTAAATATGTAAATACACAAACATTAAATAGAGATAAGTAGGGTTTACGGTGGTTTCACCACCTCATAGATATTTCGGAGAAACAAAATGAGAATCAAAGCGGCACATATAGAATATCTCCGCAATTTCTTGAATGAATGAAGCAACTTTAGAGTCCGATAGATTTAAATGTTACGAGCATTTAGGTATAAACTGTAGACATAAGGCGATGTTTTGAAAATGCACAAAAAATAAAGTTAGGTGTAAAACTATAGGACTACTGCAGAGGTCCATTTGAAGTATTGACAAAACTTCAGAACTGAAAATCATGGAATCTACAAGTTTCTTCTGGCCAAGACATCATTTTTCTTGTGGTTGGTCCTAGCTAGGTATTTTTTCATCTATTATCATTCTGATGATGTGCCAAACTGGATTCAGCCGATTCAGAAATTATGTTATGCACTTGTTAAATTTGTCCTTTAGCTCTACGTTTTTGTCGCTTCATATCTGCCCAATGTTTCAAATTTTTTACCTTGAACGTTCAACTACATTTGAAATGTCAACTAAATCACTCATTGTAACGTCAATGTTTCTTTTCGGTTTTTTCTCCTATACTGCTGTTATTTCGGAAGAAGTACGCCACACACTTTTAAACGAACCGACGTAAAATTGAATGTTTATTATTTGTTCGTTTTAGTTAGCAATTACAGAGTCAAACGCTCTTGAATGTAGCAGGAAGGCAAAAACTGCAGAATCGAAGGCGCATTATGTACACTCAGTATGCAGTAAACGTGGACAAGATTTAGTCTAAGAGTTACAAACAAAAACCTCGAAGAAACAATTATTACCTATCAAAAAGCCACACATATTTGTCTGACTTATTCGACATTTGAAAACAAAACTGCGGGCATATCTAATGAGTAAAAAGACAAAACTTAATATTGTAAAGTGTACTAGAGATGGATAGAGACTAGTAGAGACCAGTGAAATGCTTTTCATTTACCGTCCCAGGTGGTTCTTCTGGTGTGGTTAATTTTTTTTACGGTTCGTCTTTGAGTGTGTTTATCGTTTACATCTTTTTGTTTTGGATAGCCAATTGACCAATTTTGGGGAAAGCAACTGTCTTATAAGCTTTCCGCTATTGGTATTCCCATTATTGTCTTGTTATTTCATAGTTGTAATCTTTCCGTTTGGTGTCTCTGATTTGAAGTTTGGGTTATTTGAATTGATTCCTGATCATTGCCTTCAAAATAGAAGTAGAGGCAATCTCAGGAATCGACACAATTAACCCACAGCTCCCATCAGAGACACCATAGGGAAAGAAACACAAACATGAAGCAACAGACCCCAAGGGAAACACCAACAGCGGAAAGCAAAAAGGACAATTTCTTTACCACAAAATGGCCAAAAGGCTATCCAAAATAAAATAATATAAGCGACAAAAACACCCAAAGACAAACCATAACAAAAGTAAACCACGACAGAAGAACCGCCTTGGAACGGTCAGGGGAAACGAATTCCAATGGGGGGGGGGTAAATCGATTTTACGTGGCCACAATCCTCGCCCTTACTTCCGTCGCGTTCAATTTTAGTGTAATACCTCACAGACATATCAGCGAAATAAACTGACAATCGGATCGGCTTACTGCGGTGTATGTCCGATATTTTTTTTAACAAATAAAGAAAAAAGCAATTATACGTACATTTAAATACAACATTTAGGTGTAACGTCAGAAATGTTTCAATATTTTCAAATAAACAAAAATACAGACCCTCGTAAAACCGAGGACGACCGCAGAGGTATGAAAAAGGCACTGAGGCAAAGAAACAAATAGTCTATAAAAAGGTAGTTCATTGAAAGCAAGGAATGCAGCACAGAGCTGAAAATCATGGCGCCTACGAGTTTCTCACCGGTCAGACTAGTTAAATTGGGCTATCGAAACCATATGTGTGACTTTTAAAAACATCAACAGTGATAATCAATAATCCCCAAGGACTAGAAACTATTACCCACACTGTCAAACTATGATAAAGGACAGGGTTTAAAGACTGATTACCCAGGAAAAGCTACAGATAATTGTCTTAGCCATTCTTCGTCATTTGAAAAAAAAAAAAACTGCGTAAATATCGAATGTGTAAATATACAAACATTAATTTAGCAAAATGTGGAATAGAGATCGACAGACTTTAGCTTTTACTACCCTACATACATTTAGGGAAACAAACTAATAAAAGAATAGGCATATTGCAGTATATCTCCGTAATTTTCTTAACACATGAGGCCACTTTAGAGTCAAATTCGTTTAAATATAACATTAAGGTGTAAACTGCTGATAAATTTTAATAATATGTAAATACACAAAAAATAAAGTTAGGTGAAAAACGAGGACGACAGCAGAGGTGCAATCAAAAACCATTGTGTTAAAGTAGCAGATGTCCTATAAAAATCTAGTGAATTGAAACAATGACTCAAACTGAATATCACGGAGCTATGTCACCACGCAAAATGTTACAACGACGCAAAATGTTATAAAATTATATTATTTTGCGTCGAGGTGAATTTTTTCCCCCGACGCAAAATGTTATAAAATTTGGATGACTGTTTTTCAAGCATATTTTTCGTTTCGCAGAGGCAGATGAAGTGAAGAAAGATGTATTCAGTGCCTAAACGTCCGTTTTAACTCCAAACATCATAATATTTTCATGATTAAGGTTTTCATAAGTTACAACATTTTGCGTCGAGCTTTATTGTTCACTCTCAGTAACCTAACTTTACGACGATAAAGAATGTTATAAAAGTTATAACATTTTGCGTCGTGCTTAATTTTTCTCCCAACGCAAAATGTTATAAAATTATAACATTTTGCCTCGAGGTGATTTTTCCCCCCAACGCAAAATGTTATAAAATTTGGATGACTGTTTTTCTAGCATATTTTTGCTTCGGGAAGGCAGATGAAGTGAAGAAGATGTATTCAGTGCCTATACGTCCATTTTAACTCCAACATCATAATAGTTTCATGAGTTAGGTTTTCATAAGTTACAACATTTTTCGACGAGCTTTGTTTTTTTCAACCGACGCAAAATGTTATATAAATTTGAAAATAGATGTCTTGACGATTAAGAATGTTATAAAAGTTTTACCATTTTGCGTCGTGCTTAATTTTTCTGCCAACGCAAAATGTTATAAAATTATAATATTTTGCGACGAGGCGAATTTTTTCCCCCAACGCAAAATGTTATAAAATTTGGATGACTGTTTTTCTAGCATATTTTCGTTTCGGGGAGGCAGATGAAGTGAAGAAAGATGTATTCAGTGCCTACACGTCCATTTTAACTCCAAACATCATAATATTTTCAGTAGTTAGGTTTTCATAAGCTACAATATTTTGCGTCGACGCAAAATGTTGTAAAAATTTGAAAATAGATGTCTTGCCTATTACAGACTCGGAAAGGCGTAGGTTGTATGGACATATAGTTTTGTGCAAATAAGTTGTTTTTATCTCTCAGCAATCTAACTCTACGACGAATAAGAATTTTATAAAAGTTATAACATTTTGCGTCGTGCTTAATTTTTCTCCCAACGCAAAATGTTATAAAATTATAACATTTTGCGTCGAGGTGAATTTTTCCCCCAACGCAAAATGTTATAAAATTTGGATGACTGTTTTTCTAGCATATTTTCGTTTCGGGGAGGCAGATGAAGTGAAGAAAGATGTATTCAGTACCTACACATCCATTTTAACTCCAAACATCATAATATTTTCATGATTTAGGTTTTCATAAGTTACAACATTTTGCGTCGAGCTTTATTGTTCACCCGACGCAAAATGTTGTAAAAATTTGAAAATAGATGTCTTGCCTATTACAGACTCGGCGAGGCGTAGGTTGTATTGACATATAGTTATAGTGCAAATAAGTTGTTTTTATCTCTCAGCAACCTAACTTTACGACGATAAAGAATGTTATAAAAGTTATAACATTTTGCGTCGTGCTTAATTTTTCTCCCAACGCAAAATGTTATAGAATTATAACATTTTGCGTCGGGGTGAATTTTTTCACCCAACGCAAAATGTTATAAAATTTGGATGACTGTTTTTCAGTACCTACACATCCATTTTAACTCCAAACATCATAATATTTTCATGATTTAGGTTTTCATAAGTTACAACATTTTGCGTCGAGCTTTATTCTTCACCCGACGCAAAATGTTATAGAAATTTGAAAATAGATGTCTCGCCTAATACAGACTCGGCGAGGCGATGGTTGTATGGACATATAGTTATAGTGCAAATAATTTGTTTTTATCTCTCAGCAACCTGACTTCTCGACGATAAAGAATGTTATAAAAGTTATAAAATTTTGCGTCGTGCTTAATTTTTCTGCCAACCCAAAATGTTATAAAATAATAACATTTTGCGTCGAGGTGAATTTTTTCTCCCAACGCAAAATGTTATAAAATTTGGATGACAGTTTTTCTAGCGTTTTTTCACTTCGGGGAGGCAGACGTAGTGAAGAAAGATGTATTCAGTGCCTACACGTCGATTTGAACTCCAAACATCATAATATTTTCAGGAGTTAGGTTTTCATAAGTTACAACATTTTGCGTCGAGCTTTATTTTTCACCCGACGCAAAATGTTGTAAAAATTTGAAAATAGATGTCTTGCCTATTACAGACTCGGCGAGGCGTAGGTTATATGGACATATAGTTATGGTGCAAATAAGTTGTTTTTATCTCTCAGCAACCTAACTTTACGACGATAAAGAATGTTATAAAGTTATAACATTTTGCGTCGTGCTTAATTTTTCTCCCAACGCAAAATGTTATAAAATTATAACATTTTGCGTCGTGGTGAATTTTTCCCCCGACGCAAAATGTTATAAAATTTGGATGACTGTTTTTCTAGCATATTGTCGTTTCGGGGAGGCAGATGAAGTGAAGAAAGATGTATTCAGTACCTACACATCCATTTTAACTCCAAACATCATAATATTTTCATGATTTAGGTTTTCATAAGTTACAACATTTTGCGTCGAGCTTTATTGTTCACTCTCAGTAACCTAACTTTACGACGATAAAGAATGTTATAAAACATTCACCTCGAGCTTTATTGTTCACCCGACTCAAAATGTTGTAAAAATTTGAAAATAGATGTCTTGCCTATTACAGACTCGGCGAGGCGTAGGTTGTATGGACATATAGTTACAGTGCAAATAAGTTGTTTTTATCTCTCAGCAACCTAACTTGACGACGATAAAGAATGTTATAAAAGTTATAACATTTTGCGTCGTGCTTAATTTTTCTCCCAACGCAAAATGTTATAGAATTATAACATTCTGCGTCGAGGTGAATTTTTTCCCCCAACGCCAAATGTTATAAAATTTGGATGACTGTTTTTCTAGCATATTTTCGCTTCGGGGAGGCAGACGAAGTGAAGAAAGATGTATTCAGTGCCTACACGTCCATTTTAACTCCAAACATCATAATATTTTCATGATTAAGATTTTCATAAGTTACAACATTTTGCGTCGAGCTTTATTTTTCACCCGACGCAAAATGTTATAAAAATTTGAAAATAATTGTCTCGCCTATTACGGCTCGGCGAGGCGTAGGTTGTATGGACATATAGTTATAGTGCAAATAATTTGTTTTTATCTCTCAGCAACCTGACTTCACGACGATAAAGAATGTTATAAAAGTAATAAAATTTTGCGTCGTGCTTAATTTTTCTCCCAACGCAAAATGTTATAAAATAATAACATTTTGCGTCGAGGTGAATTTTTTCTCCCAACGCAAAATGTTATAAAATTTGGATGACAGTTTTTCTAGCATTTTTTCACTTCGGGGAGGCAGACGTAGTGAAGAAAGATGTTTTCAGTGCCTACACGTTGTGACAATACAACATACTTATTTCGTTTAATAATTATTCCTAGTTTTCGAAGATACCAATTCCTTGATTATGAAATAGTAGTTTTGGTATTAGCCGTTATTGATGAATCAGCAATAGAAGCAGCCAAAACAATATACTTTTTGTTTATTTGATTAAGAATCATCTTAATCGATCCATCATTGAAACATGGTGTACAGAAGTGGTGAACTGTGATATAAGCCTTGTCATAAGCAACACAACAGAATTCGCCGACAGACGAAAAGTGCAGTAAATAGCGAACTTTCGTTTTGGAAATTCCGGGGAATTCCCTTATCAGTCCAATATTTACTGTTTACACAGACAGAATGGAAGGGTTAAAACCGCCTAAAAAGCTGGATTTTGAGTCCAAAAATCTATCAGAGACCTGGAACAAATGGCGACAGGAGATAGAACTTTATGTTGACCTTTCACTAGATGAAGAGTCAGACTCACAAAAAATAAAATTACTGAAATATGTCATAGGTCCCCAGGGTAGAGAAATATATGCCACTTTCAAGTTTGACAAAGAAGAGAAAGACCTGACATTGTCAGATGTTATCAGTCAATATGAAAATTACTGTAATCCTAAGAAAAATGAGACGGTCGAACGTTATAAATTTAACACAAGAGTGCAAGAGAAAAATGAAACTTTTGACAAATTTCTCACAGACCTGAAAATATTGGCCAGCACATGCGCTTTCGGTGACATAAAAGACTCAATGATCAGGGACAGAATAGTCGTGGGGATCAGTGATTCGTTCTTACGTGAAAGACTATTGCGTGAGCTAGACTTGAATCTTGACAAAGCTATACAAAATTGTCGCGCATCAGAACTTTCCAAAGAAAGATCACAGGCAATCGCAAACCCGACTGCAGCTCAGGAAGTACATGCTGTTAAATCCAAGAAATATACACCCAGCAGTTCCAGAGACTCACAACAGAATCGCCAAACAGTAAAATCATGCAAATATTGCGGAAAGTCACACCCAAAGCAACAGTGTCCAGCATATGGAAAAATTTGCAATTACTGTAGAAAATACAATCATTTTGAATCTGTTTGCCAGAAAAAGCGAAGAGAAAATGTGCATTTTGTACATGAGTCTACATCAAAAGACACTGACATAGCATCATCAGATGATGAGTACTTTGAAATTGAGACAATAGAGCTGAAAGAAATAAACTCTGTTGAAAATTCAAAAATACAGTACAGCTCAAGTAATGGAACCCAAATTCACGCGACGATGAGTATAAATGAAAAACCCGTCAAATTTCAAGTTGATACTGGTGCATCATGTAACATCATATGTGAAAGGTATTTAACACAGGAGCAAAGGCATAATATTGAAAAAACAAATCAGGTGTTGAAAATGTACAACAAGGACAATGTTATTCCTAAAGGCAAAATAAGCCTAAAAATGAAGAATCCTCAGAATGAAAAGAAATATAAAGCGGAATTTGTTGTAATTGACAATAACGATTGTAGTCCAATCCTTGGTGTAAAAGCCGCACATCAGATGGAATTACTGACAATCAGACATGAAAATATCTACTTGACTACTGAAGTGGATAAGCCTTTAAATAAATCTCAGATACTAGAGACTTATGCAGATATTTTCAATGGAACAGGATGTCTGGATGGCAAATATCATTTGCATACAGATCCAGAAGTAAAACCAGTAATTCAGGCACCTAGACGAGTACAGTCAGTTTAAAAGAAAAATTGAAGCAAGAACTTGATAGACTCGAATCGGAAAACATAATCGCTAAAGTTGAAATACCAACAAAATGGGTCAGTAATTTGGTGGTTGTCGAAACACCAAAGAAGCTTAGAGTTTGCTTAGATCCGCAACCTCTCAATACAGCCCTTCAGAGAAGTCATTACCCTATTCCTACAGTTGATGAGATACTACCAGACTTGAAAAATGCTTAAGTCTTTAGTACTGTTGATGCCTGAAATGGTTTTTTGCATGTGGAATTAGATTCAGAAAGCAGTCTGTTAACAACATTTAACACACCATTCGGTAGGTTTCGCTGGTGTAGGATGCCGTTTGGCAAAACAGCCAGTGAGGAATATCAACGAAGGCAGAATCAAGTAGTAGAAGGACTACCTGGTGTTCGTGGCATTGTTAATGATATTCTGATTTATGGTGAAGGGGAAACTGAAGAAGAAGCAATTGAGGATCATGACAGAAAATTTCATGCATTAATGGAACGTTGCAGAGAACGCAATCTGAAATTGAATCCTGACAAACTGTAATTAAAATTGAGAGAAGTAAGCTTTGTAGGACATGTGATTACACAAGATGGTCTTAAGCCAGACCCAGATAAACTTTAAGCAGTTCAAAATATGCCAAGACCACAGGATGTCACAGGTGTTAAGAGTTTCTTAAGCTTTGTAACATACTTAAGTAGGTTCTTACCAAAGCTATCAGAAATTTCAGAGCCACTCAGAAAGCTGACTAAGAAAGAGGTTGAGTGGGACTGGTCAAATGATCAAGAAATAGCATTCAATGAAATCAAAAGGTTAATAACGGCAGAACCAGTTCTAAGGTATTATGATACAACAAAAGAGCTCGTATTACACTGTGATAGCTCTCAAAAT
Organism: Lucinisca nassula; assembly: GCA_963580285.1. Taxonomy (NCBI): domain Eukaryota; kingdom Metazoa; phylum Mollusca; class Bivalvia; order Lucinida; family Lucinidae; genus Lucinisca; species Lucinisca nassula. Next base: position 43,231,644 of record OY757017.1, read on the forward strand.
GGTCTTGGAGCGTCACTTCTCCAAGATGGACAACCAGTTGCCTTTGCAAGTCGAGCACTCACTGAAACAGAGAAGCGCTATGCTCAAATTGAAAAGGAATTACTTGCGGTGGTGTTTGGACTTGAGAAATTTCACCAGTATACTTATGGACGAACAGTTCATGTTCAAAGTGACCATAAGCCATTGGAAACAAGCATTAAGAAAGAACTGCATAAAGCACCAATTCGCCTTCAACGCATGATGCTTAGGATAAATAAGTACAATATAGTCTTGAAATATTATCCAGGCCGAAAAATGTATACTGCAGACACCCTGAGTAGAGCTTTCATTAAAACTGAAGAAGCACAGCCAGCATTCAATGACTTTGAAAACATTAATATTATAGAGACACTCTCAGTATCTGCAGACAGACTTAAGGACATTCGGGAAGACAAAGCCAAAGATGAGACACTACAAAAGCTTCAGGAGACAATAAGAGAAGGATGGCCAGACAATATTAAGAATGTTCACAAAAGTGTTCAGACATTTTTTCATATTAGGGATGAACTAGTTGTTGAAAAGGGTCTGATCTTTAAAGGAAATAGAGTGGTAATACCAGAATCTTTGCGCAGCGATATGAAAAAACGCTGTGTGTGTGCTTGAGGCCATACGGAGACGGGGTCTCGGTTTAAAGATTCATCCGAAAGTCTGGAGAAGCCCAAAATCAACCCTAGACCACTTATGAGCTCACCTGGGCCGAAGGCTCCAGGGGAGCTTATAGAATGGTAGTCCCTCCGTCGTCCGTCCACACTTTTGACCAGCTATATCTCTGCAGCCTGCATGCTGATCTCAATCATTTCTTATCTGTATCATGCCTCGTGTGGGTCATTGATGGCGTTAGCTTTTTGTCGAAATCGAATGAAAACTTTGGTTGCTATGGCAACCACAGGGTTCCATAGATTTACAATGGGAAAATGCTTGTCACCACACCGTAGCAACTTAAGATTTGATCAGATCTTTCTGAAACTTTTATATATAAGTAGACTGGGGATGAAAGCTCGGATGAGTTCTAAAACTGGCAAGGTCGGCCTATTAATTATGGAGTTACGATCCCTTTATTGCTAAAAATGCCTTTTTTACCTTGACATTACCGTAGCCCCTTCAGTTTTGATCGAATCTTTCTGAAACTTATATGCATGGTGGCGTGGAATAAAAACTCGGATGAGTTCAATAACGGCCAAGTCGGCCCATTTATCATAAAGTTACGTCCCTTTGATTGCTGAAAGTTACTATATTTTACCTTGCCATCACCGTAGCGCCTTTAGTTTTGATCGGATCTTTCTGAAACTTATATGTAAAGTGGCTGGGGATAAATACTCGGATGAGTTCAAAAACTGTCAAGGTCGGCCCATTTATCATAGAGATGCGGCCTTTTAAAAAATGTCTATTTTGAACTGGTAATCACCGATGCCCCTTCAGTTTTGATCGGATCTTTCTGAAACATATATGTAAGGTGGCTTAGGATGAAAACTCGAATGAGTTCGAAAACCTGCCAAATCGGCCCATTAATTGTAGAGTTACGTCCCTTTGATTGCTGAAAATGCCTATTTTTGACCTTGTCATCATAGCCGTAGCGCCTAGACTACTACACAGACTTCTATTTTAAAATAGACGACTGTAGTGAATGGCTGATCATGTGATTTTACCGAGCGCTTCTGTACGTCACACAATGTAAACATGTCTGATGGATTCTCTTGGTTTATTTATAGAACATTAATTACTCTGAACCTGCATAAATATGGTTCAACTCGATAATTCAACTCGACGCAAAATGTTATAATTTTATAACATTTTGCGTTGGGAGAAAAATTAAGCACGACGCAAAATGTTATAACTTTTATAACATTCTTTATCGTCGTAAAGTTGGGTTGCTGAGAGATAAAATCAACTTATTTGCACAATACTTATATGTCCATACAACCTATGCCTCGCCGAGTCTGTAATAGGAAAGGCATCTATTTTCAAATTTTTACAACATTTTGCGTCGGGTGAAAAATAAAGCTCGACGCAAAATGTTGTAACTTATGAAAACCTAAATCATGAAAATATTATGATGTTATGGACTTAAAATGGACGTGCAGGCACTGAACACATCTTTCTTCTGGTTCGAGCCTCGCTCTGGTCACATGTGAGATGCCAAGTTCTGCAACGGAAGGTCAGGTGTTTTTTTTTTTTTTCGGGTACTCCGGTTTTCGCCCACCTCTGATAAACGATCGGCTCGATATGAGTGAAATAATCTCGAAAGGGCCGTAAAACCAAAACCAAAAAAAAAAAATAATCTTTCTTCACTTCGTCTGCCTCCCCGAAGCGAACATATGCTAGAAAAAATGTCATCCAAATTTTATAACATTTTGCGTCGGGGGAAAAAATTCACCTCGACGCAAAATGTTATAATTTTATAACATTTTGCGTTGGGAGAAAAAATAAGCACGACGCAAAATGTTAGTGGTAAACGAGAACGTCCGCAGTGAGGCAAACAGCAGCAATTGAATTGAATGATAACGCCGTCACATTACTGGTGGGGGATATATGGGCATTCGTATTCAACTGTCCGTATTTATACGGATTGCCCCTACCCTCAGTATTTTCGACATTTTCCTACATAATCAAAGTAGCAGAAATTGCACTCTTATGTACCAGCTAAAAGACGTTTCATATTTTTTATATAATGGAGGCGGGTATATACAAACCGTATGCCAATTCCTCAAAAACGCCAGATAAGTTTGACGCGATATCACCTCTTATGCTACAGTCGCAAGGCCATCTTACGGACCTGCGGATGCATGCGTATACTTGGATAATGAAAAGGTGTAATTTTACTCCAAATTCCGCAAATTTGAGCAAAATTTACCTATATTCTGCGGTCGATACGTATTAGTTACGGATGTTACGAATGACTTGCGGCTGTTGCGGGTAAAACAGAAGTGAAGGCACTGATCAGGAATCCACGGCTCTAATTAGAGACATCAAACCTGCGGATGACCCCATCCGCTGCCAATCCGCTAACTTATGGATGACTTACGGATGACTTACGGACGATTCGGATGAGATACACTCGTATCTGCTCATGTCGTCTTCCTCTGGCGTCCGCTCCATCCGCATATAAACCCACGCGGATCGGAGCCTGCTTCTGTAGCATTTCATCAAGTCTGAGAGCTATCTCGAGTTATTTCGACAGTTTCTACTCAAAATATAGGCCCTTTACGGAAATAAAATACATTGTACACTCCCCCGTCCTTCACAGACAATGAAAAAACCGGCCTTCCGCATATCGGCATATAGCCAATTCTAATTCATTTCCAAAACACAGACACTGCCAAGCTATAACTACACATCACTGATCTGGACCTAAACTATTTGCCAACCACAATGATTGATTCCAGTCCAGATTATATGAATAACGTTCTTACGCCACATTCAAATCTCACAGTGATAACACTAGCATGGCTATTTTCTATAATAAACCTGTTACCTGGTTTTCCTACAAATCAGTAATAGTCACGTGAGCACTGCACTGAAGAGCTTCTGTGCTTAGTAACGTTGGGTCCATTGACAAACAATCGATCCAACAAAGCTGCTTGTGGTATGATGTAATGTATAGATTAAATACTGTTGTTAATAGGGGTATACATTATTGTTTCATTTTATTGTTACAAGATATAGATTATGGGCACCTGTTAGAACCGCGTGGTTGAGGTGGTTCTAACGAGCACCTACAAGATATGTTTGGAGTATAAAAAAAGAAAATATGGCAATTTTCATCAAAATGACTATTTTGGAGATAAGAAAGAATGCACAGTGTCAAACGGGTGTATGTTCGTAGTGAAAGGCATAAATAGTAGTAATTACATGCGATGTTTTTCGTCCCTATACAGAAGCGAAGCTTAAAAGTGTTCATGTGTATTTTACATTTTAGAAAAAAGTAGTGAAAGACAGTAGCACTTTTGCAAGGATTCTGTTATTTGTTAAGTCAACACATTCAACTCTGACCCATTTTCTGATTTATATAAGTCAGGACAGCATCTGTCAACAAGGGGACGAATAAAAGGGTATCCTATTGTATGTTTTATGGTGTGTCTTTGTTTTATATGTCCTTATTCGGTATGATCAGAGTGTCTTCATTTTGTAAGTCCTGTGTGTCCGCATTTCGCATGTCCAGTGTGTCCTCGTTTAGTATACACAATGTGTCCTCAGTTTGTATGTCCTTATATTGTTTTAAATTATCTTCATAAATTTGTTCAAGTGTGTGTCCACAGTCTGTATGCAGAGAGTCTACGTGTTTATTTTTCCAAAATATGGGGTTTTGAGCACGGAACTTAATCAATAAATCTGGAATAATTGATTTGTTTGTATTCCTTTAAATTAGCATGTCCCCAATTTGTACTATTGAGGTACTGTCCCCGATTTGCAGTACAAACAAGTATGTGTGTGTGTGTGTGTGTGTGTGTGTGTGTGTGTGTGTGTGTGTGTGTGTGTGTGTGTGTTGACAAATCATTGCAACGTCACGTCGGTTTACCAGACTATACAATTTTAGACGTTTCACGTAAATTATTGAAAGAATAATCAAACGTTACAGATGAAAGACCTACCCGGAATACCAAAATAAGACGAGGCATTTATATTGTTAATACAAACTTCGGTATAACCAAAAACTTGAGATGAATATATTTAACCGAATGGCTAAAAGCTTGCATCTACTTGCAATTAGCAGATAGGGGAAAATTGTACACTTATTAGATCATTGCCCCCCTGACATAGAAATTAAGAAATAATGAGCGAGCCATGATAAACTTTGAGTATTAGCATGGACGTCCAGCAACTGCTCACATCAACCTCCTGCGTGCCCGCGTACGCTGATCTGAACATTGCTTCACTATACCTCCAGTTCATATCTAGGTCGAGCAGCAAGCAGTCATGGCGTATATCTGACCCTTTGTGTTGGAGAACCTCAAAGACGCATACTCTTTTAGAGTAACATATAATTGATGGAAGAAAATAAAAATAAAAAAAAACATACGTACAGCCTAAGATTCTGCTTTCCACTCTCGCCAGGAGTATCTTTGACGTTGGGCGCCAGGATGTCCAGCAGCGTCGTTCAGACCGCCGTCTGGCTGGCCTACTGGAAAACATATAAAGAGAAAAGTAATCGCTACATTCACAAAGTGAGCATAATGGCTGAAGACAATTAAAGTTACAGCTGTCAGAGGATCTGACTATACCTCCCCCCTCCACCACAAACACCTACACAAGCTTAAGCGCATTTTACTGAAACTCATGTGTGACTTTGCATTGTACAAAGTGGGCTTTTCAGGGTGTTCATTGCATGGACTTGTCATGATGATGATACATTATCATAAAGCTCATACGAAATGTTTAAAAAAAACAAATATAAAATTGGTTAATATAGGGAGAACAAAGAATGAATGAACAAATGAACCAATAATCAGAGAAAGCCCATTATCCCTTACACAGTATTATTTACCATTACTGCGTTGCATAACATGTTTCAGGCCTTTAGCTTTCATAGTTTTTAGAAATCTTGGACTAAACATTTAACATTGGCCTCTATTGTCTCTTTAATAATATGAGTCATCATTATTGCATGGCATGCCAGGTTTGAGGCTTCTAGCTTTAATAGTTCCTGAGAATTTTGACAAGCATTTAACATTGGCCTATATGGAGAGAAAGAAGAATGAAAGATCAGATGAACAAAAAGCCTAGAAACCCCATTGTCTCCTACATGATATAAGTAATAATTATTGAATGTCATATACCAAGTTTCAGTTATGAGAAATCTTTGACGAAACGATTAACACTGGCCTATATGGAGAGAAGGAAGAATAAAAGAACAAATGAACAAATACGCTGATAAAACCTATTATCTCTGAACCAATATGTCATAATTACTGCATCACATATCAAGTTTGTGGCTTCTGGCTTTTATAGGTTCTGAGAAATCTTTGACGAAAAATTAAGGAAGAGGCTATTTGCGGTCAATAGCCAAAAAACGTTAAAACGGCTATTTGCAGTTGACAATAGCCTAAAAAAGTTAAAATGGCTATTTGCAGTCAACTGCAGATAGCAAAGATACGTTAAAATGGCTATTTGCAGTCAGCCGGAAAAAGGCAAAATCTTTAAAATGGCTGTAGCAGTCATTCTGTTTTCTTGCAATATACATGTTAGAGACATATGGAGTCTTCGTTTCAAGAATAAACATGTATCAAACGAAGATTAAGTTTTTTTTTTTCTGTTTCATGTTTCATATACAATTAAGAAACCCTTGTCTGGTACTAAAATAGTTATTTTTTATTTATTTTTTCTATGTGTGTGATTATTTTCTACATTTAAACGGTAAAGTGCGGCGAAATCACGAGGTCATTTTCTCCCTTCCGTTGATTCAAGAAGGGCAAATGTCAGTTTCTGGCGAAGAAATGTGCAATGTACAGGATAAGCGCTTACGTAAAAGCCTGCCCAGAAAAGGTGTTGCAAGGTAAACTGATCGTTTCGATATGACCGAAATAGCGTTAGTAGTATAGGGGGACACTTTGGCGTCATTTTTATAGCGTCAATTTTATAACGTCTTTTTTGGTGTTATGTGGCGCTATAAAATTGACGCTATAAAAATGACGCCAAAATGACCCCGCTTGATCTAAGCTTGACTGGGCTAGGTTTGGGGTCTGTGGACTTTGTGTATGGAGTGTGTAGGTATAACTGGAATAACTTAGTTGTTTCCAAATGACGCTTTAATTTCTCAGTTTTGAGATATTATAGCTTCACCTTGAACTGTTTCATAATGACGCTATAAATTTTCAATTTTGGGGGATTATAGCGTCATCTAGAACTCTTTCATAATGACGCTATAAATTTTCAATTTATAGCGTCATCTTAAATTGTTTCATAATGACGCTATAAATTTTCAATTTTATAGCGTCATCTAGAATACGTTAGTCTCTGTTGTTGGAAATGTGATAATCTTTTAAGAGATACAGGGATAAAACAAGATGACATTATGTTGGTCTTTTGGAAATAATTTAGTCGTGAAATTGAAAAAAATGTTTGGCACGAATAGGGCTCGAACCTATGACCTCCTGCTTATCAGGCAGGCGCTCTACCAACTGAGCTAAAGTGCCTAGATATATTTTGTATGTAATATAATGGTCTCTTACATTCCACATCTCCACATCACAAATGTATAATCTCCACATCTCCACATTGAAATTGTGGAACCTCCACATCTCCACATTGAAATAGAGGAACCTCCACATTGAAATTGTGGAACCTCCACGTCTCCACATTGAAATTGTGGAGTTAATGTGGAGCAAATGTGGATGTAAAGTGGAGAATGTGGATCCACAATGTGGAGATTCCACATGTCCACATCTACACATTCGGCAATTCGGGAAATAAAAATAGATCACATTCGGCATTCGGGAAATAAAAATAGATCACGTTTATACATGTGTGTGTGTGTGTGTGTGTGTGTATATATATATATATATATATATATATATATATATATATATATATATATATATATATATATATATATATATATATATATATATATATATATATATATATATATATATATCAAAGTCTTTTTTCAAAAGAAAACCAACTAAAAGTCTTTTATTTTGCCTTTTATAAAGTCTTTTTATATATTTCATGGGTTATTCATGTAATTTTGTTCCTTTTTATATTGTGGCCCTTGGTAAACAATAAAAGAAACGTAATGATGACAATATATAAAAGAATAGTTTTTAAGGTGAAGACAAGATCAGCCTATATGTTTACTGATTCAATAACGGTTCTATGAATTGCATTGCTTCCGCGTACCAAAGTCTTTGATCAGACTGCACTTGCTTAAGCGCAGTCTGATCTGAGTCTATGCTAGTCGCCAATGCCACATTGTTTAAAATCACGTCGCGGCTTTTTTTTCTTTCTTTTTCTTTGTTATGGAAAAATCATTTTAAATAACCATATATGAAGACCTAATTTTACATGGGTATTTCTGAAGCCGGCATCGGTAGCTCAGTCGCATGTGCGAATGATTGGTGATCACGAGGATGCGGGTTCGATACCTGCCGGAGATGGCTATATTCTTTCGTGGAAATTGATCATGAAATCTTCTCTATATTCATTTTCTTTCTTCCACTGTTTCAAAAGGGCAGCTGTCAGTTCAAACAAAAGAATTTGCGCCATACTGGTTAATCGATTACGTATACTCAGTAGAAAAGTGGAGATAGGTAAACTGACAAGCTCGATATGGCAAAAAAGTGTTGTGAAGGCCTTTAAACTCCAGTCTAATGTCTGATATGAAGAGCTGTACCTACACTGGGATGTGCTAATTAAAGCAAGTAAAGCTCTGCCGTCTATATCAGATTAACCCATTTTGTAACGACCGGATTTGTCAACCTTATATATAGCACACGTCCATTTCAAAATTTGATGGTGTGAAGTGTTTTCTAAATATATTTAAAAAAAAAATGGCTGAACGTTTTGCAAAAAGAAGTTCCTGAACAAAAGCCGAGCTCGTTGGCGTCTGATCTGGGCATGCACTTTTTGCTATAACCCGTTTTGTGGGATTCGGTACAAAATGGGTTAATGCACAACACTCACAAACTTTGGATAAACATATCTCGGACGCCCTAGGCGAGCAACTCACGTTATTTCAATATACACCGATACATCCTCAGTCATTTCAGAATAAAGTGGGTTTGTGTCGTGATTTTCGTACTTTAAGATTTAAACAAGACACAACGAAAGCAGCCTATACTCACATTATATTATATTAAAACTGTTACCTGCCTAAAATCCCGGCCCCCGCCTATAGGGGCTTGAAGAAATATATGGGCTGCATGATGCTTCCACGCAGAGCTGAATCCGGCCCGCACACTAGTACTGGTAAACCGCTTAAAGGATCTAAGCCTGTCCAGGAACCACGGTGCGAGGCGGAACGCCCATGCTAATAAACCCTATTGGTTTCATTGGGCGACAGGGCTTGAGATGTCATTTCATCTCAATGTCGGGTAAAAGTCCCACAAAATTGGAAGCAACGTCTCCTAAATTCCCTTTACAGTGTTGATGGGGACGTTAAACCTCAAATCAAACAAACAAAACAAAACCACCCTAAAATTGAAATTTTCAGGTTAAAAAGGCACCATTAAAAATCCTGATAATTTTAATATTTCTGCACATAACATACATTGCGGATACCCGGTAGAAACGCCTCGACGAGGCTGTTCAAACGAGAATAATATAATAAGTCACATCTCTACTATCAGCCAATCAGACTACATTGTATACTGTTTTCGTTCATATTCACAAACTATCTCCTGATCAGATGGCTTCTTCAGAACTAATCTGATCGGGATCTACATTGTTTGCAAAGTTAGGGGTTTTCGCGTATAAGTGTAAATGCAATGTAAAAAAATTGGTTTGTGGTTTGTTTGTCATTATAAACCTCACTTTTTTGTCTATGTAATTAAGATAATCACTGTCCATAATCATGCGTGGTCATGCGTTAAGAAAAAGTGTTGAGAAGGCCTTTAAACTCCAGTCTAATTTCTGATATGAAGAGCTGTACCTACACCGGGATGTGCTAAATAAAGCAACTAAAGCTCTGTCGTCCATATCAGTTTAACCAATTTTGTACCGACCGGAATTTGTCAACCGTATATATAGCACAAGTCCATTTCAAAATTTGATGGTGTGAAGTGTTTCTAAATATATTTAAAAAAATAAAAAAAAAAAATGGCTGAACGTTTTGCAAAAAGAAGTTCCTGAACAAAAGCCGAGCTCGTTGGCGTCTGATCTGGGCATGCACTTTTTGCTATAACCCGTTTTGTGGGATTCGGTACAAAATGGGTTAATGCACAACACTCACAAACTTTGGATAAACATATCTCGGACGCCCTAGGCGAGCAACTTACGTTATTTCAATATACACCGATACAGCCTCAGTCATTTCAGAGTAAAGAAAGTGGGTTTGTGTCGTAATTTTCTTACTTTAAGATTTAAACAAGACACAACGAAAGCAGCCTATACTCACATTATATTATATTAAAACTTTTACCACCCTAAAATTGGACTTTTAAGATTAAAAAATCCTGATAATTTTAATATTTCTGCACATAACATACATTGCGGATACTCGGTAGAAACGCCCCGACGAGGCTGTTCAAACGAGAATAATATAATAAGTCAATTTATACTATCAGCCATTCAGACTACATTGTATACTGTTTTCGTTCAAATTCACAAACTGGTAGACAAATAGCTCCTGATCAGATGGCTTCTTTAGAACTAATCTGATCTGGATCTACACTGTTTGCAAAGTTAGGGGTTGTCGTGAACAGCAGGATAAGGGTTAATGCAATGTAAAAAAAAACAATTGGTTTGTGGTTTGTTTGTCATTATAAACCTCACTTTTTTCTATATAATTAAGATAATCAAACAATCCATAAAACTAACGTGGTCTTGCGCGGTATATCACGCCCCCCAGCCCACCACACACACACACCTTTTGACATAAACGATCAATTTCATAGAATAGCCTTCGGATGAACCATTGTGTATTTTTCATTTAAAAATGACAACATTCCATATTGTAATTTAATGGAGTAATGCGTGAAAGAAACACAGCTTCTGAAACGATTTCACAAATGCGTTATTTTGCAAAATTTAATATTTTATTTCGGCTAGGCCCAGAGAAGATTAAAATTAATTAATGAGATAAAGAAAAGAACCACTATATTTGGACTTCATAAGAGAAAAATGACACGATCCAGACGAAAGATTATTACTTCTTATGCATGACTTTTAGCCACGAACCATAAATTCAGGGTGCTCTTTCTTAATTTTGCTCTAAAATATAGATTGTGGGTACTCGTTAGAACCGCCTCGCAGAGGCAGTTCTATCGCGTACCCACAAATTATATGTATAAGAAAAAACATCCTATTTTTTCTTACAATTGCTGGTTTTGACCGTGAAATTATTTGAAATGGCGTGTTTTCGTAAAGATGGAAATATTCATCGTATTATATAAATTATAACTTATCGAGAACATTTAAGTTTTCTAAACACATGAAATAAAACACTGCATCTACAGGACTGGTGTAAAATCTAACAAACATTACCTAGACATGCCTATTCAAATGTAGATTGAAAATTTTACCGTCAAAAACTGAAAATTATTTGACCCTCACAAACATTAATTGTCTTATTCCTGCTAAAACATGGATTGTGGTTACTCGTTAGAACCGACTCAGTGAGGCGATTTTAACATGTACCCACAATCTTTATTTTGAGCAGAAATGAGATAAAAAAAATAATTTTGAGCTTAAAATCATACGTTTGACTGTTCTATCGAGTCATCATCGTCATTCTAACGAATATACCCTCAATCTATAATTAAGAGCAGAAATAAGACAGAACTTTTTTTTCTTGAATTATTTTAAGTTGGCCGTGAAATTTACAATGTATTTGTATAGGCGTGTTTTCGTAATGGTGGAAATATACATCGTATCATTCAATTTTTCTAATTTAGCAGTTAGTAACTTTCCTAGGCGAAAATGTATTTATCTCAAATCTTAAAACAAGCTTCAAAAGGTTGCTAATTAAAAACATAATTTTACATTAACAGAAATAAAAAAATAAGTTATGGGTGCAAAGTTTTGAATTATGGATGTATATTTGTTTTCTTAAAGCAAAATATTCTTTTTAATTCTATCAATAATATTATCCATATTGATACCGATTTTCAATCCTTTGATCCGAAACTTCAAATATAGCTATTTTCTACATCCTGTGGGCCACTTTTAATAAACTGTTTTTCTAATTTTTTTTACCACATGAATATAGATATTAAATAGATCTTTCTAATGAGAGGTTACAGCACACGGAGAAATTTTAACAAATATGACTTTTGAGCCTTTGAATTAAGGTTATTTTTCATTTTTGTTGTAAAATACAAAGACTTTATAGGGAAATACCACAGTGGCATTCAATAGAATCTGGGCCACTTTAAAATTTATTTTATTTCAACAAATTTGGTACCAAAATGAAGCAGATACATTTTTCTATCGAATGCGGTCATAATAATATCTTGTAGAAATGAAAATAAAAGATTTTATTAGTTAAATGACAGGCTCCTATATAACTCTATACATTTTCCTAGTATTACCTGTATGAAAACTAGCGACTGGCTGTGACGTCACAGAAGTGACAGATACGTGTGGATTAGTACATGTAGTACGAGTATTCCTGCTTATGCATCTACACATTGAACAATTTGACTCTTATTACCTGACCGGCGGCAGGTTTTTAAATTAAGATAACTTTGGTAGGACCAAGCTGTTTATGGAAAACGAACAAGAAAATTAGATGCCACCTCTGATGGCAAACAACCTCCCCAGTGCGTTTGTGAATTGCATTGATGAGTTTCCCTGCAACTTGGGACTCCTGGCAATCTGAGATTATCTCCAATACACTTTAGAACCACCTGAATGTCTCTATGGACCAATTATGGACACACGGTGTGTTCTACTGTTACAGAATAAATGCCTTTAAGGGAGCTCTAATTTATCTTTGGTTAATATTTTTTTATCATTTTCGTTACTAACAAACTATGAATATATCGAAGGTACCGCATTCCCGTTAAATGTCAGGTCATTGGATTTTCCGAAAATCGATCAATAGCGATTTTTGTCCACTGAATTGAAAGTAGCCAATTCCCGGAAAAAAAAGATTGGTTTTCCGATAATTACAAATAGCAAGGAAAAAGAAAACTGACTCTTTTTTATGACGATATTGAATAATAATTGTAACTTTAAATTTGTGTTGCTTAAATGAAATGCACAACTAGAACACTGAAATGCACAACTAGAACACTGTCATTTGTAGAAAAGAAAGTATATAAATATTCAGCAGGGACATTGGTAAACACTGAGGGCCCTGATCAGACGCCACACCTGAATAATGAATGACTTCTACCTTACATTGCTAGGACATTTTCCAACAAACAAACAAAACAGTTTTACGGTGAGACTCGGTCATCCCATTAATATCAATGAAGAAAACTGGAAAGTTGCATTAGTAGGAATAATGACTATTGGTTTCATTGGGCGACAGGGCTTGAGATGTCATTTCATCTCAATGTCGGGTAAAAGTCCCACAAAATTGGAAGCAACGTCTCCAAAATGACCTTTACAGTGTTGACGGGGACGTTAAACCTCAAATCAAACAAATCAGCACAAGTGCTGGACATCAGTGAAGAAAATAACTTTTTCTATTTGGTTTTGAAAGTTGATTTTTTAAATCAAGTTTCTTTGTCACTACATTTCTACTCCCGGTACTGGACCGCGTTGCTCCACTTCCGCTGTTCGTCCTCTGCATAAAATAGTCCAAATGAACTCTTGAAAATTAATTTTGCAGGCCGGCCCCGCATGGAACGTCTTTCAAAATATTTCAGTTTTCGAGACTTAATACGGATTGAATATAAATTGGCACAGAAAGACGAATTCTGAAAAGAAAACAGTACTCTGGAACTATTTTCCTACGCACTTTTCGGTGATATTTATGTTTTACTCTTTCTTCCCTGAGTTTCTAAACAAGACTCTTCTTGCCTTAAATATATTCTTATAGAAAAGGATTTCTGATTAGTTCACTGACAGGATGGCAAACAGTGTACATGTAGATTCTGGCGAGACGTTCTAGCTAAGTGCCGTCTTATCAGGATCTACAATGTTTGCATAGATACAGTGTATTTCTACCTCGGCGTCTGCACCGGTCTACAGGGTTAAAAGAGTTAGCTTATTACAACCCTTTACTGACCTACAATTCGCCTGCTTTCGAGAGCTCTAATATTACAAAACACGTGTTGTTTAAATCAAGTGCTATCAATATTTAATCCTTAAAGACCAGCCTGCTGTTGGACCATGTCAGCTGCAGACAAGAATATTAATGGGTTTTCTGGCTTTCGAGGTCAAGTCTAGGTCAGTTACAACTTAGGTGTATATTAGACTTTGCGAGAAAGGCTGTCCCTTTCAACCCTGGAATATGGTACAGATACCTATGCAAACAGTGTAGGTCCTGTGATACAATTTTAGGTGCCATTTTCAGCAGAATCGACGAGCCTAACTTCAGTGATGGAAGAGTACACTCCATAAACTCAAGGTCAAAGCACTGACAACACTCATGCCGATTGTCTCTAAATGCAGGCTGGTCATTTACGGGGACTTGGACCGATTCGTCTAAACTCAAGATGTTAGTAACTGATGCAAAAATATGTAGAACAAGATCAGCACCGTGCTCTGCGGCGTTTGAACTGAGTCTACAGTGTTTGCCAGATCCAACATTTGATTCAAGTGCAGATTTTACAGATAACACTCACATGTACCCAACACTGACAAACGACGCGGCTATGTTTGGGTTGATTGTTAGGCATTCGACCGGAAGTTACTAATAAAGTTTCCTTTTGAAAGGAAGGCTTCCCCAGTTTGTAAAGGTGAAAATCCGTCATTTTTCCTCGCCTTTCGAGGGTAAGGATGGGGGGGGGGGGCATTCTTTTTCACTCTAATTATCAGGTTTTGGGGCTTAAAATATAATTATTTACTCAGTATTACCTCCCTTATAACCATACATTTTGTCAAATGCATGTGCGTAGCCAACTGGTACGCACCTTCCCTTCTACATATCCGAGAGCAGCAAAGGCTCTGGTAAGGCTGCGCGTACTCGCAGGCTCACCTGAGTCCGTGGCGGTCGCCTTTGTGAAAAAACCCATGTCATGCCCATGAAGTCGATGCAACGTCTTGACTTTGCATCGACATTGTCGCTCTAAATAAGCACGATTTTACGGAAACTGTTTCAGTGTTCAGTGTTTCAGTGCTGCTTCTCTGAAAACATTGAAAGGAGGACAATGTACGTAGAAACATATTCACGGACCCGGCGAAGGGCGAGAGTGTAACGTCGGTGTGCATCTAACTGTAATGGTTAATAAAATCTGCATTTATGAACAGCGAAGGCTGAATGTGGCGAGCTGCTCACTCGCACAAGTTGTATGCTGGTGGAAAATTTGTCAGAAAATACAGAGCTATGTTAAACTTTTAAATTACTCGTTTTACACGCAATTTGGGATGACCGATGGCAAGTTTTGTAAAACTGACCATGATGGTAGGAAATGAGGTCTCTTTCTGCCTGAGTTCGAGGCACTATCGAGACAAGTTCTGCAATGGTTTAAAACTGTCTTTCTCTTCGCCGACCGCTTATAAACGAACGGTTAATAATGTCCCTGAATAAATGAATCACTTTCATAGAGACCACCCTACAACAAGCACACATGATTGATTTACAACTCGGAAAAATTGTTTTACATAACAAGTTATCAGCTAGTTGGACTATCTGCCTGTAATTGGACTCTGCAAAACTATTTTTACTGATATCAACTGTCAGATTTTCTTCGTAAACTCGTCCTGGAAATTCTGAGTGACCATGAAAAGTTTGAGACTCCGAGAGAAATGTGACTCAAGTGACAGAAATAACTTTAGTAATCTATAGGCATTTGTTTTTTCTTTCTTTTTTTTTTTTTACGAATCCTTAGGTAAAGAAAAGCATTACATCAACAAGTCCGTGTACTGAACAATGATGATCTTGTTTTTTAAGTTAACGGGGCACTAGAAGCACAGCCCTATAAACCCAACTTTATATAGAGAAAGTTGGGTTCACAGGGGTACATTATTTTCCTTTTCAGGGGGTTCAGAACCCCGAGCACCGACAATCTAGATTTGGACTATATAACGAATATTAAAACACGCCTGCCTAATTCTGACCCCTAGACTGTGGGTAGTCGTTAGAACCGCGTCATTGAGGCGGTTCTAACCATTACCCACAATCTATTTTTAGAGCAGAAATATAAAAAAATCTGATTTTTTGTATCGGACAATTTTCATTTGCCGCAAAATTCTGTATATTTGAATAGACGTGTTTTCGAAATGCTAAATGCTAGTTCAAGAGATTTTAGCACATAGTTGTTTTATAATGATCCCGATGCAGAATTTCGAGTTACAATAAACGCTCATTACGTCGTTCGGCCCCCGCCCATAGGGGCTTGAAGAAATATATGGGCTGCATGATGCTTCCACGCAGAGCTGAATCCGGCCCGCACACTAGTACTGGTAAACCGCTTAGAGGATCTAAGCCTGTCCAGGAACCGCGGTGCGAGGCGGACCGTCCATGCTAATAGACCCTATTGTTTTCATTGGGCGACAGGGCTTGAGATGTCATTTCATCTCAATGTCGGGTTAAAGTCCCACAAAATTAGAAGCAACGTCCCCAAAATGACCTTTACAGTGTTGACGGGGACGTTAAACCCCAAATCAAACAAGCAAAACAAATTATTACGTCGAAGTATTCCTGCTTTTTACATTGACCTTCAATTATTGGAAATAACCCATATATGCCTCGCGGACCTTTTTGAGACATTGGCAAATAGTGCAGTCCCAGATCAGACGCCGCATCTGATCAAGATCTAAACTGTTTGCTCAACGTACACGCATTTTTATAAAATTTTCAACAAAAAAAAATGACATCCCTATGCTTAGAAATTGACCACTCCAGCCAGACTTATAAAGGTGGAATATTTTTGGCACCTATGGGTTAACAATGAGGTTACGTCAAAAGTGCGAAAGTGAAAGTAGGATCTGTTTCTACTGTCTTGGTTTGACTTGGAAGCGCTTTATAAGTAGATATCTGGAAACGCTTTTTAAATAGACATCGACGGGAGCTGCATATTCCTGTTTACTCCGAACGAGTTTTCACTGCGTAAATATGTTGAGAGCAGTCTTATCTGTAGGGCTTTCCTAGTTACGTCATAAGACGGTTAGAAATAAATTGGGGTATCACTAATCCAATCTAAATGGCTTCCAATCGAAACTGGAAGCCAATAAGAAAAGCGATTCAGAGCTAACATCTATGTGACTATCACTGACTTCTCAGAATAACACTTTTTTCGTGCAGAAAATAGCCGCAGTGAGATAAGGATATTCCATAAGACTGAAGAGGGATATCCTGGAATCATAGGGTGAGCTTGGCAAACAGTGCAGAGCAAGATCGGACGCCGCAGAACCCGCTTCTTATAAAAATCTTCGCTATTTGTTTGGAACAGTTTAAATCTCAGCCCAGGACTATTACCCCAACCTACATCCCACAAACACTTTCAGTGCTTTGATTCTGAAACCAAACGATTGCATGATTCCAACACGCTTAGGCACCATGCCTTTAAGCTAAAATGTTCAATCAATCAACCGTGACGTATGGTTACCAGTCCGGTCACGATTCTGTGTACCACCTTCACACCAGTACTGACAGAAACCACATGTTCAGGATCAAACTTTTGATGTGTGATGTAAGTTGTGCCTAGAAAAGAGAAAACTTATTTTTTTAAGTGAGAGCGTATTGCAACATTTTTCATTAAAGGATCGTAAGCGTGCCCCTGAACTGTTAGATTGAGTGAGTGAGTGTTTGAGTTTTACGTCCCACCAACAGCTCAGGAAATACGGAGACGATACCTCGGTTTAAAAGTCTAGAGAAGCCTGGGATCGATCCTGCGACCCCAGGTTTACAAGTAGCATAACCACTACACCACGGAGGCTTCTAATGGACAGTTAGAAGCTGGTCGTAAAGTGGATGATGTTGACTCTGATTTTTGGCGCCACATGTGTGTGATCTATCGCCTACTGGAGCGACATCTTACTATAAACAGAAGACGCTAGTGGACGTCTGCGTAGCGGAAGACCGACGTCAGTACGTCAAGATCGATTCATCCGACAAAGGCATATGCGAAACAGATTTCCACCAGCAGCTGCTACACTGTACCTGTAGATAAACAAGGGTCCCAACTACCAGTCCTAATAAGCACTGACACTGTTCGTCGCCCTTATGCGATACACGTTTGAGAGCTAGACGTCCCTGTCGTGACCAAAAATAACACGTTGACATTACACAGTATGGATCACTTACGCTGATGCATGAAATACGTAAATTGCCATCTTAGCGACTGACGTGATATGCGTTTCCGTGACAAATCGCACTTCAGCGTGAACCACGCCGGTTGTCGTTTCGGGGTGTTTCGACGTATAGGTGTAAGGTATGCCGAGGCGACTCGTGCGTAATAGAGCATGACATATTGGGTGGAATAAGCGTAATTGTGTGGCGCGCTATTGCATGTAGTTAGCGAACGCAGCTTAGTGTCATTAAGAACATTCAAGATCATGGCTGAGACGTGAACTGAACTGCTAGACGTTACATCAATCAAGTGCGTCGGCCTCACGTGGTTCCGTTTATTTGTTTACGCTCAGAATCCGGGGTATTTGTCCAGCAGGATTACGCGCGGGCTCATAGTGCTGTTCTTACTAAAATGTCTCCAGGCCAGTGGAATTAATGTACTGGGCTAGCCAGCCTTTCTCCTCCGATCTCTTTCCCATTGAGTATCTTTTTGGAGAGGTATCCACAACCGACCAGACAAAAAATGTTACTTATCGACAGTAGCATTGTTAAAACTTGAAGTTTAATGTTTGGTTCAGAAAACGTAAATGGTTTCTTTCAAAAATTTGAAACATCGAATGGCATTTCATAATACCACCGGTCTATAGACATCTGCAAACATATCATATAATGGAAATTGCAGAACTACTTTTCTAAATTTTAGGATCTTTTTAGAAAGGTTTTCTGTAAGTTTTCACAGTATTATTATTTTCTTATAGAATCTGTCATTTCAGTGTCTTTGGCGCTTTGATTATGTCCCAACGCCCGAAGGAACATAGCTCCAAGCGGCTGCACAACGTATGTGCATCGTCGTATCAATGCGACGTTGATGCGACATTGCTAAGACATTATATGCCCGCTAGGAGAACTTCTCTGTAAGATTATTAGCAGACATGTACTGAGCTAATTTAGAAATTTATGGTTGGACCATGAAGAAATTGGCAGGCACGTTTTTCTTTCTTTCTTCCGTATTTTCTTCGCGGGTGTAGTTGAGTGGGCCAATGGCGATGTATATCTTGTGTCACTGGGGAGTCCAGCTGATATTGAATTACAGTTGGGCAACACCTGCTGTCCTTGCAGCAGGTAACGGTAGAGTGAGGGAGTGTTGATATTTCTTCTGTTTCTAACTTCCATTCATTTTCCTCTTTCTCCTCTGTCCCTCACTTTCATCTTCTCTACAACGGCCCTGCCCATCGGGGCTTGAAGAAATATATGGGCTGCATGATGCTTCCACGCAGAGCTGAAACCGACCCGCACACGAGTACTGGTAAACTGCTTAGAGGATCTAAGCTTGCCCAGGCAAAGCGGTGCGAGTCGGCCCGCCCATGCGTATGAACCCTATTGGTTTCATTGGGCGGCAGGGCTTGAGATGTCATTTCATCTCAATGTCGGGTAAAAGTCCCACAAATTGGAAGCAACATCTCCAAAATGACCTTTACAGTGTCGACGGGGACGTTAAACCTCAAATCAAACAAACAAACAAACAAACAAATCATCTCCCCTACTGTCTCTTCTATCTCTTTTCCCCTTTCGCATGGAGAAGACAAAATGATCCACTAGGGTTGACCTGTCGTTAAACTCAAAACAATCGATGAATCATTTTTTCTTTGTCGATTTTTTTAACCCACTTGGACCTTGTCAAATCAGAACCAGAATCAGAATTATAACTGGTAACACGTCAAATGGCATTCATACACCAGGACCTGTGATATGGGAAGTTAATCTCTATATTATTTTTTCAACAAAATATCTAGATAACTGCTTCATCTACGACTAACATTGTTATATGATAATTATTCCTCATAAATCAACTTTCCTCAGTACTTTCAGTACTTTGATTCTTGATTCAGGCTACATAAGAAGACACGGTTTCGAAAATGTCACTGAAATGTGTAGAAATACGAATGCATGTGACAAATTTAAACTGATCATCCCACCTGGCAATTATGTTTCTCCCAGTCATTTGGCACAAGAAATGCAATCTTCTATCAATGCGTTTGGGAACGGAATTTTGAAACATGTAAATGTTGACATTGGAGTTGTGTTTGATGAAAATTCTAAACGTAAGAAAATAATTTGTCAAGATGAAAGAAAAACTAGATTACAATTTTCCAAAGAGTTTGGAAAGTTATTAGGAGTCAATCCTTCTCTATTCGGAAAACCTATTGGGAATGAAAAAGATTCATTTATTTTTAATGTAGACCTGAATGCTCCACATGATACCTTTTTCATATATTCAGATATTGCAGATTTTACAAATGTTGGTGATGTGAAGGCACCGATTTTGATAATTGTTCCATTTAATCAGACCAAGTATTCTACTTATTTTCATACAGAACTAAAAAATTTGCACTATGTGCCAGTAGCCAAATCTTTCATTGACCAAGTGCATATCAGCATAAAAACAGCCACTGGTAAAAGTGTACCCTTTACGACTGGAAAATCTTTGGTTATATTACACTTTAGACACAAACAGTTTTTTGAAAATGATATAAATACTCTGCATTAATACTAATTTTGTCAGTTTATCAGACTCCTGAAAGGAAATAAGATTGTTAGTTCAGAGAAACAGACAAAAATCCTGCAAAAGGATGGTCAAATGCAAAACGTTACCAGTGGCACAAAACCCTAGTAAATACGAAACAAGTTATGGACAGATGCGGTACTTGATGAAAAGACTTTCCACAGTTCTGAGCAATAAGCTCAGGGAAGGACGGCCCTCCAGATTCTGCAAAATATGTAACGCAGAAATTCAACAACTTGCGAAAACAAGACATCCGAAAAGACGCCGTCTGGCTGAACCAGGAAGAAAAATGAAACAACAATGTCCTGATACTCCCAGGAGACCTACGTCTTTACCACTAAAGAATATCAAGCGTAAAAGAAAAAGTGAAGATAAACAGTCTCAGACAGTTGCAGAAAATTATGCAGAAAATTAGAAAGTTTTGTTGAAGAGTATAAAAGGAGTAACACGACTGAATAAAAATCAGTTCATTATTTGACGCCCATGGGGAGATATCAGTGCCATAAGTGTTTTCGAGAGTTTGCAAGATCAGACAGTATGAGAAGACATAGATCCAGTGGTGTTTGTAAAGAGGATAATACCGATATGTCAGATGACGAAGAAAATGTAGCGTCTTCAAGCCCACGCTATAATTTGGGAAAATGAGAAGAAATATTTGGAAAATATGACTGTACCATTGATTCTGAAGAATACACAGAAGAAGATGATAGTGATGACGAAGTTGAGATACCCAAAAAGAACAAAATGAAATCTAAGTACAGACCGTGGGACCGAATGGTTATGAACACCCACGAAAGCTTACAAGATACATGCAATGAGACAGTGGAAGAAGCTTTGGCAGAACATAATAATATCGACACAGAAGATGCTGAAAATTTGGCATATGAGGAACTCAAACCAAGATATACACAACAGCTTGCCTGCATCTACAGAACATTGATTCAGAAGCACTGAAGAAAGATCCAGTGCATAAGAAAATCACAAGCACAGCAAAACGACTCAGGGACGAGAAAGATTACGATGGGGAATGAATCCATGGACTGTGCCATCAAGAAACGCAGATTGCTCTTTGAGAAGACACTGGATAAATATGATTCACCTACCTATGATGAGGAAGAGACTGGGCCACAGACAAATCAAAAGACATTACTAAAACCAGTTTCACAACTACGTTAAGGTTTCAAATTGTAAGCGATGACAGAGGGACGGTCCTAATCCTCTGTTCATCGTAATCAAGTTAGTTAGCGGAACAAATAAAATTAAAACTGTTCACCAATCTTTCTTGCCTTTTCACCCCCCCCCCCCCCCTGTAGTACCTAAACTTGAGATGGCTAGAAATAGCATCCACTGACGCTTCATACTCAAACCAATGAAACCAGAAAAATAGATCTTGAGATATAAGATCTATATCCAGAAGTTTGCTACTATAAAGCCTCAATATATTTGCCAAACCATTTGACTCTTGACAATCAAGTTTCTATTGATAAAGATATAAAGTCTTGAGAAACAAGATTTTTATTTCTAATAGAAACTTGCTACTAGATAGCCACAATATATAAGCATGACACTATGAAGTCTTGAGATGTAAGGCCAACATAATATCATCCTGAGATATCCCTGGACCTCTTGAAAGTTAAACACATTTCCAACAAAAGACTAACGTATTCTAGTTGACGCTATAAAATTGAAAATTTATAGCGTCATTATGAAACAGTTCTAGATGACGCTATAAATTGAAAATTTATAGCGTCATTATGAAAGAGTTCTAGATGACGCTATAATCCCACAAAATTGAAAATTTATAGCGTCATTATGAAACAGTTCAAGGTGAAGCTATAATATCTCAAAACTGAGAAATTATAGCGTCATTTGGAAACAACTAAGTTATTCCAGTCAGTTATACCTACACACTCCATACACAAAATCCACAGACCCCAAACCTAGCCCAGTCAAGCTTAGATCAAGCGGGGTCATTTTGGCGTCATTTTTATAGCGTCAATTTTATAGCGTTATATAACACCCAAAAAGACGCTATAAAATTGACGCTATAAAAATGACGCCAAAGTGTCCCCCTATACTACTAGCGTTCACTAGGCCGGTAATTTCCAATACAAACAAGCAAAGCAGACTCTGTTAACATGAGCCGTAATAAGAGATAATTGCCCTTTGGCTTAATGTACAGATAACATCTGAGTAAATAGAGTATAGACAATCTTATACAGTTGACCCTCGGTAATATCTTGAACTTCATTTAAACTAAATCTTGGAGAATGCTGTGTTAGGTTTGTTATACATACCATGTAATTGTTTTGTTTAAAATACTTTTACCTCACCTACTTTTAATTCAAACCAATGGCTATTTTTGATGGTCGTCTAAAAGATTCAATGTGTTTTCAACACGTTTAAGCGCGTACAGCGAAAACTATGAATAGACTGCGCGGATGCGCACAAGCTGATCCATGTCTTCGATGGGCGCGCCAATAAATTGCAGGTATATAGAAAGACTGTTAATAGCAGTTTAACGTTTTTGCATCTGACTGCAAATAGCCAATCAACATATTTTGGCTATCTGCAGTTGACTGCAAATAGCCAATTTAACGTTTGCACTTGACTGCAAATAGCCACCCCCCAAAAATTAACATTGGCCTGATAAAGAACATAGTTTCTTAAATGATACAAGTCATCATTACGACATTACATTCAAAGTTTGATGCTTCTACCTTTCGTAGGTCTTTAGATTTATTTAATGAAATATTTACCATTGGCATTTATGGAGAGAAAGAAGATTGAAAGAACAGATGAATAAACTAGATTTTTTTTCTCCAAAAACACAGATGTCTCCCCTATTTGGCCTCTAAGTATGACCTTGACACTGGATGTATTGACCTGGGTCTTGTCTGTAACACATCATCTAATGAAGATCAAAAGTTTAAAAAGTTCATAGAGAAATAATAAAGTTATTGACCGTGCACAAAAAAAAACTATTTTACCTTTGACCTCTAAGTATGGCCATGAAATTTGAGGTACAACACATCGTCTCATGATGGTAAACATTTCTGCCAAGTAATTTCATAATCAATCAAAGAATAAGAGGGTTATTGACTGTACACAAAAAGGCCCCTTTTTGACTTTTGACCTCTAGGTATGACCTTGACATAAGAGGTATGGACCTTGGTTTTGCACGACTCATCGTCTAATAAAGGTGAACATTTCTGCAAGGTTAGTTTAAGAAGTCCATCCAGAAATAAAAAGTTATTGACTGGACACAAAAAATACTTTTTTGACCTTTGACCTCTTAGTATGACCTTGACCTTAGAGGTACCGACGTGGGTCTAGCGCGCAACACATCGTCTTATGATGGTTAACATTACTGCCAAGTGATTCCATAATCCATCAAAGAATAAGAAAGTTATCGACTGAACACAAAAAGGCCCCTTTTTACATTTAACCTCTAAGTATGACCTTGACCTTTGAGGTACCAACATGGATCATGCAAGAGACACATCATCTCATTGTGGTTAATAATTCTGCCAAGTAATTTCAAAATCCATCTACCAATAAGAAAAGTATTGACCAAACACGATAAAAGGCCCCTTTTTGACCTTTGACCTCAAAGTATGACCTTGAACTTTAGGTTACCACCCTGGGTCATGCACGCAACACATCGTCCCATGATGGTTAACATTTCTACCAAGCAATTTCAAAATTTATCCAAAAATAAGAAAGTTATTAACCGAACACAAAAAGGCCCCTGTTTACCTTTGACCTCTATGTATGACCTTGACCTTTGAGGTACCAAACTTGGTCATGCGCGCATCACATCGTCTCATGGTGGTTTTAATTTCTGGTATGCAATTTCAAAATCAATCTAAAAATAAGAAAATTATTGACCAAACACGAAAAAAAGCCCCTTTTTGACCTTTGACCTCTATGTATGACCTTGACCTTTGATGTACCATCCTGAATCAATGCTTGCGACACATCGACTCATGATAGTTAACATTTCTGCCAATTAATTTCAAATTCTATCTAAAAATCAGAAAGTCATTGACAAAACACGAAAATAGGCCCCTTTGTTACATTTGACCTCTAAATATGACCTTAATCTTTGAGGTACCAACCTGGGGGAAAACAATATGTCTCCATGAAAAAAAATAATAATTAGCATAGAAAGCCCAATATAAGTCATCATATCAAACTTGATGCTTCTAGCTTACATAGTTTCTGAGAAACCTTTGACCAAACATTGACCAATTTGGAGAGAAGAAACAATTAAAGAACAAATAAACAACAAAAAGCCGATAGTGCCTTTAGTCTCTTGCACGATATAAGTCATCATTAGTGCATGGCATACAAAGTTTGTGGGTTCTAGCTTTTATATAGTCCCTAAGAATTGTTTGACGAAACATTAAACCTATACAGAGAAAAAGAAGAATGGAAGAACGTATGACCAAATAAGCCTAGAAAGCCTATCGTCACTTACATAATTGCAAGGCATATCAAGTTTGAGGCTCTTAGCTTTTATAGTTGACGAAATATTTAACATTGGCCAATATAGAAAGAAATAAGAATGACAGAATAGATGAACAAATAAGACTGAAAAACCAATTGTCCCGGTATAAGATATAACATCATTATTGGACTGCATGCCAAGTTTGCGGTTCTTCTGTCGCGGTTTATTTTTGTTATGGTTTGTTTTGGATGTTTGTGTCGCTTGTGTTGTTTTGTTTTGGGTGGCCAATTGGCCCTTTTGTGGGAAAGTAACTGTCATTTTGGCTTTCCGCAATTGATGTATCCATTAGGGTATGTTGTTTCATGTTTGTGTGTCTTTCCCTTTAGTGCCTGAAATGGTAGCTGTGGGTTAATTGTATCGATTCCTGATCATTGCCTTCACTTCTATTTTATCTTTTATAGTTTCTGAGGAATCTTTGACGAAAAATTTAACTTTGGTCTCTAAGGAGAGAAAGAAGAATGAAAGCACAAATGAACAAATAAGCCTAGGAAACCCATTGTCTCTTACACGATATAAGTCATCATTATTACATTGCACACCAAGTTTGAGGCTTCTAGCTATTATAGTTTCTTCGAAAACATTGACGAAATTGCTTTAAAATGAATAAAAGAATAATGAAGCATCACTTGGCGAAAAAATGCTAATAGGGCAAATTTTCAAAGCTAAAAAAACATTTACGCGCTGTTTTTCTACAAAGATCGGAACAGAGTTGACGTCACCAACGCCCGTAGAGAACCATGGTTTAGAATGGCGTCACTTGACGTCACTGAAAATCATGTGACTCGATGCGTTCATGGAAGTGTGAACTGCATTGTTTTCTATACGTTTATATTAGGCTTTGCACTGGAAATGTAAATAGTATGTATTGTTGCCAACTCAAATGATATTTACGTATCTAGTCTATGTTTATCTTGAGTTCTATAATAGAAAGAAAAAGGGACATATACAAAGAAATGTGACAGACACGCTGGATTTACTGTCAAACAATTACTGCCAATACTTTTCTAGATATTCTCACAAAAAATATTTTAGTTATGGAATAACAGAAGAAGGTAAGAACAGAAGAAAGGAAAAACGGACATATGTAAACCAGTATATCCCTTTTAATGCTCCCCGAAGAATTTCGTGGGGAGCATATAGTCGCCGCTTCGTCCGTGCGCGCGTGTGTCCGTCCCGCTCTTTTCCACGCGAATTCTCAGAAACAACTAGTCGGATTTCGATGAAACTTCATAGGAATATTAAGTATCGTAGGTGGATGCGCATATCACCTGCGTGTTTTGGTTCGATGATTTTTCCAACAGTTATGGCCCTTTGGTGAATTCTGCATGAATATATAGGGTACTGTTCGTGTCCACGCGAAATCTCAGCAACTACTTGCAGGAAGTCAACGAAACTTCAATGGAATCTTAAGCAGCAATAGGGGATGCGCATATTATCCGTGCTATTTGGTTAGATGATTTGTTACAGAGCTATGGAACTTTGTTGAGAGCTGCAGTGTAAGGTCTCTGTGGCTATTTTTAGAAAAATTTTGTCATCACTCTGGTGCCTACATTTATTGATGGATTTTAATATAACTTCACACAAATATTGGGTATGATAATATCGTGAGCATGTTCTACTTTCAGGGTCCTGGGCTCAAGGTCAAGGTCACTGTGGCTATTTTTAGAAAAAAACTTTGTTTTCGCTCTAGTGCCTACATTATTGATGGATTTTAATATAATTCCACACAAAGTATGATAATACCTCGAGCAAGTCAAACATTCAGGGTCCTGGGCTCAAGGTCAAGGTCACTGCGGCTATTTTTAGAAAAAAATTTTGTCATCGCTTTAACGTCGTCATTTGCCGATGGATTTTAATATAACTTCACAAAAATTTTGGCTATTATAATATCTCGAGCAAGTTCAACTTTCAGGATCCTGGGGTCAAGGTCAAGGTCACTGTGGTTATTTTTAGAAAAAAAAACTACATTTATTGATGGATTTTAATATAATTTCACCAAATGTTCCGTATGATAATATCTCGAGCAAGTTTGGCTTTCATGGTCCTGGGCTCAAGGTCAAGGTCACTGCGACTATTTTTAGAAAAAAACTTTATCATCGCTCCAGCGTGGTCATTTGCTGATGGATTTTTATATTACTTCACACAAATGTTGGGTATAATAATATCTCGAGCAAATTCAACTTTCAGGATCCTGGGCTCAAGGTCAAGGTCACTGCAGCTATTGTTAGAAAAAACTTTGTCATCGCTCTACCGTCGTCATTTGCTGATGGATTTTAATATAACTTCACACAAATGTTGGGTATAATAATATCTCGAGCAAATTCAACTTTCAGGATCCTGGGCTCTAGGTAAAGGTCATTGTGGTTATTTTTAGAAAAAAACTTTGTCATCGCTCTAGTGCCTACATTTATTGATGGATTTTATTATAATTTCACACAAATGTTTGGTGTGATAATATCTCGAGCAAGTATGACTTTCAGGGTCCTGGGCTTAAGGTCAAGGTCACTGCGACTATTTTTAGAAAAAACTTTGTCCTCGCTCTAGCGTCGTCATTTGCTGATGGATCTTAATAGAATTTAACACAAATGTTGGGTATGATAATAACTCGAGCAAGTTTGACTTTCAGGGTTCTGGGCCCAAGGTCAAGGTCACTGCGCCTATATTTAGAAAAAAAAAACTGTCATCGCTCTAGCGTCGTAATTTGCTGATGGATTTTAATATTTTCCACAAATGTTGGGTATGGTAATGTCTCGTGCAAGTTCAACTTTCAGGATCCTGGGCTCAAGGTCAAGGTCACTGCGGCTATTTTTAGAAAAACTTGCTGGAGGCAGAAATCTTTCCAACTGTAAACGGAGTTCCATTCCACACAGCCTTTCACTATTAACCTCTCATCATTCTAATATAACTGAAATACTGCTTAAAAGGATGTAAAATCGCAAACCATCTATCTATGTTACAGTTGCAGATAAATTGGATCGAAGTGAGAGAAGCTAGTCTTGGCAGATGGTCAAAATGACCTTTTTTGGACAGTCAAGGGGGTAGGATCAGATCCATTTTCGAACCTGTCTGATATTTTATATGCATGTAAAGGCACCCAATACGGAACCATATCTGGAGACAGTCGTATGAGGATTGTCTCTGTGTACGAGAGTAAGTTTTCAATAATTTGTATTAAACAGCTTTACCCAATTAATATAGCTAAACTACCACCCATGATCTTGGGGTATGGTATCGTACCTGACGACACTTCCTTTCATTTATTCCGACTTTTGTGTTGGGGATGTTTGTATGACAGTGCCATCAGGCAAGCTAATCTGTCCACCGACAGGTTCTGTTATACTCCATTTTGAAGTACAGTGAGTATACACAGTATACCGCTCTTTAACTAGGATAATGTTTCCTGTTCCGACACCTTTGGGGAGCATCCATCGGTTTCACCGATATTCTTGTTTTCAAAAGCGGGGCTATAATTAAGCACTCCGAAATAAGAATGTTTACAGACGACTGTGTTTGCTACCGAGAAAATTAGAGATATTGAGCAGTCAATAAAATGTTGGGCACATAAAGCGAGCATCATATTTCAGCCCACTAAATGCAGTATTATGCGAAGAACTAGGAAGTGAAGCTTCGTACACTTTAGAGGGAACCGTCTTTCAAACAAGTGTCATAACACGGTCAAAAAGGAATTAAAAGTGAAGGCGCATTAGTTTTTCCCTAAATAAAGTTGACATGAATACATATTTGCAATGTTCAAAGGGCCATAGCTCCAAAAGGAAGTAAACCAAAATTACAATTCGTATTTTCTGCAGAACCCCTTGTAGTGCTTTACCTTTTGTGTGAACTTTACATAATACTTCTCCTGTGTATAGAGTAGATACAAGTTTATCACAATTCATTTATGTGAACAGGTGCAGACAAGCTATTTCTGGCCCAAAATTGACAGTTTCTGGGGCCTGTGACCTTGAAAATAAAGTCAAGGTCAGCAACAGCAAACCAAATCTTTGGTAGTTTACAATGATATATTGTACAAAGTTTGACCAAATGTCATCTATTCATTCAAGAGATAGGGTGCATGCAAGCAAAAATTGACAGTTTTGGGGGCCCGTGTCCTTGGAAATAAGGTCAAGTCACAAAAATCTAACCAAATCTTTGGTCGGTTGCAATGATAAATTGTACCAAGTTTGACCAAATCGCATTGATTCGTTCATGAGGTAGGGTGCAGACACGGTATTTGTCGCCATAAATTGACCGTTTTTTTTTTTTTGGGGGGGGGGCTGTGCCCTTGAAAACAAGGTCAAAGTCATCAAAATCTTAAGCGCGTTTTTTTCTATCGTAGTGATGTGACCATGCAAGTTTAGTCAGAATCCCTCAATAGGTTCAGGATATATAGTGATACAAACAGACTACATGATAGAAATGGCTATGTTCAATGTTTAAGGGATAATAACTCTGAAAGTAGAAAAATCAAAGTTACGGCTAATATGCTCTGCACGATGTCTCATAGTGCTCTACATATCATTGAAGGTTCTTGAAAATATCTCAAATGGAATCAGAGTTATGGCGCGGACACAAAACTATGCTACAAATTGCTGTCCAATGTCCAATGTTTCACACTCCAAAGGTATGAAAATCAGAGTTAAGGTGTATATGTTCTGCACGTCGTTTCAACGTGCTCTACATATCTGTGAAGTTTTGCGAAAATATCACAAATAGTATCAAAATTATGGAGCGGAATGAAACTATGAGGCGCTGACGAACGGACGGACGGACACTCAAAATGTCGAGGGAATAACATAATACCCCGTCATTTATTGAGTCGCGGGGCATAAAAATGTGGATTCTACGGAACCCGGGAAGGGAATTTCTGTTCCATAGCTAGCAGAACAGAATTTAAAACGATAAAATTAGAGTGGAAAGGAAAACAAGAAATAGGTCGTTTAAACGATATATGTCGTTTAAACGACATATTTCTTGTTTTCGTTTCCACTCCGAAAAAGTAGCAGGAATTTAAAACAATAAAGATGTCGTTTAATCGACATAATCGTGATCTCCCATTGGTTAAAGATGTTTTTTTTTTTTTCAACATAATATGTCATTTAAACGATATAATCCTAGCCTTCCACTGGTTGGCTTGTTTGTTTGATTTGAGGTTTAACACCCAAGTCAAAACTGTTAAGGTCATTTTGGATACATGGCTTCCAATTTTGTGGGACTTTTACCCGACATTGAGATGAAATGACATCTCAAGCCCTGCCGCCGAATTAAACCAAAAGGGTTTATGTGCATGAACGGTCCAACTTGCAACACTTTTCCTGGGCATGCTTAGAACCTCCAAGCGGTTTACCAGTAAGCATACTCATGTACGGTTGCTTTCAGCTCTAGGTGGAAGCACAATGCAGCCCAGTCTATTTCCTCAAGCACTGATGTGCGAGGGCCGTCCATTGGTTGTTATCACGGCTTATACTGAAATCATAGGTCATATCCAGAGAAACTAACCTAGGATCATATAGTATCAGCTGCCATTTTCGCATGGACGTCTGTCGTTATAACCGCCACGCCAACCAGTACCCACAACATAGGTGTTGGAGCAGAAAATAGAAAATGTATATATATCCCTGTAAACCCTATGCAGTTTATTCTATGTAGAGTTGGATTTTCAGGGGTTTTCATTATATTTGGTTGTGAACATGTTGAGTTTTTGAACTGTAGTAGATCGGACTGACTGGGCTTGTTAAGACAGTCGCGTCACCAATTCGGCAAGGTTGTATTAGCTCATTAAACTGAATAGGACTCGGACGGACTAACAGACGACCAGCTTATGTTTTCGCCTTGTGTTTCTGTAAGATGGAATACCAGCTTCTAACTTTAATATAAAGGAAAGAATTTGCTTCTCGGTCAAGTTTTACGGGCATGTGAAAAGGACTGCTGACACTATGATCCTATGTTCGTTTCTCTGAATGTGGTGATACGGGATGGGGCCTGAAGAATTCAACAAATATTGAACGCGGTTTCTTTGAATAAAGCTATGCTTAATTAGTGTAGAGAGTCACATTATTAAGGAGGATTTAACGGGCCTCCGTTGCCTAGTGGTTAAGAGGGTTGACTCTTGATCATTAGGTCTCTCACCGCTGTGGTTCGAGCCTCGCTCGGGTCATATGTGAGACGCCAAGTTCTGCAACGGAAGGTCAGGTGCTTTTTCTCCGGGTACTCCGGTTTTCGCCCACCTCTGATTAACGATCGGTTCGATATGAGTGAAATAATCTTGGAAGGGCCGTAAAACCAAAACCAAAAAAAATTAAGGAGGATTGATAGTTTCGAAATATTGTTCAACAAGTGTGTAATTCAAACATGACCAAGATGGCGACCAGTCCCCTATACGGTAAAAACAGAAGCGCGTCTTATAATAATAATAATAATAATAAAAATAATAATAATAATAATAATAATGCCTTTATTTAGGGAGGATAACACGTTAAGCATAATAATACTGATCTACAATATGGTCCGCTTATCTAACATGTATTTACAATATTTACAATACTTATAAAACATGTATGCAGTAGTCTAGGAATAAAACAAGTTTACAACTTATAAGAACTGGGATTAAAAGCTGAAATTTAAGTTCATAACATAAAATGTGTAAAATGAGTTTTGGTACTATACGTCTTCTATGGAACTACACCACCAGCTACACTGGGACATGGTATGCAGCACCAAAGATTGTGTTACTGCAAAAATTCGTTTTCAAATGAAGTTCATAGGCTGGTCCTAAGCTTGCTTATACAGAGGTTGCGTGGGATGCTGGATCGATGAAGGTGTTGTGTATCTTTCAGTACCGTGGCGTTCTGTTGCCCCCGCTGGCTTCTGTAGGGCAATGGACTGTTAAGCTTGCAGCAGGTGCGGAATGGGAGCTGTATTTCTGAGTCTATTTATACAGATAAAATCTCCGATTGGTCCGACATGACATTAGCTGTGAAATAGGCCATAGAACCACAACAAATAAAAAAAATACAGGGGTAATATTCGCTGCCTTAACCAATTAATGATCAGTCTTCATTTATCTTCGCACGACGGGGCGGGGCGGGAAACGGATTGAGAGAGAGAGAGAGAGAGAGAGAGAGAGAGAGAGAGAGAGAGAGAGAGAGAGAGAGAGAGAGAGATTTAATCTATATAAATCGCACATCTTTAACTCTTAAACATTATTATTCAGCACAATTGTGCAGAAAGAAATATGGACACGACCATGTCCAGTTCGTTCAATTTATCGCAACGCAGAAAAGAAGACGTTGTAAATGAATATCCAGGGGAACAACCTACGTCACAGCAGTGACGTCATAACCACTCTTAGGTTTGCCGGCGTTTACTACACAAAAGGCATTTGTCACAACAAGTAGGAGCAGTAAGTGCATTAGGTCAATAAAGAATCAAACATACTGAAATCTCTCCCAGAAATGTGGCCTCTTGTTTAAATAATTCGACACAAGCTGGTTTGGCAATGATGTCGGAACTATCATTGTTTACAGCGCCGAATCGAATCTTGTGGCGAAGCTATCGAAGCATTTTCAATGTTTCTAGGTGGAATTAGCTCACTGATGGGATGCAAATATTGTTCGTTACCAGCTGAAGTATGTTTTCTGAAGACTCGTAATGTACAAATCAAGTTTAAAGCATTTTATGTACCCTATTTACACCAATATGGCCGCTTCTGAAATGGGTTCGACATCTCTGCTATGACGTAGGTTGTTACCCCTGATATCGCTTCTTTGAACCTGAAGGAAAGCTTGAGTCTGTTGATGGAACGCCAGTTTTTTGCAGTCCTGAAATATGCCATTTGCTGTCAATAAAGAAATGAATTTTATTTTTCTGCTATTCATGAAAGTATGAACGCAGCGGGTCGGTACAAAGTAAATCAACCCCGAAGGGGTTCATGTAACCTTTGCTAGCGACCCGCTGTAGTTCATACTTTCGTGAAAAGCCAAAAAAAAGTTTATTTTTTATATTTACATTCTTTGCCTCCCATCACTGGGCGAAATAACAATGCTAAACGGGCAAACTTTTAAAGCTGAAAAACATTTACACGCAGTTTTTCTACAAAGAGCTGAACAGTTCGCCTGACTGGTTCTGCCCAGCCTCCTTTACCCCTAACAACCTCCAGAAAGTAGCAGGTATACCAGGCATATCAAGAATCACAATGTACCGGTACTTGTTACTGCAGCTTACCTCAATACGGGTGTACTTTATGTCAATTTAAGGTTGATCGAGTTCAAACTAAACAAAACCCATTTCTTAATTTACCTATCGATATTATCAAATGCTAAGGTACATTTCCCTATATTTCGATCGTGATCTTACTGGTTTTGGCACACTGTAATCGACGCCCTAAATTACTTTGAGGCAGTTCGATCATCGACCATACTACGGTAACGGAAGTCAAACTGCGCATGTTCTTTCACCGGTGTGATCGAACGACCTCTGGTAGACCTTTGGTAAATAAACATGGCGGCCCCTATGTCACGATTGGAATTTTCGGACGAGGAAGATCACTGTTTTGAACACTGCAGACATAGCAGTGTCGATTCTATCTTTCATATTGTGCATATTTTACATATTTTTACAAATAAACATGCTTTAACAACACTTAAAATGTGTATTTTCGGTACAGTGTGTTGCAGTCCTGACTGGTTCCGCCCAGCCTCCTTTACCCCTCACAACCCCCAGAAAGTAGCAGATATACCAGGCATATCCATAATCACAATGTACCGGCACTTGTTACTGCAGCTTACCTCAATACGGGTGTACAGTGTGTTGCAGTCCTGAACCTATCTTGGTACAACAGATTTTCTTACTTTTCGCCGCCATCTTGTACCAGAGAAACAAACACTTTAGTCTGGTAGGATCAGACTGACGTCACGACTTTCCCGCCATGCTACCAGACTGAGTTCGGACACACTTTGGTTAACCACTTTTTAACCATGGTTAACAACGTTTCGTCATCAAACTACTTCTTAGTTGGGCTGAAAAGAGCTGAAATCGACCAAACTTGACCACTGGTAAACCACTTGGGTCTAAGCCTGCCCAGGAAAAGTGATACGAGTCAGGCCGCCCCTGAAACCCTAGTGTATTTGGGCGATAGGGCTTGAAATGCTATTTCATCTCAGAGTCCAGTAAAACTCCCATAAAATTGGAAAACGTCTCCAAAATGACCCAAATAGTGTTGATGAGGATATAAAACCTCAAAACTCAGCCGTTTCACACACATAACGAACAACTTTCTCTTTCCCGAACTGTGATTAGACTGCTAAAAGCTGACACATAACATCAAATGTTATCACAGACTAGTCTCCTTTTCGTCCCCATAAACATGGTAAGAAATACCAAAACAATCAGACCAGTTAAACAACTACGAGTTTAATCAACGATAAACATGTAGCAAAAGGCATGTATTTTGGTTATGGGAATAGTATATGATCTACAAGGTGTTCCTTTATTTTGTGGGGAACTACCGCTGAATCGTGTTACCGTTAATTTTTTCAAACATCTAATTGGGATTAAGACTTTGTAATTGAAAAATAAAAGTGAAGGCAATGATCAGGAATCGAAACAATTAACACATAGCTCCCACCAGAGACACCAAAGGGAAAGAAACACAAACATGAAATAACTAGACCCTAATGGAATCAATAGCGGAAAGCCAAAAAGGACAGTTACTTCCCAACAAAATGGCCAATTGCCTATCCAAAACAACGAAAAATATAAACGAAACACACACTCAAAGACAAACCGTTACAAAAATAAACTAAGACAGAAGAACCGCCATGGAACGGTCAAATAAACGAATTCCACTGGGAAGGGGGGGGGGAGGGCTTGTATCGATTTTACGCGGCCGCAATCCTCGCCTTTACTTCTGTCGCGATTTAGATAAATAATTTGTTCAATCCACATGAATGCCTCCTTACTCATCAGTGCAACATCCCCGAGAACACAAAAATCAAACAACCACAATGATGAAACAAATTGCTTTGTGGGACTTTTACCCGACATTGAGATGAAACTAGAGCAAGTGTTTATGAAACAATATGCCCCCAACTTCTTGACCCTTACACTGCTTGGCCCCTAACAGTTATTGAGATATATAGTTTTTATTTGGTTGCAAAAAGCTAGAAAAAAATCTGTTTTTTTTTTTCTTTAAAAAGTTGATCAGTTAATCATCTCATCATCCCCAATCAGACTGTAAAGTTTCAGGGCAATAGCTGTAATGGTTTCTGAGATATCTTGCTAACAAGATCAGATATCTCGCTTACAAGCTTAAAATGTCCTCAACAGCACACACAGGCGTTCAATTTACTCAGCCAATGGAAACATACTTTTTCCACTGGTCCAACAGATCTTGGTTTCACCAACCTGGTGGAGCACGAGATCAACTTAAGTGATCCTACTCCTTTTAAGGATCCTTACAGGCGCATACCTCCTGCAATGTTTGAGGAGGTACGCCAACATTTAAAGGAAATGTTTGATGCAGGGGCTATTAGATGCAGGGGCTATTAGAGAATCTCAAAGCCCATTTTCTTCCAACATTGTTCTTGTCCGAAAGAAAGACAATAGCTTACGCTTCTGTATTGACTTCCGGAAACTTAATAACAAAACCATTAAGGATGCCTATGCCTTGCATA
The DNA here is from genome assembly GCA_963580285.1 of Lucinisca nassula. Taxonomy (NCBI): domain Eukaryota; kingdom Metazoa; phylum Mollusca; class Bivalvia; order Lucinida; family Lucinidae; genus Lucinisca; species Lucinisca nassula. The sequence goes on from OY757017.1 coordinate 43,267,430, forward strand.
GAATAGAAGAGACCACTGACACATTGTCTGGCTCGAAATATTTTTCCAAACTTGATCTTAGGTCTGGCTACTGGCAGGTTGGAATCATAGAAGGGGATAAACATAAGACTGTATTCTCTGCCGACCCCCTAGGCTTCTTTGAATGTAATAGGATGGCCTTCGGTCTTACTAATGCACCTAGCACATTTCAGAGGCTTATGGGGCGCTGTATGGGGGACCTACACTCGAAGGAATGTCTCATTTACTTAGATGTTATACTCATCTTCAGTAAGACATTCGATGAAAACATCACCAGGCTGCAAAACGTGTTCAAACAGCTTGAGCAGCTCGGCTTAAAGCTCAAAGCCTCCAAGTGTGAGTTTTTGAAGACCCAAGTGCAGTACGTAGGCTACATTGTCAGTGATAAGGGTGTCCAGACAGATCCTGACAAAATTGCAGCGTTAAAAGAATGGCCTGTCCCTTCAAATATTCAGGAATTGCGTAGTTTTCTCGGTTTTGCGGGTTATTACAGACGCTTTGTCTGTAACTACTCCGAAATTGCCAAGCCTCTCAATGACTGTTAGTAGGACACCCAACAACCAAGAACGCCAAGCGATCTAAGTCTGGAGTTCCTTGGTCTTGGGGCCTGATCAACAAACAGCTTTCGATACAATAATCGAAAAGCTTACATCACCACCAGTCTCGGCATATTCAGACTACGGCAAAGAGTTCATTTTGAACATCGATGCTAGTGGTGATGGGCTAGGTGCTGTTCTATACCAAGAACAAGATGATATAGAACGTGTCATAGCCTATGCTAGCAGAGGTCTTAGAGCCAGTGAGTGCAATTACCCTGCACATAAACTTGAATTTTTGGCCTTGAAATGGGCAGTGTATGATGAATTCCATGATTACTTGTATAGAAATAAATTCACTGTTAGAACAGACAACAATCCATTGACGTATGTTCTAACAACGACTAAGCTAGATGCCACAGGCCATCGTTGGCTAGCCGCACTGTCCAGTTACAATTTCAAGCTCATTTACAGGTCCGGCAAGAAAAACCAAGATGCCGATGCCTTCAGTAGATTACCATCTACTGATAAAGGGGTCCTGTTTAATGACGCTATTAAGGTCATCTGCCAGGCGGTATTAGCCCCTCCAGAGGAGGCGCCGACAGTTGAATGTGTATTGGTTGCACAGCATTTTGACCTCACTGGTGAAGAGGTTGGCTCTGACTCTGGTTCAGATTTCAGTCAAGTTGACTGGCGTGCTGAACAAACCATTGACGGCACGTTGAACAGAGTGAAGACCATTCTTGCCTCTGGACATAAACCTACCAAGAGACAGATTGCTCTTGAGGAGACAGAATGTCAGATAATCTTGAAGGATTGGAACAGTCTATTTTTCAAAGACGAGGTACTTTACTGTCGTCATTCTTTACATGGTACCTCTGTAAACCAGCTGGTATTGCCTGAGGTTTTCCGGGAGATAGCACTTAATGGTCTGCATGATAAGGCCGGCAATCAAGGCACAGACAGCACTATGTCCCTGATAAAATCTCGGTTTTACTGTCCTGGGATGGATGGTGACATTGAAAAGAAAGTCCGAAACTGTCCCAGATGCATCCGAAGAAAGTCTCGAGAGCGGGCTCCAGCAAAACTTGTGACTGTAGAGATCACTTATCCCACGGACTTGGTATGCATGGATTTTCTGTCTCTTGAGACATCAGCGGGTGTTTACGAAAACATCTTGGTAATTACAGACCATTTCACCCGCTATGCTCGAGCCATACCAACCAAGAATCAAACGGCCAGCCAAGACAACAGCCAAAGTCCTCTTCGAAAACTTCATCTGTCACTATGGGTTTCCATCCCGTTTACATAGTGACCAGGGCCGCAATTTTGAGAGCCATGTTATTAAAGAGCTGTGTTCCATTGCTAACGTTGACAAAGTAGAAGTAAAACAAAGATCAGGAATCGATACAATTAACTTACTCCACCCATCAAAGACACCAAAGGGAAAGAAACGCAAACATTAAGCGACGAGACCATAATGGAAACCTAAACAAAGGAAGGCCATAAGGACAGTTACTTTCCCACAAAATGGCCATATGGCCATCCAAAATAAAAAGACACAAGTGATACACACAGTGAGTAATAACAAACAACAACATAAATAAACCGCCACAGAAGAACCGCCTTGGAACGGTCAGTGAAAAGAATTCCACTGGGGGGGGGGGGGGGCTTAAATCGATTTTACGTGGCCACAATCCTCGCCCTTACTTCCGTCGCGATTTAGACAAATAATTTGTTCAGTCCGCATGAAGGCCTCCTAACTCATCAGTGCTACATCTCCGTGAACACAAAAATCAAAGAACCACAGAGGTGAGACAACGGTGAGGACTCGACAGCAAGAAACCACTGAAATGCTGGAGCAAAAGAAAACCAACAGTTAGACTCCGATGGGCCCGACCAGAGACAGAGCGTCAGGCACCAACCAACATTAACTTGAATTAGATCTCTCTAATTCTCAATAAGCCTTTACGTTGGAGCCGTCATAGAATCTGAGGCCTGACCCACCGGCGTGCAATTAAAGAGGGAAGCAAAGTTGCCAACCGTGATTGGGTTAACTACCATGCATGCAGTCTGTCGTATAACATCCATGTTGTACCCAATCTTTTTATATCGAAGAATAATTTTACGAAATTGGGTGCTGAAGTCATTGCGGTTATATATTTTTCTGAATTTATATTCTAAGTCACCATAAAATTCGGGTTTCGATAGACCTTTTGCAGAAGAGATTTAAGTCCAATATTGAATTTTGAAATTAAATCAGAATGGCGTCTATAAAATTTTGAAAAGGCTTTGCGTAGTTTATGGTACCGATAACCCTGATTAAGGAGTTTAGCCGTTAATAATTTATTACGAGTGTTGAAGTCAGAAACATGACTACACACTCTAGCAAATCGAATTAATTGCGAAATATAAACGCCATAGGATGACGCACGAGGAACATCACCATCCAAAAAAGGAAAATTTACAATCTCAAAATCAAAGTCATCGCGTTTATCATAAATTTTGCAAGAAACAAATCCATCTACAATAGATAGATGTAAATCCAAAAACGGGGCCTCGGTATCAGAAGAATTTGCTTTATTTAACTGAAGTTCTGGGGGGGGGGGTATATTTGACTGATCAAACCATCAAAATAGGTGTTATCAATATTTAATAAATCATCTAAATATCTAGAAGTGGAGCTAAAAGCTTCAATAATTTCAGATTTGTTATCAATAGAAAGCGACAAAATGAAGTCTCTTTCATAACAATACAAGAACAGATCAGCCACAAGAGGTGCGCAATAAGTACCCATCGGAATACCCACAATTTGTCTAAATAACTTAGTACCGAATCTAGTATAAATATTGTCAAGTAGAAAGGTGAGGGCATCACACACTTTCTGACATGACCAAAGTGTATAATTCTTATGCTCTTTAGAAGTGAAAAATGCATTTCTGACATTACATGCAAGATATAGAGAATCTTCTCTATGAAAAGCCCATTCAATTAAATCATTAAGCTTTTCATATATAAGATTATGAGGAAGTGTAGTGTAAAGAGTGGAAAAATCGTAAGTAGACAGACTTGAAGCACGAAAATGTCTGGATTTCAATTTTTTAAAGTAGAAGTAAAACAAAGATCAGGAATTGATACAATTAACTTACTTACTCCACCCATAAAAGACACCAAAGGGAAAGAAATACAAACATTAAGCGAACATACCATAATGGAAACCTAAACAAAGGAAGGCCATAAGGACAGTTACTTTCCCACAAAATGGCCATATGGCCATCCAAAATTAAAAGACACAAGTGATACACACAGTAAGTAACAAACAACAACATAAATAAATCGCCACAGAAGAGCCGCCTTGGAACGGTCATAGGAAGATTTCCACTGGGGGGGGGGGCTTAAATCGATTTTACATGGCCACAATCCTCGCCCTTACTTCCGTCGCGATTTAGACAAATAATTTGTTCAGTCCGCATGAAGGCCTCCTAACTCATCGGTGCAACATCTCCGTGAACACAAAAATCAAAGAACCACAGAGGTGAGACAACGGTGAGGACTCGACAGCAAGAAACCACTGAAATGCTGGAGCAAAAGAAAACCAACAGTTAGACTCCGATGAGCCCGACCAGAGACAGAGCATCAGGCACCAACCAGCATTATCTCTCTAATTTTCAATAAGCCTTTACGTTGGAGCCGTCATAGAATCTGAGGCCTGACCCACCGGCGTGCAATTAAAGAGGGAAGCAAAGTTGCCAACCGTGATTGGGTTAACTACCATGCATGCAGTCTGTCGTATAATATCCATGTTGTACCCAATCTTTTTATATCGAAGAATGATTTTACGAAATTGGGTGCTGAAGTCATTGCGGTTATATATTTTTCTGAATTTATACACTAAGTCTCCATAAAATTCGGGTTCCGATAGACCTTGTTGCAGAAGAGATTTAAGTCCAATATTGAATTTTGAAATTAAATCAGAATGGCGTCTAAAAATTTTGAAAAGGCTTTGCGTAGTTTATGGTACCGATAACCCTGAAACCTCATTCGAATTTTTTATAGACCAAAACAGATTTCTTCCTGATCTTTCAAAGACTTTATCACAATATTTAATCACATGCGTTTTAATAGCAGTAAGACAGGAAGTTAATAATTTAGAAAGTTCATTGGTAGTGCAAGAGCTAGAATTTCCAATAAACCGTGCTTTGTAAGGTCTTTTATGAAGTTTTGGTAACCAGAATAGCGAAGGAAGCTTGTCTTGACCTTCGTTAACACACACAGCAAACTTGGTTGCTGAAAGACAAACATGTTTATCTACTATAGCTCTCTCTTCAGCTAAAGGCTGAAGTTCATAGGCCTTAGTACCACCAAGCTCCTGCTTAAGCGTGTTAACATAGTGGAGCCGTCACACAACGACGACGTTGTTAGCGGCCTTGTCTGCAGGGGCCAAAACAAACTTCCTATGAAATTCTTGAATACCTAGTTTAAGATGACGCAAAGACGTCTTGGGCTTAGGAGGTAATAAGTTAGTATTTTGAGAATAGAAAGAAATGCGTTTATTCACTAGTTTTAAAATGCTAAGTTTCCAGTCCTTAAGGGCTTTATGCTCAACATATTCTCGCTTACACCATCGATTACCGAATTCATTCAAGGAAGCAGCGATTTCATCTCTACATTTACTGAAATCAATAGAGTGGCGTCCATGATTTAATAATATATTTGACAGTCACTTCAGTCTAGTGTTGTTTCGTTTAAACGCACGTGATTTACGTTTAAAGTTACCATTTTTCCTGGTGCCGTGAGATCTAGTTCTGCGTTTTCGACATTCCAGGAGCGCGAACATATCATAGTCCGGCATTCTGGAAATATTACCCTCATGATAAATGTTGTCATTAAATCCCAGTGGAAAAGGGGTCTGTAAAAATTGAATCCATTTCAGTTCAGCCTCATGTCTTTTGATTATTTTGAATCTAGATGTAGAATTTGCATCGTAATAAAGTTTTTCCACTGGTTGTATAACAATGGTATTTACAGAATGACATGTACGTCGAAAGTGGCGGTACAAGAAAGTGTTAGTTTTCTTAGGCTTAATCATTCTACGATAATGCTCGTTCAATCTAGTTTTAAGCATGCGGTTAGTTTGACCGACGTACTGCATATTACAGTTTGCAGCACGTCATGTAATTAGATAAATTAAATCTGTAGACTGTCATGTCAAATCAGACGTGTTAACTACAGAGACGCGTCTACCGTTTACAGATGAAGTAACGGTAGACGCAGTGCTTAAATGCGAACAACATCTGCACCTCTTGGCATTGCACTTAGAAATACTAGGATACATTCCACTTCTTTTCCACGGATTAGTATATTTTCGAAAGATGGACGATTTGAGAGGAGATAGTCTTATACGAAGATTTCTCCCAAAAACATTGGTATTGCCTGCTCCACTGAGATTAACTGAAGTTACAGAAGACAAATTTAAGGGAAGGCAACATAGTATTTAAGTTCTTAATATAATGGGGAATCCGTACAGAAGAAGCAGAGTGTAACCTAAGGGGTGATATTGATATTTTAAATGTATTTGTGATACTCATGTGGGTTTAGAAGGTTTTGATAGGACAACACCCTACCATCCCATTGGTAATTGAATGCCTGAGCGCTTTAACCAGACTCTGCTCAATATGTTGGGTACTTTGGAGGATGACCAGAAGTCTAACTGGAAGTCCTACTTTGCGCCCTTGGTTCATGCCTACAACTCAACCCGCCACGAGACCACTGGATTTTCCCCGCATTATTTAATGTTTGAGCGACACCCTAGACTGGCGGTTGATGCCGTTCTAGGCATAAATCCAGAGAGTAGGCATGCTAACCAGACAAAGTTTGCAGCCGATCTGAAAAAGAGGCTCGACTTTGCCTGTAAGACAGCCACCAAGGAGGCCCGTCGCCAGGGCAGAAGGCATAAGGAAACTTATGACCTCAAAGCTCGGGATGCCCAGCTTTTGCCCGGTGACCATGTACTGGTGCGCAACGTCGGACTGAGGTGCAAGCTGGCAGATAAATGGGAGAAAGATGTGTACTTGGTTGTTGAAGAGCCAAATACAGAGGTTCCTGTGTACGTTCTTAAACGTGAACATGGGAGGAGCATCCGAAGGATGCTGCACAGGAATCTCCTTTTTCCATTCATGGCCCTTCCAGCATCCAAACAACGCTCCTTGGATACAGATATATCACCAAATAGCAGTTCTCAACCGTCACCGGTTGAGGGTACAACTGCCGGTGATATCAATGTTCCAAGTGGAGCGGCAGGTAGTGCAGCCTCACCTGCACCAGACTCTGCAGTTCAAGATAGTGCAAACATGCTGGATGCACCGGTATCCCCTAGTGTGGTGATACCCCGAGAGAGATCGTCATTGAATCCTTTGGCGAAACCCTTCAGTCCTGCTCCGCGGTCTCAACCAGAATTGCGACCTCAAACACGTCCAACAAGGCATAGGCAGAAACCAAGGTGGCAGGCAGGAGGGGACTGGTTATTTTAAATTTTCGTATGTTTTAAACTGACTTAACAGCTGACATGGTTTCCTGGTTTCCTGTGCGTGTATTTTATTTTATTTTATTTTTTCTTAATTGAAATGTCGAGACGACATTTTTCACAGAGGGGAGCGTGTGGCAGTAACGCTAAAATGTATTCTGGAGAGAGGCTTATAAAATGTTTATTCAGCTAAAGGGGCAGCTGAGTTGCGGTCGAGTGGCGAAGCATAGCTTGTCATGGCGTCTCTGGAGAGCCGGTGTGTTGTCAGAGTGCCGTTGGCGGGTGGTGCGCTGGCCTGCAATTCTGGTGACCCATTGTTTTTAAAATTTCGTCTTCTGCTGGGTTGCAGTTGTTAGACGGTGCATGATTTGACATGGCGTCTCTAGAGAGCCGGTGTGTTGCTAGAGTGCCGTTGATACGTAGTGCACTTGACTGCAAACTAGTAAGAAAGTTCTAGTAATTAAAAATTTCGCCTTGTCATGATTTCGTGCTTGCTAGGGACATGGGTTGGTTACAACCTAGGTGGGGGCAATATCCCAATCAGACCAGGACCGCTTTTTGCTTCTGGCCTGCGCTTTCGTGAAGAGGTTAATTGTTTTCATTAAGAATATAATAGTTCTGTTATTTCACCTCTCTCTCCAGTCCAGCGCGTAAATAATTTTTGTTTCATATGACACTTCAGTTGTGTTTTTAAGATAAGGGCATTAAGCAATTTTAGCCTGTTTTTAATGTTTAGCGGTTTCCTTCTAAACCAAAAAGGAGTGTCTCTAATGTACGCGCAACCAATAAATGTTTTTTTCTTCTAAGTTCTGTATATAAAGTTTTATACTTTTGCGCTGTGCATACCGTGCAGCGTTTATGACAGCGCATTTTGATAAGGGTTTACCTGGCAAAGTTTTAGATATGTTTAACTTCACTAGCTCGACAAACATTGGAAGCAATAGCTTCGGCACCTATTTTATTATCAGATTGGTATTTATAAACATAATATACATCTGGTATATTTATATAATTTATTGAAAAGGTGTAGTTAAACTATTTTAGACTCATGCAAGTAATTTGTTGAGTAAGTTAAATGTCGGGACGACATTTCCCGAAGAGAGGGAGAATGTCTCAGAGTGAAATTGTGGAAACTGGAGGAGCGCTTGCGCTTTGGACTTTTTCGTCATTTCCTGTTATTTTCCCCTATTGATCATCGTTTTTCATACATCATATACTCATACATTTCATCTTTCATTAAGCATTAAGCATTCCTGAGTAGCGTATATCAATTTCCGGTGTCCTTATGTTAGTCTCGCGCGCTTTTCACCTCTCTGATTAACACCGCATGCGCACATTCTTACCTCAGCCTTTGTCAGTCTTGCTTTGTCCCTGGCAAGGGTAGGTCTTACGACCACCTGTCGGACACAATTATATTGTTTCCTAATTACTTAGGATATTTATATAATTTATTCAGGTATGCGTTTACTTTATTTCATTATCATGTTGAACATTTGTAAATTATCATAATTGTCATAATTTCATGAATATTCATATCTTGCTATTTCGATCTCTCGACCTCGGAGTCAGTCTTTCTTTGTCCCTGGCAAGGGTAGGTCTTACGACCACCTGACGGACACATTTATATAGTTTCCTCATTACTTAGGATATTTATATTATTTATTCAGATGACGAGGTCGAGAGGTAGAAGGTTCTCCTAGCTTCAAAAACATGAACTCATTCAATAGAGTTGTCGTTCTTTGAACCCCGAACCCCTCGAGAAAGCGGGAGAAGTTATAACGTTTTATCAACATCGTTTATCATCATGGGCATGTGGCCACATCCACCTTAAATCCATCAACCCGTAAAATCATCCCGTGACACAAAGTTTCAAAGGGCCATAACTCAAGTAAAAAATCAGAATTGTTCCAAAAAGTAATCAGTTCATCTTCTCATCGACCCCAATCAGTCTGTAAATATGTTCTATAAAAGAGTTATCCTTGGAAGCAAGGAATACACCACAGAAGGAAAAACATGGAGTGTACATATTTTCTGGGCCAGGCTTGCTAGTTTAGGCCAATTAGGCCTCATCAGTGACCCTCAAATATTTTCGAAATTCCACAACGGAATCAATGATCGCAAATGACAAGAAAATATAAACTACACTATGATGTAAAGCTTCAGGGCAATAGCTGTAATGGTTTCTGAGATATCTTGCTTACAAGCTTAAAATACACAAAGTTCCAAAGGGCCATAACTCAAGAAAAAAATCGGATTTTTCCAAAAGTTACTCAGTTCATCCCAAATCAGTCTGTAAAGTTTCAGGGCAAAAGCTCAAATCGTTCTTGAGATACCTTGCTTACAAGCTTAATGCGCCCGAAGTTTCAAAGGACCATATCTCAAGTATACAAATTTTCAAAAGTTAATCATTTCATCTTCTCATCATCCCGAATCAGTCTGTAAAGTTTCAGGGCAATAGCTGCAATGGTTTTTGAGATATCTTGCGTACAAGCTTAAAATACCAGAAGTTCCAAAGGGCCATAACTCAAGAAAAAAAATATCGGATTTATTTCCAAAAGTTAGTCATTTCAACTACTCATCATCCTAAATCAGTCTGTAAAGTTTCAGTGCAAAAGCTCGAATCGTTTTTGAGATATCTTGCTTACAAGATTAGATATCTTGCTTACAAGCTTAAAACGTCGAAGATTTCAAAGGGCCACAACTCAAGCAAACAATTTAGATTATTTCTTAAAAGTCAATCAGTTCATCTTCTTATCATCCCCAATCCGTCTGTAAAGTTTCAGGGCAATAGCTGTAATGGTTTTTGAGATATCTTGCTTACAAGCTTTAAATGCCCAAAGTTCCAAAGGGCCATAACTCAAGAATAAAATTCGATTTTTTTTCCAAAAGTTTATCAGTTTATCTACACATCATCCCGAATCAGTCCGTACAGTTTCAGGGCAATAGCTCAAACCGTTTTTGAGATATCTTGCTTACAAGCTTAAACTGCCAAAAGTTTCGAAGGGCCATAACTCAAGTAAAAAATTTCAGATTATTTTTCAAAAGTTAACCAGTTCATCATCTCATCATCCCCAATCAGTATGTAAAGTTTCACAATAGCCCTAATGGTTTTTGAGATACCATGCTTGCAAGATTAGATATCTTGCTTACAAGCTTAAAACGCCCATAGTTTCAAAGGGCAATAACTCAAGTAAAAACAAAATCAGATTTTTTCAAAAGTTAATCAATTCATCTGCTCATCATCCCAAATCAGTATGTAAAGTTTCGGGGCAATAGTTGTAATGGTTTTTGAGATATCTTGCTTACAAGCTTTAAATGCGCAAAGTTCCAAATGGCCATAACTCAAGAAAAAAAATCGGATTTTTTTTCCAAAAGTTCATCAGGTCATCTACTCATCATCCCGAATCAGTCTGCAAAGTGTCAGGGCAATAGCTCAAATCGTTTTTAAGATATCTTGTTTACAAGCTTAATAAGCCCAAAGTTTCAAAGGGCCATAACTCCAGTACAAATTAATTTTTTTTCAAAAGTTAATCAGTTCATCGTCTCATTATCCCCAATCAGTATGTAAAGTTTCACAATAGCCCTAATGGTTTTTAGATATCTTGCTTACAAGATTTCATTGCATTTTATGCAAAGGGGCATAACTCCAAAAAGGGATATTATCCTTATGAGAAAAAAAAAAAACACGGGCCAATTACTTTTTCATAAGGAATCCATATATGAAATTTAAAAAAAAAAACCTAGCATGCAGGGTTCAAAAGTTATGCTATGCAATAACAAGAGGGCCCAATGGCCCTATATCGCTCACCTGTGTACCAGAAAATCATTAGTGTAGGAGACCACTTGACATTGCTACATACTAAATATCTAAGCTCAGGCAAAGCTGTGTCCATGCTTATAAACCCTACTGGTTTCATTGGGCGACAGGGCTTGAGATGTAATTTCATCTCAATGTCGGGTAAAAGTCCCACAAAATTGGAAGAGACATCTCCAAAATGACCTATACAGTGTTAACGGGGATGTAAAACCTCAAATCAAACAAATTCTGTGCCTTATGGTTTTGGAGAAAAGGATTTTTTAAATTTTTTTCCAGTATAAGTCTATAGGAGCCACTGAGCCCTGGGGCTTGGCCAATTTTGACCCAAAGGGCATGGTTGGCAGGATTTAAGTAAGCGACCATTTTGTGTTGCTATATACTAAATATCTAAGGTCTGTACTTCATGGTTTCAAAGAAGATGTTTGAAGCTTTTTTCCATTTTAAGTTTGTTGGAGTTAAGGGGCCACAGGATTTGGACCCAAGGGGCATGATTGGCAGGATTCATGTAGGCGACCACTCGACATTGCTACATGCTAAATACCTAAGCTCTGGGACTTATGGTTTCAGGGAGAAGATTTTGAAGATTTTTTTTCCCCATTTAAAGCTTTTTTTTTTTTCATTGTAAGGTGCCCTGTGGTTTCAGAGAAGAAGATTTTTGAAGTTTCTCCAATTGTAAGTCTATGGAAGCTAAAGAGCCCTGGGGTGTAGCCAATTTTGATCCCAGGGGCATAACTGGCAGGATTTATGTAGGTGGCCACTTGACGTTGCTACATACTAAAAATCTAAGCTCTGGGCCTAATGGTTTCAGAGAAGAAGATTTTTTAAGTTTTTTTTTCATTATAAGTCTATTGGAGGTGATGAGCTCGGGCGTGGCCAATTTTGACCCCAGGGGCAGGGTTAGCAGGATTTATGTAGCTGGCTATATTATGTTGCTAGACACTAAATATCTAAGTTCTGTGCTTCTGAGAAGAAGATTTTTGAAGCTTTTTTCCATTATGAGTCTATGGGAGCTAAGGGGCCCCGGGGCGTTGCCCATTTGGACCCCAGGGGCATGATTAGCAGGAAATATGTAGGTGACCACTTGCCGTTGCTACATGCTAAATATCTAAGCTCTGGGCCCTGTGGTTTCAGAGAAGAAGATTTTTGAAGGTTTTTTTTTCACTATGAGTCTATGGGAGCAAAGGGGGTCCCAGGGTGTGGCCCATTTGGACCCCAGGGGCATGATTGGCAGGATTTATGTAGGTGACCACTTGTCATTGCTACATGCTAAATATCTAAGCTCTTAGCCCTGTGGTTTCAGAGAAGAAGATTTTTTAAGCTTTTTTCCTTTATGTGTCTATGGGAGCTAAGGGGCCCCGGAGCGTGGCCCATTTGGACCCCACGGGTATGATTGGCAGGATTTATGTAGGTGACCACTTGTCATTGCTACATGCTAAATATCTAAGCTCTTAGCCCTGTGGTTTCAGAGAAGAAGATTTTTTAAGCTTTTTTTCCTTTATGTGTCTATAGGAGCTAAGGGGCCCCGGGGAATGGCCCTTTTGGACCCCAGGGGCATGATTGGCAGGAATTATGTAGGTGACCACTTGCCGTTGCTACGTGCTAAATATCTAAGCTCTGGGCGCTGTGGTTTCAGAGAAGAAGATTTTTTAAGCTTTTTTCCATTATTAGTCTATGGGAGCAAAGGGACCCCGGCGCGTGGCCCATTTTGAGCCCAGGAGCATGATTGGCAGGAATTATGTAGGTGACCAATTGCCGTTGCTACATGCTAAGTATCTAAACTCTGGGCTTTGTGGTTTCGGAGAAGAAGATTTTTGAAGCTTTTTTTTTTCATTATGAGTCTATGGGAGCTAAGGGGCCCCGAGGCGTGGCCCATTTGGACCCTAGGGGCATGATTGACAGGATTTATGTAGGTGACCACTTGCTGTTGCTACATGCCAAATATCTCAGCCCTGGGCCCTGTGGTTTCAGAGAAGAAGATTTTTGAAGCTTTTTTCCATTATGAGTCTGTAGGAGCTAAAGGGCCCCGGCGTGTGACCCGTTTTGACCCCAGGGGCATGATTGGCAGGAATTATGTAGGAGACCACTTGCCGTTGCTACATGCTACATATCTAAGCTCTGGGCCCTGTGGTTTCCGAGAAGAAGATTTTTGAAGCTTTTTGTTCCATTATGAGTCTATGGGAGCGAAGGGGCACCGGGATATCGCCCATTTGGAACCCAGGGGTATGATTGGCAGGAATTATGTAGGTGACCACTTGCCGTTGCTACATATTAAATATCTAAGCTCTGGGCCCTGTGGTTTCAGAGAAGAAGATTTGTGAAGCTTTTTTTCCATTATGAGTCTATGGGAGCTAAGGGGCCCCAAGGTGTGGCCAATTTGGACCCCAAGGGCATGATTGGCAGATATTATGTAGGTGACCACTTGCCGATGCTACATGCCAAATATCTCAGCTCTGGGCCCTGTGGTTTTAGAGAAGAAGATTTTTGAAGCTTGTTTCCATAATGAGTCTATAGGAGCTAAAGGGCCTCTGGGCGTGGCCCGTTTGGACCCCACGGGCATGATTGGCAGGAATTATGTAGGTGACCACTTGCCGTTGCTACATGCTAAATATCTAAGCTCTGAGCCCTGTGGTTTCCGAGAAGAAGATTTTTGAAGCTTTTTGTTCCATTATGAGTATATGGGAGCGAATGGGCCCCGGGGCGTGGCCAATTTGGACCCTAGGGGCATGATTGGCAGGAATTATGTAGGTGACCACTGGCCGTTGCTACATGCTAAATATCTAAGCTCTGGGTTCTGTGGTTTCAGAGAAGAAGATATTTTAATTTTTTCCCATTGTAAGTCTATGGGAGCTATATGTTGCCATAGCAACCAGAATTCCAATCTGATCAGCCCAAAAACCTTGTGCAGCCTTTTTCCCTACCTGATGATGCTTCTCATGACATTTGATCAAGATTGACCGTGGGGTATTAGAGATATACTTATTTGAAATTGTTTACGGACGGACGCCCGGACGCACGGACGGACGGACCGTGCACGACGGACGACGGACAAAAAGTGATCACAAAAGCTCACCTTGTCACTACGTGACAGGTGAGCTAAAAAGCGGAACGGACGGCAGGACGGACGAACATGGCAAAGCAATATGCCCCCATAACTTTTTCAATGTTGGTGGCATAATGGCATCTCAAGCCCTGTCGTTCCAATGAAACCAATAGGGATTATAAGCATGGACGGTCCGACTCCCAGCGCTTTGCCTGGGCATGCTTAGATACTCTAAGCGGTTTACCAGTACTCGTTTGCGGGTCGGCTTCAGCTCTGCGTGGAAGTATCATGCAGCCCATCAATTTCTTCAAGCCCCGATGGGCGGGGCCGTAAGAAAAAAAAACCACTGAAATGCCGGAGCAAAAGAAAAACAACAGTTGGACTCCGATGGGCCCGACCAGAGACAGAGCATCAGGCACCAACCAACAGTGCATAAAATTAGATCATATTCTAATTTTTAGTAGGCCTTTACGCTAAAACCGTCATAGAATCTAAGGCCTGACCCACCGGCGTGCAATTGATGAGGGAAGCAAAGTTGTCAGCCGTGTTTGGGTTAACTACCATGCATGCAGTCTGTCGTATAACATTTATGTTGCACCCAAACTTTTTATATCGAAGAATGCCCCCGCCCAGCGGGGCTTGAAGAAATATATGGGCTGCATGATGCTTCCACGCAGAGCTGAAACCGACCGCACACGAGTACTGGCAAACCGCTTAGAGTATCTAAGCCTGCCTAGGCAAAGCGTTGCGAGTCGGACCGTCCATGCTTATAAACCATATTGGTTTTAATGGGCGACAGGGCTTGAGATGTCATTTCATCTCAAGTCGGGTAAAAGTCCCACAAAATTGGAATCAACGTCTCCAAAATGACCTATACAGTGTTGACGGGGACGTTAAACCTCAAATCAAACAAACAAACAAATATCAAAGAAAGTTTTTTTTTTCTAAGTTGGGTGCTGAAATCATTGTTTGAATTTGAACATCAACATAGTGAAGTATGACAACGACAACGGACTGGAGAATGTACTTTTGTAAAGAGCTCTGTTACCCTTAATTGAGACTACGTACATGCTGTAAAGATAAAATAAACGCGGTCGCCGTTTCAGATACTGTGTGTGCATTTTACTGAAATAACACCTGAAAACGTCCTGTCCGCATGCGTTCAACAGAGAAAGTATAATAATTAGTGTAACTTCCTTACTTTCCCGTGATCTTTGGGAGTAGTATCTGTGTGTATACAGAGTCCATTATCATTATAACTTATTGCAAATCTGAAAGCCTGTTACAAGCAACTGCACCTGTATCCTTACAGATCGGCCGGCCTCGGTAGCTCAGACGGATGCGCGTCTGGTGATCAGGAGGACGCGTGTTCGATACCTGCCAGGGTCGGCAACATTCTTTCGTGAAGATTGATCATGTGTGGATAGGTAAACGGACCGGCCCAAAAATGACATAAAATAGTGTTGAATGGGCCGTTAAACTCCAATATAAACAAACAAAATCCTTACATATTTTTTTGTGTCCCACTTTTTCGGTCATTGCTAATTGGCGCCGCAAAATGCATTGCTATAAAATGTCGTGAACAGAACAGACTTGGTCATCTCTTAAGTTTGAATTCAGACCAGTTCCAGTGTTTATGAGAGCCTCGTTTGGTCCGTTTCGTGAATGTCGGGCTAGCCGGTGAGCGGGTGTGTGTCCCATAACGTCGTAAAATCCAGGTTTTCTTGAGTAATCTCAAAAAAGACAGAATTTCGGGAAAAGATGAAACATACAAATAAAACTAGAAACCGATGCGGGGTAACTGCTTTTTACCGCATTAAGCTTTTTACTTATTTGCCGTGCACGAGACAATTGGATGACGATAATGATGATTTCTTGTTTAACTATTAGACAATTGGAGCAACTTGACAATAAAATTTAGTGTTCCTTATCACTTTAGTCACGTGCCTATGAAGTAGGTTGTCCACTCTGATAAAACTTTCAACCCATCTTTTATACCCCTAACTACGGCATGATGCCGGGCGCTTATTGTGTTCGGGCTGCTCATAAGTGCGTACATGCTGAATACACACATACGTCCAGGAATATTTTAACTTACAATGTTACAAGTGTATACAATACATTTAGCTGTGTATTTGGACATATAAAGTTTCTAGATTTATCATTTCAGATTAAACAGTACCCTAGTAAACCCATAGAGAATGTACAAAATTCCAGAATAAGGCATTTTGGTGTCTTTGGGAGTGGAATTCTGCTCTTGAGCTTGCTAAATGGCATAGACATCCGTGTAATTTACAGTACTGCCTTGGGAGAGTAAATACAACCGAGAGTCTTATTTAATCAAATAAAGCTAACCAAAGTCAAAGGCTCCAGGGAGAAGCTTGACGAACAGACTGTATTCCATCATCCGTCGTCGAATTCTGTGGTACACCATCCATCGTCGGCATCGTCAACATTTCTAATAAATATCTCCTCTAAAAGCTCTATGGCAGTTGAAACCAAATAAGATGTGGAGCCTCGTGAAGGGACAAACGTTTCTTTGTTATGCCTGGGTCACATAAACAAGATGACCACTGTGGTCATATTCGGTACAAACCTTTGAAAATCTTTTGCTCATAAACTGAATGCGAGTGTGTTCAAAACATGAGCATGCTGACCTTGAACTATTTTATAACAAGGATAATTTTAGTCAATAAGGTTTGTAAGATGAAAAAAAAGGCAAAACAGTAGTTTTTCTGATTCTGTCGTGTGTGTGTGTGTGTGTGTGTGTGAAGTATCATGTCCCAGACACATTACATGATACCACACCCAGTCACATTATCCTGACACTGGATCGACCAGTCCTAGCTCTTCCCCGTAAACCTGAGTGCCATGCGAGGAGCAGCTAGTACCATTTTTAACGACTTTGGTATGTCGCGGCCCGGGATCGAACCCCAGACCTCCCGTTCCCCGGAGCGGACACTCTACCAACTGAGCTATCGGGGCCGGTGATTCTGTCGTAGCCTATGACATGAAAGTAGAATTACGCAATCAGATGAATTAACTTTTATAAATACGACAATGAAGGTCATTTACTGACCTTTGTCCTTGATGCCACGGATTTAGTTATTTTATCTTCTCCTCCACTGAAACTACTGTGCTGATTGAACGAAATTACACATGGAGGCCCTGGGTTTGGGAAATGAAAGGTGATCATAAGATCTCGGTTTCATGATCAAGACGGCCATCATACCAATTCCTGGTAAAAAACACTTTGCAAGTCTTCTTTTCAGAAGCATGAAACTTGGTCTGCTGCATTGGGAGACTGTAGCCCTTCTTGAAACTTGGTTTACCTTGCCTTATTTTACGCCAAGGTCAAATGCATTGGAATGGGAAAGTGGCAGAACAGTGAACTTTCCCGAAGTTATTTTTTTCCAAAAACAATATCAATACATGCAGTTTACACTCTATTGTATGGGACCGGCCCCGATAGCTCAGTTGGTAGAGTGTCCGCTCCGGGGAACGGGAGGTCACGGGTTCGATCCCGGGCCGCGACATACCAAAGTCGTTAAAAATGGTACTAGCTGCTCCTCGCTTGGCACTCAGATTTACGGGGTAGAGCTAGGACTGGTCGACCCAGTGTCAGGATAATGTGACTGGGTGTGATATCATGTAATGTGTCTGGGACATGATACTTCACTGAGGCAGCACTTTAAACGTGAGCATTGAGCTCCCTGTCGCAACCAGACACCGTCGTGATATGACTGAAAAATTGTTGAAAGCGACGTTAAACCCGAATTCACACACACACTCTATTGTATGAATTCGGGTTTAACGTCGCTTTCAACAATTTTTCAGTCATATCACGACGGTGTCTGAATTCACACACACACTCTATTGTATGTAAACCGGCCCCGATAGCTCAGTTGGTAGAGTGTCCGCTCCGGGGAACGGGAGGTCTGGGGTTCGATCCCGGGCCGCGACATACCAAAGTCGTTAAAAATGGTACTAGCTGCTCCTCGCTTGGCACTCAGGTTTACGGGGATAAATCACCGCCAAAGCTTTTGGTTTAATTATTTCTCCCTAAAACTTGTGATGGTTTATTGTAAAAATCTTTAAACTCTTCAAGGTCTTTATCATCGCTGGAAGATGATGGCCAGTCAAAGGGACCTCTCTGCCGTGCAGCCTTTTCAACCCGTAAGGCTTCCAAAGCAACGGACGCCATACGCTGAACGGCCGCCATGTGTGCAGTTAAATATCGGAACCAGTCGTAAGATCTGAAAATTCCGACCAACGCATCCGGTTCCTCTGGAATCACCTCTATGAGGACTGCGCACCTAAGGACACTGAAAGTCGGACGTAAGATCATAATGATCCAAACAGGCAATCCGTGTATGCTTTCTGGAGAAAAATGCACATGGTCGTTATATATACTATTAACATATATCCATATAAAACACTTCTTGAGGTGTATGGAGTACCAGGCAGATTCAGATATATCTCCTGGTCCCCGCCCATTGGAGCTTGGAGAAATAGATTTGGCTGCGCCGGCCTCGGTAGCTCAGTCGGATGCGCATCTGACTGGTAATCAAGACAACGCGGGTTCGATACCTGCCGGGGTCGGCAACTTCCATTCGTGGAGATTGATCATGAAATATTTCTACGGTCATTCTCTCCCTTTCGCTGATTGAAGAAGGGCAGTTGTCAGTTTCTGGCGAAAGAAAGAAAGGCGTACGATTCAATGGGCGACAGGGATTGAGATGTCATTTCATCTCAATGAAGACTATTGAAAGCAACGTCTCCAAAATGAAAAAGTATTGAAGGAGACGTTAAACCTCAAATCAAGCAAAACATATCTCTCCAACTTAATAGGCCACCACTAAGCCTACCGCAATATCTCCATCTCCATCCCACCTAAATCGGAAGCCTGACGAGAATAGACGATTTTTTTGCAAAGGGAGCAGTCATTATTCATTAGGTTTATTTGCAGTGGAGAATTATGGATATCCATAATTCGATTTATGGATATCCATAAATCAGCAGAATAATGGATACCCATAATTCGAATTAAAGATATCCATAATTCGATTTATGGATAACCAATAATTTGATTTATGGAAATCCATAATTCGATTTATGGATATCAATAAATCGAATAATGGACATCCATGATTCGATTAATGGATATCATTAATTCAGTTTGATTTATGTATATCCATAATTCGAATTATGTATATCCATAATTCGAATAATGGATATCCTTAATTCGAATTATGGATATCCATAAATAATTATGGATATCCATATATAATAATGGATATCCATAATTATGTCTCCCCCGAAAAATTTTTTTTTCGGAGAGACATTGTTTTTCCCCCGGGCGTCTGTCTGTCCGTCTGTCCGTCTGTCACACTTTCGTGTCCGCTCTGTAACTTGAAAACCGTTAGAACTATCTTCACGAAACTTCGTATAAATATTAATCAGCATTTGACAACGTGCAGTGCGCAAGAACTATAACTCTCGCATTTATACTTTTTGAATTATCTTCCTTCGAAGTTTGTTGGTATGTATATATGTATGGGCAAATCGTGTCCGGTCAATAACTTTCTTATTTTTTGATGGATTTTAAAATTACTCGGCAGAAATATTAACAACCATAAGACGATGTGTGGTGCGCATGAGGCAGGTTGGTACCTCAAAGGTCAAAGTCATACTTAGAGGTCAAAGGTCAAAAAAGGGGCCTTTTTTCGTATTTGGTCAATAACTTTCTTATTTTTTGATGGAGTTTGAAAACACTTGGCATAATTATTAACAACCATAAGACGATGTGTGGTGCGCAAGAGGCAGGTCGGTACCTCAAAGGTCAAGGTCATACTTAGAGGTCAAAGGTCAAAAAAGGGGCCTTTTTCATATTTGGTCAATAACTTTCTGATTTTGAGATGGATTTTAAAATTACTCTGCATAAGTGTTAACAACCATGAGACGATGTGTGGTGCACATGAGGCAGGTCGGTACCTCAAAGATCAAGGTCATACTTAGAGGTCAAAGTTCAAAAAGGGGGCCTTTTTTTCGTATTTGGTCAATAACTTTCTTATTTTGAGATGGATTTTAAAATCACTTGGCATAAATGTTAACTAAAACAAGGCGATGTGTTGTGTGCATGACCCAGGTTGGTACCTCAAAGGTCAAGGTCATACTTAGAGGTCAAAGGTAAAAAAGGGGCCTTTTTTCGGGTTTTGTCAATAACTTGCTTATTTTTAAATAGAATTTGAAGTTACTTGGCAAACATGTTAACTATCATGGGACGATGTGTTGCATGCATGATTCAGTTTGATACCTAAAATGTCAAGGTCATACATAGAGGTCAAAGGTAAAAAAGGGGCCTTTTTGTGTTTGGTCAATAACTTTCTTATTTTTAGATGGATTTTGAAATTGCTAGGCAGAAATGTTAACCACCATGAGATGATGTGTTGCACGCATGACCCAGTTTGGTACCTGAAAGGTCAAGGTCATACATAGAGGTTAAAGGTAAAAAAGGGCCTTTTTGTGTTCTGTCAATAACTTTCTTATTATTCTTAACTTTCCAACGTTGAAAAAGTTGGAGGGGCATATTGGTTCTGGTTCGTTCGTGCGTCCGTTACGCTTTTGATGCATAGCATTACTAAAGAACCGTGTATGCTAGGGTTTTGAAATTTAATATATGGATTCCTCATGGAAAATTAGCAGAAGCATATTTTTTTTCTTGTCCGGATTATGCCCCCTTCAAGAGTTATTGCCCTTTGATTTTTTTAATAAAATCTTGTCAGCAAGATATCTCAAAAACTATTGGAGCTAGAGCCTTGAAAGTTGGTGAATATATTGGTGGTGATGAGTAGATGAATTGATTAACATTTGACAAAATTTCGAAAAATACTTTGTGAGTTATGGCCCTTTGTCATTTTGGTAATTTGTGCCCATTGTAATGTATGCTAAAAGTGATGCATAGCATAACTTTAGAACAGTGTATGCTAGGATTTTGAAATTTCATATATGGATTCCTCATGGAAAATTAGCTGACACGTATTTTTTTTCTCGTCCGGATTATGCCCCTTTCAAGAGTTATTGCTCTTTGATTTTTTTTTTAATTAAATCTTGTCAGCAAGATATCTCAAAAACTATTGGAGCTAGAGCCTTGAAACATGGTGAATAGATTGGTGGTGGTGAGTAGATGAATTGGTTAACTTATGACAAAATTCCGAAAAATACTTTGTGAGTTATGGCCCTTTGTCATTTTGGTAATTTGTGCCCGTTGTAATGTATGCTAAAAGTGATGCATAGCATAACTTTAGAACCGTGTATGCTATGGTTTTGAAATTTCATATATGGATTCCTTATGGAAAATTAGCTGACGCGTATTTTTTTCTCGTCCGGATTATGCCCCTTTCAAGAGTTATTGCCCTTTGAATTTTTTTTAATAAAATATTGTCAGCAAGATATCTCAAAAACTATTGAAGCTACAGCCTTGAAAATTGGTGAATATATTGGTGGTGATGAGTAGATGACCTGCTTAACTTTTGACAAAATTCCGAAAAATACTTTGTGAGTTATGGCCCTTTGTCATTTTTGTAATTTGTGCCCATTGTAATGTATGCTAAAGTGATGCATAGCATAACTTTAGAACCGTGTATGCTAGGGTTTTGAAATTTCATATATGGATTCCTCATGGAAAATTAGCTGACGCGTATTTTTTTCTCGTCCAGATTATGCCCCTTTTCAAGTGTTATTGCCCTTTAAATTTTTTTTAATAAAATCTTGTCAGCAAAATATCTCAAAAACTATTGGAGCTAGAGACTTGAAAGTTGTTGAGTATATTGGTGGTGATGAGTATATGAACTGAATAACTTTTGACAAAATTCCGAAAAATACTTTGCGAGTTATGGCCCTTTGTCATTTTGGTAATTTGTGCCCATCGTAATGAATGCTAAAAGTTATGCATAGCATAACTTTAGAACTGTGTATGCTATGGTTTTGAAATTTCATATATGCATTCCTAATGGAAAAAAAACTGACAAGTATTTTTTTTCTTATCCAGATTATGCCAATTTCAAAAGTTATTGCCCTTTGAAATTTTTTTATTAGAATCTTGTCAGCAAGATATCTCAAAAACTATTGGAGCTAGAGCCTTGAAACATGGTGAATAGATTGGTGGTGATGAGTAGATGAACTGAATAACTTATGACAAAATTCCGAAAAATACTTTGTGAGTTATGGCCCTTTGTCATTTTGGTAATTTGTGCCCATTGTAATGTATGCTAAAAGTGATGCATAGCATAACTTTACAACCGTGTATGCTAGGGTTTTGAAATTACATATATGGATTCCTCATGGAAAATTAGCTGACACATATGTTACATGTGGGTTTACGGCGTCCCGCAAACCCCCATGCTGACAAGACATCCGAGCGTGATCTCTGACAGGTGTACGGGCAGCTGTGGGGTAAGGCACAAGAAAGATGTTAGATGAATGACATGAATTATTTACAGTATCTACATACAACACTTACTAACATAAAACATCACAATTTGTTGCTTCTGTAGCCAACTCACGACGTCCGCTCCGAAGGCAAAACACTGTTCTGTGCTCGGAACGGGTGACGTGAATACCTACAGAAGCAAACAACAAAAACAACAACAAAAACAAAAAAAAGAAACAACACAAGACGCGACTGGCCAGTTTATAACTTAGGGTGAATCCCCCACTCGCGTGACACTTCCTCTCGCGAACTAGTAGAACTAGTCTATCAACATAGTTGATAATCTTAGGTTTAGCGATCACGTTTGCTGATCAGAGGTTTAGTGATCGTCTAAATGACCTGCAGGTTAATTGACCTCTTCCATGGTCTCACATTTGTTTACAACGAACAATGATCTAGATTCTGCTTCCACCCTGGTAGGCGCTGATTACGGCGGTCTGTCCGCCCTTGCTGGACCCTAACGCCTAGCGTCGTACCAGTACCTGCTGCTATGAAGCAGGGAGCAGCAGGTCACACATTGTTGTGCCTTTCAATATACTTTCTATTTCCCCGTCACAATGTTGTGTTCACTCTTTACAACTTGACCTGCTGCTAAAGTGTCCGTTTTTTTCAGGGTTTATATATCTATGAATACTACCGGAAAATCATGCCTACTCATATTATCTTGCTCAATTCGTGGCGAGGTGGAGATACCGGCCACAAACAAAGCCAGATAGCAAAAATCGAGTAGATAATGGATTTGCGTTCAAATAGTATATTTCCCATAGGAAAAATTGATGAAACGACCCTATAATCAATGACATGACTCCTGTCAAAACGAACACCCACACAACACGTGACGGGAATAAAAATCATATATGGCACAATTTGGCGGTTGGCGATTTTTAGGCAAATTCTATAGGACTCGGCCTTTTAGCGGCCCCCTGTATTGTAAAAACAGCTCTCTATAAACCACTCATGCATACATCGTATGATATGTGCATGACTTGTTCATGGAGCCGCACAGTTTGCGTACCATATTTCACCTAAAATATTTCACTCGCACCGCCCTACCATATATCTACTAAAATAATTTAGATGTGCATAAGCACCAGAGAGGTTTCCTATTCCATCTCGTAACAAAGGTTTCCCCTTTTGGAGAAAAAACAATCAGAAATGTTTTTTCTTTGTGTATAGAGATGGAATAGGATGAACCTATCTAAACAAGACAGCTATTTACACAACAACCGTGCGAAGAATTACCTACTAAGGTAGTCTGCCCCCAAATTTTCTTAAGTAAAATTTAGCTAGTAAGCCAAGGTGGTTTGCCCCAGAATTTTCCTGTTCCCCTGACACTCTGTTGTTTGTTAGAAAACGGATATCGTTTTAATCTTACTGGCGGTGGCCTTTCTGGCTCAACTGATTTGATTGTTTTCACCGGTTCTGACATAAATGTGGTACATATAATTTGGTCTGTCTGACATGTCAGTCCTGCAAGGCGCTGTTCTCTCAGCCCTTCTGTCTCCTCACTCTCCTCTGACGTTAGTGTGTGTGGGACGCTAACGTCACCGTCACTTTCCGGTTGCTCTGCAGTTTGAAAACTGCTGTCTTCAAATGAAGACTCGTCGACGTCATTTCTGTCATGGCTGTCTGTCGACATAACAGGTTTAGAGATCAGACAATGAGACGTCACAGTCTGACGCTCAACATACTGTTTCAGTATATTAGCGTGATATGTGTTAACATTTCCATTGACGTCAATCTTATAATCCATTCTGTTCACTACCTCAACCACTTCATAAGGACCTTTCCATTGAAGCAATAATTTATTACTGTCTGTCGGTAGTAACAACAGCACTTTATCGCCGACGTCAAATTTACGCGACCTCGCGCCTTTATCATAATAAGTTTTCTGCTTAATCTGAACCTTCTTTAAAATATCACGCGCTAATTTGCATGTCTGCTCTAACCGTTCCCTAAGCTCAATTACGTATTGATACGTCGAAAGAACTTGCTCATCGCGTACCTCTTCAGCCCATAATTCTCTTAATATTGCCATTGGACCTCTGACGTTACGTCCATATAACAACTCAAAAGGGGAGTATCCTAAAGACTCTTGTGGGACTTCCCTTACCGCAAATAATAAGGCTGGAAGATATTTATCCCAATCTTTTGGACGTTCAGCACACATGCGACGTAACATCTGCTTTAACGTAGCGTGGAAACGCTCTATCAGTCCGTTGCAAATTGGGTGTCTCGGACTACACGTTAACTGTTGAAGAGAAAGAAGTCTGCTGACTTCCTTCATTACCTCAGCAGTAAACTGTGATCCACAATCAGTCAACATTTCATCAGGAATGCCAACCCTACTAAACATTTCAATAAGCGCTTCCGCGACACGTTCCGTCTCAATACTCGGTAAAGCTATCGCCTCTGGATACCTTGTCGCGTAATCTATCATGGTTAAAATATACCGAGATTTACTATCAGATCGAGGCTCAATTGGACCAACTATGTCCACTGCCACCCTCTTAAATGGCGTATCAATCAATGGCATTTTTCCTAGAGGTACTTTAGTGACCCGACCTTTCTGAATAGTTCTCTGACAAATATCACAAGATTTACAAAATCTAGCGACATCACCGCAAATACCGGGCCAGTAAAACTCAGTTACAACTCTATCCAATGTCTTCCTAATACCCATATGTCCAGACATAAGCGTTTCATGAGCCAGTTTCAACACCTTTCCTCGGAAACTTTGAGGGACCACAAGTTGGAAAGAGACTTTGTTACCCTTGGTGAACTCCCTATATGCCAACCCTTTTTTCTCAATAAACCTAGTTTCACCTCGGTTTAAACCACGACTCACAGTCTTGTTCCCAGATACAACCCTTTTCCTGATGTTTTCCAAAGTTGGATCATCAACCTGAGCTTGCTTGAAAGCCTCCTTGTCATCGTTAATGATCTGATCGGGAACCTTAAGTTTTCTGTAAGGCTTCTCATCCTGCCTAGTTTGAGACCTAGTTACAGCCGCAGCTGAGAAATGAGACATATCAGGAAGTTTTGATCCATCAATGTTACCGATAACCAAATCGTACAACGTATCATCCATACACAAAGCTTCAGTTTTCCCAGTGAAAAAAGGACAATCAATGTCAATCATTGCCAAAGGATACCTTTGTGTGGATTCATCAATCAACGTAACATTTGATTCCTTCCCTATTAACTGACTATCCGAAACCAAACTTCTCCGAACGACACAGCCTGTACACCCAGTATCTCTTAATACAACCACCTTTTTATTATTAACCAATCCTTGTGCCGTCGGTAACCTTGCCTTCAAGAAGTAACAGACACCTTCCCTAGTTTCCTTACTACACTCCTCCCTATCCGAAATCAAAGGATCACCAACCTTATTTTCAAAAATACTTCCAATCTCATCACCTTTCCTAGTTACTTCCGTTTGACAAAAACTAACTTGGTGTGCTGCGCCACGTGGTGTGCTATTATTTTTACCGCGTCCGCGAAAAGACCCTCTAAAATTACCACGACCACGTGTATAACCACGACCTACATTCTGCGTATTCTCATTCTTAACCTGAGAACCTTGAGTCTCTACGCGCGTGTTAAAATTTTCTTTAACACCGCTATCACCAACTCCAGTTGCTCCTACCTCTGCGCTATACAATTGTTTCCTGTCGGGGTTCTTAAAACATTTAATTGTTAAATGCCCCTTACCGCATATGCTACACTTGATATCCGGTCTACCACTCGGTTTGTTCAAGTCAACTTTGTCCTGTTTACCCTGCGCTGCGCCTCTATTATCGCGTTGCCCCTTATTAATGCAACTATATACGCCCCCGCGCGCTTCTGCAAACAAATCTGCCTCCCTAGCCATTTCATCTAAATTACCAAACTGTTTTGGCTTCAGATGTACATACAGTTCTCTATTACATGACTCCAGGAACTGATCCCTTGCCATGAAATCACAGACAGCCGGAAAAGATTTTTCTATCTTTGCCATATTAAGCCACTTTTCTAAATAACTTCTCAGTCTACTACTGAACTGTATGAACGTTTCTGATTTCTCGGGCCTACTATAACGAAACTGTTTCCTAAATCCGCGCTCTGTCATGTCAAAATTCTTTAATAAAGCGTCCTTTAACTTTCCATAATCCGCCGCATCCTCATTTGACAACCGGTCATATACATCAAGTGCGCGCCCTTTGAGCAATGCACTTAAATACTCTTATCCCATTTATTAGCCGTAGCATATTTCTCAAATCTAGATAAATAACTATCCATTTTATCCTTACCCTCTTCAAAATAAGGTAACTTAGGATCCCGGGCATGAGCCACCTTCTCAGCTTTTTGCTTTTCAAATTCTAGCTCGAGCTTCGCTCTCTGCATTTCTAACTGATTCCTTAATTCTTGGTGCTGTAGCTCAAACCCATGTTTTATTTGTTCTAAATGGGCCTCACTAACCTCTTTTGCCTCCCTTTCAGTCTGAATGCGTGCCATTTCAAGTTCCTTATTAACATTCAACATAGCTAGTTCATGTGCCCTTTCCTTTTCCTTTTCCCTTTCCTTTTCTTCTAACTTAGCTAGTTCATGTGCCCTTTCCTTTTCCTTTTCTTCAGACCTTAACCTTTCTAAATCCCTTTGCTCTTGTCTTTCCGCCCGCTCAATATCTTGCTGCTCTTTAACAAAACCTTGTAACTCCTTCCCCTCATAACCTAAGTCCTTTCCCATTTGCATTAAACGCTCCATTATTGATAACGTAAATCTCACGTTACTATCAAAACCACTATAAACTGATCAGTTATGATCAGTGATGATTGAATGGGCTTAACTAAAACGTTAAGATATGTGTTATACGCGTTAATCTAACTAAAACGTTAGTTATTAAAGCACACGCGATTTGAAATGTCAAATGCTTTCAGCACAGTATGACGTTGCGTACTGGTAGTCTAATATGACGTCATAAACTGACGACGTTTACAGTAAAATGCTACAATCCGAAGTTTTATCACATTACAAAACTCCGATCATAACAAGTCACCATTAATGTTTCTATTACGTCATACCTAACCTCAAGCCACAGCGTAAATATTAACGCTACCGTTATGTCAACGTCAGTAAATTGTTAACGTCACTACGTCAGAACCATGTGTGGGTAAGATCAATTAGTAGCTCCAATTTAACTTAGTAGAATGTCAGGTAACACAATTAAGTGGGGTCTACTTAAATTTTTCGTTACCAAGAAAAAGTGGGGTTTGCCTTGCCTTCCTGCTCAGAAATTATCGACTTGTCAGTATCCATTCAGTTGAATACATGGGTTTCGCACTTCATCAACGCAGGAAGGAAAATTCAAGTTAATTTCTAAATGTGGCTGTCAATACATTTTTTTTTTTTAAATTGATGATTCAGAGTATCAATGTGCTGTTCCACAGCCGGGAACACCAGCCAGAGATCAAATCCCACTTCTGACACCAAATGTTACATGTGGGTTTACGGCGTCCCGCAAACCCCCATGCTGACAAGACAACCGAGCGTGATCTCTGACAGGTGTACGGGCAGCTGTGGGGTAAGGCACAAGAAAGATGTTAGATGAATGACATGAATTATTTACAGTATCTACATACAACACTTACTAACATAAAACATCACAATTTGTTGCTTCTGTAGCCAACTCACGACGTCCGCTCCGAAGGCAAAACACTGTTCTGTGCTCGGAACGGGTGACGTGAATACCTACAGAAGCAAACAACAAAAACAACAACAAAAACAAAAAAAGAAACAACACAAGACGCGACTGGCCAGTTTATAACTTAGGGTGAATCCCCCACTCGCGTGACACTTCCTCTCGCGAACTAGTAGATCTAGTCTATCAACATAGTTGATAATCTTAGGTTTAGCGATCACGTTTGCTGATCAGAGGTTTAGTGATCGTCTAAATGACCTGCAGGTTAATTGACCTCTTCCATGGTCTCACATTTGTTTACAACGAACAATGATCTAGATTCTGCTTCTACCCTGGTAGGCGCTGATTACGGCGGTCTGTCCGCCCTTGCTGGACCCTAACGCCTAGCGTCGTACCAGTACCTGCTGCTATGAAGCAGGGAGCAGCAGGTCACACATTGTTGTGCCTTTCAATATACTTTCTATTTCCCCGTCACAATGTTGTGTTCACTCTTTACAACTTGACCTGCTGCTAAAGTGTCCGTTTTTTTCAGGGTTTATATATCTATGAATACTACCGGAAAATCATGCCTACTCATATTATCTTGCTCAATTCGTGGCGAGGTGGAGATACCGGCCACAAACAAAGCCAGATAGCAAAAATCGAGTAGATAATGGATTTGCGTTCAAATAGTATATTTCCCATAGGAAAAATTGATGAAACGACCCTATAATCAATGACATGACTCCTGTCAAAACGAACACCCACACAACACGTGACGGGAATAAAAATCATATATGGCACAATTTGGCGGTTGGCGATTTTTAGGCAAATTCTATAGGACTCGGCCTTTTAGCGGCCCCCTGTATTGTAAAAACAGCTCTCTATAAACCACTCATGCATACATCGTATGATATGTGCATGACTTGTTCATGGAGCCGCACAGTTTGCGTACCATATTTCACCTAAAATATTTCACTCGCACCGCCCTACCATATATCTACTAAAATAATTTAGATGTGCATAAGCACCAGAGAGGTTTCCTATTCCATCTCGTAACAACATATGTTTTTTCTCGTCTGGATTATGCCCCTTTCAAGAGTTATTGCACTTTGAAATTTTTTTAATAAAATCTTGTCAGCAAGATATCTCAAAAACTATTGGAGCCAAAGCCTTGAAAGTCGGTTAATATATTGATGGTGGTGAGTAGATGACCTGCTTAACTTTTGACAAAATTCCGAAAAATACTTTGTGAGTTATGGCCCTTTGTCATTTTGGTAATTTGTGCCCATTGTAATGTATGCTAAAAGTGATGCATAGCACAACTTTAGAACCGTGTATGCTAGGGTTTTGAAATTTCACATATGGATTCCTCATGGAAAATTAGCTGACGCGTATTTTTTTCCACGTCCAGATTATGCCCCTTTCAAGAGTTATTGCCCTTTTAAAATTTTTAATAAATCTTGTCAGCAAAATCTCTCAAACACTATTGGAGCTAGAGCCTTGAAAGTTGTTGAGTATAATGGTGGTGATGAGTATATGAACTGAATAACTTTTGACAAAATTCCGAAAAATATTTTGCGAGTTATGGCCCTTTGTCATTTTGGTAATTTGTGCCCATTGTAATGAATGCTAAAAGTGATGCAAAGCAAAAATTTAGAACTGTGTATGCTATGGTTTGAAATTTCATATATGCATTCCTAATGGAAAATAAGCTGACGCGTTATTTTTTTCTAATCCGGATTATGCCCCTCTCAAAAGTTATTGCCCTTTGAATTTTTTTAATAAAATCTTGTCAGAAAGATATCTCAAAAACTATTGGAGCTAGAGCCTTGAAATATGGTGAACATATTGGTGGTGATGAGATGATGGACTGATTAACTTTTGACAAAATTCCGAAAAAACACTTTGTGAGTTATGGCCCTTTGTCATTTTAGTAATTGGTGCCCATTGTAATATATGCTAAAAATGATGCATAGCATAACTTTAGAACCCTGTATGCTAGGGTTTTGAAATTTCATACATGCATTCCTGATGGAAAAATAAGCTGACGCGTATTTTTTTTCTCGTCCGGATTTTGCCCCTTTCAAGAGTTATTGCCCTTTGAAGTTTTTTTAATAAAATCTTGTCAGCAAAATATCTCAAAAACTATTATATCTACAGCCTTGAATGTTGGTGAATACACGTAGATTTGTGTTGATGAGTAGATGACCTGCTTAACTTTTGACAAAATTCCGAAAAATACTTTGTGAGTTATGGCCCTTTGTTATTTTGGTAATTTGTGCCCATTATAATGTATGCTAAAAGTGATGCATAGCATAACTTTAGAACTGTATATGCTAATGTTTTGAAATTTCATATATGCATTCCTGATGGAAAATAAGCTGATGCGTATTTTTTTTTTTTCATCCTGCTGAACTTAAGAACCGTTTTCTCATCCGGATTATGCCTCTTTCAAGAGTTATTGCCCTTTGAAGTTTCTTTAATAAAATCTTGTCAGCAAGATATCTAAAAAACTATTATAGCTAGAGTCTTGAAAGTTGATGAAAAGATCGGTGGTGATGAGTAGATGACCTGATTAACTTTTGACAAAATTTGAGTTATGGCCCTTTGTCATTTTGGTAATTAGTGTATTGTAATGTATGCTAAAAGTGATGCATTCCATAACTTTAGAACCGTGTATGCTATGGTTTTGAAATTTCATATATGCGTTCCTGATGGAAAATAAGCTGACACATATTTTTTTTTTTCATCCGGCTGAACTTAAGAACCGTGTAAGCTAGGGTTTTGAAATTTCATATATTGATTCGCTATGGCAAATTAGCGGAAACATATTTTTTTCTCATCCGCATTATGCCCCTTTCAAAAGTTATTGTCCTTTGATTTATTTGTTAGCATAACCTTGGGGCCAAGGCCACACACTTTGAATTATTATTGTAATCATGGTAATTTTCGGTTTTATTGGAAGGGTTTTTAAAAAATTCCGTCCTTTAAAATAGCGATGTCCGGGTGGGTGGTTGGGCGGGTGGATGGGCATTTTTTTATTATTGTTTTTGTGTTTTTTTTACATAAACACATATAAACAGAGATTATACCCCTACACAAAAGTTGATATGGGGTGGGGATATGCCATTTGTCCTGTACATACATAAATACATGCATGCATACATCGCTACCCTACCCTACCCCACGCTTCCCCACTCAAACCCACCCACCCTACCCTACCCCACCACACCACACTACACCCCACCCCACCCAACCCCACCATGCCCCACCCTACAACACCCCACCACACCCTGCCCCAACCCACACACACATGCAGGCTGTCATGCACAAATCCTTTGTTGACTAGGAATATTTTTTGGTCTTTTTCTTCATAAAGACATAACACAGAAATTATACCCCAACACAAAAGTTGATACGGGGTGGGGATATGCCATTTGTCCTGTACATACATAAATACATGCATGCATATATTCCTACCCTACCCTACCCCACCCCACCCCACCCCACCCCACCCCACCACATGACACCCTACCCCACAACACCCCACCCCACGAAAACACACCTCAACCCGGCCCACTCCAATTACACATGCATGCATGCACACACACATGCATTTACACTCTGCCCCAACCCACACACACATGCAGGCTGTCATGCACAAATCCTTTGTTGACTAGGAATATTTTTTTTGTCTTTTTCTTCATAACATGCATGCTCATACACAATCACTCATTTATGCTTGCACACTCACATACAAACACACTTGCATACATGCACACATACACACACTGATGCTTGCATGCAGACATGCAGGTACTAACACATGCATGCACACTTATGGACTCACACAGGCACACACACACATGCATGCACATGCAAGCATGCACACTTATGGACTCACACAATGTCATGCACACACACACATGCATGCACATGCAGGCATGCACACTTATGCACTCACTACACACACACACACACACACACACACACACACACACACACACACACACATACATAAATACATGCATGCATATATCCCTACCCGACCCCACCCCACCGACCCCACCACATGACACCCTACCCCACAACACCCCACCCTATGACAACCCACCTCAACCTGGCCCACACCACTTACACATGCATGCATGCACACACACATGCATTTACACTCAAACATGTATGCTCATACACAAACACTCATTTATGCTTGCACACCCACATACAAATGCACATGCATGCATGCACACACACACACTGATGCTTGCATGCATACATGCAGGTACTAACACATGCATGCACACTTATGGACTCACACAGGCACACACACACACATGCATGCACATGCAAGCATGCACACTTATGCACTTACACATGCACACACACACACACACACACATGCATGCACATGAAGGCATGCACTCACGCATTAATGCATGCCATAAGAAAACATGCATGCACTCAGGCGCTACATAGCCTTCGGCGGAATTCTTGTTGTATGTTTTTGAGTCTTTAACAATATTTGTTGAATATTTTTCCATCTAGGGACAAGCAAAGGTTGGGGGCATTGTGTTTAACAAACACCATTTCTAGTTTTTAGGTGGATTTTGAAATTAATTGGCAGAAATGTTAACCACCATGAGACGATGTGTTGTGTGCATGACCCAAGTTGGTACCTCAAATGTCAAGGACAAAAGGGCCTTTTTTTAGTGTTCAGTCAATAACTTTCTTCTTCCTGGATAGATTGTGAAATTACTTGGCAGAAATGTTAACCATCATGAGACGATGTGGTGCACGCTAGACCCAGGTCGGTACCTCCAAGATCAAGGTCATTCTAAGAGGTCAGAGGTGAAAAAAGTTGTTGTTTTTTTGTGTCCAGTCATTAACTTTTTATTTCTGGATGGACTTTATAAAGTAACCATGCATAAATATTCACCGTCATTAGACCATGAGTCATGTGCAAGACCAAGGTCCATACCTCCAATGTCAAGGTCATACCTAGAGGTCAAAGGTAAAAAAAAGGACAGTCAATAACTTCCTTATTCTTTGATGGATTATGAAATTACTTGGCAGAAATGTTAACCATCATGAGACAATGTGTTGTACCTCAAAGGTCAAGGCCATACTTAGAGGTCAAAGGTTTACGGCCAATAACTTTTTTATTTTTCTGTGAACATTTTTAAAGTTACTATGCAGAAATGTTCATCTTCATTAGATGATGTGTTGCACACAAGACCCAGCTCAATACCTCCAATGTCAAGGTTATACTTAGCAGTCAAAAACGGGGGAGACATCTGTGTTTTTGTAGAAAAACAAATTCTAGTTCGAATTATTTATATCCATAATTCGAATTATGGATATCCATAAATAATTATGGATATCTATAAATACGGATTAAATAGTAAAACGGCGCCCCCATACTATTGCAGTCGGTATGAAGTGTCGCGTTGTGGCGATCTAACGTTTGCTTATGTTTCATCATTTTTTTTTCAAATAATATCATTGAGTCAATTTTGATGTTTTTAAAAACAAATGAAATACTGCTAAAATTCTCGTGGTAGAGGGTAAGCAGTAAGTTAGTGCTCTTTAAGAGTCTTGTTTACCTATTTCCAAAGACACTTTTATAAAATAGGCAGATTTAGTCCCACCTTATTAATGTTATCCACCATTAATAAATCAATAAATGTGCTACAAATTATCTTGTAATTTTTTCTAACCGCATTGTTCATACAAAATGTTCGATGAAAGGAAAGTTAAAGTGAATGAACACCTTTTTTTCAGATCCAATTTACAGTAACACCATTGACGAATGATTAAATCATATTCTTCTCCTTAACTATTTCTCTAATTAATTGTAATGACTCATTAAAGTTGTTTATAGGATGTCAGACATTTTTATGCCCCCAACTTTGAAAAAGTTGGAGGGGCATATTGCTTCTGCCTCGTTCGTCCGTTCGTCTGTTCGTCCGTTCGTCCGTTCGTCCGTCCGTTACGCTTTTGATGCATAGCATAACTAAAGAACCGTGTATGCTAGGGTTTTGAAATTTCATATATGGATTCCTCATGGAAAATTAGCTGACGCGTATTTTTTTTCTAGTCCGGATTATGCCCCCTTCAAGAGTTATTGCCCTTTGAAATTTTTTTAATAAAATCTTGTCAGCAAGATATCTCAAAAACTATTGGAGCTAGAGCCTTGAAAGTTGGTGATTATATTGGTGGTGATGAGTATATGAACTGAATAACTTTTGACAAAATTCTGAAAAATACTTTGTTAGTTATGGCCCTTTGTCATTTTGGTAATTTGTGCCCATTGTAATGTATGCTAAAAGTGATGCATAGCATAACTTTAGAACCGTGTATGCTGGGGTTTTGAAATTTCATATATGGATTCCTCATGGAAAATTAGCTGACGCGTATTTTTTTTCTTGTCCGGATTATGCCCCTTTTAAGAGTTATTGCCCTTTGAAATTTTTTTAATAAAATTTTGTCAGCAAGATATCTCAAAAATTATTGGAGCTAGAGCCTTGAAAGTTGGTGAATATATTGGTGGTGATGAGTAGATGAACTGATTAACTTTTGACGAAATTCCTAAAAAATACTTTGTGAGTTATGGCCCTTTGTCATTTTGGTAATTTGTGCCCATTGTAATGTATGCTAAAAGTGATGCAAAGCATATCTTTAGAACCGTGTATGCTAGGGTTTTGAAATTTCATATATGGATTCCTGATGGAAAATTAGCTGACGCATATTTTTTTTCTCGTCCGGATTATGCCCCTTTTAAGAGTTATTGCCCTTTGAAAATTTTTTAATAAAATCTTGTCAGCAAGATATCTCAAAAACTATTGGAGCTAGAGCCTTAAAATATGGTGAATAGATTGGTGGTGATGAGTAGATGAACTGATTAACTTTTGACAAAATTCCGAAAAATACTTTGTTAGTTATGGCCCTTTGTCATTTTGGTAATTTGTGCCCATTGTAATGTATGCTAAAAGTGATGCATATCATAACTTTAGAACCGTGTATTCTAGGGTTTTGAAATTTCATATATGGATTCCTCATGGAAAATTAGCCGACGCGTATTTTTTTTCTCGTCCGGATTATGCCCCTTTTAAGAGTTATTGCCCTTTGAAATGTTTTTAATAAAATTTTGTCAGCAAGATTTCTCAAAAATTATTGGAGCTAGAGCCTTGAAAGTTGGTGAATATATTGGTGGTGATGAGTAGATGAACTGATTAACTTTTGACGAAATTCCGAAAAATACTTTGTGAGTTATGGCCCTTTGTCATTTTTGTAATTTGTGCCCATTGTAATGTATGCTAAAGTGATGCATAGCATAACTTTAGAACCGTGTATGCTAGGGTTTTGAAATTTCATATATGGATTCCTCATGGAAAATTAGCTGACGCGTATTTTTTTCTCGTCCAGATTATGCCCCTTTTCAAGTGTTATTGCCCTTTAAATTTTTTTTAATAAAATCTTGTCAGCAAAATATCTCAAAAACTATTGGAGCTAGAGCCTTGAAAGTTGTTGAGTATATTGGTGGTGATGAGTATATGAACTGAATAACTTTTGACAAAATTCCGAAAAATACTTTGCGAGTTATGGCCCTTTGTCATTTTGGTAATTTGTGCCCATCGTAATGAATGCTAAAAGTGATGCATAGCATAACTTTAGAACTGTGTATGCTATGGTTTTGAAATTTCATATATGCATTCCTAATGGAAAAAAAGCTGACGCGTATTTTTTTTTCTCGTCCGGATTATGCCCCTTTTAAGAGTTATTGCCCTTTGAAATTTTTTTAATAAAATCTTGTCAGCAAGATATCTCAAAAATTATTGGAGCTAGAGCCTTTAAAGTTGGTGAATAGATTGGTGGTGATGAGTAGATGAACTGATTAACTTATGACAAAATTCCGAAAAATACTTTGGGAGTTATGGCCCTTTGTCATTTTGGTAATTTGTGAAAAACTTTATCATCGTTCTAGCGCCTACATTTCTTCACCAATTTCAATATAACTTCACACAAATGTTCCTTATAAAAAAACTCGAGCGAGTTCGACTTTCAAGGTCATGACCTCAAGGTCAAGGTCACTGTGGCCATTTTTAGAAAAACTTTGTCATCGCTCTTGCGCCTACATTTCTTCACAAATTTCAATATAACTTCACACAAATGTTCCTTATAAAAAAATCTCGAGCGAGTTCGACTTCAAAGTCATGACCTCAAGGTCAAGGTCACTGTGGCTATTTTTAGAAAAACTTTGTCATCGCTCTAGCGCCTTCATTTCTTCACCAATTTCAATGTAACTTCACACAAATGTTTCTTATGACAATATCTCAGCGAGTTCGACTTTCAAGGTCATGACCTCAAGGTCAAGGTCACTGTGGCTATTTTTAGAAAAACTTTGTCATCGCTCTAGTGCCTACATTTCTTCACCAATTTCAATATAACTTCACACAAATGTTCCTTATAAAAAAATCTCGAGCGAGTTCGACTTCAAAGTCATGACCTCAAGGTCAAGGTCACTGTGGCTATTTTTAGAAAAACTTTGTCATCGCTCTAGGGCCTACATTTCTTCACCAATTTCAATATAACTTCACACAAATGTTTCTTATGACAATATCTCAGCGAGTTCGACTTTCAAGGTCATGACCTCAAGGTCAAGGTCACTGTGGCTATTTTAAGAAAAACTTTGTCATCACTCTAGCGCCTACATTTCTTCACTGATTTCAATATAACTTCAAACAAATGTGCCTTATGACAATATCTTGAGCGAGGTCGACTTTCAAGGTCATGATCTCAAGGTCAAGGTCACTGTGGCTATTTTTAGAAAAACTTTGTCATTGCTCTAGCGCCTACATTTCTTCACTGATTTCAATATAACTTCACACAAATGTTCCTTATGACAATATCTCAAGTGTGTTCGACTTTCAGGGTCATGACCTCAAGGTCAAGGTCACTGTAGCTATTTTTAGAAAAAAATTGTCATCGCTCTAGCGCCTACATTTCTTCACCGATTTCAATATAACTTCACACAAATGTTCCTTATGACAATATCTCTAGCGAGTTCCACTTTCAAGGTCAAGGTCACTGTGGCTATTTTTAGAAAAACTTTGTCAATGCTCTAGCGCTTACATTTCTTCACCGATTTCAATATAACTTCACACAAATGTTCCTTATGACAATATCTCAAGCCATTTCAAC
Source organism: Lucinisca nassula (assembly GCA_963580285.1). Classification (NCBI taxonomy): domain Eukaryota; kingdom Metazoa; phylum Mollusca; class Bivalvia; order Lucinida; family Lucinidae; genus Lucinisca; species Lucinisca nassula. The sequence continues at coordinate 43,304,721 of OY757017.1, forward strand.
TTTCAAGGTCAAGGTCACAATGGCTATTTTTAGAAAAACTTTGCTATCGCTCCAGCGCCTACATTTCTTCACCGATTTTAATATAACTTCACACAAATGATCCTGATGACAATACCTCGAAAGAGTTCGACTTTCAAGGTCAAGCTCACTGTGGCTATTTTTAGAAAACCTTTTTCATTGCTCTAGCGCTTACATTTTTTCACCAATTTCAAAATCGATTCACACAAATGTTCCTTAACACAATATCTGTAGCGAGTTCCATTTTCAAGGTCAAGGTCACTGTGACTATTTTTAGAAAAACTTTGTCAATACTCTAGCGCTTACATTTCTTCACCAATTTCAATATAATTTCACACAAATGTTCCTTAAGACAATATCTCGAGCGATTTCGACTTTCAAGGTCAAGGTCACTGTGGCTATTTTTTTTAAAAACCTGTCATCGCCCTAGCGACTACATTTCTTCACTGATTTCAATATAACTTCACACAAATGTTCCTTATGATAATACCTCGAGTGAGTTTGACTTTCAAGGTCAAGGTCACGGTGGCTATTTTTAGAAAAACTTTGACATGGCTCTACCGCTTACATTTCTTCAGCGATTTCAGTATAACTTCACACAAATGTTCCTTATGACAATATCTCGAACTATTTCGACTTTCAAGGTCAAGGTCACTGGGGCTATTTTTAGAAAATCTTTGACATCGCTCTAGTGCCTACATTTATTGATGGATGTTAATAGAACTTCACACAAAGGTTTCTTATGGTAATATCTCGAGTTGCTTGGTCATGACCTCAAGGTCAAGGTCACTATGGCTATTTTTAGAAAAACTTTGTCATTGCTCTACCGCCTACATTTATGATTTTAATCTAACTTCACACAAAAGATGCTTATGATAATATCTTGAGCAAGATCTACTTCGCGGCCATGGCCTCAAGTCAAGGTCCCTATGAATATTTTTAGAGAAATATTGTCATCACTCTAGAACCTACATTTATGGATGGATTTTTAAACAAACTTTACACAAATGTTGCATATGATAATATCTCAAGCAAGTTGGACTTTTGCCATTTCAGTGTTTTCCACACACGAAGTTGTCTTGTGCGAGGGGATTTGTATCGCATGCGATGCCTTGTTTTTTTTTAATAAAATCTTCTCAGCAAGTCCATATCTTGAGAACTATTAGAGCTTCATTAATCATTCTTGGTACAAACTTGCATCCAGGCATTGCAACTTCAAGGCAAGCATCAATATCTGACATTGACCTATATTTCATGGTTCACTGACTTCGTGAATTATTGCGACCACCCTGACTTTCACCATTTCTCGAAAACTATTAAAGCTTTTTAAATAATAATTGGTACAAACTTGCATCTAGGAATTCCAACTGCAACACAAGCATCCATATTTGACTTTTACCCATATTTCATGGTTCACTGACTTTGTGAATTATTGCGACCACCCTGACTTTCTATCTAATGTAAGAGTCCATTTCTCAAGATCTATTAGAGCTTCATTAATTGTATTTGGTACAAGCTTGCATTTAGGAAATGAAACTTCAATGCAAGTATTCATTTCTGGCCTTGACCTACATTTTATGGTTCACTGACTTTGTAAAATAGTGTGACAACCCTAACTTTGACCCTGATGTAAGAGTCTGTTTTTAAGAGTTACTTGGTACATGCTTGCAACTAGGAGTGAAATTTTTATGCAGGCATCCATGTTTGACCTTGACCTAGATTTCATGGTTTGGTGACTTTGCGCCCCCACAGGCGCGACATAGCCTTCGGGGGAATTCTTGTTGTATGTTTTTGAGTCTTTAACAATATTTGTTGAATATTTTGCCAGCTAAGGTCAAGCAAAGGTTGGGGGCATTGTGTTTTACAAACACCATTTCTAGTTACAGATTATATCTCCTGCAGTGACCTAATGGAGACTGTTCAGTTCATATTCTGATAGCTAACAAATCTTGGTATTTTAGCAGCTGAGGATTTTAGAGGAGAAAGTGAGCTTTAAAATAAAAATGCCTTCTTGTAAGGCCAAATACTGCACTGTGATAAGAGGACAAGGAATTAGCTGTTTTGCTATCCCTGACCCTAAGAAAAATAGAGAGTTATGTGAAAAATGGATTCATAATCTTAGAATAGAGAATCTTAATATCAAGAAATTTGTTTATGCAAAGCATAACATTGTTTGTGCGATATTTGTTTTCTGTTTTCAATTGACTTGAAAGTTTGTTGATTATTTGTTTCTTTACTTGTCTTCATTATAGTTTATCAACGACCTTTGAGAGTTCAAAGTTTAAGCGTGACAAGTCTATTCCATTTTTTAGGGGAAGCAGGTTTCGGATAACTTTTTTCTCAGGATTTTACAAATATAAATCAATGTTTAGATATTGTCTTTATCTGGAAGTCATGGCCGAGTGGTTAATGCGATGTACTGTGAGTCACACTAAAAATATCTTAGACGAGGTTCTAGTCCCAATGGTACATTTTTTTAAATTTTTGTTTTATCTTTTTATGTGTAAAGTAATTTTCTTTATTTCTTTTTTATATTTACATCCTTTATATTTTGCTAGCATTGTTTCATTTTCAACAATGATATTTTATGTCATTGTAAATCTTTTCTGAAATGCCGGCCTCGGCAGCTTAGTCGGATGGTCAGGAGGTCAGGAGGACGCGGGCTCGATATCTGCCGGGGTCGGCAACATTCTTTCCTCGAGATTGATCATGAAATCTTTTCCGTGGCCATTCCCTCCCTTTCGCTGATTCAAGAAGGGCAGTTGTCAGTTTCTGGAGAAAGAATGTGCACTGCACAAGTTAACCGCTTACGTATAAGCCTGCCCAGGAAAAGGGTGGATAAGTAAACTGACCGGCTCAGAAATGACCCAAATAGTATTGCATTGGCCGTAAAACCCCATTACAAACAAACAGATACATTTCAACAGAGCATTTGCCTTCACTGACGTCTATGAACGTACGTTCAATCATAGTATCACTTTTGATAATACTTCTAGAATCCGAGCAGAAACGATTCGCTTCGCTTATGCGCATTCCATCTTTTCAATAAAATGAATATACTTCTAGTGTGATGGCCCCGCCAAACGAGGCTTGGAGAAATAGATCGGGCTGCATGATGATTCCAAGCGGAGCTGAAACTGACGGCACATAAGCAATGGTAAACCGCTTAGTATGTCCGAGCCTGCCCGGGCAAAGTGGTGCGAGATTAAACCGTCCATGCTTATAGACCCGTTTAGTTTTATTAGGTGGCAGGGCTTGAGATGTAATTTCATCTCAATATCGGATAAAAACTCTACAAAACTGGAAGCAACTTCTCCAAAATTGTCGGGGACAATAAACCTCAAATCAATCAGTCAAACAAACCATCTCGTTTGATCCAATTTTATAGGTACGAAAAATGTTCAGGAAATGTAAAACTAAAACATTAAAAAAGAGAAAAAAAAAACATCTCACCAAGATTCGAACCCTAGATCTCCAAGATGGTAGACGTGTTACTAGACTGTCTCGACTAGACGTCATTCCGATTACATGAAGCGTAAGATTAAGAATATGGCGGTAACTATCGCCCAGTGTAAAAACTACTCACAATATGCGACTTACCTAAAACACGGACGAGTCCAAAATTAAAAGTGCAGTCACGTCTCACTGCGTTTTGAAAGACTATAATTAATGCATATCAGTATCATTTAACTAATCATAACGTTAACACGCCTTGACAATTTTAGGTAATATCTCGTGAAATTTCGCATGGTAGTCTGTGATGTTTTTCTTAACCCTTTTTGTACCAAATGGAATCTTCCTCCTTATATATACCAGGAGTCCATTTCAAAATTTAGGGCTGTCCGGTTGTGTTTTCTTCAAAATGTAATAGGAAAACACGCATGGCTGAACAGTTTGCAAACAGTGTAAGCCCTGATCAGACGGCATGTTCTGTGGTGTCTCATCTGGGCCTTTACTGTTTGCCAGGGTACGTCTTTTGGGGTTTCTGGTACTAAATAGGGTAATTCAAATTGAAGCATAGATTGTGGGTACTCATTGAGGCGATTCCTCTGAGTATCCATTATTTATGTTTTCATTTTCGGATAAAGTCCTGGATTTTATGCAAAAAGGTGTATGACTTGTAAATACAAGGCCAGGAATACAAAGTGATTAAAGGTAGATCAGACAAGGATTACAGAAAACAATTGTTTTGTAGGCAATTTAAGGTAGAACAGGTTTTGTTTGTTTGAATTGATGTCTAACGTTTCCATCACCACTATTTAGGGCATTTTGGAGATGCTTCTTCCAATTTTGTGGGACTTTTACCCGACATTGAGATGAATGCCACCCAATGAAACCAATGTCCCCAAACTCAGGAAACCCGTCTTCAAAGTATTTATTAGCATCCAAAGACATAATGAAGCCTATATGTAAGATCCTGAACTGACAGCCTATTCAAGGATTTTTGAGAATGCAACCTGATTAGAGAGCCTAATTACTTCTCCTTTAATAGCTACATAGAGAGACATAGAGCTTCAATGGGCTCCATGAGATCAGGATTTTAGCAAACAGGTGATCGCTGGGAAACATCTGGATACCTTGAGGGTATATGGCCGCTGAAACTATTAAATGTTGATTTAATTACCTCAGCAGATTTCAATTGGTATTAAAAGTCAGAGATTAATCATTACAGTATTTTTTTCTTGCCAAATGAAGTAATTATATTTTAAAGGTGGCCATTCACTTTAAAGAAAAAAGGTGAAATATTCATTCACAGCCGTTATGTTGATAGATAAAACATGAATATCGAATGCTAGGCGTTTCAGCTGTTTAAAAAGCTATCAGGCAGTCATTTATTAATATTTCGATAGCGTGAGTTAGTTTTTATCGAAAAAAAAGAAAAAGTCCATCTCATTAGAGCAAAAGTAATACATTTCAGGAGGCTGAATCTTTAACGAGGAGTTAGCGGAGCTTCTGCTCCACAACGTTCTCGTTACTTTGCTAGGGTAACAACAGGGGGGAGGGGGGGGGGGGCGAACAGACTTTTTGTTTCAGCCGTGAAAGGCCCATTTAGTCAATCAAGGCCCCCAGCTTATTTTGACCCAAAAAAAAACTCTTTTTGGCAAATTAAGCCTCCCAACCCTAAAACATCAATATCCTTCGTTTGGCAAATTAAGCCTCCCAACCCTAAAAAAATCTACCCCAACTGTCTGCGCCATACCAAGGGCACCCACCGAGTGCCTCGTATAACAACGCGGGCAAAAACCCAGAGCCCCAGGGGGCGGCCCACCACCCTCGCCGGCCCGGGGCTCGTGTCCGGGATAAGGAAGTAACCTATTTAGACAAATATTTATAATAGATATACAGGTTTTAGCCTCGTTTATTTCAAACCCTGCCTAAGGGACATAACACATGCAAATGGCTGACTGTTGGCTCGATAGCCTTCCTTGATAAGAGTTGTTTAGGTGAGTACTGTAAAATTCACCTCATGCGTCTCCGCAAGGGTTCATGCATGCGGCCATGCCAACTCTGTTGGGTGGGGTAACACACAAACATCAACTTTGTTGGTCGTGTGGGTACGCAAACGCGTGGGGTCGTGCAACCAGAGCGGTGCAGAAGGAATTTAAACGTCTGGCCGCCATCGATATTTCCATTTAGAGATTGTGATTATACATTGTATACCAATACAGTAACATGGATGAACTGATCAATGAGATTCTTGCAGAAATGCCCGACCCAGTTCCACAGTGTCAACAATTTACCGACCTGGATGGTCAGGAGCTTCACCCGTTTGGGCTTCCAGCCGACCAGTGGCTCGAGATTCTTAATGACGCCAAAGATGAGTTCAAAGTCGACGGCGCCGCTGCGGTCTTCTATTCATGGAGGGTGGAAGAAGAAGACCCCTTTGATATCGGTGATATTGAATTTGTTGATGGTATTCATGCCAGAGCAGGTCGACTGGCTCTGGATGCCTGTATACCAGACGAAAGAGCAGCAAGGAGGATGGGTTTCTTCTGAAACTCAAGTTTCTCCGTGAACAACAGGATGGCGACTGGGTCGTTGAAGACAAATTCGACCGAGTCCGTGCGGAGGGAAGGAAGGGATAGGCCGTCGTTGACATCTCACGGGGCACAAGGCCTGGCGTGTTGACTGGAATCGATAAAGTCTTCTACCAGAACGCCTATCTCCATACTGCAGTTGCCTACGGCCTCTACCCAATCAGAGACCCAGACCAGGCCAACGTCGCCCCACTAAGAGATGGCGACCTCAACTGTGTGGCCCAGAGAGTTGTGGAGCAATTTGAAGGCGACCTGAGGGGTCAGGGTTTGACACCAACGCGTCGCCAAAAAATATAAGAATGGGAGGGGAGAGTCCACAGAGGTGGTGCGATTGTTCGCGAAGTGGCCGAACTGGAAAAGATTCTCAAAAAATCAATCCTCCTGAGGGACATTGCTGGTGAGGACATCTTCAACAGTGGCAGATCGCGTGGAGCAGATATACAACTCGTCTGCCACCACGGCCATGCTTGGTCCAAAGACCTCCACTTCCCCCAGAGTAGAGAGATTCACATCTACGAGGGCGACGTCTGGCAGGCTATTCGAGAAGCAACCCGTGGAGAGCCGATTGCGGTCTGGCTCCTGGGCGGCCAAGACAGACAGCTCTCAGTCGACCAGTTCGTGCTCCAGGACGGCCGCACCTACAGGACGCGGGAGGCTCAGGAGCGATTCCAAGCAATCTGCCCCAAACTTGGCAACCCTGAACTTGCTGAAAGAGCTTTCGGCGAAAATTACGCGGCCAGCATTGTGGCAAAGGAAAGGAGCGGCTGGAAGCCAACCCCAGCCAACGTCCTCCCAGACGTCGAGAAGGCCTGTGTAGAGCACGATCGCGGCGGCCTTTGGAACTCGATGAATTATGACACGAGGGAAGTCGTCAGCATCGACATGAAGGCCTGCTATCCGGCATCCTACCAGGGCATGGGTGAAGCCAAACCCTATTTCGAGCGGTTCGGAAACCCAACCCACCGGATGGTAAGTGTAGCCATCAATGGCGCTCTCCCCAAAGACACAGGCACAGGCTTCGCCGACATTCAAGAATGGGTGTTTGAAGCAACCTGCCATCCTGTCATCCCTGCCTGGTTCGAGAAGCATTTAACCTCCGAAAGCGGTGGTTGGGCCCCGACACAGCTCCTTGCCTTCATCACAGAGTCTGGCTTGCTGAAGAGCCTCAAGGTTCGGGAAGCCATCAACGCCTTTAAGGCGAAAACCGATGTGTGGCTCCAAGAACCAAGGCTGCAGTGTTATCGGCAAGTTCACCCAGGGCGCCAAAGCTTCCAACGGAGATGGCGGCAAAAGACTGACACGAAGGCTTGTGACTGACCAGGGAGAACTCGGCTTCCTCGTACGAGACATCCGCCAAAGTGGCACCCTGGTCGGAGCTCCCGAAAGGTGCCCTCTAGGCTATGTGCTCACGTATTATGAAGGCTCCCAACCACAGTATGCTCATTTCAGGGCCTCGATGCTCGCATATGCCCACATCAACCTAATCTCCATACTTTCAAGGTTTTAAGCCGATGAGGCCGTCCGAGAGGCAACCGATTTCTTCTATTTAAAGAAAACGGCGCTCTGTAAGCTACAGGGGATCGGAGCCTTCAAGCCTCATGAGGTGCACCCAAAAGGATATTGCCGCATCTGTCTCACCCGCCACGACAAGCCAACCCGAGGCAACCACGAGATTGCCCCAGCCAAATGGCGTGACAATGGCGAGGATCTGTACATGCCCATGGAACATGCAGCTTACCTCGCCGAGCTTGACTACATCTGCTGTAAAGCAGCAAAAAAGGACACAGCGCCACTTTAGCACAGCGCCACTTTATGACGATCCCCTGACCCGACATCAGCTGAGCTACCTAAAAGGCGGCGGGGGCGGCGGAGGTAGCGACAAGACCACCCGAGCGATCGAGCTCTTCCGCGACAAGAACCCCCTCGTCTTCACCCCGACCCATCGCCTGGCCAAAGAAATGCGGGCCAGGGGCGTCAAGGCCCAAACCTATCACAGCTTCTTCCGCTGGAGTGGCCAGACAGACTGGATACCCGAAAGGATGGGACAGAAGTTAATTCCCCGCGTGATAATTTGGGACGAGGTCTGCACAGTGCCCCGCCCCACTCTAGAAACCTTCCTCGACTGGCTCGATGGTCGGGATGTCCAGGTCATCTGCTGTGGCGACCAGGGGCAGCCGCCCCCAATCGCCCGAGAAATGCGGCACAACTTGCTGCAGCGGAGAGCCGATTTCTATGAAGAGGTCCGGTCTGACCACAGGGCAAAAGAACCGGCCCTGAAAGCTCTTAAAAGGGAGATCCGTATCCAACCAGACCGAGTACAGTGTCGGGCTATGAGACAAGCGCTACCGGTCTACCTTGGATGGGACAGATTTGTGGAAGCTTGGAAGCCGGGGGACTTGATCCTGACCTCGAGGCAGACGGTTCGCTACTGAGCACATCGTTGTTGGCGTTGCTTCGCAACGGCAACGCAACTGCTTCGCAACGGCTAAGCAATATTAATCACGCAATGATCATTAATTAATTACAATGTAATTATATAATCAGCGGGTAGATCAGTCTTCAACAGAAGCTTTACCGGCCCCGATAGCTCAGTTGGTAGAGTGTCCGCTCCGGGGAACGGGAGGTCACGGGTTCGATCCCGGGCCGCGACATACCAAAGTCGTAAAAAATGGTACTAGCTGCTCCTCGCTTGGCACTCAGATTTACGGGGTAGAGCTAGGACTGGTCGACCCAGTGTCAGGATAATGTGACTGGGTGTGGTATCATGTAATGTGTCTGGGACATGATACTTCAGTGAGGCAGCACTATAAAAGTGAGCATTGAGCTCCCTGTCGCAACCAGACACCGTCGTGATATGACTGAACAATTGTTGAAAGCGACGTTTAACCCGAATTCACACACACACACACACACACACACACACACACACACACACACACACACACACACACACACACACACACACACACACACACACAACAGAAGCTTAGCGTGTTTTGTCTCGGCTAGCTTCTGCCGCACCAACTCCCGGCCTCGTGCGGGGATCACGTCATTTTCACGCAGACAGTCTTCGAACGAGTCACGATCCTTGCAGTGGAACAAACATACCCAGCGCGTCCGCTCGCGCAAGTCTTTCAAGACGGTGTTGTACTTCTGCGTGAGGCCCAAGAGAGACTACTCCGCATGGCGGCCCGAGAACGCCAGCTCTGACAGCATGTCTTTCTTCTTCGTCAAAGCCCTCTTAGCGCTGCAGTCGTCTATGATGTATAGGGTCGGCTCGCCATGGAACACCCGGTAAAACGCTCGCAAGTAATCGTGAAGGTGCTCACCGGGGTCTAGAACGTAAATCTCAGGGTCCGTACGGATCCAGGGGCGCTGCTGATACGTCATGTTATACCTATGGTGGGACACAGAACCACTAAGTGCTGAAATAACCCCCGGTAGGCGCCTTCGAGCAGATCGAGGATAAAAACGGTTTTTCCGCATCCCGTCTGCTGTAACGTAGTTACATAGGCGTGTGATCTTAACGACCCAAATAGTGTTGACGTATTGTAAAAGATGCACTTTTGTTACACAAGCATGTTACATGAATGGTTGAAACAACGTTGATGAGTAGTGAGAACTTTATATGACCAATATGCTGTTGAATGGGTAATAAATGTATTTGGGATTATGTTGATGGGGCTATGAATCATTATAAGCTTTTACAGATAGAAAATTGAAACGTTTTTACCTTGCATATATTTTAATCCAGTCTTTCGATATTATCCTAAAATGCACAATACATTGAGGTGTTTACTTTGGAATATGAACAAAACTTACTGACATTTACTTTGGCCTTTCAATTATATATTACGTAAGCAACATGTGCTGTTATTCAAATACCTTGGCGGGAGAAAATGTAAGTGCAGTTTACATAAAACCTGAAATGTATCTACAAAACGTCAATCACAGGGATGCATATTTCCGTTTACGCCAAACGTGGGGCATTGTATGAGTGCATAGACCCTGCAGGTGTGTGCTCACGTGGTCAGCAGGTGTTGAGATACTTTAAAAATTTTGGTTAATGATGGCCGTTTGGTATAAACAGAAACTGTGTTAACATGAGAACAAAAGCCTATGGAATTCTCTGAAACGTATAAAACATCCAGTTTGATCATGTCGAGTCAGTCAGGTTTTCAGTTATGTAAGAGACGTGTTCAGTATATTGGCCTTGATCTAGTCCTGGACACTACCTGTCTTAGAAGCTTTCGATTTTCGATATGTTACTATTGATTGCAGAAAGATTTAGCAATTGCACTGACCCACAAACTGCACTTGACCTGTAGTTTTTTGTCACGTAGGCAAGTTATTTTCGGATGGAAAGTTAGAGCGTAATTATAGCCTATTTCAAAAACTCCACGGCTGCGAACGTTGATTTCGCATTTCCTATTTGTGGGTCATAAGCGTCGAACGGTTGATGATCAACGGCTCCGAATGAATATCTTTTTATGAATTGAGGTTTAACGTCCTCGTCAGGACTATTTAGGTCATTTTGGAGAGGTTGCTTCCAATTTTGTTGGCCCTTAACCGATGATATCAAAGGGAGCGTGGTAGCTCAGTAGTACACCTGGCTAGAATGTGCGCGATGGCGTATGGCAGTATATAGAGAAAGACAAAAAAAAAAAAGAGAAAGAAATGACATCTCAAGCCGTGCGACCCAATGAAAACCAATTGGGTTAATATGCATGGGTGGTCCGACTCGTATTACTTTGCCGGAGAGGGCTTCGACATCCTGAGCGGTTTACCAGTAGGTATGCCGACCTCGGTGGCTCAGTCGGATACGCCACCGTCCTCACCCATCGGGGCTTGAAGAAATAGATAGACTGCATGATGCTTCCAGAGAGAGCTGAAACCGACCGTCCATGAGTACTGGTAAACCGCTTAGAGGATCTAAGCCTGCCCAGGCAAAGCGGTGCGTGTCGGACCGTCCATGATTATAAACCCTATTGGTTTCATTGGGCGGTCGGGTTTGAGATGTCATTTCATCTCAATGCCGGGTAAAAGTCCCACCAAATTGGTAGCAATGTCTCCAAAGCATGACCTGTACAGTGCTGACGGCGACGTTAAACCTCAAACCAAACAAACAAAACGTCCACGTCAACATTCTATAGGTCATTTTGGAGACGTTGCTTGCACTTGTGTGGGACTTTGATGAAATGACATATCAAGCCCTGCCGCTCAATTAACCAGTAGGGGTATATGTATGGACGGTCCCGACTCACATCAATTTTCCTGAAAATTTTCGAGAAAAAACATCTGACCTTCCTATGCAGAACTTGCCGTTTCACATGTGATCCCAGTTGGGTTCGAATCACAGCGGTAAGAAACCCAATGATTTAAGAGTCGGTGCCCTTACCCACCAAACCAGGAAGGCCCGGTTAATCACTTAGGCATAGTGTCACTGTTTATATCTGCTATCCAGCACAGTCTGAAGATGTAACTGTTTACCGCAGTCATAAAAGTATATATTGTCTTTAACTACAGTTCGAAGTTCGCTTGTGTGAAGAAGTCTTTTGATGTACTGAAAACACAATTCCAGAGGGTGGGCGCGAAAACAGGCGGGAATCCTGCTTGCTCCAACATTACAACCATAATCTGTCCGGCTTGGGAAAGTCCCACAACACTTGAAGCAACGTCTCCAAAATGACCTACACAGTGTTGAAGGGGAGATTAAAGATCAAAACAAACAAAACAAACGGTGTGAAGCACAGTTTGTCTATTCTAACCAGGTCCTCTGGATCTGGATTTAACACATATTTCCATTATTGTCAAATGAATGCAAGAGCTCGTGAAAAAATAACAAAACCGCATCTGTATTGCTGGCCCCACCCACAATATTTGCAGGGGGTGGCACCGGGCTTAATGAAAAAGCTGGGCTGCATGATGCTTCAACGCAGAGCTGAAACCGACCGCATACGAGTTCTGGAACAGCTTAGAGGATCTAAGCCTGTCCAGGCAAAGTGATGCGAGCATTTACACCATCTTTGCTTCATTAGGTGGCAGGAGATGTCATTCCATCTCAATGGCGGGTAAAAGTCGCACAAAATTGGAAGCAACGTCTCAGAATGACCTTCATAGTGTTGACGGGGACGATTAACCTCAAATCAAACAATATTTGCCTATGAAACACCGTATGCTCCAATAAGCAAATTGAGTTTTCTGCCCGCGGAGAAATTCAACGGCTAATTCTTCCTTTCGGGTATGTCCATAATACTGGGTGACAACAAGCGACAGTCCGCCCCACCAATCGGGGCTTGGAGAAAACAAAATTGGGCTGTATGATGCTGCCACGCAGAGCTGAAACTGGCCACACATGAGTACTGGTAAACCGCTTAGTATGACTAAGCCTGCCCAGGCCCGGCTGTCCAATGCATGTAGCATTTGGCTTCATTGGGCGACAGGGCTGGAGTTGTCATTTCATCTCATTGTCGGATAAAAATCTCACATAATTGGAAGCAACGTCCCCAAAATGACATAAATAGTGTTGACGGGGACGTTAAAACCCAAATCAATCAATCAATCAATCAATCAATCAATCAATCAATCCATCGACAAGCTGGAGTTGAAATCCAATTCCGTCAAAATAAGGACTGATGTTATGGAGAACGTCAATGAAAACCTGTATGAAACGAAACGGACTACAGATAATCATCGGTGACGCTCTTGCACAAAACTACTTCTGATTGGTTATTATGCTTGAGCAGTATGACGCATTTATAAACAACCTGTGATTACGCGAGCCCAATCGATTGACAGTTGTACGCCTGTTTTGCTAAATCATTTTGCAATCGATAATATAATATTTATGTAACATTGAAATTTACAAAAGAGACCATTTTACTTGGTCAGAAAATAAAACAACAAAAACAGGAGCTTTAGACGCTTCTCTGTTGTTAACATGTCTGATTTGACATGACAGTCTACAGATTTAATTTATCTAATTACTTGACGTGCTGCAAACTGTAATATGCAGTACGTCGGTCAAACTAACCGCATGCTTAAAACTAGATTGAACGAGCATTATCGTAGAATGAGTAAGCCTAACAAAACTGACACTTTCTTGTACCGTCACTTTCGACGTACAGGTCATTCTGTAAATAACATTGTTATACAACCAGTGGAAAAACTTTATTACGATGCAAATTCTACATCTAGATTCAAAATAATCAAAAGACATGAAGCTGAAGCTGAACTGAAAAATAATCAAAAGACATGAAGCTGAACTGAAATGGATTAAATTTTTACAGACCCCTTTACCACTGGGATTTAATGACAACATTTATCATGAGGGTAATATTTCCAGAATGCCGGACTTTGGTATTTTCTCACTCCTGGAATGTCGAAAACGCAGAACTAGATCTCACGGCACCAGGAAAAATGGTAACTTTAAACGTAAATCACGTGCGTTTAAACGAAACAATACTAGACTGAAGTGACTGTCAATTATATTATTAAATCATGGACGCCACCCTATGCTTTCATTTTTAAGTTCATCACCCGTTTCTGTTTTACGTCTTCTGGACACCGAGGCGAATAAATTCTACGATAGTTCTCATCAGTTATATGATGCGGCTCTCTTAACTAGAGGCTATCCTCAGCATACTCTCCGTCCTTACATTGATTCTGAAATTAATCATAAACGCCATTTCTTCCAAATATCCTTCATTAATAAGGGTATGGATTTTATAGATTTGCCCAGTATCTTCCGTGAGAGATCGGTACTTTCTTCCATTCCTGCTTATTTTCAAAATACTGAAACACCTATAATTTGCTATAAATATAACAAACCTGTTAGATCTATCATTTTTAATTTCAATAAACTTGTTTCAGATCTTGATATTGATACTAATACTCCTGATCCATGTGATTGTAAAAACTCAAAGTATTGCTATCCTGCTGCTGGTCATGTAATTACTGGCAATTTGAAAATTATTCCTGATTCTAGGATAAGGAATATAATTTCTAAAGGACCGAAATATCGGTTTCCTTCTAAAATTGATTTCAGTAAATGTAGAGATGAAATTGCTGCTTCATTGAATGAATTCGGTAATCGATGGTGTAAGCGAGAGTATGTTGAGCATAAAGCCCTTAAGGACTGGAAACTTAGCATTTTAAAACTAGTGAATAAACGCATTTCTTTCTATTCTCAAAATACTAACTTATTACCTCCTAAGCCCAAGACGTCTTTACGTCATCTTAAACTAGGTATTCAAGAATTTCATAAGAAGTTTGTTTTGGCCCCTGCAGACAAGGCCGCTAACAACGTCGTCGTTGTGTGACGGCTCCACTATGTAAACACACTTAAGCAGGAGCTTGGTGGTACTAAGGCCTATGAACTTCAGCCTTTAGCTGAAGAGAGAGCTATAGTAGATAAACATGTTTGTCTTTCAGCCACCAAGTTTGCTGTGTGTGTCAACGAAGGCCAAGACAAGCTTCCAACGCTATACTGGTTACCAAAACTTAATAAAAAAACCTTACAAAGCACGGTTTATTGCAAATTCTAGCTCTTGCACTACCACTGAACTTTCTAAATTATTAACTTCCTGTCTTACTGTTATTAAAACGCATGTAATTAAATATTGTGATAAAGTCTTTGAAAGATCAGGAAGAAATCTGTTTTGGTCTATAAAAAAATCGAATGAGGTTTTAAATAAATTGAAATCTAGACATTTTCGTGCTTCTAGTCTGTCTACCTACGATTTTTCCACTCTTTACACTACACTTCCTCATAATCTTATAAAAGAAAAGCTTAATGATTTAATTGAATGGGCTTTTCACAGAGAAGATTCTCTCTATCTTGCATGTAATGTCAGAAATGCATTTTTCACTTCTAAAGAGCATAAGAATTATACACTTTGGTCATGTGAGAAAGTGTGTGATGCCTTCACCTTTCTACTTGACAATATTTATATTAGATTCGGTACTAAGTTATTTAGACAAATTGTGGGTATTCCAATGGGTACTAATTGCGCACCTCTTGTGGCTGATCTGTTCTTGTATTGTTATGAAAGAGACTTCATTTTGTCGCTTTCCATTGATAACCAATCTGAAATTATTAAAGCTTTTAGCTCTACTTCTAGATATTTAGATGATTTATTAAATATTGATAATACCTATTTTGATGATTTGATCAGTCAGATTTACCCCCTAGAACTTCAGTTAAATAAAGCAAATTCTTCTGATACCGAGGCCCCGTTTTTGGATTTACATCTATCTATTGTAGATGGATTTGTTTCGTGCAAATTTTATGATAAACGCGATGACTTTGATTTTGAGATTGTAAATTTTCCTTTTTTTGGATGGTGATGTTCCTCGTGCGCCATCCTATGGCTTTTATATTTCGCAATTAATTCGATTTGCTAGAGTGTGTAGTCATGTAACTGACTTCAACACTCGTAATAAGTTATTAACGGCTAAACTCCTTAATCAGGGTTATCGGTACCATAAACTACGCAAAGCCTTTTCAAAATTTTATAGACGCCATTCTGATTTACTTTCAAAATTCAATATTGGACTTAAATCTCTTCTGCAACAAGGTCTATCGGAACCCGAATTTTATGGTGACTTAGTATATAAATTCAGAAAAATATATAACCGCAATGCCTTCAGCACCCAATTTCGTAAAATCATTCTTCGATATAAAAAGATTGGGTACAACATGGATATTATACGACAGACTGCATGCATGGTAGTTAACCCAATCATGGTTGGCAACTTTGCTTCCCTCTTTAATTGCACGCCGGTGGGTCAGGCCTCAGATTCTATGATGGCTCCAACGTAAAGGCTTATTGAGAATTAGAGAGATAATGCTGGTTGGTGCCTGATGCTCTGTCTCTGGTCGGGCTCATCGGAGTCTAACTGTTGGTTTTCTTTTGCTCCAGCATTTCAGTGGTTTCTTGCTGTCGAGTCCTCACCGTTGTCTCACCTCTGTGGTTCTTTGATTTTTGTGTTCACGGAGATGTTGCACTGATGAGTAAGGAGGCCTTCATGCGGACTGAACAAATTATTTGTCTATATCGCGACGGAAGTAAGGGCGAGGATTGTGGTCGCGAAAAATCGATTTAAGCCCCCCAGTGGAAATCTTCCACTGACCGTTCCAAGGCGGCTCTTCTGTGGCGATTTATTTATGTTATTGTTTGTTACTTACTGTGTGTATCACTTGTGTCGTTTAATTTTGGATGGCCATATGGCCATTTTGTGGGAAAGTAACTGTCCTTATGGCCTTCCTTTGTTTAGGTTTCCATTATGGTCTGGTCGCTTAATGTTTGTATTTCTTTCCCTTTTGGTGTCTTTTATGGGTGGAGTAAGTTAATTGTATCAATTCCTGATCTTTGTTTTACTTCTACTTTAATTATTTGCGACGTACTTACACTTTATAATACGATCATGGTTGAACCCCGCTTTATGGCGTGAGTTATGTCATAGGGTGATTTGGTTGCCTAGTGACCTGGATAGACTTTGTTGTGCGCTGACCAGTGAAAAAATTCAATAAAGGAAAATGGACGGATCACAGGAAAACACAGTACCAAGCCAAGTAGGCCTTTTACTTTTGCTTTCTATGTTGTGTGTATTGACCCATGAGTATTAAAACTATATAATATTTAATTAAGGTTATTTAAGATAAACTTTATTGATACAATGATGGCTGATGGTCACGGTCAAGGTCAAGGTCAGGGTCAACGGCAAGCGCCTCAGGTCCCAGTGGCTCAAGCCTTTCAAACTTTACAGTTGGAAATAGCAGATGTCTCTCATGCATTAACAGCCCAAGGTATTTCGAGTACTGTAGTGAAGTTTGATGGGAACCCCAAAAATTACAAAGAATGGATGAAATCAATAGAAAAATATGCTACTCTCACTAACTTACCTGATGCTAGAAAACGACTGATAGCATACCAGTCATCCGGTGGTGCTGTCAGTGGATTCATTCATAGGTACATGCAGGCAAACCCTCTTAACACTTGGGAACAGCATTTTTTCTGATATAACCGGCGCACAGATGGCTTTCGCCATGTTAAGGTCTTTCAGACAGAAGCATAGAGAAAACATACAGACATATGCTGAAAGAATTTTATCTTTAGCTGAAGATGCAAATGGTAATTTAGGGGGTGAAGCAGTAGAAAGACAGCTCACTGACTTTTTTGTAGATGGGTTACAACATGATCACTTGAACTTTAAAATCTTAAGAGATCAACCAGACACGTTGCAAGGGGCCGTAGCAATCTGCACAAATGAAAATAACTTAAGGGCACGTGTTTCTATGTCACATACAAAACATTCTTATGAGCCCATGGAGGTTGACCACTCTAGAGGTCGAAATTATCCTAAACATCCACAACAAAAACACAGAGTAAATGAGTCAGTAACCAGAAAAATAAAATGCTGGAACTGTGGCCGAGAAGGTCAAATTTCTAGAGAGTGTAGGGCAGAAACTTTAAGAAGCAGACCACCAATGGGACATGGTCGCAGCCAAACGAAAGAAAATAGGTTAGTACATCAGGAAAACTAAGACCCTCTTTACATCGTGTGGTCAATGTAAAGAGTGAAAAGTCTACAAAATTTTAGGGTCAATATTTCAGGTAATCCAAATTCTTGTATAATTAGGATGGGTAAACAAAAGTAGAGAACTCTTGTTGACACAGGGGCAGAATGCTCGTTAATGCACCACCGAATATATGATCAGTTAAAGAAGAAACCTAAGCTATAAAATAGAAAGGTTTGTTTGCAGCAAGCAAATGGCACTGAATTAGATTGTGATGGGTGTATTACTGCGCAGCTTTGTATCGGTGGAACCGAAATGTCCCAGGAGTTCTATGTGATCAGAGATTTGAATAGGAAGCTTATACTTGGTTTGGATTGGCTGCAAAAGAACAATGTAAGAATTTATTTTGATTTAAAGCGTCTTAGAATAAATGGAAAATCTTATGTTAATTTAGAAGAAGACTTTCATATTGCTTCAACTGTACGAATGAAAACAGCAACTGTAATCAATCATCAAAAATATGTTATGGTAAAATTAGAGAAAACCCTGATTTATGAGTAGGTCAAACATATGAAATTTCTCAAATAGATAAAGGTTTTCTTGTGAATCAACCAGGGTTACAAGTTATAAACACGGTTTCAACATTAAATAAAAATAGATCTTTGCCTCTCTTGATTGTTAACAACACAAATAAATTCATTAAAATTTATCGGCATGGTCTTTTGGCAAGAATTTCAGATATTCAAAACAATGATTTGTCAACTACAAACTCTGTTATTCAAAATAACAAAAACAAAACAAGCTTAGATTTAAAGGATTTAGATGATGCAAGCATGTTTGAGCCACAAATAAAAAATTTAATATTACATAATCAAGATTATTGCAACAAAGACTCTGAATTAGGACACACTGATACAGTACAGATGCAAATTGATACAGGAGATCAAAAGCCAATTAGAATGAGACCTAACAGAACCCCAATTAAAAATAGAGAAGGCACTGGATGAAATGTTAGATGCAAATGTTATTAAAAGTTCTAGATCCAATTGGTCATTTCCTGTAGTGATAGTAGACAAGAAGGATGGTAGTAAAAGATTCTGTGTTGATTTTAGAAAATTAAATAAAATAACTAAGAAAAACTCTTATCCTTTACCGCTGATAGATGACATCTTGGCATTGTTAGGTAAGTCAAAATACTTCACTTCTTTGGATTTAAAAAGTGGTTATTGGCAAGTAGTTATATATGAGAAGGATAAAGACAAAAAAGCTTTCACATGTCACAACGGGTTATTTGAATTTAATGTCATGCCCTTTGACCTTTCAAACGCTCATGTCTTGTTTCAGGAACTGATGTCAATCGTCTTACAAGGGTGTAATGACTTTGCAACTGCTTATCTAGATGACATCTTGGTTTACAGTTCAACTTTAGAGCATTTAGATATAATCTTTGGGAAGTTGAGACAGCATAAATTGAAATTAAAATTAAAGAAATGTGGTTTTCTTAAAACTGAAACAAATTATCTTGGCTTCATTATTAATGAAGATGGAATCAAGCAAGATCAAAAGAAAGTAGAAGCAATCAGAACATTACCTGTTCCAACTTGTGTAAGGGAAGTTCGATCTTTTATTTGCATGTATTCTTATTACAGAGGATTTTATTCCAAACTTTTCTCAGATCGCAGAACCAATTATTGCCTTGACAAGAAAATATGCTCATTTCAAATGGTCAGAGATTCACCAAAAAGCTTTTGAATTTTTGAAAGAAAGTTTAACGGTTGTTCCATTTCTTGTTTATCCAGATCCAAACCAACCTTATGTTTTATACACGGATGCGAGTGATACTTGTATAGGGGCATGCCTTACACAAGATCATGAAGGAGATGGAAAACCTATTTACTATTTGTCACATAAACTAAGTAAAGATCAGTGTAAATGGTCGGTAGTAGAAAAAGAAGCTTATTGTATTCATGTTGCACTTCCGAAATTAGACTATTACCTACACAATACACTGTTTATTATTAAAACAGATCATAACCCTCTCAAAAATCTTCGTGAGTCCCCAAAGCCCAATATAAGGATTCAGCTTTGGGCGCTGAGTATGTTTGGGTATAACTGTTCTATTGAAAACATAGAGGGCACAACAAACACTTGTGCTGACCAACTTTCAAGACATCCAGACAAAGTCAGTGAAAGGAAAGACTTAGAATTTCAGTGCTGTGAAGACGAAGATCAGACTCCGATTGATGTGAATGATAACGTGTTTGAAATTAATGCTCTCAATTCAAATCAGTTTGAACCAAAAACTTATGCAAGCTGTAACTTACCTGATGATGAATCTTTTGAAAAATGTGACTTGTCTGATTTCACGAAAAATGGTTTTGATATGAAGCTTGAACAAACTAGGGATGATGAAATCTCAGAAATTAGGCCAATGATTCAAAATGGCAATGAAAGCAAGCCTGTACAGAAACATTATCTCTTGGTAGAGGATTTAGTATATTATATTTCCAATGTGAACCCTATCTTTGTCTTTGTCAAACATGGTCTTAACAAAAGATAAGACAGCCATTACAAGAAACGGATATTCCGCCATGGATATGGCAAAAATAAGTGTTGATCTTTCTGGTCCTTATCAAACTTCTTTGATTGGTAATAAATATATAATAGCTTTTGTGGTTTAGTGGTTGGCCAGAAGCTTTTGCTGTTCCAGATAAAACTGCTGATACCTTATCTCATTTATTATAAGAGGAAATAGTCCCACGGTTTGGTTGTCCTTTACAAATTGCATCAGATAACGGGATAGAAAATGTAAACAAAGTTATGAAGCCATGTTTGGATATTGATCATGTTTTGCCAAGTGTTTATCATCCTAAGAGTAATGTTAAAGTTGAAAGGTTCCATAGAACACTACATGACGTGTTATCTAAAAAGGTAGCTGATAATCAACAAACTGGGATTTGTTTTTAAACCAAGCTTTAGGCTTTATTAGCCGAAACTACGTAGTATGACCCATCTTCTTTCTTATGAATGTTTTCATTGCTCTTAAAGGAACTCATTTTTGATTTTTATTTGCCTTCACTGCAGCTGGTGTTGTGCCGCGTGGCGGCCGTAGAACGTCTCCCCGTACATCAACCATAGTGCAGTTTATATTTTACTTTTGGTCCTTTGAGATCAGTGAATATTCTGAGAAATCGGAAATAAATTATTGGTTTAGACTCATATTCTAGACAGGTTTTTATTTATTTGGACCCAATTTTTATTTATATCAGTCTTTGAATCGACTGCCTATTCGAAATTCGCAAAATTGCAGTATGTTTCCTCTGGCTTTCTTTGCCGGGTCATTACAGATTCACTGATTAGGCTTAGAAAAGCTTAGTGGTTTGGTTGAATGGGCTTTTCACGGAGAGGATTCTCTCTGTCTTGCATGTAATGTCAGAAATGCATTTTTCACTTCTAAAGAGCATAAGAGTTATACACTTTGGTCATGTCGGAAAGTGTGTGATGCCCTCACCTTTCTACTTGACAATATTCATATTAGATTCGGTACTAAGTTATTTGGACAAATTGTGGGTATTCCGATGGGTGCTGGTTTCGCACCTCTTGTGGCTGATCTGT
Source organism: Lucinisca nassula (assembly GCA_963580285.1). NCBI lineage: Eukaryota > Metazoa > Mollusca > Bivalvia > Lucinida > Lucinidae > Lucinisca > Lucinisca nassula. The sequence continues at coordinate 43,325,913 of OY757017.1, forward strand.
TCTTGTATTGTTGTGAGGGGGGGGGGGGCTTCATTTTGTTGCTTTCCATTGATAACCAATCTGAAATTGTTGCGGCTTTTGGCTCTGCTTCTGGGTGTTTGGGTGATTTATTAAATATTGATAGTACCTGTTTTGGTGGATTGGTCGGTCGGGTTTGCCCCCTGGGGCTTCGGTTGAATAGGGCGGGTTCTTCTGATGCCGAGGCCCCGTTTTTGGATTTACGTCTATCTGTTGTAGATGGATTTGTTTCGTGCAAAATTTATGATAAACGCGATGACTTTGATTTTGGGATTGTGGATTTTCCTTTTTTGGATGGTGATGTTCCTCGTGCGCCATCCTATGGCGTTTATATTTCGCAGTTGGTTCGATTTGCTAGAGTGTGTAGTCATGTAACTGACTTCAACACTCGTTATAAATTATTAACGGCTAAACTCCTTAATCAGGGTTATCGGTGCCATAAACTACGCAAAGCCGGTTCGGAATTTTATAGACGCCATTCTGATTTGGTTTCAAAATTCGATATTGGACTTGGATCTCTTCTGCAGCAGGGTCTGTCGGAACCCGAATTTTATGGTGACTTGGTATATGGGTTCGGAGGGGTGTGTGGCCGCAATGGCTTCAGCACCCGGTTTCGTGGAGTCGTTCTTCGATGTAAAAAGATTGGGTACAACATGGATATTATACGACAGACTGCATGCATGGTAGTTAACCCAATCACGGTTGGCAACTTTGCTTCCCTCTTTAATTGCACGCCGGTGGGCCAGGCCTCAGATTCTATGACGGCTCCAACGTAAAGGCTTATTGAAAATTAGAGAGATAATGTTGGTTGGTGCCTGATGCTCTGTCTCTGGTCGGGCTCATCGGAGTCTAACTGTTGGTTTTCTTTTGCTCCAGCATTTCAGTGGTTTCTTGCTGTCGAGTCCTCACCGTTGTCTCACCTCTGTGGTTCTTTGATTTTTGTGTTCACGGAGATGTTGCACTGATGAGTTAGGAGGCCTTCATGTGGACTGAACAAATTATTTGTCTAAATCGCGACGGAAGTAAGGGCGAGGATTGTGGCCACGTAAAATCGATTTAAGCCCCCCAGTGGAAATCATTCCACTGACCGTTCCAAGGCAGTTCTTCTGTGGCGGTTTATTTATTGTGTTGTTTCTTACTTACTGTGTGTATCACTTGTGTCTTTTTATTTTGGATGGTCATATGGCCATTTTGTGGGACAGTAACTGTCCTTATGGCCTTCCTTTGTTTAGGTTTCCATTAAGGTCTGGTCGCTTAATGTTTGTGCTTCTTTCCCTTTGGTGTCTTTGATGGGTGGAGTAAGTTAATTGTATCGATTCCTGGTCTTTGTTTTACTTCTACTTTGATTTTGGGGTTGTGGATTTTCCTTTTCTGGATGGTGGTGTTCCTCGTGCGCCGTCCTATGGCGTTTGTGTTTCGCAATTGGTTCGATTTGCTAGAGTGTGTGGTCGTGTGGCTGGCTGCGGCGCCCGTAATAGGTTGTTAGCGGCTGAACTCCTTGGTCGGGGTTGTCGGTGCCGTGGGCTGCGCGGGGCAGTTTCAAAATTTTATAGACGCCGTTCTGGTTTGGTTTCAAAATTCGGTGTTGGACTTGGGTCTCTTCTGCAACGGGGTCTGTCGGAGCCGAGTTTTGTGGTGACTTGGTGTATTAGTTCGGAAGGATGTGTGGCCGCAGTGGCTTCGGCGCCCGGTTTCGTGGGGTCGTTCTTCGATATAAAAAGATTGGGTGCAGCATGGGTGTTGTGCGACGGGCTGCGTGCAAGGTGGTTGGCCCGGTCGCGGTTGGCAGCTTTGCTTCCCTCTTTGGTTGCGCGCCGGTGCGTCAGGCCTCGGGTTCTGTGGCGGCTCCAACTTAAAGGCTTATTGAGAATTAGAGAGATCTAATTCAAGGTAATGTTGGTTGGTGCCTGATGCTCTGTCTCTGGTCGGGCCAATCGGAGTCTAACTGTTGGTTTTCTTTTGCTCCAGCATTTCGGTGGTTTCTTGCTGTCGGGTCCTCGCCGTTGTCTCGCCTCTGTGGTTCTTTGGTTTTTTGTGTTCGCGGGGGTGTTGCGCTGGTGGGTTGGGAGGCCTTCATGTGGACTGAACAAATTATTTGTTTAAATCGCGACGCAAGTAAGGGCGAGGATTGTGGCCAGGTAAAATCGATTTAAGCCCCCCAGTGGAAATCTTCCACTGACCGTTCCAAGGCGGCTCTTCTGTGGCGATTTTTTTATGTTGTTGTTTGTTACTTACTGTGTGTATCACTTGTGTCTTTTGGTTTTGGATGGCCATATGGCCATTTTGTGGGAAAGTAACTGTCCTTATGGCCTTCCTTTGTTTAGGTTTCCATTATGGTCTGGTCGCTTAATGTTTGTATTTCTTTCCCTTTGGTGTCTTTTATGGGTGGAGTAAGTTAATTGTATCAATTCCTGATCTTTGTTTTACTTCTACTTTTCATTTATTAGCCGAAACTACGTAGTATGACCCATCTTCTTTCTTATGAATGTTTTCATTGCTCTTAAAGGAACTCATTTTTTATTTTTATTAGCAACCATTCGTTTCGACATCATTGAATCTTCGCAATTCTCTCCATTCTATTTACTCTATAACAGAGATGTTGTGTTACCGATTGATAATATTCTAAAACCTAGGAGAAAATATCATGGTTATGAAATTGCCTTACAAGGGCAGCGTAACTCTTTCATTTCAGTGAGAAATCATTTTAAAAAAGCTAAGACACATCAAGCAAAATATGCAGACAGGGGTACAAAACAGGTCGAGTTTAAGATTGGTGACCCAGTTTATTACAAAAATAATCAAATAATAGGTAAACTTGAAAAATGGAAACCTTATTACAGAATTTTAGAAAGAAAAGGTCCAATTACCTATGTCATTAAATATCAGCTAGATGACTCAACATGTACTGTGCATGCTGAAATGTTGCGATTAGCTAACATAGAAGAATGGCAAACTTCTAAAAATGAGAAAGACAGAAAGTTAAGTGATGCTGCATATGTTATTCCTCCACAGGCGTCTGATTCAGATTCATCGTCAGACTCAGACGCTTCTGAAAATATAACTTTGGCAAAACTAGCTAAGACATATAGACATGAAAGGGAGAATTCAGAAAATGAAAGTGACATTCCTAAGTTGGAGTTAGCAAAACGGTTGAAGTGTAAGATTCAAAGAACGACATCAAGTAGTGGCAAGGTTTGAGACGAGACCATGGATTGCAATGATGAGAAATACACTGATGAAAATCCATTCTCGGCTGACACCGACACCAATGGCACGGACACTGCATATTTAGTTGACACTGATGTCAATAATACAGAAGAAGAAATGTCAATTAATAATTTAAAACCAATTAAGAAGGTTAGAGCTTGTAGAAAACGACAAGAACAGTGACGTAAAAAGACTGACGTTAAGCAGTTATTGAGGTTAATTACAAATATGCTGTAGACATAAGACCTCGTTTTAGTTCTTTCTAAGGACTGATTCAGTATTTTATTTTCTTTCAGATAAATGCTAGATACACTGCATTCATATTGTCATTGTGCATTGGCTTGTCATTTTCTTTGTTTACCTCAGAAAATGTAATTTTCCAAAAGACAAATGAAGTTTACATCGGAGTCTAACTGTTGTTTTTCTTTTGCTCCAGCATTTCAGTGGTGTCTTGCTGTCGAGTCCTCACCGTTGTCTCACCTCTGTGGTTCTTTGATTATTTGCGTTCACGATGATGTTGCACTGATGCGTTAGGGGGCCTTCATGCGGACTGAACAAATTATTTGTCTAAATCGCGACGGAAGTAAGGGCGAGGATTGTGGCCAGGTAAAATCGATTTAAGCCCCCCCCCCAGTGGAAATCTTTCCAATTACCGTTCCAAGGCGGTTCTTCTGTGGCGATTTTTTATGTTGTTGTTTGTTACTTACTGTGTGTATCACTTGTGTCTTTTGGTTTTGGATGGCCATATGGCCATTTTGTGGGAAAGTAACTGTCCTTATGGCCTTCCTTTGTTTAGGTTTCCATTATGGTCTGGTCGCTTAATGTTTGTATTTCTTTCCCTTTGGTGTCTTTTATGGGTGGAGTAAGTTAATTGTATCAATTCCTGATCTTTGTTTTACTTCTACTTTTCATTTATTAGCCGAAACTACGTAGTATGACCCATCTTCTTTCTTATGAATGTTTTCATTGCTCTTAAAGGAACTCATTTTTTATTTTTATTAGCAACCATTCGTTTCGACATCATTGAATCTTCGCAATTCTCTCCATTCTATTTACTCTATAACAGAGATGTTGTGTTACCGATTGATAATATTCTAAAACCTAGGAGAAAATATCATGGTTATGAAATTGCCTTACAAGGGCAGCGTAACTCTTTCATTTCAGTGAGAAATCATTTTAAAAAAGCTAAGACACATCAAGCAAAATATGCAGACAGGGGTACAAAACAGGTCGAGTTTAAGATTGGTGACCCAGTTTATTACAAAAATAATCAAATAATAGGTAAACTTGAAAAATGGAAACCTTATTACAGAATTTTAGAAAGAAAAGGTCCAATTACCTATGTCATTAAATATCAGCTAGATGACTCAACATGTACTGTGCATGCTGAAATGTTGCGATTAGCTAACATAGAAGAATGGCAAACTTCTAAAAATGAGAAAGACAGAAAGTTAAGTGATGCTGCATATGTTATTCCTCCACAGGCGTCTGATTCAGATTCATCGTCAGACTCAGACGCTTCTGAAAATATAACTTTGGCAAAACTAGCTAAGACATATAGACATGAAAGGGAGAATTCAGAAAATGAAAGTGACATTCCTAAGTTGGAGTTAGCAAAACGGTTGAAGTGTAAGATTCAAAGAACGACATCAAGTAGTGGCAAGGTTTGAGACGAGACCATGGATTGCAATGATGAGAAATACACTGATGAAAATCCATTCTCGGCTGACACCGACACCAATGGCACGGACACTGCATATTTAGTTGACACTGATGTCAATAATACAGAAGAAGAAATGTCAATTAATAATTTAAAACCAATTAAGAAGGTTAGAGCTTGTAGAAAACGACAAGAACAGTGACGTAAAAAGACTGACGTTAAGCAGTTATTGAGGTTAATTACAAATATGCTGTAGACATAAGACCTCGTTTTAGTTCTTTCTAAGGACTGATTCAGTATTTTATTTTCTTTCAGATAAATGCTAGATACACTGCATTCATATTGTCATTGTGCATTGGCTTGTCATTTTCTTTGTTTACCTCAGAAAATGTAATTTTCCAAAAGACAAATGAAGTTTACATCGGAGTCTAACTGTTGTTTTTCTTTTGCTCCAGCATTTCAGTGGTGTCTTGCTGTCGAGTCCTCACCGTTGTCTCACCTCTGTGGTTCTTTGATTATTTGCGTTCACGATGATGTTGCACTGATGCGTTAGGGGGCCTTCATGCGGACTGAACAAATTATTTGTCTAAATCGCGACGGAAGTAAGGGCGAGGATTGTGGCCAGGTAAAATCGATTTAAGCCCCCCCCCCCCCAGTGGAAATCTTTCCAATTACCGTTCCAAGGCGGTTCTTCTGTGGCGATTTTTTATGTTGTTGTTTGTTACTTACTGTGTGTATCACTTGTGTCTTTTGGTTTTGGATGGCCATATGGCCATTTTGTGGGAAAGTAACTGTCCTTATGGCCTTCCTTTGTTTAGGTTTCCATTATGGTCTGGTCGCTTAATGTTTGTATTTCTTTCCCTTTGGTGTCTTTTATGGGTGGAGTAAGTTAATTGTATCAATTCCTGATCTTTGTTTTACTTCTACTTTTCATTTATTAGCCGAAACTACGTAGTATGACCCATCTTCTTTCTTATGAATGTTTTCATTGCTCTTAAAGGAACTCATTTTTTATTTTTATTAGCAACCATTCGTTTCGACATCATTGAATCTTCAAAATTCTCTCCATTCTATTTACTCTATAACAGAGATGTTGTGTTACCGATTGATAATATTCTAAAACCTAGGAGAAAATATCATGGTTATGAAATGCATGAAATTGCCTTACAAGGGCAGCGTAACTCTTTCATTTCAGTGAGAAATCATTTAAAAAAAGCTAAGACACATCAAGCAAAATATGCAGACAGGGGTACAAAACAGGTCGAGTTTAAGATTGGTGACCCAGTTTATTACAAAAATAATCAAAGAATAGGTAAACTTGAAAAATGGAAACCTTATTACAGAATTTTAGAAAGAAAAGGTCCAATTACCTATGTCATTAAATATCAGCTAGATGACTCAACATGTACTGTGCATGCTGAAATGTTGCGATTAGCTAACATAGAAGAATGGCAAACTTCTAAAAATGAGAAAGACAGAAAGTTAAGGGATGCTGCATATGTTATTCCTCCACAGGCGTCTGATTCAGATTCATCGTCAGACTCAGACGCTTCTGAAAATATAACTTTGGCAAAACTAGCTAAGACATATAGACATGAAAGGGAGAATTCAGAAAATGAAAGTGACATTCCTAAGTTGGAGTTAGCAAAACGGTTGAAGTGTAAGATTCAAAGAACGACATCAAGTAGTGGCAAGGTTTGAGACGAGACCATGGATTGCAATGATGAGAAATACACTGATGAAAATCCATTCTCGGCTGACACCGACACCAATGGCACGGACACTGCATATTTAGTTGACACTGATGTCAATAATACAGAAGAAGAAATGTCAATTAATAATTTAAAACCAATTAAGAAGGTTAGAGCTTGTAGAAAACGACAAGAACAGTGACGTAAAAAGACTGACGTTAAGCAGTTATTGAGGTTAATTACAAATATGCTGTAGACATAAGACCTCGTTTTAGTTCTTTCTAAGGACTGATTCAGTATTTTATTTTCTTTCAGATAAATGCTAGATACACTGCATTCATATTGTCATTGTGCATTGGCTTGTCATTTTCTTTGTTTACCTCAGAAAATGTAATTTTCCAAAAGACAAATGAAGTTTACATCGGAGTCTAACTGTTGTTTTTCTTTTGCTCCAGCATTTCAGTGGTGTCTTGCTGTCGAGTCCTCACCGTTGTCTCACCTCTGTGGTTCTTTGATTATTTGCGTTCACGATGATGTTGCACTGATGCGTTAGGGGGCCTTCATGCGGACTGAACAAATTATTTGTCTAAATCGCGACGGAAGTAAGGGCGAGGATTGTGGCCAGGTAAAATCGATTTAAGCCCCCCCCCCCAGTGGAAATCTTTCCAATTACCGTTCCAAGGCGGTTCTTCTGTGGCGATTTTTTATGTTGTTGTTTGTTACTTACTGTGTGTATCACTTGTGTCTTTTGGTTTTGGATGGCCATATGGCCATTTTGTGGGAAAGTAACTGTCCTTATGGCCTTCCTTTGTTTAGGTTTCCATTATGGTCTGGTCGCTTAATGTTTGTATTTCTTTCCCTTTGGTGTCTTTTATGGGTGGAGTAAGTTAATTGTATCAATTCCTGATCTTTGTTTTACTTCTACTTTTCATTTATTAGCCGAAACTACGTAGTATGACCCATCTTCTTTCTTATGAATGTTTTCATTGCTCTTAAAGGAACTCATTTTTTATTTTTATTAGCAACCATTCGTTTCGACATCATTGAATCTTCAAAATTCTCTCCATTCTATTTACTCTATAACAGAGATGTTGTGTTACCGATTGATAATATTCTAAAACCTAGGAGAAAATATCATGGTTATGAAATGCATGAAATTGCCTTACAAGGGCAGCGTAACTCTTTCATTTCAGTGAGAAATCATTTAAAAAAAGCTAAGACACATCAAGCAAAATATGCAGACAGGGGTACAAAACAGGTCGAGTTTAAGATTGGTGACCCAGTTTATTACAAAAATAATCAAAGAATAGGTAAACTTGAAAAATGGAAACCTTATTACAGAATTTTAGAAAGAAAAGGTCCAATTACCTATGTCATTAAATATCAGCTAGATGACTCAACATGTACTGTGCATGCTGAAATGTTGCGATTAGCTAACATAGAAGAATGGCAAACTTCTAAAAATGAGAAAGACAGAAAGTTAAGGGATGCTGCATATGTTATTCCTCCACAGGCGTCTGATTCAGATTCATCGTCAGACTCAGACGCTTCTGAAAATATAACTTTGGCAAAACTAGCTAAGACATATAGACATGAAAGGGAGAATTCAGAAAATGAAAGTGACATTCCTAAGTTGGAGTTAGCAAAACGGTTGAAGTGTAAGATTCAAAGAACGACATCAAGTAGTGGCAAGGTTTGAGACGAGACCATGGATTGCAATGATGAGAAATACACTGATGAAAATCCATTCTCGGCTGACACCGACACCAATGGCACGGACACTGCATATTTAGTTGACACTGATGTCAATAATACAGAAGAAGAAATGTCAATTAATAATTTAAAACCAATTAAGAAGGTTAGAGCTTGTAGAAAACGACAAGAACAGTGACGTAAAAAGACTGACGTTAAGCAGTTATTGAGGTTAATTACAAATATGCTGTAGACATAAGACCTCGTTTTAGTTCTTTCTAAGGACTGATTCAGTATTTTATTTTCTTTCAGATAAATGCTAGATACACTGCATTCATATTGTCATTGTGCATTGGCTTGTCATTTTCTTTGTTTACCTCAGAAAATGTAATTTTCCAAAAGACAAATGAAGTTTACATCGGAGTCTAACTGTTGTTTTTCTTTTGCTCCAGCATTTCAGTGGTGTCTTGCTGTCGAGTCCTCACCGTTGTCTCACCTCTGTGGTTCTTTGATTATTTGCGTTCACGATGATGTTGCACTGATGCGTTAGGGGGCCTTCATGCGGACTGAACAAATTATTTGTCTAAATCGCGACGGAAGTAAGGGCGAGGATTGTGGCCAGGTAAAATCGATTTAAGCCCCCCCCCCCCCAGTGGAAATCTTTCCAATTACCGTTCCAAGGCGGTTCTTCTGTGGCGATTTTTTATGTTGTTGTTTGTTACTTACTGTGTGTATCCCTTGTGTCTTTTTATTTTGGATGGCCGTATGGCCATTTTGTGGGAAAGTAACTGTCCTTATGGCCTTCCTTTGTTTAGGTTTCCATTAGGGTCTGGTCGCTTAATGTTTGTGTTTCATTCCCTTTGGTGTCTTTGATGGGTGGAGTAAGTTAATTGTATCGATTCCTGATCTTTGTTTTACTTCTACTTTACATTAATGATGCCCATTGGTTCATCACATTTGTCCATGATTTAAGACCATTTAAGACTTTAATCAACCAAATAAAAACTGACCTTGAACGCACAGATGAAATAATAGAAGCAATCCATAACCTTTATAGGGAATCAAACTTAACATGGTATGTACAGGTCCAAAGTAGCCTATAGTGAAGCTTAGATCGAGCGGGGGTTTTGACGCTATAAAATTGACGCCAGAACGACGCCCTATATTACTTATATACAAAATTTGAAGAAAATCCGAAAACATCACGTAACAAGTCCGTGAAATAACCACCCCCTAAAACCACTTTGTATAGAGAAAACAGGGGTTTACGGGGGTAAACATTATTTTTCTTATTTCTTCTCCAAGACATAAGCTGTGGGTACTCGGTAGAACCGCATCAATGAGGCGGTTCTATCAAGCACCGACAACCTATGTTTGCAGTTGCAGTAAATAAGAAAAAAAAATGACGGATTTCCATCAGAATCAAAGCTATGAGAGTGCTAATGGAGCGTTGCCTTAATAATTTGATTTAGCGTCTGATTGGTATTTTAATTCAGGCTCATATTGATCCAATGAACATAGCTGTTTGAAACTATTCTGGGCCAGAAGTCGTGTTAAAGCAACATGACCTATGTTGAAATTAACTCACGCTAACCTGTATGCCGAAAATTATCAAAGCCGGGTTTAGATGTTCATTTTTACATTATTTTGTCTCGGCGAGGCCATTCATAAAGTAATCTTGCATAAAACAGCCTCATGGGTAAGGTATTGTCAATATCAATCCGAATGCAAAAAAACGATCGGAATATTCAGAGAGGTTTGAACATTATACTCTTTTAACATTTTTCTAAATATATACCATTTATGAAGTGATCTTGCATACGACAGTTTCTTGGGTTAGATATTGCCAATATCAATCCATAGGAATATTTGAAGAGGTTTAGACATTATACTCCGTTATTATTATATATAAATAAATTGCCTCAACGAGGCCATTTATGAAATGATCTGGCATTAAGGCAATTTCTTTGGTTAGATATTGTCAATACAGCAAAGTGCAGTCTTTTACCGGAAACCAACAACTGCCTTCTTGAATCAGCGAAAGGGATAGAATCACAGTGGAACAGGTTTCACGATCAATCTCCTGCAGAGAATGTTGCCGAACCCGGCAGGTATCGAACTTGCGTCTGAGCTGATAATTTGCTTTATTTATAGTCACATGCCTAGGACGCAGACAGGTCGCTTTAAAAAAGTAACATTGTTCCCCCCCACACACACACATTAACCCATACTCTGAGTATATGTCTATATGTCTAGCAGCCTTTTTAGGGACAAACTTAGCAGACCCAGATCAGACGCTACAATAAGTGGCGTCTCATCTGTGTCTAAACTGCAAAATTTACTGCTTACAATATAAACCTTGACGTGCACCTGTCCAAACTCATTCCAACTGTCTTATTTTGGTAATACATTATCGACCCACACTGCGTACCTTTAACCCATTTTAAACGAATGGAATCCTCAACACCTTACATCAGTATGGAATGAGTTTATTTTAAAATCAGGGATGTCAGGTTGTGGCTTCCACGAAATATTTGGCAAAAATGGCGGAACCTCTTTGTAAGTATGCAGTGCAGGTCATAATGAGACACCGCGTTCTGTGGTATCTGATCTGGGTTTGTCCTGTTTGCAAGTTGCCAGGGTTGGGCTTTTATGGTACAAATGGGCTGTAAACTGGGTTATATGAACTGAACTATAAAAAGATTAGACTGCTACACAGTTCGTCTATTAAAAATATTCATCTATTCCGTTTGAAATAGGTGGTCTGTGAAGCAGTCTAAAAGATACCGCATGGCGTAATAATCTACTATGTTTACACGGGGTACTATGTTTTCACTGGTGATTGGGTCATATGCAGTAACACCGAAAGTAGTGCAGAAATCACTTCTCATCTCACTGGAGCTACGCTGCAACAGCTACGCTCCAAAAAGAAGCAATTTTAGAGATGGGAAAATGCAGTATGTCGCAAGGATATGTTATCGTAATGACTACTCAAGTTATCGATCGGAAACGCCCCAAAACACTTATTTGGAACTGAAAAGTGTCATAACTCTGACAAAGGTTAAAGGCGGCCCCCATCCATCGGGGCTTGAAGAAATAGATGAGCTGCATGGTGCTTCCACACAGAGCTGAAACCGACCCCACACTGAATACTGGTAAACAGCTTAGAGGGTCTAATTATATAAGTAGCGATGTGAGTCCATGCTTATAAACCCTTTCAAGTTTCATTGGTCGACAGGGCCTGAGATTTCATTTCATCTCAATGTCGGGTAATAGTCCCACAAAATTGGAAGCAACATCTCCCAAATGACCTATACAGTGTTGACAGGAACGTTTAACCTCAAATCAAACAAACAAACAAAGATTAAAGGATTTTCCTATTTCCCGTTCCACTCATCCCCGAAAAACATGTATGCGAAAAAAAAAATCCGTGAAAAAATACTAAAGTTATCTATCGGAAATGGTGCGGGCGGGCGAACGTACGGACGGACAGACACGCGAAGGTATAACATAATTACCCAAGAACTTTTGTGTGGCGGGATATAAAAAGGGACTGTGTGTTAAACGTAAATACATATACTTACTTTTCTAGGGGTATTTGTTGAATATTATCCATGTTTCTCTCAATTCTTTACTGAATAATGTACTCTATTATGAACCAAGCCTAAAAATAACTTACAATACATCGGGTAAAGTATGGAACGCCAAAGCTGTCTGGAAGTAAGCGGAAAATTCCTGGTATGCTCTTACATATTTATATAGTACAAAGCATCTTTATGTCCTGCTCACATTTTATTATATCCTGCATGATATTCTTTATATTATGTATCACCTACATTATGTGTTGCAGAAACCTTGTGATGTTATGTATTAGCTACATTATGTGTTGCAGAAACCTTATGATGTTATGTATCAGCTACATTATATGCTGAACTTTATTATGTCATGAGAAATTGTCTTTATGTCTTGAGTCTTGTTCTTTATGTCATGCTATTATTTCGTTATGTAATGACACAATCGTATTACGTTCTGCATGCTACTCATTATGAAATGCACTAATTTCTTTCCGCCCCCGCCCATCGGGGCTTGAAGAAATAGATGGGCTGCGTGATGCTTCCACGCAGAGCTGAGTCCGACCCCACACAAGTACTGGTAAACCGCTTAGAGGATCTAAGCCTGCCCAGACAAAGCGGTGCTAGTCGGACGGTCCATATGCTTATAAACCCTATTGGTTTCATTGGACGACAGGGCTTGAGATGTCATTTCATCTCAATGTCGGGTAAAAGTCCCACAAAATTGGAAGCAACGTCTCCAAAATGACCTATACAGTGTTGACGGGGACGTTAAACCTCAAAATCAAACAAATCAAACACTAATTTCTTTATACAGTGTATTATATACCTTATTTGATGTGGTGATTTTATATGGTTTTGCTTTTCTTTACATGCGGTGTCAAGTTCATTACATTATGTAAAACTTCTTTATATGCGTGACTTTCTTTATATGATGGGGGTAAAAATAATTCATAATCAAAGGCTTGAGAAGCCTCAAAGTCTGTGAATTACAGGGTATCTGATCTGGATCTACACTATTTGCCAGTGTCCAACATTTGTATGTGAAGAAACACAACTATAGCACTTAACATTATTATCTGGTTTTCGTCTAAGATGTCCTTCTGACAAAACAGTCGCAGGAATGATTCTGGACTATAATAAGGGGGGAGGGGTCCTGCTTCTAACATACATGTACATCGATAGTAAACGCTTTCTTATACAGCTAAAACACTGAGGTTTTCCTGATGGTGTTTTATTTTTTATTATCTGCTTCAAACATCGATTGTAGGTGCTCATTAGAACTACGTCAATGAAGAGGCTCTAATGAGTTCTCACAATCATTGTTTTAGAAGAGAAAAAAGAAGAGTAAAGTATGCCCTGCACACCCTATTTTTTCTCTGAAAAAAAGGGTGGGTATATGGGGGTGTCATAACGGTAACTTGTTTGTTTGTTTGTTTGATTTGAGGTTTAACGTCCCCGTCAACACTGTAAAGGTCATTTTGGAGACGTTGCTTCCAATTTTGTGGGACTTTTACCCGACATTGAGATGAAATGACATCTCAAGCCCTGCCACCCGACATTTCGATAACTCACCCGTGCGAAGTAGTGCATTTTTTCATATCTCCAATTTGGCTACTTTTCTCATGAAAATCCGTGATATTTTTCTGATTTATACTACAAACATAGGTTTTGGGTGCTCGTTAGAACTGTCTCATTGAGGCGGTTCTAACGAGTACCCACAACCTATGTCTTTGAGCAGAAATAAGAAAAAATAATGTATACCCCCATAAACCCCTGTTTTCTCCATATAAAGTGGGGTTTAGGAGGTGTTAATTTCACGGACTTGTTCGCGTAATGTTACATAGGCTTGTTGACCTTATGGGTCTTAAAATGTTTGCTCTCTTTAAAACCACAAGAATGATGCAGGATTACATGCTTATAAAGTAATTATGAGCTGCCATGTTTAATCAGATTATCGAGCCATTCATACTAATAAAGACTGCAGAGTTCAGCAGACATAACACAGCTGTGTTGATAACAGAAACTGTTTCTTGACCTACAAGCTTTAACCATTCTCTTGCAGAATATTCATTTTAGCCACACCCATCTCTGACCTTGAACCAATCAGTTTACTTGATTTTAATTTATTCCTGCAAATTCATAAACTGAATGTCAAAAAGTGTTGATCCTGATCAGATGGCTTCTTCAGAAGCTATCGGATCTGGATTCACACTGTTTGCAAAGACAGGGGTTGTCGTGTACAGCAAGATAAGGGTTAATTAGGCAGGAACTACATTTTGTGCGGAGTATTTCAGTAATCCTGAGTCATCTACCAAAAGCGATAGCCATAATGTTTCTAAAAACCACTCAATAGATGGTGGATGAGAATGGTCATCGAGCGACGACTACAGTCTGACGACTTCACTACGTGAATTCACAGACTAAAAATGGATTATATCACCGGTTTGAAATTATATTTGTATATTTGCCGGAATTAATACGGGTGATTCGCATCTGCGTTATTTCTCCTTGTCATTTCACCATTGGATGTTTCGCCCTACTTTATAGAGGTACTGATTCGCACTAACTAGAAATGTGTCGATAGAACACGGATGCCCCCCGCCTGGTAGCACAGTTATGAAAACTGTAGCGTAAAATGATAATGCAATATCGGACGCGTACTACATGCCCTTTCCAACAGATGTTTTAGGGTTGGGAGGCTTAATTTGCCAAAAAGAGGGATGTTTTTGGTTAAAATAAGCTGGGAGCCTTGATTGACTAAATGGGCCTTTCATGGCTGAAACAAAAAGTCTGCCCCCCCCCCCCCCCCCCCCCGCCCCCTGCTACTAGGGTAGGCTTAGATAGTTAAGTTAGTTTGCGGGATAAATTGTTGAAAAAATATTCACCAATCTTTCTTATCTTTTTACCCCTCTTCATTACGAAGAAGTAGTATTATCTAAACTTGAGATGGCTAGAAAAATCACCCACCAAACTCATAGTCAACATTCGTAGTACTCCTGAAACAAAAATATATCTTGAGATACAAGATCTATTGTGTCTCCACTAAGAAGTTGCTACTATAAAGCCTCAATATATTTGCCATAATACTTGACGCTTGACTGGAGAAGACGATAAAATTTTAAGACACGTGTACAATATTTTATTTTTAAAAGAAACTTGTCACTAGATAGCCTCAATGATAGCCTATATGATTAAAATACCCGCCGCCGGTCAGGTAATTAGAGTAGGTTTTCTGAGCAAAAATGTTATTTTAAATAGAAACTTGTCACTAGATAGCCTCAATATATGATTAGAAATACCCGCCGCCGGTCGGGTATTTGTTTGTTTGTTTGTGTTGGAGTTTAACGGCCCAGTCAACACTATTTAGGTCATTTTTGAGCCGGTCAGTTTACCTATCAACACTTTCCTGGGCAGGCTTATACGTAAGCGGTTAACCAGTACAGTGCACATTCTTTCGCCAGAAACTGACAACTGCCCTTCTTGAATCAGCGGAAACCGGTCGGGTAATTAGAGTCGGTTTTCTGAGCAAAAATTGTCAAATTTGTAGATGTGGACGTGTGGAACCTCCACATATGGATCCACATTCTCCACATCACATCCACATTGCTCCATATTGAGCATTTTAAGCTTTGTCTTTGAAGCCAGAAATGGCTGGTTGTCGAACTGCCGAATGTGTAGATGTGATCATGTGGAATTTCCACATTGTGGATTCACATTTTCAACTCACATCCACATTTTTTCCACATCACATCCACACTTTCAATGTGGAGATGTGGATGCTACATATTTGCGATATGGAGATGTAGAAGTTTTTGTTTGTTTGTTTGATTTGATTTGAGGTTTAACTTCCCCGTCAACACTGTAAAGGTCATTTTGGAGACGTTGCTTCCAATTTTGTGGGACTTTTACCCGACACTGAGATGAAATGACATCTCAAGACCTGTCGCCCAATGAAACCAATAGTGTTTATATGCATGGGCGGTCCGACTCGCACCGCTTTACCTGGGCAAGCTTAGATCCTCTAAGCGGTTTACCAGTACTCGTGTGCGGGTCGGTTTCAGCTCTGCGTAGAAGCACATTATGCAGCCCATCTATTTCTTCAGGCCCCGATTAGCGGGTGCCAGAGGTGTGGAAGTTAAGAGGCCAATAGTATGACACTTGAGATACAAGGCCAACATAATGTAATCTTGTGGTACCTCTGGAGCCCTTGAAAGTTTACTCACAAAAACCTTTCAACTATAAAAATCAGAGGCTAAGTCATTCTGGATGATGCTATAATCCCTTAAAACTGAAAGATTATAGCGCCATTAAGAAACCGTTCTAGATGACGCTATAATCCAACAAAACGGAAAAATTATAGCGCCATTCGGAAACAATTAAGTTAATTCAAAATAAGCCTAAACTCTATACCTACAAACGTCCACAGGTCCAAAGTAGCCTATAGTGAAGCTTAGATCGAGCGGGGTTTTTGACGCTATAAAATTGACGCCAGAACGACGCCCTATATTACTTATATACAAAATATGAAGAAAATCCGAAAACATCACGTAACAAGTCCGTGAAATAACCACCCCCTAAAACCACTTTGTATAGAGAAAACAGGGGTTTACGGGGGGTAAACATTATTTTTCTTATTTCTTCTCCAAGACATAAGCTGTGGGTACTCGGTAGAACCGCATCAATGAGGCGGTTCTATCAAGCACCCACAACCTATGTTTGCAGTTGCAGTAAATAAGAAAAAAAAATGACGGATTTCCATCAGAATCAAAGCACTGAGAGTACTGATGGAGCGTAGCCTTAATAATTTGATATAGCGTCTGATTGGTATTTTAATTCAGGCTCATATTGATCCAATGAACATAGCTGTTTGAAGCTATTCTGGGCCAGAAGTCGTGTTAAAGCAACAAGACCTATGTTGAAATTAACTCACGCTAAGGTGTAGACCCCGCAACAACCATCACGAAAACACGTCTGTACAAATACATTGGCAATTTTTCGGAAAAAAATGGAAATTTTAAGATACAAAATTGTGATATTTTCTTATCTCTGCTCAAAACATTGATTGCGGGGACTTGATTGAACCGCCTTGACGAGGCAGTTTTATCAATTACCCACAATCAATGTTTTTTAGCACTATAGCAACCATGCAGTTCTACAGTTTACTTGAAGATTTCTGCTGAACTGCGGCTTGCGAAATTGTTTGGCGACTTTAAAGTTATTTTATGTAATCAGTTTTTGAAAAATTACCTTGGAGAGGTTATTTATCTTGCATTAGACATTCTCCTTGGTTACGTTTTGATGATGTTTATCTTCATGTGAAAAATAAGCATAATTTTCCCAACAGTTTATAAGTTATACATCCGTAATCAGTCTTTAAAAAATGCCTCGGTGAGGCTGTTTATAAAGCAATCTGGCATTAGACAATATCATTAGCTTGATCTTGTAAATTTACATCTGCATGCAAAACATTATAAAAATATACCCGTCGGTTTGAAAGTTATACGACCGTGTCAGTGGGTGAATTTTTTACCTTGCCGAGGCTAAAATAAAGAAATTGGGCATTCAGGAGTCTCGTTGGTTAGATCTGTACATTATCTATTTGTATGCTAACAGTTGTCAAAAATGTTCCAAGTAGATAAGAAGTTACACTTCGAAATAATTTTTCAGTTTGCCTAGGCGAGGCCGTTTGTAAAGTAATTTGGCATAAGGCAATTTTGCGGGTTAAGTATTGTCAATATCAACCTGTATGCCGAAAATGATCAAAGCCGGGTTTAGATGTTCATTTTTATATTACTTTGTCTCGGCGAGGCCATTCATAAAGTAATCTTGCATAAAACAGCCTCATGGGTAGGGTATTGTCAATATCAATCCGAATGTAAAAAAAAAAACGATCGGAATATTCAGAGAGGTTTGAACATTATACTCTGTTAACATTTTTCTAAATATATACCATTTATGAAGTGATCTTGCATACGACAGTTTCTTGGGTTAGTTATTGCCAATATCAATCCATAGGAATATTTGAAGAGGTTTAGACATTATACTCCATTATTATTATATATAAATAAATTGCCTCAACGAGGCCATTTATGAAATGATCTGGCATTAAGGCAATTTCTTTGGTTAGATATTGTCAATACAGCAAAGTGCACAGTCTTTTACCGGAAATCAACAACTGCCTTTCTTGAATCAGCGAAAGGGATAGAATCACAGTGGAACAGGTTTCACGATCAATCTCCTGGAGAGAATGTTGCCGAACCCGGCAGGTATCGAACTTGCGTCTGAGCTGATAATTTGCTTTATTTATAGTCACATGCCTAGGACGCAGACAGGTCGCTTTAAAAAAGTAACATTGTTCCCCCCCCCCCCCACACACACATTAACCCATACTCTGAGTATATGTCTAGCAGCCTTTTTAGGGACAAACTTAGCAGACCCAGATCAGACGCTACAATAAGTGGCGTCTCATCTGTGTCTAAACTGCAGAATTTACTGCTTACAATATAAACCTTGACGTGCACCTGTCCAAACTCATTCCAACTGTCTTATTTTGGTAATACATTATCGACCCACACTGCGTACCTTTAACCCATTTTAAACGAATGGAATCCTCAACACCTTACATCAGTATGGAATGAGTTCATTTTAAAATCAGGGATGTCAGGTTGTGGCTTCCACGAAATATTTGGCAAAAATGGCGGAACCTCTTTGTAAGTATGCAGTGCAGGTCATAATGAGACACCGCGTTCTGTGGTATCTGATCTGGGTTTGTCCTGTTTGCAAGTTGCCAGGTTTGGGCTTTTATGGTACAAATGGGCTGTAAACTGGGTTATATGAACTGAACTATAAAAAGATTAGACTGCTACACAGTTCGTCTATTAAAAATATTCATCTATTCCGTTTGAAATAGGTGGTCTGTGAAGCAGTCTAAAAGATACCGCATGGCGTAATAATCTACTATGTTTACACGGGGTACTATGTTTTCACTGGTGATTGGGTCATATGCAGTAACACCGAAAGTAGTGCAGAAATCACTTCTCATCTCACTGGAGCTACGCTGCAACAGCTACGCTCCAAAAAGTAGCAATTTTAGAGATGGGAAAATGCAGTATGTCGACAGGGCCTGAGATTTCATTTCATCTCAATGTCGGGTAATAGTCCCACAAAATTGGAAGCAACATCTCCCAAATGACCTATACAGTGTTGACAGGAACGTTTAACCTCAAATCAAACAAACAAACAAAGATTAAAGGATTTTCCCATTTCCCGTTCCACTCATCCCCGAAAAAACATGTATGCGAAAAACAAATCCGTGAAAAAATACTAAAGTTATCTATCGGAAATGGTGCGGGCGGGCGAACGTACGGACGGACAGACACGCGAAGGTATAACATAATTACCCAACAACTTTTGTGTGGCGGGATATAAAAAGGGACTGCGTGTTAAACGTAAATACATATACTTACTTTTCTAGGGGTATTTGTTGAATATTATCCATGTTTCTCTCAATTCTTTACTGAATAATGTACTCTATTATGAACCAAGCCTAAAAATAACTTACAATACATCGGGTAAAGTATGGAACGCCAAAGCTGTCTGGAAGTAAGCGGAAAATTCCTGGTATGCTCTTACATATTTATATAGTACAAAGCATCTTTATGTCCTGCTCACATTTTATTATATCCTGCATGATATTCTTTATATTATGTATCACCTACATTATGTGTTGCAGAAACCTTATGATGTTATGTATTAGCTACATTATGTGTTGCAGAAACCTTATGATGTTATGTATCAGCTACATTATATGTTGAACTTTATTATGTCATGAGAAATTGTCTTTATGTCTTGAGTCTTGTTCTTTATGCCATGCTACTATTTCGTTATGTAATGACACAATCGTATTACGTTCTGCATGCTACTCATTATGAAATGCACTACTTTCTTTATACAGTGTACTATATACCTTATTTGATGTGGTGATTTTATATGGTTTTGCTTTTCTTTATATGCGGTGTCAAGCTCATTACATTATGTAAAACTTCTTTATATGCGTGACTTTCTTTATATGATTGGGGTAAAAATAATTCATAATCAAAGGCTTGAGAAGCCTCAAAGTCTGTGAATTACAGGGTATCTGATCTGGATCTACACTATTTGCCAGTGTACAACATTTGTATGTGAAGAAACACCACTATAGCACTTAACATTATTATCTGGTTTTCGTCTAAGATGTCCTTCTGACAAAACAGTCGCAGGAATGATTCTGGAC
This sequence comes from Lucinisca nassula, assembly GCA_963580285.1. NCBI lineage: Eukaryota > Metazoa > Mollusca > Bivalvia > Lucinida > Lucinidae > Lucinisca > Lucinisca nassula. The sequence continues at coordinate 43,346,028 of OY757017.1, forward strand.
TATAACAAGGAGGGAGGGGGGGAGGGGGTTCTGCTTCTAACATACATGTACATCGATAGTAAACGCTTTCTTATACAGCTAAAACACTGGTGTTTTATTTTTTATTATCTGCTTCAAACATCGATTGTAGGTGCTCATTAGAACTACGTCAATGAAGAGGCTCTAATGAGTTCTCACAATCATTGTTTTAGAAGAGAAAAAAGAAGAGTAAAGTATGCCCTGCACACCCTATATTTTCTCTGAAAAAAAAGGTGGGTATATGGGGGTGTCATAACGGTAACTTGTTTGTTTGTTTGTTTGTTTGTTTGATTTGAGGTTTAACGTCCCCGTCAACACTGTAAAGGTCATTTTGGAGACGTTGCTTCCAATTTTGTGGGACTTTTACCCGACATTGAGATGAAATGACATCTCAAGCCCTGCCACCCGACATTTCGATAACTCACCCGTGCGAAGTAGTGCATTTTTTCATATCTCCAATTTGGCTACTTTTCTCATGAAAATCCGTGATATTTGTCTGATTTATACTGCAAACATAGGTTTTGTGTGCTCGTAAAAACTGTCTCATTGAGGCGATTCTAACGAGTACCCACAACCTATGTCTTGGAGCAGAAATAAGAAAAAATAATGTATACCCCCATAAACCCCTGTTTTCTCCATATAAAGTGGGGGTTATGAGGTGTTAATTTCACGGACTTGTTCGCGTAATGTTACATAGGCTTGTTGACCTTATGGGTCTTAAAATGTTTGCTCTCTTTAAAACCACAAGAATGATGCAGGATTACATGCTTATAAAGTAATTATGAGCTGCCATGTTTAATCAGATTATCGAGCCATTCATACTAATAAAGACTGCAGAGTTCAGCAGACATAACACAGCTGTGTTGATAACAGAAACTGTTTCTTGGCCTACAAGCTTTAACCATTCTCTTGCTGAATATTCATTTTAGCCACACCCATCTCTGACCTTGAACCAATCAGTTTACTTGATTTTAATTTATTCCTGCAAATTCATAAACTGAATGTCAAAAAGTGTTGATCCTGATCAGATGGCTTCTTCAGAAGCTATCGGATCTGGATTCACACTGTTTGCAAAGACAGGGGTTGTCGTGTACAGCAAGATAAGGGTTAATTAGGCAGGAACTACATTTTGTGCGGAGTATTTCAGTAATCCTGAGTCATCTACCAAAAGCGATAGCCATAATGTTTCTAAAAACCACTCAATAGATGGTGGATGAGAATGGTCATCGAGCGACGACTACAGTCTGACGACTTCACTACGTGAATTCACAGACTAAAAATGGATTATATCACCGGTTTGAAATTATATTTGTATATTTGCCGGAATTAATACGGGTGATTCGCATCTGCGTTATTTCTCCTTGTCATTTCACCATTGGATGTTTCGCCCTACTTTATAGAGGTACTGATTCGCACTAACTAGAAATGTGTCGATAGAACACGGATGCCCCCGCCTGGTAGCACAGTTATGAAAACTGTAGCGTAAAATGATAATGCAATATCGGACGCGTACTACATGCCCTTTCCAACAGTGTTCACTTAGCCCGAACACAGATAAGCCCATATTCCTTTCGAGAAAGGCATGTCCAGTTCTGTGGTGTAGTCATTGCTTCCAAAGAATAACTCTTTAACAAAACATATTTAACTTCACTACAGCTGATGTGTGGGAATGTGTGGCGGCCGCAAAACGTCTCCCTGCCCCACATCATAGTGTAGATTATATTTTCTTGTCCTTTAGAATCATTGATTCTATTGTGGAAATGTGAGGGTCACTGATGGTCACTGATGAGGCCTAATTGGCCGAAAATAGCTAGTCTGGCCCAGAAAACATGTACACTCCATATTGTTCGGTTCTGTGGTGTAGCCATTGCTTCCAAAGGATAACCCTGTTCTAGAACATATTGTAGATAGCAGTGCAATAAAGGAAGATGGGGTGGTGGGTTTTTATTTGTGTTGGGATTTGATAGGAAGAAAAGAGTACTGCGGTGTACCGGATTGGGTATGACAGTTTGGTAGAATCGCTAGGTAATGGTAGACTGGGTGTGGTAGGTTGAAGTAAAGCCCTGAACTGTTTTTGTTTCCGTGATATATCCAAATATATCCAAGTTACAGCCAAATAAAAATCAAAAATGAGTTCCTTTAAGAGCAATGAAAACATTCATAAGAAAGAAGATGGGTCATACTACGTAGTTTCGGCTAATAAAGCCTCATCAGTGACCCTGTAATGATCCGGCAAAGAAAGCCAGAGGAAACATACTGCAATTTTGCGAATTTCGAGTAGGCCGTCGATTCAAAGACTGATATAAATCAAAATGGGGTCCAAATAATTAAAAATCTGTCTAGAATATGAGTCTAAACCAATAATTTATTCCGATTTCTTAGAATATTCGCACTGATCTCAAAGGACCAAAAGTAAAATATAAACTGCACTATGGTTGATGTACGGGGAGACGTTTTACGGCCGCCACACGGCACAACACCAGCTGCAGTGAAGGCAAATAAAAATCAAAAATGAGTTCCTTTAAGAGCAATGAAAACATTCATAAGAAAGAAGATGGGTCATACTACGTAGTTTCGGCTAATAAAGCCTGTTCAGTGACCCTGTAATGATCTGGCAAAGAAAGCCAGAGGAAACATACTGCAATTTTGCGAATTTCGAATAGGCCGTCGATTCAAAGACTGATATAAATCAAAATGGGGTCCAAATAATTAAAATTCTGTCTAGAATATGAGTCTAAACCAATAATTTATTTCCGATTTCTTAGAATATTCGCACTGATCCCAAAGGACCAAAAGTAAAATATAAACTGCACTATGGTTGATGTACGGGGAAGAATAGATACTATTGTGACTATAATTAAAGTATTTATATATTTATCTATTTATTTATTGTTTAATGTATTTATCATGTTTGTATTTGCCTGTCATTAACGATTAAACGATGTATATATGTAACTGCACAATTAATACTATGGAATAGCTCTGCGCGGTCCCAATATAATTTCTTCGATGTCCGATGGACGTGGGCTTCCGACCATTGGTACAGGTTTGTATCTATCATTTTTTGTTTACACCATTTGAAATCTCTCTCGTGGAAAATGTCCTGAAATCCCTTGGCCTTATCAGGCTGCTTCCAAACTTCCAAAGGTGGAAAAATCGATACTTTGCAAATCGCCAAACAGTTGGCAGACCAGGATCTAGTGGCCCTTGGTCTGACAACTATCGTTGACAGGTCGAGATTTAAGGAGGCTGTAAAAGGTACGGGAATCATTTTTATCATACAAGTATAGCTTTTGCAAAATGCTAGGTCTGCGCTTAGCACATATCAACTATGTATTTCTAGAATTATATCAAAGAAATATATTTTATAGAAATCTAACTGCCATTCTGGCATTTTAATAGTAATACTACTAGACCATGTGCATTTCCATCCTTGTTTAATACTTTTGGACAAAATCAAATCAGTGTGATGTGTTATGTTCACGATCACTTGATAATTTGATTGAAACCGTCCTGTCTAAGCACTTATACAAGTCCAACACCATGACGAAACAGAAAATAATTTACAAGCTTAACATATTGATATACTTGTCAGTAAAAATTGCTGGTAACGGTGAGGCAAGTTTGTTTTTTTTTTTTTTTTAGCTCAACAGAGCCAGCTTATAGGATTGACACTGGTCCATCGTGGTCGAGAGTTTGTAGATATAAATTTTATTTTAAGCTAAATTCTAAATTTAGCCAACCAACAACTGAGGTAATAGTCCGATATGACAGACTCGATATGCGAAGATAGATAGATAGATAGATAGATAGATAGATAGATAGATAGATAGATAGATAGATAGATAGATAGATAGATAGATTAGATAGATAGATAGATAGATAGATAGATAGATAGATAGATAGATAGATAGATAGATAGATAGATAGATAGATAGCCTGTACAAGTATTTTTCTTTACTTTTCTACAATGTCTTAGTTACTGAATTTACTGGACTGATTGAACCCAAATTACATGTGTTACCGGGATGTGCCAATGAAAGTTTGATTGTGGTATCTGGGTCAAAAGAGCAGGAGGGCCACTTTGCCCATATGTGGTAAAATCCTTTGAATATCTTCTCAGGAAGCAAATGGCTGATGAGCTTGAAATTTAATTTACCGAATTTTTTCCTGAAAATGCGGGAATACTTGGCACTTGAACATATCTTAGCATGACCTTGAATACTGTCATCCAGATTTGCGCAAGACCTATTTTGCATTTTGCAACTACTTTCTTAAACTTTTGGCTCCCCTGTGGTAGGGTGACAATCTCGACCAAAAAATGGAAACCCATAGCCCCTCCCCCCCCTCCCACCGTATAACAAGACAAGTCATATACCAAACTGTTTGTCGGGATCAGTAGTATCTGAAACTGCCGGCATAAATTGGCATAAATGATGGAGAGATGAGAAACCCAAGATGGCGTCCAAGATGGCCGCCATAGCTGTAAATTCCAGTTTTTCGCAAAATATGAATATAAATACCACAAATCATCTTACAAACTTATTTAAATTTATTTTCTGGTGTAGAAAGAAGATTTGTGCTAGAATATAGAATAATTTTTAGGTTTGACTTGAAAACCGGTGAAAAAATGATATATTATTGTTTTTATGTCTAGTTTCATAGGTGATACATAAAAGCAATTCTGATGTTTCAAAATTTAAACAGTTTTTACATATATATTGTTCTATTTTACCTAAGAGACTATTCTAAAATACAATTAACACTATTCTGAAATACATTTATGGTTGGTTATGACTTTTTTACTATCAATTTAGCCACAGGATTACCCCACCCACTCAGTTTACCTATAAAATTCATTCACACAAATGCTGACACACAAGGGATTTGTAGGCGTCTGCTTCATTTTAGACAATTAAGTAGTAGAGGACATTCACAATAATGCTTAGTTCTGTTTTCATATTGTCACGAAAACATGCCCATGTGTTTTTGACCCCTTGAACCTCACTTTTATATAGAAAAACTAGGGTTTTCAGGAGTAAGCATTATTTTTCTAATTTACGCTTAAGGACATAGCTTGTGGGTGTTTGACAGTATCGTCACGTTGAGATGGTTCTAACGAGTCCCCGCCATCTATATTTTGAAGAGAAATAAGAAAAATATCATTTTTATCTGAATTTTGTGTGTGTGTGTGGGGGGGGGGGGGGCAGTGATGGTATCTTCCATTGGATTTGAATTGTGCGTGTTTTCGCAATGTTATATTATGTGTGTAGCCATTTGGAAACACCAACTCTTTGTAATACTCTTTTCTTAATCCAAGCATAAACCTCTTAGTTAAACAGTGTTATATCCAAACAGAAAGGTAGAATAGCGTAAAATAACTTCCTTTACATGTTTTGTTTTTGTCATTTTTCTTTGTAATTAGTTAGGGGTTTGGGCTTTGAACAGTGTTATATAAAAATATGTTATAAAAATGATTGTGCTGTACTAATTGGCCAAATAAGACTACAAGTATATGTTTTAAAACTGTCATAGTCCTCGGTATAAACATGAGCTAGTATTGTTTTGTTTGCTTGATTTGAGGTTTATCGTCCCCGTCGACACTGTAAAGGTCATTTTTGAGACGTTGCTTCAAATTTTGTGGGATTTTTACCCGACATTGAAACGAAAGGACATCTCAATCCCTGTCACCCAATGAAACCAATAAGGTTTACATTGTTGTACTTTCTATGAGCAAATGCAGTCATCACTACACTGATCAGGCTATTTTTAACCATATCAGTTAATAGCTTGGGGCTGCTTGTGTCTTATGACCTGTGAAATAAATAACCCAGTTTCAGGATCAACCATATGCCCCAGAGTTTATAGGGCTAGACAAATTAATATTAGATTTTATAGCTCCCCATCAAATCAGTAGCTGATATGTACACCTGTACAAATGGAGCAAAAAAAAACTATTAGTTGGTGGTAGATGACTAGGCCTAACTCTGGATTTTTGGAGCACCATTGTTGTCTAATGTGTTTGTCTGAACAGCAAACCTACAGAAAAATTGCTGCTGCCTTAACTGGCCTTGAGACTTTTGACTCAATACCAAGATCTGAAATCTCTTGAAGCTTGAAGTCTGATTTAGGCATTTTTATTGCCTATACTATGTAAAAAAGAGCAGGTATCACAACCTGTAAGGCAATACACACAGCATAATTGCCCTTTCATCTGGCTCTAGCCTCCTGAAAACATTGTGAACTGGAATACATGGTGCAGTCAGCATGAATACACTTCCTGTCTGTCTTGAAGAATATGTTATCAACATTAAGCTGGCTAAAGTGAAGCAGAAGTAGAACGAAAACCTTGGTATATGGACTGACCAGAACAGCTGTGTTATCTTCCAGAGAATCTGCAAACTGCAGGTGCAAAATCATTCTACTATCGACTTCTTCATAGTTGTAATCGAGTTAATTCTGGGCAGCAACAAACTCACTGCATACTTTCAGAGATTTGTTCTCAAAATAGACGTAAAGCAATGATCAAGAATCGATACAATTAATTTACACCTCCCATCAATGACTCTAAAGGGAAAGAATAACAAACATGAAGTAACTAGAACTTAATGGAAACAACAACAGAGGAAAGCCAAAAGGACAGTTACTGTCCCATAAAATGGCAAACTGGCAATCCAGTTATATTATAGGAATCACCCACAATGAAGTTATGAACAAGCCCTTGAAAGATGGTTTTTATTACGACCCATTACTGCTAAGTACGCCATGCATAGTTGCAAGCTGTACTAAACACCATACTAATACACAGGCTTATAATAAGCCTATTAACAAGATGCTGGATTCATGTCACAATGACAGTTTAAAATTTATTGAACCATATTGCCGGACATTTGGACAATTTTGTTTGTTTGTTGTTTTTTGAAGTTTAACGTACCCATCAGCACAGTATAGGTCATTTTGGAAACGTTGCTTCCAATTTTGTGGGACTTTTACCCGACATTGAGATGAAATGACATCTCAAGCCCTGTCGCCCAATGAAACCAATACAGCTTATAAGCATGGATGGTCCGACTCGCACCGCTTTGCCTGGACAGGCTTTGGTCCTCTAAGGGGTTTACCGATACTCATATGCGGTCGGTTTCAGCTCTGCGTGGAAGCATCATGCAGCCCATCTGTTTCTTCAAGCCTGATGGGCGGGGGGCGAAGACCTTTGGACAATATAGCTTCTGGAGATGAAGGTCCTCAAGAGATAGAGAACTTTGATAAGTTTCCATAAAATGGGTCGCCATTTCAGTCATTCATGCAGGAAAGGCTCATACCCATAGCTTGCTAGGCAATCCAAAAACAGTCTTATGAGCCTTTGTCCGGGTCAAAACTCCTGACTATGAGTGATATCAAGTCAATGACACAGGTGTCTTGGGAAACCAGTCTGAGGAACTGACTGCCACCGGTGAAGAGATATATGCTTTCTATACAGCAATTCATTCATTCAATGTCTTGTCTTTCAAAAATGCGCATGATCACTCGAGTTTGTTTACAGATGAAGAATGTATGATGTCTACCAATATGTCGGATTTCCTTGAAAAACTAGAAAGACTTGCTGGTTGTGTAGTATTTGCAAGATGTCTGTACTTCAAGTGTTGCAGCATTCATCATGTCTCAGACTGACATATCAACAGATGACTGCTATGTTTTGGTCTTACAGTCTTCTTACCATTATTTGGGCAGCTACCATTCACTTCTGTTTTGACAGAAATGAGGCAAACAGTCTCAAATCACAGACCCAACAAAAGTGTGGAAAGAATGTTTCCTCACCCGCGCCTGTGTCTACGAGGAAAAATATAGTAACTGGTAACTGATAGATACTTTCAAGCAGTAAAAGCAAGAACGAACTGACAATACTTTACACTAGGTACCTTAACGAAAATTGCCATGAGCTTCTTAAGAAGAATGCTACTGTTGTTTGTGCAGGTTGACTTAAGAACAAGGCTCTGAAGTTTCCGCTGGTGTAGTTTCTGTTCATTATTCCAACCGTGAAGAAGCTGATAGTAGAGTGATTTGCAACTAACAGTTGCAGGTTCTCTTGGAGTTAACGCAGCCCTTGTTGTCAGTTCTGATACCGAAGTTTTCTTTCTACTTGTGCATCACTTAAACATGCTTTATGCTGATGACAGGTAGAAAAGGTATTCATGCTGACTGCACCAGGTATATTCCAGTTTACACTGTTTTCAGGAAGCTAGAGCCAGATGAAAGTGCAATTATGCTGTCTGTATTGCCTTATGGGTTGTGATACCTGCCCTTCTTTCCATAGTACAGGCAATTTATGTTCTGCCTAAACCATTAGAAGCCTCCGTGGTCGAGTGGTTACGCTACTCGCCTTGTAAAACAGGGGTTGCAGGTTCGATCCCGGGCTTCTCCAGACTTTCGGGTGAGTCTTTAAACCGAGGTCCCGTCTCCGTGTGACCTTAGCTGTTGGTGGGACGTAAAACAGAAACACTCTGCCTAAACCAGACTTCCAGCTTCAAGATATTTCAGATCTTGGGACTGAGTCAAATGTCTCAGGGCTAGTTAAAGCAGCAGCAATTTCTTTTTAGTGCACAGGACCTGGTGTGCATATCAGCAACCGATTTGATGGGGAGCTATATAATCTAAGATTAATTTGCCTAGCCCAGTAGACCTAGGGTATACAGAGTAAACCGCTTAGAGATTCTAAGCATGCCCAGGAAAAGTGGTGCGAGCTGGACCATCCTTGCATATAAAACCTTTTGGTTTAAATGTGTGGCGGGGCTTGAGAGGTCTTTACATCTCAATGTCGGGGAAAATCCCACAAAAAATTGGAAGCAATGTCTCCAAAATGTAAAATGACTGATACAGTGTTGACGGGGATGTTATACCTCAAATCAAACAAAATATAACCTTATTGTATAGCATATCCTCTTTATAACACGTTTTAATAACACAGTTTTGGATATAGCACTTTATAACCCCCAAAACCTAGCCAGTTACACAGCAAAAATGACAATAAAAGTCATTTTAGATCAATTTGATAAACACTATTTTGCTATTTTGTTTGGATGTAGCACTTCTTAATTAAGACGGTGCTCAGATCCCGAAAACAGTGTTATAAAGAGGTGGTGTATCCTAATGGCTGATCATGTAATATAGTATGAAAACAGAACTAAGCATTAGTTTCGATGCTCTCTTCTACGTGTTGTCTAAAATGAAATCCTCGCCTGCAAATCCCTTGAGTGTGAGTATTTTGTGAATGAATTGTACTGGTAAACTGAGTGGGTGGGGTAATCCTGGGGCTAAATTGATGGTAAAAAAGTCATAACAAACCATAAATGTACTTGGGAATAGTGTAAAATGTATTTTAGAATAGTGTCTTAGTTAAAATAAAACAATAGATAAATAATAACTGTTAAGAATTTTGAAACATCAGTATCGCCTTTATGTACCACCTGTGAAACTAGACACAAAAACGATGAAATGTTTTTTATTTCCCCGGTTTTCAAGTCAAACCTAAGATGTTGATCAATACTCTAGCACAAATCGTCTTTCTATACCAGAAAAAATAAATTAAAATAAGTTTATAAGATGATTTGTGGCAATATTATGTGAATGAATTTTACTGGTAAACTGAGTGGGTGGGGTAATCCTGGGGCTAAATTGATGGTAAAAAAGTCATAGCCAACCATAAATGTATTTTAGAATAGTGTTAAATGTATTTTAGAATAGTGTCTTAGTTAAAATAAAACAATAGATATGTAAAAACTGTTTAAATTTTGAAACATCAGAATTGCTTTTATGTACCACCTTGGAAACTAGACACAAAACCAATGAAATATCTTTTTTTTACCGGTTTTCAAGTCAAACCTATAAATTTGATCTATATTCTAGCACAAATCACAATTGTGTCTTTGGCAGGAGTACCTCTTAAACATCTCCTGAAGTACCTCCTGACAAAAAGACTAAAAATATCACACATGTACATGTATTGCTGCACATGCATGATAAAATTTCACTCTGGTACAATGCTCTAAAGACCGTAAGTATTTTTTTCAGTAGTTGCTTCTCCCGACAGTACACAATGTGCTGGCAATTTTTTCATTTCAATACATTTCTTCATGATAGTTTGTATTTTGCAGGCCACCCTGTAGAATGCTAAATATATCTGTTTATACATTTATGCTGCTATTCCAGTGTGCACTGAGACACCCATGATGCATATGTACTCTGCGATATACGGCGTTCAGGACATGTACTGAACTACACTGTTATAGGCCTTCCTTTGTTTGGGTTTCCATTATGGTCTGGTCGCTTAATGTTTGTGTTTCTTTCCCTTTGGTGTCTTTGATGGGTGGAGTAAGTTAATTGTATCGATTCCTAATCTTTGTTTTACTTCTACTTTATATATTTTATTACTGTATGTATGTCAAGGTTCAGGTTTTGAACCCCTCCACTGCATACATGTTCTGTCAACATTTCTGCGGAGCTCCTTCTCAGAATTTGATATGAGAGCAGTAATGGAGTATGACACCTGGATTATTTGTTTAAAACCTCCTACACTGTCCTGGCTTGTCCTCATTGACTACTCCCTTCTGTCATCCCTTTTTGACTTCCATATAAAACCATGTTCAGTATTAAACAATAAAACAGTTGCTCTCTATCTTATTATTTGTACATATACTGTCAGATCTGGAGGGCTCGGTGATTGGTATTAACTCAAAATTTGAACATGATCTGGAAGTAAAATTTGGGTATGTTTTGTGGTAAGGGTCCTATTTCCATTTAAAAACAAATACATTAATAATGTAACAATTTATTTCCAGCAGAATCTAAAGGCCGTAAGTATAATTAGTACTGTTATGTTATTAGTTCTAAATTATTCCAGGCTTTACTTAAAATGTGTATGCTAAAGTTATCTTGTATGCTCACTTTTTACATGTGCCTCCTGTAAACATAACATGTACTACAGATCATATTTTTTTGTAACAGTTTCTACCAAAGATTAATCTTTGCCTTGTCTTTTGAGTATTTGTTTTATCATGCTGGTGTGTTCATTGTACCAGAGTGATATTTTATCATGCATGTGCAGCAATACTTATACATGTGTGATATTTTTTAGTATTTGTGTCAGGCTGGTGTATATGGTACACCAGAGTGATATTTAGTCATGCATGTGCTGGAAGGGTACATATCGTCTGCTGAGTGCAATAACGTTGTAAGTGCAAAATGGCAACTTTTCAGGAGACAAAAAATGTTTTATTAAAGAATGGCATAGAAAACCATACTACAAGCTGGTTTCTTAACTTCATGGCGATTTCTTTCCTTTGTGTGTGATGTTTATTGTTGAATAAATGACATTTGAAAAGAAATATTTAGCATTTAAGGGTTGATACATCATTTCTGCGCCGAGTGTTTTTTCAACTTTTTTGGTGCAAAAACGGTGTAAGTGCATCCAGCGCAAAAACTGTGTAAGTGTACCAACCTTATTCCTTTGCCTTTTACATGGTAACCAAGTAAATTAAAGCCACTTGGTAGGTAATAGGTCACATTTTATACATTCTGCATGGTACTTACATGCTTATTCTGAAATATCAAGCAGCAGGATTCAATATTTTTGAGGTATTAAAAAACTTTGCGCAGAAATGGGGTAAGTGCACTTACACTGTTTTTGCGCCACCTTTTTTTTCTAAACGTCAGAGCAAAAACGGTGTAACTGACAAAAAAAAATCCAAAATGCTGAAATAAATCATGATTGAGGCAGAATCCAGCTGTAGAACTTATTTACCAAATGTGTCAAGTCCTAAGGCACCCATTTATGCAAAAAAACTATTTTGGCCAAAATGTCAGTTACACCGTTATTGCACTCAGCAGGCGATATGCGATATATATTTTATTACTTGCCATCTTAGTCTGACAGAACGCCTCGACGCTTAGCTCCGCGAGTCAGACTGCGAGATGGCGAGTGCTTTGTCATGCTGGCGTATATATTACGCCAGAGTGATATTTTGTCATGCATGTGCACAAAGTACATGTGTGATGTTTATAATGCCATATAATGTGATATTTTGTCATGCATGTGCACGAAGTACATGTGTGATGTTTATAATGTCAGTGTGATATTTTGTCATGCATGTGCACGAAGTACATGTGTGATGTTTATAATGCCAGTTTGATATTTTGTCATGCATGTGCACAAAGTATATGTGTGATGTTTATAATGCCAGTGTGATATTTTGTCATGCATGTGCAATAGGTGCATGTGTGATTTTTGCCATATATGAAATAGTTGTTAATTGTGGTAGATTCTGTTCTATTTGTTTTATATTATTAAATGAACACTCTATAAACTTGGCAACAATATTTTTTATATCAGAACAAGCAAGCTAAAAATTCAACATTACCAAATTACAAATATACAGATTAAAATCCAAATGCTTGTTCTCTCTGTTTATGTAAAGCACACATATTGCAGTGATTCTTGGATATTGTTCTTCTATTAGTTTAAATAGTTTTGTGTTATTTCTATTCAGCAGTGATATTTGGTCATTATACTGTTAAAATTCTTTATTTGTAGTTGCTAGTCGTATATCTAAAATCAACCGAGACTCCAGTGCTTACATTGCTTCATGTTGTCCCTTCGAGTGCAGCACTTTGTAGTCCCTTGTTACTGACAACTTGTGTGCAGTGGCTATGTACAGTTCTGTAAATTACTATCAGCTCAAAATTGGTTTCTCTATCTGTGCATTATAACTAAATTGTCTCACACTGCTTATTCAATAAATCATTCACCATCCTTAAAAGTTACCCAGGCCATTCACAGAAATCCATTCCATAAATATATATTACTAGTAATCAGCTAGTTCATGGTGGTCAGTTACTCTAAAATCTTTGATAAATTATTTAACCATTTATATTCAAAGTCAACCAACCTCTCAATCAAAAATCATTACAACACAATAATTATTAGACATTGCACATCAATGATTGAACACATCCATTGTTATGTTTGGAGCTTATTAGAACTTTTATTAGTAGATCTTGTTTGCTACAATTTCTAAATTCTTATGCTCTGTATTGGACCCCCTTTTTCATAAAAGGAGGCGTAGTAAAAACCATTTCAATTCCTTTAAAATTTTAACAACAATAATCTCATGTGCATATAGCTTTCTTTAGTCACCTCTAGGTTTGTTATAAAAGGAGGCGAGTGTTGTGCTGGTAGGCTGTAGCTATATGCACATACAACAACAACGACAAGATCCACGGAAAAGCACGACAACAACCGAAATTTAATCAGTTGACCAACTTTGGCACGAGAAACACGGAGAACTGACCACGCTACCAACGCCACTTACCGTCCTGCAGTCTACCTGTGTGCTTCGAGGTTACTCAGCGCCGTGGGCTGGAGGATTGATAATTGCCATTTTACATCAGGGGTGACAAACGGAGTGGATGGGTAAATGGGCAGAAGGTTGAATGAATAAATGAATGGAGTTATGTGTTGGTAGATGTACGGACGGACGAACGAACGGTTGAATATACGGAGTTGGATAAGTGAAATGATGAATGAATGATTGATTGAGGTTTCAGGTCCGAGTGAACACTGTATAGGTCATTTGCAGAAGTTGCTTCCAGTTTTGTGGGGTTTTTTTTTTACCCAACATTGAGATGAAACGACATCTCAAGCGGAAAGCCTAAAGGACACTTACTCAGTCACTTTCCTACAAAATGATAGTGATAATTGTTTCTCATGACGAGGCTCATGCCTGATTGTCAAAGACTCTTTTACGTTATATCTGAGTTGTGCAAAAATGCCAGAATTTGTTTATCAGAAAAAAAAATGGATTTTTGTTTTGTGGAAAATCGATGTTAGCTAGTCTATGTAATGTAGAACCCCAACCACTAAACCCCACTCCATACAGCAATTAGTGGGTCCTCACATATACTTTATTTTTCTTATTTTAGTTTCTAAAACATAGACAATAAGAAATGAGAAAAAATTCTCATTTTACATATACGCAGTAATTTTCACAGTCATAAGTCCCATCATAACAATGTCAACTGGATAATTGCATTATAATTGACATCACTAGATGCAAGCTTGTTTCAAAGTTCATTAACGAAGCTATTATAGTTCTTGAGAAATTAACTTTCAAGGATGGTAGGATGGTCGCTAGGTTTGACGCAATATTTTACAAAGTCAGTGAACCGTGAAAAGTGGGTCAAGGTCAAATATGGATGTTTGAATTATCGCTGCTATCCCAAGATGCAAGTTTGTACCAAGTATTATTATAAACTTACAGGTCTTGAGCAATGGACATAAATAGTAGGGCGAACGTTAGGTCGACGCAGTAGTTTTTAAAGTCAGTGAACCATGAAAAGTAAATGGTCAAAATTAAGTATTGTGAAACAGGTTTAGCTGAAAGTGACTGGAATTCCACTTTTTTTTGTACCTGCCGCAAGCCCGATTATGGTTTTATGTTTCCTTGCTCAAAATGCCAAAAATGGTTTCATGCGAAATGCCAGAATATCACACAGTCAGTAAGGCAAGTAAAATTATCAAAAACCACCAAATGTTTAGATTGTAGGTCTTAACATACAAATGAATAAAATTTGAAAAATTATAGTCATTTATTTCGGTTGATTTACGGACCATTACTTGCATTTTACGGGCCTTATCTGAGAACGGTCTAATAATAATTTACGGACCATTTACGGACCATAACTTACCATTCACGGACCATAGACGATTCACGGACCAACAATAATGTACCTCTGGCAGACCATCCGTGGCTCATAAATGGCCGTTCACGGACCGGATATAAAGGTCATCTGACCACTTTTCACGGACCAACAACTTCCATTTTACGAACCTTATCTGACAACGAACTAATAATAATTTACGGACCGTTTACGGACCATAACTTACCATTCATGGACCATAGACGATTCACGATCCAACAATAATGTAGCATTGGTAGACCATCCGTGGTTCATGAATGACCATTCTCGGATCGAATGTAAACTTTTATAAAATAATACTATTCACGGACTTACGGACTTATTGAATTTCCATTGGTCCATAAGTCCGTAGGTCCGTAAAAGGTCCGTGTTTTGCTAACGGGCGATGGTCAAATATAGCACCAAACCAAGATATTACAATATTTTCCGGGACTCCCAATACCCCCATCAACCCCTTTATATACCAAAACATAACTAACCTCAATCCATAGGGCTTGAAAAAATAAGGGCGCAATGACCCACCAAAGCAGGGCGAAACGACCCACGGACGAAACAACCCAGGGCGAAACGACCCACGGGCGAAACGACTCACGGGCAAAACGACTCACGGGCGAAACGACCCATGACCGGATTTTACCACTCAACTGTCGGTTGGTCCAAACAGCGAAAGGAACCTTCCTTTCGCGAAAGGAAGGTTCCTTTCGCGAAAGGAGTTATTTTCTACGAAAGGAAATTTTTTTTACCACTATTCAACAATAAATGGATGTCAAAAACATGTTTTAATAACATTTAATTGTAAAAAGGAGTTACATACATTATTTTTTGTCTTTTTTGATATAATATATTGTCTAGAGCCTCCCTTTCTTGGAAGGAATTTCTTCTCGGTAACAGCTTGTAATTACGAAGGAGAATCACATAAATTCCTATGATCCTGTCAGATTCGTATAACCTGAATATATATTTTTTTCAAACTTTCGTTGCATTACTTCGTAGTAAATTGCCCCTAAAAATAGCGGTATTGACCTACCTTCTACGTAAAAAATATTCCTTTCGCAAAAGGCTCCTTTCTCATGAAAGGAAGTTTTTTTCTACGAAAGGAAGTTTTTTACCACTATTAAACAATAATTGGATGTCAAAAACATGTTTTAATAACATTTAATTGTAAAAAGGAGTTACACCAACACTATTTTTTGTCTTTTTTTATATGATATATTGTCTAGAGCCTCCCTTTCTTGGAAGGAATTTCTCCTCGGTAACAGCTTGTAATTACGAAGGAGAATCACATAAACTCCTATGATCCTGTCAGATTCGTATAACCTGAATATATATTTTTTTCAAACTTTCGTTGCATTACTTCGTATAAAATTGTCCCTAAAAATAGCGGTATTGACCTACCTTCCACGTAAAAAATGTTCCTTTCGCAAAAGGCTCCTTTCTCACGAAAGGAAGACCCTTTTTTAAGTTTTTAATCTTTATTTATCAAGAAAAAAAATAAAATGAAATAAAGTGTCAATATATTTCAATCACACTAGTGGCATGGGTTTTGTTTCATATGAAAAGAAAAACTTCATTTCGCGAATCTTTTTTTTTTTTTTTTTTCTTACGGAAGGAGTGTGTTTCTTTTTAACCCTTTCACCCCTGGGTTTATGACACGCAGTTTTCCATCACTGATTTTGGGGCATTTCCTTCCTACTAAATGTGGCATCTTGCATTAAATCGACAACAGGATGTCATGCTATGTATATCCCGCTTCGTTGCTGTTTATAGGCAATTTCATCAGGATCTACACTGTTTGCATAGGTATTTATACCTGGCAACGGGGCTTGGAGGGTTTTATCGACTTTATTAATAAACAGACACGCGCATGGGCTGGCCAGTGATAAATTGATTCCAATAATAATATTTATAAATAATAATCATAATAATATTTGTAATCATATTAATTAAAATGATAATGATTATGATAATAAATACAATCTGAATTAGAAGAGGAAGAAATAATAATAATACCATTAATTTTAATCGCAGATAATAATAATAATAATAATAAGAAGAAATCTCGCATTCTGGCTAATATTTGCTGAACATTTATAAAAAGTAGAAGTAAAACAAAGATCAGGAATTGATACAATTAACTTACTCCACCCATAAAAGACACCAAAGGGAAAGAAATACAAACATTAAGCGACCAGACCATAATGGAAACCTAAACAAAGGAAGGCCATAAGGACAGTTACTTTCCCACAAAATGGCCATATGGTCATCCAAAATTAAAAGACACAAGTGATACACACAGTAAGTAACAAACAACGACATAAATAAATCGCCACAGAAGAGCCGCCTTGGAACGGTCAGTGGAAGATTTCCACTGGGGGGGCTTAAATCGATTTCACGTGGCCACAATCCTCGCCCTCACTTCCGTCGCGATTTAGACAAATAATTTGTTCAGTCCGCATGAACTTTAGTATAAAGCTTTAATATATATTGATAAGTATTTGTCCTTAGATAAGGCAATTTTATCAGGATCTACACTGTTTGCATAGGTATTTATACCTGGCTACGCGGTCTGAGGGGTTTTATCGACTGCATTAATAAACAGACACACGTATGGGCTGTCCAGTGATTGATTCCTATGATTATATTATAAATAATAACCCCCTACATCCCATTTTCTCTATATAAAGTGGGGTTTATGTGGGTGTTCATTTCACGGATTTGTACTCGTGATATGTCCCGGCCATGCGTACTAAGATGACAAACCACACAGATTTGACTACCATAATTTAAAAATCACACCTTCATAATTAAATCATTATGCAGTCACGGGGACGTTAAACCGCGATTCAAACAAACCATCATTGCTGCCTACCATAATTTAAAAATCACACCGTCATATAATTAAGGCTTATTGCAGTCACGGATTAAGATAGTTAAGTGCGATTAGTGGTATCGTCCATTTGAAAACTGCGATTAAATTAACTAACCGTTAATTAAAACGCACAAAATTCAACTGGCAATTGTCGGTCATAAGAGAAAATATTGTTATGCATTGGAAAATTATCGGAAGTTGGTTATACGTGTTTCAAGAGTGCGTACAAACAACCCCCGAGAAAAGAAAATGTAAAAAAAAATAATGATAATAATAATAAAAAGTATATATATATAAAATGAAAAAAAAAAGATGAAGAAAACATTTAGCAAAAAGATCCATGTATATAACAACAAGCAAAAAAAAAAAAAAAAAAACACACACACACACACAAAAGCACCCCCCCCCCCCCCCAAAAAAAAAAAAAAAAAAGGCTGGCAATGGTTGCTTTATATTCTGCCTCGGTTACAGCAACAAAACCTGGTCAGACTTCCGCGCGACACAAGAGCGACGTCAGTCAAAATGAAGACACTAAACTATTCATACTGGAGATAATCCTTATGCATTTTTGAATACGTTCGCTCTTGTGTGGTGCCAGCTGGAAACTATTGATAATAAATTATCTATAGCTAACATGACAGGGCGCTTATTAATTGGGATGGGATCTTATTCGACATCAAATTATGTGAAAGTTGTCCTAGATAAACATTTGGTAAACGAACTCTTCCTTTTGCGAAAGATTGCATTCACGAAAGGAAGGTAGATAGTGAGTATAAAATATTTTCAGAAATTCTCAAGAACAAAATTTCATGTAGTGTTATGGTTTACCAAAAAGTATCTAATCAGCAAATAAATAAAAAAAAATAATTAAATAAATGATAATAAAAAAAAACGTCATTTCGTGAAATCTTAACTTTCATTCCGGGAAAGGCCTGCTTCTGTGGCTAGTCATATATTTTCGTAATATCCAATGAGTCCAGAGGTACTTAATAACAAACAATTCATGTATATTAATAGCAAACACACGAAGTGTTTGCTTTACTGTAGAGAGGCTGGAACAACATACTTAGGCACCCAAATCTCGCCTGGAATCTCGTTCAATTTCTCGCGATAATCCGCCATCTTTACAGAGTTCCTGAGAATTGTATTCACATCCAAAAATTGCTTCTCAAAACCAAAATGAGTCAAGCCTATTACAAAAGAAACACAAAAAGCGTCGAAATAATTTTAAAAAGCTATTTTCGAAGACCGTTGCATCAAACGCTGAAGTTTGATCGCGGGAAAATTTCGAAACTGCGTCGCGCGTTTCAATGAACTGAAACGTACCGCACTGAGCCGAAAATGTTAGCCGGTTAAAACCTAGCACCGCGCTTGGAGCAACGAGTTACCGGAGCATTTACCGAAGCATTGACCGGAGATTCTCGTTAGGGTGGAAAGTGCTGCTCGTCTGACCAAGAAAGTACAACTTTTCACAAATTATTACTCGGGAATAAAATAAAGCCCGGGAATAGTAATATTTGGCTACTTGCGGATTTCTTCCTTCGAGGGACCGTTGCGTCAAACGTTGAAGTTTAGTCGTGGGAAAGTTTCGAAACTACGTCACGCACTGAGCCGGTAAAATCCAGCAACGCAATTGGTCCCACGAGTTACCGGAGCATTTGCCGGAGCTTTCGGTTGGGAGGAAAGCGCTTCTCGTCCGGCCAAGCAATTAAAACTTTTCACAAACACTCAGGGGTGTAGAATAAAGCCCTGGGAATAGTAAGAGACACATTGAGCTACCTGGCTATCTGTGCATTTCTACCTTCCTAAGATTTACAAAATGCTGATGAGCCCTAAATCCATAGCATAATGCTAGTGCTTCAGGTACTTTAGTGTCCATGCTGCAAACTTACTGGGTCACCCTATCTAATTTCCTCCCATGAAGTGCACACAGGACCAACACTGGAACATCATCATACTAAGGTTATGTGCATAGCGGCGGGAAGGCTCAACAATAGTTTTGGGTTTAATGACACATCAAACCTGTTGGGTCATTTGGAGTCGTCTCTCAGAGAAAGGGACTGCAGAGATAGAAGAGGTAGTAGAGGAGAAGAGAGGTGTGGGAAAGAGGGAGAAAAGGGGGGAAATGAATAAAAGTGTACAAACAGAAGAAGTAACAATGTTCCCCCGCTACCCCTACCTGCTGCAAGGACAGCAGGCCTTGTCCAACTGTAAGTCAATATCAGTTGGACTCCCGTCACCTTTGCCTCACAACAGAACATATCAAAAACTTTTAAATACAGTTTTTATGTAGTCCGGAGAAGATCCCTTTAGAAGCCCTCAGGGATCCCAGAAGTGACAATATTCTGTGGAAGTTGGCCCTTAAGTCTGATGCCCCTCGCGACGAAGGAGAGTTGACAGAAGACGTTGGTCCGTATACTCTGGGGAGTATCCTCTACTATTCGCCGCTTTTGGGTCGGAGAATCTCCAAGCATGAATGTCCACTTAGCCCAGATATACAGTTAGATCATGCCCAGCATTGACGACTTGATGCCAATGCTAACGAGTTTGCTGGCCAAGGTACTGTATCACTTGGGAGGTAATGCTGGTTGTGTGGTAGTCATTTCTGGCAAACCAAGGTAGTCATCTCTGACAAACCAAGCTGCTCGCCGTTGCACCGTTTCAAGCTGCTGGATACTATATGTGGGTCCCATACTGATGGACCTAATCCAGAATAAGTCTAATCATGGTCTCGGTCTCTACCATCATGCTTCAACATCTTCAGACCAGCTGGTTATCTCCCTTGGCTGTTGTGTGCCTTTTTAAGTGATGACAGTTCATGACTGTGTATCTATAACATTCAGTTGCTCCAAATCTTCGGCCAGGTTTCCTGATCATTGCCTTCACTTATATTCTCCGTTTTGTTACCTGACTATCGCACATTTGGTTGGAGTGAGAAGACTTTTGCCAGTCCATATTCCATTATAGGCATTGCTATAGTCTGTCAAGATCCCTCTAAAGTGTGCAGTATCAGTCATGCTTGAGACCTCGTGATATAAAAGGCTGTCATTAGCAAAGAGGTGAACTCCAGGACTAACATTCTGTGACAGGTCATTTATGCACGGGCAGAACAACAAAGGTCTGAGCATGACACCTTGAGGGACACCGGATACAGCTGGGGCAATCGTGGTAATCAGGCCTATGACCAGGTCTGGTTAGCCCCTGTTGGTCAGGAAGCTCTGGATCCATTGTAAATGGTTTATACAATAAAATTCAGCTATTAAGACCACCTAAAATTAAGTCTTATCCTGCTTGAAAAAGCCTATTTAGAAAGCTAAAGTTATTCTTTCATTGCATTTTCTGCATACAGTGTCCTCTGGTCAGAGAGCACCTTTAGAACTGTTCAAACGTGGTCTTAAAGACCACTTTTTAAGAGTCCCAAAGGTGGTCTTAATTAGGAATCAATCTATCTATTTCCTTACTGCATTTGGTCACACTTGACTATTACTTGCAGGTGTACATACACTTGAGATTTGCAGGACACACGTCTACTTTACGGTAATGATCTTTAACCTGCAGAGTGGATGATTCTTTCTGCTCAGGGAGTCTCCAGTTAATGTCCCGAGCCCAAGGACGGTTAACTATGTGGCATTCATCCCTAAAAATGATGTTCGAATACCAAACTTTATTTCACTGCCTGGAATCGAATCGAGGGTCTCTAGCATCAGAGGCAGGTGCACTAACCACTTAGCTATCAGTAAATAATCACGCTAGCACTGGTGGTATTTTTGATGATCTACACCAAGATTTACTACCTAAGTCGTCCATAAGATACACTCTGATATAGTGTCTCTCTATAAAGATAAATACTCGACCCCTGTCACAGTTTCAACTCCAACATAGGTATCAAAGGTAAATTACACACAATACCGTAACTACCAGGCCTATAGTGATGCCCAAAAACATCCCCCCGAACTATCCATCATTTTGTATTCCCTCGTCTGCGGTTGATGCCAAGACCGCATATGACTTCAAAGGCCGGCATAGGAGTTCGAAGACCATACAGTATAGATTTGGACTCAAAGGTATGCGTTTTAGTATACCTGTTAATCATATTGTAAATAGTTTTAAGGACTCATCCTACGACCCCCCGCCCCCCACACACACACTTCCCTTTTTAGCCAAATATGACAAACTCAGTATATGAAGATAGCTAGGGGTGTAAATGAGTGTGTTTGCTCAGAAGGCAGTGCCTTTATTTCATATTATGTATTTTAATATAAAGTCTATAATTTCACACAAACTCCATTCCGTAGAAAGAAAAATAATTTTAAACAATGCGAAAGGAGCAAGTCCTGAATATTTATGTCGCAAGACAAACAATGCATATATCCCATAATAGCCAAAGCTTCCACGGCGCTCAGTATTCACTAATTTAATGGAAATATTTGTCTTTTTTCCAAATTGCGTTTATTTACTCAAAAAAAAGTTCCTTTCGTAACGAAAATCTTCCTTTCGCGAAAGGAAGGTTCCTTCCGCGGTATAGACTGGGTACTGGTTATTACCAAAACGAAACCAAAATATCGGAACGAAGCCGAAATACCGGAACGAACTATTAAAAAAATATAGGGAATGAGTCCATTTTTTTATTTTGGCAATAATTTTCAGTTTTGTTTAGGTATTTTAGTAAATGAAACGCACATAGGCAAACTAAAGACACAATTGGACTTATTTTGATGAATATGTCCTGTAACAGGGTTATCTTTCGGAAGCAAGGAATACACCATAGAACTGTAAAATATGAAGTATACATGTATTCTGGGCCAGACTAGCTAGTTTCAACCAATTAGGCCTCATCAGTGACCCTCAAATAATTTCAAATTGCACAATGGAATCAATGATCCCAAAGGACAAGAAAATATAAACTACATTATGATGAAGGGCAGGGAGACTTCCTACACCTTAGAGGGAACGGCCCTCGAGAATGTGGACTCCATTAAATACCTTGGAGTGAAAATCTCACACAACTTGAGATGGAATACTCATATTAGCAACATGTGTACTAAGGCAAATAGAACGCTTGGTTTCCTGAGGCGAAATCTTCATCAGTGCCCTCAGGATGTAAAAGAGGCAGCATATAAAGGTCTTGTTCGCCCAATCTTGGAATATGGTAGTTGTATCTGGGACCCCAGTGGAGTGGTCCTTAATGATGAAATTGAGAAAGTTCAGAATAGAGCTGCTAGATTTGTAGCAGGCAATTACTGCTTTGAAACTGGGAGCATGACTGGAATACTTGGAAAATTAAAATGGGAGTCTCTCAAGAAAAGGAGAAAAGACAGTAGGCTAATCCTTTTATACAAAGGTCTAAAGGGTGCTGCCAGCATTCCAACAGATGACCTTGTTCCCCCAGCTAGACACTGTAGAAATCACCATTCGTTGGCGTTTCAGACCCTTAGCGCAAGAACTGACATTTATAAAGAGTCGTTCTTCCCCAGAACCATTAGAGATTGGAATGCCCTTCCCGGTTCGATTATTTCGACAGCTGAAGGTGCTGATGATTGTGTAGCTAAATTTACCTCTTTGGTTAGAGTTAGGGACTAACTTCCCACATCACAGGTCCTGGTGTATGAATGTCATTTGACGTTTCACCAGTAACAATTCTGATTCTGATTCTGACTTTTTACGGCCGCTACACATTCCCAAACATCAGCTGTAGTGACGATAAATATGTTATATAACAGGGTTATCAGAGAAAGAATCATTTGCGACTAAATTTGGTTAATTTTCGCACATTTTTCACTCTGCTTGTCGTTTCCTTTTATATGAGATTTAACACATTAAATTGAGAATGAAATAAATATACTTTTACAGTATCTTTTATTTCATTCACATAGAAAAGTAAACATTGCATAAAATTTATGCATGCGTCCAATCGTGAAAGACACGATTATTTGTTATTCAATTCATTCCTCTTATATTGCCTGGATGTAACTATCCAGGTTTATATGAGGAATTTATAGACATTCTAAATGAGTTCAGCCTTTCCCAGGCTGTCAGGGAGGCCACCGGATGCGGCAATATCCTAGATCTTTTTCTGACATCGAATATCACCCTTATCAATACTGTTCAAACACTTCCTGGCCTGTCAGATCATGACATAGTCAAATCTGCAGTCAGCATAAAGCCAAGAGTGGTAAAACAAAACCCACGGAAAACCTTCCTTTATAGGAAGGCAGACTGGGAGTCTTTTAGACAATTCATCTCTTCCTTCAGCACCTCATTCATGCCTGAGGTAAGAAATAAGACTGTTGATGAGGCTTGGATTGATTTTAAAAATGCAATTCATGATGGCATTAATAAATTCATCCCGGCTAAACTTTTAAGCTCAAAAAAGCATCTTCCATGGATATCTAACCACATTCGACGAGACATGAGAAAGCGTGATAAACTGTACAGAAAGTTTAAGACGTCAAAAACTGCAGACAGTAGAAAAAGTTTCTAGAGATCAAACACTCAGTAAAAAGGCAAATTAAAGTGTCATACGAAAACTACCTTCAAGGCATCCTCGGCATAAACAGTTCCTCAGATAATGACCAAGATCAAGTTCAGTCAGATTTTTCACGTAAAATACTTTTTAGTCTTTTGAAAAACTCCAAACAAGACTCACAGGGCATAAAAATAAAAAATGAGTTCCTTAAAGAGCAATGAAAACATTCAAAAGAAAGAAGATGGGTCATACTACGTAGTTTCGGCTAATAAAGCCTCATCAGTGACCCTGTAATGATCCGGCAAAGAAAGCCAGAGGAAACATACTGCAATTTTGCGAATTTCGAATAGACAGTCGATACAAAGACTGATATCAATCAAATTGGGGTCCAAAAAATTACAAACCTGTCTAGAATATAAGTCTAAACCAATATTTATTTATGATTTCCCAGAATATTCACGCTGATCTCAAAGGACCAAAAGTAAAATATAAACTACACTATGGTTGATGTACGGGGAGAAGTTTTACGGCCGCCACACGGCACAACACCAGCTGCAGTGAAGGCAAATAAAAATCAAAAATGAGTTCCTTAAAGAGCAATGAAAACATTCATAAGAAAGAAGATGGGTCATACTACGTAGTTTCGGCATAAGTCTCCTTAAAGAAGGTGAGTACACATACACAACCAATGTTGACAAGGCCAATTCACTTAACCGGCAATTTCGCTCCGTCTTTTCTGCTAGATAAGCTCTAAACCTTGTCAAACTGTGCCAAGGGGCTCTGCTGAGTGGTGTCCAGTCTGGCCTGAATTTGCTGATACCTGATTCCTTTCAAAGTAAGGTGCCAGCAATGCCCGACATCGTCATATCAGCAAATGGAGTCTTGAAGCTTTTGACAAGCCTAAATCCCTCCAAGGCAGCTGGCCCTGATGCTATTAAACCTGTTGTCCTCAAAGAATTAGCCAATGAAATAGCTCCTATTGTGGCAGCTATCTTTCAATTATCACTGGACACAGGCACAGTCCCATCTGACTGGAAAAAGGCATTTGTTACTCCCCTATTTAAGAAGGGTGACAAAACCAATCCCGCCAACTACCGCCCAATTTCACTGACATGCATCCTTTGCAAAACAATGGAACACATAATCGCTTCCAACTTAACCAGGCACTTCGAGGAACACAACATTTTATATGACCTACAACACGGCTTCAGAGAGCGCAGATCTTGTGAAACTCAGTTGATTCAGCTTGTCGAGGACCTTGCCAGATATCTTACACAAGGCAAACAGACCGATTTGATACTACTAGATTATAGTAAGGCCTTCGACAAGGTGAACCACCTGAAACTACTTTATAAACTCCAAATGCATGGTGTGCAAGGTAAGGCCCACAACTGGATCCAGTCTTTTCTGATGGGCAGAAGTCCGAGGGTGGTCCTAGAAGGTGAGTGCTCAGATGAAGTTCCGGTTTCTTCAGGTGTACCGCAGGGATCAGTTCTCGGCCCTATACTTTTTCTGTTATACATAAACGACTTGCCTGACAATGTACAGTCACAAGTTCGCCTATTCGCCGATGATGCTGCGGTATACTTGACGATTAACGGCCCAGATAGCTCAGCCATCCTGCAGAAAGACTTGGATCAGCTACAACAATGGGAGGCCTTGTGGGACATGGAATTTAATCCTGGTAAGTGTCAAGTACTGCACATAACCAGGTCACAAAAACCAATAAAAACCCAATACACCATGCACGGCCAAGTTCTGGAATCTGTCCCTACTGCTAGATATCTAGGTGTCGACATCTCCACCAATCTCAGTTTTAATACCCATATTAATAGAATCACTGCCAATGCAAACAAATCCCTAGGCTTCATTAAACGAAATGTTAAATGTAAGCACCCTGGCGTCCGCGAAGCGGCATACAAGACAATAGTACGACCTCAACTCGAATACGGCTCCACAGTTTGTGGTCCGTATACTCAGACTTACTCCGACATTGTTGAAATGATACAGCATAGAGCAGCCCGTTGGACCCTAAGCAGATTCTCATAATATGACAGTGTAACAGATATGTTATCCCAACTTGGCTGGAGATCACTGGACCAGAGACGGTCTGACGCGCGGCTCTGCATGTTTTACAAAATCATGAATGGTCTAGTTGCTGTACCATTACCACCATACTTCCAGCAGGTTACAACAAGGACACGTCATGGCCAGTCCCACCCCCTCGCAATACGTCAGATCCATACCACATACAATTATTATAAATATTCATTCTTCCCCCGAGCAGTTTGGCAATGGAATAAACTTCCCCCTTGTGCTGTGCTTCTGCCTACACTGACTCAGTTCAGTGTGGCAGTCCGGTCACTTGACCACAAACTTCCATGAACACAACAATCCTGTTTTAACTGATTTTAATCTCATCTGTTTTTAACACCTAACACTATTATCTATTTTTTCACATCTCCTATCACACTTTTTAGTCTCACTTTTCATCTGTCATTTATTCTCACGACGCGCAATCATCCTGCACGTAATCCTCGCGAGGGGGTGTTGCAGTACAACTAGATAGATAGGTGTTAATTTTATACTGTACATATGTTTATATTCATTAATCATTAAATTCAATGCATTACGATTCAACACAGACATTTCCCCTATATTTTAATAGGCCGTTTCGGTATTTCGTCCTCGTTCCGGTATTTTGGTTTCGTTTTGGTAATTACCAGTACCGGTAGGGTCTCACTATAAAGCGACAAGAAGCGTCAAGAAGCGACAAGAAGCGACAAGAAGCGTCATGATCATATTCAATTCGAAATATACATTCCTATATTAGATTTTTTATGAATTCATAAATAAATTAAGTATTTCAAAGGATCAGATTTGAATAGTTCCAGAAATATTGCATGTTCTTGTGTAAAATAAAAATCGCGTGCGTAACCGCGTTTCGGTTGAGAAAAAGCGACAAGAAAATGTTGCGACTGACAAAGAGTAAATGTCAGACATAAGTCTTGTTTTTCTCGAATTGAAGTCATATATATTTATGTCTTTTATATGCAATATGGATTAAAGGCATTTAAATGAATAGAAGACTAACATGCTGCAAGAAGAAAGGCAAACCGCACAAGCATCTTGAGTGGTGAAAAAGCGACATGAAGAAATTACGGTGCGATTTGAGTGCTAAAAAAGCGACAAGAAGATTTTTCACTGTTGAAGCGATAACAAGCAGCGTCATGAAATGTATGGAACATATTCTGGTATGCATTTTATGCATAAAATCCGTAGAAGACGCATCATGGGGTACGAAAGCATGCAAACCGCCCGATATATCGAGTTCTGAATAAGCGACACGAAACTTCATGAGTCCATGAAAAAGCGACAAGAAGGTTAAATAGCGACTACACAAAGATAAAGAACTATCAAAATCATATATCCATTTCAGGCATTAAATCGCAAAGTAGATAATCTGCTGGTAAGAAAAAAAATGGAAAAAATAACCGCACAATAACGTCGAGAGCTGAAACACGGGAACTAAAAAGGCGACAAGAAAATTCAACGGGGCTATATATGAGTACCCACAAACTATGGTCCTGGGGAGAAAAAAAATAAGTTGGATTTTAATGAATATCCATTACACGGACTCCTTAACGTGGTTTATGTAATGTGATATGAAAAAAACGACAAGAAGAAATAACTTGACGAGGCGAGTACTGAAAAAGCGACAAGAAAAGTTTGCTGTGCGTTCAAAAATTAAAGATGGATAAGATAGAGTGTGTGTGTTCGTTTGAACGGTCTCCGTGAGACTGTGCTAAAGATCGAGTACTCACAATCTATGGTTCTGGGAAAAAATACGTAAGTTGGATTCATGAATATCAATAATCCGAACTCGTTGGCGTGGTTTATGTAATGTGACATGAAAAAGCGACAAGAAGAAATAACGGGACGAGGCGAGTACTGAAAAAAGCAACAAGAAAATTTTGCACAATGTCATGACGTCTCTCTCTCTTTCTCTGTCGAAACAACGTCATGACGTCTCTCTCTCTTTTCCAATAAAAGGTTGTGGGTACTCAATCGTTATAACCGCATCAATGAGGCTGTTGAAAGAAAGAAAGAAAGAAAGAAAGAAAAAAGAAAGAAAGAAAAGAAGAGTTGGCACATGACGTGTTTGCAACGTCGTATCAACGTCGAAACAACGTCATGACGTCTCTCTCTCTCTCTCTCTCTCTCTCTCTCTAATACAAGGTTGTGGGTACTCGTTATATGCGACTCTATGACGCTGCTGAAAGAAAGACAAGAGTTGGCACATGATGTGTTATCAACGTCGAAAAAACGTAATGACGTTGCTCTCTCTCTCTCTCTCTCTCTCTCTCTCTCTCTCTCTCTCTCTCTCTCTCTCTCTCTCTCTCTCTCTCTTCAAATACAAGATTGTGGGCACGAGTCACCATTAAATAAAATCGTTTTAACCCGCGATAAGAGCCCACTATTTTACGGATAAAAACGCGAACGAATAATTATACACATTACGAACACACGTCTATCTAAACATAAAGAAAATTTAACCTCGGAAAATGGATCATTTTCTAATGAAAAAGAAAAAAAAAGAGAGGAAAGAAAGAACGAAAGAAAGAAAGAAAATGAAAATAAAGAAAGGAGAAGAAAAAAATTTGCGGTGCGATGAAGGAATACACGCTTATTAGTTTTATCAGTTTCATAGCCCGCAATTTACAGCCATTGAGTAATTCAACTTAAATTACCCAAACTGAGTGAAAGTAATTAACGATTTGGGCCGTGATATATTGTCTTGTCGCTTTTTCCTGGTAAACGAACAACCGGCAGAAGGTGGGATTTTTCCTTTAACTATAAGGGTCCGAAGTGGATTTTATTTTCCCGAGAAGTATCATAAATGAGCAAATTGAACCCATAAGGATATGTGGATCTTTGCAGATGTCAGAAATCCAGAAAAAAGTACGTGTGGAAATCGTCATTTTTTCTTGACGCTTTCTTGTTTCCAGATAATTGACCGGCACCGTTTTTGCAAAATAAAGCCTTAAAAAACATAAACATCTGTTTCTCTCTTTATGAATGCTTATGTATATATATAAATATCTTATGGAATCTATCACATGTAGGCTAGTATCTAGCGAAACAGAAGTTAAAATCCCTTCATGACGCTTTTTCATCAGTCGATAAAGCTAGACGACAGGCCCATATTATGGATCTGATAAGCATTTATGGGCTTTTAAAGGAACTTGTATGGACACAAAATTACACATTTAAGTTTACCAATGTCTGGTCTTATCTTATTACAAGAAAAAATGAATACAAGTGTTAAAATATGTTCTTGACGCTTTCTTGTCGCTGAAATACTTGTCTAAGCTTTTCAGAGTCGGAATTGCACAGCTGTTCGGAGCAAACTTTAAGGGTATCTAATGAACTTGTGTGACAAAAATATACCAGGAAGCATTGAAAATCTTATAAAAGATCAAATCTGCCTAGATTTATATAAAACAAATGTTTAAAAACGTTCTTGTCGCTTCTTGACGCTTCTTGACGCTTCTTGTCGCTTCTTGTCGCTTTATAGTGAGACCGGTACCGGTGTAGACCAACCCCCTCAACTGTCACGTGACTTGCAAAATGGAGGATGATGTGCAATTATGTAAACAAGAAATGTAAGATCATATTTCATCAATTTATAAAATTTTAGCAGCTTCTATCTATCTCATATACTGCCATACCCCCGCGAGGACATTCTAGGCAGATGCGCTGTCGAACACAATTAATGGAAAAAAAAAAAAAAATGATAAACATTGTGTTATCTAAAACCGTACTGAGATTCAAGACCCTATATGATAGGCACATGGGAGATCAGAAATTCACTACAGACAACATTTATTAAGGGACATTCAAAGTCAGCTTGTATTGCCGACCATAAACTACAAAATGGACTACAACATGATAACACCGGAAGCATACATTAAATGTGTTAGATAAGAAGAGATGTAGAAGACGAGTCACGGGACTCAATGGTTCTACTAATACCAGTACCAGTACCAGTACCAGTACAGACTGACTTGATCATCATGGACTTCGCTAAGGCCTTTGACAAGGTACCTCTATCTATCTATCTATCTATCTTCTGATACTGCGTCGGTCACATTTGACCATTACCGCAGGTGTATATTACATACACTCCAGGTTTTGCAGGATGAAAGCCTACACGGGGTGACAGGACATCTCGGCCCCTAACAAACTCGGCCCCTGACAAACTCGGCCCCTAGCAAACTCGGCCCCTACAAACTCGGCCCCTGACAAACTCGGCCCCCAAAATTAGAATGTGTATATATTAATGTTGGAATTGACTTATTTTCATACTATTACACATATTTTAATGTACATATGCCTAATTATTTTCATTTTTGGCAATTTTTTCCAATATATTTGAATAGGCGAGTTTTCTTAATGAACCATCTGATCAGGATCTAAACTGTTTTCCATTGTTTGATAGTCTAAGCGAACCGAGGTCGTTCTAACAAAACCCACAAACTGTTTTTATGTTGATCCAATATACATAATCTATACCGAAGTTAACCCCAGTTTTACAGGGCATGATTATATAGGTATGTTTTCATGATGACATACTGTGCTAGCAACGCTTTGAAAGTTTAATGAGTGGAAATCAATGTGCTAAAAAGGTTTCTACCAACTCTGTATCAACCTACAAGCAGGCAAAATGTTGTGTCAGTTTTATTCAATGACTCGATGAGGCGGTTCTAACAAGTGCCTACAATCTATATTTTGAGCAGTAATAAGAAAAATATCACACTTTTTCATCATAAAATTTTCATTTGGGCAATGTATTTGTATAGGCGTGTTTGCGTAATGCAACATTATATAAGCGTGTTTTCGTGATGATTTTTCACACCCCAAATATGAACATTTTCAGATGAAACATATTAAAACATATTTTTCTTATTTCTGCTATAAACATAGATTGTGGGTACTCGCTAGAACCCATTGACAAGGCGATTCTTACAAGTACCAACAATCTATGTTTTTGAGCAAACAGATTTGGGTACTTGTTAAAACAGCATCAACGACGCGGTTCTTACAAGAACCAACAATCTATGTTTTGAAAAAAGAAAAATAATATAAACCCTTGTAAACCCAAGTTTATCTGTATTAAAGATGGGTTGCAGGTGGTCAAAATTATATAGGCATGTTTTCGTGATGTCATCTTAATTGTAACACCTGCCTAGAATGCCCGCGAGGGCGTATGGCAGTATAAAGAGAAAGAAATTAGAGCATCGGTTTCCGCGATCTTTTTTCGTATTAAAAACGATAAATATGGTCAAACTTTCTGTGAAACTACTTATCCACCTTCCAAATTGATTAGCGGAAACAAAAACATAGTATTTTAGGACCTAAATGCTGCTAGGGCCTGAGTTTTTAGGGACGGAGTTGAATGGGTGCCGAGTTTGCTAGGGGCCGAGTTTGTCAGGGGCCGAGTTTGCCAGGGGCCGAGTTTGATAGGGGCCGAGATGTCCATAAATCCTACACGGTAATCATGTAATTACGGTAGAGATCTTTAACCTGCACAGGGGATGGTTCTCCCTGCACAGGGGGCCTCCAGTTAACGTCCCGATCCGAAGGACGGTGCACTTTATGACATTCATCCCTGCAAATGATGCCAGTGGAGCGTGTTCGGACACCGAAATTTTATCGCCGCTGCCGAGGATCGAACCCGGGACCTCTAGCATCAGAGGCAAGTGCACTAACCACTGAGCTATCACGCTGAAGGCTATTACATAAACTGGAGTACTTTGGGATAAGAGGATCCACACATAGGTGGATTAGCTCATGGCTCTCTGGGCACTCACAACAAGTTGTACTTGATGGCCAAGCGTCTGATCCAGTCCCTGTTTTATCTGGAGTCTTCCAAGGTTCGGTCCTTGGAACGGTCCTTTTCTTGGTTTTCATTAATGATCTCCCCGATAATATCAGGTCATCAGTCCGTTTGTTTGCTGATGATTGTGTCCTGTATAGGAACATATTCTCCTTCTGACTGTCTTATTTTACAAGATGACCTGGATCAACTTGCACAGTGGGAGGCCGATTGGCAAATGAAGTTCAATGTGGCCAAATGTCACTCAATGAGGGTGTCACGACACCCTCCGGACAAGCAAATTAAGTTTGACTATACTCTTCACCAGCAAATTTTGGAGCATGTTCAATCCGCCAAATATCTTGGTACCACCATCACTGACGATCTTGATTGGGGTCAACATATCTCAGAGATTACATGTTGTTGTTGTTGTATATCTATAAGGCATTTTTTACGCTGCCTATAAACTCATGGTACTTAAGTAAGTCACTTGTGCATTTCCCTGTGTGAAAAACATATGATGCTCATATTACAATGACCTTCAAAATCTTTTGGTGCTCCTGATGGGTAACAAGACGTTTCGCCCCAAAGACGTTTCCCACCTAGTCGTTTCGTCTCCCTTTTTGGCCCCTAGTCGTTTTGCCCCCAAACCCTAGTCGTTTCGCCCCCAAAATATTTTCCTATTCTTATATATATATATATATATATATATATATATATATATATATATATATATATATATATATATATTATAAAAGATTTATTATCTCCATTTGTGACAGAGACAAAGGGAGAGAAAGAGTGAGAGAAGAACATGTAACTTAAATGAAATTATGATGTTGATGTGCGGTCAACTCACCTGAATATCAGGTCACATAAGCTGTGCTCTGTAAGGGTAGGTGTTGCAGCTTATAGTCGTAGTCGTCTAATGCGTTGTCCACGCAGCAGATAGGCCCAAGAATCTCGTGGAAAAGTTGGTCACGTGTCCCGATGGGTTACGGACTATACCGGCGTCTTGTTGTGGTCATATCCCTCCTTTTCCGGACTCCTAGGGTCAAAGGTGGATCTACCGGCACAACAATGTATTACCTGTATTTGATCAATACCGTCAATCACATTGTTAATTTGATTTGACACATTAATCATGCAATTGATGCGATTAATGACGAGGTGTGAAAACACATGCTCTTTGCAAGGTTATATGTCTTAAATTATCGCTTAAGAACCTTTACAGGTTTTGTTTTAAATTGGTCTGTTGGTTGGTCAAGAGAGTCGGTCAGCAAAGATTAATGATGAAGTGCGAAAACAAGTGCTCTGTGAAAAAATAATTGTCTTTAAATTGGTCGGTTGGTTCTTTAACAGTGTCGGCAAGCAACGGTTGAAAATGGTAAAATTGTCAGAATTGGTTCATCTTTAGTTTCTAGAAAATCTTTCAAACGCCGACGATAGCAATATTTAAGCTCTGCACAAAGATCCCGACATCATTCATCTTTGAATTTGCCAAATATGTTTATCAAGGTCTTCTGAAGTAGAATATTGTCCTTTTTGTGTGTCGCATGTCAGAAGGAAGTAGATGGCCGCCGCCATTCTATTTCTTGTGATGTGTATGTGTCTGTGTGAGCGATGGAAGCATCGCCTATGTGGGACAGATAAGACTGATTTATCGATTTATTTATCACTCAAGTTACACGTTCATGTATTTAATTTAATGTTGGTGTTTACTTTATTTTTTCTTATTACTTTTTGTTAATTGTACTCTGTTTTTGTTATAACATTTTTTTCAGACCAGACAAAGTACTTGTAAAGCTATATATTGCAAACATGGTTTGAGAATTCTTGTTACAGCCGCTATATTGGGAGGATTTTAACGAGTGCACACAGCCTATGACTTCGAACGGAAATAAGTAAAATAATGAACACCCCCCGTAAACCTCAGTTTTCTCTATATAAAGTGAGGTTAAGGTAATGTTTTTGAAGTAAACAGCCTCAATGATTTTAGTGTAACAAGTCCTAGTCACACCTCTCCGAGTGGCCACGGTTCCAGCCGGTAACTAAGGACAAGTTATCCTTAAGCTGACGTGACAGGGCCATGATGCTTCTTAAATATTTGCCTCTTCTCACCTTTTATAAAAGTGAAACTTAGTTTTACAGGAAAAAGTGGGCGAAACGACTAGGGGGACGAAACGACCAGGGAGGAAACGTCTTGGGGGTGAAACGACTAGGGAAGGAAATGGTTTGGGGGCGAAACGTCCTGGAATCCTCCTGATGTATTCCATCAGTGCATCTGTCAGTTCCTTCCTTTCTTGCTTACTAATGTCTTCAATCATGCCTATCAACACTTTCAGGTTAATGTCTGTTACCAATTTCACCTCCTCCCTGCCCAGAATCTCTTCAACATCATAGTCTAAAGTATCCCTTTCTGATTTAAATCTCTGACAGTGGAACAGAAAATGATCCACATTCTCTTTCATGCTGCATGTCTCGCACAAACTTGACTGATCTTTGTTTACTTTTGCCTGGTGATCATTTAAGATTGAATGTCCACACAGCAACTGATTTACTGCAGAGAAAGTCCTTCGGTCCCTATTTCCATGACAGATCCTTTTTCCCACTTTTTCCTTTCCCTGTGATTTACAATCCCAGTACTGCTTCTTTCTTGTCCAGGGTCGGTTTTACCTCATTGTTTTTAATCATCTCTGATGATGCCGCCTTCGCTTGTTGATCTGCCAACTCATTCCCCTCAATATCTTTGTGTCCCGGTACCCAAAGAACTTTGACAATGTTCTCCCTGTACCTTACCTTTGCTAAACTCTCCTTGATGCTGAGAACTGTTTCAATCTTGTTAGTTGGCGTTTCAGTACTGAAAGCAGTCTTAATAGCTGGTTGACAATCGGTCAGAATATGGGCTACTCTGCCTTTGAAGTCTAGATCAGCCAAGAATTCTAGCCCGATCTGTATATCTACCAATTCTCCAGTATAATTGTTACCTATAGGAGAAACTCCCTTGTTCATCAAAACTGGTGTGCTGGAGTAACCCTCTAGGTAGACCACAGCACCAGCTCCAGTCGGACCTGGATTACCTAATGCTGATCCATCTGTGAACATTAATACATCATTTTTATCACAATTGCTTAGAAGCTCTAATATATTTTCTTTCTGTTCTGCCTTGGAGAATGTGAATTCTTCCTTGTGTACACTTCCTGTCTCTTTGATGAGCCCCATCAATTCCTTGGTATATCTGAATTCCTTCTCAATGTTCTCAAACTCTGACATTCCCTTCAATTCCCTAAACATAGACATCAATAAATGAAAAATAGTAGCTCTTCTACCCACAGTCTTATCCCCCTCTATCCTCTATTACATCTAAAGCAACTAGGACTTTAGGATTCCTTAGACGGAACTTGGCTTTTGCACCTAGGCAGACAAAGGATGTTGCATATAAAACATTGGTTCGCCCTTAACTTGAATATGCATCACCCATTTGGCATCCCTATGTTAAAACTCAGACTCAACAGGTGGAGAAGGTGCAGAGGACAGCTGCTCGATGTACCTGTAGGCGATGGCGAAATAGAAGTAGCGTCGGTGACATGCTTAATGAACTAGAGTGGCCGTCCCTGGAGGCCCGTCGTGAGCAGTCCTCTTTAACCTTCTTCTACAAGATACACTCTGATTCATTGTCTATTGATAAAGATAGGTACTTGACCCCTGTAACAGTGTCGACCCAAACAAGGGCATCAAAAGTAAACGACTCACAATATCGTAGATATCAGTCCTATAGTGATGCCCTGAAGAACTCGTTCTTTCCTAGAACTATTCCCTAATGGAATAGTCTTCCCTCCTCTGCGGTGAATGCCAAGTCCGCAGAAGAGTTCAAAGCCCGCACAGTGTAAGATTGGGACTCAGATGTATGTGTTTTAGGATACCTCTGTTATGCAGGCTTCCATTAACTCCCAAATTCAGGAAGTCCCAGACTTCCTACCCTTGAAATCTGGAAGTCCCACTGGAAAATTCAGGAAGTCCCAATTTTATAGCAACAGGTTTGCGGATCGTAAAATTGTTTTGATGAAGAAAAATATATTATTTAATCTATGAATCTCTTGTTTTTTTTTTATTCACCTGTACTTATACTTTAAGATGGCTAGTAGGGTGTGGATAGGTAAACTGGCCAGCTCAAAATGATTTAAATAGTGTTGACTGGACCATAAAACTCCAAAACAAACAAGCAACGTTCTGTTTTCAGCCAGTATGAGCAAGTTAAAACTACACATAAATGTGACATAGATGCCGGTCAGTACACTACAGACCATCCATGCTTATAAACTCTATGGGTTTCATTGGGTGACAGGGCTTGAGATGTCATTTCATCTGAACGTCGGGAAAAAGCTCCACAAAATAGGAAGCAACATCTCCAAAATGACCTATACAGTGTTGACAGGGATGTTAAACCTCAAATCAAACAAAGCAGAAGAGTGCATACTAAAAAGAAAAATATTTTTGCTTAGCCTGTATAATTTTTTTTAACTTTCCAGGTACCCCCCCCCCCCACACACACACACACCCATCCCAAACCCCCAACCCCAAAATTAATAAATGAAAAGTAAAGAAAAAATTCACATTACCCGTCCCCATTTATGCAAAGTGACCCATTTCCCATTTTTGGGGGGTCAATGGCAAACAGTGTAGACCCAGATCAGACGCCGTCTGATAGCTAAATTTGCAGAACTTAACACAAATAAAATACACCTGACAATCATTGCCATATATGGATTAAAAAGGAAAAATACATTAAATCTTGCTCCTTCTTTTGTAAAAGAATTTTTGCTTTTTTACGGTAGCAGCCTAACATACATGTACGCTTCGAGTCTTCATTATACTCTCCCCACTCAAACAGGCTGAAACACGCGCAACTTTGGTCTCAATTGGAGCAGACCGGCAGTATTTTTTTGTTTACTTTTTTGGGCTGCTGTTCATCGCTAACAGACAGATCAAACTGCATCTCGCACCATGACGATCCGGCCTGGTAACACTCGTAAGCTTTACGTATTTTCGAGACGCCAAATCGCGGCGACATTTTATATTTCACCCTAGTGAACACCTGCTATTTACCCAAGAAAAAAAAATCGTATTGTCACACTTTGCCTCGCTAATGATAATTGTCTTTAAAGTTTAACTGTCTCACTGCCAAACACCAAAATTACGACCCTCTTTAATATTGAAGAAGAAGAAGTTTATTTAGAACTCCAAAAGGCACTGAGGCCCATGAGGATATAAAACGTACATATATAGCGGAATATAGGACAGTGTAGTACATAATCATAATAAATGTAACAATACTATGTGAATCATTCACTTTCGAATACATAGTGACAACAGGTAAACAAGGCCGTATAATGAGTAACCATCTCACCCCCACTTAATATCTACCGAGAGAAAAAGGGAGTTATAAATTTATTCTTTGTATTCAAAGCAAAAGCAAAAGGAGAGATTGTGTATACTCATCAGCCACGTCTTAGGGCGACGATTCTAACGAGCATCGACAATCTATATTTAGACCGGTTATATGAATAGAGTAAATCAGCCGAAAATACTGTTTATAGAGTAAATATAGATACCAATCTAGCAGACATGCGTTTTCGTTATAGGACAATGAAATAGTCCAAAATTTGTGTCGTGCTTATTCATTGTACATCCCTCCAAACTCCACCCCGTACAGACAAAGTGGGGTTTACAGGGGTGTTATTCATTTTCCATATAACCATCATAAAAAACAGACCGTGCGCACCCATTAGAACCGCCTCAGTGAAACTGTTCTAACGTGCACGAACGCTCCATACCTGGACCGGAGTCAATATTGAATATAAACATTTTTCTCCAAGAAATCTAGAAAACAATATAATTCTACAAATATGAAAGGCTCTTATCTTATCGTGTAATATATGCGGAGAAGGTCTAATATCTCGAACTATATCTTAATACGACAAAATAGAGATGAAATAAGACAATCAATATAATCCCTAGTTCAGAAACCGTCCGAATTTCTTTTACTGATTTAATAAAATATCTAGTTATAATTAAATACAAATTTAACGTCGGTACAATATATCTGATCTGAGCCTAAACGCTTGATATATAAATGTGCTAAGTTTACGTATACAGCTTTCATTACTAGAATTTATCAATTGTATAAATTTGTACATATTAGGTCTATTCCAAAAATGTCTAGAAATGTACTTTTTTCTCAAATCTATGAACATACTACATTCTAGAATAAAATGGTACTCATCTTCCATGATGTTACACACTTGGCATTTTCTATTGTCTACTGGTATACTGTTTGGCCGTGCCCATCTACCTGACTCTATTTCCAGACGATGGGAAGACATCCTTAAACGACTAAAAGCTTGACAAAACTTTTTGATGTTAATCTTTTCAAGATAGGGCTGAATTTGAAAAATTGCAATAGTTTTATAAAATGTAGCTCTACTTGATGCGTCGAGCCGTGCTCGCCAATTTTGTATAAACGTGTCTGTAAGTCGTTGTTTGAGTAATGATACAAACATAGTGTAATTCCCAACCCCTTGCTGTAGCCAAACCTCATAAAAACCCAGTGATAGTAGCAAATGCCTGATAAGTGATGCCCAGTTAGTAATATTTGGTCGTCTTTCTATGTCCTGAACCATAACATTATAAATTAATTTTTATGTACTTATTATCAGTTGCCATTATTACCTTAAACCAGTATTTTATTATTTGTAAATAACGCTTTGTAATTAAATTTGTTCTACCGAGCTCCCCATAAACAAAATCATTTTGATTGGCTTTTTTGACACCTAGCAGTCTTTTGCAAAATTGTTAATGAACCCTTTCTATCATGTTTGCTTGCTTAAAACCCCATACTTCACACCCATAATTCAATATTGGTAAAATAAGTTTATCAAAAAGTTCCAAAGTATGTTTTGGAGTTATATAGGTAAATTTATACAAATACTTGTTCAATCTAAAAATTGCTTTCTGTGCTTGTCCAGCCAAAGTATTAAGTGCCTCCGTAAAAGAACCTCCCGTAGTAAATACAATGCCAAGATACTTGAAACTTGAAACTATTTCCAAAGTATTCCCATTATAAATAAATTCTAAATTTCTTGGCAGGATTCCCCCTTTTCTAAATACCATAACTTTAGTTTTGCATACATTTACAGTTAATTTCCACCTTTGGCAGTAATCAGCCAAAGTGTTTAGACTTTCCTGAAGCTGTACAGCGCTATTTGCAAATATAACAATGTCATCTGCGTACAAAAGCATAAATAACTTAAACATATCTATATCTAACCCTTGTATACCTTTTTGAATAAAAGTTTCCTCTATGTAATTTACAAACAAAGAAAATAGTAAGGGAGATAAACATTCCCCTTGACGCACACCAAGGCTGCAAACGAATTCGTTACTTAACTTATTATTATACTTAACTCTTGACTTTATCCCTGAATACATAGATATAATGATATTTAGAATCTTTCCCCTTAACCCATAGCTAATCATTTTAAACCACAGATTTTCACGGACGACATAGTCAAAAGCTTTTGTATAGTCCACAAACGCACAAAACAGCTTACTTCCTTGGTCTAGAATATGAGAAATCAGCCCATGCGATACAAATATATTGTCGACCGTACTCATGCCTGATCTAAAACCCGCCTGTGCCTCTATGAGGACTGAATACTTCTCCGCCCAATCAGTTAATCTGGTATTCAATATCCTAGTAAATAACTTACCTACGACACTTAGCAAAGTAATACCCCTATAGTTATCTACGTTACTTAGGCTTCCTTTCTTATGCAAGGGAACAATATACCCTTCAGACCAGTCTGCTGGAAAATGCCCTGTATCAAATATTTTATTGAACAAGTTACATAATGGGGATACTAAAATATGTTTCCCATATACTAAAAATTCATTTATAAGTTTATCAGGTCCCCCGGATTTGTTAAGTTTTAACTGCTTAATAGAACTGAGAATTTCTTCATGTGAAATAACTTCGTTTAATTCCTCAAACATGATGCCGAAATCTTCATTTACATATCGCTCATTAAAATGTACAATATCTTCGTCTGGGCTATAGAATGGATCAGAAGGATTATTAATTGATTGAAAATACTGCTCAAAAGACGACAGAGGGATATTTGCTGGTTTTACATTTGCTAACTCTTTAAGCATGTTCCAATACAATCGTGCGTTTTTGTATTTTGCATTTACAAATTTGTTTGTTCTATCTTTATCATATATTGACAGTAACAAGTTTACAAGATTAAAATACACTTATTGTCAATGAGATAATTAGTTAGTCAACTGCTCATCCGTTTAATTATATGCAAACACTGAGCAATCACCTCAGCACGTTTTTCACACACCGATGACGATCAAAGGCCATGTGCCGCCGCACGTGATTCTGGCTGTCAAGCGGAAAATGGGACGTCCTTAGTACTCAATAAACGCAGAAAACGGTTTCGATAAGAAGGCGGAGCAAACTTTTCTTTACAAACCGCTAAAAGTGGGCGGGTTTATATGCGCAGGTTGGGACGTCTCGGTAATGATTTTGGCCGTACATGGAAATTTTCGGAAGTCCGCGGGACGCCTTTGGTGTTTATTTTGGGCGTCCGGAAGCGATTTCAGGACGTAATATACGCCGTACGTCCGCCTAACGGAAGCCCTGGTTATGCAGATTGTAAATAGTTTTAAGGACGCATCCAGTGCCTCTTCTCTTTTTTTTCAGCTAAATTCTAAATTTAGCCACCCAATCAACTGAGGTAATGGCCAGATGTGACCGACTCAGTATAAGAAGATAGATAGATAGATAGTGAAGGGGACGAACGAAAGATGATAGGTTAAACAGTTAAAATAGGGAAGATGAACTAAAATCAGGTTAAAAACAACAACTTATGGATTTAGGACCTGGAGTGCTGCAGGGGTTTGTATAAAAGGGTTGGACGACTTAGTGATATCACCAAAATCAAAGAAATCACCTAATAAATTACCGAAATCACCATTTAATTATCAATATAAAACCATGTTAAATATTTAAAATATCCTGTAGGGGTCTAGTTTATAGGAGGTTTTAGGAATTCCGTTTATGGCGTCATTATACCCCCGGCATACGAAGTATGTCAGGGGGTATATAGTTTTCGTCTTTCCGTCCGTTCGTTGGTTCGTTCGTATGTTCGTTTGTTCGTTCGTTCGTTGGTTGGTTGGTTCGTTCGTACGTTCGTACGTTCGTTCGTCAACCTTTACGTCAAAGTTTTGCGTTAAACCTTTTTGATTGCTCATATCTCTGTAACCACAGGTTGGATTCTCTTCATATTTGGTACAGGATATCTCTATAGCATTACCTTTCATATGGAATATCTAAGCCCCTGGGTGGGTTGTCTGTCTGTCCGTCTGTCTGTTCATCTACTTTTACGTCAAAGTTTTGTGTTAAACCTTTTTCATTGCTGATATCTCTGTAACCACATGTTAGATTCTCTTCATATTTGGTATAGGATATCTCTATAGCATTACCTTTCATATGGAATATCTAAGCCCCTGGGTCAAGCCCCTGGGTGGGCTGTCTGTCTGTCTGTTCATCTAATTTTACGTCAAAGTTTTGTGTTAAACCTTTTTCATTGCTGATATCTCTGTAACCACATGTTAGATTCTCTTCATATTTGGTATAGGATATCTCTATAGCATTACCTTTCATATGGAATATCTAAGCCCCTGGGTCAAGCCCCTGGGTGGGCTGTCTGTCTGTCTGTCTGTTCATCTAATTTTACGTCAAAGTTTTGGGTTTAACCTTTTTCATTGCTGATATCTCTGTAACCACATGTTAGATTCTCTTCATATTTGGTATAGGATATCTCTATAGCATTACCTTTCATATGGAATATCTAAGCCCCTGGGTCAAGCCCATGGGTGGGCTGTCTGTCTGTCTGTTCATCTAATTTTACGTCGAAGTTTTGTGTTAAACCTTTTTCATTGCTGATATCTCTGTAACCACATGTTAGATTCTCTTCATGTTTGGTAAAGGATATCTCTATAGCATTACCTTTCATATGGAATATCTAAGCCTCTGGGTCAAGCCCCTGGGTGGGCTGTCTGTCTGTCTGTTCATCTACTTTTACGTCAAAGTTTTGTGTTAAACCTTTTTCATGGCTGATATCTCTGTAACCACATCTTAGATTCTCTTCATGTTTGATAAATGATTTCATGATGCATGTCCATTCCCCCAACCATGGTGACCTTGACCTCAAGGTCATGGTGACCTTGACCTCAAGGTCACGGACTTAGAAATTTTACATTTGGTTAAAGTTTTATGTCAAAATTTATAGATGCCTGTGTGTTCTATTTGATGCCCTCACTCCCTTGGTCCATTTAGAAATTTAATGTTTGGTTTAGCTTTTACAAGCACATTTATAGATTCTTATAGCTTCTTGACTTCATTCATATTACATACAAGCTCGAAAGATATATCAGAGGGTGATGCTGGCCGGGGGTATACGTGACCCACTGGTCACTTTCTCTAGTTCTTGCTGTCGATGTTTGTTTGATTTGAGGTTTAACGTCCCCGTCAACACTGTAAAGGTCATTTTGGAGACGTTGCTTCCAATTTTGTGGGACTTTTACGCGACATTAAGATGAAATGACATCTCAAGCTGTCGAATCCTCACCGTTCTTTCATCTCTGTGTTTTAGCTCACCTGAGCAAGAAGTGCTCAAGGTGAGCTATTGTGATCGGTCTTTGTCCGTCGTCCGTGCGTGTGTGCGTACGTACGTCCGTCATCAACTTTCGTTTAAGGGACTTCTTCTCCAAAACTGCTAGGCAGATTTTGAAATAATTTCACAGGAATGTTCCTTGGGTGACCCTCTACCAAAAGTGCTCAAATCGTTCTGCTCGGGTGAACAAGATGGCCCCCAGAGCTAAAAATAGAAAAACCTTTAAACGACTTCTTCTCCTTAACCAGTGGATGGATTTCAAAATAATTTCACAGGAATGTTCCTTTGGTGACCCTCTACCAAAATTGCTTAAATCGTTCCGCTCGGGTGAACAAGATGGCCGCCAGAGCTAAAAAATACAAAAACCTTTAAACGACTTCTCCTCCTAACCAGTGCATGGAGTTTGAAATAATTTCACAGGAAGGTTCCTTGAGTGACCCTCTACCAAAATTGCTCAAACCGTTAATTATGCTCGGATGAACAAGAGCTAAAAATTGAAAAACCATCAAATGACTTCTTCTTAACCAGTGGATGGGTTTCAAAATAGTTTTACAGGAATGTTCCTTGGGTGACCCTCAACCAAAATTGCTCAAAATGTCCCGCTGGGATGAACAAGATGGCCACCAGAGCTAAAAATAAAAAAAATCTTTTAAAGTCTTCTCTTTCTTAACTATTGGATGCATTTCGAAAAAAATGCACAAGAATGATCCTGGATGGACCCTCTTCCAAAATTGCTCAAACTGCTCTGCTCGGATGAACAAGATGGCCACCGGGGCTAAAAATAGAAAAAAAAACTTTAAACGACTTCTGGCCCTTAACCAGTGGATTGATTTCGATATAATTTTATAGGAATGTTTCATGGGTGACCTCTGTTAAAATTGTTCAAACAATTCTGCTGGGATGAAAAAGGTGGCCGCTAGAGCTCATAATAGAAAAACTTTTAAATAACTTCTCCTGCTCAACCAGTGGATGGATTTCGAATTAATTTCATTATGATAACACATCCTTGTGTCTTAGTGCATTTTTCATATCTCCAAAATGGCAACTTTGCTGATGAAAATTCATGATATTTTCTTATCAATGCTCAAAACATAGGTTGGTGCTCGTTAGAACGGCCACATTGAGGCTGTTCTAACGAGTACCCACAGCCTATGTCTTGGAGTAGAAATAAGAAAAATTATGTATACCCCATAAACCTCAGTTTTCTCTATATGGAGTGTGGTTTAGGGGGTCTTCATTTCACAGACTTGTTTTAAAATTGCTCAACCCGTTGTGCTTTGATGAACAAGATGGCTAAAATTATAAAAACCTTGTGTCAACCAAAATTGCTCAAACCCTATACTCTGCCATATATTATCTTCAATTTCATTTGTGCAGTATGGATCAGGTGAGCGATCCAGGGCCATCATGGCCGTCTTGTTTTATTTTTGTTTTCACGGAGATGTTGCACTGATGAGTAAGGAGGCCTTCATGCGGACT
This sequence comes from Lucinisca nassula, assembly GCA_963580285.1. NCBI lineage: Eukaryota > Metazoa > Mollusca > Bivalvia > Lucinida > Lucinidae > Lucinisca > Lucinisca nassula. The sequence goes on from OY757017.1 coordinate 43,390,229, forward strand.
GAACAAATTATTTGTCTTAATCGCAACGGGTGTAAGGGCGAGGATTGTGGCCACTTATTTTTGTTTTCACGGAGATGTTGCACTGATGAGTAAGGAGGCCTTCATGCGGACTGAACAAATTATTTGTCTTAATGTCTTGGAGTAGAAATAAAAAATTATGTATACCCCTTAAACCTCAGTTTTCTCTATATGGAGTGTGGTTTAGGGGATCTTCATTTCACAGACTTGTTTTAAAATTGCTCAACCCGTTGTGCTTTGATGAACAAGATGGTTAAATTATAAAAACCTCCTTGTGTCAACCAAAATTGCTCAAACCCTATACTCTGCCATATATTATCTTCAATTTCATTTGTGCAGTATGGATCAGGTGAGCGATCCAGGGCCATCATGGCCGTCTTGTTTTATTTTTGTTTTCACGGAGATGTTGCACTGATGAGTTAGGAGGCCTTCATGCGGACTGAACAAATTATTTGTCTTAATCGCAACGGATGTAAGGGCGAGGATTGTGGCCACTTAAAATCGATTTAAGTCCCCCCCCAGTGGAATTCGTTCCAAGGCGGTTATTCTGTCATGGTTTATTTTGTTATGGTTTGTCTTTTGGTGTTTGTGTCGCTTATTTTATTTTGGATAGCCCATTGGCCATTTTGTGGGAAACTAACTGTCCTTTTGGCTTTCCGCTGTTGATATTTCCATTAGGGTCTGTTGTCTCATGTTTGTGCTTCTTTCCCTTTGGTGTCTCTGATGGGAGCTGTGGGTTAATTGTATCGATTCCTGATCATTGCCTCCACTCTTATTTTGATACGGTGGAAGTTGTATGTATGTATCTCTCAAAGGCTCTGATCATGTAGAATGTGTATACATGTAGATCCCAACGAAGGCTCAGATCAGGTAGAATGTTCTCAACAAAGGTTTTGATATGGTAGAAAGTGTATATATGTAGCTCCCAGCAAACCGTCTGATCAGGTAGAAGGGGTACACATGTAGCTCCCAACAAAGGCTCAGATAAGGTAGAAGGTATATATATATATATATATATATATTGTAAGATGTATATATGTAGATGTATATATGTAGCTCCCAACAAAGGCTTTCATCATGGGGAAGGGGTGTTTATGAACCAGCCAAAAGGCTCAGCTCAGGAAGGTGTTGTGTATGTAGCTCACAAGAAAGGCTAACATGTAAATCAAGTAAAAGGTGTATATATGTAGCTCACAACAAAGGCTCATTCGTAATGTGTAGCTCCCAAAAAGGGTCAGATAAAGTAGGAGGTGTATATAAGTAGCTCTTAACAAAGGCTCTTATCAGGTAAGTCTATATATGTAGCTCTCAATAAAGGCTCTGATCAGTTGGAAGGTTATATGTTTCTCCCAACAAAGGCTCAGATCAGGTAGAAGGTGTATATATAAAGCTCTCAACAAAGGCTCTGATCAAGTGGAAGGGGTATATACAGTAGAACTTCGATGGCTCGAATACCGATGGCTCGATTACCAGGGATGGGTCGAACCCGTTCTTGAGCCTCTAGCGAAATCCTCTACATAAGAAATAGTGGCGTATAATTAAGGAGATTTTAGTCTTTTATCTTGCAGATGTATGCTGTGTGTACTCATTAGAATCGCCTCGATGAGGCGATTCTAATGGGAACACACAGCATACATTTTCATTATAAAACACCGAAAAGATATCTAAAAGGATCTCGTTATGCCTCCTGAGTCCTGACAGTAACCTCAGTGGCTCGAACTACCCCTGTCTGGAACAGATTTTCGAGGTCCCAAAGGTGTTCGAGCCATTGAAGTTCGACTGTAATTATGTACCTCCCAACGAAGGCTCTGATCGGGTGGAAGGGGTATATACAAAAACTCTGATCTTTCTTCTCAGATAGAACGGCTGGTGTCGATATTGGTTAGCCTACAGTGTCGTTAGACAATTTTTGCATAACATGGCTCATATGAAAATATTCTTATTTTAGCCCTGCCTGGTACAGTATACACAGATGGTACTCATGGAAACCCACATCAATGGCTTTACTGGCGCAGGTGGAGAAGAAAATCCTTAACTGTATGTATTAATTGTACACATTCGTAAAGTTATTGAAATGTCATTCCAGAATCTTTGATAGTTTTGTTAGACATGCTTATGTTTGGTGTGCGAAAAAACAAAACAACCCCCCCCCCCCAAAAAACAAAAAAAAAAAAACAAAAAAAAAAACAAAGCACAAGCTCACCATCAGCTTTGTTTTTAGACAGTTTTTGGATTTTCTTGTCTTTCGATTGTTGTTCACTTAGCTCAATGGGTTGAAGGCTCTTGGGGAGCTTAAATTATAGTGGGTTGTCTCTGCAACCTGCAGTCTGACCTCACTCATTTCTCATCAGTGCATCTGATGCAAGGTTGGTCGGTAAATACCAGTGATGGGAATTCCCACTGGTATTTACCGGTAATTACCGTCCTGGGAAATACTCCAAATTTCAGCAAAAGTGGGAAGTACTGGGAAATAGTGGGAAATATAATTTTTGTTTATTTATTTCATAGAAACACACTATTAATATTTGTTGTAATTTAATTAAAATAATGAACAATTTGCTATTTTGCAATAAGCCTCCCCATACATATATGTATGTATGTAAGTCTGCTTTTACTCAACCAAACACAAGCATAAATATAAAGGAATCTGTTGTTATGTAGGGTGCAGAGATTTATTTAAAATCACTCATTTGCTTAACCCCTTTCCTGCTGAATATTTGAATATGCCACTCCCACTACTGATTATCAACCAGTCTGATTACTTGGTGCAAATTGTTGCAACAAATTAATTAACTGAGTGGCAAACAATGAAGATCCTGATCATTTGGATCTTCATTGTTTGAAAGATAAGATATCAGGCTCAGCAGGAAAAGGTTAAGAAGATAAAATACCATAATGATCCCAATATTTGGGACAGACATACAGGGCAAACAGCGCAGACCCAGTTCAGAATCACTTAGCTTCTTTTAAAAGAGAGTTTGCCATGGGCAGTACATGTACATGTTTTGTACGCTTTAGTGTAACACTAAACCACATGGTTCAATTTTTTTGAGATTTACAGCAACTCTTTGGATGTTTGAATTTTAAGGATGTTTACTCTAGAAAAGGTTTGTTTTTGTTGTAATCATACTCCTAACGCCAAAAGGTGTGATAATTTAATTGTTTGTTTGAGACAGGTATTGAAAGAACATAGTTAATTTAAACTTAAAAGGTTTCTTAAATTATCTACATATACTCACCTAAGTATTAAAATTACATGTATTTACAAGTCAAGGGAAATAGCTGAAAGTTAAAAACTAATATTTTAGAATCACGTTTGAAAAGAAATTATGTACATTCTATATGAAGGCAAGGCACTATAGATCTTTCAAGTTATTCAATAAAAATGGGCTGGAAAATCCTTCAAAATTTAACTTGTCCTACATGACTAAGTGCATGTAAACTTTGGTAAATGTAGTAAGGACTAGTCAAACTTTTTACTTGTCCTTCATTTTATTGTCATTGCAAGCAGACAAGTGGAATTTTCAAGCCCTGCATAAACTTAAAATAATTTTGCTTTGAAATAGCTAGGTAGTTGGGCGAGGTAGTTGGGGTATATTAAACTGTCTCAATTGGTACCACATATGAAAATATATATTTCCCAGTATTTCCCGGGAGTTCCCTGTATTTCCCGCCGATGACAAGGTGATTGGTAAGCTAATTCAGCAACCAATGGAACGAAGCACTAAAACAATTTCATCTAGCTAATTTTAGCTCACCTAAGCCGAAGGCTTTAAAGCTGAACTTATAGAATAGGCAGTCCTCGGTGCGTCCGCTTTATCTCGAGACTTCTTTCGTCCCTTCTTAAATGGCCCAACTGTCTCACTGGCTACTCTTTTAGACAGTGTCTGCTGTAAATAAACTTACCGTATTCGCCCTTAGTACCGCACATGCTCCTATAAGCGCACACTAAGGTATTTATGAAAAGGAAATGCCCAAGCGCACACTTTATTGTAACCTCCCATTGAAGCTCTCACAGTAAATCTATAAAAAACTTACCAATATTTCTTCAACAGTGAAGGCAATGCTTAAGTATCCTTTTTCATCCCGTTAAATATCAGTATGCATCGTCTCTGAAGCTATGTTTTTCATATCAAGTTTGCGCTAATTAGGTAGATTTTTTATCATGATTTTTTGACACGATTTTGAAAAAAAAACTAAGGGCACGGTGCGGTAATTAGAGCGAATACAGTAATTCACTTCCATATCACTAGCTAATTTTGTTTGTTTGATTTGAGGTTTAACGTCCCCGTCAACACTGTAAAGGTCATTTTGGAGACGTTGCTTCCAATTTTGTGGGACTTTTACCCGACATTGAGATGAAATGACATCTCAAGCCCTGTCGCCCAATGAAACCAATAGGGTTTATTAGCATGGACGGTCTGCCTCGCACCGCGGTTCCTGGACAGGCTTAGCTCCTCTAAGCTGTTTACCAGTACTAGTGTGCGGGCCAGAATCAGCTCTGCGTGGAAGCATCATGCAGCCCACATATTTCTTCAAGCCCCTATGGGCGGGGGCTTATATCACTAGCTAAATCATTATATTCAACCAAAGGCATAGAACAGGAATTATCGGAGGATAACTCGTCATTTGACCTCAGTTCTTTATTTTGATATTGCCTAACTTCTTTGTGCTTTAATCTTTTCTGTAATTCCATTAAAGGTAATTCATCTTCATCAAAAGACCTTTCTCTTTCTTGTCTATATTTCTTAATTAGCTTACCCAAGGGAATTTGTTCTTCTGAATCAGAATCAGTTTCTGTTTCTGACTCAGAGACCTGAGGTGGAATTACATATGCTGCATCTCTATGTTTTCTAGTATTTTCATTTTTGGAAACTCACCAATTTTCTACATTTGCCAAGATTAAATCGCCTGAATATACTCTACTTGTTGTGCAATCTGATTGATTTTTAATGATGAAAGATACAGCTCCTATTTTCTCAATTATTCTATAATAATTTTATAATTATATAATTCTGTTCTATCGTCCCCGCCCATCGGGGCTTGAAGAAATACATGGGCTGCATGATGCTTCCAAGCAGAGTTGAATTCCGACCGCACACGTGTAATGGTAAACCGCATAGAGGCTCTAAGCCTGCCCAGGTAAAGCGGTGCGAGTAGGACCGTCCATGCTTATAAACCCTATTCAGTATTGGTTTCATTGGGTAATGGCTTGAGGTGTCATTTCATCTCAATGTCGAGTAAATGTCCCACAAAATTGGAAAGCAATGTCGTCTCCAAAATGGCCTATACAGTGTTGACGGTGACGATAACCTCAAACAAACAAAACCATTTCTGTCCGAATTTACTCTTTCTTTGTTTATTTTGATAATAAACTGGATCTCGTACCTTTAATTTTACCTCTTTAGCTTTTTTTTATCCCCCGACCGAATAGGTTCGGGGGATAGAGCGATCAGCCCGGCGTCCGTCCGTCCGTAGACGCAACCTTGTGATGGCCATAACTCCTATACCATTTCAGATTCATTGATGATTCTTGGCACACTTGTTCACAAGGCTGAGACGGCGTGTCATGCGCAAGAACCAGAACTCTGGATGCCATACTTTTTTAGTTATCTCCCCTTCTAATAAAATACAATGACTACTTTGTGATGGCCATAACTCCAATACCCTTTGAGATATATTTATGGTACTTGGTGCAGTTGTTCACAAGTGCGTTTCATGCCCAAGAACCACCACTGTGGTTGCCATGGTTTTTGAGTTATATACCCTTCCAATAAAATAGAGTGACTACCTTGTGATGGCCGTAACTCCAATACCCTTTAAGATATATTGATGGTACCTGGCACAGTTGTTCACAAGGCCGAGACGGTGTGTCATGCACAAGAACCACAACTCTGGGTGCCATGGTTTTTAGTTATCTCCTATTCCATTAAAATAGAATCTCTACCCTATGGTGGCCACGTCTCCAACACTCTTTGAGATATATTGATGGTACTTTTTTAATTATCTCCCCTGACAATATAACCTTGTGATGGCCATAACGCCAAAACCCTTTGAGATATATTGATGTTACTTGGTAAAGTTGTATACAAGATTGAGACGGCGCTTGATGCCTAAGAACCACAACTCTGGACGCTATGGTATTTGAGTTATCCCCCATTCCAATATAACATTATGACCACCTTGTGATCACCGTACCTATGGCCATAATTCCAACACCCTTTGAGACATATTGAGGGAACTTGGCGCAATTTTATACAAGGTACAGAAGGGGTGTCATGTGCAAGAACCACAACTGTTTGTGCTATGGTATTTGAGTTATCTACCCTTCCAATATAACAGTATGACCAGCTTGTGATCACCATATCTCCAATACCCTTTGAGACATATTTTAATGGTAAATCGTACAGAAATACATGAGCCTAAGCAGGCATGTCATGCACAAGAACCACAATTCTGAGTTCCCTGGTTTTTGAGTTATATCCCCTGACAGTATAATCTTGTGATGGCCATAACTCCAAACTTTTTTGATATCTCCCCTTTGCTGGTTTAATTCTGGTGCACTTTCTATGTGTGAACACTCTTCTGAAGGCCATATTGGCTTTTGGTCGGGGGATTTGCCATCTCTTCCGATGGCTATTTTTATCTGCGTAATTAGCATGGTGTTTCTTTCTTTGCTTTCTGTATGTAATTTCTTATATATACAAAACTTTGTGCTGTACTTTTAAGGCAACTTGATGGAAAGCTTCGCTTAAATATTTTCTCCTAGACTGTAACCACCAGTGGAAGGGCCACCCATCCCAATCACTATTGATATGGTTAAGAAGGCTATCTCTCAGATGAAGACTGGCAAAGCACCTGGTCCCTCTGGCATAGTGGTGGAGATGATAAGAGCTGCAGGTGATGCGGGTGCCTCGATGATCCGTGACCTTGCAGCTGCAATCATCCGTGATGGGAAGGTACCTTCTGACTGGGAACAGAGTTTCATTGTCTGTCTCTACAAGGGCAAGGGCGATGCATTGGAACGGGGCAACTACCGTGGCCTCAAGCTGACAGAACAGGTCATGAAAGTCCTGGAAAGGATTGTGGATGGCCTCATTAGGCAGTTGGTGTCCATCGACGATTCCCAGTTTGGATTCGTCCCAGGAAGAGGCACAACAGATGCAATTTTTGTTGTCCGACAGCTGCAAGAGAAGTATCTGGCGGCCAACAAGAGACTCTACATGGCTTTTGTAGACCTGGAGAAGGCATTTGATCGAGTGCCTCGGAAAGTCATCTGGTGGGCACTAAGAAAACTTGGAGTGGACGAGTGGATTGTGAAACTGGTCCAAGGGATGTACGCAAATGCTCGGAGCCGTGTCCGTGTTGGTGATGGTTACAGTGAAGAATTCGAGGTGAAGGTGGGTGTTCATCAAGGCTCTGTTCTCAGCCCACTGCTTTTCATCATTGTGCTTGAAGCCTTGTCATGCGAGTTCCGCTCTGGAGTCCCCTGGGAGGACCTGTATGCTGATGACCTTGTCATCATAGCTGAATCCCTTGAGGAATGTGTCAGGAGGCTCTTAACTTGGAAAGACGCAATGGAGGCGAAAGGGCTGAGAGTGAATGCAGGAAAGACAAAGATCATGATCTGTGGTACAGGTCTGGACCTCTTGCAGAGTACAGGCCAGTTCCCATGCGCTGTATGTCGCACTGGAGTGGGCAGCAACAGTATCTTTTGTAATGGCTGCAAGTTCTGGGTGCACAAGAAATGCAGTGGGCTCAAACGCTTGATAGAGGACCCTGAGTACAGGTGTACACGGTGCCAAGGAACTGCACGCCCCTTAGATGGCAGACCACAGAGGGAAGTTCAAGTCGGATCAGACAAGCTGGAGGTTGTAGCCTCCTTCTGCTACCTAGGTGATATGCTCTCTGCAGGGGGTGGTTGCGACCTTTCAACTACATCACGTGTGAAAACAGCCTGGAAGAAATTCAAGGAGTTGCTACCAGTTCTCTCTTCCCGCCACCTCTCGTTCAAGACACGTGGCCGTGTGTATAGCTCTTGTGTGCGGAGCGCAATGCTCCATGCCAGTGAGACATGGCCATTGACAAAGCCAAACCTCCAACGTCTACAGCGAAATGACAGGGCAATGATCAGACAGATCTGCAATGTCAAGCCACAGGACACTGTCACCATCAGGTCCAGTGAGTTACTTGAGCGTCTTGGCATTGAGGACCTGGACCTCATCCTGAAAGAGAGAAGACTTCGCTGGTATGGACATGTGGAACGCTCCAACGGTGCAATCAAGACTGCCTGTGACATACAGGTAAGTGGAAAGCGGGGGCCAGGAAGGCCCAAGATGACCTGGAAGCAACTAACAGAAAGAGATTGCAGAGAATGGAAGCTCTCTGCTATCGATCCTCATGATAGACAAGCCTGGAGATCTGGTGTAAGATCTGCCATGCGTGCAGCAAGCCAGCTACCTGGAAGGGGGCCCACTTATGTGGACGTTGCCCCTGTACCTGCACGTTAATCAAAAATCCATTGATGATGATGTAATATATTGGCAACTGGCAATACTACATCTCTGTTGTATAGCAAATAATGTGAAGATTTACGATTCACTTACATTAAATCTAATTGCTGCTTAACTTTGACACAGATACAAATCCCAGCTCTGTTGATAATCAACTACCATTTTTGGAGCGTAGCTGTTGCAGCGTAGCTCCAGTGAGATAAGAAGTGATTTCGGCACTACTTTCGGTGTTACTGCATATGACCCAATCACCTGTGAGAACATTGTACCCCGTGTTAACGTAGTAGATTATTACGCCATGCGGTATCTTCTTATAGACTGCTTCACAGACAACCTATTTCAAACGGAATAGATGAATATTTTTAATAGATGAACTGTGTAGCAGTCTAATCGTTTTATAGTTCAGTTCATATAACCCAGTTTACAGCCCGTTTGCACCATAAAGTCCCACACCTGGCAACTTGCAAACAGGACAAACCCAGATCAGATACCACAGAGCGTGGAGTCTCATTATGATCTTCACTGCATACTTACAAAAAGGTTCAGCCATTTTTGCCAAATAATTCGTGGAAGCCACAACCTGACATCCCTGATTTTAAAATGAACTCATTTCATACTGATATAAGGTGTTGAAGATTCCATTCGTTTAAAATGTGTTAAAATTACGCAGTGTGGGTCGATAATGTATTACCAAAATAAACAGTTGGAATGAGTTTGGACAGGTGCACGTCAAGGCTTATATTGTCTGGAGTAAATTTTGCAGTTTAGACACAGATGAGACGCCACTTGTTGTAGCGTCTGATCTGGGTCTGCTATGTTTGTCCCTAAAAAGGCTGCTACACATATACTCAGAGTATGGGTTAATGTGTGTGTGGGTGGGGGGGGGCAAGGTTACTTTTTTAAAGCGACCTGTCTGCGTTCTAGGCATGTGACCATAAAGCAAATTATCAGCTCAGACGCAAGTTCGATACCTGCCGGGTTCGGCAACATTCTTTCCAGGAGGTTGATCGTGAAATCTGTTCCACGGTGATTCTATCCCTTTCGCTGGTTCAAGAAGGGCAGTTGTTGGTTTCCAGTAAAAGACTGTGCACTGTGCTGTATTGACAATATCTAACCAAAAAAAATGCCTTAATTCCAGATAATTTCATAAATGGCCTCGTCGAGGCAATTTATTTTTAAATAATAATAACGGAGTATAATGTCTAAACCTCTTCAAATATTCCTATGGATTGATATTGACAATAACTAACCCAAGAAACTGTCGTATGCAAGATCACTTCATAAATGGCCTCACCGATGCAATATATATTTACAAAATTGTTAACAGAGTATAATGTTCAAACCTCTCTGAATATTCCGATCATTTTTGGCATTCGGATTGATATTGACAATACCTAACACAAGAGGCTGTTTTATGCAAGATTACTTTAATAATGGCCTCGCCGAGGCAAAAATATATAAAAAATGAATACGGAGTATAACATCTAAACCCGGCTTTGATCATTTTCGGCATACAGGTTGATATTGACAATACATAACCCGCAAAATTGCCTTATGCCAAGTTACTTTACAAACGGCGTCGCCTAGGCAAACTGAAAAATTATTTCGAAGTGTAACTTCTAATCTACTTGGACTATTTTGACAACTGTTAGCATGCAGATAGATAATGTGCAGATCTAACCAACGCGATTCCTGAATGCCGAATTTCTTTTTTTAGCCTCGGCAAGGTAAAAAATTCACCCACTGACACGGTCGTATAACTTTCAAACCGAAGGGTATATTTTTATAATGTTTTGCATGCAGATGTAAATTGACAAGATCAAGCTAATGGTATTGTCTAATGCCAGATAGCTTTATAAACAGCCTCAACGAGGCAATTTTTAAAGACTGATTACGGATGTATAACTTATAAACTGCTGAGAAAATTATGATAATTTTTCACATGAAAATAAACATCATCAAGACGTAACCAAGAAGAATGTCTAATGCAAGATAAAAAACCTCTTCAAAGTAATTTTTCAAAATCTGATTACATAAAATAACTTTAAAGCCGCAAAACAATTGCGCAAGCGGCAGTTATTGCACGAACTATAGCTCAGCAGAAATCTTCAAGTAAACTGTAGAACTGCATGGTTGCTGTATTGCTCAAAACATTGATTGTGGGTACTTGATAAAACTGCCTCGTCAAGGCGGTTCAATCAAGTCCCCGCAATCAATGTTTTGAGCAGAGATAAGAAAATACCACAGTTTTGTATCTTAAAATTTCCATTTTTTTTTTTTTGCCAAAAAATTGACAATGTATATGTACAGGCGTGTTTTCGTGATGGTTGTTGCGGGGTCTAAACCTTAGCGTGAGTTAATTTCAATATAGGTCTTGTTGCTTTAACACGACTTCTGGCCCATAATAGCTTCAAACAGCTATTTTCATTGGATCAATATGAGCCTGAATTAAAATACCAATCAGACGCTAAATCAAATTATCAAAGCTACGCTCCATCAGCACCCTCATTGCTTTGATTAGCTAAAATGTCATGCAAAGTTCTATGGAATCTTTCAACTTTGCATTGCTCTGAGGATGATACACGCTTGCCAAAATATGGTCAATATCAAGTTTTTTCAATGCTTCTCTAACCATCTTATTTTCATTCTCAGTTCCATTGTCCGTCACGATCTGTAAAGGACGGCCAAAACGTGGAAAAATGTGACCAATGATCAATGCAGCTACTGTCTCAGCAGTCTTATCTGAAACTGCGAAAGCTTCAGGCCAACCACTATAACAATCAACGAATGCAATGGTATAGTTATTGCCTCACAAAGTTGTTGGATAAGTACCACTACCAGAAATGACAATACTCAACAAGAAACTTTTTTTCGAAATCGCTTTAAAACTTTGGTTGTTATGGCAACCACAAGGTGCCATAGACGTACTATGGGGAAATGCTTGTCATCGCCGTAGCGCCTTCAGTTTTGATCGGATCTTTCTTAAACTTATATATAAGGTGGCTGGGGATAAAAACTCGAATGAGTTCGAAAACCGGTCAAGTCGGCCCATTTATCATAGAGTTACGTCCCTTGGATTGCTGAAAATGGCGAGTTTTGACCTTGTCATCACCGTAGTCCCTTCAGTTTTGATCGAATCTTTCTGAAACTTATATGTAAGGTGGCTGGGGATAAAAACTCGGATGAGCTCGAAAACCGACCAAGTCGGCCCATTTTGCATAGAGCTACGTCCCTTTGATTGCTAAAAATGTCGATTTTTGATCCTGGCATCGCTGTAGCCCCTTCAGTTTTAATCGGATTTTCCTGAAACATATATAAGGTGGCTGGTGATAAAAACTCAGAAAAGTTCGAAAACCGGCCAAGTCAGCCTATTTTTCATAGAGTTACGTCCCTTTAATTGCTGAAAATGCCGATTTTTGACTTTGTCATCACGGTAGCCCCTTCAGTTTGATCGGATCTTTCTGAAACTTATATGTAAGGTGGCTGCGGATAAAACCTCTGATGAGTTCGAATACCATCCAAGTCGGCCCATTTATCATAGAGTTTCTGTCCATTTTTGTGTTTCTTTCTTGTAGCAAGACATTTTGAAAACTGATTGAGTTGTTGCCTTGAAACTTGACAGGCTGATAGGGAATGACTGATACATGACCTGCTTAACTTGCGAATTTTTTTTTGAAAATTTCTCTTCAATTATGTGGTGGAGGAAACTTACGGCCCTATGACAACAAGGCAATTGGGGGCAAGCATATGGTTGGCGGCATTGCCTTTCACAAACACAATTTCTAATTTGCTATCCGTTTCCAGGTTTGACAAGTACAGTGGAGAAGTTCTATGTCAAACTGCCACAGAGTCAACACAGAGTATGGACTCTTGCGTTGAACAAGGAAAAATCAAAGATGCCTCTAGTCATGATTCATGGAATGGGTGGTGGCGTAGGCCTGTGGGCTCAGAATTTAGATGCCTTAGCTACGAAAAGACCTGTATATGCTTTTGATCTTCTAGGCTTTGGCAGAAGTTCAAGACCCAAATTTAGCTCTAGTGCTCAGTTGGTTGAAATGGAGTTTATAGAATCTATTGAGGAATGGAGACAACAAATGAAACTTGATAAAATGATACTTCTTGGACATAGTTTAGGTGCTTATCTTGTCAGTGCATATGCAATAAAATACCCTGAGAAAATTGAACATTTGTTTCTAGTAGACCCATGGGGCTTTCCAGAAAGACCATCAGATTCAGAGAGAAGTCGTAGGATACCATTGTGGGCGCGAGCCATAGCGACGCTGTTGACACCTTTCAATCCCTTGGCTGTTGTGAGAGCTGCCGGACCTTGGGGTAAGTAACAGTTATTTTGTTTATTCCCCAGCATCAACAAATACGTTGTTTACTGGTTTACATTTGTTTTTGTCCATTCTTCCTTATTCATCACAATTTTCAAGACTTAATGTGTAGTTATGGTGCCTTGTATCATTTAAGAGACAATGTTCTTTATTGGCAAATTTGCTCTTCTGTCATTCAATTTTTTTCAAATCGGAATGTTAAATACATTTTATTAGCTCACCAGAGGCAAAGGCCCCAGGGGAGCTTAGTCCTCTATCGTCTGTTGTCTTCTGGTGTCAACACTTTCAAACGACATCTCCTCTAAAATCCTTGGGCCGATAAGGCCGAAATTTTATCTGTAACTTCCTTGGGCTGGGGGATTGAATTGTTTGGTTGGCGCTAATGTCTTGGCAGGAACATATAGGCATGCAAGTGTCCGTTCGTCTGTCCATCAGTCTTTCCGTTACCATTTCACCATGTGTGTTTTGTGAGCGCAAATTCTCTTACCTGTGCCGAATGCTCCAGGGATGCTTTAATATAGTTTTCCATCCGTCTGTCGTCTGTCCGTCCGTCCGCACCTTTGTCCAGTTTTATCTCTGCAATCTGCAGGCTGATCTCAATCATCTCTCATCAGTAGCATGCCTCTGGTGGGGGATTGACATAACATTTTTATCGAAATCGAATAAAAACTTTGGTTGTCACGGCAACCGCAAGGTCCCATAGACTAACAATGGATAAATGCCATAGCACCTTCTGTTTTGATTGGATCTTTCTGAAACTTACAAATAAGTAGACTAGGGGTAAAAGCTCAGATGAATTCGAAGACTGGCAACGTCGGCCCAATTATCACAGAATTACGCCCCCTTGATTGCCGAAAATGCCTATTTAAGACGAAAAGCTAAGTCGAAAACTGTGGAAGTCTGACTAGTTATCATAGAGTTACAGCCCTTTGATTGCCGAAATTGCCTATTTTTTTACCTTGTTCTTGTGAGCGCTTTAGAGCCCACAGTTTTGGTCCAAAAAATCATTAAGCTTGGTCAGAAAGATCACCATTACAATATCTCGATCAGGTTTGCTCCCCAGGGATTGCTTTAACATCTGTCGAAGTTTATTTTTGTTGTTGTTTGTCTTTGGGTGTTTGTGTCGCTTGTGTTGTTTTATTTTGGATAACCTATTGGCCAATTTGTGGGAAAGTGACTGTCCTTTTGGCTTTCCGCTGTTGGTGTTTCCATTAGGGTCTGTTGTTTCATGTTTGTGTGTTTTTCCCTTTGGTGTCTCTGATGGGGGCTGTGGGTTGATTGTATCGACGAAACCACACATACCGCCAGGTTCAGATCGGCGCCGGAGACGAACCATCGACCTTTATATGCACCTGCAAAGAATGTGGAGAATGCTAAGAGGGGTTCGCTTAAATAGACTCAATTCCTGCTAACCACGGGGCCAGCTTTTCGTCCTAAAGATATGCCGCGAAGCCGGTAACACCCATTCCCAAGATGATGAAGGCAATTTGGCGGTCTTTCTGGTGGTCACTCGGTTGGTAAAAGTCGGAGAGTTGCGGCTCGGGCCCCAGGTCAGCAAGGCTGACATTTTTCCCGGTGACCTGCGCATAAAGGCGCATCATGTCCTCGACGGCTTTGAAGGTTCGAAAGGCGTGCCCCTGGCGACGAAGTTCCTCAGTGATGAAATCAATACGCTCGGTCCGTTTCCGAGACTATTCTGCCTGTGCAGCCTGTAACTGTTTGACCGCTTTATCATGTCGCTTGCGTTCTTCGTCCACGCCAGAGCTCTTCAACATGGAGAATCCCAAGAACGCCATAGCGTTCACCAGGGCACCGCCAACGAGCATAGCAATACTTGCCATTACTTCATGATATCAGCAGGTATCAGCCTCAGTTTAATTAGCATGTCTTTGGTTACCATGGCGCGAGCGATGTCAACTAGCGCCATGCCAACATCGCGGGGTACGAAGTCAAGATTCTGGGGCCTACCCCCATCGCCATCTTGCCAAGCCGGGATACCCGCAGCGATGTCACAGACGACTGCGCTATGGTAGAGCGCGTTGACAAGCATTTTACCATCAGCTGCAGGGGTTGTCATTATTGCTTCGCAACGGGCTTCACTCCATATAGAATGGGTCTGAGCTTGTCTTTAATTGTGGTTGCTTAGCGTGTGAAACAACAAGCAGCTTGTGCATCGACGCTGTCGATGAGTCAACGGGGATGCCACTTGTGGCGTTTGTACCGCCTGTGTGGCGCGCAAGCGCAGAAGAAACATGAGTGCACCGCCCGTAAGACAAGCCCCAATGATCCATGGGGTCTAGTCGGTTAGTCCATGGTTGTGAGCTGCACCACTGCGCAACGGTTCCTTTGAGACCGTTTCCTTTGGAGGAATACTGACATCAGCTGCGCTGACTGCTGGACGAAATGTCTTTGGCCGTCCGAAGCTGTTCGAGCAGCCGTTCCTGTTTGGCCTTTCTCACAGCAGCTCCTGCACGTCCCGCCTCCACTTTTTTCGGATCCTTAACCGTGTTGCTTCGCAAAGGCTTGGGGATCGTAACTCTGTCAGCCGGACTCTGTGCTGGCTCTTGGTTCTCCTGTTGCTCCGCAACAATGTGCTCGTTCTCCGACATCGTTTATGTCATATATGGTAGTCTGGCATTGATTTCCAAATCGACAGTGCTTCGCTGTAGTAAGCGCGGCAGTAAGCTGCGCCAAGTACATGCCATAACCATTGTAGAGCTCGCAGGTAGCACTGCTAAGTGCGTGTCCGACAAACGGGTCGCCCTCGAGGTCAGCAATAAGACCAGGTTGGTTTTCGGCCGGTATCGGAAGAAACATAGATGCCAGCCCCGCATAAAGCTGGAGCGCTGTAGACCCCAGCGTCTTCGTCATTGCTGCCCCAAGCCTTGTTTCATAGCGGGCGTAAAGCTTTTCGATTTCGCTATTGTCCAGAGCTTCGATCTGTTCTGCGTAGAGGACCTTCCCATGGACCACTAGTCCAAACTGCTTGGCTTGGCCTCCCTCTACCAATGCGGCGGTATTTTTGCTCCCGGTCCTCGAGGAGCGGCACCTCATGGCCGTCTGACGTCGCTGCCGTTCCTTCCGCGGTTGGAGCTTCAGCGTTCTGCCTTTGCTCTGTCGTTCCTATCAGATCATCGATCATTTCGTCACAGTCCATAGCTATTGCTTTGCGATTCATTGCGAGTTGGCGGACCAGTCTAATATGGTGTCGAAAGCGCTGGCAGAAGCGTGCGTGTGTGTTAACACACATCCGAGTAATATAAACATACTGCCTAGTAATAAAGAACAGCAGTACCAGATGCGCGCCAAGCACTGTGATTAGCAGTCCTTCACTTACTTCGTATATTATTTAACATCATACAAGCAGCTGGTTGGTCTGTCTTTAATAAAAGCTTAGCATGCTTTGTCTCGGCTAACTGCTGCCTCACCGACGCCCGCTGTTCTCGTGTGGAGATTACGTCATTCTCGCCCCCCCCCCCCCCCCACACACACACACACACAACTCCTTGTTTCCATGAGTCATTGATAGTTAAAATGAGCCTGTTCATTTTCTGATGCGCTAGGACCTGACCCACGATGTTAAAGGGATAAACCCTTCCCTTCCATTTCAGTTGTTCGATAAGGATCAGGTGAGCGATCCAGGGTCATCATGACCCTCTTATTTCATTCTGTTATAGGTCCAGGATTAATCAAGCGGTTTCGGCCAGACCTGCAAGAGAAGTTTTCAAGATTGTTTAGTGATGACACAATTTTGGACTACATCTATCATTGTAATGCACAACAGCCTAGGTAATCTAGTCTTAAGGTTAAAATGTATTTTCTGAATCTCACAACACACTTGAGTATTAGATACGTTTTGCTCATTATTAGTGACTTTCATGGAAAACACTAATTATAAAACGAGATAAAAATGCCTTGTATGTATCTGAGAGACTTGACTTACTATTTGCGATGACAGATCTTTAAATACTCCTTTTGTTTTATTCAAGTGCTTATTATGTCCCGCTACTGAAAAGCGACGGGTTATTACATTATACCCAGTAACCCTCGAAACTTTCGAGTGTCCATCCGTACGTCTGTCTACTTCATAAGTTCGTGTCTGCTCCATTACTCTGAAACCGTTTGAGATATTGTCACGAAACTTCTCATGTATGAAAAACATAGACGATATATGAACCGTTATTTTGATTTTGCTAGTCTAGGAGTTATTGTCCTTTTAACATTGGAAATAGTCATTTCTACCGTGTACTTGTGTCCTCTCCATAACTCTGACACCGTTAGAGATATTTTCATAAACTTAATACAAACGTTAGTCGATTTTACGCGGCCGCGATTCTCGCCCTTACTTCCGTCGCGATTCAGACAAATAATTAGTTCAGTTCGCATGCAGGCTTCCTAACGCATCAATGTAGCATCTCCGAGAACACAAAAAACAAACAGCCACAGAGATGAAACAACGGTGAGGACTGGACAGCAAAAAAAAACAACTGAAATGCTTGAGCAACATTTGATGCCATGTCACATGTAATATTGTATTCTTGGAAGTTCTCTTAAAACTTAACACTAGAAGTCTTTTCTTTTAAACCATCTCTCGTTTTGAACACATTCAGATGCAAGCAATATGCTGATTGTACAAGTTATTTCATTTTTTGAAATATGAGGCAATCCTTTTCCGTATAATCACCTTGATTTTATAGCACATTTTTTAATGATTTTTAGCGGTGAAACAGCTTTCAAGACTCTTTCGCTACCATTCGGTTGGGCAAAACACCCAATGATCCATAAAATTGGTGAAATCGACAAGAATGTACCAATCACATTTATATACGGGTCAAGAACGTGGATGGACAGAGACTGTGGTTACCACACTAGATATCTCAGGAACGACAGTCACGTGGATGTAGAGGTATGTTGCTGACGTGTATATTATCAGGAATGACAGTCACGTGGATGTTGAGGTATGTTATGAATGTGTATATCTCAAGAACGAAAGTCATGTGGGTGTAGAGGCATGTTGCTAATCTGTATATCTTAAGAACGACAGTCATGTAGATGTAGAGGCATTTTGCTAATGTATATACCTCAAGAACGACAGTCATGTAGATGTAGAAGCATGCTGCTTAATTTGTATAACACAGGAACGACCGTCACGTGGATGTGGAGCTATGTTGCTGATATGCAACTTTCAGAAACGACAGTCGCGTGGAGGTGAAGGTATATTCCTAATGTGTACAACTAAGGATCGACAGTCACGTGGATGTACAGGTATATTGCTGATGTGTTTAGCTAAGGAACGACAGCCACGTGGATGTAGAAGTATCATGCTTATGTAAATATCTCAAGAACGATAGTCACTTGGATGTAGATGCATGTTGCTAATGTAAATATCTCAGAAAAGACAGTCACGTGGATGTCGAGGTGTATTGCTAATGTCTCAGTAACGACAGTCACGTGGTTGTAGAGGTATGTAGCTAATGTTTATATCTCAGGAACGATAGTCACGTGGACATAGAGGTATGCATCTCTGGAACGACAGTCAAGATTATGTGGAGGTATGTTGCTGATGTGTATACCGTATTCTGGAAAATTTCCCAATATTCGCAGATGGCTCCGGCCCATCGGGGCTTGAAGAAATATATGGGCTACATGATGCTTCCACGCAGAGCAGAAACCGACCTGCACACGAGTACTGGTAAACCCCTTAGAGGATCTAAGCCTGGTCGCAAAGCGGTGCGAGTCGGCCCGTCTATGCTTATAAACCCCGTTGGTTTCATTGCGCGACAGGGCTTGAGATGTCATTTCATCTCAGTGTCGGGTAAAAGTCCCACAAAATTGGAAGCAACGTCTCCAGAATGACTTTTACAGCGTTGACGGGGATGTTAAACCTCAAACAAACAATGTTCACGGAATTTCGCGGTCGGTCTTGATCCGCGAAAATTAAAATTAGTATCAGCGAAATATTCTCTAAGTTTGTCCGAAGTACCAGCAATAATCTTCAATTGTCCAACGATACCATTTTGTGGTAGTTATTTCCCAGTAATACGTGTATAACCTGTGGCAAGGCTTGTGTTATGTTATCGGTAATTACTATGGTCATTGAAAAGGCTGCCACTCACAACTTGCACCTTGATTGAATGTCCAATAAAAACCTTTTTATGCCCCCGCCATTCGAAGAATGGTGGAAAGGGCATATAGCGTTGCCCCCGTCCGTCCGTGCGTCCGTGCGTCCGAAACTTAAACGCAGTCAATAACTTCCTTATTGATTGATGTATTTTAAAATTACTTGGCAGAAATGTTAACCATCATGAGACGACGTGTCACGTGCAAAACCCAGGTCCGTACCTCCAAGGTCAAGGTCATACTTAGAGGTCAAAGGTCAAAAAAAGGGTCCGAAACTTAAACGCAGTCAATAACTTTTTTATTTCTGGATGGATTTTGTAATTACTTTGTGGAAATGTTAATCATCATGAGACGATGTGTCACATGCAAACCCAGGTTCGTACCATCAAGGTCAAGGTCATACTTAGAGGTCAAAGGTCAAAAAAAAGGTCTGAAACTTAAACGCAGTCAATAACATTTTTATTTCTGGATGGATTTTGTAATCACTTTGTAGAAATGTTAATCATCATGAGACGATGTGTCACGTGCAAAACCCAGGTCCGTACCTCCAAGGTCAAGGTCATACTTAGAGGCCAAAGGTTAAAAAAAGGGTCCGAAACTTAAACCCAGTCAATAACTTACTTGTTTCTGTATGGATTTAGAAATTACTTTGAAGAATTGTTAACCATCATGAGACGATGTGTCACGTGCAAACCCAGATCCGTACCTCCAAGGTCAAGGTCATACTTAGAGGTCAAAGGTCAAAAAATGGTCTGAAACTTAAACACAGTCAATAACTTTCTTATCTCTGGATGGATTTTGAAATTACTTTGCAGAAATGTTGGCCATCAATTAACAATCTGCCTCACACAAAACAAAGGTCCTTACCTCCAAGGTCACGGTCATACTTAGAGGTCAAATGTGATAAAAGGGTCCAAAACTGAAACACGGTCAATAACTTTCTATGGATGAATACGAACATAGACATATTTTCAGGCGGGGGCATCCGTGTCCTATGGACGCATTTCTAGTTTCAGTTAAGTTTTCAGCTTATCTGGGCCGAAGGCTCCAGGTGAGTTTATAGTATAGTGGGTCCGTCGTCCGTCCACACTTTTGAGCAGCTATATCTGCAGGCTGATCTCAATCATTTCTCTGTAGTATGCTTCTGGTGGGGCAATGATGACATAAGCTTTTTTTTTCGGAGTTCAGAGTTTTCCACACACAAAGTAGTCTTGTGCGAGGGAATTTGTATTGCCTGCGATGCTTTGTTATCATAGAGTTACATCCCTTTGATTGCAGAAAATGCATGTTTTTGACCTTGTCATCACCGTAGCCCATTCAGTTTTGATTGGATCTTCTTATAACTAACACATAAGTAAGTCAGGGTTAAAGCTCGGATGAGTTTAAAAATTAGTGAGGTTGACCTTTTTATTTCCCTTTGATTGCTGAAAATACCCATTTTGGACATTTTCATCATGATAAGTCCCTAAGTTTTGAACGGATCTCTTACATTGACTTGTATAGGGGAAATCTTTAAACATCCTCTTTTCTGAAACCACAAGGCCCAGGACTTTGATATTTGGTATATAGCTTCATCTAGTGGACCTGTACTAAGAGTTTGGAATTATAGCCTTCGGGCCAAATATGACCCTGCCTAAGGGTTCAGTTGATGTACAACTGTGTTGACAACCCTTGATCTATGAAGATATTTATATCAGTTCGGTTAACAAACATGCCTTGCCTTCTTTCACAGTCTCTTCTTCTATGATTTTCTGGTCCACAGGTGAGCGATACAGGGCCATCTTCGCCCTCTTGTTTTCTCTTACCCCAAACAATAGCCCTTCCCAACACACATCTTTACCTGTGCACTGTTATGAATGGCATGGTTTTATTCAATGTCAAATCGATGAGCTATCAGTGCTTGATCTTTTATTGCAAACCGTGACCTGTCTCACAGCTAAAAGGTGCCGTATGTAAGCATACAATCCAACCAATTAAAATCTACTGTCACTTCTATGTATGAAAACGTGAAAGGTACAATTAAATGAGCGACCAGTAAGCCTGGATGTACATGCACTGAAATTAAAAGCGAAATTGAGCTTGACAATATTGTTTCAAATGATCTATCTTGGATTATTTTACCACTTTTATTAGTTTTAATAGATTTGTCCATAATAAAATGGTTTTCAGCTAATCTTTACATGTGATATTGAAAGTTTCATTGTTGTGTCAAATTTTCGTGGGACAATAACAATTATATTATCACGTTTAAACTACAGCGAAAATTAAAAAAACGCGAACATTCATCCTCTGTTTTTGAGGCAGATCTGCGAAAATTTGGCGACACGGAAATATTCCAGAATGCGGTATCTCAGGAACGACTGTCACATGGATATAGAGGTATGTTGATGATGTGTATATGTCTCAGGAATGACAGTCACGTAGATATAGATGTAAGTAGTATACACAATGTAGTTTCTAGGACAACCTCCACCCCCGGGTCGGCCCCACCGAGTGGATTGGCCGAGGACAAAAAAAAATTCATCCCCGCACTGTGGGGGCCCATCCCCACCCCCGGGTCGGTCCCACCGAGAGGGGATGCTATAGAATAAAATATTTGTTTGCCTGCCATATCGCAGGGGAATCCCCTGAAAACTGGTGTAAAATGATTTACAACGCAAAATAAATCCAACAACTCCAGAGGGGGACGGCCTACCACACTCCCAGCTTCCCAAGTTCGTGGGTTGAAAAGTCTCCAGATTCCCATTCTAGGACAGCCGATTACCAGGGGATTGAGTTTATGGATACGTCGTCTGCGAAACTTGTGCTCGACACGTTTAGAGATGTATAATACTAAATCAATAGGAGTACGTGATATTGGCTATCATACTGTGCAGTATAAAGAAATATACCACAAACTGCTGTCAGTTTACCTCGCAAAAACCAATACTGGCATTTTTTGTGCGAATGATACGTTTCTTTTTTCTGCTTGGGCGATACGACTGTCAGCTTCGATTACAACTGACCAAAAAAACCGGAGCTGACAAAAATAATCGACACTGACAGAAAATTTGGACCAACGATTAATATATTGTTTGCGTGACAATAAAACTTCTCTCTTTCTCAAATTTCTCAATACACAATCGGAGTGAGGGAGGTAACTGTTAAATGTTAAATGATAAAACGAGAGCAGGATTGATTTCCTTAGTATACACAAGGAAGTAAACGTGTGCCGCTGAAGACGCTGACCAGCCTGTTTACCCATTCGGTACTAACAAGTACCCATTTCGTCCTAAAGACACCGGTTCAGATGTAACCAGTCAGTTGTGGTCCTACATAGTCGGTTGTACACATTTCATCCTTAAGACACTGATCAGCCAATTGACTGTGCCCAAAGACAAAGCTTATGATCGGGATGAGGCCAGTTTATATTCCGCGAAGCCTGTCACACCCATTCCCAAGATGATGAAGGCAATCTCGCGGTCTTTCTGGTCGTCACTCGGTTGGTAAAAGTCGGAGAGCTGGGGCTCGGGCCCCAGGTCAGCAAGGCTGAGATTTTTCCCGGTGACCTGCGTGCGCATACAGGCGCATCGCGTCATTGACGTCTTTGAAGGTTCTAACAGCGTGCCCTTCGCGACGAAGTTTCTCAGTGATGAAATCAATACGCTGGTCCGTTTTCGAGATCAGTCTGCCTATGCAGCCTGTAACTGTTCGACCGCTTTATTGTGTCGCTTGCTTTCTTCGTCCACGCCAGAGCTCTTCAACATGGAGAACAAGAAGTTTGATCCCTTGAACGCCAGAGCGTTCACCAGGGCACCGCCAACGAGCATAGCAATTTCCGTCATTACTTCATGATATCAGCAGGTATCAGCCCATGTTTAATTAGCATGTCTTTGGTTTCCATGGCGAGAGCGACGTCAACTATGGTCATGCCCACATCGTGGGGTATTAAGTCTAGTTTCGGGGGGCTACCCCCAATCGCCATCTTGCCAAGCCGGGCGTATCCCACAGCAATGCCACAGATGACTGTGCTATGGTAGAGCGGGTTGACAATCATTTTACCATCAGCTGCCGGGGTTGTCATTATTGCTACGCAACGGGCTTCACTCCATATAGAATGGGTCTGGGCTTGTCTTTAATTGTAGTTGTCACAATTATTTAGATGTGAAACAACAAGCCGCTTGGGCATCGATGCTGTCGATGAGTCAACGGGGGGTGCCACTTGTGGCGTTTGTACCGCCTGTGTGGCGCGCAAGCATAGAAGAAACATGAGTGCACAGCCCGTAAGACAAGCCCCAATGATTCATGGGGTCCAGTCAGTTAGTCCATGGTTGTGTGCTGCACCACTGCGTGACGGTTCCTTTGAGACCGTTTCCTTTTGAGGAATGCTGACATCAGCTGCGCCGACTGGTGGACTTAATGAATCTTTGGCCGTCCAAAGCTGTTGGAGCAGCCGTTCCTGTTTTGCTTTTCTGGCAGCATCTCCAGCACGCCAAGCTGCCACTTTTTTTGGATCCTTAACCGTGTTGCTTTCCCTTGGCAGTTTTCCCTTGGAAGGTCCTGTCGCTGCCAGCACTGTTGGCGCTGATCGGTACTGCCTCGTTTATTTCTGGGTTGTGACCGATGACAGCGTCTGACCCTGCTATTTGGATTTGGTTATTATAACGTTGGACATTGCCGGGATGGAGCGCCATGTCGCTCGGCATCAAGTAGAGCGCTCTCCCGCAGACGTAATCCAGTGGTGTGGGTGCATATTGCAACGTCTTTTGATAGCGATCGATGCTGCGTGGGATGTAGACGGGTGAGGCGATGGGGTCTTCGAGATTCGCCGTAAACTGCTTTTGGGCGTCGTACCCCGTCCCAACTTTGAGAATGTTGGAACGGGTCTGAGCTTGCGCTCCCAAGATTGCCCAAACGTAGGTCCGAATCGAGTCGTTGAGGCGCTCGACACCCGCTTGCGTGAACCCTTCTGATTTATCGAGAATAAACATCTTCCACACCTTTGAAATATCCCGGTTATGGTGTATGGAGTCCAACGGGTGAAAGAAGGGGCCATAGGGACTGTGATCAGTGCGGTATTTCGTCGAAGGGGTCATGTAGATACCAAAAGATCCGAGGCCTTGACACCCGTAGTCAAGCTTTTGCCTCCAATCCGTAGAAGGCGAAACAGCAAACTCCTCGCAAAGCCGCTTGTAGGCTCTGGGGTCATATTGGTTATCGTACCATGAATTGGACTCGTCCCCAGGGAGGGCGACTTTTATCTCCTCAAGCAGACGCCTCGTCGTATAATAGACATGAAAGTAATACAGGCTTGCAAGAAGGGGCTCCTCCGCTTGGTGATGGTCCTGAAATGAAACACCACATCCGGCGGTAGCGCACCAATCCGCAAAGTTAAGCTGGCACTGCCACCAGCTGAAGTTGTCGTGTTGCCAGTTGTCCCACGCCTTGTTTGCCTTAGCCACGTTCCCGGTAAGCGGAGGGTTTTGATATGTGTTGTAGACGTCCGGGTACTTGGCAAGGAAGTGACCTCCCTTATCGTCGACCATTATGATAAGGGTTGAATATTTGAATTGGCAGCCTGCCCGATATTTTGCCTAGCTATTAAACGTAAACGCCTTTGTATCTATACCCATTTTGGTGATTATCATGTACATCACACTCACTGACCTTCAAAATGATGTGCCAATCAACCTTTCCAGGACCCTGTCTGCGGGTGAGCGAGAGATTGCTCTCTGAGAGTTGACGTATTATCACTGGTGGTACAACATATGCATGGCGAAAAGGAACAATAAGGTCTCAAATAAAAATACTGGAAAAAAACAACCCAACAATACCTGACAGGTATTATAACGTCTGTGAGTTGAGCGAAAAGGTGTTTCAGCGGTTGAACGCCGAACTCACTCTAGATGAACCGTCTGGTCTACTGCAATTAACGGTAAAGCCCGGAGAAGTTATAACAATGAATCGTGAATTAGCTAATATCTTAGGCTTTTCAATACTTTCAAACCCCCTGCCTTGGCGCTGATCATTGACAATGGCCATTACTTGGAAGGAGGCCGCACCAAGACGTTCACTGCAAATGAGCCACACAAGCTGGCCGTCCATCGTGAGGTCTACTTTCATCTTGCTGAATTAAGTACTTCAGACAATCTGCATAACGGTCGCCCCTCTACACTGCTTAGATCTGTCCCCGTCGAGAACGAAAAGTGTGGATCTGGTAGAACTGAATCATTTCCTGTCTTACAGTGCAAAAGGTTGTCGTCAGGGCCTGTTTCACAGCTAACTATCTTACTTAGAGATACCAACGGGAAGATGTTACCATTCGAGAATATGAGCGCAACCCTACATATAAGGAATGGTCGACGCAAGCGGCCCCGGTGGGGTCAGAAAATGCCCTGGCTGATCTTGGTGACACTGAGGGGTTCGATAAGGACGGGAAGGAAGATCGATTGTACGCCTTCCAGCATTCTGATGGGGTCTACAAAAGAAAAAAGGTCGCCAAAGCGGAGTCATTGGCATTCGGTGATCTCGGCGACGTAGATACCTCACATGCCGTTCCAAAGCGGGTTCATACGCTGGCCTTCACTGGGAGCAAGTGGGTTGCTTTTGCGGACCCCGTGCAACAAACAGGATGGCTGATTGACATACAAATCTCGTCTCCGTACGTAGGGATTGGAAAGCAGCACAAAGTTAGAAAGGTAGTTAATAGTGGAACTCGACTGTGCTCGTGTATCCCCGGGACGAAAAACATTGTCGTTTCCGAAGATAACGTGCCAAAGACAAACAACGACCAGCAGGGAATCTTGAAAATAGTCTTCTAATTCCCCCAGCGGGAATCATTGGTATGAACTTGCCAACACCATCGATCATCCTTGATCTAATGCTCGGAGATAGATCAGGCGTTACCCGGCTTCAAGCTCAAGTGGAGTCAAGCAAATGCTAATAAAGAAGCTGAGGTTTATATACAAGTACAAGAAACGCCTCGAGTGCAGTTCACTCTTGAAGGAATCCAACACCAAGTTGAATACGGTCATTTAGACCTACATAATA
This sequence comes from Lucinisca nassula, assembly GCA_963580285.1. Classification (NCBI taxonomy): domain Eukaryota; kingdom Metazoa; phylum Mollusca; class Bivalvia; order Lucinida; family Lucinidae; genus Lucinisca; species Lucinisca nassula. The sequence continues at coordinate 43,416,246 of OY757017.1, forward strand.
TTTTTATAGGTCCAGTGTCTCTCAAAAGGCTGCGATTTACGCCGGTGCGCTCACAGCAGACCAAGCTATAGTCATTATTAGCCAGTAGTCTATTTAAAACCCACCCAGCTCGAGGGGTAGTACACGATGGGCCTCTACCCAGGACTTGAAACCGGAGACAAACACCGCCTTCAGCACGTGGCCGAGGTTGACTTCCGTCTCGAAAAAGAACGAGACTTCAGAGCCTCGCTGTACAAGAAATACAGACGTGGGGCTAATGTTGTTGATGGGATTGATACCACGCTTACTGCGACTAGCGTAGGGCGGGCTTCTGGCGTCGGGCTCTTGTCAACTATCATCGCGACGCCTGTCGCCATTGGCCTTGGAGCTGGGGCGATTGTGTGTGGGTTGCTGGGCGTTGGCGGGAAATGTATTGGACGAAAACTGCAAACAAAAGCCAAAAAAAAAAACACGACGAGAATCGTATCTTGGCTGAGTCGAAGCTAAACCCAATCGCCGACCGCATTTCTATCGCGCTGAACGACGATGATATATCTGAAACAGAATTTCGCCTGATTCTGTGTGAAATCGACAAGTTCGATCAGATGAAAGAAGAAATTCGCCAGGGCCAGAAACATACTGTTGGTTTGTCGGAGGAAGAAAAAAAAGAAGTTGTTTTTACGTGCGAGAGACGAGGCGTTAATGACGGCCCGTACCAAGCTGTTGGAAGAGTTGGACAAATCTGGTCACAGTGGCACCTGGATATTTCTTGCTGGCGAGCTTAAAAGAGTGCAGGCTGCCTAGACAATTCCTCAGCAGTAGTTTCCGTTAGAGACTTAATGCTAACAAAGCAACAATAAATACATGGATCGGCGCCTTGCGGATATTTATTACAGCCTTAAGGGTTACTGGAGGGGTCTTGAGGCCATAAAGAAGCTGGCTTCTGCGGCTAAGACCTCAGAAGATGTGGCCCGAGCTTGGTTGAAGAAGCAGGCCATCTGGAAGATCTACCTCGCCGCCCCGCAGCTCGTTCCACGACCCAAATTCGACATCACCAAGCCGAACGAGGTCCATCAAGCTGACCTGCTCTTTCTGCCACACGACCGTGTTCGCAAGCGCACATACAGATACACCCTTACCGTGGTTGATGTAGCCTCACGCTTCAAAGAAGCCGAGCCTCTGGCCACTTAAGAAGCCAAAGAGGTTGCTGAAGCTTTGTCTCGTATTTACAGGCGAGGCCCGTTGAGGTGGCCAAAATTGCTCCAGGTCGACCCCGGTCGTGACATCATGGGCTCTGTCAGCCAGCTGTTGGCAAAGCACTCTGTCCAGGTTCGGCGCGGTCGGGTTGACATCCATCGGGACCAGGGCATTGTTGAGCGCTTCAATCGTACCTTGGCTGAGCGGCTCTTTGGACATCAGTACGCTCAGGAGATGCGACTCATTTCTGGTCAGCGGTCTACACAGTGGGTGAAAAGGTTGCCTGCCGTTGTGACAGCCTTGAATGGGGAGATCATCCGACTGACCGGCAAGAAGCCCTCTGAGGCCATAAGTGCGCGATCGGTGGCACAAAAGCCCCCCTCTGTAGTTCCTGGTCGTCCTCTTGGTCTCGAGGAAGCAATAATCCCCTCCGGGTTTCGGCGTTCGTTATTTGTACCAGCCTGGCAAACTTGAAGAGGGGGGCGCCGGCGAGCGACTGAACCCATATGGTCCCTGGATGTGCACCGGCTCGGGCGCATAGTGACCAAGCCCGACGAGCCCGTGGTGTATTACTTGCAGGATTGACCTCAGCGCGGTTTTGTGCGCGAAGAACTCCTTGTTGTGCCACCGGACACTCAGGTTCCTCCGGATGGGGTTCTCAAGCGCTGAGCTCGAGTCCATCCACCGGGGTGACAATTTATCCGTTTGGTTTACGTCCTGTTTCAGTGGTCCTTGGTCTCAGAACTTTCGCCTGCAGTATCTCGAGGTTCTGAGGGGTCTGTAGTTGCCGGCGTAGCGAACACCTCCCAGACAATTGCTAATGAGAGAGACAAGTATACCCATCTTTCAGCCATATCCACCAGTTTCTTTACCACCAAGGGGTTCGGCGGCTCGACCTCATATCCGTCTATAGCGGAAGAAACACCCACCAACAGATCTGCGGCCTGCTCTGTGAGAGTTTCGAGCGACTGTAGGTTGTCGTACAGCAGGGTCTAGAAGGTTCCGATGGATTTTCCAATATTCTCGGAGATCACATTGCCTCCGCTCGCCGCCTCGCGCCGCTTCAGAGAGGCAATTATAACCGTCAACGAAATCGACACCTCTGTGGTTTTAAACCGACTCAGGCTTTTCTTTAGGAGCTCATGGAATTCGTTGATGGTCGGTCCATTTGCCGACTTGGCTTGGCCGATGCTATCGCATAACAACAATCGTAGATCGTCGACGACGCTCTCCTCTCTTTTTGCCTTCTCTGTTGCGGCATTGGGTGTCTCCTCCTCTGTTGCGGCATTGGGTGTCCCCTCCTCTGCCCAGAGCATCTGAACCCTCGCAGCGCCGACGCCAAACTGCTTCTTCACCCTACTCACAGGCGCCTTACCTCGCAGGGCCTTGATTTCCTGGATCTCCTCCCGAGATAGAAGTCTCTTGGGAGCCATCGTTTATCCTATGATTTCGAAGTTCTTGAGATGGACCGCCCCAGTTCCTCAACGAACGGGTCCATCTCTTGTTGTGTGATGTAATCTTTGTAACCATAAGCCTGTGAGTCAACTCCGTTCTCTGCGATCCAACGTTTGGAATCGAAGGGCGACAGCGACACCTTGTTGAGATGCTGCCCGTAGATGCGGTGACGCTACGACCTAAGAACATCCATGCCATGGCGGAAGGTTTGCTTCTCAAAGAGAGGCTCTTGGAACAGCTCATGCCTGATGCGCTTCTTGACAGTTGCTTTTCTCACACCCTTGGCCTTCTTGACGTTCTTTCCAGATGCCTGGAGGATGGAGTACATCTTCGGCCGAAGGCCCACATATTCGGCGATTCGGCGATTGACTGCCCGCGCACTCGTCCTTCATCTTTCCGAGAACTTTCCGAGAACCTTCTTGTTCTCTTTGCTGTGCAGCGGGTGGTCTTTCGGGTAGTCGGGCGTGTCATAGATATCCTGGTACTTGGCCATGTCCTCGTAGATATCCTCTGTCTCGATTTTCAGGAGCAGGCTATCGGTGTCCGTGTAGAGGAGCTGGCAGCGGTCTTCGTACTGCCTCTGGAGCCGTTTGTAATAGAAATCTTACATCAGGGTTTTTGAAAGGTCCAGAATTCTCATACCTAAGTAAATCGGGCGATTGAGCACTAGATGGCTCTTTTGCATCTGGACTGCTCTAGTACTGGTAAACCGCTTAGAGGATCTAAGCCTGTCCAGGAACCGCGGTGCGAGGCGGACCGTCCATGCTAATAAACCCTATTGGTTTCATTGGGCGACAGGGCTTGAGAAGTCATTTCATCTCAATGTCGGGTAAAAGTCCCTCAAAATTGGAAGCAACGTCTCCAAAATGACCTTTACAGTGTTGACGGGGACGTTAAACCTCAAATCAAACAAAAACTGCTGCAAGATCATCGTCGAAGATGTTGGCTCTGGCAAAGGCTGGGCTTGCGATGAGACGCCTGAGTTTATCTTCCTCGTTGGCGCGAACCAGCTTGACGTCGACACGCCTGCGGAGGTACTCCATCGTCTTGCCGAAGACCGAATTGTTCATGAGCTTGTAGAGATGCTTCTCAAACTCACTGGTGGCCTTCTTCCGGAGCTCAGTATTCATCCGGATGTAGGCCTCCATCCAGGAGCCCTGCTGGAACCGGAGGGCACGACGAATCTTGGTCAGACGCATACTCAGAGATATGTATAGCTGGAGATTCCGATAGTGGAGCACGTAACGGCCTTTGTTGCGAAGGTTGGGTAACTTCTCAATCTCTGTAGGTGCTCCCCCCAAAGCTCCATCGAGAAGTTCGCGCTGGTACTCCGACATCCACTCCTTCTTGACCACTTGGCGCTCTGGTGCTAGCGGGTAGGCACTGTGTGCCTTGTGCAGCTCTGCTGGATATTCCATATCTACCTCTAGGATATAGCCCTCTTCATTGCCTGCGGGTAGTTCTGCAAGGGTTTCTGCGAGTCCCGTTGCATCGACCCACTGGAAGTCTCTGATGGAGAGGGCCTGGCTCATAGCCCATCCATAGAGATTGTTCGCATCCAGATATAAGATATGGCCACTGGGGTTTTCCGGGTCATAATCCTCGACCAGAGGATTGTTGGCCTTCGCATACCGTTTTGATACCATCGAGATACCTCCGCGCATCCCCTTCTCGACAAACAGGTGTTGGTGGTAGTCTGTAAGCCGCTCGAGCTCCACTCCTGTCTTTTTGAGGAGGGCATCCCATGAAAGCGCGGGACTTGTGTAGTAGTGCGCTGGGTCTAAACCGTACTGCATCAGAGATGTCTTTCGGAATTCCTCAAAGACATCTGCCAGCAGGAGAACATCTGTGCGATTGTAGAGATAGGTCGTGGTAGTCCCCCAGGGTCTTACACCCACAGACCTCCCATACTCTATGCACGTGGGCGTAGTCGTCGTCGCTGATGTGCTCGTCGGTGAGCTTGCTGTAGGTAACCACTTCCGGAGGGAGCTTGGTCTCGGCGAAACGGTCCCAGGAGTCCATATACTCGTAGGGGTAGACGCCCTTCCGGGTCAAGAGCTGGAGCCTCTGACGGTTTGGTTCGTATTGGGACGTGATCTTGAAAGACTCTGACCGGTTTGACGCCACCAGGTTGTCGAGGGAAGCGAGCAGGAACTGGGCGCTATCGATGAAACGGAGCTGCCTCAGCTTAAGGTTGCGGGCGTTGTGAGCTGCCCCTCGATATTTACCCTTTGATATGACAGTGGTCACGGACAGAGTCACCGTTTAGCGGTTTTTAGCATATATAGCAATTCGCGGCATTGTTATGGGCCTGATAGTCCTTTCGTGTCATCCGTATGTTTTTAGGGTTGGCTAGCACGCTCTAAATCTTGGGCTCCTCCTCCTGGAGTGATTTGAAGAAGTGCTCTGTTGCATTTGGGCCGCGATACTTGACAGGCGGCTTTGTTGTTCCATCACATCGCACCACGATATAGCAGTAGCTGCAAATAAAAATCAAAAATGGGTTCCTTTAAGAGCAATGAAAACATTCATAAGACAGAAGATGGGTCATACTACGTAGTTTCGGCTAATAAAGCCTCATCAGTGACCCTGTAATGATCCGGCAAAAAAAGCCAGAGGAAACATACTGCAATTTTGCGAATTTCGAGTTGGAAGTCGATTCAAAGACTGATATAAAATAAAATGGGGTCCAAATAATTAAAACCCTGTCTAGAATATGAGTCTAAACCAATAATTTATTTCCGATTTGTCAGAATATTCACGCTGATCTCAAAGGACCAAGAGTAAAATATAAACTGCACTATGGTTGATGTACGGGGAGACGTTTTACGGCCGCAACACGGCACAACACCAGCTGCAGTGAAGGCAAATAAAAATCAAAAATGGATTCCTTTAAGAGCAATGAAAACATTCATAAGAAAGAAGATGGGTCATACTACGTAGTTTCGGCTAATAAAGCCTCATCAGTGACCCTGTAATGATCCGGCAAAGAAAGCCAGAGGAAACATACTGCAATTTTGCGAATTTCGAGTTGGAAGTCGATTCAAAGACTGATATAAATCAAAATGGGGTCCAAATAATTAAAAACCTGTCTAGAATATGAGTCTAAACCAATAATGTATTTCCGATTTCTCAGAATATTCACGCTGATCTCAAAGTACCAAAAGTTAAATATAAACTGCACTATGGTTGATGTACGGGGAGACGTTTTACGGCCGCCACACGGCACAACACCAGCTGCAGTGAAGGCAAATAAAAATCAAAAATGGGTTCCTTTAAGAGCAATAAAAACATTCATAAGAAAGAAGATGGGTCATACAACGTAGTTTCGGCTAATAAACCCTCATCAGTGACCCTGTAATGATCCGGCAAAGAAAGCCTCATGGTGTCGTGTTCGTTTGGTGTTACTTTTTGTAGGATCGCGTTCGGGGCCCTCGATCTTTGTGGTGAGAGCCACAAAGTCTGCATAGATGACGAATGGGGTTGGTTGCTGTTGTGGTGGTTCTGGAAGGTGAGCTTGTTCTTACCCTCCTCTGCCATCTCCACCCGGACAGCCGCCTGGTCGATGCCTTCGCACTCGAGCTTGTGGGCCTCCAGCAGGTCTTCTCTCGTGTAGCCATGAAGACAGCGCTCACAGAAGTACTTCTTTTTTGGGTGCTAGCTCTTGTTAAATAAGAGGCGGTTGAAGTTCTTTAAGCAGGTGTAGTGGAAGCGATTTTTATTTGCACTGATCAGCAGCACATTGATCCTTGATATATCTTGTGGTTGTGTGCTGAGACGAAGGACAGTGATGCCCTTGTCCCAGCAAAAGACATTGATGGCTAGGTTGTTCTGCCGCTCAAATTTTGGTACCTGTGAGATTGTTGTGGGACTATCAATCACTTCGAAGTTTATACCATCATTGGTAGGATACCAGCTTGGTCTCTCTGGATGATATGGTGGTGATGGATTTGCCCGAGCCGCTCGGAGCGTCCATCGAAAGCAGTCTTGGTCCTTGTTCTTTATGTTAACCAGTGCCTTCTTATATCTTAATTCTGCTGGGAGTGGAATGTAGGACCTACCTCGAAGAGGTTGATATCTGGCAATGGCCAGCCAAAGGGTCTGTACCTGATCTACAACCCAGCCAGACCCTCTCTGCGTCCACTTTTCGAGTGTTTCTTCGATCTGTGGGAAGGTTTTCTGGAGAGCCCCCTTGATCTCGCTGGCCTGGAGAAGGGCCTCCTGTTTTGCGCAGCACGGGATTGTGTACTCCTCACTACCGTCTGGTTTGCCCTTCCGAAGCTGAACCTTGAGAGCCAACTGGAACTTAACACCTCCCAGCGCCTCGATCTCTTCCTCGAGCTTGCTACTGATTTGGGGCACCACAGCCTCGAGGAAAACCCTGGGGTCTGCACTTTGAGGATTATTGGCAGGCACGTCCATCTGTCAGCCCCTCAAGAAGTCACCAATAGCCCATGGGGTCTGCCTGAAGACAAGCTGTTGCTCAACAGATGTAAACAAATCCAGGATCCCATCCTGATATTCCTTGACGGATCTCAGGACTTTCTCGCGGGAGATAGGGTCAAATTCCTCTTCGATGGCTTTTCTTTTGGCGGCCTTCTTTTTGCGTGGTGGTTGGGTAGGTTGATATTTTTCAGGCTGTAAGGGTTTTAACAGACGCCCTTTGACAGAGTCTGGGATAGGCTCATCCAAGATGTTTTGAACCACATGATGGTTAGTCGAATTATTATCAGGTATTTCTGCCAGTAGCTGCTCTTATGTATTCATCCTTAGTAGCCATGTTACTGTAAGTTTAACTTTACCTATATACTAACAATTATCTAATAGGAAATGGTGTAGAAAATCTTTCAGCATTTATCGTTAACTTTACCTATATACTAACAATTCTCTAATTAACGGGCCTCCGTGGCCTAGTGGTTAAGAGCGCTGACTCTTGATCATTAGGTCTCTCACCGCTGTGGTTGGAGCCTCGCTCGGGTCACGCGTGAGACGCCAAGTTCTGCAATGGAAGGTCAGGTGGTTTTTCTCCGGGTACTGCGGTTTTCGCCCACCTCTGATTAACGATCGGCTCGATATGAGTAAAATAATCTTGAAAGGGCCGTAAAACCAAACCCCACCCCCCCACCCCCCCCCCCCCCCCCCCCAAAAAAAAAAAACAATTCTCTAATAGGAAATACAGTAAAAAATCTTTCAGCATTTATTTTTTACTTTACCTATATACTAACAATTCTCTAATAGGAAATACAGTAGAAAATCCTTCCGCTTTATACTAACAATTCTCTAATAGGAAATACAGTAGAAAATCTTTCAGCATTTTTGTTGCACTTTACCTATATACTAACAATTCTCTAATAGGAAATAAATTAGAATATAACCATCTAAACTCTTTTTTAACCATACTAGATAGAAATGGCAGATAGTCGTCTAAACTCTTTTTGAGTCCTTCGATTCCTGTTTATGTAATTTATGGTAATAACTGATTTAACACCACATTGCATACAAAGTAGATGGTGTGTTTTCACCGACACTCCACAGTTTGTGTATGGTAGTGGTTCCGTTTTTGCTACCCTCTTACTGACACTATTGTGTCGCCCACAGAATTCTCCGCGGCAATTATTGTTGCAGGGTTCTCTCTTCCCCACAGGAATCCAAGGACACTTGTTCATTTTTGTACTGTATGTTTTAAGTACTATATTTCTCTAATACAATCACACCCCGCCCGGTGGGGTTATTGGCGAGCGCAGGCTGGTCACGTGTTGGCCATGCGATATGGCAGGCAAACAAATATTTTATTGTATTGCATCCCCTCTCGGTGGGGCCGACCCGGGGGTAGGGGTGGGCCCCACAGTGCGGGGATGAAAAATTTTTGTTCTCGGCATCCCCACTCGGTGGGGCCGACCCGGGGGGTGGGTGGCCCCCACAGTGTGGGGGTGGGGTTGTCCTTTAAACCACATTGTGTATACTACTGTTGTATGTTGCTATTGTAGATTCCTTGGGATGACCTAATAAATTTTCAACCTAAGATCTTTTGCAGTTATTTTCTGTTAGATTGACAATGATTTATTTGCCCAGCAAATAAGAAACAGATTTTACACTGCTTTTTAAAATTTATAAGACTTCTTTCTTAAAATATAATCAAACAGCTTTGCGTTACACACTTAAAATATTCAGGAATAGAATTCAAAATCATTCTCAAATTGTGCTTAAATATAATGTGGGTAATTTTGGTTGGCAAGTCCTGCAAGTAAAAAACACAAACAAGAGTCAAAACTCACCAGAACCGAATGGTCCGAGAGAGCTTAGAGTATAGGCAGTGGTCTGTTATCCGTCATCCGGATCATCTACGTCAACATTTTAAACAACATTTCCTATGAAAACACTGGACCAACTGAAACCAAATTACATGTGGATTCTCTATGGTGTGGGAGTTTGTTCATGGGATCTTGTCCATGCATGGGAAAACGTTTTAAAATCTTATTCTCAGGACCAAAACGGCAGATGGCTTTGAAATTTGGTATGAGGCATCAGGGTATGGGCCCTCCCAAGCTTGTTAAAATGATGATCTTAGGTTGACCTTGATCTATTTTACGTCAAGGTCAAATTTGGTCACTTAGGCATTTTTTATTTAAAAAACGTGCAGCTGCGGATTTTAAGCTCACCAGAGCCGAAGTCTCCGAGGATCTTACAGTATAGGCAGTCGTCGTCTTCGTCAACATTTTCAAATGACATCTGCTCTGAAACTACTCGGCCAATTGAAACCAAATTACATGTGGAGCCTTTGTGGGAAGGACTGGTTCACATCACCAATATTGCCGCCATGTCCATATATGGTAAAAACCTTTAAAAATCTTTTTCAGGAACCAAATGACCTTGAAACTTGGTATGCAGCCCTACCAAGTTTCTTCAATGATGACCTTTGCTGACCTTGACCTATTTTACGCTAAAGTCAAATTTGGTCACTTAGTCTAGACATTTGTCTGGAAAAGAGACAGTGTATTTAACTGATTGCATGGTAGGTAGCCTGTTACATCAGATTTTATTTGCAATCAGCTGAATGGAAGTTTATCATTTCCAAAGGTCAAAGTCATTTACTGCCTTTCGTCCTTGATGGCTTAGATTCAGTATTTTTATTAGCTTATCTGAGCTAAAAGTGCTCATGGTGAGCTGTTGTGATCGGTCAATGTCCATCATGCTTTGTCCGTCGTGTGGCGTCCACAATTTGATTTAAATGCTAACTCCTCCTAAACTCTTTGGCCTGTTTCAATCAAAATTCATGGTGACCCCCTACCAAAGTAGCTAAAATCGATTGAATGATTGATTGATTGATATTTATTTGGTAAAATCAACACAATCAACACAACATATACACATAAAATTGACATGAATGGAATAATTTAAATTATATTAAACTCATTAAGATTCAATTAAAGACTAAAGTAAATATTTGAAGTGAGAAAACAAAATCCACTGAAGTAAAATTAATAAGACACACATCATATTAAGCAGAAATATAAACGGAAAATTTAAAAATTATTTGAGCAAGAATAAGATGACTAAATCCATTTAAGAAATACTGAGTCTTTTGTATCATAGCACTTTGTATAAAAATAAAAGGCATAACGTATCGCAGTTTTTGCAGGTGCTATCACCATTTTAAATAACTAGAAGGTCGCGTGTTATGTTTACCTACTTGGGGACTTAAGCTTATAACGAATTATTGCCCAATGCCACAGCATACGACATGTCCGTATCGGACCCCACATCGAGCCAACTGGCTACGATAGCTGGTCTTCCAACAAATCTTGTGCTGCTCAGTAGACAAGGAAAAGAAGATATTTACATTTTAAATATCTTAAAATCAGAGATAATTGAAAAAATGTCAAACTGACAAAAATGTGTTGATAAAACCTAGGATAACCTATGAAAGCCATTAAGGCTTATTTCCGTTTGGGTCCTAAAGGTTGTGACCAAGACAAAGGGGTAAAAGGGAATACAAAAATATATTTAAGCTTTCTAGATGAATTAACCTAGTTTGAATATTCAATAATAACAGAACATTTCGTTTTCAGCAAGTTTCATTTGATTTGTCAGGTGTCTTTTAACTGAAGTTTTAAAACGTTGCATCGAACTAAAACTTTTTATTTGAGAAGGTAAATCATTCCAATCTTTGATACCATTGTGGAAAAAAGTCGCAGTTGTTTGTCCATTGATCCTAGGAACAACAAAGTTATCAGTACTACCTCTTGTGTTGTACTGGTGTTGAGTTGAAAATTTTCGGATAAATATGACGGACAAGGTCCCTTGGAAATGTGGGAAGCATGATTTAGCCTAAGTTGTTTAGCTCTATGTTCAACACCTAACATCCCGATACCATATAATTTTGAAAATCCAATATGTGACCGAGGTCCCAGGTCCTTTATATATCTCACCATTTTATTTTGAGAAATCTGAAGTTTTTTCTTCCAAGTCTTATTTAGCCCAGAATACCAAGATGAACAGGAATAGTCAAAATGGCACTGTATTTATGATTAACATAAATGTTTCCTAGTTTTCTGTGTCAAAAAAGAACACTGTCTATACAAGAATTTCAATCTGCTATTCACCTTCTGAATAACACAAGATGCAACTGTATTACCTGCCAAATGGGTTTCCAAACTCAAACCTAGATATTTGACCGATGACTGAGATTTGATGGTGTGTCAATTGCATTCAATAGAAAAATTATTCACATTTCTAAGTTTCCGTCGTGACCCAAACAATTTTCATTCAGTTTTTCCTAGATGCAACGATAGCTTATTATCAATCAGCCACTTACTGCAAGTTTCGAGTTCTGTACCAAGTTTCAAGGAAATGGTCTTGGGGTCTCTGTGAGAGTAAAGTATTGCACTGTCATCTGCATACAGGAGAAGTATACAATCCCCACTTATGCTTATCCCCATGTCATTTACATAGCACAGAAAAAGACGTGGACCCAAAATGAGAAAAAGAGTGGACCCAAAATGTTCCGCTCGGATGGAAAAGATGGTCGCCAGAGCTAAAACTAGAAAAATCTTTAAACCACAACTCATATACCCTTGGGCCTATTCATTTGAACTTCATAGGAATGTTGCTCAAGCCTCTACCAAAACAGCGACAACAGTTTTGATCAGATGTGCAAGTCGCTCGTCAGAGTTAAAAATAGAAAAAGTCAACAATTCGCTTGAAATACCAACTCCTCCTGAAACCTTGGGCCAATGCCATTCGGACTTCATAGGAAATAGAAGTGAAGGCAATGGTCAGGAATCGATACAATTAACCCACATCTCCCATCAGAGACACCAAAGGGAAAGAAACAAAAACATGAAACAACAGACCCAACTGAAACATCAGTAGCGGAAAGCCAAAAGGACAGTTACTTTCCCACAAAATGGCCAATCAGCTATCCAAACCAAAATAATATAAGCGATACAAACACTAAAAGACAAACCATAACGAAAATAAACCACGACATAAGAACCGCCTTGGAACGGTCAGTGAAACGAAATCCACTGGGGGGTGGGGGTGGGGGGTGGGGCTTAAATCGATTTTACGTGGCCACAATCATCGCCCTTACTTCCATCGCGATTTAGACAAATAATTTGTTCAATCCGCATGATGGCCCACTAATGCATCAGTGCAACATCTCCGCGAACACAAAAAATCAAACAATTACAGAGATGAAACAATGGTGATGACTTGACAACAAGAAACCACTGACGTGCTGGAGCAAAAGAAAACCAACAGTTAGACTCAGATGGGTCCTACCGGAGATAGAGCATCAGGCACCAACCAACATTACATACAATTAGATTCTCTCTAATTCCCAGTAAGCCTTTAGACTGGAACCGTCATAGAATCTGAGGCCTGACCCACCGGCGTGCAATTAAAGAGGGAAGCAAAGTTGTCAACCGTGATGGGGTTAACTTCCATGCATGCAATCTGTCGTATAACATTTATGTTGTACCCAATCTTTTTATATCAAAGAATGATTTTACGAAATTGGGTGCTGAAGTCATTGCGGTTATATATACATTTTTTTGAATTTATACACTAAGTCACCATATACCAAAATAGCTAAAATCTTTTCACTCGGGTAAACAAGATGGCCGCTAGAGCTAAAATAGAAAAGAAAACTGCTACCATCCCTCCCCCTATACCCTTGAGCCAATTTCAGTCAAACTTTATAAGAATGTTGCTTATTTGATCCCCCTATCAAAAAGTAAGAATTTTTTCGCTCGTATGAACAAGAGCTAAGAATAAAACAAACATCTTTAAACGACAACTCCTCCTATGTCCTCGGACCAATTTGATTCAAACTTTATAGGAATGTTGCATTGGTGAACTTCTACCGAACAGCTAGAACAGCTAAAAATAGAGACAATAAACGTGGAAATTCCACGAAAACCAGGTTTTCCAAAAGTTGCTTGAAACCAGGAAAACATTACAGTGCAGAGTTAACATTCTCGCACGCGACACTTTGCACTGACCTGATCTATAATCCTACCAAGTATCATTAAAACGGTTGTGGAGTTAAGCATCGGAAATGAAATGTTGAAAAGTATGGATCAAGGGAGATAATTCGAAAATGAAGATAAGCAGAGTTGTCATTCTTGCACGGGACACTCCACAATGACCTGTTCTGTAAGCCTACCAAGTATTACTGAAATATTTCAAACGGTTGCCGAGTTATGCTCCGGAAACGAGAATAAAATAAAACTTTGGACCATAATTAAAACACAAAGCCAAGCAGAGTTGTCATTCTTTCACGCGCGACATTCCGCACCTACCTGTTCTATAATCCTACCAAGTTATGTTATAATATTTGAAATTGGCTGCATCGGAAACAAAATGTTGAAAAATATGAATCAGGGGAGATTATTCGAAAATGAAAACAACCAGAGTTGTCATTCTTGCACGCGACACTCCGCAATGACCTGTTATGTAATCTTTCCATGTATTATTTAAATATTTCAAATGGCTGCCGAGTTATGCTCCGGAAACGAAAACAAAGTAAAAAAATATGTATCAGGGGAGATAATTCAAAAACGAAGAGAGGTAGAGTTGTCATTTTTGCACGCTACACACCCCACCGACCTGTTCTATAAACATACCAAGTATCATAAAACCATTTCAAACGGTTGCGGAGTTATGCTCCGGAAACGAAATGTTGAGGCCCGCTCACCAGCCGACGTACATCGTTGGAAAACCTGGTTAAAAAACGTCAAGAATTCGCTTTAAATGCCTCTTGAATCCTTGGACCGATTTCAATCAATCTTCATAGGATTGTTGCTTAGGTGACTCCTTACCAAAGTGGCTAAATTCGTTCCGCTCTGACGAACAAGATGGCCTCCAGAGCTAAAAATAGAAGAAAAAAATATTTAAACGACAACTCCTTTACCCTTTGGCCAATTTCATTTAAACTTTATAAAAATGTTGCTTATGTGACCTCTGCCAAAATAGCTAAAACGGTTCTCCTCTAATTGGAAAGATGGTCGCCAGAGCTAAAAATAGAAAAACGCCAACAATTCACTTTAAATGCCAACTTCTCCTGAACCCTTTTGCCAGATTCAATCAAACCTCATAGGAATGTTGTCTCAGATGTCCCCTTTCCACATTAGCTAATATATTTCCATGCGAATGAACAAGATGGCCACTAGGACTAAATATTGAAAAAAGAACTTTAAACAACAGCTCCTCCTCCTATACCCGTTGATCAATTTGATTCAAACTTCATAGGAATGTTGCTTTAGTGAAACCATCAAAATGGCTAAGTCGGTTCCGCTCTGATCAGTTAGATGGCCACCAAACCTAAAAATAGAAAAAAGTCAGTAATTCTCTCCTAAACTTAATCCAGTTTCATTCAAACTCCTGGGTGACCATCTATTCTAAGAGTGCTGTCAGTTATCCACATGACTTTCAGAAGCTATGTGTCATATAAAATAATAATAATAATAATAATAATAATAATCGACCTTATTTATAGAGGATAACACATTTAGTACTAGTACTAATCTTCCATGTGGCCCTCTTTTCCTGGGTAGGAACCAGTACTAAGCAATGTGGATAAAATTTCTTGAAATCAGGTGAGCGATTCAGTGCCATCTTGCCCCTCTTGCCTTCTTATCAACTTAAAGTGACGGGTTGATTGAAAACAAATTACTTATGGAGCCTCTGTGGGGAGGAGGAACGAAAGTTTGCTGATAAGGAATGGGGCACTTGACCAATATGTTGAAAAAAAACCTTTAGAAATCTTTTTTTCCGGAACCAAATGACCAATGACCTTAAGACTTGTTATATATACTCAGATTGAATGAAAACGCACCACTAGTACTATACCTCGCATTTTAATTGATTCACAATATTTTCAGCATTTAATGAATTATCACTATTTTATCCATAGACTCACTACAGAGTTAAGCATTTCATTGGAGACTCGAATAAGTCCACACACCCGAAAAACCAAAATCACATATCCTAATACTGGGTATGTCCACCATTAGCATCAAGCGTTGCTTGGCATCGACGCCTAATGCTTCGAATTTAACGCTGTATCTGGTCTTGTGTGATGTTGTCTTATTCTTCCTGTAGCGCCATGGCAAGCTGCTGACGGTTGATTGGCGGATGACGTCGGCTGTAGCTGGTGGTTTAAATCCGGCAATGGCGCAGGCCAAAAAAGAACTTGCACACCATTTTGATTGAAAAAGTCCATGGTTAGCCTCACAGAATGAGGACGTACATTGTCTGTTGGAAAAGCGTAACTTCACCATTATTACTTAAAAACGGTACCACCTTATGCTCTAAGATTTCATCGATGTACCGACATGCCGTCAAATTGCCATCAACAGCGATGAGTTGGGTTTTGTGGCGCCATGAGATCCCTCCCCACACCATTACGCTACGACCACCCCCACGTGACACCTGTCTTGAAATCGCTCCCCACGTCGGCGCCATACTTTACGCCGCCTATAAAACATTTCCAGACAAAAAAGGGACTCATCCGTGAACAGTACACCACGCCAACGCTGTTGTGTCCATCGGATACGCTGTCGACACAAATTAAAGCGACTGATTCGACGTTCCGGCATCAAAACGTTCCCCCTATTCGTCTCTTATGGCTAGAAATACCGTGTTGCTGGAGACGCCGCCGTACAGTTAAGTCACTAACGCGTAGTTTATGGGTTCCAGCTGTCTCCTGGGCTGTTTCCACAGTTTCCTGAATCGGTCGCGTAAATGACTCAAAACAATGTACTGGCCCTGCTGACGTGTAGTAAAACGTTCACGTTCAGGGCGTTGTCTATCGTCCAGACAGACCCCTTAGCGTTGTACCTTCCAACCAATCGAGCAATTGTTGTGTGCGAACAACCCATACGTTCTGCAATGTGGCGGTATGAAAGCCCACCTTCAACCATGCCGAGGGCACGATGACGATCGACGTTACTTAGACGTCCCATTGGCTTGTTCTTATGAAATGTTTTGCTGGCTTTTTAACGTAAAGAACCCGGACCTTATAATGACAGTTAAGAAAGTGCCAAAAAATAATCATGATTACGAAAATTTTGCAGTTTTTGCATTTTGTACGTGCACATGCACATCGTGAAAATCACGAAGCATTCGAGTCAAACTTCACAACTTTACAATACCGTATTTATCAGTTGAACAAGTCAGTCATTTTTACCATAAAGATGAAGCTTTATTTAACGTCGCATATTAGAAACAAATAACAAAAGTTATATAGAAAGTAGAAGTAAAACAAAGATCAGGAGTCGATACAATTAACTTACTCCACCCACCAAAGACACCAAAGGGAAAGAAACACAAACATGAAGCGACCAAATCATAATGGAAACCTAAACAAAGGAAGGCCGTAAGGACAGTTACTTTCCCACAAAATGGCCATATGGCCATCCAAAATAAAAAGACACAAGTGATACACACAGTAAGTAACAAACAACAACATAAATAAACCGCCACAGAAGAACCGCCTTGGAAGGGTCAGTGGAAAGATTTCCACTGGGGGCGGGGGGGGGGGGGGGGCTTAAATCGATTTTACGTGGCCACAATCCTCGCCCTTACTTCCGTCGCGATTTAGACAAATAATTCGTTCAGTCCGCATGAAGGCCTCCTAACTCATCAGTGCAACATCTCCGTGAACACAAATAATCAAAGAACCACAGAGGTGAGACAACGGTGAGGACTCGACAGCAAGAAACCACTGAAATGCTGGAGCAAAAGAAAACCAACAGTTAGACTCCGATGGGCCCGACCAGAAACAGAGCAACAGGCACCAACCAACATTACCTTGAATTAGATCCCTTTTTCAATAAGCCTTTACGTTGGAACCGTCATAAAATCAGAGGCCTGACCCACCGGCGTGCAATTTAAGAGGGAAGCAAAGTTGCCAACCGTGATTGGGTTAACTACCATGCATGCAGTCTGTCATGTAACATCCATGTTGTACGCAATCTTTTTATATCGAAGAATGATTTTACGAAATTGGATGCTGAAGTCATTGCGGTTATATATAGAGATTTTATTGCGACAAAACAAGTATCTATTAACAACTAACAAATACTTACCTGCCTTCATTTATCTTCCTAGGACTACCCCTGATAATGCGAGCGTCAGCCAAGGGAGCTCCTAGTATGTACCATTTTTTATGCCTTTGGTATGGCGTGTCCTGGGATCGAAACCGCAACTCCCATTCCGAAGCGGACACTCAACCTCTGAGCTATCGGGGCCGATAAACTAAAACTTAAGCTAAAGAAATCAAAATTCTAAAAGTGGTGCGTTTTCATTTAATCTGAGTATACCATTAAGGACTTGGGTCATACCGAGTTTGTTCAAATGCTCACCTTTGGTTGTCCTTGACCTGTTTTACATCGGGGTCAAATTTGGTCACTTGGACAGTTGTATTGAAAAAGGCAAACCTGATTTTTTTGTAGCCTGTGGCGTCAGAATTGATATTTGCACCCAGCTGAATGGAAATTTATCGACCCCAAAGGTCAAGGTCATTTAGTGACCTTTGTTCTGCATGCCTCAGATTCAGTATTTATGCTCCCAACTTTGAAAAAGACTTTGAAAAAGTTGGGGGTGGGGGGGCATATTGCTTCTGGCTTGTCCGTTTGTTTGTTCGTACGCTCGTCACGCTTTCTTCTGCATAGCATAACTTAAGAACCATGCATGCTAGTGTTTTGAAATTTTATATATGTTTTCCTCATGAAAAAATAGTTGACCCCTATTTTTTTTCTTATCCAAATTATCTCCCCTTTTTGCATTATTTCCCTTTTAATTAATTAAAATAGAAATCTCGTTAGCAAGATATCTCAAAAAGTATTTGAGCTAGAACCTTGATATTTGTTTTTCTGCTTGGAACTGAGGAGAAGATCACCTGATTTAATTTTCAACAAATTTAATGAAATTTTGTTAGAGTTATGGCACTTAACAATTTCTGGCCATTTAATTGTGTTGCTTTCTAGTGCATAGCATAACATTATAACCATGTTTGCTAGTGTTTTGAAATTTCATATATGGATTTCACATGAAAAAAAAGTTGACCTGTTTTTTTTTTCTTTTCCGAATTATCTCCCCTTTTTGAGTTATTACCCCTTTAATTAAATAACATAGAAATCTCGTAAGCAAGCTATCTCAGAAAGTATTTTAGCTAGAGCCTTGATATTTGGTGTACTGATTTGGACTAAGGAGGAGATTACCTGATTAAATTTAACCAATTTAATGAAATTTTGTTAAAGTTATGGCCCTTAGCAATTTCTGGCCATTTATTTGTGTTGCTTTCTGACATAACTTTAAAACCATGTATGCTATTGTTTTGAAATTTCATGTATGGTTTCCTCATGAATAAATAGTTGACCTCTTTTTTTCTTATCTGAATTATCTCCCCTTTTTGCGTTATTTCCCTGTTAATTAAATAACATAGAAAGCTTATAACCATGTATGCTATTGTTTTGAAATTTCATATATGGTTTCCTCATGAAAAAATAGTTGACCTCTTTTTTTTCTTATCTGAATTATCTCCCCTTTTTGCGTTATTTCCCTGTTAATTAAATAACATAGAAAGCTTGTTAGCAAGATATCTCAAAAAGTATTTGAGCTAGAGCCTTGATATTTGGTATACTGGTTAAGACTGAGGAGGAGATCATCTGATTAAATATTCAACCAATTTAATGAAATTTTGTTAGAGTTATGGCGCTTTACAATTTCTGGCCATTTGTGTTGATTTCCTGTGCATAGTATTACTTTAGAACTATGTATGCTAGTGTATTGAAATTTCATATATGGTTTCCTCATGAAAAAATACTTGACCCGTATTTTTTTCTTATCTGACTTATCTCCCCTTTTCGCATTTTTAGCTCGTCTGTTTTTTGAAAAAAAACTTTCGAGCTATTGTCATCACTCCGGCGTCTGCGTAGTCGTCCTGCGTCGTCCTGCGTCGTTCCAAAAAAACTTAACCTTGGCTATAACTTAAAAAGTATTAGACCTAGCCTCATGAAACTTCATACACACACTCATCATCACAAGAGCTACATTTTGACCAAGGACCATAACAACATTGTTGATTTTGGCTGAATTATCTCCCCTTTTCCAATTTTTTTCTGAAACACATTTTTTGCTCTCATTTTAATACTATTCACAACAGAGCCTTCAAACTTCACATGAATGTTCCTTGGGACAAGACCTTTTCAGTGATACCACACTTTTTGATCTGTGACCTTGACCTTTGAACTTTGACCTATTTTTCGAAAATTTAACCGAAAACCTTAACCTTGACCATATTTCCAAAAGTATTTGTCCTACCTTCATGAAACTTCATACACATACTCACCATCACAAGAGCTACATTCCCTACAAGTTTTATAACTCCATCTTGCAATTCGATTGAATTATCTCCCCTTTTCTCTCCGTTTTTTTTTTAAATTGTTTTTGTCTCTTATTTCAATACTATTCACAACAGAGCCTTCCAACTTCACATGAATGTTCCTTGGGACAAGACCTTTTCAGTCATACCACGCTTTTTGACCTGTGACCTTGACCTTTGAACTTTGACCTATTTTTCGAAAATTTAACCGAAAACCTTAACCTTGACCATATTTCCAAAAGTATTTGGCCTACCTTCATGAAACTTCATACACATACTCACCATCACAAGAGCTACATTCCCTACAAGTTTTATAACTCCATCTTGCAATTTGATTGAATTATCTCCCCTTTTCTCTCCGTTTTTTTTAAATTGTTTTTGTCTCTTAATTCAATACTATTCACAACAGAGCCTTCCAACTTCACATGAATGTTCCTTGGGACAAGACCTTTTCAGTCATACCACGCTTTTTGACCTGTGACCTTGACCTTTGAACTTTGACCTATTTTTCGAAAAATTAACAAAAAAACTTAACCTTGACCATATTTCCAAAAGTATTTGGCCTACCTTCATGAAACTTCATACACATACTCATCATCACAAGAGCTACAATCCCTACAAGTTTTATAACTCCATCTTGCAATTTGATTTGACTTAGAACTTTTGTTTTCTAACAGAAACTGCAGACGAGCGTTGGCACCCGCTTGCGGTGCTCTTGTTTCCTTTTTAATTAAATAACATAGAAATCTCGTTTGCAATATAGCTCAAAAAGTATTTGAGCTAGAGCCTTGAAATTTGGTTTACTGATTTGGACCGAGGAGGAGTTCACCTGATTAAATTTTCAACCAATTTAATGAAATTTTGTTGGAGTGATTGCCCTTTGTATTTTCAGGTCATTTAATTGTGTTTCTTTCTTGTAGCAAGATATTTAAAAAAAACTATTTAAATTGTTGCCTTAAAGCTTGACATGCTGATTTGGAATGACTAGTACATCACCTGATTAACATTTGAAAAAAAAATCTGTTTTTTTTTTTGCGATAATGGCCTTTTGAAAATGTTTGCATTTATGGACAAGCATATGGTTGGGGGCATAGTGTTTTAGGGCTTTAGTTGATGACCATATTTGTCATCCAGCCACCAAGTTTGCTATCTGTGTTACAGAAGGCCAAGGCAAGCTTCCTACGTTATATCGGTTACCTAAACTTCATAAAAGATCATGCAAAGCGCGGTTTATTGCAAATTCAAGCATGTGTACCACCACTGAACTCTCCAAATTATTGACATCATGTTTTACTGCCATCAAAAACATGTGATAAAATATTGCGATAAAGTCTTCGAAAGATCAGGTAGAAATCTGTTTTGGTCTATAAAAAAGTCTAATGAAGTTTTAAATAAATTGAAATCCAGGCGTTTTCGTGCTTAAAGTCTGTCTACTTATGATATTTCCACCCTTTACACTACACTTCCTCATGATCTTATAAAAGAAAAACTTAATGATTTAATTGAATGGACATTTCATAGGGAAGACTCCCTCTATCTTGCATGTAATGTAAGAAATGCCTTTTTATGTTCCCCGAAAAGTTTCGGGGGAGCATATATGCGCCGCTTCGTCCGTATGTCCGTGCGTCCGTCCCGCTCTTGTCCACGCGAAGTCTCAGAAACTGCAGGTCGGATTTCATTGAACCTTCATGGGAATATTAAGTATCGAAGGTGGATGCGCATATCACCTGCGTGTTTTGGTTTGATGATTTTTCCAACAGTTATGGCCCTTTGATGAATTCTGCATGAATATATAGGGTACTATTCGTGTCCACGCGAATTCTCAGCGACTACTTCCAGAAATTCAACGAAAATTCAATGGAGTCTTAAGCAGCAAAAGGGGATGCGCATATTATCCGTGCTATCTGGTTAGACGATTTGTCACAAAGTTATGGTTCTGTGTTTAAAGCTGCAGTGTAAGGTCACTGTGGCTATTTTTAGAAAAACTTTGTCATCACTCTCGTGCCTACATTTATTGATGTATTTTAATATTACTTCACACAAATGTTGGGTATGATAATACCTTGAGCATGTTCGACTTTCAGAGTCCTGGGCTTAAGGTCAAGGTCACTGTGGCTATTTTTAGAAAAACTTTGTTTTCGCTCTAGTGCCTACGTTTATTGATGGATTTTTATACAAGTTCGCACAAATGTTCAGTTTGAGTATGATAATATCTCGAGCAAGTTCAACTTGCAGGGTCCTGGCCTCAAGGTCAAAGTCTGTGCGGCTACAGAGAAAAAAAACTTAGTCATCGATCTAGCGTCGTTATTTGCTGATGGATTTTAATATAACTTCATACAAATGTTGGGTATAATAACATCTCAAGCAAGTTCAACTTTCTTGATCCTGGGGTCAAGGTCAGGGTCACTGTAGTTTTTTTTTAGAAAAAACTTTGTCTTCCCTCTAGTGCCTACATTTATTGATGGATGTAAAAATTTTAATTTCACACAAATGTTGGGTATGAGAATATCTCGAGCAAGTTTTACTTTCAGGGTCCTGGGCTCAAGGTCAAGGTCACTGCGGCTATCTTTAGAAGAAAAAAAACTTTGTCATCGCTCTAGCATCGTCATTTGCTGATGGATTTTAATATAACTTCACACAAATGTTGGGTACAATAATATCTCGAGCAAGTTCGACATTCAGGATCCTGGGCTCAAGGTAAAGGTCACTCTGGCTATTTTTAGAAAAAAATTGTCATCGCTCTAGTGCCTACATTTATTGATGGATTTTAATATAATTTCACACAAATGTTGGGTATGATAATATATCGAGCAAGCTTGACTTTCAGGGTCCTGTGCTCAAGCTCAAGGTCACTGCAGCCACTTTTAGAAAAATTTTGTCATCGCTCTAGCGTCGTCATTTGCTGATGGATTTTTATATAACTTCACACAAATGTCGAGTATGATAATATCTCGAGCAAGTTTGACTTGAAGGTCCTGGGCTCAAGGTCAAGGTCACTGCGGCTATTTTTAGAAAAAAAAACTTGCTGGAGGCAGAAATCTTTCCAACTGTAAACGGAGTTCCATTGCCCACAGCCTTTCATTATCAACCTGTTAGCATTCTGATATGACTGAAATACGGATAAAAAGGATATAAAATCGCAAGTCATCCAAATACATTAGAGTTGCAGATAAATTGGATCAAAGTGAATGAAGCTAGTCTTGGCAGATGGTCAAAATGACTTTTTTGACAGTCAAGGGGATAGGATCAGATCCATTTTCGAACCTGTCTGATATTTTAAATGCATGTAAAGGCACCCAATACGGAACCATACCTGGAGACAGTCCTATGAGGATTGCCTCTGTGTACGATAGTAAGGTTTCAATAATTTGTATTAAACATTTTGACCCAATTAAATCATCTAAATATCTAGAAGTGGTAAAGGCTTCAATGATTCCAGGCTGGTTTTCACAAACTTTCTGACATGACCATAAAGTATAATTTTTATCCTCGTCTGAAGTTAAAAGAATAACGGTGAAACCGATAGCTAAACTACCACCCAGGATCTTGGGGTATGGTATCGTACCTGAAGACACTTCCTTTCATTTATTCCGACTTTTGTGTTGCTGACGTTTGTATGACAGTGCCATCAGGGAAGCTGATCTGTCCTCCGACAGGTTTTGTTATACTCCATGTTGAAGTACAGTGAGTACACACAGTATACCGCTCTTTAACTAGGATCATGTTTCCTGTTCCGACTAATGCACCCTCGGGGAGCATCCATCGGTTTCACCGATATTCTTGATCACTTCTGAATGCCATAAGAATTGTACTTAAAGGTCATGGCAGAAAATGTGTGAAGCTCTCACCTTTCTAATTGACAATATTTACATAAGATTTGGTACTATGTTATTTAGACAAGTTGTGGGTATTCCGATGGGTACTAATTGCGCACCACTTGTGGCTGATCTGTTTTTGTTCGGTTATGAGAGAGACTTTATGATGTCCCTTTCTGCAGAAAACCAGTCTGAAATCATTGAAGATTTTAGCTCCACTTCTAGATATTTGGATGATTTATTAATTATTGATAATACCTATTTAAATGTTTTGATTAGTCAAATTTACCCCCCCCCACACACACACACACACACCAGAACTTAAGTTGAATACAGCAAATTCTTCAGATACCGAGGCCCTATCTATTGTAGATGGGTTTGTTTCTTGCAAAATTTATGATAAACGCGATGATTTTGATTTTGGGATTGTAAATTTCCTTTTTTGGATGGTGATGTTCCTCGTGCGCCATCCTATGGCGTTTATATTTCGCAATTAATTCGAATGCTAGAGTGTGTAGTCATGTCACTGACTTCATCACTCGAAATGAATTGTTAACGACTAAACTTCTTAATCAGGGTTTTCGGTACCATAAACTACGAAAAGCCTTTTCAAAATTTTATAGACGTCATTCTGATTTAATTTCAAAATTGAATATTGGACTTAAATCTCTTCTGCAACAAGGTATATCGGAACCCGAATTTTATGGTGACTTGGTATTTAATTTAGAAAAATATATAACCGCGATGACTTCGGCACGCAATTTCGTAAAATCATTCTTCCATATAAAAAGATTGGGTTCAACATAAATGTTATACGACAGACTGCATGCATGGTAGTTAACCCAATCACGGTTGACAACTTTGCTTCCCTCTTTAATTGCACGCCGGTGGGTCAGGCCTCAGATTCTATGACGGTTCCAACGTAAAGGCTTATGTTGGTTGGTACCTGATGCTCTGTCTCCGGGCGGGCCCATCGGAGTCTAACTGCTGGTTTTCTTTTGCTCCAGCAATTCAGTGGTTTCTTGCTGTCGAGTCCTCACCGTTGTTTCATCTCTGTGGTTGTTTACTTTTTGTGTTCACGGAGATGTTGCACTGATGAGTTAGGAGGCCTTCATGCGGACTGAACCTAATCGCGACGGAAGTAAAGGCGAGGATCGTGGCCACGTAAAATCGATTTAAGCCCCCCCCCCCCCGCCCCCAGTGGAATTTGTTCTGCTGACGGTTCCAATTCGGTTCTTCTGTCGCGGTTTATTTTTGTTGTGGTTTGTCTTTGGGTGTTTTTGTCTCTTATATTATTTTATTTTGGAAAGCCTATTGGCCATTTTGTGGGAAGGTAACTGTCCTTTTGGCTTTCCGCTATTGATGTTTCCATTAGAGTCTGTTGTTTCATGGCTGTGTTTCTTTCCCTTTGGTGTCTCTGATGTGAGTTGTGGGTTAATTGTATCGATTCCTGATCATTGCCTCCACTTCTTCTTTGCATGCACGATAGTTAACCCAGTCACGGTTGACAACTTTGCTTCCCTTTTTAATTGCACGCCGGTGGGCCAGGCCTCATATTCTATGACGGTTCCTGCGTAAAGGCTTACTGGGAATTAGAGAAATCTAATTCTATGTAATGCTTGTTGGTGCCTGATGCTCTGTCTCTGGTCGGGTCCAACTGAGTCTAATTGTTGGTTTTCTTTTGCTCCAGCATTCCAGTGTTTTCTTGCTGTCGAGTCCTCACCGTTGTTTCATCTCTGTGGTTGTTTGATTTTGTGTGTTCACGGAGATATTGCACTTATGAGTTAGGAGACTATCCTGCGAACTGAAAAAATGATTTGTCTGAATCGCGACGGAAGTAAGAGCGAGGATTGTGGCCACGTAAAATCGATTTAAGCCTCCCAGGAGAATTCGTTTCACTGACCGTTCCAAGGCAGTTCTTCTGTGGCGGTTTATTTTTGTTATGGTTTGTCTTTGAGAGCGTTTGTATCGCTTATATTATTTTGTTTTGGATAACCAATTGGCAATTTTGTGGGAAGGTAACTGTCCTTTTGGCTTTCCGCTAGGGTCTGTTGTTTCATGTTTGTATTTCTTTCCATTTGGTGTCTCTGATGGGAGCTGTGGGTTAATTGTATCGATTCTTGATCATTTCCTTCAATTCTATATTTCATCTGGTGGGCCTTTACCAAGATTGTTCAGATAATGAGATTATAGCGCTGGGAACAAAAGATGCCCCGGGGCGTGTGTCACTGGGATGGCATAGACTTGTATGGGGAAACATTTCAATTATTTTTATTAGCTCACTTTTCACGTGTTGACAAGGTGAGCTGTTTTGATCACATTTTGTCCGTCGTGCGTCCGTGCGTGCATCCGTCCATCTGTAAACAATTTCAAATAAGTATATCTCTAATAACCCACGGCCAATCTTGATCAAATTTCATGTGAAGCATCTTCAGGTAGGGGAAAGGCTGCATAAGGTTTTTGGGCTGATCAGATTGGAATTCTGGTTGCCATGGCAACATATAGCTCCCATAGACTTATAATTGGAAAAAAAATAAAAATCTTCTTCTCTGAAACCACAGGACCAGAGCTTAGATATTTAGCTTGTAACAATGTCAAGTGGTCACCTACATAAATCCTGCCAGTCATGCTCCTGGGGTCCAAATTGGTCACACCCCGGGGCCCCTTAGCTCCCATAGACTAATATTGGAAAAAAAACTTCAAAACTCTTCTCGGCCCCCGCCCATAGGGGCTTGAAGAAATATATGGGCTGGATGATGCTTCCACGCAGAGCTGAATCTGGCCAACACACTAGTACTGGTAAACCGCTTAGAGGATCTAAGCCTGTCCAGGAACCGCGGTGCGAGGCGGGCCATCCATGCTAATTAACCTATTGGTTTCATTGGGCGACAGGGCTTGTGATGTCATTTCATCTCAATGTCGGTTAAAAGTCCCACAGAATTGGAAGCAACGTCTCCAAAATGACATTTACAGTGTTGAGGGGGACGTTAAACCTCAAATCAAACAAACAAATCAAAAATCTTCTTCTCCGAAACCACAGGGCCCAGAGCTTAGATATTTAGCATGTATCAACGGCAAGTGGTCACCTACATAATTCCTGCCAGTCATGCCCCTGAGCTCCAAACGGGCCTTGCCCCTGGGCCCCTTAGCTCCCATAGACACATAATGAAAAAAGCTTAAAATGTCTCCTCTGAAATCACAGGGACCAGAGCTTAGATATAGCATGTAGCAACGGCAAGTGGTCACCTACTAAAATCCAAAATTAAAAGACACAATTGATACGGGAACAAGACAATTGATCGACAAGACAATTCATCGGCACGGTTTTTGGAGACAATTCATCGACACAATTGAAGACAACTCATCGACACTTTTTGAAGACAATTCATCGACACATTATTATGTTGAAATTATACACAAGTTGATAATATGAAGACACTGTTTTGAAAATAACATGATCTATTATCACGTTTATGATCAAAATAACGAATTTAGAAAAAAAATAATTCAATAGTTTGGCTTATTGACCATTTTAACCGCATAAAAGAAAATGTATACGGAACTTGGTCAAATATTATTCAAAACTTTCATAATCAAAATAAAAAAGATGGAAAGTGAAGCTGGATTGTGAGTTACATGTATGTTTGCATTTTTCCCTAAATTTTTGTTGTTCGAATTTTGATAATAATGCAGAACGCGGCGTCTGATCAGGGCCTGCACTGTTTGCAAAAAGTTAAGCTATTTTCCCAAACAAATTTATTTGAAAACAAAACCTGACAACCCTACATTTTTAAATGGACTTATGCTTTATATAAAGATGAGGTTTCCATTTGGTACCATAATGGTTAAACCGAACTTTTACCCCTAAAGTGGGATTAATCAAGGTCCATCGCATGGGCTTATTATCTAGATGATAATTCACCAACACGGTTTATATCTCATGATCAGAATTAGGTATCTAAATGCGAATTGTACAAATCTCGAAGCTAAATTATCCTTCAACTACAGTGGTCGTACTATCAATACTGCCACTACGTAGCAATCAGGTTCCTAAAAGCAACATGCTATCCTCAATTACTTTGAGACAGCTACCCGACAGTCACTTTTTTGCGACATCAAATCAGACGAGGTAAACTATTGCGGTTAAAATGGTCAATAAGCCAAAATATTGAATTAATTTTTTTTTCTAAATTCGTAATTTTGATCATAAACTTGATAATAGATACTTTTATTTTCAAAACATTGTCTTCATTTTATCAGCTTGTGTATAATTTCAACAAAATAATGTGTCGATGAATTGTCTTCAAAAAGTGTCGATGAGTTGTCTTCAATTGTGTCGATGAATTGTCTCCAAAAACCGTGTCGATGAATTGTCTTGTCGATGAATTGTCTCGATTCCAGTGATACACACAGTAATTAACAAACAACTACATAAATAAATCGCCACAGAAGAACCGCCTTGGAACGGTCAGTGGAAAGATTTCCACTGGGGGAGCTTAAATCGATTTTACGTGGCCACAATCCTCGCTCTTACTTCCGTCGCGATTTAGACAAATAGTTTGTTCAGTCCGCATGAAGGCCTCCTAACTTATCAGTGCAACATCTCCGTGAACACAAAAAAATCAAAGAACCACAGAGGTGAGACAACGGTGAGGACTGGACAGCAAGAAACCACTGAAATGCTGGAGCAAAAGAAACCCCAACAGTTAGACTCCGATGGGCCCGACCAAAGACAGAGCATCAGGCACCAACCAACATTACCAAGAATTAGATCTCTCTAATTCTCAATAAGCCTTTAGTTTGAGCCGTCATAGAATCTAAGGCCTGACCAACCGGCGTGCAATTAAAGAGGGAAGCAAAGTTGCCAACCGTGATTGGGTTAACTACCATGCACGCAGTCTGTCGTATAACATCCATGTTGTACCCAATCTTTTTGTATCGAAGAATGATTTTACGAAGTTGGGTGCTGAAGTCATTGCGGTTATATATTTATCTGAACCCATATACCAAGTCACCACAAAACTCGGGCTCCGACAGACCCTGCTGCAGAAGAGATTTAAGTCCAATATTGAATTTAGAAATTAAATCAGAATGGCGTCTATAAAATTTTGAAAAGGCCCTGCGTAGTTTATGGTTAAATCCGGTCAATCGTGCCCCTGGGTTCCAAAAGGGGTACGACTCGGGGACCGTAAGCTCCCATAGACTCATAATGGAAAAAGCTTCTAAATCTTCTTCTCTGAAACCAAAGGGCCCAGAGCTTAGATATTAAGCATGTGGCAACTGCAAGTGGTCACCTACATAAATCCTGCCAATCATGCCCCTGGGGTCGAAATTGGCCACCCCCGGGGCCCCTTAGCTCCTATAGACTTATAATGGAAAACAGGTTCAAAAACCTTCTCTGAAATCACAGGGCCCAGAACTTAGATATTTAGCATGTAGCAACGGCAAGTGGTCACCTACATAAATCCTGCAAATCATGCCCCTGGGTTCTAAATGGGCCACACCCGGGGCCCCTTAGCCCCCATATACTCATAATGGAAAAAAGCTTAAAAAATCTTCTCTGAAATCACAGGCCCCAGATCATAGATATTTAGCATGCAGCAACGGCAAGTGGTCACCTACATAAATCCTGCCAATCATGCCCCACCTACATAAATCCTGCCAATCATGCCCATGGGGTCCAAATGGGCCTCGCCCCGGGGCCCCTTAGCTCTCAAAGACTCATAATGGATAAAAGCTTCAAAAATCTTCTCTGAAACCACAGGGCCCAGAGCTAAGATATTTAGCATGTAGCAACGGCAAGTGGTCACCTACATAAATCCTGCTAATCATGCCACTGGAGTCCGAATTGGCCATTCGCCAGGGTTCCTTTACTCCAATAGACTTGTAATGGGTTAAAATCTTCTTTTCTGAATCCACAGGGCCCCGATTTTTGACTTATGTGAGGTTTAACATCCCCGTCAACACTGTGTAGGTCATTTTGGAGACTTTGCTTCCAGATTTGTGGGACTTTTACCCACAGATGAAATGACATCATAAGATCTGCTGCTCAGTGAAACCAATAGGATTTAAATGCATAGACGCTTAACTGGCACCACTTTTCCTGGGCAGGCTTAGAACCTCTAAGCTCTTTACCAGTACTCGTCTGCGTTCGGTTCCAGTTCTGCGTGGAAGCACCATGTACCCCAATCTATTTCTTCAAGCTCCGATGGGCATTCTTAACATCACTAATGATTTTCTGGTACACAGGTAAACACTACAGGGCCAGTTGACTCTCTCGTTGTCTGAACCAGAAGGTCCAGGTGTTTGATGATTGGTTTGTCGGTCCTTCTAACGAAGGTTCAAATTTTAGCTTTGGTGCGAAATATGGCATCAGGGCGGTAGCCCACTGGATTTACATGAACTTATATAGGGAAAGCCTTTAAAAAGCTTCTTGTCTGAAACCAGAGGGCTCAGGTGTTTGATGTTTGGTATGAAGCTTCATCTAGTGGGCCCCTACCAAGATTTTTCAAATTATAGCCCTAAGGCACAAATGGGCCCGCCTTTACATAGACATATATCGGAGTCTAACTGTTGGTTTTCGTTTGCTCCAGCATTTCGGTGGTTTCTTGCCGTCGAGTCCTTACCGTTGTTTCATCTTTGTGGATGTTTGGTTTTTGTGCTGTCGGAGATGTTGCTCTGATGTGCTGGGAGGCCTTCATGCGGACTGAACAAATTATACGCTAAATCGCGACGGAAGTAATGTCGGGGATTTGAGTGTGTGTATCGCTTGTAATTTTTCTTTCGGATAGCCAATTGGCCATTTTTGGGAAAGTAACTGTCCTTTCGGCTTTCTGCTATTGATGTTTCTAATAGGATCTGTTTGTTTCATGTTTGTGTTTCTTACCCTTTGGTGTCTCTGATGGGGGCTGTGGGTAAATTGTATCGATTCCTGATCATTGCCTTCGCTTCTGGGACCCTCATGTTTTACTTTGGCTATATTGGGTGATCATTACGATAACACACCCGTGTGATGTTGTGCATTTTTTCACATTTCCGAAATGGCTACTTTTCCGATTAAATGTATTATTCTTGTATATAATGCAAACATAAGTTGTCGGTGCTTGTTAGAACCACCTCGTTCTAACGAGTACCGACAACCTATGTCTTGGAGCGGAAATAAGAATCAGCCAATACTGATCTGTACACCTGATTTTTGTCAGTTTTGAAAATTTGTTGTCACTCCTTCTTCTTCTGCAGATAGTCAAAGGAGCAGGTCACCATGTATATGCCGACAAGGCTGGATCTTTCAATATGCTGATGGTCAAGTATCTTGATGACATTGATAACAAAGTGGATAATCTCCCAACTACAGACACAGAAGAAGCTCCAATACAGATTGAGACAGAAATAGAACAAGTGCCTATCACACAGTTCTAAGAGTTAAAAATCATTAACAAGTGTCTATTATGTCATTCCAGCAACTAAGAGAGACAGAGAGAGATAGCAAAGGAGAGTGATTGAGTGTTCGAGTTTTACGTCCCACCAACATTTAAGGTCGTACGGAGACGGGACCTCGGTTTAAAGACTCATCCGAAAGTCTGGAGAAGCAGGGGATCGATCCTGTGACCTATGGTTTACAAGGCGAGTAGCGTAACCACTACACCACGGAGGCTTCTAGCAAAAGAGAGGATGTAGAATACGTCTCATTTTATCAATTCATTGCAACTTTGCTCGAACTAATAAAGTAATGACTCAGTGCCAAGGTGAGCTATTGGATGCCATGTGTGATGTGTCGTCTGTCTGCTTATACACTGCTGGACCTGTTTTAATGAAATGGATAAATCATTTGAAAGATCTCTTAAAAGGTTGTTCACAGAACTCAATTCAGTGCAGAAGTGTAGTTTTCATGGCAACAAAATGGGTGAAATTTATGAAAACCAATCATTATCTTAACTATAATCATTGATATTTGGCAAGTAGTATTCGCAATTTTATTCCGTAAATTCTAATATGCTACCGCCTAAGCCTAAATCTATTTTCTGCCATTTGAAGCTTGGTATTCAACATCAAAGGAAGTACGTATTGGTTCCAGCAGATACGGCTGCTAATAATGTCGTCAATGTTTGATTGTAGCATTATATTAACAATTTAAAACAGGAACTAAATAGTACCATGGCCTACGAACAGACTCAATTAGTCGAAAAGTCAAGTTGTTAATGGCCACATTAACAAACTACCAATAAAGTTTTTTGTGAACGTTAAAGAACGCCAGGATGAGCTTCCTACGACGTATGTGTTACCAAAGCTTTACAACCATACAGATATGTTCTATGAAAGGGTTATCCTTTGGAAGCAAGGAATACACCACAGAATTGGTCCGCTTTATTGCTAACTCTAGCTCTGGTACTACTACTGAAGTTTCTAAATTATTAACTTCGTTTAAGAGTCATGTTATTAGTTATTTTGAAACTGTCTATGCAAGATCAGGAAAAAATTGCATTGGTCGAAATGAATTCTGGAGAGGTATTAAATAAATTTAATTTAAGAGGTTTTCGAGCGTCTAGTTTGTCTACATATGATTTTTCCACTATATACAGTATTTTACCGCATAACTTGATCAAGGAAAAATCTTACATACATGATTGAAAGTACTTTTCAAAGAGAAAAAGCTATTTTCCTTGCATGCAATACGAGGACTGTTCAAATATGAATGCAACTAAGCACATTAAAATGATTCTGTGATAGATTTCGATGAAAAAATTTATTCTGTCCCCTCAAAGTATTCCCCTTTATCAGAGATACAACTTTCCAATCTTCTGATCGAATCATAGAATGCATTTTGGTAGTCTTTTCGAGGTATACTATGAAGGCACTGGAATATTGCAGAATGGAGGTGTTTGCGCTGAACAAATTTTCGACCAGAAAGGTATATTTTCTGCCGCGGGAACAAAAAAAGTCACACGGGGCAAGGTCAGGGGAATACGGGGGGTGAGGGAGTTCAACAACCTTTTCCTGCTTCAGATAGTCTTGCACAATGAACGCCTTGTGCGATGACGCATTGTCATGCAGCAATCTGACACTGGCCAAACCAGTTGCGGGTCTTCGTTCTTTGAAATATTTCTTCAATTTTCGAAGAACTTTATTCTTGTAAAACTTCGCATTTACAGATTTGCCTTTAGGCACAGCAATTTGAATAGCAGGGCCCTGATTTGAAAAGAATATGGCATACATTACCTTCTTGACGCTCATGGTCCGCTTTGCAATGCATGGTCTTTTGCCATACTTTGTTGCCCATATTTTGTTCTGAATCTTTCGTTTTAGCTCAAAAAAGTGAACCCATGTCTCGTCACCTGAGAAAGACTGTGCATTGTAATTTGGAAACTTTTTAAGCAACTTCTTGGCGCACTGAACGCGTGTCTTTTTCTGCTCATCTGTCAACAGATGGGGAATCCATCTAGCACAGATCTTTCTCATTTTCAAATCCCGTTTCAGAATTGTATGAGCTGCTCCAAATGAGATGCCAACCATACTAGCTATTTGCCTAGTGGTGTATCGTGCACCGGTAGCAACTATTTCTTTCACTCTAGTAACCATCTTGGCAGATGTTGCTTTATTCGGCCGACGTTCATGTTGTGCATCTTCTGTTGAGCCTAGCCCACAGCTGGATTTCTTACACCAACGAAAAACTGTCGGAAAAGACATTTCATTATGCCCACAAACCGAACATATTTCATCAAATATGTCTTTGCACCGTAAACCAAGAATACAACGATTCTTAATATAGGACCGTATTTCAACGGCGTACTCTGACCTTCTTCCAACCATGTTTTGTATTAGTATACAAGACTAGACAGTGTTTATCGAACGATATACATGGCTAATGTGAACGGATTTTAACAGGTTTAGTCAATGTATAGGTAAAATGTTTTTCTACGCTGTGATATTTATTTCCAGGTGATTTTCGCATTAGTGCATGAGAAAACGTTCTACTTGCATTCATACTTGAACAGTCCTCTTAACAGACGTGCCCTTTTGTTTCAGATATAATTCTAAAAAAATATAAATGTTAGTCTTGTCAAATTATTTGTGACGCTTTAACATAGCTTTTAGATAATATCTACATTAGATTTGGTACATAGACGAATCGCAAGTATTCAAATGGGTACAAACTGTGCGCCCCTTTTAGCCGATTTATTTTTAGCTCACCTGTCACGTGGTGACAAGGTGAGCTTTTGGGATCACTATTGTCCGTCGTGCGTGTGTGCATCCGTGCGTAAACAATTTCTTCAGACAACATCTCCTAAACCACTGAACGGAATTTTGACCAATCTTCACAGGAATGATCATAAGGTGGCCCCTTTCAAATTTGCTTAAATGGTTCCGGTCTGTTGCACATCTAGGTCACAGGAGCTAAAAATAAATATCTTTACTAAAAACTTAAAAAATCTTCTCTGAAACCGCATGGTCCAGGTCTTTGATATTTGGTATGAAGCTTCATCTAGTGGACCTCGACGAAGATTGTTCAAATTATAGCACTGGGGCCAGAAATGCCCCCGGGCCGGGGCCCACTTGTTTTACATAGGCTGATATATCGAAAACCTTTAAAATCTTCTTGTCTTAAACCAGAAGTCCCAGGTTTTCAGCTCACCTGAGCCGAAGGCTCCGGGGGAGCTATTGTGATCGGTCATTTGTCCGTCGTCGTCCGTCCGAATGTTCGTCCACAATTTCTTTAAAGACACATTTTTTCCTTATATAAAAGGGGTGGCCTGTCTAATGATCTCCAATAAACATTTCCATCGGACCATAGTGCACATAAAAGGCTTTTCTTATCGCAGTGATTATGAGGTGATGATGAGCAGATTTCTTGTTTAATAGGCTCAATAAGGGTACTTGTGTGATAGTATAATTTACTGAGATTATTTCCAACAACATATTGTTTAAATAACTTCTTTATTATTTTAAAAAAAAAAGTAAAGAAAAAACACTGATATCCATTGTTTCCTTTACTCAAAAGTGCAAAGAAGTAAACAAACAAGGTAAATGAATTGATTAACCTCAAAATATAATCAATCAATTTACCTTTATTTATTTATATTTATTTATTTATTTTATTTTGGTTGAAAGTATGTGATAGACAAATCATATAATGTCTAAAACATTAGCATTTTATAGTTTCAGTCAAGATGGAACTATAAAATGTTCTTTGTTTTAGACACAATCATATCAGAAAAGAGAGAAAATAAAAGATTTTTTTTTTTATTTTATTTTTCACCTTTTCGAGTTTATAACTAAAATAACAAATACAATTAAAATTATTTTTCTTATTTATATTGCAAACATAGCTTGTGGGTGCTCGTTAGAGCCGCCTCATTGAGGTGGTTCAAACGAGTACCCACAACCTATGACTCAATCAGAGGATTCTAACAAGCACCCGCAACCTATGACTTGGAGCAGAAATAAGGAAAATAATGTATACCCCCTTAAACCCCCATTTTCTCTATAGAGAAACAAAAACATATACTGTGTGTCCTCGTTAGAACCGCCTCATGGAAGCAGTTTTAACGAGCAGTCACACTGTAAAAACAAATTTTGGGTACTCGTCTGAACCGCTTCGCCGAGCTGGTTCTAAAGAGTACCCACAATATATGTTTAGAGCAGAAATAATAAAGTTATCAGGATTTTATCTGAAAAAGAATCATTTTTGGTGGAAAATATTTACCAATATATTTGAATTGGCATTTTCTGTAATGATTATAATTAATGGCTACTTAATATAAAATCAGAAAAAAATGCTGTTGTTTCTTCCATGCAAATCAAAATAAGGACTTAGGTGTAAATGAATAGATTTCATTTGTCAAAGTCATATCCCTAGGTAATTTATTACCCTCTCTTGGCCCTCTACCTGTATGACGGCCTGAAAACCCCCAGTGTATTTTATCTCAATGCTGGATTCTTTAATAAACGGTCATTAGGATGTTATGTAATCGAAAAATGTGTCTTTAAACAACATCTCCTAAACCACTGAACAGATTTTGATCAAACTTGGCAGAAATGATCTTTGGGTGGTCAACTCTCAAAGTTGTTCAAAGAATTCCATTCCATGGCAATAAAAGGGGAAAATAAGAAAAAAACTTTAAAAATTTTCTTGTCTGAAACCAGAAGGCCCAGGCTATTGATATTTGGTGTGAAGCTTCATCTAGTGGACTTCTGAAATTATTCAAATTATAGACCTTGGGCCAAAATGCCCCCGCGCCGGGGCCCACTGGTTTTACATAGGCTTCTATTGGGAAAACCTTTAAAAATCTTCTTGTCTGAAACCAGAAGGCCCGGGTCTTTGATATTTGGCGTGAAGCGTCATCTATTGGACCTCTACTGAGATTGGTTAAATTAAAGCCCTGGTGCCAAAAATGTCCCGCACCAGGACCCGCTGGTTTTATATAGGTTTATGTCGGGAATTCCTTTATAAATTTCCTTTACTGAAACCAGAAGGCCCAGTCTTTGGTATTTGGTATGAAGCTTCATCTAGTGACCGTTACCAAGTGTGTTCAAATTATAGCTCTTGAACCAAGAATGCACTAGAGACACTGATACTCAGGTGAGCGATTCAGGGCCCTCTCGGCCCTCCGGTTGTTTTGTTATAAACGATATTTTATGATGTCCCTTTCAAGTCGAAATGAAACAGACATTATTTAAGCCTCTAACTCAGCCTCAATATATATAGATGATCTTTTAAATATTGATAGAATATTTTTAAAGGAGTGGCCAATCAAATTTACCCATCTGACCTGCAGTTAAACAAAAGCTAAAAACTATGATGTGGAAGACCCGTGTTTGGATCCGCATTTAAACAATTCAAATGGTTTTGTTTCATCTAAACTTTTTGATACGCACAATGATTTTAACTTGGCTATAGTTAGCTTCCCATTTTTATCCCACGACCGAATAGGTTCGGGGGAAATAGCGATCAGCCTGGCGCCCGGTCGTCCTTAGACGCAACCTTGTGATGGTCATAACTCCTATACGCTTAGAGATTCATTGATGGTTCTTGGCACAATTGGTCACAAAGCTGAGACGGCGTGTCATGCACAAGAACCAGAACTCAGGGTGGCATACTTTTTGAGTTATCTTGGGTTATATCCCCTTTAAATAAAATGGATGGATGGATGGTTTATTTAAAGACGCTCAACCCTAATAGGGCATATAGCGTCTAAAAAATATATATATAATGCATAAAATAATGTAAGGTTAAAAATTAAAATCTTAATAACTACAGTTTGTTAAAAAGTCCGGTTTCTTTAAGAAAATTGATTATTTGGTAAGATTGTATGTCGTTAAAAAGTTCTTTCATCGTTGAAACATTAAATACTTTGTTCGTATATGATGAAATTCTACACATGAAATGAGAATGTGTTTCACTGTGAACGGTTCGTTACAAGATATACAGAAAGGTGCTTGTTCATTTTTTAAAATGTAGGAATGATCAGTCTTGTATGTCCAATACGGCATCCAGTGATCTTTGTCTGATCTTTTCTACTGTAACTTGAGAAAGAGCATTTGCTATGAAAATTAGGTTGAATTTTATTTAATTTATTATTAGTTTCGTTTTCCCAAATAGATTGACATTTATTCTTTATATACTTATTTATGTTCGATTGAAAATCTGAGAAAGGGATTTTTAAATTTGTTATATTTAACGATAAAGCCGATTAAGCTTCTAAATCTGCTAACTCATTTCCACGGATATTAACGTGACTGGGAAGCCAGCAAAATATGATCTCCTTCGAGGCGGAAAGATTTGTTGAATCACGGGGTTTCTATGCTGTTTATCTTTGAGAGCTTTCAATACAGAAAGAGAATCTGAATAGATGATAAAATGTTTTTCGGATTGGTCTCGAATATAATAGAGTTCAATATCGATTGCTTTTGCTTCAGCGGTAAAAATAGAGCTATTATCGTGTAATCTGATGCTGTCAGTGAAATTCGGACTAATGACAGAAAAAGCAACTTTCTCATCTTGTTTTGAACCGTCAGTGTAAATCGAAATGTGATGTTTAAAATTGGATTTAATTACTAAAAATTCGTTTCTAAAAATATGTGAATCAACTTCGGATTTCTTATTTTTATGCAAGTCTAAAATTATCTTTGGATGATTTAATGTCCATGGTTCTTTTGATGGTAGTGAGAACGATTGAATATTTTGGACATTAATATTGGCCTCTTCAAGTAAAGGTCTGATTCTTAAGCCAAGATGTTTAATAGCAGATGGTTTGTTATAAAATCTTTCATAGTTAGGGTTAAAACAGTGCCATATGCTGAATTG
Organism: Lucinisca nassula; assembly: GCA_963580285.1. Lineage (NCBI taxonomy): Eukaryota > Metazoa > Mollusca > Bivalvia > Lucinida > Lucinidae > Lucinisca > Lucinisca nassula. Next base: position 43,453,885 of record OY757017.1, read on the forward strand.
CGTCGATTTGCGGCTAATTTCTCTCTTCTAATACAAAGCAATGAATTCGATTCAGCATAAAGACTTTCCACAGGTGAAGTACGAAAGTCACCAAGTGCCAAACATAAACCTTGATGATGTATAGTATCCAAAGATTTTAATGCATGTTTAAAACTAGATTGAACGAGCATTATCGTAGAATGAGTAAGCCTAAGAAAACTGACACTTTCTTGTACCGTCACTTTCGACGTACAGGTCATTCTGTAAATAACATTGTTAAACAACCAGTGGAAAAAACTCTGCTACGATGCAAATTCTACATCTAGATTCAAAATTATCAAAAGACATGAGGCTGAACTGAAATGGATTAAATCTTTACAGACCCCTTTTCCACTGGGATTTAATGACAACATTTATCATGAGGGTTTTATTTCCAGAATGCCGGACTTTGAAATCTTCCACTGACCGTTCCAAGGCGGCTCTTCTGTGGCGATTTATTTATGTTGTTGTTTGTTACTTACTGTGTGTATCACTTGTGTCTTTTGGTTTTGGATGGCCATATGGCCATTTTGTGGGAAAGTAACTGTCCTTATGGCCTTCCTTTGTTTGGGTTTCCATTATGGTCTGGTCGCTTAATGTTTGTATTTCTTTCCCTTTGGTGTCTTTTATGGGTGGAGTAAGTTAATTGTATCAATTCCTGATCTTTGTTTTACTTCTACTTTGATATTTTCTCACTCCTGGAATGTCGAAAACGCAGAACTAGATCTCACGGCACCAGGAAAAATGGTAACTATAAACGTAAATTACGTACTTTTAAACGAAACAATACTAGACTGAAGTGACTGTCAATCATATTATTAAATCATGGACCCCACTCTATGCTTTCATTTCTAAGTTCATTACCCGTTTCTGTTTTACGTCTTCTGGACACCGAGGCGAATGAATTCTATGATGGTTCTAATTAGTTATATGATGCGGCCCTCTTAACTAGAGGCTATACTCAGCATACTCTCCGTCCTTACATTGATTCTGAAATTAATCATAAACGAAATTTCTTCAAAATATCCTTCATTAATAAGGGTATGGATTGTATAGATTAACCCAGTATTTTTCGTGAGAGCTCGGTGTTTTCTTCCATTCCTGCTTATTTTCAAAATACTGAAACACCTATAATTTGCTATAAATATAACAAACCTGTTAGATCTATCATTTTTAATTTCAATAAACTTGTTTCAGATCTTGATATTGATACTAATACTCCTGATTCATGTGATTGTAAAAACTCAGGGTATTGCTATCTTGCTGCTGGTCATGTAATTACTGGCAATTTGAAAATTATTCCTGATTCTAGGATAAGGAATATTATTTCTAAAGGACGAAAATATCGGTTTCCTTCTAAAATTGATTTCAGTAAATGCAGAGATGAAATCGCTGCTGCCTTGAACGAATTCGGTAATCGATGGTGTAAGCGAGAGTATGTTGAGCATAAAGCCCTTAATAACTGGAAACTTAGCATTTTAAAACTAGTGAATAAACGCATTTCTTTCTATTCTCAAAATACTAACTTATTAACTGCTAAGCCTAAGACGTCTTTACGTCATCTTAAACTAGGTATTCAAGAATTTCATAAGAAGTTTGTTTTGGCCCCTGCAGACAAGGCCGCTAACATCGTCGTCGTTGTGTGACGGCTCCACTATGTTAACACGCTTAAGCAGGAGCTTGGTGGTACTAAGGCCTATGAACTTCAGTCTTTAGCTGAAGAGAGAGCTATAGTAGATGAACATATTTGTCATTCAGCCACCAAGTTTGCTGTGTGTGTTACAGAAGGCCAAGACAAGCTTCCTACACTATACTGGTTACCAAAATTTCATAAAAGACCTTACAAAGCACGGTTAATTGCAAATTGTAGCTCTTGCACTACCACTGAACTTTCTAAATTATTAACTTCCTGTCTGACTGCTATTAAAACGCATGTGATTAAATATTGTGATAAAGTCTTTATTATGCCCCCAACTTCGAAGCATATTGGTTTTGCCCTGTTCGTCCGTTCTTCCGTCTGTCCCCCTTTTTTACTTAAGAACTATTGGTGCTAGGTTTTTGAAATTTCATATATTAATTCCTTATGAAAAAATAATTGACCCGTGTTTTTTTCTCTCGTCAGGATTATGCCCCTTTCTTGAGTTTTGCCCCTTTGCAAAAAATACTTTGAAATCTTGTAAGCAAGATATCTCAAAAACTGTTTGCGTTTATGCCCTGAAACTTTACAGACTGGTTTCGGATGATGAGTAGATGAACTGATTAACTATTGAAAAAAATCCGAAATTGTTATTTGAGTTATGGCCCTTTGATTTTTTTTTTTTTGCGTTTTAAGCTTGTAAGCACGATAACTAAACAACTGTTTGAGCTATTGCCCAAAAACTTTACAGAATGTTTTGGGATGATGAGAAGATGAACTGATTAACTTTTTAAATACATTTTTTCTTGAGTTATGCCCCTTTGAAATTTTGCGCATTTGAAGCTTATAAGCAAGATATCTAAAAAACTATATGAGCTATTGCCCTGAAACTTTAAGGCTGGTTCAGGATGATGAGTAGATGAACTGATTAACTTTTGAAAAAAAAATCCGAAATTTTTTTCTTCAGTTATGACCCTTTGATTTTTTGTTTTTGTTTTAAGCTTGCAAACAAGATAACCCAAAAACTTTTTGAGCTATTGCCCTGAAACTTTACAGAATGGTTGGGGATGATGAGAAGATGAACTGATTAACTTTCGACAAAAATCCATTTTTTTTTCTTGAGTTATGCCCCTTTGAAATTTTGCGCGTTTTAAGCTTGTAAGCAAGATATCACAAAAACTATATGAGCTATTGACCTGAAACTTTACAGGCTGGTTCAGGATGATGGGTAGATGATCTGATTAACTTTTGAAAAAAATCCGAAATTTTTTTCTTCAGTTATGGCCCTTTGAAATTTTTATGTTTTAATCTTGTAAGCAAGATAACTAAAAAACTATATGAGCTATTGCCCTGAAACTTTACAGGCTGGTTCAGGATGATGGTTAGATAATCTGATTAACTTTTGAAAAAAATCCGAAATTTGTTTCTTCAGTTATGGCCCTTTGAAATTTTTGTGTTTTAAGCTTGTAAGCAAGATAACTAAAAAACTGTTTGAGCTATTGCCCTGAAACTTTACAGAATGGTTGGGGATGATGAGAAGATGAACTGATTAACTTTTGACAAAAATCCATTTTATCTTGAGTTTTGCCCCTTGGAAATTTTGCGCGTTTGAAGCTTGTAAGCAAGATATCTCAAAAACTGTATGAGCTATTGCCCTGAGACTTTACAGGCTGATTGAGGATGATGAGTAGATGAACTGATTAACTTTGAAAAAAAAAATCCGATTTTTTTTTCTGTGGTTATGGCCCTTTGATTTTTTTTGCGTTTTAAGCTTGTAAGCAAGACAACCCAAAAACGGTTTGAGCTATTGCCCTGAAACTTTACAGAATGGTTGGGGATGATGAGGAGATTAACTGAATAACTTTAGACAAAAATCCATTTTTTTCTTGAGTTTTGCCCCTTGGAAATTTTGCGCGTTTTAAGTTTGTAAGCAAGATATCTCAAAAACTGTACGAGCTATTGTCCTGAGACTTTACAGGCTGATTCAGGATGATGAGTAGATGAACTGATTAACTTTTTAAAAAAAATCCGATTTTTTTTCTCTAGTTATGGCCCTTCGAATTTTTTTTTGCGTTTTAAGCTTGTAAGCAAGATAACCCAAAAACGGTTTGAGCTATTGTCCTGAAACTTTACAGAATGGTTGGGGATGATGAAAAGATGAACTGATTAACTTTTGACAAAAATCCAATTTTTTCTTGAGTTTTGCCCCTTTGGAATTTTGAGCGTTTGAAGCTTGTAAGCAAGATATCTCAAAAACTGTATGAGCTATTGCCCTGAAACTTTACAGGCTGGTTCAGGATGATGAGTAGAATTTTTGAAAAAAAAATCCATTTTTTTCTTCAGCTATGGCCCTTGGAGTTTTTTTTTTTTTTGCGTTTTAAGCTTGTAAGCAAGATAACCCAAAAACTGTTTGAGCTATTGAAGTTGAACTGATTAACTTTTGACAAAAATCCATTTTTTTTCTCGTCAGGATTATGCCTCTTTCTTGAGTTATGCCCTTTGCAAAAAAATACTTTGAAATCTTATAAGCAAGATATCTCAAAAACTGTATGAGATTTTGCGCTGAAACTTTACAGACTGGTTTGGGATGATGAGTAGATGAGATGAACTGATTAACTTTTGAAAAAAAATCCGAAATGTTTTTCTTGAGTTATGGCCCTTTGATTTTTTTTTTTTTGCGTTTTAAGCTTGTAAGCAAGGTAACTAAAAATCTGTTTGAGCTATTGCCCTGAAACTTTACAGACTGGTTTGGGATGATGAGTAGATGAGATGAACTGATTAACTTTTGAAAAAAAAATCCGAAATGTTTTTCTTGAGTTATGCCCCTTTGAAATTTTGCGCGTTTTAAGCTTGTAAGCAAGATATCTCAAAAACTGTTTGAGCTATAGCCCCTGAAACTTTACAGGCTGGTTCAGGTTGATGAGTAGATGAACTGATTAACTTTTGAAAAAAAAAATCCAAAATTTTTGCAGCCAAATAAAAAAAGATATCTCAATTACTGTTAGGGACAAGCAGCGTTAGGGTCAAGCAGTGTTAGGGTCAAGCAGTTGGGGGCATTGTGTTTCATAAACACTGGCTCTAGTTAAATATTGACAATACATATTTCGATGGTTTGATGAGTCAAATTGAACTTCAGTTAAATAAAGCAAAATTTTCTGATGCTGAGGTCCCATTTTTGGATATACATCTATATTATAGGTGGGTCTGTTCCTGCAAAATTTTAGATAATCACGACGATTTTGATTTTGAGATTGTAAATTTTCCTTTCTTGGATGGTGATGTTCTTTGTGCGGCATCCTATGGTGTTTAAATTTCACAATTCTATTTGCTAGAGTGTCTAGTCATGTAACTTACTTCAGCACTCATAAAAAATTGTTAACTACTAACATTCTTAATCGGGGTTATCGATATCATAAACTACGCAAAGCCTTTTCTGAAATTTATAGATGTCATTCAGATTTAATTTCAAAATTAAATGTCGGACTTAAATCTCTTCTGCAACAAGGTCTGTCGGAACCAAAATTTTATGTATGTGACTTAGTATATAATTGAGAACAATACATACTTGCAATAACTTCAGCACCCAATTTAGTAAAATCATTCTTCATTAAAAAAGTAATGGTACAACATAAATGTTATACAATAGAATGCATGCATCGTAGTTAATACAATTACGGTTGACAACTTCCCTTCCCTCTTTAATTGCATGCCGATCGCTCAGGCCTCAGATTCTGTGACGGTTCCAGTGAAAAGGCTTACTGAGAATTAGAATTTAATTTTATGTAATGTTGGTTGGTCTCTGATGTTCTGTCTCTGGTTGGGCCCATCGGAGTCTGTTGTTTTTCTTTTGTTCAGCATTTCAGTGGTTTCATGCTGTCAAGTCCTCACTGTTGTTTCATCTCTGTGGTTGTGTTTTTTTGTGTTCTCGGAGTGCTGTGTTATCGCAATAAATTAGTCCGTATTTACTCTAGTAGGTTTATTGGTTACCCTGGTAGAAGTTAAACTGATGTAACGTCATAACGTCGTTACCATGGTATTCATGACGTCATAGTTAAGATAGTGTAGAGTAGCTTCCCCTGGATAATGTGCTTACAATTAACATTAATTATATTTTCTTTCTTTTGTTTTTATTTTCTTTTCATAGTTTAAAATAATATTTTCTGCTAAGGAATTTCAAACCACGAAAAGGTATAAAAAAACATTATATTGAATTTTGACAACTATCTAATATTGAAGATATTAAAATGCCAAAATAAATTATTATCCAGAGGAATAATTTAAAGAGTTCCTATGATATTGCTATACATGTCTGTAGAAAGTTAATGGTTATAAATATCAGCCAACATGTTGCCTGACTGCAATACTTTAAGTAACAGAAAACCAGATGCCCCTTGCTTTGTCATCACATTAGCAAGTTGTAATTGTCCTGGTATCCACTGTATTAGATTAATGTCTTGTAACTTTAGCGAGTCTTGAATTGCTGCCACATCAACCCTCAGGCGCTTGTCCTCAACCATTCGTGTTGAAAAGAGTGCTTCAATGACACTTTTATTATCCACGTAAGCTTCGATTCTGATAGTCTTGTGTTCATATCCCAAGATATCCTCTAACATCTGACGGTAATAGAAACTAGCTTCAAGACATTCTTCTAAACCGAGCATCTCTGCAGCTAAAGTTGAACGTACTACTCTTTTTATCTTCTTCGCATTCCATGCTATTGGACAACATTGGCCACTACTATCAATTAGCCAAATGATATATGCCCCTGTACTTCCGGTCCCTTCATTTATATTCCCAAGAGATGCATCTGTGAAAACCACCACTTTTAATTATTTTGTTTTGTCCAGACTTGGGAATGTCATGAATGACTGGATATCCTTTGTGTGGCTGATTTTCTTTATCGCTCGAACAAGATCTCCTACATTAGCTTGTTTCAGTTTTGTGCTCATGACTATCATTTCATGTGCCATGTCTGGTCTAGAGCCCTGGACAGCCCAGTTTAACTGCCCTATCAGCTGTCTAAACAGTGTTTGCTCCTTCTCACTTAAAAAATCATTTTTCTGCGAGGCTCGCCCTGGATCTAGAGAGACATTCTTCATGTTATTAACATAGTCAGAGTGATCTAAAACTATTGAATCTGGAAGCTGCTCTATCTGAAAACCTATGTATTTGAATTTTTTCTCTTCTACTTTGCCAGCAGAAAATCTTGCTCTTATTTTTTCCATCAATTGGTCAAATCGTAGGTCTCCTGCATGCAGTAAAATCATCTACATGACAACAAATCATTACTTTCAGCTTCTTTTGCTCTTGGGAGTAGAAAACTGCTGGGTCCAGTCTGCACTGGATGAAGCCTAGTTTCAGTAACTCTTCTTTTGCACTGTTATAGAACTGTCTTGCTCCATCTTTCAACCCATATAGGCCATGTTTTAGCTTCCAAATTTTATGTTTTGGTGTGCCACTTTCTTTGGGTGGTTTGACAAATATCTCTCTATCTAATTCCTTACCTTGCAGGAATGCAGATTTGATATCTGTTGTTTTCACTGTCCATTGTTCTAGTCCTGCAATTGATAGAAAAATCCTCATTGCCCCCTTACCAACTGTTGGACTGTCCCTTGGAATTTCTAGATCTTTCTCTTCAAACCCTCTGACGACTAACCTGGCTTTGGTTTTCCCCTCTTTACTTGTAATAACCCATCTTGTTGATAAGGTTCTTTTTCCTTGTTCTGCCACTTCTTCATATGTATTAAATTGAGCCAACTTATCAAGCTCATTTTTCTTGGCCATGGTAATGTCTTTCTCTTCTGACTCCACTTTACCAGAAGCACATGTTATATTTATTTCAGTATCAGGACTCTTCTCCCACTCTACAACACTTAGGTCAACGCTTCTTTCCTTATTGTTACCATCCCTTATATTATACCATGTCTTATATTTTCCTGTGGATTTCCCTGCTCGACTTATGATTGTGCCAGTCACCCATTCATCATTTACTTTGTATTTGATAATATCATAAGCTTTGACATGCCTTGGATTAATTCTGCCTCTTTCAATTCTTTCATCCTGATCTTTAATTGCCTCTGGTGTCGGCACTGTTTCAGAAACACTTGTCTCTGTGTTACTTGACATCTTAATTTTATCAGCCTCATTATGTTGATCTGAGCTGTTACAGTCAAGGTCTTCCACCTCTGCTTTGATCTGACTATCATATGTTTTGGTTAGTCTATTTAGAGATACCCTGACAAATATTCCACCATGCCTAATAAATACTACCTTTCCGTCTTGGAAAATGACATTAGCGGGTCCCAATCATCTGTCTTTTCCCTCGCGCTTGTAAAAAACAGTGTCTCCATTCTCAAAAATTTGTTCTGCTGCTCGTACTTCAGTACGCAATGCTCTCCTTAATCTTTCATCAGCTTCAGTCTGTATATAGGCCTTACGTGCATCATGCAACACATTTAAATGCTTTGCAAATGCCATAGGTAAACCGACTGCTGGACGTGGTGGTGTTTTCATGTATCGTTTACATAAATTACATGTCTTACCTATGTCTTCAAGCATTCCCTGAAAGTCCTCTTCCCATTGCCCTGCATCCTGCATTAGAGCCTTCAGCTTTTTAAGTGGTGGGTGTGCAAATTGTCTATGCAACTTGAGCAATGTATCATATCTCTCATGAATTTTCATCTCTCCTAGTGTTACTGAAAACACTTCTTCAGCTAGTATCTTTTCTGCCCTGTCTATGGGGATGCAGTAATGTGGTTAGATTCAAAGCAACATCTTTTCCAAAAATCATTGCAGTGTCACTTTCCAAATCCATCTTTACCCCTGCTGTTTTCATAGCTCGTCGTGATAATAGCAGAGGGATATCAGAGTCTACAACATCAGTTCTAATGAAAACCTCTTTTCCAGCAATCACTGCTGGAAGCTTGAACTCTCCCTTTGATCTCAGCCTTTCTCCACCTCCAAACTTAAATGTTCGCTTTCCAACAGTCTGTTTAATTCTCTCTTTATCAATCTGATTCAAAGAACTGATATAATTCTGAAGCCAGTTCTACAGGCACTGTCTAACACAGCACAATTCTGAGCATCAATGCCCAGTTGTGCAATGTCCCCTTGATTATATCCCGTGAAAAGCACGACTTTTTCATCCTCTGCAATGTTCACCTTTGCCAGTCTCTTTTGAATGCTGCCTTTAGATGCATTTTCCCAGCTATGTGGACATTCAGCAATAAAATGTCTATAAGAGCCACAACATCGACATGTAAGTGTCTTACCGTCTGGGCCTAATGGATTCATTTTCCTAAGCTGTCCATGGTCTGCTTGTCTGCCACGACCGGAACCTCCTCGTCCTGGTTTACCCGCCTTTCCTCCACGATTCTGCTTGATGTATCCTGCTGCCAACAACGCTTCTTCATTGTCAGCTAAAAATGATGGTTCAAGTTTTATTCCAGAGCCTGAACCAGGACTTGAACTTCCTTCTGCAAAATCAGCCTTGAACTTTTTAAGTGATTTCTTAGCTTCCTCATATAATGTTACCTTATTGGAATAATCCATACCAGTCAAAACCAACAACTTTTCTTCTGTACTAATGTTTGCCTTTCTCAAAAGTTTAAACGCCAAAATTTCTGATAGTAAAGACATTTTCAGTTTTTCAATCTTCCTGTATCTTGTGTCAAAAGATGCTATGTACTCAGTTATAGACATACTGTTTATTCTTTGAAAATCTTCAAATTTCTCAAGACTGTCTTCTAGGTCATCCTTTTTCAGATGTTCATCCAAAAATGTAATCAATGTATCTAATCCATCTTCCGTATTCAATACTGATTTGCTCAAAAACCTTCTCTCTGATCTGTGTCTTGTCATTCTCTGGAAGCGATAAGGCTATAACCACTCCTTGTTTTTCCTTTCTAAGCTCTGTCACCTCTCTCCAAGCAAGTAACTCCTGCCTGTACAGCTCATAAGGTTTTGACCTTAAACTAGGTGGATCTATCCTGGTTGCCATTTTCAGGAATTAATGTCACTTCTCGGTCTTGACCAGCTCTCCTCGGATTGCAGTCCACTTCTGTGTATGTAAATTAGCGCCCTCAGACAGTAAATCGCTCTGCTACCACTTGTTAACGCAATAAATTAGTCAATAGTTACTCTAGTAGGTTTATTGGTTACCCTGGTAGAAGTTAAACTGATGTAACGTCATAACGTCGTTACCATGGTATTCATGACGTCATAGTTAAGATAGTGTAGAGTAGCTTCCCCTGGATAATGTGCTTGCAATTAACATGCTGTACTGATGAGTAAGGAAGTCTTTATACAGACTGAACAAATTATTTGTCTAAATGGTGACTATAGTAAGTCTTTACACTGATCGTGCTAAGGCTGTTCCTCTGTCGCGGGTTATTTTACTTATGGTTTGTCTTTGAGTGTGTGTATTGCTTATATCTTTTTGTTTTGGATAGTCAATTGGTCATTTTATGGGAAAGTAACTGTTCTATTGGTTTTCCACTACTGATATTTCCATTTGAGTCTAGTTATTTAATGTTTGTGCTTCTCTCCCTTTGGTGTCTCAGATGGGAGTTGTGGGTTAATTGTAACGATTCTTGATGATTGCCTTCACTTCATTTCTTTTAGATTCACAAATAATGTATTAAGGCATAAAAACTGGTCATAAGTGTATACAGTGAAACATTGACAACTTTGTTGGAACACTTGATAGCTTGTTTACAGCAGCTGTTTCAAAGTTGTTTTTGAGGCCTTGGGAACAATTTCCTATAAATGCCTACATTGTTTTATTTGCAATACTTCGGGGAAATTTTTTATCCCCACTATATAGCTACTTCATAAAAGGGCCTCATATCTCAGAAACCATTCAGATCCCCACCGTTGAACCATATATACTGTCGGTCCTTATGATAAGACATATTCAGTGACAACAATCTTGGGCTTTTCTGTGATCTGCCATGCCCGAATCCCTCCGTTGCCTAAAAGGCCTTACATCAAAGGAACCATACATATCCCCACTGCTTAACCATATATGTCTCTGTTCTTTTTGATAAGACGCATTTAGTGACACCAACTAGGGCCCAATTGGGTCCATGCCCCAACCTCTCTAATTTTTAAACCAAGTAATTTTTCAGATACAGTCCACATGGGTGCTCATTTGGGTATGGGGTTTGTTTGGGAGACTTTAGAATTGGTAGATTAAAATCATATCATGTTATAACACATGGCTGCCATTGGGCAGTGTCCACCTGACCTCTGGCTTATGATTTTGGCTCTTTGGTTTGTTTGCTATGGCAAGTTAAGAATTTCCATTGACTTATAATGGGGAAATTTGAAAAATGACATTAATGCCTTTCAAGATATTTTGTCACATTTTCATGGAAATGTGCCTTTAATAATGTCCTTTTTGGCCCATTTGTTGCCACAGATGGGAACTTGTCAATTGTCATCTGTCCTGCAACAACACATTCAAGCGACATCAGAATCTGAAGCCACTAGGCTGATTAGGTCCAAATTTTATCTGTAGCATCATTGGGCACAGGGCTTCCATGGTTAATTAAAATACATTGCTGCCAACTGGCAGTTACCCCCTGAGCTCTGGTGAGCAGTGTGGCCCATGGGACTCTTGTTTTGTTGCTTGATAACCTATAGTTTTGATCAAATTGAGCTGAAACTTGGTATATACTGAGACTATGATGAAGAGCAAAGCTTACAGTTCTGTGGTTAATATCAACCGCATTTTCACAGAGTTATTGGCCTTTAAAGGTTGAAATTTATTTATGGATCACTGCTCTTACAGTTATCTTTTGATTGAGCTGAAACTTGGTGAAAAGTAAGAATATGATGTGGAGCAGGACATATCGTTTTGAGTCTGGCCTGGTACTTTGATTAATAAATAAATAGAAGTGAATGATACAATTAACCGACACCTCCCAACAGAGACACAAAAGGGAAAGAAACTCAAACATGAAGTAACTAGACCCAAATGGAAACACCGATAGAGGAAAGCCAGAAGGACTGTTCCTTTCCCACAAAATGGTCACTTGGCTTTCCAAAATAAAAATATATAAGCGATACATACATTTAAAGACGTACAATAACAAAATTAAACCGCGACAAAAGAACTGCCTTGGAACGGTCAGTGAAAAGAATTCCACTGGGGGCTTTAATCGATTTTACGCAGCTGCAACCTTGCCCTTCAGTCGAGGTTTAGACAATTAGTTCATGAAGGGTTCCTACCTCAACAGGCAACAATCCTGAGCACACACCAATCAAACTACTACAGAGATGAAATAATGGTGATGACTCAACAGCATGAAAAAACTGAAATGCTGGAGCAAAAGAAAACCAAAAGTCAAAGTCTGAGTTAACCCTACAAATTTTGATGGTTCCAAAGGTGTTTGACATTTTAAGTTGGTCTGTCCCAGGTCAAACTTGCCGAAAACTTCAATCCTCATTGATTGCTTTCTATGGCATTCTGATCCGCGAACTGTTGATCTACACTGTTGGCTCTAGCATGTATGCCATGATGCAAAACAGTATTGCACTAGTTTGTGTTTTATATTTTCAGGTAAAACATACCTAGAAGAAACGTTTGGAAGAAAGCACAGGTGAAGAAGGAGAATAGGAGTACGGGTAAGTATGGCGAAAAGACGTGACAGGACTGAGGAGCTGGCCTCGTTAAAAACAGAAAAAACATGACATTCGGCAAGTTCTCCAGCTCAAATCTGCCAGGATTTTGCCAAATAATCTGCTTAATTCATCTAGCACAGAAACCGGATGGGAAGAAAGTAGTGATATTTTTGGTTTAAGATCACCTGAATTCATTGCTAAAGCTTGTTTTGAAAGTACATCAAATTTTACTACGTTTTCTGCAACTGTTGCTGAAAGTGAAGTGAAAAATACTGATACTGCTTTGTCAACATTTGAAGAAGAATATCATCATATAAAATTGTTGTTTCAAATGAGAACAATGAGATTAACAGAACTGCATATCGGTCTTGGAATTCATGCATATCGGTCTTGGAATTCATGTGGAATGGTATTTGGTACTTCTCAATAAAATGATGAAAGGTTTTCAGCTCAATCTAGAGGATTTCAATGTACACCTAATGCACTTAGTATGTTGTCACACTCAGTCACCACTGAAATATATTGTACCTCATTATTAGATAACATTCTTTGTGATGGTGATGCCCCTTATTGTTCAATTATAAATAAATTGAAATCTGAAGGAAATTTTGTCCAGCCTTTATTAAGCTTGGAAGAAATACCTGACACCTTCAAAATTGCAGATCGTCATTTTATTGTCGCGCCTGCTATTAGCATGGCGCGATATAGGCTCCCGGTTTTCCGTCCGTTTGTCTATTCGTCTGTTCGTCCGTCCGTCCGTTTGTCCAGACGTCAACATTTGCGACCACCATGGCGTTCACCTAAATGGTCAAGTTTATGTCTCAAGAACTATAAGAGCTTCATTAATGATACTTGGTACAAACTTGTATCTGTGGATGGCAACTTAAATGCAAGCATCCAATTTGACCTTGACCTTCATGTCATGGTTTACTGACTTTGTAAAATATTGCGACCACCCTAGCATTCACCCTAATGGTCAAGTTAATTTCTCAAGAATTTTAAGAGCTTCATTGATGATACTTTGTAGAAACTTGTACGATGCTTCCACGCAGAGCTGAATCCGGCCCGCACACTAGTACTGGTTAACCGCTTAGAAGATCTAAGCCTTCCAGGAACCGCGGTGCGAGGCGGACCGTCCATGCTAATAAACCCTATTGGTTTCATTGGGCGACAGGGCTTGAGATGTCATTTCATCTCATTGTCGGGTAAAAGTCCCACAAAATTGGAAGCAACGTCTCCAAAATGACCTTTACAGTGTTGACGGGGACGTTAAACCTCAAATCAAACAAACAAATCAAATTGTAGAAACTTGTATCTGGGGTTGGTTACTTAAATGCAAGCATATTTGACCTTGACCTAAATTTCATGGTTCACTGACTTTGTAAAATACAATACACCCCTGGGTTCATGCCTGGGAGTGGGGAATGGGGTGGGGCTATGGGTCAAAATCTAGGACACCTTTGTAATTTGTTGTACACCTTTTCCATTGTACTAAGTTATAGGCACAATTGGTTATACATCAGCCAGCCAAATGCCATTGGTTCAAGTGTAAAAGGATGAAGGTCATGGTGACCTACATTTCACGGTCCAGTGATTATGCCTTATATCTTGAATACTATTTGTTGGAGAATTGTGATACCTGGTTCCCTGTGACCCTATGATTTACCTAAGAATATATCTAAGTCACTGTGACCTATATTTCATGGTAAAGTGGTTTTGCCTATTATCTCGAATACTATTTGATGGAGAAATGTCATATCTGGATAATTAGTTCCATGTGACCCGATAATTGGCCGCAAAATATATCTAGCTCAGTGTGAACTGTATTTCATGGTTCAGTGATTTTGCCTATTATCTTCTATACTATTTGATGGAGAAATGTCATACTTGGGTTATTAGTTCCATGTGACCCCTTGACTGAGCTCAAAATATATCTAGGTCACTGTGACCTATATTTCATGGTTCAGCGATTTTGCCTATTGTGTTGAATACTATTTGATGGAGAAATGTCATGCCTTGATTATTAGTTCCATGTGACCCTATGATTGACCTCAAAATATGTGTAGGTCATTGTGACCTATATTTCATGGTTCAGCGATTTTTTCTTTTATCTTGAATACTATTTGATGGAGAAATGTCATACCTGGGTTATTAATTCCATGTGACCACATGATTTACCTTAAATATATCTAGGTCAGTATGACCTATATTTCATGGTTCAGTGCTTTTGCCTATTAACTTTGATACTATTTGATGGACAAAATGTCATACCTGGATCATTTATTCGTTCTGACCCCAAGATTGACCTCGAATTATACCTAGGTCAGTGTGACCTTTATTTCATGGTTTAGCGATTTTGTCTATTTTCTTGAATAGTATTTGATGGAAAAATGTCTCACCTGCATTATTAGTTCCATGTGACCAAATGATTTACCTCAAAAGTATATCTAGGTCAGTGTGGCCTATATTTCATTGTTCAGTGATTTTGCCTATTATCTTGAATACTATGATATCTGGGATATTATTTCAATGCAACCAGATGAATATATGTAGGTCAGTGTGACCTATACTTCATGATTCAGTGATTCTGCCAAATATTTTGAATACTGTTTTTGGAGAAACTTCAAACCTGAATTATAAGTTCCATATAACCATATGAGTGACATAGGGCAGTGTGACCTATTTTCATGGTTCATAGATTTTGCCCTCTAATTCAGACACAATTGATTCTGAAATGAAATATCTGGAATATATGTTCCATGTGACCTGATCATCCACCTCAAAATATATCTAGGTGGGTGTGACCTATATTTCATGGATCAGTAATTTTACCTTATATCTTGAAGGCACGAATTAAGCGAGCTATGCTGTCATGCGACAGCTCTTGTGTTCTTCTCCACTGAAACTGCTGAGCTGATTGAAGCCAAATCACATGAAGAGCCTCTATCGGATGACCCTATGAACATTTATTCAAGGGATTGCAGTAATATAACCAAGATGGGAGCCATACCTGCATATGGTAAAAACCTCCTGACCTCTGTTGCGCGTAGTGGCCCATGGGCCTCTTGTGTTTTGTTCTGCTCCATTATATTCATGTTACAGCTTTGGTCTTGTTTCACCTTCTAAACAGCTCTTATCGCAGTCCTCGCTCCTCTCCCTTCGTCCTTCTCCTTTACCTTGGTATGTTGCATAGATAGAGGCCTTCGTGGAGCATCCATCAGTTTCACTGATTTCCTTTTTTCAGAAATCATTGCAGCCTCTCGTCAGAAAATGGGAAGTTGAAATAAAGGAAAGGACATGAGTATTCAAGGTCAAGGCTATTCCTTGACTCAAGGTCTTTCATATTAAAACATGTTTTTGTCAGACACTACTGGGCCAGGGTAACCCAGTTTCATAAGGAAGCTTATGGCCGTGTTGCCCATATAAAGTGAAAACCCTTCAAACATCTTCTACTGAGTGTTATGAAACTTGGTATGTAGCATAGGGGACAAAAGCCAGTCATACTTTGTTCAAATGGTGACCCCTGGATGACCTTAAACTATTTTATGTCAAATTCCATCACATACGCCTTCATGCGGACTGAACAAATTATTCGTTTTAATCGCGACGGAAGAAATGGGCGAGGATTGTGGCCAAGTAAAATCGAATTTAAAGCCCAGTAGTATTCGTTTCACTGACCCTTCCAATGCGGTTCTTCTGTCGTGGTTTATTTATGGTTTGTCTTTGAGTGTGTGCATCGCTTATGTTGATTTGTTTTGGATAGCCAATTGGCCATTTTGTGGGAAAGAAATTGTTCTTTTGACTTTCCGCTACTGATGTTTCCATTGGGGTCTAGTTGTTTCATGTTTGTGTTTCTTTCCCATTGGTGTCTCTGATGGGAGCTGTGGGTTAATTGTATCGATTTCTGATCATCGCCTTCACTTCTATTTTGTATTGGAAAAGGTCAAAAATAAGTATTTTTCATAAATAATTGGAGCCTGTGATCTGAAAATGGGTAGATGCAGTAAGGTGAATGAGTAAACGAAACTGTATGAGTATTCAAGGTCAATGTCATTTCTTAGACCATCGTAGGTCACTAAGATGCGAAAATTAAAATTTAATTTTCTCAGAAACCATTGGTCCATATGTAACCAAATTTCACAAGGAAGCTTTTAGGAACAAAGAAATGAAAGTCTTGTCACATGACCAATATTGCCGCTCTGCAAATTAAAGGCAAACCCTTCAAACATCTTAGTCTTTGGAAGCAGTGTGTCCATTGTCACAAAACTTGTTACGAGTTTATGTCAATGTCATATATGGTCACTTGGCCATTTCTAATGATGTTTTTCTCTGATTTTCTTGTAACGTTTGGCATCAGAATTGGCATTTGCAGTCAGTGAAATAGAAGTTGATAATTTATGCCAAGCTGTCTACCCTGCCCATATATGGTAAAAAGACAGCAAACTTTTCAAACCAGGAACAGAAATACTAGATTTCACAAGCTACCATAGTTTGTCAAAACATGCCAGTCAAGATTTTTACACCACGCCTATTGTGAGCGTAGTGTCCCATGGGCGTCTTGTTTCGATCTTCAAAGTTCCATTATCCCAGGAGTAGGTTGGCCAATGTTTCGGATCTTGTGTTCTGCGCCTCCCTTTATGGTGTTTTACATTTGTGTGAGGTTTCATTAAAATATCTGAAACAGTTACTTAGCAGATACAAGAACAATAAGTAGAAATGGCTTTTTTCAGTATCTAGTCTCAAAGGGACATAACTCCTAAAGTAGGTTAACGGTAGTTACGGTTCTTGTATTCTGCAGCTTGTCTTAGGGTGTTTTATAGTTGTGACAGATTTCATGAAAATATCTCAGTTTTCAATTTACAGAGTTTGTTTTTGTTGTAGTTTGTTTTGAGGTTTAACGTCCCTATAAACACCCTTTGTTATTTGTAGCTCGCCTGTATGAAAGTGAAGCAATAGCTATAGCAGTCACATACGTATCCTTGTACGTTACTCAAAGTTTATTTTTTGTTAAAGTTTTCTATTGCTATATATCTCTAAAACCACTCGATGGATCCAGTTTATTCTTGGACTGATGTTACATATTTGTCTAAAGTTTCACACAGTACCCCCTCAGTGACCCTGAGGTCAAGGTCACGGACTTAGAAATTTTATGTTAAGTTTTTGGTTAAAGTTTTAGATTGTTTTGTATCTCTAAAACCACTTGATGGATTTAGTTACTTCTTTGACTGATGTGACATATTGGTCTACTGTTTCGCACAGGACCAGCCTGCCCCCCCTCAGTGACCTTGAGTTAATGGTCACGGACTAAGAAATTTTATGTTGAAGTTTTTGGTTAAAGTTTTCTATTGCTGTATATCTCTTAAACCACATGGTGGATTTAGTTATTTCTTCGACTGATGTTACATATTGGTCTAAAGTTTCGCATAGTACCAGGTGTGTAGGTGGGTATACCATTATAAAGTAGACATATGCAAGTGGTTTAGTTTAACAGCCATTCTATCAAAATTTTATTCGTTTTATCAGTTTTTAGCTCACCTGGGCGGAAGGCTCCAGGGGAGCTTATAGTATAGTGGGTCCTCCGTCGTCCGTCCATCGTCCGTCCACGCTTTTGAGCAGCTATATCTCTGCAGTCTGCAGGCTGATCTCAATCATTTCTCATCTGTAATATGTCTCTTGTGGGGCATTGATGACATAAGCTTTTTTTCGAAATCGCTTTAAAACTTAGGTTGCTATGGCAACAGCAATGGCCCATAGACTTACAATGGGAAAATGCTTGTCATCACCGTAGCGCCTTAAGTTTTGATCGGATCTTTCTGAAACTTATATGTGAGGTGGCTGGGGATAAAAACTCAGATGATTTCCGGCCAAGTCGGCCCATTTATCATAGAGTTAGGTCCCTTTGATTGCTGAAAATGCCGATTTTTGACCTTGTCATCACCGTAGCCCCTACGGTTTAGATCGAATCAATCTGAAACTTATATGTAAGGTGGCTGGTGATAAAACCGCGGATGAGTTCGAAAACCGGCCAAGTCAGCCCATTTATCATAGAGTTACGTCCCTTTGATTGCTGAATATGCCAATTTTTAGCTCGTCTGTTTTTTGAAAAAAAAAAAACTTTCGAGCTATTGTCATCACTCCGGCGTCTGCGTTGTCGTCTGGCGTCGTTCCAAAAAAACTTAACCTTGGCTATAACTTAAAAAGTATTAGACCTACCCTCATGAAACTTCATACACACACTCATCATCATAAGAGCTACATTTTGACCAAGGACCATAACAACATTGTTGATTTTGGCTGAATTATCTCCCCTTTTCCAATTTTTTTCTGAAACACATTTTTTGCTCTCATTTTAATACTATTCACAACAGAGACTTCAAACTTCACATGAATGTTCCTTGGGACAAGACCTTTTCAGTGATACCACACTTTTTGATCTGTGACCTTGACCTTTGAACTTTGACCTATTTTTCGAAAATTTAACCGAAAACCTTGACCATATTTCCAAAAGTATTTGGCCTACCTTCATGAAACTTCATACACATACTCACCATCACAAGAGCTACATTCCCTACAAGTTTTATAACTCCATCTTGCAATTTGATTGCTCTTGTTTGACTTACAACTTTGGGTTTTCTAAAAGAAACTGCAGACGAGCGTTGGCACCCGCATGCGGTGCTCTTGTTAACCTTGTCATCACTGTAGCCCCTTCAGTTTTGATAAGATTTTTTCTGAAACTTATATATAAGGTAGCACGGGATAAAGCATCGGTTAAGTTCGAAAGCCGGCCAACTCGGCCCATTTATCATAGAGTTACGTCCCTTTGATTGCTGAAAATGGCGATTTTTGACCTTGTCATCACCGTAGCCCATTCAGTTTTGATCGGAGCTTTCTGAAACTTATATGTAAGGTGACTGGGGATAAAACCTAGGAATAGTTCGAATACCGGCCAAGTCAGCCCATTTATTATAGAGTTACGTCCCTTTGATTGCTGAAAATGCCGTTTTTTTTCCTTGGCATCACCGTACCCCCTTCAGTTTTGATCGGATCCTTCTGAAACTTATATGTAAGTTCGAATACCGGCCAAGTCGGTACATTTATCATAGAGTTACGTGCCTCTGATTGCTGAAAATGCCGTTTTGACCTTGTGATCAACGTAGCCCCTTCAGTTTTAATCGGATCTTTCTGAAACTTATATGTAAGGTGGCTGGAGATAAAAACTCGGATGAGTTCGAAAACTGGCCAAGTCGGCCTATTTATCATAGAGTTACTCTATTGATTGCTTAAAAGGTCTATTTTTGACCTTTTCATCACCGTAGCCCCTTCAGTTTTGATCGGATCTTTCTTAAACTTTTATGCAATATGACTCGGGATAAAAACTTGGATGAGTTCGAAAACATGCCAAGTCGGCCCATTTTTGACCTTGTCATCAACGATTCCCTTCAGCTTTGATCGTATCTTCCTGAACGTACATACAAATAAGTTGGTGTAAAGAGCTTGGATAAGTTCGAAAATTAGCGATGTCGGTTATGAGTTATGTTCACTACTTTGCTGAAAATGCTTAGTTTTGACCTTGTCATCACAGTAGCCACTTCAGTTTTGATCGGATTTTCTTGAAACTTACAAACAAGTAAGTCAGGGATAAAAGCTTGGATGAGTTCGAAAACTGACGAGTTGGCTTATCTATCATAGCATTACATCCCATTTACTGCTGAAAATGCCTATTTGGACCTTGTCATCACCATATCCCCCTTCAGTTTTCATGGGATCGTCTTGAAACTTATATGTAAGTACGTAAGGGATAAAACCGCGGTTGAATTAAAAAACTGGTGAGGTCAGCCTATATTTCAGAGAGTTTTGTCCCCCTTAATTACAGAAAATGCCTATTTTGACAGCTCCTTCAATGTTATTGGATCTTCTTGAAACTTACATGTTAGTTAGTCAGGGATAAAATGGACGAGTTTGTGAACTGTTGAGGTCAGTCTTTTTATCATAGAGTTACATCCCTTGGATTGCAGAAAAAGCATCTTTTTTTTTTTTACCTGAACTCCTTCAGCTTTCGTCGGATCTTCTTGAAATTTATATGTTGGTAAGTTAGAGATAAAAGCTCAGACAAGTTTGAAAACTAGCAATGCCAGTCAATTAATCGTGGAGTTATGTACCCTGCTTGGCTGAAAATGCTTATTTTACACCTTGTAATCACTGCTGCCCCTTCAGTTTTGATCGGATCTTCATGAAACTTACAAACAAGTAAGTCAGGCAGAAAAGCTTGGAGGAGTTTGAAAACTGGTGAATTTTGCCTATCTGTCAATTGATTGCATCAGTAAATTGCTTATTTTTGACCTTGTCATCACCATAGCCCCTTCAGTTTATATCGGATCTTCTTGAAAGTTACATATAAGCAAGTCAGGAATAAAAGCTTGAATGCGTTTGAAAACCGGTGAGGTCAGCCGATTTCTCATTCTACTTGATTGTAGAAAATGCTCACCAGCCATCACCTTGTCCATCATTCAGTAAAAGTTGGCACTTCCTGAAACTTTGAATCTGTTAGCTCAGGTGAGCGATACAGAACCATCTTGGTCCTCTTGTTATATTTAGTATACTGCTCAGACATAAAAAGTAGTTTGCAATAACTTGATATAAATTTGGAGGACTTTTATCGGACATCGGAATGAGATGAAACCGTTAGATCCTCAAAGAAACCACTAGGTGCGACTGGCACCACATTTCATGGCCAGACTTACACCCTCGAATCGGTTTATCAGTACTCCAGTTCGGTTGGTTCTAGCTCTGCATGGATTCACCATTCAGCCCAATCTATTTCCCAAAGCCCCGATGGGCGGTTGCGAGCGGACACGAGTACATGGTAGAAATGGCTATGTTCAGTTTTCAGTTGAACAATAACTCAAAACGTAGGCAAATGGCATCTCATGCGGTGTTACATTTGTATGAAAATTCATAAAAATATCTGTGTCTGAGGTATTGAGCAAGCACAAGTACATAGTAGAAAGGGCTATGCTTAATTTTCAAAGGGCAATAACTCCAAAAGTAGGTAGATCAGAGTTAGGTTTATATGTCTTGGTGTTTACATACCTGTGAAGTTTCGAGAATATATCTCAAACGTATCACAGTTATGGAGCAGAGGCACCGGCGGACCGACGGACATTTAAAATTTCGGAGGGTATAACATAAAACCCCGCCAATGTTTGTTGCGAGGAGACATAAAACATTTTCAGTGATCAGATAGAGCCACATGTGTCTACTTAGTATAGACAGATATCCGTTGGATACCTTGTATTTGACACTAACTTTTAAAGCTAATAAAATTTGTTTAAAACAACATTAATCCTTACATACTGAGTTGCCAAAGTGGAGTGAACTCTTACATATCTGAATTTATGAATAAGTTTATTGTTACACATTTCTGAAAAAGTTTATTGTTACAAATAGAAGTTTTAGTCAATGGTCATTTACAAAACTGGCAAAACGGTAGATACTGGTAAGCCGTCTTATTTGTATCTACAGCGTTGCACTGTTTGTATCGGTTAACGGGGGGTAAAGATTGAATCTATACAGTTCGATCATAACAGTACCAATGCCACCATTTCATATTCCAAGTCCTCCGATACCATCAGCCGTCGGCTTATTCGCTTCAGCTTGTGCCAGTTCCATTCCAGCTGGTATACCCGGAGGTAGGCCATTTTGACTGATGTTTATAACATTGTACTGTCCACGAGTACCACTGTCAGATCCTGACGCTGTGAGGGGATTATACGACCCAATGGCTCCTATACCGGGAGCATGTACTGCGCCGGCTTTACCTGTTCCAGTTGGTTGAATATTTTCAGCGTTTGGTTTGGAAAGCTGGTCATGTCCGCCCACCGCATTCTGAACTTGACTTCCGCCATTGTTTATACCGTCAGCACTTGGTGATGTATTTGTTTTTCCGCTACCACCGCCATTTGCAGTAGTAATTCCAGCCGTCATTATTTGGGCTGATACAGCGAAAGATGGCATATTAAACGTTGCAGCATTCACAGTGTTTGGGTTATAACTCATGGAACTATACAGTCCAGCATTAACCTGGTCTGCATTGTAGCCGATATGCTGTCCGCTGATGCTACCATGTGCCATATTGTCATTATGTTTCTTGTTGACACTGGATTTGCTAGATGTACTTAGAGGCCAACTGTTGTTTCCGCGGGACACATGCTTGGATTTATCCGCATGACTGAACACTGAAAACATGAGCTCCTTATTTACAGCATCAGGGTTGAACCCAAAATCAGTGGTGTGTTCTTTGATTCCTGTAGGTGAATTGAGATTGGAATATACAGGCGCGTGAACAGACTGCATTAACTGTCTATTTAATTCGTTGGGGTTAAAACCAACCGCGGGTGTAGGCTCTTTAGCATAATGAATCGAATGATCATCAGTTTCTGCTGTTGCTTTTAACCCAGGTACCAGATTCCCTGGCTCTTCTTGAAGACCCATATACTGAGTCATGGCTGCATTCGGATTATAAATTATCAGGCCCCAATGGTCGGCTGAGTTTTTTTGCTCGCCGCCTTCCTGGAAGAATTTTGCAGTATCCTCTTTTATGTCATTTGGATGATAGGAGCCAAAGGTTTCTTGGTTGGTTCGTACATTCATATATCGATCCATCAATAAATTTGGATCAAATGCCTGTCTTCTCTGTGGTGTTGGGAAGCCATGGACTGCAAACATAAAACCATAACAGAAGTTGTTAAACTAGATTCAGAAAATCTTAACGATCGATTTCTTTTCCGTTTCTTGCTTTAGCCCATACACCATTATGGGGAAAGGTTTTGACCTGATCCTACGCCGACCTCTCCAGCAAGTAACATGCTGTTTATTTGGAGAAATGCAAAACAAAGAAATGAGACCACAGAGTAAGCCCTTTTCACCACACTGGTAAAGGAAAGCGTGCAGGGTAAGGAACAAACGCACATGATAAGGAATTTTTTCCGCTCAGGATAAGGAAGAAAATGGCGGAATCGGCATCACATGTGCAGGTTTTTGTTGTTCTAGATCTCGTGTTATGGTTACTAATCAATGCGGCTGCTCACATTAGCTTCACGGAAGACACATATTATTCACAAATTTATCTTCGATGGTCCGAATTCGACAGTTACACCCAGTCAAATGGAATACCGGACACAGTGGAGCTACTCAACCACGAAATCTCATTATTTTACATGAAACGCTCTTCTGGGAGGATGGCATGCAATTTTTTGTTGTTTATAGACATACACATGATAAATCGGACGGTTGCAAATACGATTTAAGGAAAATTTGAAATTGGAAGACCCACAGTAAGAAATCCTAGTTCCATATTCAATATAACGCCCACGGGCAAGGAAATGGGTACAACGCATATGATAAGACACAAAATTTTCCGGGGAAAATAGTAGTTGAACGGTCGTAGCACTAGTAAATTTCCATCTCAGATTAGGTTTTCCGATATTAATAATTAGTCCTACATAGTTTAAAGCACCAAGTGTGACCTTTAGGAAACGTTCAAAGTTTGTGTGTCTTGTCTTGGCATGTGCATTGCTTTGGGTCTAGCAATATAATCATCCCCTATGGGGGATAGATGGATTGGTTTCATTGCGATCATGAATTAGAGAAATGATATATATGTCCATGCAGTATTTCTGGTAGAAAAGTGTATGTTTAGTTTTTTGGCTGTAAATAAGGTAGATTACTTGGCCAAATTCGTGAGACGTACCTATTGCATGGTCATTAAAGGGCCTGATATGATTTGGCTCCTTTTTGGGCCCCACTTAAATCTTCTTCAGTGTGCATCGTTTCACTTGCTAACAGGCTTAATTAATCGAAACAAACAGAAACAAATTGTTTCGTCTTCATGTATTTTCATAACAACTTGCATTTTGATGTGTCTGTATTGAGTTAATAAATTATGACGAAAATAGTAAGAAAAGTGTGATAAAAGTATATCCCTTCGAAAGAAAAAGACAATAGAAAGTGCCTTTGGAAGCACCTGATTCTGAGAAATCAGAAATAAATTATTGATTTAGACTCATTCTAGACAGGTTTTTTAATTATTTGGACCCCAGTTTGATTTAAATCAGTCTTTGAATCGACTGCCTATTCGAAATTCGCAAAATTGCAGTATGTTTCCACTGGCTTTCTTTGCCGGATAATTACAGGGTCACTGATGAGGCTTTATTAGCCGAAACTACGTAGTATGGCCCATCTTCTTTCTTATGAATGTTTTCATTGCTCTTAAAGGAACTCATTTTTGATTTTTATTTGCCTTCACTGCAGCTGGTGTTGTGCCGTGTGGCGGCCGTAAAACGTCTCCCCGTACATCAACCATAGTGCAGTTTATATTTTACTTTTGGTCCTTTGAGATCATCGTGAATATTCTGAGAAATCAGAAATAAATTATTGATTTAGACTCATTCTAGACAGGTTTTTTAATTATTTGGACCCCAGTTTGATTTAAATCAGTCTTTGAATCGACTGCCTATTCGAAATTCGCAAAATTGCAGTATGTTTCCACTGGCTTTCTTTGCCGGATAATTACAGGGTCACTGATGAGGCTTTATTAGCCGAAACTACGTAGTATGGCCCATCTTCTTTCTTATGAATGTTTTCATTGCTCTTAAAGGAACTCATTTTTGATTTTTATTCAATTGGCGCATTAATATATCAGGTAGCGCTGCTAACCATTTGTACACTAAGTGAATCGTATCTAGTTAACCCACCCATTTGCATTATCATGGAGAGATATGAAAAAATTCTGGATCAAAATGAAACAGGTACCAAATTTTTCCTTGGGTTTTAGCTTAGAAAATGAGTAATAACAGCATATATTTATCTTTACTATGAACGGAGTTATGGCAATTTTTATGTTGAAATTTCTGAGAATGACCAAAAATTAAGTTATGAAAAATTAAAAAATAAACACAGAGTCCACCTTTCATTTTATATATATATATACTTTTATATATTTTTACCACATGTTAACATATCAAAACTTTATCGTGTGTGTGTGTGTGTGGGGGGGGGGGGGGTGCGCAGATATAATGGTATATTGGGAAATCTTACCAGGCCCTTTGTACGCAGTTCGTCGTCGGATATAACGCAATTATTAAAGTACATGTATTGAAAACTGATTTTTTTTGCCGGCCTCGGTAGCTCAGGAGGACGTGGGTTCAATACCTGCTGGGGTCGGCAACATTTCTTCGTGGAGATTGATCATGAAACCTTTTATACGGCCATTCTGTACCTTCCGCTGATTCAAGAAGGGCGGTTGTCAATTTCTGGCGAAAGAATGTACACTGCACTGGTTAACCGCTTACGTATACGCTTGTCCAGGAAAAAGTGGATAGGTAAACTGACCGACTCAAAAATGAGCAGGTCAGTTTACCTAAACGTAAGTGGTTAACCAGAATGGTGCACATTCTTGATCAATCTACACGAAAGAATGTTGCCGACCCCGGTAGGCATCGAACCCACGACCAGTCAGACGCGCACCCGACTGAGCTACCGAGGCCGGCCTATAGTGATAGGGGAGACAAAAAAATAAAATAAAACAGAAAACACTCAGATACCTTCAATTCATTTAATATACAGTCAAACTAAATTGTGTCTATTTCATTCAAACGTGTGTGTGCAGAGTGATTTCATTCAAACTTGTGTGTGCAGATTGATCTTGATCCAGACTGTAAACATTATTCAAAACATTGTTGCGGGTACAGAGTAATTTGTTGCCTCATCCGAGGCGATTATAAGGTGTAACATATACTACTGACAAGAAATAAGGAAGTTTATCCCAAATTATCTTTGGAACACATCCTGACAAGGGTTTGTATTACAAAATCCTAAAAATATGTTGGAGGGTCATGTTAAGAGTTAATGAAAAATATCACAATGTATACACAAACAAATAAAACCAACAATTTAAGTGTGAAAAGGGTAATTAAGAAAGCAGTCAACAAATCAGTCAGCCAGTTTACCAAGTGCTAATTGATCTTGTCTTCCAACAAGCTTAAACAAAATCATCAAATTTATTTTATTTTTTTTTTTGTGTATAGCGGCTTTGCTACTAACGATTTTGGCCAGTAAGAATATCACAGTAAAGTTTAAAAACAAAATAAAATTACTTTGATTAAAATCGTCTTTAAAATGGTTCTTCCACAAGCATTACTGAAAACAAACCCAAAACACTAAATTCTCAATTTGAATTGGACATTATATTAACCTGGCCAAATTGTCCTACCCAATATTTTTGCTGGCCAAATTGTCCTAGGCCGAATTGTCCTACGTCAAATCGACCGGGCCGAATTGTCCCTAGATTCATAGTGGGGTGGGTGGGGGTTATATTGCTAGAACCAGGGCAATGCACAAGCCAAGACAAGACACATAAACTTTGGACGTTTTCTAAAGGTCACAATTGGTGCTTTAAACTATTTAGGACTAATTATTAATATCGGAAAACCTAATCTGAGATGGAAATTTACTAGTGCTGCGACCATACAACTACCATTTTCCCCGGATAATTTTGTGTCTTATCATATGCGTTGTACCCATTTCCTTGCCCGTGGGCGTTGTATTGAAAATGGAACTAGGATTTCTTACTATGGGCTTTCCGATTTCAAATTTTCCATAAATCGTATTTGCAATAGCCCGATTTATCATGTGTATGTCTACAACTAACAAAAAATTGCATGCCATCCTCCCAGAAGAGCGTTTCATGTAAAATAATGAGATTTCGTGGTTGAGTAGCTCCACTGTGTCCGATTCTCCATTTGACTGGGTGTAACTGTCGAATTCGGACCATCAAAGATAAATTTGTAAATAATATGTGTCTTCCGTGAAGCTAATGTGAGCAGCCATATTGATTAGTAACCATGACACGAGATCTAGAACAACAACAAACCTGCACATGTGATGGCGATTCCGCCATTTTCTTCAATATCCCGAGCGGAAAAATTTCCTTATCTTGTGCGTTTGTTCCTTACCCTGCGCGCTTGCCTTTACCAGTGTGTTTCACGCTGATTGTCAGGTGAAATAATAAATATACTACTCAAAATTTGATAGGGATCACTGTTTATATACCAAATTTTGCACTGAAAATTTAAAATTTCATGACAGAAGTTGTACTCGGTATATTGATAAATATCTTAAGCAGAAACTCTAGTGCAATTCAGTACTCATGAAAATGCACACTCCTCGCACTTCGCAAAATAATTAATGCACCACCAATATCTTGTGAACACTGCATTCAAACAGAAAAATCAAACTTGTCAGTGTTCCTTTACTAAGCGTAAAAAGGATTTAATTTGATTTGGGAAACTCTAAAAAAGCCTAGGGGACAATTAAGGAACCATCTGAGCCCCGAAGAAATGAATCGTGGCGCCGGAAGTTTGGAATCTGGCGTCTCTTAACGTCGTGCTGCTGTGATTCTGAATGTGTCGCAGAGCGTAGTTTCCCTAATGTGGGAAGTAGAAGTAAAACAAAGATCAGGAATCGATACAATTAACTTACCCCACCCATCAAAGACACCAAAGGGAAAGAAACACAAACATGAAGCGACCAGACCATAATTGAAACCTAAACAAAGGAAGGCCATAAAGACAGTTACTTTCCCACATAATGGCCAAATGGCCACCCAAAATAAAAAGACACAAGTGATACACACAGTAAGTAACAAACAACGACATAAATAAACCGCCACAGAAGAACCGCATTGGAACGGTCAGTGGAAAGAATTCCATCGGGGGCTTAAATCGATTTTACATGGCCATAATCCTCGCCCTTACCTCTGTCGCGGTATACACTTATTTTGTTTAGTCCGAATGAAGGCTTCCTAACTCATCAGTGTAACATCGAGAACATACAAATAAAAAAACTACAGAGATGACACAAGGTTGAGGACTCGACAGCATACAACAATAGAATTGCTGGAGCAAAAGACAACCAACAGTTAGACTCCGAGGGGCCCGACCAAAAACATCTTACCATGAAAATCCTTCATCTTACCCATGAAAATCCTTCACACAGACACGACGGGGGTCGAGAAAGGGCTACTACCCAACGTCAGGATCGTTTATTTATTTATTTTTTTTGTTGATTCAATCTCGATGTCAACGGTTCCTGAACGCTACGCGTTTGCATAGCACGTTTAGGAACGGAACTGGAGTGCGAATTTCTACACAAATGGCAGAAACATGCTCCATGAGTTCGGACTCAATGCCAGGAGGCATGCTGTGCGTGTTCGGTTGACGAGACAGCACGTGCAAGACCGGAACTCACGTCAGTTGGACGGTTCGTGGCTGGACGCCAGTACTGTTTACTGTTGCGTCCAGATTCTGTCTAGACTTTACTGATAAACGCCAATTAGTATGGTGAATGTCTAAAGACCGATTTGATGACTTGTATGTGGCAGAGCATGATCGGTATGGAAAGGGATCAGTCATGGTTTGGGCTGGGATAATCGTGAACGGTAAAACTGACTTGTACGTCGTTGAAAACAGAACGTTAAAGGAATTGAGGTACTGTAATCTGATTCTTAATCAGTTTGTGAGACCATATGCCGATCCTATCGGCCCGGACTTTACCCGAGCTTTATTCTGATGGACGATAATGCCCGACTGATGCCTATCCGGAACGTGAGACAATCGTTCGTATGGGCTGGCCTGCTCGATCACCGGACTTAAATCTAATTGAGCATGCGTTGGACATGCTACAGTGTGCTGTTCCAGCCCGATCTGTGCAGCCGAGGACACGTTTGTCTAAACAAATTTTGAAATTTGTGAAAAATCAGTTGTCCAAATCCGTTCGTGTTACGGCAAATTTTGTGGTTGCCAAGACGGTTGTTGTTGTCACGCTAGAATACAGTGCCAGTTGACAAAATTAATCTCTACTCTTTGTGAAGGATATATTTTCTACCATTATGTATCAAATTTGGATTCAGCTGATTAATTTATCCCAAAATTAGTTTGTAGTAAAACGTGATCCCTATCAAACTATGAGAATTATATTTAAATCTATGTGACACACTATATAAGTAGATATGCATTTGAGACACCTTTGATAGAGAGACTTACTAGGGACGGGGAGCCTCTTGCAGGGCGTTCTCTTGTATTCGTTTTCTTAGTCATTTCGTTCGTCCGTCCATAAGTCAGCCGTTTTTAAAATGTATTGGAAGCCGAATTCAGACGGAATCGCTAGTGGATGGGGGAACGAATGTTTGTTCCCGTAGTCTGGATGAAATGACCAAGATTACCGCTACGCTCATGTTTGGTAAAACACTTTGAAACACATCTTGTCTGGAACCAAACTGTCAGCGGCATTGGTACTTGGTATGCAGCGTTAAAGGTTGTGCAAAGATTCGGACTCAGAGGAAGATCCTAGAGTTATTCTATACTTGTTTACACAGAGGTTACGTGTGTCGGTGTGGCTGTGCCGTGTAGTGACGCGCGTCCTGCTGCTCTAGCTTCAGATGGACAGTGGACTGCTGTGCTTGCAGCAGGTGCGGATCAGGAGCTGTAATGCTTAGTTACTTTTTCGGCCCACCACATGCGGCGGGCATATAGATTATGAATGAATGTATGTATGTTTTGTTTCTGTGTTTGTATTGGAGTTTAACGGCCCAGTCAAAACTATATTAGGCCGTTTTTTGAGCCAGTCAGTTAACCTATCCACACTTTTCCTGGGCAGGCTTATACGTAAGCGATTAACCAGTACAGTGCACATTCTGTCACCAGAAACTGACAACTGCCCTTCTTGAATCAGCGGAAAGGACAGAATGACCGTAGAAAAGATTTCATGATCAATCTCCACGAAAGAATGTTGCCGACCACGGCAGGTATCGAACCAGCGTCCTCCTGATCACCAGTCAGACGCGCATTCGACTGAGCTACCGAGGCCGGCTCAATATGTATGTATGTGGGGGTAGGGCGGGGGTGATTGGGTGAGGTAAAGGTGATGCATATCTTGCATCACTGGAGCGTTCAACTGATATTGGCTTACAGTTGTACATATACATATACAAGACCTAATGTCCTTGCAGCAGGTAAGGGTAGAGGTCGGAATGTTATTGTTTTTCTGTTTATACACTTCCGTTCATTTTCCTCTTTCTCCTCTGTCCCTCACTTTCATCTAATCTTCTATCTATTCTTTCTTTTTCTTTTTCTCCGTTTCTCTGGGAGACGACATAAAATGACCCACAAGGGTTCGCGTGTCGTTAAACTCAAAACAATCAATCGTATGTATGTATGTATGTTATGTATGTTATGTATGTATGTATGTGTGTGTGTGTGTGTGTGTGTGTGTGTGTGTGTGTGTGTGTGTGTGTGTGTGTGTGTGTATGTATGTATGTATGTATGTATGTATGTATGTATGTATGTATGTATGTATGTATGTATGTATGTATGTATGTATGTATGTATGTATGTATGTATGTATGTATGTATGTATGTATGTATGTATGTATGTATGTATGTATGTATGTATGTATGTATGTATGTATGTATGTATGTATGTATGTATGTATGTATGTATGTATGTATGTATGTATGTATGTATGTATGTATGTATGTATGTATGTATGTATGTATGTATGTATGTATGTATGTATGTATGTATGTATGTATGTATGTATGTATGTATGTATGTATGTATGTATGTATGTATGTATGTATGTATGTATGTATGTATGTATGTATGTATGTATGTATGTATGTATGTATGTATGTATGTATGTATGTATGTATGTATGTATGTATGTATGTATGTATGTATGTATGTATGTATGTATGTATGTATGTATGTATGTATGTATGTATGTATGTATGTATGTATGTATGTATGTATGTATGTATGTATGTATGTATGTATGTATGTATGTATGTATGTATGTATGTATGTATGTATGTATGTATGTATGTATGTATGTATGTATGTATGTATGTATGTATGTATGTATGTATGTATGTATGTATGTATGTATGTATGTATGTATGTATGTATGTATGTATGTATGTATGTCCGGGGCTCTTGGTCAAGGTCACTGTAGCTATTTTAGACAAACTGTTATCACCCCAGCGCCTTCATTTATTGATGGATTTTAATATACTTTAAAAAACGGTGGGTATGATGATATCTCGAGCGACTTTGACTTTCAGGGTCCTGGGCTCAAGGTCATAGTCACTGTGGCTATTTGTAGAAAAGCTTTGTCATCGCTCCACTGTTACATCCTTTGTTAAACATTATGAGACGATGTGTCGCGCGCTAGGCCTAGGACGGTGGTTCCTTCAGGACAAAGTTCGTTCTCAGAGATCTTTTTTTCGTGTTCGGGGAATAACTTTATTATTGCTGGATGGATTTTGAAATAACGTTAATGTTAACTATTTTGAGACGATGTGTCGCGCGCCACACCCAGGTCAGTAACTGCAAGGTCTTACTTAGAAGTAAAATTAAAAAAAAAAATCTTTTTTCATTTTCTTATTTCTAGATGCGTTTTGAAATTACATTGCAGAAATGTAAGCTATCATATGTTGCTTGCAAAACGAATGACTGTACCTGCAGGATCAAGGTCATACTTAGAAGTCAAATGTAAAACAAGAGGCCCATGGGTCACTATGCACACCAGAGCTCGATATTTGGGGGTAGGGGGGGGGAGCGGGCAGGGGCAGGGGTGCACTGTCCAAATGACAGCCACGTATTTTAATAAACCATGAAAGACATGCGCCCAAGCACGCCACAGAATGAATAAATGGACCCAATCAGCCTAGGGACTTCAGAGGTCTGATGTGACCTGAATGTGTTGTTGCAAGACATAAGATGGCAATTGACAACTGCCCGTCTGTGGCAACCATTTGGCCAGATAGAACATTATTTAAGGAACATTTTTTATGAAAGTTTGACAAAATATCTTGAAAGGCGTAAATGTCGATCATTTTAGCTCACCGTCACGAAGTGACGAGGTGAGCTTTTGTGATCACTTTTCGACCGTCGTGCGTCAGTGTGTCCGTGCGTCCGAAAACATTTCTTTAAACGACATCTCCTAAACCACTGATCGGATTTTGACCAAACTTCACAGGAATGATTCTTAGGTGGTCCCCTTTCAAAGTTGTTAAAATGGTTCCGGTCCGTTGCATATCAAGGTCACAGGAGCCAAAAATAGATTTTTTGATGAAAACTTAAAAACTCTTCTCCTCTGAAACCGCAAGGCCAAGGTCTTCAATATTTGGTGTGTAGCTTCATCTAGTGACCCTCTACCAAGATTATTCAAATTATAGCCCTGGGGCCAAAAATGCCCCCCGCCTCGGGACCCTTAGGTATTACATTGACTTATAAAGGGAAACCCTTTAAAAATCTTCTTTTCTGAAATCAGAAGGCTCAGGTGTTTGATATTTGGTATGAAGGTTCGTCTTATGATTGTTCAAATTATAGCCCTGGAACCTAAAATGCCTTCGCCCCGGGACCCTTTGGTTTTACATTGACTTTTATAGGAAAAATCATAAAAAAATCTTCTCCTCTGAAACCACACGGCCCAGGTCATATTTGTTTAGTCTGTAGCTTAATCTAGTGGACCTCTACCAAGATTGTTCAAATTATAGCCCTGGAGTCAAAATGCCCCAACTCTCGGGCCCTTTGGTTTTACATAGACTTACATAGAGAAAGCATTTAAAAATCTTCTTCTCTGAAACCAGAAGGCTCAGGTGTTTGATATTTAGTATGAAGCTTCGTCTAATGGACCTCTATCAAGATTGTTCAAATTATAGCCCTGGGGCCAAAAATGCCCCCGGCCCGGAACCCTTTGGTTTTACATTGACTTATATAGGAACAACCTTTAAACATCTTCTTCTCTGAAACCAGAAGGCTCAGGTGTTTGATATTTGGTATGGAGCTTCGTCTTATGGACGTCTATCAAGAATGTTCCAATTATAGCCCTGGGACCAAAAATGCCCCCTCCCCGGGCCCTTTGGTTTTACATTAATAAATAGGGAAAACTTTTAAATCTTCTTCTCTGAAACCGGAAGGCTCAGGTGTTTGATATTTGATATGAAGATTGGTCTTGTGGACCTCTATCAAGATTGTTCAAATTATAGCCCTGGGGCCAAAACATGTTCCCCCGCCCTGGGGCCCTTTTGGTTTTACATTGACTTATATAGGAAAAATGCTTAAAACATCTTCTCCTCTGAAACCGCAAGGCCCAGGTCTTTGATATTTGGTGTGTAGCTTCATCTAGTGGACCTCTACCAAGATTTTTAAATTATAGCCCTTGCGCCAAAAATGCCCCCACCCCGGGGCCCTTTGGTTTTACATTGACTTATATAGGAAAAAGCTTTTGATATTTGGCTTGAAGAATCATCTAGTGGACCTCTATCAAGATTGTTCAAATGAGAGTCTTATGGCCAAAAATCCTTCCGCCCTATGGCCCTTTGATTTTAAATTGACATATACTGGGAATCCTTTAAAAATGTTCTTCTCTGAAACCAGAAGGCTCAGGTGTCTGATATTTGGTATGAAGGTTTGTCTCATGAACCTCTATCAAGATTGTTCGAATTATAGCCCTGGAACCAAAAATGTCCCAGGGCCATTTTGTTTTACATTGACTTATATAGGAAATATCTTAAACAAGATGTGTTTGTGAAACACGAACATGTCTCCGGGCATGGTCATTTTTTTCAAAGTTGGTCACAGTTCAAAGTCAAGGTCACAGGTCAAGATTTTTGGTTTGAGTGGGAAGCTCTTTGCACGAGGAACTTACATGCCAAATATGAAGGCTCTATCTTAAACGGTTCGAAAGTTATGGACAATAATATTTTCTTCTTTAAAGTAGGTGATAGGTCAAGGTCACAGGTCAAAATTTTGCATGAATGTAAAGCTCTTATCACAAGGGACCTACACGCCAAATATGAAGGTCATATCCCAAACGGTTCGAAAGTTATGACCAAAATGTTATTTTTTGCTTTTAAATAGGTCAAGGTCACAGGTCAAAGATTTTTGCATGAATGTTACAAGGAACCTACATGCAAAATATGAAAGCTTTATCTCAAATGGTTAATAAGTTATGACCAAAATGTTATTTTTTATTTTAAGTAGGTCAAGGTCACAGGTCGAAATGTTTTGCATGAATGTAAAGCTTTTGTCACAAGGAACATACATGCCAAATATGAAGGCTGTATCTCAAGCGGTTCAAAAGTTATGACCAATGTTTTTTTTTCTTCTTTTAAGTAGGTCAAAGTCAAGGTCACAGGTCAAATGTTTTGCATGAATGTGAAGCTCTTGTCACAAGGAACCTTCATGCCAAATATGAATACTCTAACTCCAACGGTTCAAAAGTTATGACCAACGTTAAAGTTGTCCACGTACAAACCAACAAACAAACAAATAGACAGGGCAAAAACAATATGTCCCCGCTGTCGCTACTGGGGACATAAAATCTCCTTCCCTGAAACCGCAAGGCTCACGTCTTGGATATTTGGTGTGTAGCTTCAGCTAGTGGACCTCTACCAAGCTTGTTCAAATTGTAGCCCTAAGGCCAAAATGTTCCCGCCCTTTGGTTTTACATAGACTTACATAGAGAAAACCTTAAAAAATCGCCTTGTCTGAAACCAGAAGGCTCAGGTGTTTGATATTTGGTAGGAAGCTTCATCTTATGAACCTCTATCAAGATTGTTCAGATTATAGCCCTGGAGCCAAAAATGTCCCCGCCCCGGGGCCTTTGGTGTTACATTGACTTATATGGGAAAAACCATTAAAAATCTTCTCCTCTGAAACCGCAAGGCCGAGGTCTTTGATATTTGGTATGAAAGTTGGTCTTATGGACCTCTATCAAGATTGTTCAAATTATAGCCCTGGGGCAAAAAAAAGCCCCCGCCCCGGAACCCTTTGGTTTACATCACCTTATATAGGAAAAATCTTAAAAAATCTTCTCCTCTGAAACCGCAAGGCCCAGGTCTTTGATATTTGGTGTGTAGCTTCATCTAGTGAACCCCTACCAAGATTGTTCAAATTATAACCCTTGCACCAAACGTGCCCCCGTCCCGGGACCTTTTGATTTTACATTGACTTGTATAGGAAAAATCTTTAAAAATAATCTTCTTCTCTAAAACCGCAAGGCTCAGGTTTTGATATTTGGTTTGAAGTATCATCTAGTGGACCTCTATCAAGATTGTTCAAATTAGAGCCCTATGGGCCAAAAGTGCCCCCGCCCCGGGACCTTTTGGTTTTACATTGTCTTATACAGGGAAAACCTTTAAAAATCTTCTTCTTTGTGTTTGAGGTGTTTGATATTTGGTATGAAGGTTGTTCTTGTAGACCTCTATCAAGATTGTTCAAATTATAGCCCTGGGGCCAAAAATGCCCCGCCCCGGCGCCCTTTTGGTTTTACATTGACTTATTTGGGACAACCTTTAAAATACTTCTTTTCTAAAACCAGAAGGCTCAGGTATTTGATATTTGGTATGATGGACCTTTATCAAGATTGTTCAAATTATTGACCTGGGGCCAAAATCCCCCCGCCCGGACCCTTTGGTTTTACATTGACTTAAATAGGGAAAACCTTTAAAAATCTTCTTGTCTGAAACCAGAAGGCTCAGGTGTTTGATCTTTGGTATGAAGCTGCGTCTAGTGGACTCTATCAAGAGTGTTCAAATGTTAGTCCTGGGACCTAAATGCCCAAACCCCGGCTCACTGGTTTAACATAGACTTACATAGGGAAATGCTTCTAAATTCTTCTTGTCAGAACCATCCACTCTAACTTATATTGCCTACCATTTTATCTGTACAATAATGATCAGGTGAGTGATCCAGGGCCATTATGACCCTCTTGTTTTCAATTTTCTCAATTTTTAGCTCGCCATACGAAAGTTAGGCAGAGCTATTGCTCCGGCGTCCGGCATTGGCTTCGTCGGCGTCGCCATCCGCATTTGGTTAAAGTCTATCTGCAAAATCTTATTTGTGATGTTTTGCAAATTTATTTTCAAATAAAATTAATATTAGGCAAAAGTCTACGGAACCCGGGAAGGGACATGATTTTTTTTTAATTTATAAGTTGTACGCACAAGATAATATCTTGTGCGGACAAGATATTATCTTGTGCCGACAACATATTATCTTGTCCGCACAAGATAATATCTTATCCGCACAAGATAATATCTTGTCCGCACAAGATAATATCTTGTCTGCACAACATAGATCTTGTGCGCACAAGATATTATCTTGTCCGCACAAGATATTATCTTGTCCGCACAAGATAATATCTTGTCTGCACAACTTCCCAAGATCTATGTTGTGCAAACAAGATAATATGTTGTGCGAACAAGATAATATCTTTTGCGCACAAGATATTATGTTGTGCGAACAAGATCATATCTTGTCCGTGCAAGATAATATCTTGTCTGCACAAGATAATATGTTGTCCGAACAAGATAATATCTTGTCCGCTCAAGATATTATCTTGTTCGCACAACATAATAAAAATTAAAAATCATGTCCCTTCCCGGGTGCCGTAAAAGTCAGTATTTCGCATGTTCGTTTTTACTCCGTTTTCCAGGTTTTTTTTGGCACAGATTGGACTTTTTGAGAAGTTAATATTTTCCTTTATATTACCTCCCTTTTTGCTCTTTGTTAAAGTTTACCTGCAAGCTCTTTGGTGCATTGGATAGGGCTTTTGACTCTGAATCAAAGGGTTGTGAGTTCAAATCCCGGCGTAGGATTTTTTTTATCTTTAGCTCACCTGACCGAAGGTCATGGTGAGTCTGACAGAAGGCCACGGTGAGCTTTTGTGACCGCGAGATGTCTTGCGTCGTCGTTCGTCGTCCGTCGTGCGTCGTCCTTGCTTAAACTTTTCTTGTTAACACTAGAGGCCACAGTGTTGGCCCAATCATCATCAAACTTGCTCAGCACGATCATCATGACAATATCTCGGTCAGGTTATAATATGGGTCATGTCGGGTCAAAAAGTAGGTCAGTAGGTCAAATCAAAGAAAAAACCTGGATGCCACAGTTTTGATCCGATCGTCATTAAACTTGCTCAGAATGATCATCTTGACAATATCTC
Source organism: Lucinisca nassula (assembly GCA_963580285.1). NCBI lineage: Eukaryota > Metazoa > Mollusca > Bivalvia > Lucinida > Lucinidae > Lucinisca > Lucinisca nassula. The sequence goes on from OY757017.1 coordinate 43,491,231, forward strand.
AGTCAAGTTCGAATATGGGTCATGTCGGGTCAAAAAGTAGGTTAGTAGGTCAAATTATAGAAAACATTGTGAACACTCTAGAGGCCACAGTTTTGATTCGATCGTCATCAAACTTGCTCAGAATGATCATTTGACAATATCTCGGTTAATTTCGAATATGGGTTATGTCTGGTCATTTAGTAAGTCAGTAGGTCAGATCATAGAAAACACACTAGAGGCCCCAGTTTTGGTCCGATCAGCACCAAACTTGCTCAGAATGATCATCTTGACAATATATGGGTCAAGTTTGAATATTGGTCATGTCGGGTCAAACAGTAGGTCAGCAATTCAAATCATAGAAAAACGTTGTGAACTCTCTAAGAGGCCACAGTTTTTGTCCAATCATCATAAAACTTGCTCAGAATGATCATCTAGACAATATCTCAGTTTAGTTCGAATATGGGTCATGTCAAATCTAAAAGTAGATCAGTAGATTATTTTGTTGTAACTTTTGAACCGTTTAAGCTGGAGCCTTCATATTTGGCATGTAGGTTCATTGTGACAAAGGGATTCCCATTCATAAAAATAGTTAACCTCTGACATTGATGTCACAGGGTTTGAAAAAGAACATGACTCGACCGGGACTCGAACCCAGGGCCCTATGAGTCCTATCCAGTCCGGCTGCGAGACTTTTTTTCATACTCTTTCATGCCCTCAGACGCGGTGCTGGACCCACACTGGCCACCCAATGTCACAGGGTTGGAAAAAGAACATGACTCGACCGGGACTCGAACCCATGGCTTCTCGCATACCGTGCGAACACTCTACCGACTGAGCTACCGAGCCACACGGTCGACCTGCTACATTTTCCTCCTGCCTAATTAGATTCGTCCAGAATCTCTTTTCATGAGATTCGTCCCGAATCTCTGAGTCCTATCCAGTCCGGCTGCGCGACTTATTTTTATACTCTTTCATGTCCTCAGACGCGGTGCTGGACCCACACTGGCCACCAAATGTCACAGGGGTGGAGAAAGATTGATTGATTGACTTGTGGTTTAACGTCCCCGTCAACACTGTAAAGGTCATTTTGGAGACGTTGCTTTCAATTTTGTGGGACTTTTACCCGACATTGAAATGAAATGACATCTCAAGCCCTGTCGCCAAATGAAACCAATAGGGTTTATTAGCATTGACGGTCCGCCTCGCACCGCCGTTCCTGGACAGGCTTAGATCCTCTAAGCGGTTTACCAGTACTAGTGTGCGGGCCGGATTCAGCTCTGCGTGAAAGCATCATGCAGCCCATATATTTCTTCAAGCCCCTATGGGCGGGGGCCAGGGTGGAGAAAGAACATGACTCGACCGGGACTCGAACCCAGGGCCTCTCGCATATCGTGCGAACACTCTACTGACTGAGCTACCGAGCAACACGGGCGACCTGCTACATTAATGTAACAGGTCGACGCGAGGCAAATCATGTGCAATTGCATAGTATGAGGCAGTTATCGTCAGTTTACAATCCAGTTAAGATCTTATATCTTAAAATACAAGTGTTTGTCATGTGTATTTACACTGGAATTTATATGTTTTTTTTTTTCAGATGCTGCCATGGCTGTAAATATATCATCGTCGTCATTAAACACATATTATCATCAATGGTGCAGCTGCTCATTTTATCCCGTTTAAGAGAACCTACGTTTACATTTATGATTCATAGGGACGTCAGGTACAACCTCGGGACAAACGATACTGTAACATGCCCATGCAAAACGTCCGTATGACAATGGCGCCCAACGTGATAACATGTGTTTAATGATGACGATGGTATATTTACAGCCATGGCAGTATCTGAAAAAAAAAACATATAAATTCCAGTGTAAATACACATGACAAACACTTGTATTTTTTAGATATAAGATCTTAACTGGATGGTAAACTAACGATAACTGCCTCATACTATACAATTACACATGATTTGCCTCGCCAGGGACACTACGTCTAAGCAACATTGTATCAACGACGTTGTATGCATGTTGGCAGTTTATAAGATATCAATCAGGCGTGGTCAACAACTATGGAATGTTCCTGACAACATTAACATTTGAAAACATAAATCAACGCAGCGTGCACATAACGTCCAAGCAACGCTGGATCAATGTCGATAAAACCCGCGACGTTGCACCGCCGTCGATACGACGTTTTTGTCTTAGTGCAACACAAGTCTTATGAATTATCAATGGTTGTTCTCATAGTATTAAATATGAATAAACCAAACACGGATGAGGTCTAATCAACGTTGCACCAACGCCGCGGCGTTGCATCGACGATGATACGACGTCCCAGGCTTTGTGCAACGCCTACGGAACATCAGCTGATTACCTCAATAAATAAAATATGAATCAACCAGTTGGACACATCATGACGTCGAAGCAACGCTGCATCAACGCCGATGCAACGCCATGACTTCCGAATGCCGCCGACACAACGTTCAGGAATGGTGAAACACCTACGAAATATCAGTAGATGATCTAATAATATAAAATGTGATTCAAGCAAATGGACACATAATGACGTCGAATCAACGTCGGTGCAACGTTATGACATTGCGCCGCCGTTATAACGACGCACCAGGCATGGTGTAACACCAACGAAATAACAACTAAAAGATTCCCATTTCTATAACCTCATGAATGTAAATGTCACTGTATTAAGTTATTGAGATCTTCCTGAAAGTTTTCATCTAACTTATGACTAGAAACATAATAACAAACCTGAAAAAAACATATAAATTCCAGTGTAAATACACATGACAAACACTTGTATTTTAAGATATAAGATCTTAAGGTTCCTCAATACATTTGCACAAGAAAAATATAGGTGTGAGATTTGCATGTTATTTTTTCCCAAAATATGACCCTGATTTCCTTTTAAACTGCCTGTCCTAGAAGAAAAAGGTCTGGAGATACCAACGATTATTACAGCAAGCACTTTCTTGCATTAGCTACATCTCTGTGCCTTTGAAAATAAATGCAATTCTGTATTTTCACTTTTACCAGGAAAAAAATGAAACTGCTTTCTAGCCTTTTTACAAGTTACTAAAACAGCTGCATATCAATAGTTCACATCAAATACTAGTGACTCGGACCAAGCTTTCTATCAAAAAGCCTCCCTAAATTGAAAACCAGAAAAAAAAACTTTGACATGTTTTTCTTCATGGGCGCCGCCATCTTCTTTTTTGCGGTAAATTTGAATGCTCAGAATGCTCATCATTTATGCATTCCACATTTAATTTTGCCCCTCATCAATGAATATACCTTGAAAATTCAGCTATGTAGCCTTCTCCCTGCATACAGCATTATGACATCGCCTATCTTGGAAGCCTGTCATCACTGATAAATTATTGTAGCTGTCTAATTGAGGAATTATCCATCTTGCCAACTAAAATTGTATTCATACGCCTTGGAACTAATTTCCCCAAAATAACAATGGCACACCATTGTTTTTAATTTAAAACGTAATATTCAAAATTGAAACTGTCTTGCAACAATTTTCAGATACTTTCTAACATAATTTGTTTGTTACTATATGAAAAGTATGCATTCATTTTCCGAACTATTTTTTGTGTAACATCGTCCTGATTGTGTTGTTCGGTCCAGCTGCAAGTAAACACATTGAAAAAAAAATAAAATTTTCAAGCTTTTTTCATCAAAACATATTACATGCATTGGGCTTCTGTGAGTTTTAACCAGCCTACACATTGGTAAGTAGGTGACACAACAGATCATTTAATAGATTAGATAAATATAACCTTTGTGTTGTCCAGAAGTTCACCTGTCAAAAAATCACTGATTTGTTTATGGTGGCTCATGTGAACCAATGTAACAAACCAATGGGTAAAAATCATTTCTATACCATTGCAGTTATTGGCAGTTGCACAAAGTTTCAGGTGCTGGACAGGCTGCTTTCAGTCCTTCAGTTCAAATATGGGGATAGACTGTTGGCTTCTCTTAATTCCATTTTTTTGTTTTTGATTTATCAAGTATCAAATCACCCATCCTGTAAACACAATCAGTAACACAGGGAAACTTTGGTGCAGTGATTGCATGAATTGTTATAAATTGCATGACTGAAATGAATAACTGAAAGTACCAAAGAAGGGCAATCATTTTACAAGCTAATGCAAGAGATTTCAACACCTCAACCCAATCAATGAGATTGTTGCCAAATTGGTAGAACTGATCATTTTTGGCTACCATACACTTAATTTAAAATAGTACCAGGTGAGATAATTACATTTTTTAATTTTTTGGGAATCATTAATTTTCAGTACTATTTAGGTATTTTACTTGAAATTCCTCTGTTGCAGTGCCTAGAGGCAACCTTGAGCCACATTTCTATGATAGTATTTTACACATTGTGGTTCTGTGGATTGAGATATCATTTTTTTGCAAAACCAAGGAAAAATGCAATAAATTACAAAAATGGTGACTTTAGAATAAAAATCTTTGGCTTCCATATTCTTTCATTTACATGGACTACCATCTGATGAAAAATCTTTTTGGGTAATTATTTGCAAATATGATTTTTTAGTACCTCAAATATAGCTAAGTAACTGTATTGAGGAACCTTAACTGGATGGTAAACTAACGATAACTGCACTCATACTATGCAATTGCACATGATTTACCATCACCTGTGTATTGTTAGTAAAACACAGGGTTAGAATTGTGTTACAGTTTGACCTACATTTTCATAATTTTTGAGGCATTTGAGATACAGCCTTCATATTTGGCATGAAGATTCCTTGCGACAAGGGCTTCCTATTCATACATAAAATGATCTGTGTCCTTTACTTTGACATTCGACATACTTTATTATAACTTTTGAACCATTTGACGTAGTGCCTTCATATTTGGCATGTATGTTCCTTGTGAAAAGCTCTTCCCAACCATACAAAAATTTTGTCTTATGACCTTGACCTTTGACCTACTTTGTCATAATTTTGAAGCATTTGAGATAGAGCCTTCATATTTGGCATGTAGTTTCCTTGTGAAAAGGGCTTCATATTCATACAAAAATGACGTGTGACCTTGACCTTGACGAGTGACCTACTTTTTTTTATAACTTTTGAACCTTTTGCGATAGAACCTTCATATTTGGCATGTATGTTCCTTGTGACAAGGACTTTCCTACCGTACACAAATTTTGACCCGTGACCTTGATCTTTGACGTTCTTTCTCATAACTTTTGCACCATTTAAGATAGAGCCTTCATATTTGGCATGTAGGTACCTTGTGACAAGGGCTTCCCACCCATGCAAAATGTTTGACCTTGATCTGAGACGTGTGTGTGTGTGTGTGTGTGTGTGTGTGTGTGTGTGTGTGTGTGTGTGTGTGTGTGTGTGTGTGTGTGTGTGTGTGTGTGTGAATTCGGGTTTAACGTCGCTTTCAACAATTTTTCAGTCATATCACGACGGTGTCTGGTTGCAACAGGGAGCTCAATGCTCACTTTTTATAGTGCTGCCTCACTGAAGTATCATGTCCCAGACACATTACATGATACCACACCCAGTCACATTATCCTGACACTGGGTCGACCAGTCCTAGCTCTACCCCGTAAATCTGAGTGCCAAGCAAGGAGCAGCTGGTACCATTCTTAACGACTTTGGTATGTCGCGGCCCGGGATCGAACCCGTGACCTCCCGTTCCCCGGAGCGGACACTCTACCAACTGAGCTATCGGTGCCGGTTTGATCTGTGACATACTTAATCATACCTTTGGAACTATTTGAGATAGAGCCTTCATATTTGGCATGTGTATTCCTTGTGACAATGGCTTCACATCCATACAAAAAGTTTGACCTGTGACCTCACTTTTGACCTACTTTATCATATCTTTTGAACCATTTGAGATAGAGCCTTTATATTTGGCATGTATTTTCCTTCTGACAAGGCACCTTACTATATTACCTACCATTTTATTTCTACAGTGTGGATCAGGTGAGCGATCCAGGGCCATCATGACCCTCTTGTTTTTAAAAACACAGCGTGTTCGACTTTCAGGGTCCGGGGCTCTAGGTCAAGGTCACTGTGGCTATTTTAGACAAATTTTGTTACAGCTTAAGCGCCTTCATAAATTGATGGATTTTAATACTACTTCACGCAAACGTTGGGTATGATGTTATCTCGAGCGACTTTGAATCGCTCCACTGTTACATCTCTTGCTAGATTTTGATATACCTTCACACAAATGTTGATTATGATGATATCTCAAGCGAGTTTGACTTTCAGGGTCCGGGGCTCAAGGTCAAGGTCACTATGACTATTATTAAAAAAACTTTTATTGATGGATTTTACAAAAACTTCACACAGATGTTTAGTATATTGATATCTTGAGCGAGTTGGACTTTCAGGGTCCGGGGCTGAAGGGCAAGGTCACTGTGGCAATTTGTATTACGAAAACACGCCTATACAAATACATGGTAAATTTTACCACCGGAAAAATGAAAATTCTCAGATGACAATTGTGATATTTTTTTTATAACTGCTCAAAACATAGATTGTAGATACTCGTTAGAACCGCCTCGACGAGGCGGTTCTTACGTGTACCTACAATCTGTGTTTTGGGAAGAAATACGAAAAATAATGTATACCCCTGCAAACCCCAATTTTACGATATGAAAGTGGGGTTTAAGGGGGTTAAAATTATATAGGCATGTTTTCGTGAGTAGAGAAACATGGCCATCGCTCTAGCGCTTATATTTATCGATGGATTTTAATATAACCTTACACAAAAATTGCGTATGATAATATCACGAGCGAGTTCGACTGTCAGGGTCCTGGCCTCAAGGTAAATGTCACTGTGGCTATTTTTAGAAACCTTTGTGATCGCTATAGCACCTACATCTATTTATGTATTTTAATATTTCGTCTCGCAAATGCTGCGTTTAATAATATCTTGAGCAAGTTCAACTTTCAGGGGTCCTAGACTCAATATAACTGTTTTTCTTTTAGCTCACCTGAATGTCATGGTGAGCTATTGTGACTGTGAGATGTCCGGCGTCGTCGATCGTCGTGCGTCGTACGTGCGTGCCACAGTTTTGAACCAATCATCATCAAACTTGGTCAGAATCATCATTAAGACAGTATCTCGATCAGATTCGAATATGGGTCATGCCGGGTCAAAAAGTAGGTCAGTAGGTCAAATCATAGAAAAACCTTGTGAACACACTGTAGGACACAGTTTCGGTTCGATAATCACCAAACTTGCTCAGAATGATTATCTTGACAATATCTCGGTCAATTTCGAATATGGGTTATGTCGGGTCAAAACCCATGTCAGTAGGTCAAATCATAGAAAAACCTTGTGAACACACTATAGGCCACAGTTTTGGTTCGGTCATCATCAAACGTGCTCAGAATGATCATCTTGACAATATCTCGGCCAAGTTGGAACATGAGTCATGTCGCGACAAAAAATAGGTCAGTAGGTCAATCATAGAAAAACCTTGTCAACACTCTGGAGGCCACTTTTAACTATTTCCTCTGTATTACCTCATGGTGAGCTATTGTGACTGTGAGATGTCCGGCGTCGTCGATCGTCGTGCGTCGTACGTGCGTGCCACAGTTTTGGACCAATCATCATCAAACTTGGTCAGAATCATCATTATGACAGTATCTCGATCAGATTCGAATATGGGTCATGTCGGATCAAAAAGTAGGTCAGTAGGTCAAATCATAGAAACACCTTGTGAACACACTGTAGGACACATTTTCGGTTCGATAATCACCAAACTTGCTCAGAATGATTATCTTGACAATATCTCGGTCAATTTCGAATATGGGTTATGTCTGGTCAAAACTCATGTCAGTAGGTCAAATCATAGAAAAACCTTGTGAACACACTATAGGCCACAGTTCTGGTTCGGTCATCATCATACTTGCTCAGAATGATCATCTTGACAATATTTCGGTCAAGTTGGAACATGAGTCATGTCGGGACAAAAAATGGGTCAGTAGGTCAATCATAGAAAAACCTTGTCAACACTCTGGAGGCCACTTTTAACTATTTCCTCTGTATTACACAAACATGCATGTATGACACACTCATGCATTCATGCACACACACTCGCATGCACATATACTCACCTGCATGCATGCACACACACACGCACAAACACGCGCTCATGTGTACATGCACACTCATGCATGCATGCAAGGATGCACATGTGCATACATGTACACTCAGGCATGGAATTATGCATACATGCATGCACATACTCATGAAAGCATGCATACACAAACATGGTGTGCACACACACACACACACACACACATACACACACACACACACACTCACACACTCAGGCATGCATGCATACACACAAACACACACCTGCATACATGTATGCATGCACACACTCAGGCATGCATTTATGCTCACACACATGCATACATGTACACATGCACTCATGCATGCATGCACTCACACATTACTTGTTCATATTAGGCCCCTATAGATGGATTCTTTATTTCCTCCAGATAAGGACAACATACATACAATGAACACACCTATATCACATCACAAAGAAAAGTTACAAAACAAAATAGTGACACTAAACAATGCTATGATAGTATGAATAATGAACAATGAATGTTTTAAGTCGTCAAAGACTGGGTAGGTGGTTGGGTGGTCGGGTGTGTAAGTCGCTGGGGGGGGGGTAGGTAGTTAGGTAGGGCAGTGTACTGTAGGTAGGTACGTACGTATGTACGTACGGACCCAGTTTCGGAAACGGATGGGTGGGTGGCTAGGTAGTAATTTAGGCAGGTCAGTACTCGTAGATAGATAAGTAGGGTGAAGGGTAGGTAAATAGAAAGATCGGTAGGTACCTAGCTGCCTATATAGGTGCGTAGGAAGGTACGTATGAAGTGTGGGTAGGCAGAAAGATGGATAGTTAGGTAGGTAGCAACTACGTACGTAGCTAGGTAGGTAGGTCGTCGGCTAGTAGGTAGGTTCTTATGAAGGAAGGGTGACTGGGTACTTAGATAGGTAGGTAGATTCGTATGAAGGGTGGGGTGGATGGTAGGTAGGTATGTAGGTAGTTTATGTTAGGTTATTTGGATAGGTAGGTTAGTAGGTAGGTATGTATGAAGTTTAGGTTGGTAGGCATATAGGTAGGAAAAAAGGTAGGAAATGTAGGTAGGTGGTAGGTAGTGTAGGTAGGTAGATAGGTGAGTGGGTGGCTGGGCGTGTGTGTGGGGAGGTAGGTAGGTAGGTGGTTATGTAGGTAGATAGCTGGGTGGGTGGTCGGATGGATGGATGCTTTTGGTGGGAAGGGTAGGTAAAATGAAAATAGGTACTTACTTAACTGGCTAGGTATGTTATGTTAAGTAGGTAGGCAGTCCAAGGACCTACCAACCTACCTACGTAAGTACCTACCTACCTAACTACCTAGGTTAAAATTGAGAAGTAAGATGTTTGTTGTAACATGTTAGAAATAAGAAGTTAGGTAGGTAGGAAGTGAAGATAGGTAGGTAGTAAAGGTTGGTGGCTAGGTAGGTAGGTTATGTTTGGTTAGGTAGGTAGGTAAGAAGGGTAGGTAGGTAGGTTGGTAAGGAAGGTAGTTATGGAGGTTCGGTTTTGGTTAGCTAAGTAGATAGGTGGGCGGTCGGATGGGTGGGTGGATGCTTCGGTAGCTAAGTAGGTAGGTAGGTAGGTTAGTTTAAGTAGGTAGATAGGAATGCAAGTAAGTACGTACGTAGATAGCTAGGTAGGTACGTACGTACGTAAGTAGGCAGGAAGGTGATAAGAAGCTAGGTAGGTAGTGTGGGTGACTGGGCAGGTTAGGTAGGTAGGTAGTAAAGTTGTTAGATAGGTTGGTAGGTAGGCAGGTGGGTAGGTAGGTAGAAATAAGAAGTTAGAAATTGAAAAATGCATGTCTGTTCGTCCATACCTACCTACCTACCCACCAACTTACCTACCTACCTACCTACCTACCAATCATTCCATCAAACAAAATGTATACCTACCCGTCGACACATACCTACCTACCTACCTACATATCTACCTACCACCTAGGTTAGAAGTTATAAGTTAGGATTAAGAAAATGCATTTCTGTACATTTGTACGTACCTTCATTCTACCTTCCTACCTCCCTAATTACCTACCTGCTTACCTATTACCTATCAACACACCTACATACCTACCTACCTACCTACCTCCCTACCTACCTACAACGTGGAAGTTAGAAGTTTGAAGTTAGAACTCAGAAATAAGAGGTTAGAAGTTAGAAATAAGAATATGTCTTAGAAGTTAGAATAAGAGTATGTCTGCCCGTTCGTACGTTTCTCCATCCTACCCACCTACCTACTTACTTAATACCTACCTACCCTTCCTACCTACCTACCTACGCAGACCCTATTTAAATACCCGACGACACGTTCGTACCTACCTACGTACCTGCCTTAATTAGAAATAATAAGTAGGATGTTTGATGTTACAACTGAAGAAGTTAGAAATAAGAAATGTATGTCTGCGCGTTCGTACGTACCTCCCTCTTAACTTCCTACCTTCCCACCTACCTATCTACCCACGCAGCCACAGCCGATCCACCCTTCTAAACTACCTGTCTACACACCCACCCACCCACCCACCAAACATACCTTCCTACCCGTTGATATGTTTGCACCTATCTGCCTACCAACCTACCTTCCTACAAAATTTTAACCTACCTAACTACCTTCCTACGAACCTACCCGCCGACCTACCCTTTCAACCTACCTGTCTACCCACCCACCCAACCATCACCATTCATCCACAAAACATACCACCGCTGAACTTCCTAAATTATTATCTTCATGTTTCACTGCCGTCAAAAACATGAGATTAAATATTGCGACAAAGTATTTGAAAGATCAGAGAGAAATCTGTTTTTGTCTATAAGCAATTCTACTGAAGTTTTAAATCAACTGAAATCCAGACGTTTTCGTGCTTCAAGTCTGTCTACTTACGATGTTTCAACCCTTTACACTGCACTTCCTCATTATCTAATATAAGAAAAAATTAATGATTTAATTGAATGGACATTCCCTCTGTCCTGCATGTAATGTAAGAAATGCTTTTTTCGCTTCTGGGGAGCATGAACATTATACTTTATGGTCGTGTCAGACAATGTGTGAGGCTCTCGCCTTTCTGCTTGGCAGTGTTTGCATGGGGTTTGGTACTGGGTTATTAAGACAAGCTGCGGGTATTCCGATCGGTACGAGTTGCGAAACCCTTTGGGGGCTAATCTGATTTTGTTTTGTTATGAAAGAGATTCCGAGATGTCCCTTTCATTTGAAAGTCAATCTGAAATCATTGACGCTTTTAGCTCGACGTCTAGATATTTGGATGATTTGTTGGGTGTTGGCAGTACCTATTTCGGTGGTTTGGTCAGTTGGATTTGCCCCCCAGTGCTTCAGTTAAATATTGCAAATTCTTCTGATACCGAGGCCCCGTTTTTGGATTTGCATCTGTCTGTTTTGGATGGGTGCTTGCGGGGTTTGTAATAAACGCGAGGATTTTGATTTTGAGTTTGTAAAATTTCCTTTCTTTGACGGTGATGTGCGGCATTCTATGGCGTTTATATTTCGCAAATATTTCGATTTGCCGGACTGTCTGGTCATGCAACTAGCTTCAACACTCGTAATAAATGTTAAATGCTAGGCAATGATCAGGAATCGATGCAATTAACCCACACCTCCCATCATAAACATCAAATGGAAAGAAACAAAAACATGAAATAACTAGACCCCCTAATGGAAACATCAATAGCGGAAAGCCAAAAGGACAGTTACTTTCCCACAAAATGGAGTAGAATAAAATTTCATCTTCCCCGTGACCTTTTTGTTCACCGTGCTGTGCAGCGGGTTGTCTTTTGGGTAATGAGACGTGCCATAGACGTCTGCATGCTGAGCCATGTCCTGGTAGACATCCTCTGTCTGGATCTCGAGGAGCAGCGAGTCCGTGTCTGTGTACAGTAGCTGAGAGCGGTTGCCGTACTGCGTCTTGAGCTTGTTATAAATCGTACATCATGTGCTTGGAGTGATCGCGGATGCTCATCCCCACATACACTGGACGATTGAGCACTACGTGGCTCTTGTCGACCCTGATAGCTGCAAAGTCGTCATCGAGTATATTAGCTCGAGCGAATGCTGGGCTGGCAATGAGGCGCCTGAGTTTGTCCTCCTAATGCGAGCGCACCAGCTTTACATCAACTCTCTTGCAAAGGTTTTCCATCGTTTTTCCAAAGACGCTGTTGTTCATGAGCTTGTAGAGGTCCTTCTCGAAGACGCTGATAGCCTTTTTTCGGAGCTCTGTGTTTATCAAGATGTAGGCCTCCATCCAAGGGCTTTGGTCGAACCGGAGAGCACTATGGACATTAGTCAGACGCATCCCCAGAGACATGTATAGCTGCAGATTCCGGGAGTGAATCACAAAGCGGGTTTGGGACCAGCTTCTCAATATCAGTAGTCGTCACCCCAACACCGAGGAGGTTTTGCTGATACTCCGACATCCACTTCTTCTGAACCAACATGCACTCCGGTACCAACGGATATGCACTGTGCGCGTCGTGTAGGTCTTCCGGGTACTCCAGGTCCATCTCGAGTATGTAGCCTTCAGGGTCGACAGCTGGTTGCTCTGCAATAGACATCCACCCACCGAAACCACCGGTGGGGAGATATAGACTCATAGCCCAACTTTTAAGATTGTTCGCATCTAGGTAGAGGATGTGGCCACTAGGCTTTCCTGGGTCGTAGCCCTCGACCAGAGGATAGAAGGGGTTGTCGTAAGCCGAAACTTAAGTTGGACTCACGAACGACCCAACCCAAAGGCTTAGCACTCGGATTCGGCTAGGTCTGTGACCTTGCTCCCTTTTGAATCCCCAGTGGTCCCTACCCTATGAAACGCGTGTTTTCGGGACATAGTGGGCTATGGATGTCTTTAGGCCTAGTCGCGGAGACCCAGCGCTCGGGTTTGACCAATTCGACGTTTAGTCATACCATGCCGTGGAAAGCCTTTGTTTTCGGGGATTATTAAGGTACGTCTCTCTGTGGGCCCAAGTACGGGATTCTTTTTGTCGATGTGGCACGGGCGAGGCAAGCCTAGCACTCGTAAGCGATCGGAAGGAGCTTAAAAATGGGCCCATTTGCCGGAGCAAGTGGGTATCTTAACCTTTTTTTCGAGAAACTGAGGCTTACATACCGTAGGGACTTCCTGGCGCCGGAATTCAAGTTGGTCACATGGAATCCCCAACCCAAAGGACTAGCACTCGGGCGTGGGCTGTTGGAATTGTTTGCCCCTTCCGATCCGTGGCGGTCCCTACCCTAGGGGCATTTTTGGTTACGTGTTTCTTGAGGCCCTAGTGCGGGTCTCCTAAAGGCGATACCTAGCACTCCGGTGCAACTGGTTCGGGGTGAAAGAGGGGCCTCTTAGGTAGTGTGTCCAAGACCTGAATGCCCATGGAAACCCTTGTTTTTGTAGGAGCTGGCATACACCGGAGCCCATGAGCGACCAAACCCAGTGCCTTAATACTAAGGTACTGTCCATTTAGCTTGTAGAACTTGTTCTCCCCTTTTGACTCCTGTGGGGTCACCTTCGGGAGAAACCCTTGTTTCGGGTGTGATAATGCCCAGGTAGGGACATCCTGTTTCTGAGACGCCACGGACGAGGCTGACCTAACGCTCGTACGCGATACACTAGTTTCGCAGAGGGGTCTCTAAAGTGAGTGGATATAGTCGGGGGAAAACGCTTGTTTTAAAGAAATTGGGGTTCTAAATCGGAGGGACTGTCGCGCGCCGGAACTCAAGTTTGACGAAGGAATGACCAACCAAGAGAGCTAGCACTCGGGTTGGAGAATTATTATTACCTTCTTCCGACCCCTGGGAGCCCAACCTAGCGAAACTCTTGTTTTTAGCTCGCCTGTCACGTAGTGACGAGGTGAGCTTTTGGGATCGCTTTTTGTCCGTCGTGCGTCCGTCCGTAAACAATTTCTTAAAACAACATCTCCTCCTGATCGTATTTTGACCAAACTTCACAGGAATGATCCTTAGATGGTTCCCTTTCAAAGTTGTTCAAATGGTTCCGGTCCATTGCACATTTAGGTCACAGGATCTAAAAATTGATTTTTTTACTGGAAACTTAAAAAATCTTCTTCTTTGAAACCACACCGTCCAGGTCTTTGATATTTGGTATGAAGCTTCATCTAATGGACCTCTACCAAGATGGTTCATATTATAGCCCTGGGGTCAAAAATGCCCCCGCGCCGGGGCCCACCAGTTTTACATAGACTTATATAGGGAAAACCTTTAAAATCTTTTTGTCTGAAACAAGAAGGCCCATGTCGTTGATATTTGGTATGAAGCTTCATCTAGTTGACCTCTACCAAGATTGTTCAAAATATAGTCCTGGGGCCAAAAATGCCCCCGCGCAGGGGCCCGCTGGTTTCACATAGGCGTATATAGGGAACCTTCAAAACTCTTCTTGTCTGAAACAAGAAGGCCCATGTCTTTGATATTTGGGATGAAGCTTCATCTAGTGGACCTCTACCAAGATTGTCCAAATTATAGCCCTTGGGCAATATATGCCCCCGCGCCGGGGCACAACAGTTTTACATAGACTTATATAGGGAAAACATTTAAAAATCTTCTTGTCTGAAACCAGAAGGCCCAGGTCTTTGATGTTTGATATGAAGCTTCATCTAGTGGACCTCTACCAAGAGTGTTCAAAATATAGTCCTGGGGCCAAAAATGTCCCTGCGACGGGGCCCACAGGTTTCACATAGGCATATATAGAGAACACCTTTAAAAATCTTCTTGTCTGAAACAAGAAGGCCCAGGTCTTTGATATTTGGCATAAAGCTTCATCTAGTGGACTTCTACCAAGATTTTAAAAGTATAGCCCTAGGGCCATAAATGCCCCCGCGCGGGGGCCCAACAGTTTTACATAGACTTATATAGGGAAAACATTTAACAATATTCTTGTCTGAAACCAGAAGGCGCAGGTCTTTGATATTTGGTATGAAGCTTCATCTAGTGGACCTCTACCAAGATTGTTCAAATTATAGCCCTGGGGCCATAAGTGCCCCCGCGCCGGGGTCCACCAGTTTTACATAGCTTTATATAGGGAAAACCTTTACAAATCTTCTTGTCTGAAACCAGAAGGCCCAGGTTTTTTATATTCGATATGAAGCTTCATCTAGTGGACCTCTACCAAGATTGTTCAAATTATAGCCCTTGGGCAAAAGAAATGCCCCCCCGCGCCGGGGCCGCTGGTTTCACATAGGCGTATAAAGGGGAAAACCTTTAAAAGTCTTCTTGTCTAAAACAAGAAGGCCCATGTCTTTGATATTTGGCATGAAGCCTCATCTAGTGGACCTCTGCCAAGATTGTTCAAAATATAGTTCTGGGGCCAAAAATGCCCCCGCGCCGGAGCCCACTGATTTCACATAGGCATATATAGGGATAACCTTTAAAAATCTTCTTGTCTGAAACCAGAAGGCCCAGGTCTTTCATATTTGGTATGAAGCCTAATCTAATGGACTGCTACGAAGATTTTTCAAATAATAGCCTTTGGGCCAAAATGTCCCTTCGCCGGAACCCCCTAGTTTTACAAAGGCTTATACAGGAAACAATCCTTTAAAAAACTTCTTGTCAGAAACCAGAAGACCCAGGTCCTCGATGTTTGGCGTGAAGCCTCATCTAGTGGACTTCTACGGAGATTTTTCAAATTATAGCCCTGGCGCCAAAAATACTCCCGCGCCAGGGCCCACTGGTTTTACATAGGCTTTTATAGGGAAAACCTTTAAAAATCTTCTTGTCTGAAACCAGAAGGCCCAGGTCTTTGATATTTGGTATGAAGCTTCATCTAGTGGACAGCTACCAAGTTTGTTCAAATTACAGCCCTTGTGCCAAGATTGTACTAGAGACACTGATACTCAGGTGAGCCGTGTGGGCCCTCTTGTTGTTTGTTTGTTTTTGCCACATATAGGTACCTCTGTCTATGGGCTCAGACACCTATTCGTCGATAGACCACGTGCAAGGCGGACATACCACTCGTATGCGATCGTTTGGAAGACGGGTCCCTGCGGCAAGAGGCGAGGTACTCGTATTACTGTGACCTTGGAAATTCTTTGTTTTCGAGAAACAAGAGTCTCTGGGACCCACAGATCGCAGGGGTTGCCATATGCCGGGTCACAATTTTGACTCATGGATGGCCTTACCCAGAGGCCTAGCACTCGGGCCCGACACCGTGTGGGTTATGCGCCTTGTTTCCCGTTGCCGATCCCTGGCGGTACGTACCCTAGGTAAACCCTTGTTATCGGGGCACAGTGGGATACGGGAGTCTTTGGGTCAAGGTGTGGTCCACATTACTGCAAGCCGTTACCGGCAAGACATATCTAGCACTTAGATGCAACTGACTTGGTTGTGAACAGGTGTCCTCTGGGGAGGGTCAGAGTTCCCCAGGGAAAAGTCTTTGTGGTGCAAGACCGGAGAAGCTGTCATGCGCCAGGACCCAAAGTTAACCAGCCTCTTTTCGACGCGACGCCACGGGCGAGACAGGCCTAGCACTCCTAGGCGATCGATGCTGTATTGTAGAGATGTCCTTGATGCAGGGGTCGAGGGCAACAGCACTCAGAATAAACACTTGGTGTTCACAGATCGGAATAGATGTTGTTTTTAATTCGACTACGACAAGTCACGGGCCAAGCATGCCTAGGACTCCTATACAATCGTTAGGGATATAAAAGAAATGGTCCCTGGGTGCTAGAGCTCTCTCTCCCAGGTAAGAAAGCAATGTGCCCATAGGGTTTCCACGTAAGGAAGCAATGGGCCGAAAGCGACCCGTACCGACTTTGCCCCGGAAACAAGGGTAGGGATCACTTTTTATATACCAAATTTTGCACTGGAAATTTAAAATTTCTTGACAGAATTTGTACTCGGTTTATTGGTATATATCTGAAACAGAAACTCATGTGCAGTTCAGTACTCAAAAAAGTGCACAATTCTCACACTTCGCAAATGAATTCATGCACCCCAAAATCTTGCGTTGCACTGCTTTCCAACAGACCAATCAAACTTGTCAGTGTTACTTTACCAAGCGTAAAATGGATTTCATTTGAGTTTGTGAAACACTAAAATGACTAGAGGACAATTAAGAAACCGTCTGAGCCCCGAAGAAATGAATCGTGGCGTCGGAATGTTGGAATCTGGCGTCTCTCAACGTCGTGTTGCTGGGATTCTGAATGTGTCTCAGAGCGTGGTTTCCCGAATGTGGAGTCGGCATCTTACCCATGGAAATCCTTCACACAGACACGGAGGGGTCGAGAAAGGGCTACAACTCAACGTCAGGGCCGTTTCTTGTTGATTCAGTCTCGACGTCAACGGTCCCTGAACGCTACGCGTTTGTATAACGAGCTTAGGAACGGAACTGGAGTACGAATTTCTGCACAAACTGTCAGAAACGGGCTCCACGAGTTCGGACTTAATGCCATGAGGCCTGCTGTACGTGTTCCGTTGACGAGACAGCACGTGCTAGACCGGTTGGACTTTGCCAGAACTAACGTCAGGTGGGCGGTTCATGACTTGACGCCAGTACTGTTTCCTGAGGAGTCCAGATTCTGTCTAAACTTCACTTATAAACGTCAATTAGTGTGGCGAATGTCTTCAGATCGATTCGATGACTTGGATGTGACAGAGCTTGATTGCTATGGAAAGGGGCCAGTCATGGTTTGGGCGTGGATAAGCGTGAACGGTAACACTGACTTGTACGTCGTTGAAAACGGAACGTTAATGGCAGTGAGGTACTGTAATGATATTCTTGATGAGTTTGTGAGACCATATGCAGATGCTATGGGCCCGGACTTTATTCTGATGGACGATAATGCCCGTCCCAACCGTGCCAACGTCACTGATTCCTATCTGGAACGTTTGACAATCGTTCGTATGGACTGGCCTACTCGGTCACCGGACTTAAATCCGATTGAACATGCGCAGGGCATGCTTCAGCGTGCTGTGTCAGCCCGACGTGTGCATCTGAGGACTTTAAAGGAGCTCAAAGATGCATTGGTTGCTGAATGAAAGCTGATTCAACAAAACCGGATACAGACTCGGATTACGAGCATGCGCAGGCGATGTCGTACCGTAATTGATGCCCGTGGACGCCATACACGTTATTAGGCACGTTTGTCTAAACACATTTGGAAATTTGTGAAAAATCAGTTGTCCAAATCCCTTCGTGTTACGGCAAATTTTGGGGGTGCCAAGACGGTTGCTGTTGTCACGCTTGAATGCAGCACCAGCTGACAAAATTATTCACTAGGTTTTAAACATACATGGGTACATGTGAGATGAGGCCAACTGGCCAAACGTGTCAGGCCGTGTCTTGGGGTTAATTTTCTCCCTAAATGCCTAGCCGTCCTAAGGTGATAACGTTGGATAATTAATATAGATTAAATATCACTTGTCGATGCAAAATTGTGGACCGCTGCTGCTTATACCCGATATCCAGTGTGTCCTACTGTAACACATACAAAGCCGGTATTATTTCTGCCTTTTCAACAAAACGTTCTCGTAGTGAGCCTTATTTAATTATTTAACCGCGATTTCGTTTCGATTTGCGCAAAAACATTTTGGAATGATTATTAGATATATAGCCATGTCCGACTATATCAGAACATCACGACACATTAATGCCTTTATTTTTCAGCGCGATGTCAATTATTTTATGGTCATTTTCAATTAAATATTTTGCATACTCCGAAGAATAAATAAATATTTTGGTCGAAAAAAACACACACAAAAAAAACAATATTTTTCTAGAAAATTTATGTTGCAAGTGGTGGCGCATATACCCTTCCGTAATTAGCCTGATCTTTACTTTATTCGAAAAAAATATCATAAACATACTCATCAAAATGCAACATTTACTATTAGTGTCAGTATGATCGCATGCGAACCATATATACTACTCAAAGTTTGATAGGGATCACTTTTTATATACCAAATTTTGCACTGAAAATTTAAAATTTCTTGACAGAATTTGTACTCGGTATATTGGTAAATATCTTAAACAGAAACTCATGTGCAGTTCAGTACTCATAAAAGTGCACACTTCTCACACTTCACAAATGAATTCATGCACCCCCAAAATCTTGCGTAGCACTACTTTCCAACAGACCAATCAAACTTGTCAGTGTTCCTTTACCAAGCGTAAAATGGACTTCATTTGAGTTTGTGAAACACTAAAATGCCTAAAGGACAATTAAAAAACCGTTTGAGCCCCGAAGAAATGAATCGTGGCGTCGGAATGTTGGAATCTGGCGTCTCTCAACGTCGTGTTGCTGGAATTCTGAATGTGTCTCAGAGCGTGGTTTCCCGAATGTGGAGTCGGCATATTACCCATGGAAATCCTTCACACAGACACGGCGGGGTCGAGAAAGGGCTACAACTCAACGTCAGGGCCGTTTCTTGTTGATCCAGTCTCGACGTCAACGGTTCCTGAACGCTACGCGTTTGCATAACGAGCTTAGGAACGGAACTGGAGTACGAATTTCTGCACAAACTGTCAGAAACGGGCTCCACGAGTTCGGACTTAATGCCATGAGGCCTGCTGTACGTGTTCCGTTGACGAGTCAGCACGTGCTAGACCGGTCGGACTTTGCCAGAACTCACGTCAGGTGGACGGTTCGTGACTTGACGCCAGTACTGTTTACTGAGGAGTCCAGATTCTGTCTAAACTTCACTTATAAACGTCAATTAGTGTGGCGAATGTCTAAAGAGCGATTCGATGACTTGGACGTGGCAGAGCATGATCGCTATGGAAAGGGGTCAGTCATGGTTTGGGCTGGGATAAGCGTGAACGGTAACACTGACTTGTACGTCGTTGAAAACGGAACGTTAATGGCAGTGAGGTACTGTAATGATATTCTTGATGAGTTTGTGAGACCATATGCAGATGCTATCGGCCTGAGCTTTATTCTGATGGACGATAATGCCCGTCCCAACCGTGCCAACGTCACTGATTCCTATCTGGAACGTGAGAAAATCGTTCGTATGGACTTACCTACTCGGTCACCGAACTTAAATCCGATTGAGCATGCGCAGGACATGCTTCAGCGTGCTGTTTCAGCCCGACCTGTGCATCCGAGGACTTTGCAGGAGCTCAAAGATGCATTGGTTACTAAATGAAAGCTGATTCAACAAAACCGGGTACAGACTCGGATTACGAGCATGCGCAGGCGATGTCGTACTGTAATTGATGCCCGTGGGCGCCATACACGTTATTAGGCACGTTTGTCTAAACAAATTTGAAAATTTGTGAAAAATCAGTTGTCCAAATCCCTTCGTGTTATGGCAAATTTTGGGGGTGCCAAGACGGTTGCTGTTGTCACGCTTGAATGCAGTACCAGTTGACAAAATTAATCACTAGGTTTTGTGAAGGATACGTGTTCTATTATTATGTATAAAATTTGGATTCAGCTGATTAATTCATCCAAAAATTATTTTACACTAAAAAAGTGATCCCTATCAAACTTTGAGTAGTATATATGTCTGGCAGCAGTGCCAGTAAAAGGTATTTCGTAGAAAATGTATGTAGTAAATGGTGGTCATAATACGCTTCCGTATTATAGTACTACATTTATAATTCAAAATAAGAACTATAGTAGCAAGTAATGAACTTTACTTACAACTCTTGTAATTAGCTCGGTGAATATTGTTAAAACAAAAGGCAAAAACAGCGCTACAAGAAAGCAAAATATTGTGATTCAGCTCGATTGTTATTTATCTGATAAGAAGCAATTATATTGTGATTTATCATACATTTGGTATAAAATATTTAGTTTTTGAATATGCGCTACGAACGTGACACCAATGCACGTATCACGCTTGCACGTGCTGTCATATCGCATGGGCTTTATCATACCCCAAAAATCCATATCACAACCCTTTATCGCACCCCTAAGCCTGTATCATACCTCTGACGTCACCCTATTCGAAACCCGCGGCGTTCTGCCTTGTGCGGCATTTCGCATTTGTTGTTCAGGACGCCATTTGCAATTTGCAGTATTCTCGTCTGTACGAACTGTTTGGCAAAAAAACATGGCACGGCGCAGCGAATACGAGAGGAAAATGGGCGAAAGAACGATGCAGTGGATTGCTGACAGACTTTTGGATCTCTTAAATTGCATAGCCAGACCGAAGATAATGAGATTCTCATTGTAACGTTGATATTAGGCAGATGCAATTAATACAATTTATTTAGAACAAATTCTTTTATGATAAATAGATTATGATATGGCATTTTTCATATCATACCCCATATCAGCCTTCGACCCATATCAGTTCTCGGGCCTTCGGCCCTCGGGCTGATATGGGAGTCTATGGCTGATATGGGGTATAATATGAAAAACGCCATATGATAATCTCTATATATCTCGAACCGACAAATATACATATATCAATACAAGGACTGTTCAAATATGAATGCAACTATGCACATAAAATGATTCCGTGATAGATTTCGATGAAAAATTTATTTTGTCCCCTCAAAGTATTCCCCTTTAACAGATATACAAACTTTCAGTCTTCTGATCCAATCATTGAATGCATTTTGGTAGTCTTTTCGAGGTATACTATGAAGGCACTGGAATATTGCAGAACCGAGGTGTTTGCGCTGTACAAAATTTCGAACAGAAAGGTATTTTTTTCGGCCGCGGGAACAAAAAAAAAGTCACACGGGGCAAGGTAAGGGGAATACGGGGGTTGAGGGAGTTCAACAACCTTTTCCTGCTTCAGATAGTATTGCACAATGAACGCCTTGTGCGATGACGCATTGTCATGTAGCAATCTGACATTGGCCAAACCAGTTGCCGGTCTTCGTTCTTTGATATATTTCTTCAATTTTCGAAGAACTTTATTCTTGTAAAACTTCGCATTTACAGATTTGCCTTTAGGCAAAGCAACCTGAATAGCAGGGCCCTGATTTGAAATGAATATGGCATACATGACCTTCTTGACGCTCATGGTCCGCTATGCAATGCATGGTATTTTGCAATACTTTGTTGTCAATATTTTGTTCTGAATCTTTCGTTTTGGCTCAAAAAAGTGAACCCATGTCTCGTCACCTGTGACGACATTAGCGAAAGACCGTGTATTGTAATTTGGAAACTTTTTAAGCAACTTCTTGGCGCACTGAACGGGTGTCTTTTTCTGCTCATGTGTCAACAGATAGGGAATCCATCTAACACAGATCTTTCTAATTTTCAAATCCCGTTTCAGAATTGTATGAGCTGCTCCTAATGAGATGCCAACCATACTAGCTATTTGCCTAGTGGTGTATCGTGCATCGGTAGCAACTATTTCTCTCACTGTAGCAACCATCTTGGCAGATGTTGCTCTTTTTGGCCGACGATCATGTGGTGCATCTTCTGTTGAGCCTAGCCCATAGCTGAACTTCTTACACCAACGAAAAACTGTCGGAAAAGACATTTCATTATGCCCATAAACCGAACATATTTCATCAAAAATGTCTTTGCACCGTATACCAAGAATACAACGATTCTTAATATAGGACCGTTTTTCAACGGCGTACTCTGACCTTCTTCCAACCATGTTTTGTATTAGTATACAAGAGTAGACAGTGTTTATCGAACGATATACATGGCTAAAGTGGACGGATTTTATAAGGTTTGGTATCAATGTATAGGCAAAATGTTTTTCTACGCTGTGATATTTATTTCCAGGTGATTTTCGAATTAGTGCATGAGAAAACGTTCTACTTGCATTCATATTTGAACAGTCCTCGTTCGTCAAATTCAATTGTTTTAATAGCGAGCCAGATATTTAATATTTTTGTAGGAAAAATTCGGATATTCATTCCAACCTGAAGATAGTCAAAAATTCAGTCATGGTGCAAAATATTTCAGCGAAGCCCGTAGCTTAAAGTTAAAGACAAACATACTGCTACAAACTTTATTTTTTTACATGTCATAGCTATAATTATCTTTCAAAATCAGATTAATCATTGGTCAATCAGGAAAGGAAATTAACTGCTCTTTTTGATTCGTATGCAAAACAAAATAAAAGCATTCATCAAAATGCAATATTCATTATCATTGTCAATATCATCGCATGTGGTCGACATATTTCTGGCATTTTCGCCAGTAAAACATGTTTTTATAGAAAATCTGTGTGACGCATATACGCTTTCGTAGCTTCCGCAACTCTTGGTAAAGATCTCTGGAACCGCATATCTGTTTTTTTTTTTTTTTTTTTTTTTTTGGTCTGAAAACATGCTGCATTACGAGCAATTAAACATCAAACAATTGAATATTATTCCTAATGCAAGTTTACCTGATGTGCAAATGCAGTTTCAAAATTGAGCAAATAGCAAGGAATTTGAAGGACGCAGAAATATTAACCCTACGTAGCGTTTTAGCTGTATATAATAAAAGTTCAGACCTGCTATCACTGATAACCCGAGCATTAAACACTGTATCCTATTCTCCATAGTTAAGGTTCAATTTAATATATAACTGTTCAAAGAACTTGTCAAGCTTACACTGTCCGTTGAAGAACTATTTTAGAAGGCTATATGAAGTTTTCCGTGACAATTTTTATCAAACTGATATTTACAACACCTGTATATGACGTCCCTGAATGGTGATAATATTCATCTTGATCGGATAACTTGTAATATGTAATGTATTCTAACAGCGGTCGCTTATATAGCCATTAGATATACTTAGTGATATACTTGATTGATAAACCACTGGGCGGAAGAGCGCGACGCGAAGAGCAACCTTTTCTATCTTATTTCTGTGCTAGTTTCTGCTCAGCGTCGCTGATTGTTTTCGCCTCGTTACACTAGCACCCCTTCGTGGCCTCGCCGCTTTGCTTTCGGTCCTGAGCAATTTGTTCCCACGACTCTGAGTTCCTGAGGGAGGCTTTAACGGTTTAAACGCTTCTTTTGGCCACCATGGGAGCGGATACACATTGCTAGTTTGTGATGAGTTTGAGACACTTTTGACTTTTCATTGATGTAAGCGAATTGTCAGTTACAGAAGTTCGCGTTATAGATAAAATTAAAACACTTTTTAACAATTTTAATTTGCGACTACATGTATTCAATTGTACATTTGTAATTTGATCTTTTGCCATTCCCATTCTATTTTTGTTACATTCTGGATTTTTAATAACGAACTATGTTTTTTCGTTTTAATCGTCGAAAGGGGATTCGGTTTTGATTATTGTTTTATTTTCAATCAGTACAGTCCTGAATATACCCCTGATATTTCATTGTTAAATTTCAATTCAGTGTTTGAAATAGATGACGGTTATGGGGCGCCGTTTTACTATTTAATCCGTATTTATAGATATCAATAAATCGAATTATGGGTATCCATAATTCGATTTAGGGATATCCATAAATCAGCCGAATAATGGATTCCATAAATCGAATTATGGGTATCCGTAATTCGATTTATGGATATCATTAATTCAGATCGATTTATGCATATCCATAATTCGATTTATGGATATCCATAATTCGAATTATGGATATCCATAAATCGATTTATGGATATCCATTATTCCTCTGATTTATGGATATCCATAATTCGAATTATAGATATCCATAAATCGATTTATGGATATTCATAATTCAGATCGATTTATGACTATCCATAATTCGAATTATGGATATCCATAAATCACAACCAAAGCTTTTGGTTTAATGATTTCTCCCTAAGACACGTGATTGTTTAATTTAAAAATCTTCAAGGTCTTCATCATCGCTGGAAGATGGTGGCCAGTCAAAGGGACTTCTCTGCCGTGCAGCCTTTTCAGCCCGTAAGGCTTCCAAAGCAACAGACGCCATACGCTGAACGCCCGCCACGTGTGCAGTTAAATATCGGAACCAGGCGTAAGATCTGGAAATTCCGGCCAACGCATCCTGTCCCTCTGGAATCACCTCTATGAGGACTGCGCACCTAAGGACACTGAAAGTTGGGCGTAAGATTATTATGATCCAAACAGGCAATCCGTGCATGCTTTCTGGAGAAAAATGCACATGGTCGTTACACAGTAAACTTCCTATATTAAGACCACTTTCGAACAGTTCCAAAGGTGGTCCCTGCCCAGAGGACATTATGTGCAGAATTCACGAAGAAAGAATAGCTGCACCCATCTAAATAAGCACCGGCCCCTAGAGTGTCCGCTCCGGGGAACGGGAGGTCACGGGTTCGATCCCGGGCCGCGACATACCAAAGTCGTTAAGAATGGTACTAGCTGCTCCTCGCTTGGCACTCAGATCTACGGGATAGAGATAGGACTGGTCGACCCAGTGTCAGGATAATGTGACTGGGTGTGGTATCATGTAATGTGTCTGGGACATGATACTTCAGTGAGGCAGCACTATAAAAGTGAGCATTGAGCTCCCTGTCGCAACCAGACACCGTCGTGATATGACTGAAAAATTGTTGGAAGCGATGTTAAACCCGAATTCACACACACACACACACACACACACACACACACACACACACACACACACACACATACACACACACACACACACTTCTAAATAAGCCTTTTAAAGCAGAATTGGTGGTCTTAATAGCAGAATTCCACTGTATATAGTATTACCATATATCCATATAATACTCTACTTGAGATGTATGGAGTACCAGGCAGATTCAGATATACATCCTGGCCCCCCGCCCATTGGTGCTTGGAGAAATAGATTTGGTTGCATGAGCTGAGAGTACTGGTAAACCGTTTAGACGGCCTCGGCCTGTCCAAACAAAGTCGTGCGAGTCAATGAGCGACAGGGATTGAGATGTTTGTTTGTTTGTATTTGAGTTTAACGGCCCAGTCAAGACTAATTTAGGTTATTTTTGGGCCGGTCAGTTTACCTATCCACACTTTTTCTGGGCAGGCTTATACGTAAGCAGTTAACCAGTAAAGTGCACATTCTTTCGCCAGAAACTGATAACTGCCCTTCTTGAATCAGCGAAAGGGAGAGAATGACCGTAGAATTCATGATCAATCTCCGCCGACCCTGGCAGGTATCGACCACGCCACGCGTCCCGCTGATCACCAGACAGACGCGCATCCGACTGAGCTACCAAGGTCGGCGGGATTGAGATGTCATTTCATCCCAATGAAGGCTTAATGCCCAACATAATCGGATGCAACGTCTCCAAAATGACCTAAATAGTATCGAAGGGGACGTTAAACCTCATATCAAACAAAACATAGTCTCTCCTACACCATAGGCCACCACTAAGCCTACCCTACATTACCACCACCTCCATACCGGCTTTTATTACACACTCAAATCGTACATGTAAACCTGACGCGAATAGTCGTTCTTTTTTTGCAAAGGGAGCAGTCATTATTTATTAGGTTTATTTGCAGAGTTGAATTATGGATATCCATAATTCGATTTATGGATATCCATAAATCAACCGAATAATGGATATCCATAATTCGAATTAAGGATATCCATTATTCGATTTATGGATATCCATATTTCGATCTAAATTAATGATATCCAAAATTCGATTTATGGATATCCATAATTCGATTTATGGATATCCATAATTTGATTTATGGATATCCATAAATCAGCCGAATAATGGATATCCATAAATCGAATTATGGATATCCATAAATCGAACAGAATTAATGATATCCATAAATCGAATAATGGATATCCATTGTGATAGATTTCGATGAAAAAATTATTTTGTCCCCTCAATGTATTCCCCTTTAACAGATATACAAACTTTCAGTCTTCTGATCCAATCATTGAATGCATTTTGTACTATTTTCGAGGTATACTATGACGGCACTGGAATATTGCAGAACCGAGGTGTTTGCGCTGTACAAATTTTCGACCAGAAAGGTATTTTTTCGGCCACGGGAAAATAAGATTCACACGGGGCAAGGTCAGGGGAATACGTGGGGGGGGGGGGGGGGGGGGGAGAGAGGGAGTTCAACAACCTTTTCCTGCTTCAGATAGTCTTGCACAATGAACGCCTTGTTCTATTGTTCTATGACGCATTGTCATGTAGCAATCTGACATCGGCCAAACCAGTTGCCGGTCTTCGTTCTTTGAAATATTTCTTCAATTTTTGAAGAACTTAATTCTTGTACAACTTCGCATTTACAAATTTGCCTTTAGGCACAGCAACCTGAATAGCAGGGCCCTGATTTGAAAAGAATATGGCATACATTACCTTCTTGACGCTCATGGTCCGCTTTGCAATGCATGGTCTTTTGCAATACTTTGTTGCCCATATTTTGTTCTGAATCTTTCGTTATGGCTAAAAAAGTGAACCCATGTCTCGTCACCTGTGACGACATTAGCAAAAGACCGCGCATTGTAATTTTGAAACTTTTTAAGCAACTTCTTGGCGCACTGAACGCGTGTCTTTTTTTCTGCTCATCTGTCAACAGATGGGGAATCCATCTAGCACAGATCTTTCTCATTTTCAAATCCCGTTTCAGAATTGTATGAGGTGCTCCTAATGAGATGCCAACCATACTAGCTATTTGCCTAGTGGTGTATCGTGCATCGGTAGCAACTATTTCTCTCACTCTAGCAACCATCTTGGCAGATGTTGCTCTTTTCGGCCGACGATCATGTGGTGCATCTTCTGTTGAGCCCAGCCCACAGCTGAATTTCTAACACCAACGAAAAACTGTCGGAAAAGACATTTCATTATGCCCATAAACCGAACATATTTCATAAAAAATGTCTTTGCACCGTATACCAAGAATACAACGATTCTGAATATAGGACCGTATTTCAACGTCGTACTCTGACCTTCTTCCAACCATGTTTTGTATTAGTATACAAGAGTAGACAGTGTTTATCGAACGATATACATGGCTAAAGTGAACGGATTTTAAAAGGTTTGGTATCAATGTATAGGTAAAATGTTTTTCTAAGCTATGATATTTACTACCAGGTGATTTTCGCATTAGTGCACGAGAAAACGTTCTACTTGCATTCATATTTGAACAGTCCTCGTTCGTCAAATTCAATTGTTTTAATAGCGAGCCAGATATTATATATTTTTTGTAGGAAAAATTCGGACATTCATTCCAACCTGAAGATAGTAAAAATTCAGTCATGGTGCAAAATATTTCAGAAAAGCCAGTAGCTTAAAGTTAAAGAAAACATACTCCTACAAGCTTTATTTTTTACATGCCATAGCTATTATTAATTATCTTTCAAAAACAGATTAATCATTGGTCAATCAGGAAAGGAAATTAGCTGCTCTTTTTGATACGTATGCAAAACAAAATAAAAGCATTCATCAAAATGCAATATATATTATCATTGTCAATATCATCGCATGTGGACGACATATTTCTGGCACTTTCGCCAGTAAAACATGTTTTTATAGAAAATCTGTGTGGCGCATATACGCTTTCGTAGCTTCCGCAACTCTTGGTAAAGATCTATGAAAACGGCATATCTGTTGTTTTTTTTCTTTGGACTGAAAACATGCTGCATTATGAGCAATTAAACATCAAACAATTGAATATTATCCCTAATGCAAGATTACCTGATGTGCAAATGCAGTTTCAAAATTGAGCAAATAGCAAAGAATTTGAAGGACGCAGTAATATTAACCCTACGTAGCGTTTTAGCTGTATATGATAAAAGTTCAGACCTGCTATCACTGATAACCCGAGCATTAAACACTGTATCCTATTCTCCATAGTTAAGGTTCAATTTAATATATAACTGTTCAAAGAACTTGTCAAGCTTACACTGTCCGTTGAAGAACTATTTTAGAAGGCTACATTCAATTATACATTTGTAATTTGATCTTTTGCCATTCCCATTCTATTTTTGTTACATTCTGGATTTTTAATAACGAACTATGTTTTTCGTTGTAATCGTCGAAAGGGTATTCGGTTTTGATTATTGTTTTATTTTCAATCAGTACAGTCCTGAATATACCACTGATATTTCATTGTTAAATTACAATTCAGTGTTTGAAACAGATGACGGTATGTCTATTTGTGTTTGAAATAGATGATAGTGTTCCTACACAGACTTTAAGATGTTGCACTGATGAGTTAGGAGGCTTTCATGCGGACTGAACAAATTATTTGTCTAAATCGCGACGGAAGTAAGGGCGAGGATTGTGGCCACGTAAAATCGATTTAAGCCCCCCAGTGGAAATCTTCCACTGACCGTTCCAAGGCGGCTCTTCTGTGGCGATTTATTTATGTTGTTGTTTGTTACTTACTGTGTGTATCACTTGTGTCTTTTGGTTTTGGATGGCCATATGGCCATTTTGTGGGAAAGTAACTGTCCTTATGGCCTTCCTTTGTTTAGGTTTCCATTATGGTCTGGTCGCTTAATGTTTGTATTTCTTTCCCTTTGGTGTCTTTTATGGGTGGAGTAAGTTAATTGTATCAATTCCTGATCTTTGTTTTACTTCTACTTTGTACAATCTAAGGTTTAAAATCATCCCTTTCGCTTCCAATGATTGTTTACTGCGTAATAATTAACCCTGTCACTACAACAAAGGTTAACCCTTTCAACCCTGAAGCCTGGCAAAGATACTTATGCAAACTATGTAGATCCTGATGAGATAGCCCATAATGAGCCACCTTATTTGGATATATAGCTTGCCAATCTGGTAACACTTTAAAGCTAGATACCATATTTAGTAGAACGGACGTGCCGAAAGTCAGTGATGGTAGAGTCCACTCCTGAAACTCAGGGGTGAAAGGGTAAATAAATCAAAGCACTGACAGCACTGATAGGTCAAGTATCTCTGAGTTGGCCCTAAAGGGGAACTTGTACTGTTTCGTTTAACCCTTTAATAATTAAACCCTAAGCAAACAGTGTAAACCAGATCAAACACTGCGTTCTGATCTGGATCTACACTGTTTGCAAAACCCAACACATGATTCCAGTCCATATTCTACAGATAACGCTTTCGTGGAGATTGATCATGAAATCTTTTTTATGCCATTCTCTCACTTCCGCTGATTCAAGAAGGGCAGTTGTCAGTTTCTAGCGAAACAAAATGTGCACTGTACCGGTATAAGCCTGCTCAGCAAAAGCGTGGATAGGTAAAATGGCCGGCTCAAAATTAAGCTAAAATAGTGCTGTCTGGGCCGTTAAATTCCAATACAAACAAACAAAATTTACAGATAACTCTTCACTCTGAACTCACAGCGGTACAAATAACGCGTTTTTTTTTTTTTTTGTTGCTTTGTTTTTGTAAATGACGGATACCTGGATTTCCTAAAAACCCGCTTATATAAATTTGAGAAGATTAACCTTGTTTAATCTGTTATTAATGACTTGTAACCAATTTCATGCAGTGGGTTTCCTCAACCTCAAGGGAAACCACATTTGGCCTGTTATGTGATTTATACCTAACACAGGCCCCTGGGTGTCTCAAGTTTCAGTATTTTAATTAACACAGTCCATGACAGATAAGGGATAGGTTCTATTCACCTTTCAGAGATCAGCTGCCTCATGACCCTGCATGATAATAGCCCTTAGCCAATCAGATTCTGTCTTGCGGTTTCCCTTTAATATCTGCATTTGTAACCAGGCCAGACAAATTTACATCATGCTTTGTGCCGCAGGCAGCAGGCAGCAGCAAACCGACGCCATGTTGAATTTATTCTGCTAAGTTTTCTTTTCTAAGTTTTAGTCTTAGTATTCTGTGCAGCAGCAAAGCAATACCATGTTGGATTTATCCTTCTAAAAGTCTTCAGACAATGTATTGCAGTTAGGAAAGTGTAGTGAGAGAAAACATTTCCAGGGCTTTTATATTGAAGTGCATTCTGTCCGGGAAAAGCTGGTTTTGTGTAAGGACATTCAATCCATGCTGAAAAAATGTGATAGGAGTAAAAAATTTGACTAGCAAACTAGCCAACCCTCAGAATAAGATTTTCCAGCATAAGTCTGTCCAGCGTGAACGTCATAATGTCAACCATACCAGACAGGATTGATGAAAATGTTGTGGAAATTGTGACTTTGACACCCCAGCAACTTGTGCAGGAATGGGCGAATCAGAACTATATAAGTGATAAAGCTGTGCACAAGTTATCCGAGGATGGTTTCACATCAATTGAGGCCATAAAACTTATTGATTCAGAGGACCTGACCAAGATTAAAATCCATAGGGGTCAGAAAAAACTAATTCTGGCCTGTGTAGATAAACTAAAGGAAGGATCAAGTGGGAATCAGATGCCCCCAACAACCAGCCGGTGATCACAGGACAAGTGTAGCAAATGATGTGCGTGAGCAGCCATTGGCCGAGAAATTCACAAGGAGTACAACAGTCCAAGATGTTTGTGGCCATGAAAGAGTGGAAAACTCGACAAACAGTGACACTTACCTGACATCATTACTAACTCAATTACAAACTGGACAGTTTCTGGCTCGAAACAGCCAGGTTAGTGAAACAAACAATAGACAGTCTACCTTGAGCGACATAGGAGTCGGAATTAATGTCCGAAATACTACATCAAGCAGTGTTGGGCCGATGCAAAATCAATCATGGAGGGACCCACAAATGTATCTGGCGGCAGCTGCCAATGGTAAGTCAGTTCCTGTTTTTCATGATATTACTGACTTTGTATCGGGTAATGTGGAGGAGGAAATTGTGGTTGGGGGCAATGGCACCCACCAGGTCATTTTGAAATCTGGGCCGAAGAAACCCAAACTAGAAAATGTCTCCCTGGCACAATGGATGGTAGCCTATTTGGCAATTCTATAAAGACTTAAGGAAGACTCACGGCTAGCTGGAGATTGCATTTTGGACTATCTGTCATACAGCACTAAGATTTGCCAACTTGTGCAACGTTATAGCCTCCAGTCGGTGCTGTTGTATGACAGGGAGTACAGAAAACTCCAAGCTACCCATGACTTTCGATGGGGCACTGACATTCCCCATTTGCACTCAGTATATCTACAGCAACGAGGCCCACGTCTCCCCTACCTTCCACAGAAAGGACACATATCTCCACATGTGAAGCATAACCACACCCCTAACCCTGTCACTCTTGATGGGAAAACAATTTGCAAATTGTTCAACACCAAAAATGGTTGCACTTTTCGGGAATGAACGAGAAATACGCTCATCAGTGCTCTTACCCAGGGTGCCACCAGCTGCGCCCAGCTGCAACACACCATCAGCCAAAAAAAAACTAAGTTCACATGTTAATCCTCTGAATGGCTTACGCCCCCCTGCCTGGGAACAGGAATTACAAGATGATGTAGACGGGATTTTATTTTAGATGGCATCCGAAATGGTTTTGACATTATTGATAAAGATGTGACACCTACACCTGTAGAGGGCGAAAATCATAGATCAGCTCAGCCCTTTAGCCCCCCTATATGACCAAGCTACAGCTCAAGTCCTTAAAGAAATTCAGATGGGTAACTATGAAGTAGTCTCTGAACCCCCAATTATTATTCGCCCTTTGGGGGTAATACCTAAGCCAGACGGGGGTGTGAGACTGATTCATGATTGCTCCCTTCCAAAAGGACAGTCAGTCAATGACTACTGCACCAGTGATTGGCGGAAGACATTTTCTCGCGTTGATGATGTTGCTGCCTTGGTCACGGAGGGGTGTTACATGGCAAAAATTGACCTTAAGTCCGCTTATAGATCTGTTCTAATTTCGAAGAATAGCCAACAGGTCACAGGGCTAAAATGGCAATTCGGACAAAATACTGTTTATATCCGGGACACTAAACTCTCGTTCGGAAGCAAACTTGCGCCCGGAATATTTCATAGATTGACACAGGCAGTGAGGCGTATGCTCCTTAGAAGAGGATTGACAGCGGCAGTGGTCGTCTACCTGGACGACTTCTTTATTAAGGCTGATACCTTTAAGGACTGTTTGGCAGCAATGAACACTCTCATTACCTTACTTAGAAAGCTTGGATTTCATATCAACTGGGATAAAGTTGTTGATCCCACCACTAAAATCACCTTCTTAGGGATAGAAATAGACTCCATTACTATGTGCCTCGGCTTACCTGATGAAAAACTCATACAGGTGCGACATGAGTTGTCTCTCTTTCTTAGTCGCAAGCGTGCGTCAAAGAAGCAGTTGCAATCCCTTGCTGGGAAACTGAACTTTATTGCAAGTGTAGTGTATGGTGGCAGAGTTTTTTCACGCCGCACCATCAACACAATGAATATGCTAAAAGAGGACAGCCTCAAAATAAAGCTAAATAGCAGTATCCGTGCGGATATTGCATGGTGGTACAGTTTCATGTGTTCCTTTAATGGTCGATCCATGTTGCTTGATAGACAGCCTATCACTTACGTGTTTACTGATAGTTGTTTTTTGGGTGCTGGAGGTATTTACAATGGTGACTGGTTTTACATCAGTTGGGAGATTGTTTGGCCAATAGCGAATGCCTTTCATATCAATTCCAAGGAGATTCTGGCAGTTTTTCTGGCAGTTTGTCGTTGGTCACACACATGGGCAAATAAGCTTATTTACATTCACTCAGACAACATATCCACTGTTGCAGCCATTAATCGGGGTATTTCCCCGAACCCATTTTTGATGTCATGTCTCCGTACTCTGTTTTGGCTGTCTGCAAGGCA
Organism: Lucinisca nassula; assembly: GCA_963580285.1. Classification (NCBI taxonomy): domain Eukaryota; kingdom Metazoa; phylum Mollusca; class Bivalvia; order Lucinida; family Lucinidae; genus Lucinisca; species Lucinisca nassula. Next base: position 43,524,865 of record OY757017.1, read on the forward strand.
CAATTTTTATGTCACTGCTAGATTCATCCATGGTCTTTCTAACACTGTAGCAGACGATATTTCGCGGCTCAATGAACCTGGTCGTATTTGAAGTTCTGGCCCTACACATATCCTTCCCCTTTGGAACTTCATATGTCTAAAGGCAGTATTTCAAATCTCTTTGGTAGATCCCCTGACAAGGCAGAGGTTGACAGATACACTGGATCAAGAGGTATCCAAATTGAGGCTGCTCACATTTGCTGAGTCAACTCGTCGTACCTACAGGAGCCAGCAGATGTTTTATCTTCAGTTCTGTGAAAGCCTCAATATTGTTCCAGTTCCCATCTCCCCGGGCAATCTAGGAAGATACACTGCCTTTTTAGGCTCAAAACTGTGTTACTCCTCAGTTAGACAATATCTGAATGTGGTGCGCATTATGCATTTGGATGAAGGTCACAGCAGCCCACTAGCTGATAATTGGTACCTCACATCTATACTGAAGGGCTTGCGGAGGGACAAGGGAGATGGAATCACTCAAAAGCTCCCCATCACTGCATCTATACTCAATGATATCTTATCAATGTTAAATTTTAACAGTCCGTTTGATATTACATTCTGGACAGCATGCCTGGTAGCATTCTTTTCGTTTTTCAGAAAATCTAACCTCCTCATCCCTTCACCAGAAAAGTTTGATCCACCCCGGCATCTTTGTACTACTGATGTTAAGTTCAGTCAGACAGGGGCAGTTTTGACTGTGCGTTGGTCCAAAACTCTCAAATTCAGACAAAAAAACCTGCACATCCCTTTGCCTTTAATCAGTAACTCCCCCTTTTGCCCTTCTGCTGCACTGCTTTTATGTATAAGCAGCCTCCCTACAGCTCCTGAGCCCATCCCATTATTCAGCTTCAGAGGGGATTCAGGCATTCACTCCCTCACTTATGCAACTTTCATCACCTATTTGAGTCTTTGCCTTAGGAAAACTGGACTTAATCCATCAAGTTATTTAGGGCATTCATTCAGACGGGGTGGGGCAAATTATGCTCTCGAATGTGGTATTCCTGCTGAGTGGATCAAACCGCAAGGTGATTGGGCTGGTGATGCATATCAGCGATATTAAGATCCTTACCTTGATCTGAGGAAGCAGCTTGCTGCAGCCTTAGGAAAAGCTTTTCCACATTACTCGAACAAAGTTGGCCCTGGCAGGGACTGACTTATAGGTTTCTTGTTTTTACATAAAGGTACATGCGTTTTTTGTGTTTTTTTTCTCCATGTGCATGGGTATATTGTATAAATTGTTTTCTGATTGCCTGTTGCCCGCGTATACTACTCCCTACCTGGGTTTGGGTCTTTGGAGATCATTTGGTAATGTAAACATGTTATATTTGTTATCTTGCTCATATTATATATGTGTTGTATGTTCTTGCCTTATCATGCTTATTGCCTACTTATTAAATGGTCTACATTGTACCCAAACCCAGACTTTCTTATTCGTGCTAATTAATGATAGCTACAGATTACCTAATGCCTGCTACTGGCAGGCTGTGCCTACTGGGCGGGAAGAAATTAATGGGAAGATTAACCTTTTTTATGTCCCCGGTAGCAATAGCGGGGACATATTGTTTTTGCCCTGTCTGTTTGTTTGTTGGTTTGTTGGTTTGTACGTGGACAACTTTAACGTTGGCCATAACTTTTGAACCGTTTGAGATAGAGCTTTCATATTTGGCCTGAAGGTTCCTTGTGACAAGGCCTTCACATTCATGCAAAAAAATGTGACCTTGACCTTGACCTTTGACCTACTTAAAAGAAAAAAATAACATTGGTCATAACTTTTGAACCACTTGAGATACAGCCTTCATATTTAGCATGTATGTTCCTTGTGACATAAGCTTTACATTCATGCAAAACATTTTGACCTGTGACCTTGACCTTGACCATTGACCTACTTATAATAAAAAATCACATTTTGGTCATAACTTTTGAACGGTTTGAGATAGAGCCTTCATATTTTGCATGTAGGTTTCTTGTGACAAGAGCTTTACACTCACACAAAAAATTTGACCTGTGACCTTGACCTTGACCTTTGACCTACATAAAAGAAAAAGTTAACATTGGTCATAACTTTTGAACCGTTTGAGATACAGCCTTCATATTTAGCATGTATGTTCCTTGTGACAAAAGCTTTACATCCATGCAAAAAATTTGACCTGTGACCTTGACCTTTGACATACTTAAAATATAAAAATAACATTTTTGTCATAACTTTGGAATGGTTTGAGACAGAGCCTTCATATTTTGCACGTAGGTTCCTCTTGACAAGAGCTTTACATTCACACAAAAAATTTTAACCTGTGACCCTGACCTTTGACCTACATAAAAGAAAAATTTAACATTGGTCATAACTTTTGAACCGTTTGAGATACAGCCTTCATATTTAGCATGTAGGTTCCTTGTGACAAACGCTTTACATTCATGCAAAAATTTTAACCTATGACCTTGACCTTTTACATACTTAAAAAAATAAACATTTTTGGTCATAACTTTCGAACCGTGTGGGATAGAGCTTTCATATTTGGCATGAAGGTTCCCTGTGATTAAGGTTTTTCATTTATGCAAAAATGTTTGGACCATGACCTTGACATTTGACCTACTTAAAGAAAAAATAAAATTGTCCATAACTTTTGAACCGTTTAAGATAGAGCCTTAATATTTGGCATGTAGGTTCCTTGTGACAAGAAGTTTACATTCATGCAAATTTTTTTGACCTGTGACCTTGACCTACTTTAGAGAAAAAATATTATTGTTCATAGCTTTTGAACCGTTTAAGATAGAGCTTTCATATTTGGCATGTGAGTTTCTTGTGTCAAGGGCTTCCCACACAAACATCTTGATCTGTGAGCAACTTTGAATAAAAAATGACCATGCCCGGGGACATGTTCGTGTTTCACAAACACATCTTGTTAATCTGTTATTAATGACTTGTAACCAATTTCATGCAGGGGGTTTCCTCAACGTCAAGGGAAACCACATTTGGCCTGTTATGTAATTTATACCTAACACAGGACCCTGGGTGTCTCAGGTTTCAGTATTTTAATTAACACAGTTTATTACCAGTATAATAGCCCTTAGCCAATCAGATTTTGTCTTGCAGCTTCCCTTTAATATCTGCATTTGTAACCAGGCCAGACAAATTTACATCATGCTTTGTGCAGCAGCAAAGCGACGCCATGTTGAATTTATTCTTATAAGTTTTCTTCCTCCCTCCCGCCCTACAATGGGGAAGTTATTGTCTTTAGAGGTTAGTGTACATTTATATATGCACAGTCATACTCCCGTATATGTATTTTTTTCATTAGATTTAGTATTTTGTAGATTAGGTAGACCATATTATGGCTAGGTGGCAACTCAGGCAGATATATCTGTACATTCAAGCACTGTATTTACCTGCCTATTATAGCAGACATTTACAACACCTACCTGTTTTTATGTCACATCCTATGTGGAGATCATTTGGTAATGTAAACCAGTGACTTGCAAGTTCTAAACATGTTATATTTGTTATCTTGCCCATATTATATATGTGTTGTATGTACTTGCCTTATCATGCTTATTGCCTACTTATTAAATGGTCTACATTGTACCCAAACCCAACCTTCCTTATTCTTGCTAATTAATGATAGCTACAGATTACCTAATGCCTGCTGTTGGCAGGCTGTGCCTACTGGGTGGAAAGAAATTAATGACCCCCTTAAACTCCACTTTTATATAGTGAAACTGGGGTTAACAGTTGTACACTTTTTTTTTTCTTATTTTTTTTAGATGACCGTTAGAACCGTCTCGCCGAGGCAGTTCTAACGAGTACCCACAATCTATGTTTGAACAGAAATATGATAAATATCAGATTTTCTTATACCTGAAAATTTTCATTTTTTCATTGGTAAACTTTTAAATATATTTGAATAGGTGTGCTTTCGCAATGAGTAATAGTCATCTAGGCGCCAACGATGAAAGCTCTGTGCCTAGTAACTTTGGGTCGATTGGCAAACAATCGACCCAAAAAGTGTTTTTGTGTGGGTCTAGGAGGGATGGAATTTACAGTGATTTCCGACATAGCATTGATATTCTCATATTCTCATTCTTCATTTATGCTCGCTACATTTCGTTGGCTGACTTTTTTGATGACCTTACTATCCCAATATCAACAATCTTTTCTCCTTGCTGACTTTTTTGATGACCTTAATATCCCAATATCAACAATCTTTTCTCATTGCTGACTTTTTGATGACCTTAATATCCCAATATCTTTTCTCCTTGCTGCCATGCATTATATGTACGAGCCTGATACTGTTAATTCGCTTGAAGGCAACAGTAACCCAAGGAAATTGTTCGAAGTTTGAAGTGGCCGATTGCTTGCCCATGAGAAATTGTGCACAAACCACTGCAGTTCCTCGTATACATAATGAACCTGTATCCATTTGCTCACTCTTTAAAAGAGGAGGCAGGTCTCCTGCTCGTAATTATCGCCTTGGGTCTCTGACGTGTGTTCCATGTAATGTGCTTGAACATATAGTCTGCTAAAATATAATGGCCTACATGGATGAACATAAACATTTGTCAGATAGACAACATGCATTTAGAAAAAAGGCATAGTTGTGAAACTCAGTTGAGCAGGGTTATTAAACACTGGGTAAAAATCTTGGACAAAGGGGGTGGGGAGGGCAGGTTGACACATTCATTCTGGACTTGGAGAAGGCTTTTGACACACACCCTCATGAACTACTGAAATTCAAATGCTCTGATTATGGTATTGTGGGGAAGAGTCTCAAATGGATAAATTTCTTTCTTTGCTACAGAAACAGCGAGTTGTTGTTAACGGGTAAATCTACGGAGAGGGCTCCAGTTTTGTCTGGGGTCCTACAAGGGACTGTTCTTGGTCCACTGTTAGTCTCCCTATCTATCATAAATAATATTTCTGCAGACACTGACCCAGAAATATGACTGTTCGCGGACGACTTTGTTTGCTACCGGGAAATTAGGGATACTGAAACTTCAGACCTGTGGATGTTCGGCACGAAAATGGGGCATGGAATTTTAGCCCGTTTATGCAATTGTATGCGGATAACTAGGAAGAGAGTCAATTAAATTGGGGCGTCTTACGCCTAAGAGGGAACGGTCCTCGAGAATGTGGATTCCATTAAATACCTTGCTGTGAAAACCACACACGTTTTGAGATGGAATACACACATTAGCGACATGTATACTAAGGCAAATAAAAAGCTTGGTCTCCTGGGGCCAAATCCTCATCAGTGCCCTCAGGATGTAAAGGGAGGAGGGGGTCAGAATATAAAGGACTTGTTCGCCCGATCTTGGAATATGGTAGTTGTATCTGGGACCTCAAGGGAGTGATCCTAGATGAAGAAATTGAAAAAGTTCATAATAGAGCTGCTATATTTGTAACAAGCAATTACTGCTTTGAAACATGGTGTATGACTGGAATACTATGAAAACCATGATGAGAGTCTCTTAAGAATACGAGAAGAGATAGTAGTCTCATAATATTATACAAAGGTCTCAGAGTGCATATGATACTGCAGTGTTTTTCGCACTGTGCTTTCGGCCATAGGATTCCATGCATTCTTTTTGCATGCAGGAGTTGGTTATAATACGATGCGTTTGAATAAAGAAATTATTATATACATGAACATAAAAAGAAACGAGGTATCCTGTCGCAACCGCATACAACTCATCAACATCTAAATCCAATCTGAATATGTTTGACCTATTAAGCATTATAAGATTACCTTTGATGCTTCTATGATGATAGCTTTGTCTACTATCCTGTTTACAAGGTTTTAATGTCAAGTTCAATGTGACCTTGACATTTGACCATTGAACTTTAAAATCAATAGGGTGCATCCGCTCCCCATGGGGAACATTTATGGAAGGTTGGATGATTCAAAGATGATTGCTTTGTCTTCTATCCTGTTCTCAATGTTTTAATGTCAAGTCCATTGTGACCTTGGCCTTTAGCCTTGAAAATCAATAGGGCTCATCCTTTCCATGGGAAACATTAATGGAAGGTTTGGTGATTCTATGATGATAGCTCTTGTCTTCTATCCTGTTCCAAAGGATTTTAATGTCAATTCCATTATGACTTTGGCATTTGACCCTTGACCTTGAAAATCACTAGGGTTCATTTTCTCTCCATGGGAACAATGTGGAAGGTTTGGTGCTTCTATGATGATAGCTTTGTCTTCTATCCTGTTCACAATGTTCTAATGTCAAGCCTATTGTGACATTGACCCTTGACACTTGACCTTGAAAATCAAAAGTGTTCACCCCCTCTCCATGGGGAACATTTGTGGAAGGTTTGATGCTTCTGGCATGGTTGCTATATCTTCTATCCTGTTCACAATGCTTTTGATTTCAAGTCGATTGTAACCGTATGGTATTGACCCTTGACCTTGAAAATCAATAGTGTTCACCCCCTCTCCATGGGGAACATTTGTGGAAGGTTTAATGTTTCTGTCATGGTTGCTATGTCTTCTATCCTGTCCACAAGGTTTTGGATTTCAAGTCGATTGTAACCTCGACCTTGGAAATAAATAGGCTTCATCTTCTTTCCATGGAGAACATTTCCGAAATGTTTGATGCTTCTATTATAATAGTTTTGTCTTCTAACCTGTTCACAAGATTTTCAATGTCAAGTCCATTGTGACCTTGACCTTTGACTTTGAAATGAATAGTGTTCATCCTCTCTCCATGGGGTACATTTATGGAATATTTGATGTTTCTGTGATACTAGTTTTGTCTTCTATCCTGTTCGCAAGATTTTGAATGTCAAGACCATTGTGATCTTGGCAATTGACCTTTGACTTTGAAAATCAATAGTGCTCATCCTCTCTCCATGGGGTACATTTATGGAATATTTGATGTTTCTATGATACTAGTTTTGTCTTCTATCCTGTTCGCAAGATTTTGAATGTCAAGACCATTGGGACCTTGGCATTTGACCTTTGACTTTGAAAATCAATAGGGTGCATCTTCTCTCCATGGGTACCATTTATGGAAGGTTTGATGCTTCTATGTTGATAGCTTTGTCTTCTATCCTGTTCACAACGTTTTAATGTCAAGCCCATTATCACCTTGACATTTGACCTTGACCTTGAAAATCAATAATGTTCACTCACTCTCCAAGGGGAACATTTTTGGCAGATTCGATGTTTCTATGATGATAGCTTTGCCTTCTATCTTGTTCACAAGGTTTTTAATGTCAAGTCCATTGTGATATTGACATTTGACCATGATATCAAAAGGATTCATCCTCTCTCCATGGGAAACATTTATGGAAGGCTTGAGGCTTCTATGATGATAGCTTTGTCTTCTATTCTGTTCAAAAGGTTTTTAATGTTAAGTCCATTGTGACCTTGACATTTGTCCCTTGGCCTTGAAAATCTTTAGTGTTCATTCTCTCTCCATGGGGAGCATTTGTGATGGGTTTGATGCTTCTCCGAAGATGGTTTTGTCTTCAATCCTGTTTACAGGGTTCCAGACACAAGGACACACACACACGGGCGCACGACAGCGATGCTATATCCACACCGCAACTTTGTTGCGAGGGATAATAAGGAACAATCAGGTAATGTGTCATTGAATGGTGACAGATAGATCTCACAGCGATAATTCTGAAGTCATTCAAAAATTCCTAAAGTATTTGCTTGCTTAATTGCGGCGAAATGCTCTTTATGACCTGCTCGCGATGTTTCATTCTCTTGTTCCACCTTCTCTGTTGATTATTTGCACTGCCCTCATTTGGGAATGGCCTTAGAAACCTTAACTATAATGAATTAGTAAGAAAAAGGCTAATTCTTCTCGTGTATTTGCTCCAACCTTTTAAAGACATGCAGAATTATGAAATCTCTGAAAGAAATTAAAGGTAACAAAAGTTGTTTTCCGCAGCGCCCCCTCCTTTGACCAGTGAGTGAGTGAGTTTTAGTTTTACGTCCCACCAACAGCTAAGGTCATACGGAGACGGGACCTCGGTTTAAAGACTCATCCGAAAGTCTGGAGAAGCCCGGGATCGATCCTGCGATCCCTGGTTTACAAGGCGAGTAGCGTAACCACTGCACCACGGAGGCTTTTTTTTGACCAACATGGAGCAATTTTTCACTTGTATCATGAAGTAATAAAATGGCAAGTATTGCTATGCTCGTTGGCAGTGCCCTGGTGAACGCACTGGCGTTTTCGGAATCGAACTACTTGTTCTCCATTTTGAAGAGCTCTGGCGTTGACGAAGAGCGCAAGCGTTACGATAAAGTAGTCGAACTGCTACAGACTGCATAGGCAGAATGGTCTCGAAAACGGACCGAGCGTATTGAATTCATCACTGAGGAACTCCGCCGCCAGAGGCACGCCGTTCGAACCTTAAAAAACGTCGATGACGCAATGCGCCTGTATGCGCAGGTCGCCGGGCATAACCTTGACCCCTTAGGGCCCGAGCCCCAGCTATCCGACTTTTACCACCCGAGTGACGACCAGAAAGACCGCGAGATTGCCTTCGTTATCCTGGGGATGGCAGCGGCCGGCCTTGTGGCATACAAACTCGCCTTGACAATTCCGCAGCAGTTGTTTCCGTTAGAGACTTACCCGTTGCAAAGCAACGACAACAATTAATACATGAAGTTGTCCATCCGCCTAGCGGATATTTATTACAGCCATAAGGGTTACTGGAGGGGTCTTGAGGCCATAAAGAAGCTGGTTTCTGCGGCTAAGACCTCAGAAGATGTGGCCCGAGCTTCACTGAAGAAGCAGGCCATCTGGCAGATCTACCTCGCTGCCCCGCGGCACAATCCAAGACCAACATTCGGCATCACCACGCCGAACGAGGTCCATCAAGCTGACCTGCTCTTTCTGCCGCACGAGCGTGTTCGCAAAGCGAACAAGCGCACATACAAATACGCCCTTACCGTGGTTGATGTAGCCTCACGCTTCAAAGAAGCTGAGCCTCTGGCCACTAAAGAAGCCAAAGAGGTTGCTGAAGCTTTGTCTCGCATCTACAGGCGAGGCCCGTTGAGTTGGCCCAAATTGCTCCAGGTTGACCCCGGCCGTGCATTCATGGGCTCTATCAGCCAGCTGTTTGCAAAGCACTCTGTCTAGGTTCGGCGCGGCCGGGTTGTCATCCATCGGGACCAGGGCATTGTTGAGCGTTTCAATCGTACCTTGACTGAGCGGCTCTTTGGGCACCAGTACGCTCAGTAGATGCGACTCACTTCTCGTCAGACATCTACAGAGTGGGTGAAAAGGTTGCTGCCGTTGTGGCAGCCTTGAATGGCGAGGTCACCCGACTGACCGGCTAAAAGCCCTCAGAGGCCATAAGGGCAAAATTGCTGTAGTTCCTGGTTCACCTGTTGGTCTCGAGGAGGCAAAGCTCCCCTCCGGCGTCGGCGTTCGCTATTTGTACCAGCCTGGCGAGCTTGAAGTGGGGGGGGGGGGCGCCGGCGAGCGACTGATCCCATATGGTTCCTGGATGTGCACCGGCTCGGGCGCGCAGTGACCAAGCCCGACGAGCCCGTGGTGTATTACTTGCAGGAAGAACCTCAGCGGGGCTTTGTGCGTGAGGAACTCCTTGTTGTGCCACCGGACACTCAGCTTCCTCCGGACGGGGTTCTTAAGCGCTGAGCGCAGCCGCTCCTCTTTTTCGGTTGCACTCGAGGCAGGTCAGCCTGATGTTGTCGCGGACGTGGCCCACGGAGTTGTCTAACCGGTTAACGCTGAACTGCTGGGTGTCCTTTGGTTGGTAAGCCCATAGGAGTTCAATATCGCACGCGGCACAGTGATTGTTCTGTGCCCCCTTGAGTTCTAGGATTTGACCAACCTTCAGGTTAAACCGGAGCCCCTTGGCTTGGTCCTGTCGCTTGTGGGCCACAAGATTCTTCGCAATAACTGTGCGGATCTGTTGCTCGGTGAGTATGGGCGTACCCTCAGAACCCTCCTCTGGGGGACAAACCACCCTCACGAGTTGATGCAAGTACTCCACCCTTGACACTGCCAAATATGCGAGATTGGACCATTGCAGAAAGTCATCGATAATCTGTTCGGGAGCTCCGACCAGGGTGCCGCTTTGGCGGGTGTCTTGCACGAGGAAGTCGAGTTCTCCTTGGTCGGTCACAAGCCTTCTTGTCAGTCTTTTACCGCCAACTACGTTGGTAGCTCCGTTGGCAGCTTTTTCGCCCAGGGTGAACTCGCCGATAACACTGCAGCCTTGATCACGGTCTTCTGGGCGATGATGGCTTCCCGAACCTTGAGGCTCTTCAGCAATCCAGACTCTATGAGAAAGGCCAGGAGCTGTGTCAGGGCCCAGCCACAGCTTTCGGAGGCGAAATGCTTCCCGAACCAGACAGGGATGGCAGATTGCATGAAACTGTGCCAATGTCTTCGGGGAGAGTGCCATTTTTTGTTTGTTTGTTTGATTTGAGGTTTAACGTCCCCGTCAACATTGTAAAGGTCATTTTTGGAGACGTTGCTTCCAATTTTGTGGGACTTTTACCCGACATTGAGATGTATGCATGGTTTATATGCATGGACGGTTCCGACTCACACCGCTTTGTCTGGGCAGGCTTAGATCCTCAAAGCGGTTTACCAGTATTCGTGTGCGGGTCGGTTTCAGCTCTTCGTGGAAGCATCATGCAGTCCATCTATTTCTTCAAGCCTCAATGGGCGGGGGCCGAGAGAGTGCCATTGATGGCTACACGGACCATTCGGTGGGTTGGGTGTCCGAACCGCTCGAAATAGGGTTTGGCTTCACCCATGCCCTGGAAGGATGCCGGATAGCAGGCCTTCATGTCGATGCTGACAACTTCCCTCGTGTCATAATTCATCGAGTTCCAGAGGCCGCCGTGACCGTGCTCCACACAGGCCTTCTCGATGTCTGGAAGGGGGTTGGCTGGGGTTGGCATCAACCGTTCATTTCCTTTGCCGCAATGCTGGCCGCGTGATTTTCGCCGAAGGATCTCTCAGCAAGTTCAGGGTTACCCAGTTTTGCGCACATTGCTTGGAGTAGCTCTTGGGCCTCCCGCGTCCTGTAGGTACGGCCGTCCTGGAGCACGAACTGGTCAGCTGAGAGCTGTCGGTCTTGGCCACCCAGGAGCCAGACCGGCTCCCCGCGGGTTGCTTCCCGAATAGCCTGCCAGACGTCGCCCCCGTAAATGTGAACCTCTCTACTCTGGGGGAAGTTGAGATCTTTGGACAAGCGTGGCCGTTGTGGCATTTGAGTTCTACGGATCTATGGCCGCCATTCCCACCTCTACCATATTTGCCACTGTTGAAAATGTACTCACCAGCAATGTCCCTCAGGATAATTGCTTTTTTGAGGATCTTTTCCAGTTCAACCACGTCGCGAACAGTTGCTCCACCTCTGTTGACTCTCATCTCCCATTCTTGTATTTTGGCGACGCATTGGTGTCAAACCCTTACAATGCTTTGCAAGGCATGGTCTTTTGCAATACTTTGTTGCCCATATTTTGTTCTGAATCTTTCGTTTTGGCTAAAAAAGTGAACCCATGTCTCGCCACCTGTGGCGACATTAGCGAAAGACCGTGAATTGTAATTTGGAAACTTTTTAAGCAACTTCTTGGCGCACTGAACGCGTGTCTTTTTCTGCTCATCTGTCAACAGATGGGGAATCCATCAAGCACAGATCTTTCTCAGTTTCAAATCCCGTTTCAGAATTATATGAGCTGCTCCTAATGAGATGCCAACCATACTAGCTATTTGCCTAGTGGTGTATCGTGCATCCGTAGCAACTATTTCTTTCACTCTAGCAACCATCTTGACAGATGTTGCTCTTTTTGGCCGACGATCATGTGGTGCATCTTCTGTTGAGCCTAGCCCACCGCTGAATTTCTTACAGCAACGAAAAACTGTCGGAAAAGACATTTCATTATGCCCATAAACCGATCATATTTCATCAAATATGTCTTTGCACCGTATACCAAGAATACAACGATTCTTAATATAGGACCGTATTTCAACGGCGTACTCTGACCTTCTTCCAACCATGTTTTGTATTAGTATACAAGAGTAGACAGTGTTTATCGAACAATATACATGGCTAAAGTGGACGGATTTTATACGGTTTGGTATCAATGTATAGGTAAAATGTTTTTCTACGCTGTGATATTTATTTTAAGGTGATTTTCGCATTAGTGCATGAGAAAACATTCTACTTGCATTCATATTTGAACGCCCTCGTAGGCTTAAATTCCTTCTCCACCGCTCTGGCTTCACGGCTCCTTGCACATGCATACCCGTGCGACCAACAAAGTCGTTGTTTGTTTGTACCCCCCCCCCCCCACACACACACACACAAACCTTGCATGGCTGCGTGTATGAACCATTGCGGAGAAGCATGCGGTGGATTGTACAGTACTCTTTCATAAAACTCTTACCACAGGACTCAAGTCAACCACCTACACTTGTTGCGTCCCTCCGGCGTGCATAAGAATGTCCGTTAAAACCAGTATAACCTGTACAAAATTCTTGTCTAAATGGGTTACTTCTTTATCCCTGCAGTAAAACGTTTGGGTGTTGGGTGGCTTTATTTACTGAATAGGGTGTGTCTTAGAACTTATATTGTATACTGGGACCCCAAGTCCCTGCTTCTGCACTCGGCGAATGCCCTTGGTATGTCGCAGCCAGTTGGGGTTGAATTTTTTAGGGTTGGGAGGCTTAATTTGCCAAATAAAAAATATCGATGTTTGGGTTGGGGGGCTTAATTTGCCAAAAAGAGAATATATGTGGGCCAAAATAGGCTGGGAGCCTTAATGGGCTGAATGGGGCTTTTATGGCTGGAACAAAAAGTCCATTCAAACCCCCCCCCCCCCCTCCCCTCTGCTGCTCTACTATTTATTTATTCCGCTAGCAAAGAAGCAACACCATACTCATTCATCACACAAAGCAGAACTTATCCCCACAGAAGAACCCTGTGAAAAAGCCCCACGAAAATGCCTCTGGCAAAAAGCCCCTTTAAAATCTAATGGCAAAAAGCCCAGAGATGCTGTGGGCACATCCAAGAATCAGAAAGTGTATCAGTTCAACTGTCCATAGAACTGGAGCTGACGCTTAAAATAGGAGTGCATCCATATAAAAATAGACATACAAACTTTCCACATTCTAAGAATAGATATGTATTTCTCTCAAAATAACCCCAGACATCCAACGACCTGGCATCAGTCTACCAAGAGCCTGAGAAAGTTTTACATGTACCAATGCTACTGGCTAATAAATACTTCTAGAACAAAGTTAATCTCCCAACAGTATCTGAAGCAGAACTTTACTCCAAAGCCCATCACTTATATGCATTATTATATGTACACAGTGGAAGAAAGTATATGCGATTTTTAGCTCACCTGTCACGTTGTGACAATGTGAGCTTTTGTGATTACTTTTCGTCCGTCGTCAGTGCGTACGTGCGTCCGTAAACAATTTCTTCAAACGATATCTCCCACACTTCTGATTGGATTTTGGCCAAACTTCACAGGAATGATCCTTAGGTGGTCCACTTTCAAAGTTGTTCAAATGGTTCCGGTCCGTTACACATCTAGGTCACAGGAGCCAAAAATAGATTATTTTTCACTTACAATTCTTCTTCTCTCTATAAGGCTCAGGCCTTTGTTATTTGGTATGAAGCTTCATCTAGTGGACCTCTACTTGGATTGTTCAAATTATAGCCCTAGGGCCAAAAGTGCCTCCGCGCCGGGACCCACCAGTTTAACATAACCTTACATAGGGAAAAGCTTTAAAAACCTTCTTGTCTGAAACCAGAAGGCCAGGTCTTTGATATGTGGTATTAAGTAGTATCTAGTGGACACCAAGATCGTTTCTATTATAGCTCTGGGGTCAAAAATGTCCCCGTCCCGGGCCCATTGGTTTTAGATGGACGTATATAGGGAAGCCCTTTAAAATATATTTGTCTGAAACCAGAAGGCCCGCATTTTGGTATTTGGTATGACGCTTCATCTGGCGAACCTCTACTATGATTGTTCATATTATAGCCCTGGGGCCCAAACTGGCTTTGCATTGATATATAGAGGAAGTCCTCGAAAAATCTTCTCGTTTGAAACCACAAGGCCTAGGTCTTGAATGTTTGATATGAAGCTGATTGTTCAAATTATAACCCTCTGGTCAAATATGGCCCCACACCGGGTCCCACTGGTTTTACTTTGACTTAAATAGGGAATACCTTTAAACATCTTCTTGTCTGAAACCAGAAGGCCAAGGTGTTTGATATTTGATATGAAGCTTCCACTGGTGGACTATCAACGTTCAAATTATAGCCCAGGGGGCCAAAGATGGCGCCACCCCAGGGCCTACGGTTTTACATAGAACTATATATGGAAAACCTTTAAAATAGTCTTATCTGAAACCAGAAGTCCCAGATCTTCGATATGTGGTATGAAGTTGTATCTAGTGGACCACTACCAACATTGTTCAAATTATAGCCCTGGAGCCAAAAATGCCCCCCCCCCCGCGACGGGGCCCACCGGTTTTACATAGATTTACATAGGGAAAACCTTTAAAATCGTCTTTAACCAGATGGGCCGGTCTTTGATATTTTGTATAAAGCTTCATCTAGTTGACCTCTACCAAGATTGTTCATAGTATGGATCTGGGGCCAAAAATGCCCCCGCCCCGGGACCCACTGGTTTTACATGGACTTATATCGGGAAACCCTTTAAAATAGGTTTCAACTAGAGGACCTCTACCAAGTTTGTCCAAATTATAGCCCTGGGGCAAATATGCCCCCGCAACGGGGTACCTGGTTTTACATAGACTATATAGGGAAATCTTTAAAAATCTTCTCGTCTGAAACCAGAAGGCCCAGGTCTTTGATATTTGGTATGAAGCTTCATCTAATGGACCACTGACCAGATTGTTCAAAGTTAAGCCCTGGGGCCAAAGGGCCAAAATGGCCCCCGCCTCGGGGCCCGCCGGTTTTACATAGACTTGTGTAGGGAAACCCATTAAAAGTCTTCTGTCGAAAACCAAAAGGCCCAGGTCTTTGATATTTAGTCTGAAGCTTTATCTGGTGAACCTATACTATGATTGTTCATATTATAGCACTTGGGCCAAAACAGGTCCCTGCCCGGGGGCCCACTGGTTTTACATAGACTTATATTGGGAAACCCTTTGAAATCGTCTTGTTTGAAACCACGAGTCCTACGTCTTTGGAAGTAGAAGTAAAACAAAGATCAGGAATTGATACAATTAACTTACTCCACCCATAAAAGATACCAAAGGGAAAGAAATACAAACATTAAGCGACCAGACCATAATGGAAACCTAAACAAAGGAAGGCCATAAGGACATTTACTTTTCCCACAAAATGGCCATATGGCCATCCAAAATTAAAAGACACAAGTGATACACACTGTAAGTAACAATCAACAACATAAATAAATCGCCACAGAAGAGCCGCCTTGGAACGGTCAGATTTCCACTGGGGGGCTTAAATCGATTTTACGTGGCCACAATCCTCGCCCTTACTTCCGTCGCGATTTAGACAAATAATTTGTTCAGTCCGCATGAAGGCCTCCTAACTCCCGCTTAATGTTTGTATTTCTTTCCCTTTGGTATCTTTTATGGGTGGAGTAAGTTAATTGTATCAACCTGAAACCCCTAAATTTTGAAATTGACTCATGCTTTATATAAGGAGGAAGATTCCATTTGGTACAAAAAGGGTTAATATGGGGAAATTGCGCGGCAAGCATTCCAAGGCTACATATAAGTCTGATCTCTAACTTGGAGCAGAACTACAAAATCCTCCAAGATAATCAGCGAAGTTTGTACAGACATTCAACCTGGGTATCTTATTAAGTCTACTGTACAACGGAAGGTAACTGGCCCCCGTGTCCTAATGGGTAAGACCGCTGACGCTAAACCCATTCAGTACTAGAAACCCCTAAAGGGGTACCTTGACAAACAATGCAAGCCCAGATTAGACACCGCAGAACGCGACGTCTGATAAGGGCCTACACTGTTTGCAAAACGTTAAGCCATTTCCAGGACTAAACTTTTAAGAAAAAACAACCTGACACCCATAAGTTCAAAATGGACTCCTGTATATATAAGGAAGAAGATTCCATTTTGTACAAAAAGGGTTAATTATCGGGTCATCAGGTCTCTCCGCTGTTGTTTGCGCCTCGCTCGGGCCACATACATGTAGTTGGTAACGAGTACCCACATCCTTCATTGGACGTCTAGGAACAGGTTAAGGAAAATGTATACCTTGTAAACTCCAGTTCTCTCTATATATGGATGTGTGCATGTAAAATAATGAATAGTGGGTCGTTCATTACATGGGCTTTATTAACATGTTGACGCACCACCTGTTTGCTCCAACTGGGAGTATTTATTAGTTAGGGGTGGGTGAGGGGTCGGGGAAGGAGACTAGGTAGCGCAAATAATGCGTGCGAATGCAAAGTAGCATGTCCTTTTTCACGCGCCTGCATGAAGCATGACGCGATATACGTGTCTGTTTTTTTTTGTCCGTTCGTCCGCGACATAGACCTAGCCTGTATGGAATTCATGTGCTCCTCGTTAACTGGTCACTAACTTTGCATTCAAAGCACCGCTTGCTGTAGCAATTTGACAGTCTGTAATCAAAAATATATGAGTCGAATCTTAGCTTTTGGTTTTGTTTGTTTGAGGTTTTACGTCCCCGTCAACACTGTATATGTCATTTTGGAGACGTCGCTTTCAATTTTATTGGACTTTTATCCGACATTGAGATGAAATGACATCTCAAGCCCTGCTACCCCATGGAACCAACAGGGTTTATAAGCATTGACGGTCCGACTCGCACCACTTTGCCTGGGCAGGCTTTTGTTTGTTTGATTTGAGGTTTAATGTCCCCGTCAACACTGTTAATGTCATTAGGAGACATTGCTTCCAATTTTGTGGGACTTTTACCCGACATTGAGATGAAATAACATCTCAAGCCCTGCCGCCCAATGAAACCAATAGGCTTTATAAGTAATGACGTGCCGACTCGCACCGCTTTGCCTGGGCAGGCTTAGATCCTCTAAGAGGTTTACCAGTAGCATCATTCAGCCCATCTATTTTATCAAGCTGGGCTTTTGGTAAATGTAACACATCATTATGGTGTTAATAACCTACATGTGCGACTCATTATGCGAACTCGCCTATTCAAATATACTGTAAAATTTTCCACTGAAAACGGGAAATTTTCGGATATTTCTGCTCAAGATTTTGGGTACTCTTTAAAACTACTCGGCGATGTGGTTCTAACGAGTACCCACAATCTATGTTGGCAGAAATTAGATAAGTAATGTTTATCCCTGTAAACCCCAGTTAAAAGTGGGGTTTAAGCGGGTAACAAATAAATGGGCGTATTTTCGTGATGGGAATAAAAGTTGTCATGAGACTTTTAAAAAATAAATTACTCAAATGAAATTGTGTAACATGAAAGAATATTGGATTATGATTTAACAATGACTACCATTTGCCTTCGTTTACAAAAACAACGCCAAACAAACGAAGAACTAATAATGAGCCGAAAATGTCAGGTAAGTCCAGTTGTATTTATTTCTCCGCGAAACGCGGGTAATTTAATTTTCAATGAAAGCAATCGGTCAAATTTTCGCCGAGAAATTTCTCGCTCATTTTATCTTTTCTCGCTGTTTTGCGGAGAAAATAGCCGATTTCGCGTTAGGCGGTTTCTCCGCGAAAAAAAATGGGTTATTACCGGTAGCTGGTCTGTAGGTATGATAATAGATGAAGCAAGTTCGACTTTCAGGGTCCTGAGCTTAAGTCAATTTTGTTTGATTTGAGGTTTAACGTCCCCGTCAACACTGTATATGCCACGTTGCTGTCTTTCATGGCCCTAGCTAGCACCTAGATTATCGATGGATTTTGATGTAACTTCACACAAATATTACGTATGATAATATTCTCAAGCAAGATCAACATTCGATATTCTGGGCTGAAGGTCAAAGGCACTGTAGTTATTTTTAGAAAAAAACATTGTTATGGCTTATGGGTCGATTTTGCTCAAATGAACATGATAGCCACCAGAGCTAAAATATTCAAACCTAAAATGACCTTGTCATAAACAGCTAGATTGATTTGGATAGAATTTCCCGGAAATGTTCCTTTGGCCACCGTCAGTCAAAATTGCTCAAACCCTCAACTTCACCTAACTATATTACGTACCACTTTATTCGTGCAGTCCGGATCAGGTGAGCGATTCAGGGCTATTATGGCCCTTTTGTTTATCTGTGTCAAGGGCAGCGGAAGCGAATCGACTACAACTCAAGAATGCGTAAAAGAGTGCTTACCTGAAAATTTGCAAGGTTTTCAATCCACAATACTTAATGAAGTTCCAGAGTATATCCTCTGTAAGCAGTTACCTAGAGCTACGGTAGCATATATTGAAATAAATGAAACTGAAACAAGCAATGATATAGGTAGTGATCAGGATCCTGCCAAATGTTTTGTTTCCCTTTTGATAGCCTCACGAACGAACAGTCGGTTAATATCAGTACTCTCTTGTTCGAAAGGGAAGACAATCCAGTGGTGGCTAGGAGGACTGTGGGAAAGGACGAAGCAGTCGGAATGGAGACACTTAAGAGGGATGTGGTGGAGAATGGAGATAATATTACTGAGAGAATTGAGAGTGCTGCTGAAGAAAATAAGATGGACCAATTGTTGCCGGAGGAAGAAGAAGAAATAATTCCAAGTCCATGCCAAAATAGGAATGGAGATGAGATGGAGATGAAGGGTGATGCAAAGAAATTTAGTGTGCGTAATGTCGGTGATAGGTCGTTAATATCTGCAAAAAGTGATGAATAACAATGTGAAGGCGCTTAACAGAATGGAGAAGTTATTGATAGATAACACGTGTGTAATATCTAAGTTAGCGACTCAAGTGGACAATGGACGAGAGAGAGAGAGAGAGAGTAGCAAGAAAGGAGACGGGAAAAGAGAAGAGAAGATGAAGAAGAAAGACTATAGGAGGAGACAAGTCGAGAGTACGACAGGAGAAGAAGAGGACATGAGAAGGAGAATACTGAGCAGGAAAGACGAGAATATTAAAGAGAACTCAAGACAGCTGATATCGCTAGTAGGGAGAAAGGTCACCACCAACAAGGCAGAAGATAAGAGTGACGTAAGAAGACATTAATTAGTAGTTAAGCAGAGAGAGAGAGAGAGAGAGAGAGAGAGAGAGACTGAGAGAGACTGAGAGAGAGAGAGAAATTGTTATGATAATAATAAGCAATAAGTTGTATTGTCACAGGCTGTCTGTAACATAGAACGGTGACAGTTCCAGAGGTCGAAATTTGTAACTATACTGCGTTCAGTGTCTATTTGTCTGTTTCTGGGTACCTATGCAATATAACATTGTAAGTTCTGTTCAGACGGCCCCCGCCCATCGGGGCTTGAAGAAATAGATGGGCTGCATGATGCTTACAGGCAGATCTGAAACCGACCCACACACGAGCACGGGTAAACCGCTGAGAGGATCTAAGCTTGCCCAGGCAAAGCGGTGCGAGTCGGACCGACCACGCTTTTAAACGCATTTGGTTTCATTCGGCGACAGGGCTTGAGATGTCATTTCATCACAATGTCGGGTAATAGTCCCACAAAATTTGAACTAACGTCTCCAAAATCTTTGCAGTGTTGACGGGGACGTTAAACCTCAAATCAAACAAACAAACAAAAGCTCTGTTCAGAGTATTTTCATGTGGTGGGGTATTTTGCCCTATTATACTGCATGTTTCATAAACATGTGTTTCATGGTTGAATAATCTTATACGTTGACTGTTACAGTTGAAATTTAATGTTTGTGAGAATGTTTCGTGAGGACCGTCGTACCTGCTGGTCATGACGACTCTTATAAATGTTGATGTTGACAATTCCTTTGACTTAATTGTCTAAAGGACACGGGAAATTATTCTCAAATAAATAACATATTAAAATTGCCATTTAACACACCCTGATGCCGAAATTCCGAGATTTATACAGGTAAACATGTGAATTAATCAGCTGCCGAATCACGTGGTGTAGTGACGTCAGTATTTTTCCCTTTGACAAATTCGACCAGAAAACAAAAGATTTGAAAAGGAGAAAAAAAAAACTAACAAAATACAAGCGAGCAATGTAATGATACCAGAAATACAGCCACATATTTAATCGTAGGCCCTTACGCCCACTTTGAAAAAAAGACTAGAAATGCGTCCATAGGACACGAATGCCCCCGTCTGAAAATATGTCTATAGAAAGTTATGAACGGTGTTTAAGTTTTGGACCCTTTTTTCACATTTGATCTCTAAGTATGACCTTGACCTTGGAGGTAATGACCTTGGTTTTGTATGAGGCAGATTGTCTCATGATGGCCAACATTTCTGCAAAGTAATTTCAAAATCCATCCAGAAATAAGAACGTTATTGACTGCGTTAAAGTTTCGGACCCTTTTATTGACCTTTGACCTCTAAGTATGACCTTGACCTTGGAGGTACGGACCAGGGGCCCGTTTCACTAAACTTCGTAACTTTATGAAATTCGTAGACTTCAGAATTCGACTTACGAAATTCTTAAGAAAATCACGGGTGCGTTTCACTAACGTCTTCGTAAAT
This sequence comes from Lucinisca nassula, assembly GCA_963580285.1. Lineage (NCBI taxonomy): Eukaryota > Metazoa > Mollusca > Bivalvia > Lucinida > Lucinidae > Lucinisca > Lucinisca nassula. The sequence continues at coordinate 43,545,495 of OY757017.1, forward strand.
AAATGACTTACAAATTCCGTAGCTTCGTAGCTACCCTCTAATGCTGAAGATAAAAGTTGAGATTGCGGGAATTTATTGTAATAAAAACACGTTTTAGACATGAGGACTCACATGTTTTGTTGGTTTAGACGTACGTTGACCGATTGCGAGGAAAAGAAAACGAACAATTTTGGAATCTATTAATCCTGCTTGCATCAAAGTTGTTTCATTCCATCGGCTGTGCCATACTCATGCATGGTCCACGTAAACTGATGAATTCTGGCAAATCTCTGTCAGTGTCTTACTTGCACACTGTTGTCATTATTAATGTGTTACGTAGTTATATATGACGTCATCTATGTAAATATCTCTTAAGGTCGGGTAAAATCTTGAGTGTGATCTAATTCTTGACCCTTAACCCCAAAAGGGGCTGATTCGGGGGACAGGTGTTATGGGACGCATTTTTACCTCTATATTTTCAGGCCCGCTCATGGTCGGCCGGATATACGATAGGAATTTCGCAAAGAAATTGCAAAGAAATCCAAAACGTTCCAATTGGCAAAAGGGGTTGTTTCCTGGCTCATTCTCTTTCATTTCTGTTGCTGCTGTCACTTTTGAAACTCGGGCAGTTATTGGCTATTCGTCCGGGATTTGAGACCAGATTTCGAAAAAATAAATGCACCCAAAATTCTCACGCTTTGTTTGTGCTGTTTCATTGAGATAGAAGCCTATCCTATGTGACATGTGATTATTTAGCAAATCTGGTGGGGAAAATGTGTTGAAAATCCTATGAGTTTACACCCACCCCCATGCGAATGGTATTGTTGGATTAAGTTTAGTTATGTGTAGCTTGCACATACAACTAAATGTTGATTTATTGTGTCGAAGTCACCTCTTACCAGCGCTGGAACGCAGAACTACCAGCCGGCAACAACATGGGTTCTCCGGAATAAATGAGAGCCTGTAACAAATATATTCAAACAATATATTTATTGATGAGATAATCCAATTATATGTGAGATGCGATGATACATGAATTGTTCAATACAATTACATGAAACGACGTGAATACAAGATGATAATCAAAATGTCAGGTTATGATGGACGGTATACATGTATGTTTACATGGCAGCCATGACAGTTTCCAGGTATGTAAACAATACAATCAAAGGAATAAAATATTCAGAAATAATGACTTACACATTCTATAATGAACCGATGTTACAATCATTGATGAAAATGATATAAAACAAAACATACCTGTAACAAATATATTCAAACAATATATTTATTGATGAGATAATCCAATTATATGTGAGATGCGATGATACATGAATTGTTCAATACAATTACATGAAACGACGTGAATACAAAATGATAATCTACAGTACCTAAATCTACCGACTACGGGACTACAGATTACCACGACGGGACAACCGAGTTAATGACCACGGGACTACCTTGGGGAATATCACATAATAGGGCTCACATATAGGATAAGTCAGGGACATGTTATGGAAAATAAGACAAGACCAAAGTAGCCTATGACATAATTCCTCCCTACAGGGAATGTCGTCCCGACATTCATCAAATTATGCGGTATGCTACAAAAATAAACAATGGAATTGAAAATTATCACAGATACACGTACATGTAGCATCAAACTGTGACATTTAATCAAATGTCATTGGGATAATATGACTAATCAGAACACAATATGCCTGAAAAGATAAATATTTAGTTACATACTAATCGACTTTTCAGTCCAAACTTGATCACAGCGTGTTCTGAAAATGAAAACATATTATCTAATGAAATTACATGTTCAGCCTTCAAAATAATTATTGCAATGACCTGTAAAAAACGAGAACGAAGGCTAAATTTATCTCACAGACGTCTTGCAGTATGACCATCATTGACAATATCAATAGGTCTAAACTTATAGTCTATGTCAACTTTAAAAATCAAACTACACTTTATTAATTAGTCTGTCAAAGTACACAAATGCAGTGTGCTGAAAGACTGACAATAACTAGACCATCTAATATACCACAGAGACTGGCTGTAATTTCTCCGCGTGTATCAAGGACGTCTGGAACAGCCTTCACAATATAGATAGCTGCAACTGTAAAAATAAGAAAATCACCTGCAGGAACATGATCTCAGGCCATCACAATGTGTCACATGGTGGAACTGAGACAATAAAAGTAAAATAATGAAAGGCATATAGGATGAGTTTATCTCCATGGCGCTTCTTTGGATGCTGTCTTGTAAAATAGCTGCAATTAGAGTTGCTATAAGACAAACGTTTTAGGGTATTGGACTCTTTTGGGTAGACATAACCAAAGCTAAATTGAAGCAGAAATACATTAATCATATGCATTTCTTTGTCAAAGGCTGTGAATTGCGAAAGATTCTCAATTTCTTGAAAAAATAAGCAATTATTAAAAACCCAAATAACATGCTGAGGAATACCATAATGAAACAAGCGCGCTCACCTAAATTAACATACGGCTTAGATAAAATCTTACCGTACATGCCTGAAAATAAAATTGATAAAAATGAAAACAATGAATGACATGTTAAATGAGAATGAGTATTTACACACTGTCACTGTAAAAAAAAAAAACAGACACATGCAACCTTATAGGTTGAGGTACACTGGGATAGAGCTGTCTAAGAACCCAGTCATTTGACTGCATCCACGTGGGCTTTCGTCTAGCACGAATAGTTTATACTAATTTATTTTAGTTCGATTGCGATGAAAGCTTCAAGCTTATTGAATCGCTCTCGAACACTCATTCCGGGTGTTTTCACGCGCGCGCGAGAGAGAGAGGCAGTGACTTTTACACCACTGCTACCCATTTACACCTGGGTGGAGTGGGGCAGTGTCATTACGTGTCTTGCCCAAGGACACACCTCGATACCGGTGGCCGGATTCGAACACACAACCTCTCGATCATGAGTCGAACGCGCTAACCACTGCGCTATCGAGGCTGACCTCTAGCACGAATAGGACGTGGGCGTCTATTCTCGCAGCTTATGCTTGACGACACAGTATCTTGGCTACGGTAGGACTGGTGGGTACGGGGTAAAAGACCAGGCTCTCCAGGTTTGCGTCGCATCGGAATCCTATACCGTCTCACCTTATCAGTTGCCGAGCAGCCACCACTACTGTCAGAAACACCTCCGTCATATGCTTCCTCAGACCCCGGATCTGCAGAAAGATCGACGGCATCGACGGATGGTATTTCCTCTACTAGGGTGCCTGCTAGACCGTCTGTTGTTTTGGCTCTTCCTTCTTTATCGTCTTGATCAAGACGAGGGAGACCCATGAACGGCAACAGAAAATTCCGATGCAACAGCCTCGTTTTCGACCTCGTACCTTCCCGTTTCACCCTGTATACTGGAATGTCGTCGTTCGGCTGGACAATGACTATGTATGAGTCCTTTTCCCACCAATCGGCCAGTTTGCACCTGCCCCTAACGCCTGCATTCTTGACAAGCACCCGATCGCCTGGCTCCAAGACCGAACTTCTGGCTTTCAAATCATAGTTCAGCTTGTGTTTTGCCGCAGCCTTCTTGGACAATTCCTGTGCTTTATGGTAGGCAAAACTGAGGCGATCCCTTAATTTCACGTTAAACACAAAAATATGGGTTACACTGCCCTGTGACTTCAGTTGTCAGGTCACATGAAACTAATATCCCAGGTATGACATAGCTTCATCAAACAAACTTCAAGATATCAGGCAAAATCATTGAACCATGAAATATAGGTCACAATAACCTAGATATATCTGAGGTCAATTATCGGGTCACATGGAACCAATATCGCGAGTATGAAATATCTCCATCAAATAATCCTTGACATATAGGGCTAAATCACTGGACCATAAAATATAGGTCACAGTGATCTAGATATATTTTGAGGTAAGTCATCGGGACACATGGTGCCAATATCCAAAGTATTACATTTCTCTATCAAGGGGTGCTTGAGATATAAGGCTTAATCACTGGACCATGAACGATAGGTCTTTTTTTCTTTCCCTCTCCATACTTTTTTGGCCCTGAAAACAGTAAAAGAATTGTCAATTTAAGGCCACTTACTTACATGAACAAGAATTCCATGGAGCGCGGCATCGCATCTGTCGTAGCAAAAGTAAAGGGAGCTCTTATAGGAGATTGACAAGATCTAGAGGGTTAACATTAAATCTGTCAAAGTCACAAAAGCGTTAAATGTATAGGTCTAGGTCATGCAAGGTTTGATTGATGTAGGCCTCATGTGATGAGATTACGAGCGTCGACAAAAAATCCGTCCAAGTCACTGGAGAGCAAAATGAAGGTCAAGGTCACTGATTCAATCAAGGTACATGCTAGGTTGGGATATCAATGAGATTCTTCATGCATGGTTTGATGGATGTAGGCTTCCAACGTGACGAGATTGCGAGTGTCAGTTTAAAGCCTGTCAAAGTCACTGGAGTGCGAAATACAGGTCAAGGTCACCTGGTCAAGGTGCGTGCTAGGTTGGGATGGCCTGAAAGTGTTACATGCAAGTTTTTATAGACGTAGGCCTCATATGTGACGAGACTGCAAGGGTCTATGTAAAATCTGTCAAGGTCACTGGAGCATGACATATATATGCTTGCTAGGTTGGGGTATCGCGGAGATGCTTCATGCAAGGTTTGATGGATGTAGGCCTCATAGATGACGAGATTGAGTTGGTATATATATATATATATATATTTTTTTTTTTTTTTTTTTTTTTCAATTCATATTTGTTCGTACGGCAAGGGGAAACAAGTTCATATCAAATGGTGGCCTAAGTAAATGCCACAGTTGACACTCATAATTGTGTTAACAACATAGTAATAGATGGTACAATACGAAGTGCATTTGATCCAAATGCAAAACAAGCATAGTTCGTCTTTACAACACTTAATACAACCAATTCCACCGTGTAGCATCGACTCCGGAACTTGTTACTCAAAAGTACAAGATAAATGAGGAAAATGATTATACCGACGGTAGGTAATCGCTTAAGTTGGCGTTATTACGTAGTGTCAGAACTTAAACTCACTTCCCATATTTACTCAACTTATTTTTCTTTGAAATTCTTAAAAAGGAATTTTGGAAAGCTTTGTCAGCTGCCATTTAAACACACAAATGGGTCGGCTGGTACATGGCTGGTACCGCGAAAATTCATGACAGCTTCAACAATCTGTGAATTTATTACAGAAACGGCTTTGACAATCTTCAATTAAGTGGCATCAATAGAAGCCGAATCCTTCGCTGTTTGTAATTTTTTAGTTGTTTTTCCCCCAAAGAATATTGTGACTGAATAAACAAGCCGAAACGCGAGAATGCCAGAGTACGGCAATTTGCGTCGCCAGGTAAAATACTGGACGGCAGTTTGCTGTGAACAGTACGGCGATTTGATTTGAACAATTATACATAAAGTGCTATGGCGGAGAAGTGTTCTAAATAGTTTCACAACTGTCAATCTTAATATAAACAAAAGTTTGTTGGGTTTGTCGTTACTTTCATTGTCGGTCTCCTTTTTATCAGTCATTTTAAAGGGACAGAAGGGTTGGGGATATAAGAAATTGGTAATGACAACAGATTGACCTGTTGTTGTCCTCTAGTTTTTATTTTTCGACTTTTATCGATTTTCTTTCTTTCTTCCAGTACGTCTAAACCCCAGAGGGGGACATAAGACGGGTTCCGGCGAACCTAGTGTTGAAGTGTCATAGCTGAAATAAAAGGAAAGGAAAGTTGGTGAAATGGGTTTGTACAGTGGGAAAAGAGAGTGTTAGTACAGTTACAAGATAAAAACCGAATTGGGTCTTTTAAGGAGAAGCATGAGCCATCAGGCTAGTTCAGCACTGCTAAACTGAGCCAGAGTAGGAAGCGTTACAACATAGGCATGTAGAGCATTCAAGTGAATAATAGTCCACGGAAAGAAGGTGCACTTGGAGTAGTCTGTGAGGGTGTAAATCTGTATGCAAGGGGGTGATTGTGGGCTGATGGTCTAGTATTGATGATGAGATCATAAGTGATCTTATACATCATTGCAAGACGGTTATCAATGCGGCGTTGTTTAAGGGGGCGCCAATTTAGGTCCTTCAGCATAGCTGTAACACTTGAAGTGTAGCTATAGTCATGTGTTGCCCACCTGGCAGCCCTTCGTTGGACTGCTTTCACTTTGTATATGTCAGTGGCAGTGTGGGGATACCATACAGTGAACGCATACTCCAGCTGCGGCCTGACAAGAGTCTTATACGCAACTGATTTCAGGTCCTTATTATGGACCCGAATGTTTCTTTTCAAGAATCAAAGGGTCTGATTTGCTTTCGTAGTTATGTTGTCAATGTGGGGGCTGCTGGTTTAGATCATCAGAGATGGTGACCCCAAGTTACTTCTGGTGCCATGCAAGAGGTACACATTTGGGATGGGGTTCTTACGTCGGGTAACATGAAGGACGTGGCATTTAGAAGGATTAAAGTTTATGTCCTACATCTTTTCTCTGTGACATTGTGCCGCCGTGAAACCGTATGTTTGTACAACGTTTTGGTTCTCATGTTATCATATTGTATGACCGGAGAGTAGTAAATTCGATTTGATTTGATTTGGACATACCTTATGATCGCGAAATACTTAACTGCCTTGGAGTGCAGATCTTGTGAAACCCATGTTATTCAGCTCCTTTGTGACCTTGTCAGATCATGATTAAATGGTCAACAAATAGTTCTTATCTTGGGTTCAGCAAGGCTTTTGGCTAGGTGAATCACCTGAAGCTCCTTCGCAAGCTACAGGTACATCGAAACAGCAACATGGATTAACTATCCAGTCGGTTAAGTCTTTTCTGATTGGGAGGGGTCAGGCATTTGAACTTGAAGGTGAGCCCTCCGATGAGGTTCCAGTTACTTCAAGTGTACCGCAAGGATCAGTTCTAAGCACCTTGTTATTGTTATTATACCTAAACACCTAAACGACCTGACCGATTACCAAGCCCCCCCCCCCCACACACACACACACACACCCCACCCCCTAGAGGGACTTAGACCGTCCACTCATAAGAATCTCACTGGGACATGGAATTCAAACATAGAAAGTTCAAGTTTTGCACATAACCTGGCCAAGAACTCCAACCCCTACACTATATATACTGCATAATCATGCTCTCGAAATTGTTTCATCTGCAAGGTACTTAGGTTTCGATCTATCCACCAACATGACCGTAAACATACATGTCGATAGAATCTCTTAAACTGCTAATTAAGTCCTTTGGTTTATTTATATAATATCAGAACAAAATAAAACTGCGTTCGGTAAGCAGCATACAAGACAGTATCCCGTCAACACTTGAATACGTCTGCACAGTATGGAGCCTATGCACACAGTCCTATGCCCAAATGATGTAGCGTTAAGCCATCCACTTGGCTCTGAACAATTATTTAACCTGCGACATGCAGCCTTATCTTGGCTAGTACTCCTTGCAGCAGAGACAGTCACTTGCCTGCCTCATTTATTTATATAAAATTATTCATGGCATAGTTGCAGTATCTCCCTCCCCTTATTTCTAGCAACCAATCGAAACACGCGTCACAGCATGAGCCACCCACTCGTATTACTTTAATTGTTACATGTATGGCAATGGAACAGATATACTCCCAATATTATTTTGATGCCTGCATTAACTAAGTTCAGCGTTGGAGTCCGGCCTCTTGGTCAGAAGTTGCCATGAACACAGCATACCTGTTTTAACCTGCTTTTACCTAATGTATTGTTAACATTTAACACCATCACCTTTCTTCATTTCACTTTCATACTTTTAGTCTCACCATTCATATTCATTTAACACTAACAACGCGCAGTCATCCTGCACACATTCAAGCAAAAGTTACTAATTACAGAAGATTCCCGCTTGCTATTGTCCATTTGACTGTCGCTGACGTTGTATAAAATCAAGGTACCGGTAATTTATAGCATCGCTAGTCCACCTTTTAGCTTTTTATTCTCCCTGTGACGTGCGGTCCCTGTGCAAAAAGCAAAATATATAGACTTGGCTCGTGTGCTGTGGCATTGGCAAACAGTGGATATCTAATCAGACGCCACATAACGCAGCGAATGACCAGATCTACACTGCTTGTTTAAAATGCTGGACTTTAAGGGTTTAACTGTTCTAACAGTTTAAGTCACATTTCAGGACTATGTTTCCAGCCTACATTCAGAGATAATCGATTACAACTAGGAGGAAAGTTATTTTAGCTGTCCTTTATACAAAAACGAAAGTAAGCCCCTTTTGTGAACGGAAAAGAAATTTATTAAAGTACTTTTTCAGGACATATTAAATCAACTTCTTTAAGGAGTTGAACTTTTTTAGATAAGTAGCCAGTTGGCCTTTTTGTGGGAAAGTAACTGTCCTTTTTGCTTTCCGCTATTGATTTTTCCATCAGAGTCTGGTTTTTCATGTTTGTGGTTCTTTCCCTTTGTTGTCACTTCTGGAGGCTGTGGGTTAATTGTATTGATTCCTGATCAGTGCCTCTACTTCTATTTTGTTGTCTGTGTCGTTGCTTAACTCTACAAATGTGAAATAGATAGAATATTCAAGATGAAGAATGCAACATGCAGGCACTTTCGTGCACGTCGATTTCGAAAATAATAATAATAATTATAATAATAATAATAATAAACCATTATCAATTACATAGAATGCGATTTCAAAATACTTACGGAAGACCAGCATGAAAACATGCCTATACAATTTTGACCGCCATAAACCCCAATTTTATTGATTACTTAAAACTGGGGGTTTTAGGGGTGTACATTATTTTTCGCATTTCTGTCCAAAAACAGTGCCCACACTATATGTTCTGAACTGCAATATGTAAAATATCAGATTTTTTATCTGAAAATTTTCAATTTTTGGTGGAAAAATTTTCAATATATTTGAATAGGCATGTTTTCGGAATGCAAACAAGCGAACAAATAATAGCCACAGTCATGATTTAAAATAACTGGAGTATAGCATGCATACACCAGGGCCTTCGTTAGAATAAAGTCTCTTTCCCAAAAGGAATAAATACATAATAACATAAAATAACTATCACAAGAACGACGTAGAAACTATTTGAGCAGATTAAAAAGACACTTTATTTCGTAGAAAAAAATAATAAACTTCATTTCAAGAAGGTAAAGTTCCGTTAAAAGGGGGCAGACTTTGTTTCTACATTATTTCCTAAGTATTTACAGTAGTAAAAGAAAGCAAAAGCAATGACAAATAATTCTGAAGAGGAAATATGGCCCTGGTGTATATTTCACAACTTCAGCTGTTACATGCACAAATAGATTGGTTTACGATCAGTACTAGCATTAGAAACAATCCCTGGCTGAGTGATGAAACCAAACATGATAATAATCATGGTTGTTCGTTCACAACGATGTTAAAATGCTGTCAGTAATTTTCCAAAGTGGCAATTTTGTGAGACAAGTTGCCGTACTATTAATTCAGCATTTTTCCCAAGTTGCCGTACTTAAAAATCCAAGTTGCCGTACTCCTTTGTTTTGTGTTTTCTGAAAGAAAACTGCAGCATAAAGCGAACCTTTCAATTAAAACTTATACACAACAACTTTCCTAACCTTCTGAATGTTCCAGCATGGAAAAAAGAAGGCCAGTGGTCTTGAATCAAAGCAAAAACCAGTACTTTCCACGAAAAAGATTATTTGTTCTTGGTACCAGCTGTCAATATTTCAGTTTGTTTAGCGATTTCCAGTGAGGTGTTATCAGAATCATGAAAGCAGGCATGAGCTAGATATCTCTCCGACACATATCCATTTTGCTTTTAAATGGCAGAATCCTGTAGAAACCTGTAAACAGCTTTTTACCTACCTTACTGTGTGCCATGCTTGCGATAAATATTGATTTCGCTGGTACTTTTCAGTAACAAGTTCCGGAGTCGATGCTACACGGTGAATTCACCTTGACAATCTTGAGTCGGGAGTACACCTAATTGCAAATTTCTGGCCCCAAATCGCATTTTCAAACTCAAAGCGGTGACCTTCGGAAGCAATACCTCAAACAAAACGGCATCCTTTCATTCTGCACCCAGTAACACGAATCGCTGTAAGCGAAAGGTTTGACTCAGCCAATCTGACTACAGCAAGTCTTAGCACCGCCCATCACGTGTACGTGACATTCATCACTTTAACTGACAGTCTAAACCTACTTGACGTTCAAGATGACCGGCCAGCGTAGCCATTAAAATAATAATAATACATAAATAAATAAAAATGGAATGAAACGAAAACCAATCGAGCGATCACCGCCAATCGAGCGATCAGACTATTTAGCGTCGTAAATTGCAGTAATCGGAAGACAGAATTTTATTTAATCTTTCTGCGCCAGACCACAGCGATGTAATTTTGTCTAATTAGGTAAATATGTAGCCTAAATTCGCTTCATGTTTTAAGATTTTACAAATGAATTTTACAACGAATAGTGGAGACTTAGATCGTTCGGTACATCCATATGATTAATTTATACATGTAAATCAGTGTTTGTTTACTGTGGTGTGCAAACATTGAACACTGACGAGACAGCATGGGTGCGCAGGATCATCTGAGTCTTCGCTGTTCGCAAATACGCTAATGACCCGTTCTGCATGACGTCGCTGCTGTAACTAAGTGTTGCCGATAAGTTCATGACGACACATTCATTTCCACCCTCAGGCGTCCATCCCAATCCCGCCTTCCCTTTCTGACCGATCCGATTTCGGGAAAAACAAGAATGTTTATATGACTGAAACACAGTTTTGTTGCACGACCTGCAAGAGCGATATAAGCCGGGGCACAGCATTTCCTACAATATTGTATGTGCGCCCAGAGAAGACTAATCAGCCTGCGCATACACACAGTCTGATCAAAGTTCGCTGTCCGAATGCTTCGCTGGGCGTACAGGCGATCTTATATGAAATGCTCATAATCGGAAAATCTGTATGCCCATCATTTTTTTCTGTGTAAGGATTCACTCAGCCACTTCCATTATTCGGCGCATATTAAAGATTCTCCAAACCTGGTCGGTTTGATGTCCCCTCACAGTCTGGACAAGTCTATTTCCAATTTTAGGGAAGAGGTGTCTATTTTATATCATGTGCCCCCACCAGCGGTGAAGAAGGACATACTGTTGTCGGTGTGTATCTCGTTGGCGTTAGCGTGGACGTGACAATTTCTTGTGCGCACGATAACTCTTGAACCGGTTGGCGGATTTTCATCAAACTTGCAGGAATATATCATTGTAATTAGCGCAGGAGGTGATCAAATTTTGATTACATTGACCTCATTTTCAAGGTCATCATGGGATTAAATAAAATGGGCAAACTTCAGCCTAATTAATCTTGTATGTATGTTATGTCAGGAACCTGTTGAAGGATTTTCATTAAACTTGCAGTAACACTTCATTGAAATATGCTTAGAGCTGATTAGAGTTTAGTGACATTAATCTCATTTTCAAGGTCACCACATGGCAAATGTAAGCCGGATTAAGTGTGTGTGCATACTATATCAGGAACCTTTTGAAAGATTCTTTACAGACTTGTTTGGATACATCACTGTGACAAGTCAAATAGTTGAATAGATTTGTGTGATCTTGACCTTATTTGTAAGGTCGGCAAAGGATTAAAATCATTAAATTTCTGTCAAATCCTACTTGCAGGAAACGTTGGATAGGTTCTCATCAGAAAGGCATAGCACTGGAATAGATAAAGAGTTGATTCAGATTTGGAGACCGTGACCTTTTCAAGGTCAGTTTGGGACTAAACTTGTCAAATTTCAGTCACGGTAGGCTTGTTTGCACAGTATCTTAGGGGGATTCTCACCAAACTTGCATAGATCTATCATTGCTACAGGCCAAAGAATTAAATGAGTCTGGATGACCTTGATCTCATTTTAAAGGTCATGTCTTAAAACATTCAGGCTGGCTGATTGGGGAAAACTGCTTTCTTTGAAAATAATTATAGGTATTATTATTACTATTATTATTATTATTATTATTATTATTATTAATTCATGTATTTCGTTAACATTATGGCAACTCTGGTCATATGCCGTGCTTTGTGGCGTAAACTGTTTGCTTTTGTACTTATATGAGCCCTCAGATCATTGAGTCACTTGATGGTGAACTTGGTGGACATTATAATCATCCCAGAGTCTTTGTTTGTAGCAAACCGAGTTACTCGTCATGGGCATCCAAAAAGGGTATGCTTTTCTGGAACTCCTGTTCCGTCTTGCCTGCATGTAGTGCCCGTGGGGGCGGGGATGTAGGTTTATAATGTGTGCTTGATTTCCCTCATTAAACGGCAGTGTAGAAATAAGTGCTAGTTCACGTAAGCCACCGACGGCAGTTTCGCGTAAGCTGACTTCCCTAATGCAGATGTGGGCGCTGTACATCGGTATTATCTAGCTGATGTCCAGCTGCTATGGAATGTGGCTAATATCGACTTGAACATTACCGACTTGGCTTTTCCATACGTTTTCAAGTATTCGAGGCGCATGAAGCACTGCTGACGTTATAACGTCACGCATAGCTGCTCAGGCTGCGATCGACATGGTTCTGATCCAGAACATTCTTTTCGGCAAAGCAAGCATGATCCTGTCGAGTCATTTACCCAAAATTTAAAACAGCACTAGTTTCCATGCCGATGGCAGGTTGAATGTTAACGTGACGCATTTAAGACTCTCCTTTCACAGCATTCCTTTATGTTCTTTTTTTAGTCTGAGAACGTATCCGTGTCTCCGACTAAAATGTTTTCATGACAATGCACCAATACATCTGCCGGCCCCCGCCCATCGGGGCTTGAAGAAATATATGGGCTGCACGATGCTTCCACGCAGAGCTGAATCCGACCCACACACGAGCATTGGTAAACTGCTTAGAGGATCTAAGCCTGTCCAGGCAAATCGGTGTGTGTCGGACCGTCCATGCTTATAAACAATATTGGTTTTATTGGGCGATAGGGCTTGAGATGTCAGTTCATCTCAATGTCGGGTAAAAGTCCCACAAAATTGGAAACAATGTCTCCAAAATGACCTTTACAGTGTTGACGGGGACGTTAAACCTCAAATCAAACAAACAAAACCAATACATCTGCATACCTACCAAACGTTTCTGTACACGAATAGTACGTGATTGTCACGACATCCTACTTACCGTCTCATTAAGTGGAGCAAACTCACAGGTCACGCGTTGTTTTCAATAGTCAGTCATTGTTCGGGTACTTGTATGACAACTGTTATCAAACTTAAAAAAACATATATATCTCGAACTTTTCGAGTTTCTAAATTGCGTTGAGTATATTTCGGTGTAGACCATTGGTAGGCTGGTTGGGAGTGGTGTTCAGGAACAGAGTGTAGCTTTTATCAACTGGCAGCTCTAACCACCATGAGGGTTACCGGCCCCGATAGCTCAGTTGGTGGAGTGTCCGCTCCGGGGAACGGGAGGTCACTGGTTCGATCCCGGGCCGCGACATACCAAAGTCGTTAACAATAGTACTAGTACTAGCTGCTCCTCGCTTGGCACTCAGGACTAGGACTGGTCGACCCTGTGTCAGGATAATGTGACTGGGTGTGGTATCATGTAATGTGTCTGGGACATGATACTACAGTGAGGCAGCACTATAAAAGTTAGCATTGAGCTCCCTGTCGCAACCAGACACCGTCGTGATATGACTGAAAAATTGTTGAAAGCGAAGACCCGAATTCACACACACAAACCACCATGAGGGAAGTCGAACATACTATCATACTATCATAGCAGTCAAGACATAGCCTCACAAATATCACTAGTATTGACTCGTAGCCATTAGATCTCACACCGCCGTAGGTTCGAGCCTCGCTCGGGCCACGTGTGAGACGCCAAGTTCTGCAACGGAAGGTCAGGTGGTTTTTCTCCGGGTACTCCGGTTTTCGCCCACCTCTGATTAACGATCGGCTCGATATGAGTGAAATAATCTTGAAAGAGCCGAAAAACCCAAACAAAAAAGAAAAAAAAAAAAGAAAAAAAATCACTAGTATTGACTTGACTTGTCCCGTCATCCAGTTAAATCAACAGTTTTCACTAGTAAGAAAGAATATGGCGTATTCCATTAGAATAACGTACCTAAGCAATACACTGCTTCGTTCCATGGCTCTAGGAATGGCATTTATCGGATGACAATGTTCTTATTTATCCTACACACATAGATTGTTTGTGCTCGTTAGGACCTCCGTTAGAACCGCCTCAGTGAGTATGAGGCGGTTCTAACGAGCACCCACATCGGAGAAGAAACATTATGTTAACAAGTCCATGAAATCTATACTCTGGTAAACACCACTTAATATAGGGAAAAGTGGGGTTTACAGAAGTAGGCTATACACCATTGTCTTATTTCTGCTCCAAAACAGAGATTTTGGATACTCGTCAATATCGCAGTTATAAAGGAGTATCCACAATCTATGTTTTGGGCGGACAATGAGGCGGTTATAACAAGTACCCACAATTTATGATTTTTAGACAGAAATATGAAAACTATTACCAATTATCACTTGATACATGCCATTTTCTTGACCTTATCTCGTAAAGGCAAGTTATCCTAATGAAAAGAAAAGTAATGTTTACCCGTGCTAACTCCACTTTTACCCAATATAAAGTGGGGTTTGCCGGGGTGTTGTTAATGTGGTGTGTGGGTCGGGTACTCCACCACAAATTGTGAAAGTACGTCACTCGGCTGGGGTATTTCCGGCCAACCTTTTCCATCCTCTGCTTATCCGAGCATGAAATTTGAAATGCTGACCTAATCTAGACTGTGTTAAAATATCCTGATAAGTCGAGTTGAAATTCAAAGACCTGAAACAGTAATGGCAACTTGAGCACCTTTGATCAATGGCTCATATCAAAGATATTACAATAGGTAGCAGTAAAATGACAAAACTAATGATAACGCGGATCAGAATCAAAACCGGGTGTGCAAGTAGTCATAAGCGTTTGATTTATTTCCCAACATTTTTAAACTTCGTGCTCAGGTGAGATGGGCACAAAAAAAGTTTTAGCCTCGCTGCGATCTTATAATCTGAAACGACAAGCGTGCGCTTTCAATAGGTCTTTGAATCATAAATGATAAAATCGTCAATTAAAGTCAATTGAACAAGTGATTTAGTTTTATTTGTAATTATACTATTGTCAGAAAAAATAAGTTATTTTCTTTCTACAAAAACAAAAACAAAAAAAAAAAAACAAAAAAAAAACAAACAAACAAAAAACAAAAAACGAAAACATATTAATTTAGGTACAATATATAGACAATCGATCATCAAAGCAATCGATCATCTTAAAAAGTTTGATAGGCGCTTCAGAGGGAAATTATTGTAGACGACATTCTACCTGAGCAGACATAATAGACAAAGTGAATATTTGATAAGACTTAGTAGGTTGGCAGGCTTATCGGTGACTTTGCTGGTCGCAATATCACTTGGATGAAATTATCATCAATTGGTGTGGTTCATGTTATACATGTCCCAAGTTGGATCTACCTTTTAGTTTGTCTTTCTTGTACTGTAGAAAATTGCTAACGCAAAAGTCAATGCGATTTCACATTTTTAATGACAGATTCCATCTGTCTATTCTTGCTGTGCTGCACATTTGAAGTAATTCAGGCTTTTTCTTCCGGCTTTGACCGCCATAGAAATATGAGTCCGCACAAAATGTAGTCCAGTTTGGTGCAGTAATCAAAATTGTCGAGCGTATTAGTTATCCTGTAAGCGTAATACAAACTTTTGAAGCAGACGACTTGACGATTCCGCATTTCATATGAATCAGCTGCATCATGCGACGGGTTTGGCGAAGACTGTATACCCAGATCAAAGCGGCGTCTGCTCAGCAGTCTGCTCTGGTCAGCTGTAGACAAGAATATTAATGGGTTTTGTTTCTGACTTTCGAGGTCAAGTTTAGGTCAGTTACAACTAAGGTGTATATTGACTTTGCGTGGAGAAATTGAAAAGAAAGGCTGTCCCTTTCAACCCTGAAATATGGTACAGACACTTAGTGTAGGTACTGTTATAAAATTCTAGGTGCCATATATTTAGCAGAATGGACGAGCCCAACTTCAGTGATGGAATAGTGCACTCCAGAAACCCAAGGCAGTGAATAAATCAAAGCACTGACAACATTCATGCCAAATGTCTCTAAATGCAGGCTGGACATGAACGGGGACTTGGACTGATTTGATTTGAGCACCGTGTTGTGTGGCTTTTGAACTGAGTTTACATTGTTTGCCAGATCCAACATTAGATTCATGTGCAGATTTTAAAGATAACACTTACATGTACCCAACACTGACAAACGACGCGGCTATGTTTGGGTTGATTGTTTGGCATTCGACCCGAAGTTGATAATAAGAAAAGCGCTTCAGTGCTAATGTCTACGTGACTTGGGGTTTGACCTTTGTTGCTGTAATGGGGTTTCACGTCCCCGTCAACACATTTCATTTTGAAGAGGGCCGGTGCACATAACCACACTTTTCATGGGCAGGCTTAGACCAGTTAACCAGTACTAAGCGCCCATCGTATCGCCAGCCACCGATGCTGTCCAGCTTGAAGCAGTGGAAGGAGGATCTATTTTCCATGGAAATTGTGCCGGACCGGAGGATCGAACCCACCTCCTCATGATCTTCATCGAATGCGATTTCGACTGCGCTATTTCCATTTCGACGGTCCGGCAAACTTGACTTTTGTGTTTTGGAGCATCGTACTGTTGTGTACACATTACGTTCTATGCACAGATGCGTTATTAGATGATCCCAGTATTGGTAAAATTCATTCAAATTTTTCACTTTTTGAGACTTCTAATTACACGCCTAGTACGTTTGAACATGTGCACTCAACAATTTAATACCCCCTTTTGACGGTATCATACATGTATGATTCCAAACCATACATGTATGATTCCAAACACAAAAAAAATGAAGTTAATACACGGAACACGAAACATGAAAATCAAAACAAATTTCTCTTTCCTCTCCGACATGGTCACTGAAAATCCGGTGTATGCAGCATAAGTATACCTTACACAGGGCCGCCGTCAGCTGTGAAAAGTGGTACGGCCTGGCGCCAAAGGTAATGACTAAATGTATGTACCCCACCACGCCGTACCGCAACAGGTAAAATACAGTACCGCACTATCGGAAATATTCGGAAAAGGCCGAGCTTTGTCAAGGTTCTCTGCCGAATTATTTTCATACTTCTTCACGTCAAAACGACAAAAACAAAATATAATGATTGTGTACAGTATAAATGGATTATCTTTTTCAATATTATTTTATTTTGATATTTACACATATGTATAGGTGCAAGAAGCAGATGATAGAGTTTATTTTGTTGGTACAAGTCGAGCTGGTGGAACTTGAAGCAGGGTGCTTGAAGAGAGAGAGAGAGAGAGAGAGAGAGAGAGAGAGAGAGAGAGAGAGAGATGGGTGGGGTAGGGTAGGATAGGGTAAGTTGGATTGGGACGGGGTATACCAATTCGTAGTGTTTCGGTTTGATTGGGATAGGGTATGCCGATCCACAATCCACTGCGGTTCTTGGTAGTGTGGTTGCGTGGTATGAACTGACATGGGATGGGTGGGGAGGGAAAGGGTAGTCTTGGCCAAATTCATAATACACGGCAGGGTGTGGCTTGGTCGGGGTGTGGAATTGGAACAGATTGGGTTGGATGGGGTGTGGTGGGGCGGTGTGAAGTAGCCGGGTTGGGCAGCGTAGTCTTAAGAAAACATTCACGACAGGATAGTGTCGGAGTAAAAATGGGCAAGACAGGCTATAATGGCAGGCTTAAATCAACAGAGAAAAGAAAATGAACGTCCTCTGAACTTCAATTTCTTCTTACAACTCCTACCAGTCAATATAAAATTAAGATACTATCGAAAATATGAAAGTGCCCGTTATGCTGAACAAAAATATTAAATCCCCATGTTTCTATTTTTAGGCAATAAAGATAAATGACTAGAATCGCAGGCCATTTTTGGAAAACAGATGAGGTAGGGAGGCATTTTTTTTTTCATTTTTCATTATACCAATAAACAGAGGACAAGGGTAATTTTAATTCAGATTGTATCAGTTCCTGACAGTTTCTCACTCAGCTGACTTCTACACTTCAACTGAAAGTGTTAACAGGCCCCAATCACAAAATTTGCAGCACCCGAACAGAAAGTTGAAACGATACTTTGTTTGTCTCGTAAATGTATTTTTACTTATAATCCACATATCCGGTAACTAAGAGCAACACATCAAACAAAGTAGAAGTAAAACAAAGATCAGGAATTGATACAATTAACTTACTCCATCCATAAAAGACACCAAAGGGAAAGAAATACAAACATTAAGCGACCAGACCATAATGGAAACCTAAACAAAGGAAGGCCATATGGACAGTTACTTTCCCACAAAATGGCCATATGGCCATCCAAAATTAAAAGACACAAGTGATACACACAGTAACAAACAACAACATAAATAAATCGCCACAGAAGAGCCGCCTTGGAACGGTCAGTGGAAGATTTCCACTGGGGGGCTTAAATCGATTTTACGTGGCCACAATCCTCGCCCTTACTTCAGTCGCGATTTAGACAAATAATTTGTTCAGTCCGCATGAAGGCCTCCTAACTCATCAGTGCAACATCTCCGTGAACACAGAAATCAAAGAACCACAGAGGTGAGACAACGGTGAGGACTCGACAGCAAGAAACCACTGAAATGCTGGAGCAAAAGAAAACCAACAGTTAGACTCCATCATACAACTTTTACTTCGATGGCTTGATAAATCGCACAAAAACTGTTGTAAGTGCGACCTTTATTTATTTCCTGGACTGGAAATCGAACCCCGGAAATAATTATATCGAAACCAACAATTTCGAAATAGACCGCTCTGTTCGAATTGATTAAATCCGGTACCGGACAGCAGTTGCCGATAATTTCCTTACGAAGGACTCTTTCCTGACGCAGGAAATCCATATGCGCAGCTTTTTGGTGCAATACGGCGCGGCCTGAGAATCTAATTACTGTATAGTAGTCTTTGAAACCTTACCTTAAGAAATATGAAAAATAAAATCGGCAGAGAACGTCGACAACACTATGCCTTTTCGGGATATTTCTGATAGTGCGATACTGTATGTTACATTGTGCGGTGCGGTCTGGTACATACATTTAGTAATTCCTGCGCCTAAGACATTCCCTCTGCCAACATAATACATAACTTGATGTAGGTTCCCGGTGCAGAGGTGGCCATTAATAGTAAACAAGCCACTTAACCTCGGTGACCTCTGTATTGCAATAGAAATGTTATCTAATAATTACAATTTGCCTTACCTACTTTTTTTATCTGCGGCTGAGTAGGCCTATGTGCATTAATCACAGTACTAACATTAGGCAGCATGCCGATTGAGTGCCAAAGTCCTCAACACGTCATCAACATAACGCAATGACAGGGAACAGAACCATAGAAAGAGCCTCCAAGAGAAGTTAACAGTAATGCAATACGTTATTCGTCTTTTTTTGGAATCCCATTATAATTTGTAAATCACGCCATCATCCAAAAGCAGAACTCGTTTCACAATCCGCATTTTGTTCAGACGGATCGTGTAAAACACGGAATTGACAGTCGAAATGACGCAGAGTCGAAATGGGTTTGATGTTTTGGCGCTCGATATATATAGATGGATCCCAGATAGCATGAAAACGTTGGCCAGACGTTGATAAAAAAACTGTTGGCATATGATATCATATGTCAGTTGGCCGACCATTGGCATTGGATGTACAACACTATACTAATATTGGCCCTGCGTTATTCAAATCTACAAATAAATGAGTCCAGGATACCCTGTGCGACCCAAGGCTGCGTGTCACATAAGGAAGTCGGCTTCTCAGCAGCACAGTGTCAAATGTAAAAATAACACGAATGGCGACTGTCTGATGAGATTATGTCGGATAAGCAAGAAGAGCTAAATAGAAGTGGAGGCAATGATCAGGAATCGATGCAATCAACCCACAGCTTCCAAAGGGAAAGAAACACAAACATGAAACAACAGACCGTAATGGAAAAATCAATAGCGGAAACCAAAAGGACAGTTACTTTCCCACAAAATGGCCAATATGCTATCCAAAATAAAATAATATTAGCGACACAAACACCCAAAGACAAACCATAACAAAAATGAAACCGCTAAAACCTGATGAATAACCATAAATACTGTTACTCACATTCCCATTTTCATTTTTTTTCTTGTCTATCTTTTACTTCTCCATTGTTGTCGTGCCTCCTCCGATTGCTTTCTCTGACTATCCCGCCTTTTACAACGTGAATCACGGTATACAATACAAATAACAAAGAACACAAAAAGCAAGAACTTAAAATACAGAAATCAAAATTCAAAAGGATTTAGCCAATAGTTAGAAACACAAATTTTAAAAGACCATTACACAAAACACATTGTCACATATAGGCTTCCGTAGCTTTCGTATTGAAGGTTAATCTTATTCCAAGTCAGCCAGCTAACATTTGTTACAAAAGTGAAAACAAGCGTGGTAGATCAGTGGTTAGTACACTTGCCTATGATGCTACAGGCTCCCGGTTCGATTCCCGGCAGCGGTAATAAAATTGCGGTGTCCGAACATGCTCCACTGGCATCATTTGCAAGGATGAATGCCACAAAGTACACCGTTCTTCGGATCGGAACGTTAACTGGCGCCCCTGTGCAGTAAGACCCATCCCGTGTGCAGGTTAAAAAACCCTATTGTAATTACAAGATTACATTATTATCCTTGTGCGCACCAGCTGGTTGCTTCAGCCATATGGGACCCCAGACAAAAAGGAACACCCATAAGGTTGAAATGGTTCTCCAGAAATTATGTTCACAAGGTTTCCCTTTAGCCACAATACATAAGTCCAAAAAGGGTCAGAACTCCATTTAATATTTTCGGAATTTCGTCAAAAGTCAATCAAGTCATCTACACATTAGACCCAAACTGTATACCAAATATCAAGAGCCTAGCTCAAGCGGTTCTCCAGAAATTATGTTCACAAGGTTTCCCTATAGCCACAATACATAAGTCCAAAAAGGGTCAGAACTCCATTTAATATTTTCGGAATTTCGTCAAAAGGAAATCAGGTCATCTGCACATTAGACCCAAACTGTATGCCAAATATCATGAGCCTAGCCCAAGCGCTTCTCCAGATATTTTGTTCACAAGATTTCCCCATAGCCACAATGCTTAAGTCGAAAAAGGCGCATACTGTATGACAAATATCATGAGCCTAGCTCAAGCGGCTCTCCAGATATTTTGTTCACTAGGTTTTCCTATAGCCACAATGCAAAAGTAAAAAAGGGGCAAAACTCCGTTAAATATTTCCGGAATTTGTCAAAAGTTACTCAGATCATCAACACATTAGACCCAAACAGTATGCCAAATATCATGAACCTAACTCAAGCGGTTCTTCAGATATTTTGTTCACAAGGTTTCCCTATAGCCACAATGCATAAGTCAAAAAAGGAACATAATTCCCCAAGGACAAGTCCGACGGAAAAGAAAAAAAATACGGGTCCGCTAATTTTTCATGCTCATGCCATATATGGACTTCCAAGATCCTTGCTCAAGCCATTCTGTAGTTGACCTAGGTACTTAAAGTGTAACGGGCGGACTGACGGACGGACAGGGCAGAACCTTAATCAGGTCATTTACACAATAGACCCAAACTGTTTGTCAAATATCATGAGCCTAGCTCAAGCGGTTCTCCAGATATTTTGTTCACAAGGTTTCCCTATAGCAACAATGCATAAATCCAAAAAGGGGCAGAACACCATAAAACATTTTCGGAATTTCGTCAAAAGATAAACAGGTCATCTACACATTAGACCCAAACTGTATGTCAAATATCATGAGCCTAGCTCAAGCGGTTCTCTAGATATTTGGTTCACAAGGTTTCCCCATAGCCACAATGCTTAAGTCGAAAAAGGCGCGTTACTCCGTTAAAATATTTCGGAATTTAGTCAAAAGTTATTCAGGTCATCTACACATTAGACCCAAATTGTATGCCAAACATCATGAGCCTAGCTCAAATGGTTCTCCAGATATTTTGTTCACAAGGTTTCCCTATGGCCACAATGCAGAAGTCAAAAAAGGGGCATAACTCCGTAAAATATTTCAGGAATTTCGTCAAACGTTAATCAGGTGATCTACACATTAGACCCAAACAGTATGCCAAATATCATGAGCCTAGCTCAAGCGGTGTTCCAGATATTTTGTTCACAAGGTTTCTCTATAGCCACAATGCATACGTAAAAAAGGGGCATAACTCTACAAGGACAAGTCCGACGGAAAAGAAAAAAAAATAATGGTCCGCTTATTTTTCATGCTCATGCCATATATGAAATTTCAAGACCCTAGCTCAAGCCATTCTGTTGTTTACCTAGGTACTTAAAGTGTAACGGACGGACGGACTGACGGACGTACAGAGCAGAACCTAAATCAGGTCATCTATACATTACACCCAAACTTTATGCCAAATATCATGAGCATAGCTCAAGCGGTTCTCCAGATATTTTGTTCACAAGGTTTCCCTATAGCCACAGTGCATAAGTCCATAAAGGGGCATAACTCTATGAAATATTTTCGGAATTTCGTAAAAAAGGTAATTAAGTCATTTAAAAATTAGACCAAAACTGTATGCCAAATATCGTGAGCCTAGCTCATACGGTTCTCCAGATGTTTTGTTCACAAGGTTTCCTCATAGCCACAATGCTTAAGTCGAAAAAGGCGCGTAACTCCGTTAATTTTTTCGGAAGTTTGATAAACTCAAATTGTTTGCCAAACATCATGAGCCTAGCTCAAGTGGTTCTCCAGATATTTTGTTCACAAGGTTTCCCTATAGCCACAATGCAGAAGTCAAAAAGGGGCATAACTCCGTAAAATATTTTCGGAATTTTATCAAAAGATAATCAGGTCATCTACACATTAGACCCAAACTGCTAAATATCATGAGCCTAGCTCAAGCGGTGCTCCAGATATTTTGTTCACAAGGTTTCCCTATAGCCATTTTTTTGTTGGGTTTTACGGCCCTTTCAAAATTATTTCACTCATATCGAGCCGATCGTTAATCAGAGGTGGGCGAAAACCGGAGTACCCGGAGATAAACCACATGACCTTCCGTTGCAGAACTTGGCGTCTCACACGTGGCCCGAGCGAGGCTCGAACCTACGGCGGTGAGAGACCTAATGACTAAGAGTCAGCGCTCTTATCCACTAGGCCACGGAGGCCCGTTCCCTATAGCCATAATGCATAAGTAAAAAAAAGGGGCATAACTCTGCAAGGACAAGTCCGACGGAAAAGAAAAAAAAAGGTCCCCTTATTTTTCATGCTCATGCCATATATGAAATTTCAAGATCCTAGCTCAAGTCATTCTGTAGTTTACCTAGGTACTTAAAGCATAACGGACGGAGGGGACAGAACCTTAATCAGGTCATCTACACATTAGGCCAAAATGTATGCCAAATGTCATGAGCCTAGCTCAAGCGATTCTCCAGATATTTTGTTCACAAGGTTTCCCTATAGCCAAAATGCATAAATCCAATCGGGGGCATAACTCCATAAAATATTTTTGGAATTCCGCGAAAAGTTAATCAGGTCATCTACACATTAGACCCAAACTGTATGCCAAATATCACGAGCCTAGCTCAAGCAGTTCTCCATATATTTTGTTCACAAGGTTTCCCTATAGCCACAATGCAGAAGTCAAAAAGGGGCATAACTCCGTTAAATATTTCCGGAATTTCGTCAAAAGCTCATCAGGTCATATACACATTTGACCCAAACTGTATGACAAATATCATGAGCCTAGCTCAAGCGGTTCTCCAGATATTTTGTTCATAAGGTTTCCCTATAGCCACAATGCATAATTAAAAATGGGCATAACTCTTCAAGGACAAGTCCGACGGAAAAGAAAAAAAATATGGGTCCGCTTATTTTTCATGCTCATGCCATATATGAAATTTCAAGATCCTAGCTCAATCCATTCTGTAGTTTACCTAGGTACTTAAAGCGTAACGGACGGACAGGGCAGAACCTTAATCAGGTCATCTACACATAAGACCCAAACTGTGTGCCAAATATCATGAGCCTAGCTCAAGCAGTTCTCCAGATATTTTGTTCACAAGGTTTCCCTATAGCCACAATGCATAAGTCAAAAAAGGGGCATATTTTCGGAATTTCGTCAAAAGTTAATCAGGTCATCAACACATTAGACCCAAACTGTATGCCAAATATCATGAGCCTAGCTCAAGAGGTTCTCCAGATATTTTGTTCACAAGGTTTCCCTATAGTCACATTCAGAAGTAAAAAGGGGGCATAACATAGCCACAATGCATAAGTCAAAAAAGGGGCATAACTCCGTAAAATATTTCCAGAATTTCGTCAAAAGTTAATCAAGTCATCTGCACATTAGACCCAAACTCCATGCCAAATATCATTTCTTTTCTTAAATAACTCCAAAAGTAGGCAAACCGGCTTAGTAATCTGCACGGCGTCTCATGGTGTTTTCCATTAATTTGAAAAATAGAAGTGAAGGCAATGATCAGGAGTCGATACGCTTTACCAACTGCTCCCATCAGGGACACCAAAGGGAAATGACACAAACACGAGACAGCAAGACCGTAATGGAAACTGCAATAGTGGAAAGTCAAAAGGACATTACTTTCCCACAAAATGACCAAATGGCTACCCAAAACAAAATAATATGAGCGATACACACACTCAAAGACAAACCATAACAAAAATAAACTGCAACAGAAGAACTGCACTAAAACATATTCAACTGGTGGGGTGGGGGTGGGGGGCATAAAACGATTTTACGTGACCACAATCCTCGCCCTTGCTTCCGTCACGATTTGGACGAATAATTTGTTCAGTCCGCATAAAGGCCTCCTAATTCATCAGTGCAACATCTCCGTGAACACAAAAATCAAACAACCACATAGACGAAACAACTGTGATGACTCGATAGCAAGAAACCACTGAAATGCTGGAGCAAAAGATGACCAACAGTTAGACTCCGATGGGCCCGACCAGAGACAGAGCATCAGGCATCAACCAACATTACATAAGATTAGATACTCCCTAATTCTCAGCAAGCCTTTACGCTGGAACCGTCAAAGAATCTGAGCTCTGACCCACCGGCGTCCAATTAAAGAGGGAAGCAAAGTTGTCAACTGTGACTGCATTAACTACCATGCATGCAGTCTGTCGTATAACATTTATGTTGTACCCTATCTTTAGCGCTGCGGTGCAGTGGTAAAACATCGGATTTGAGATCGAGAGGTAGCTGATTTGATCCTCGCAAGCGCCACGTGTTGTTTCCTTGAGCAAGAAACTTTATCCACATTGCTTAGTACTAGTTCCTACCCAGGAAAAGAGGGCCACATGGAAGATTAGTACTAGTGCTTAATGTGTTACCCTCTATTAATAAGGTCGATTATTATAATTATTATTATTATTATATCGAAAAATGATTTTACGAAATTGGGTACTGAAGTCATTGCACTTATATATTTTTCTGAATTTATATATATATTTCTTTCCCTTTGGTGTCTTTTATGGGTGGAGTAAGTTAATTGTATCAATTCCTGATCTTTGTTTTACTTCTACTTTATATAGTAAGTCACCATAAAACTCGGGATCCGATAGACCTTGTTACAGAAGAGATTTTAGTCCAACATTGAAATTAAATCGGAATGACGTCTATAAAATTTTGAAAAGACTTTGCGTAGTTTGTGATACCGATGAAGAAGTTTAGTGTCATGAAAATATCTCTTACAGTGTCAAATATGGAGCGGACAAGAGCACATGGTAGAAATGGCTATGCTTAATGTTCAAAGGGAAATAACTAATAAAAAGGAAAATCAGAGTTACGGTTCATATGTTCTGCACGTCGTCTCGTGGTGTTTTACAAATTTGTTAAGTTTCACGAAAATACCTCGAACGGTATCAGAATTACACAGCAGACACGAAATCATGAAGCGGCGACAGTTAGACGGATAGACGGACTGGAGGACGGACACACAAAATTTCGGAGGGTATAAAATAATATCCCGCCTTTTTTTAACAAAGCACGTGCAAATTCTGCTCTCTTTCTCTCGCTCTCTCTCTCTCTCTCTCTTTCTCTCTCTCTCATCATATTGTCGGATATCGTTATAAACCCTGTACAAATCCAGCATCCAGCGTAAAACTATAGTTCAAGTGATTGCGTGACATCAACTCCACGATAAAATGCCTTATAGATATATAACAACAACAACAAAATGCAAAAAGTTCAGTATGTAAAAAGATTCCTGAAAATATCTCAGTGTGGCACACCTTAATTTCGAAATAAGGCGGAAATAGATTTTCAACACAAAATGGGTTACTTTGATCTTTGAGGTTGACGCCGTTTATTCTTAATACAAGATGACTCGGTTAAAGTTTCTATTGTGTGTACGTTCTAGTAACGTGTTGTCTCACAAATAGTTAACAAAGCTCTACATCTTAGTCCTCTAAAATGAGCCTGGAATACACAATTCAAAAACGTTGCTCTTAGTGGGTAAATCACTGGTAGGTCCTGAAATCTAGAAAATAATGATAATATATGACAGTAAAACAAAGCACTTGTCTACTCGTGGATATATGGATACCCGTGTTGGTTGCAACTAAATGCATTGTGAGATTTTTACTGGATGTAACTCCATTTGGGGCTGGATTGAATGTTTTTATTCTTTCATTTTTCCTCGGAAATTTTCTATGCCCGCTGACATTGCCTTTCATTGGAGTTTTACTATTGCTTGAGCTGCCCTGATTATTTGTACCACATTTCAGTAAAGGCGGCTGAAACGACGTCGGTGTATTTCTTCTCACTGATAAACTAGCAAAGTCACTAGGTCTCTGTCCTACATAAAGAAATGTATTTCCAGTTTTAACTTCTGCTTTCATTATTTCATATTCAATATTCGGCAGTTCAATCCCTAATGTTATACACCCTCCAGAAAACGTAACGTCTTGTGTGACACCGATTTTCCACGCTTTAGCAACTCCACATCTCTTACCGTCGTAATTGTTCAAAAACTTTACCATTTGAAAATCTCTCGCGGTAACTTTTAACTTCGATGTCCTGAACATATATTCATTCGCTGATGGAATTGCCTTTGACCTCTGAAAAAAACCGTAGTGACCCTTTAAATCTAGGCTAAAATTTGGTTCCTGGCAAAGGGGGTCCTTATAGAAGTCGTAGACTCCAGACCAAGAGCGACTGTCGGGAAGAAAACTTAAAGATCTTGTTAGATATTGGCCATTAGGGCGCGACTCACATCTGCTGCTCACCCAGTCACCAACGACTCCTGATGACGTCACCTTATCTTTCTGCAGTATCGGGGGCCGCCATTGGTTGGAGGTAGAAATGGCTTCACAGACATCACAGCCAATAGTCTGAAATATATTGTAATGAGTTGATACCATGTTTTATAGAAAGCAAGCTTTTGTTTTCGAAAAAAAATACGGTACCGAATTATTGCCCATAAACCATACATAATTTACAACATAATACGTGCACCAATAAAATACTACCGAAACAGCAATGGAACAACCACCTCGTTTACAGCTTTCGAAAAGGGTAAGTCTGAGGCTCTACTAGTCCTGGTAAGATCCTCATGTACCAATGCATGAATAGCTTCTAATTGTTCCACACTTTCTATTTGGAAATGTTAGAGGGTCACTGATAAGGCCTCATTTGCCGAAACTAGCTAGTTTAGCCCAGAAAACTATTGTGTACGCCACACATTTATGTTCTGTGTTTAACAACACAGAGCAGAAAATTGTGTTAAGTATACACAGTGTCCCAGATATTTTGCCGGTTTAGTACTTAATAAAAGGAGTAAAGGATGACAACCATACCCGAGATGAACAAGTAATAATCAAAGAAACTTTACCTGATGATTTATTTTTTATCTTTAGATTTTTCTTTGGTTGGAAAACTGATGTCGTTGAGGGAGTGTTTGCTTATTTTTATTTACTTTAGATAAAAAAATGCGGTATAATATAAATTTGTTTACCTTGATAAGTAAACAAACCTCATCAAATTGGTTTCATCTGCGTCCTGACTCAATGCAATATAGATACTGGTTGAAATTGTAAAAAGGTACTCCAGAAAATTCAGGTTTATCGTGTATCCTGAAAAATATTTGTGTGAATAGTTCCCCTTAAAATCATTTTACAGATATATTTACCTTTAAATTATGTGTACAATATTAAAATACTCCCCTTATCTGGGACACTAGTTGTAGTCCTTGCTTCGAAAGAATTACCTTTCTATACAACACATTGTTTAATGTTGAGTTGTTCGTTAGGAACGTCCTATTTCCCGCATCCTACCCGTGTAGCTGTGCAAATTTTGCCGATTTTGTTTTCCCGCTTTAAAATGGAAGAAGAGGCAACGATCAGGAATCGATACAATTAACCCACAGCTCCCATCGGAGACACCAAAGGGAAAGAGCGCAACAAACATGAAGCAACAGAGAAACACGGATAGCGGAAAGCCAGAAGGACAGTTATTTTCCCACAAAATGGCCAAAAGGCTATCCGAAATAATATAAGTGATACAAACACCCAAAGATAAACCATAACAAATATAAACCGCGACAGAAGAACCGCCTTGGGACGGTCAGCGGAAACGAATTCCACTGGAGGGCTTAAATCGATTTTACGTGGCTACAATCCCCGTCCTTACTTCCGTCGCGATTAAGACGAATAATTTGTTCAGTCCGCATGAAGGCCTCCTAACTCATCAGTGCAACATCTCCGTGAACACAAAAATCAAACAACCACAGTATCTGTGTCAGTAAGGTGGAATTACAGCTATTGATCAAAGACATATACTTTACACACAAGCTTTTTACTGCCTGGAGAAATTTTACAACATTTTACCCAAAGTCCCGATCATCCAAGCTCTTTTTCCCGTTCTGATGGTGTAGCTATGCTGGTTTTGTCAAATTTTAGCCATTGTAGTCTGTACACGAGCTTTTTACTGCCTTAATAATTTTAAAAGGTCAGTTACTCTGTGAGAATTAACCCTAGCTCTTATAATCTTAACAATTATTTCCCAGTTCTAATAATGTATCTAGGCTACTTTGGTATGATTTTAACTGTTGCTTAAAGAGATAGTGTGTGTGCTGCCTCTGAAAGTTTACTGCCTCAGAAAGTTTGCAACTGTCAATACGAGGACTGTTCAAATATGAATGCAAGTAGAACGTTTTCTCATGCACTAATGCGAAAATCACCTGGAAATAAATATCACAGCGTAGAAAAACATTTTACCTATACATTGATACCAAACCTGTTAAAATCCGTCCACTTTAGCCATGTATATCGTTCGATAAACACTGTCTACTCTTGTATACTAATACATAACATGGTTGGAAGAAGGTCAGAGTACGCCGTGAAATACGGTCCTATATTAAGAATCGTTGTATTCTTGGTATACGGTAAAAAAAACATTTTTGATGAAATATGTTCGGTTTACGGGCATAATGAAATGTCTTTTCCGACCGTTTTTCGTTGGTGTAAGGAATTCAGCTGTGGGCTAGGCTCAACAGAAGATGCACCACATGATCGTCGGCCGAAAAGAGCAACATCTGCCAAGATGGTTGCTAGAGGGAAAGAAATAGTAACTACCAATGCACGATATACCACAAGGCAAATAGTTAATATGGTTGACATCTCACTAGTAGCAGCGCATACAATTCTGAAATGGGATTTGAAAATGAGAAAGATCTGTGCTAGATGGATTCCCCATCTGTTGACAGATGAGCAGAAAAAGACACGCGTTCAGTGCGCCAAGAAGTTGCTTAAAAAGTTTCCAAATTACAATGCACGGTCTTTCGGTAATGTCGTCACAAGTGACGAGACATGGGTTCACTTTTTTGGAGCCAAAACGAAAGATTCAGAACAAAATATGGGCAACAAAGTATTGCAAAAGACCATGCATTGCAAAGCGGACCATGGGCGTCAAGAAGGTATTGTATGCCATATTCTTTTCGAATCAGGGCCCTGCTATTCAGGTTGCTGTGCCTAAAGGCAAATCTGTAAATGCGAAGTTTTAAAAAATAAAGTTCTTCGAAAATTGAAGAAATATTTCAAAGAACGAAGACCCGCAACTGGTTTGGCCAATGTCAGATTGCTACATGACAATGAGTCATCGCACAAGGCGTTCATTGTGCAAGACCATCTGAAGCAGGAAAAGGTTGTTGAACTCCCTCACCCCCCGTATTCCCCTGACCTTGCCCCGTGTGACTTTTTTGTTCCCGCGGCTGAAAAAATACCTTTCTGGTCGGAAATGTGTACAGCGCAAACACCTCGGTTCTGCAATATTCCAGTGCCTTCATAGTATACATCGAAAAGGCTATCTAAATGCATTAAATGATTGGATCAGAAGACTGAAAGTTTGTATATCTGTTAAAGGGGAATACTTTGAGGGGACAAAATAAATTTTTCATCGAAATCTATCACGGAATCATTTTTATGTGCTTAGTTGCATTCATATTTGAACAGTCCTCGTAACAGTAAGAGAATTCATTCTTACATTTGATCTACCTTGGATAGGCGTATTAAAGATATATCCGGCTTAAACTACCACTGAAATATCTGTCCGCATAAAACGTAGTCCGGGGCTTTGAGAAATAGATAGAACTGCATGGTGCTTCCACGCAGAGCTGAAACGGACCACACAAACACCACCACTAATCGCTTAGAAGGACTAAACCTGCCCAGGCAAAGTGATGTCGGTCAGACCGTCCAGTACATATTACATGTAAATAAAAATCAAAAATGAGCTCCTTTAAGAGCAATGAAAACATTCATAAGAAAGAAGATGGGTCATACTACGTAGTTTCGGTTAATAAAGCCTCATACGTGACCCTGTAATAAGCCTTTTTGATCTCATTGGGTGACGGGGCTTGAGATCTCATTTCATCTCAATGTCGGGTAAAAGTAGCAGCGTCTCCAAAATAACCTAGTGTCGATGGGACGTTAAACCTCAATTCAAACAAACAAAAATGTAGTCCGGTTTATTTTTAGACTGTGGCGCAGTTTCACGCAATGTTTATTTTATTTTATGACACATGTTTGAAAACATGTATGAGTCTAAATTAAAACATTCCAAGAATATCAGGACCCACGAATAAATAAAATAAAGATATTTGTACTTAAAGCACCGTTAAAACTTTAAAAGCAGACGCTAGAAATTCAGAACCGGTTCTCATTCTCGTGGCATTTCATATGAATTCTGGGCCAGTAGATAAATCGCATGGAGTGTGAAGTCTCATTTTCTCTGATTAAATATAAGAAATAGAATAACAATCTGCTGCAGTCGTAAAGTAATAATACGCTAATAGACTTCAGACGTGGCGCGAGAAACTACGAACCCGGCTACAGGAGCAATTTGTAACACTGTCAAATAAATTATCACTGTCCACATTAAATGAAGATTTGAGAGATTTTTTGTTGCATAAGCAAAATAACTATACTCATAATCATGTTGTAATGTAAGTTTTCTTCAAAATTATTTCATGGCATTATATAGGTTTTAAGTTTGACCTGCTCAATTTTGTGAACAGGCATTATAAGGATGCATAACCAATAAGAGAGTATTTTATATGCTGTCTGGCAAGTATCTCCCCTAACTAACTGTACATATTTCCTGCAACGTCAATATATTACTAGTCATGCTTGTTAGATATATCACAGAAACCTATATAAAACTAGATGCATAAACTGAATGAAAATGATCTAAATTGCGTTAAAATTTACCATCCGATATATTGCATGCTCTTATGCACAAGTCTTCAAAAATACACATTTAAACTCAATATATTTCTTCGAAAGCAGTCAATGTTCGCCAGTTTACTGATATACGAGTTTGAAAAGGTAAACATTTGAGGTTTTGTTTGTTTGACTGATTTAGGGTTTAACGACCCCGTCAACATTGTATAGGTGATTTTTGAGACGATGCTTCCAATTCTGTGGGACTTTTACCCGACATTGAGATGAAATGACATCTCAAGCCCTGTCGCCCAATGAAACCGATATGGTTTATAAGCATGATTTGTACCGCTTTGCCTGGACAGGCCTAGATCCTCTAAGCAATTTACCAGTACTCGCTTGCGGCCGGTTTCAGCTCTATGCAGCCCATCTATTTCTTCAAGCCCCGATAGGGGAGGGGGGCTTGAGGTAAAATATTTGCTTTGATCGACTGGCACTTCATAGTAAAACACATGTATATACAACCGCAAACATTTCATAACAGTATTCGTGGTAATACTGATTAACGAAATGAAGGTCATGATGGCCTGGGTCGCTCAGCTGAGTCCAATATGTTTCAGCTTATGGAAAACAAGTCGAAAGGCCGAGGACAGTTTTAATTTAAACTTTGTCAAAGGACAAGGTCGCAAGTAAATATTTTATTTGAGTGGAAGCCATTGTCAAAATGAACATTTATGCAAAATACGAAGGCTATATCTCAAACGGTTCTAAAGATAAAAAAGGTCACAGGTCAAGCTCATAGGTTAAACATTTCTGTATGATTGGGAAACTCTTGTCACAAGAAACCCACACGCCAAATATGAAGGCTATATCTCAAACGAGAATGTAGGTCACCGGACAAGGTCACAGGTCAAAATTTTGTATATGTGGGAAGCCCTTGTCAGAAGGAATCTACATGATAAATTTGTAGGCTCTATCTCGAAATATTTAAAAGCGACGATGAAGAAAGTCACATGTCAAGGCCACAGGTCAACATTTTGAATGGGTTGGAAGCCCTTGTCAGAAAGAATATACATTCTAAATATGGAGGCTCTATCTTGTACGGTTCAAAAGTTAAGAAAACTAGATCACAGGTCAAGGTCGAGGTCACATGTGAATATACTTGTATGAGTATGTAGCCTCGTCACAAGAAACCTACATAATACCAAATATGAAGGCTCTTCCTCAAATGGTTTAAGAGTTGTGATAAAGTAGTTTAAAGGTCAATGTCAAGGCCACAGGTCATTTTTATCCCCCGACCGAATAGGTTCGGGGGATATAGCGATCAGCCTGGCGTCCGTCTGTCCGTCCGTCCGTCCGTCCGTAGACGGAACCTTGTGATGGCCATAACTCCTATACCCTTTGAGATTCATTGATAGTTCTTGAAACAATTGTTCACAAGGCTGAGACGGCGTGTCATCCGCGAGAACCAGAACTCTGGATGCCATACTTTTTTAGTTATCTCACCTTTTAATAAAACAGAATGACTACTTTGTGATGGCCATAACTCCAATACCCTTTGAGATATATTGATGGTACCTGGCACAGTTGTTCACAAGGCTGAGTCAGCGTGTCATGCACAAGAACCACAACTCTGGCTGCCATCGTTTTCTAGTTATCCCCCCTTCCAATAAAATAGGGTGACTACCTTGTGATGATCATAACTCCAATACCCTTTAAGATATATTGATATAACCTGGCACAGTTGTTTACAAGGCCGAGGCAGTGTGTCATGCACAAGAACCACAACTTTGGCTGCCATGGTTTTTGAGTTTTCTCCCCTTCCAATAAAATAGAGTGACTACCTTGTGATGGCCATAACTCAAATACACTTTAAGATATATTGATGATACCTGGCAGAGTTGTTCACAAGACCGAGACGATGTGTCAAGTACAAGAACCACAACTCTGGGTGCCATGGTTTTTGAGTTATCCCCATTCTAATAATATAGAATCACTACCTTGTGATGGCCACATCTCCAATACTCTTTGAGATATATTGATGGTACTTGGTACAGTTGTACATGAGGTTAAGTAGGTGTGTCACGTGCAAGAACTACAACTCTGGGTGCCCTGGTTTTTTAATTATCTCCCCTGACAATATAACCATTTGATGGCCATAACTCCAATACCCTTTGAGATATATTGATGGTACTTGACACAACTGTAAACAAGGTTGAGACGGCGCTTCATGCCTAAGAACCACAATTCTGGGTGCTATGATAAATATTTGATTATCTACCCTTCCAATATAACAGTATGACCAGTTTGTGATCCTCATATCTCCAATACCCTTTGAGACATATTGATGGTACTTTGTACAGAAATACATGAGCTTGAACAGGCATGTCATGTGCAAGAACCACAATTCTGAGTGCCCTGTTTTTTTGTTATCTCACCTGACAGTATAATCTTGTGATGGCCATAACTGCAATAATTTTGTGATATATTGCTGGTTTAATTCTGGTGCACTTTCTATTGGTGAACAATCTTCTGAAGGCCATATTGGCTTTTGGTCGGGGGATTTGCCATCTCTTCCGATGGCTATTTTGGTATGAGTGGGAAGCCCTTTTCACAAGAAATCTACATGCCAAATATAAAGGCTCTATCTCAAAGGGTTCAAATGTAATGATAAAGTAAGTTCAAGGTCATACGTCAAATGTTTTATGAGTGGGGAAACCCTTTTCATAAGTAACCTACATATCAAATACAAAGGCTCTACCTTACACGGTTCAAACGTTATGATCAATGTATTTTTTTCTTTAAAGTAGGTAACAGTCCAAGGTCAAGAGAAATATGTTTCTTAAAATGGCAAAGTAGAAGTAAAACAAAGATCAGGAATTGATACAATTAACTTACTCCACCCATAAAAGACACCAAGGGGAAAGAAATACAAACATTAAGCGAACAGACCATATATAATGGAAACCTAAACAAAGGAAGGCCAGAAGGACAGTTACTTTCCCACAAAATGGCCATATGGCCATCCAAAACCAAAAGACACAAGTGATACACACAGTAAGTAACAAACAACAACATAAATAAATCGCCACAGAAGAGCCGCCTTGGAACGGTCAGTGGAAGATTTCCACTGGGGGGCTTAAATCGATTTTACGTGGCCACAATCCTCGCCCTTACTTCCGTCGCGATTTAGACAAATAATTTGTTCAGTCCGCATGAAGGCCTCCTAACTCATCAGTGCAACATCTCCGTGAACACAAAAACCAAAGAACCACAGAGGCGAGACAACGGCGAGGACCCGCCAGCAAGAAACCACCAAAACGCCGGAGCAAAAGAAAACCAACAGCCAGACCCCGACGAGCCCGACCAGAGACAGAGCACCAGGCACCAACCAACACCATCCCTCCAACTCTCAATAAGCCCTTACGTTGGAGCCGCCACAGAACCCGAGGCCCGACCCACCGGCGCGCAATCAGAGAGGGAAGCAAAGTTGCCAACCGCGACCGGGCCAACCACCACGCATGCAGTCTGCCGCACAACACCCACGCTGCACCCAACCCCCCTACATCGAAGAATGACCCCACGAAACCGGGCGCCGAAGCCACCGCAGCTACATACTCCCCCGAACTCACAGACCAAGTCACCACAAACCCTTATCACAAGGAACCTACATGCCAAATTTGACTGCTCCTTCGCAAATGGTTCAAAAGTTATGACCAATGTTATTTTTTTCTTTAATGTAGGTCACAGGGTAAGGTCACAGGTAATTTGTGTATTAGCTGAATGTCCTTGTCACAAGGAACCTTTATTCACAATTTGAATGCTCTATCTCAGACGGTTCAAAAGTTATGGCCAATGTTGTTTTTTAAGTAGGTCACAGGTCAAAGGACATACAACGGTTACCGTTCTGTTCATATAATACCCGACCTGCCCAAGCTATATTGTCAAAATGATAATTATGAGTAAGTTTGATGGTGATCAAAACAAAACTTCCACCTCTAGAATGTTCACAATTTTTTTCTGTGACTTGACCTTCTAACCTACTTTTACCCGACATGACACATATTCGAACTTGACCAACATTTTGGCAAGATAATCATTCTGAGCAACTCTGCTGATTATTGACCAAAACTGTGGCCTCTAGAATGGTTACAAGATTTTTCTCTGATTCGATCAACTGACCTACTTGTTGACCCAACACGACCAATATTCAAACTTGACGGAGACACTGTCAAGATGATGTTCTATGCAAGCTTGGACCAAAACTGTGGCATCTAGACTACTCACGAGGTTTTTCTATGCTTTGACCTACTTTTTGACCGACATGACCCACATTCGAACTTGACTTAGATATTGCAAAATGACCATTCTGAGCAACTTTAATTATGATTGGTGGCTTAAAAGGAGTTCACAAGGAGTTACTATGAGTTGACCTACACACCTACTTTTGACCCGGCATAGCCCATATTCGCTCTTCCCTGAGATACTGTCTAGATGATCATTCTGAGCAAGTTTGATGATGACTGGACAAAAACTTGTGGCCTCTAGAATGCTCACAAAGTTTGTCTATGATTTGACCTACTGACATACATTTTGACCCAACATGACCCATATTCGACCTTGACCGAGTTATAGTCAAGTTGATCATTCGGAACAAGTTTGATGATGATTGAACCATAACTGTGGCCTCTGGAGTGCTCACAAGGTGTTTCTACGATTTGACCTACTGACCTACGTTTTGACCTGGCATAATCCATATTCGAACTAAGCTATTGTCAAGATTATTATTCTGACCGAACTTGATGATGATGGGACTAAAACTGTGGCCTCTATAGCGTTCACAAGGTTTTTCTATGATTTGACCTGCCGACCAACAATTTGATCCGACATGACCCTTTGAACTTGGCCATGATATTGTCAAGGTGATCATTCTGACAAACTTGATGATGATTGGACCGAGACTGTGGCCTCTAGATTGCTCATAAGGTTTTACTACGATTTGACCTCCTGGCCTACTTTTAATCCCGACATAATTCTTTTCGAACTTGACCGAGATACTGTCATGATGATCATTCTGAGCAAGTGTAATGATAATTGTAATAAAACTGTGGCCACAAGAACAAGGTCAAGAATAGGCATTTTCAGCAATCAAGGGGACATAACACTATGATTAACAGACCGACTTTACCAGTTTTCGAAATCATCCGAGCTTATAACCGAAGTCTACTTATGTATAAGTTTCAGAGAGTTTGGATCAAAACTGAAGGGGCTACGGTGATGACAAGGTCAAAAATAGGCATTATCAGTAGTCGGGGTGGGGGGCATAGCTCTATGATGTAAAGACCGATTTCACCTGTTTTTGAACTCAATCGAGCTTTTATCCCAAGCCTTCCTTTCTATAACTTTCAGATAGATCCAATCAAAACAGAAGGCGCAACAGTGTTGACAACGGTTATCCCTTTGTAAGTCTACAGGACCTTGTGGTTGCCAGAAAAACGATTCGATTAAAAGCATAGGTCACCAATCCCCCACAATAGGCATGCTACAGATGAGAAATAATTTGATTAGTCTGCAGATTGCAGAGATATAACTGGTTAAAAGGTGCTGAAGGACGGACGGACGATGGACCGACTACTACAAGCTCCCCAAAAGCCTTCGGACAAGGTGAGCTACAAACTGAAATCTTTTCTATATATGGCGTTTGATCTAAGTGCAGAAATTGATGAAGATCCATCTAGTGATTAGGAAAAATACCCACCAGAGGAGATGGCGAATCCCTGGACCTATAGCAAATATTGCTGTGGGATTTTTACCCGACACTGAGATGAAATGACTTCTCAAGCCCTGTCACTCAATGAAATCAGCGGTTTACCAGTTATCGTGTGCGCTCGGTTTTAACTCTGCGTGGAAGCATCATGCAGCCAATCTATTTCTTCAAGCCCCGAGGGGCGGGGGCCGTGCTCATGCCATATCTTCTTAACCTTATGTACAATTAAATTAAGTACCATCAATATATCTCAAGCCGGCCTGGGTCGGATGCGCGTCCGACTGATGATCAGGACGCGGGTTTGACAAACGCCGGGGTCGGCAACAGTTTTTCGTGGAGATTGATCATGAACTATTTTTTCTACCGTCATTCTCTCCTTTTCGCTGATTTAAGAAGGCCAGTTGTCATTTTCTGGCAAAAGAATGTGTACTGTACTGGTTTACCGCTTACGTATAAGCCTGCCCAGGAAAAGTGTATAGGTGAACTGACCGGCTCAAACATGACCTAAATAGTGTTGACTGGGCCGTTAAACTCCAATACAAACAAACAAATAAACAATCGTGATCACAGGGTTAAATTGTCAGGGGGAATAACTAGAATACCATGATACCTAGAGTTATGGTTCTTGTTCATTACATACCTTCTTCACCTACTGCGCAACCCTACCAATTACCATTAATATATCTCAAAAGGCGTTGGAGTTATTGTATCACAAGGTTGCATTGTCTGGGGAGATAACTAAAGTACCATGACAGCCATCGGTGTGGTTCTTGCTCATGGTACGCCTTCTTCACCTCATGTACAACTTTACCAAGTATGTACCATCATTATGACTCGAAAGGGATTGGAATAATGGCGTTCACAAGGTTATATTGCCATGGAAGATAACTAAAATACCATGGCATCCAGATTGGCGGTTCTTTCTCATGACACGCATTCTTAATCTCACGTACAACTTTTCTTAGTACCATCAATATATCTAAAGGGTATTGGAGTTTCAGGGGAGATAACCAAAGTAACATTGCATATAGAGTTGTGGTTCTTGCTCATGAAACACCTTCTTAGTCTAATGTTTAACTAAATGTACGTATATTAAGCTCAAAAGGTGTTGGAGTTATTGCGATCGGATTAAATTGTCAGGGAGATAACTTAAGTACCGCGGCATCCAGAGTTGGGGTTCTTGCTCATGGCACGCCTTCTTGACCTTATGCACAACTATAACAAGTACCATCAATATATCTCAAATGGCGATCACAAGTTAATAATGTCAGGGGAGAAAACCCAAATACCACTGCATCCAGAGTAATGGTTCCTGCTCATGAAACGCCTTCTTGACCTCATGTACAAACTTTATCGAGCAACATCAATATATCTTAAATGACTAGCACAAGGTTCTGTGTATGTACGGAAGGACGCCAGACTGATCACTATATCCATTGTACCTATCCGGTCGGGCAATAAAAAGGACGGACGAACCGACAAACGGAAAACAGCATAAGTGGGCACAAAGATTGCTGGGGATTGAGATATAATATTTAATATATATAAACTTGGCATTGTATTTCTATACATTTTGGCAAAACTGTGCTTCTTGTTTCTGTTATATCAAGCACTCAAATAAGTTAGCGCATACTCAAAGGTTTTTCTTTTATCCCATTGAAAACAAAAATAACACGTCTAAAGGGTCCGCAAAGAATGCTGTACACGCTGGTAATTAAACCTTAAACATTATAAATCTTCAAATTGTCTCCCTTGTTATAAAGAATATAGTACTATTCCGAAGGCCACTGTTAGGACACTGACCTATTTGTTTATGGTTTCTTTACCGTTGGAATTCCGGCGTTCTGGGCAACATTTCTAAACTCAGTATGTTTTCAAACGTGTTCCAAATTCATCGACCTGTCTCGTTTGAACATTCCATTTGCTATAGAAAACTCAATAAGGTGTCACAATTATCTGACAGTTAATTGATAACGTAAATTATTTTTTTCTTTCATGAACAGGTGTCCAGAGTCAGATCTTGGTACGAAAGAGCTTGATTGTAGCATATTGAACATTCCAAGCATTTTAAATTGTCACCCAAATCCTCTTTTTTGTTCAAGAATTCAAGATGAAATTGAAGTCCTGGTCGCTCCCCTGAGCGCCGAGTTTTGTTTGGTCCCTTTTTTCCTCATCAGATCGCCGATGTTCTTATGTACTGATAAATTGGTGATGGTCAACCTGGGGTCATTTTTATTAACATTGTGGTTGTCAGTCACCTGAAGCTGCATACATTATATATGGCTGGCAGTATTATTGGTCATGTGATCTAGACCATTTAAACAAACTTTAGTTGCCAAGTCAACTGTATATAATTTTGAATGAAACTGGCCCAACAATTTCAGAGAGCATGTACTTCGAAAATGTGATGGGTTGCTAAATGACCTTGGCATTTAATAGCATTCAGAGACATTCAGACATACCTACACTTCATAATCACAACAGTTTTTAAAATATGAAGTTTAACCTCTTTCCAATTCAAATGTACAATATTTGACCTTGTCAAAATCTAGTTTTACTCAGTTACCTACAGCGATGTATTCTAAGTTTCAAAGCGGTTGGCTACGAGTTTCTGAAGAAAAATATTTTTAGAGGTTTCCCATATTTTGGCATGCTGGCCATCTTTGCAAGGTGTCCTAAACCATTCGAGTAAACTTTCGTTCTGCCATTGCCAGGAAGCTGCTTAGAAATTTTACTAGAATCGGCTCTACTGTTTTAAAGAAAAGAACATTTGAAATGTCAATGTACCTCCATCCAGGTGACCTTTGGCGAAGGCCATCGAATGACCTTGACCTCTGACATTCACAAACATTCATATTATACCTTTTTATATCTTAAACCCCCATAGTTCTCGAAAAATTATATTTAATTAGCTTCCCATTCAAAAGCCTATGTGACAAAACTTTGACCTTGCCGTAAAATTGGTCATGGTCAACAAGTGACATTACATTGACAAATCTGGAAACACTCTGTCACCTTATGCTACATAAAAAGTTTCGAAAATTTTGCCAAGCCCATATCTGGGCATGGCCGCCATCTTGGTCATGTGACCTGAACCATTCAATCAAGGTTTCATTCCCCAATTCTCGGGAAGTTGCATACGATTCTATGCAATTGGGTCAAGTCCTTTGAAATGATGATGCACCTGCAATCGAAATTAACTTTGACCCAGGTCTTCCAATGACCTTGACCTTTGGCATTCATAGACCGCATTAGTTTTTGAAGAAACAAAAACAATGCATTGTTCTACCCCTTCCCCATTGAAAGAACATCTGGAACCACATTTGACATTGTCGTAAAGTAAGTGAAGGTCAATGTATGTTTATCATTTGAATAAACTTGTATGTACTTAGTCACTTAATGCTACATATCACGTTTTAAGGCAATGGCCGAGTTGTTCCGCAGTAGAATTCTTCTTACATTTTACCATATTTTGGCATGGGGGTCATGTCGCCCATGTGGCCTTGACCATATGATAATAATGATAATCAAATAATAATGATTGACTTATTTATGGAGTTTATTTAGTAAACTAAACTAGTACTAATCTTCAATGTGACCCTCTTTTTTTCCTCTCCCTGGGTAGAAACCAGTACTTAGCAATGTGGATAAAGTCCCTTACTCAAGGAAACACCACTTGGCGCTTGCATGGATCAAACCGGTTACCTCTCGATGCTTAACCACTGCACCACAGTGCTTTAATTGTCAGTTGGTTGCATGTGAAATTTATTTGAAATTCACCAAGCTGTTTTAGAGAAAATATCCTGCAAACCATTCGACCTTGAACCACGGCTGCCAAATGACCGTGACCTTTTGCACTCATAGACATACAATTTTACCTACTGTCATGTCACAGACCATAATATTTTTTCGAAAAATGCAATGTTTCACTTTTTCCTCATCAGTAAGCCTAAGTAGCCAAATTTGACCTTGTCGTAAAATAAGTAAATGGCAAACTAGGGTCTTTATTACTGCAGTTTTAGTAGTATTCAGTGACCTAATGCTACATACCACGCTTCAAGACAATCAGTCCTGTGGTTCTAGAGAAGATGGTTTTAAGGCTGTTTGCATATTCGACGGCCATCTTGGTCATATGACCTGAATCATTCGAGCAACATTTTGTTCCCCAATTGTCACAAGGCCCCATATGAATTCAATTGAATTTGGTCCAGTGGTTTTATTGAAATGCTGGACTTGCAATCCATAGCTTCTTGTTCGAAGGTCTTGCTGGGCTTTAGCATTCATAGACATTCATTGAACAGTGGAAAGAACCTTTGAACTTGCTGACAATTTTAGCCAATTTGGTAGTACTCAGGCACCCGATGCTTCATACCTAATTTCTAGACAATCGACTTATTGGTTCTGGAGGAGATGATTTTTTAAATGTTTACGTCATGTTACCTAAACTATGCGAATAAACTTTTGTATCCCAACGGTCTGAAGATCGCATAATTGAAATTTGTCAAGTAGTTTCAGAGAAAATACATTTTGAAATGTCAACGGGGCTGCCGTTCCAAGCGACATTGAAGCAAGGTTACCGAACTACCCTGACCTTTTGCATTCCAAGATATTGAGTTTGTACATATTCTCATGTCAATGACCACAATATTTAAAAACAAAAGGCCCATGGGCCACTATGCTCACCAGAGTTAACAATGGAATCCCTGCGCCCTACAGATAAAATTTGGACCTAGTAGTGGCTTCAGAGATCTGATGTCTTTTGAATGTGTTGTTGCAAGAAAACAGACGACAATTAACAACCATGGGTGGCAATAAATTAGCCTTAAAATCATATGACAGATAGAGCATTATTTAAGGAACATATCTATGAAACATTTTAAAATATCTTGAAAGGTGTAAAAGTCATTTTTCAATTTTCCCCATCCTCCGTGGTGTAGTGGAAATGCTACTCGCATTGTAAACCAGGGGTCGCAGGATTGATCCCGGGCTTTCATTGCTTTCACTTCTATTCTCCAGACTTTCGGACGAGTCTTTAAACCGAGGTCCCGTCTCCGTATGACCTTAGCTGTTGGTGGGAGGTAAAACGCAAACACTCACTCAATTTTCCCCATTATAAGCCTATGGAAACTCTTAACTTCCCATAGAAACCAAACTAAAGAACAATTTCATAATAAAAAAACAACACATAAACTGTAAAGGCAAATATGGTGAATATGTCCATAAAGCCTCAGCCTCATAGAGCATATAGTTTATGAGGAGATGATTGTTTTATTTTTTTTTTCTATTATTTTTTGTTAATTTTGGTTACCAATGGCAACCAATAACAAGAGGACCATGATGGCCCTGGATCGCTCACCGGAGTCCAAGATGTTTTATAATATTATGGAAACAAGGTCCCAGGCTGAGGTCAATCTTTTCTTTAAAACTGACCACATGTCAAGGTCAAGGTTACAGGAAAAAAATGTATGGGTTGGAAGCCCTTGTCACAAGGAACACACATGCAAAATATAAAGGCTATATCTCAAATGGTTCTAAAGACAAAGTAGGTCAAAGGTCAAGGTCACAGATCAAATTTTTTTGATGAGCGGGAAACCCTTGACACAAGAAACCCCAACTAATTGGTCATAGTAAGGGCTAGGAGGAAATGTCTTTAAGATTTTTTTTCTATTTTTAGCTCTTGTAGCCATTTTATTCAGCAGAGTGGAACCATTATAGCAATTATGAAGAGGGTCACCCAAAGAACATTACGGTAAAATTACTTTGAAATCGTTCCAAAGGGCTAGGAGATGAGGTTTACCGTTTTTTTTTTTCTATTTTCAGCTTTGGTGGCTATTATTTTCAATGGAGTGAAACAGTTTTCGTTTTTGTCCGCGCTTCTCCAGACTTGCAGATGAGTCTTTAAACCGAGATCCCGTCTCCGTATGACTTTAGCTGTTTGTGAGACGTAAAACTCAAACACTCACTCATTCTTCGTTTTTGATTTGCTGTTAATGGATTTACCTAACTTTGACCATTGTCGTAGGCCTGATAAAATGAGATGGACCAGCAACCAAAGTAGCCAACTGTAGCCATTGGCTCCAGGTGAAGTCGGCCTATATAATTCACCCTCGCTCATCTTGGTGAGGCCGACGGCCTCGGTAGCTCAGTCGGATGCGCGTCTGACTGATGATCAGGAGGACGCGTGTTCGATACCTGCTGGGGTTGGCAACATTCTTTCGTGGAGATTGATCATGAAATCTTTTCTACGGTCATTCTCTCCCTTCCGCTGATTCAAGAAGGGCAGTTGTAAATTTCTAGATGTGCAATGTACTGGTTTACCGCTTACGTATAAGCTTGCTCAGGAAAAGTGTGGATAGGGAAACTGACCGGCTCAAAAATGACCTAAATTAGTGTTGACTGGGCCGTTAAACTTCAATACAAACAAACAAATCATCACGTTGAGATATGGTTGGTTATTATAAACAGGATGAGGGGTGGGGTTAGAAGCAAACGGCTGTGTTTTCATGAGCACTGCATGCCTATACATAAACCATATTGTTTAAATTCCTTCCAAGACCAGGTTGAATGACATCATATTTCTAGTAGTAGCAGAAATGCGATGGATATGTTATGGCTTATAAGTAGTTAATTTATTTGCCGTACCCGCGTCCAATATTTTTGCCTTACTATCGTATTTGTTGCGCAATGGTTCGGACCACATTGCATAAAGATAAATTATTATTGGATTATCGTTTTTATCGTTATTTTCGCAAATAATAGAAGTGTCTTTTCCACAAGAATGTATTGAAGCATTTGTAATAAAATATTTGTGTGGCTTCAGCTCAGTCATATATAAAAGATTCAAAGATAATTTAGAACCGTTGTAAAGATAAATAAGCGCACTGAGAGTACTGATGGTGCGATTGTCTGTGATCTTTGGATTTTGAGTCTGGTCGCTAGTTTAAATCAGGCTTATAAAGAATATATTCTGGAGAAATTTGAAGCTATTCCGGGCCAGAAGGCGTGTTCAAGCAACAAAATCCATGTTGAAAATATAAAATTAACGTGCTGCTTGAATATGAGTTTTGAAGTTTGGACATCAAAAAATGAACTTTGCTTTGTTTACGTTAGAGCGATGTAACGTCGTCGCCATGAACGTAGCATTTTTATGTTTTACGATGACGCCATTGCGGAACAGACGC
This sequence comes from Lucinisca nassula, assembly GCA_963580285.1. NCBI lineage: Eukaryota > Metazoa > Mollusca > Bivalvia > Lucinida > Lucinidae > Lucinisca > Lucinisca nassula. The sequence continues at coordinate 43,590,270 of OY757017.1, forward strand.
TATCGTTCATACACCCTCAGTTTGTGTATGGAGTTGGGGTAATGGACCTGTAAGAAAAATCTCGCACATTTTTATAAGAAAAATGTCTGGTATTAAGACAAACAAAAATGCACTATGTCTCACGAATGTGTTGTCGTGATGAAAGTGGAGGCCCAGGTTGGACTGCTTCAGACCACGGAAGTATGAGCTACATTGTTTTAGATAAGTACACACTGGAAAAGTAAATATTACCTGTTTGTCGCAGATGCATTAACAAGCAGTGGAGGCCCGTATTGGACTGCTCCTATAGGAACAGTCTGATCAGGGCTTTCACTGTCTGTTTCAGTCTTGTATGTCTGAGAACTTAGAATCATTAAGACCAGATAAGGAAAAATGCCTATGCAAATGCATTGCATTTTTTTTTCTCTTTCCCCGTTGTTTTCTGATACTATTTCTGCTCGAAACAGTGTGGTCTGTTTGGGAAAATGGGTGCCTCTGCAAACCCCACCTTTCTTTACAAGAAATGCCCGGTGTATGCGCTTGTTAACATGTAAACTGACCGGCTTAGAAATGGCCTGGAGTAGTGTTTACTGGGCCGTTAAACCCCAATACAAACATAAACACTGAAAGTGTTACGTAGTATAGAGAAGTTCATCAAAATACAAACACGTTTTTTAATGTGGGAAAGGGTATTGAGTAATCATGCATGCATAACTGTTTGACCTTTTGAGATGCGCGCATTAACCCTCAAACGCTCAGTGTCATATACCCAGCCACGGCTCTTGACTTCTTGTGCCAAGGGTCTTGAAGGGTACGTAATGAGAATAAAGACAACACAGCCACGTGCTGTCACTATCTATGTTATCTAAAAAACCGATTGTTTTTGTCTTGCATATTTCGGTTATTTCGATGCAAGGCTATGTGTCCAGCGCATGGCTTGCTCTAGTGGTCTCTCCCCTTACATTTCAGAAGCTGGTGCTGAATGCTCGGACGGATGCCGGCGGGCTATGCACACAGAACAAACTCATATGAAGTATTTGTTACTTTTCGGTCGCAATATTAATCATAGTTTGGTAATAATTAATATACATTAAAACTTCAATGGCTCGAACCCTGATGGCTCGTATATCAAGGATTGGTCGAACCTGTTCTTGTGTCAGGATAATGTAGGAAGATACCATTCTTTTATTTAAGCTAATTATGTTGTGTGTACTCATTGGGATCGCCTCGACGAGGCGATTCAAGTGGGTGCACGCAGCATGAATTTGCAATGTGGAACACGGAGGAGATATCCAATAATTATCTTTATTGTGTTTCCTGGTATGGCACCGATAGTAACCTTCCCTGGCTCGAACTACCGCTGTTTCGAATAATTATCCTGGTCCCAAAGGGGTTTGAGCCATCGAACTTAGATTGCACAAATAATGCATAATGAGCGTACTAAAAACGTTAATGTATCCAATTATTCTCAGTTCTTTTTCTCTCGCTGAAGCCTGTATTTGGTCCATACCCAGAGGGCGCACAACGTCGAAGATGTTCTAATTCGACTTTGTGTTCCAGCTGGGGAATGGTCAGTTCTAAACGCCAGCTATAAAACTGAAAACCGCTTTGAAATGAAAACTAAATCCGTGTTCCTTGCCCACCACGAATAGTACACTGTATATATGGAATGTTTTTTGGTTATTTGTCTTTGTATACATGTCCTCATTTGCTATATATGTCTTGACCGAATTGCAAAACCCGTATCGAGTAGACGTTTTAGGAGACACCACTCTCTGCATTTAGGAATGAGTAGTTACAGACTACTGCAGCCCTTCATAACAATTCATTATTTTCTGCACCCAAATGGGGATTGAAATTTCAGCGTACAGGGCGGCGGTGGGTTCGTTTCACATTGCTACGCATAGGAGAGTTGCAATTCTAGGATCTTTTACGAATCTGCGCCTGTCAGCCTACTGTGCAAGAACAATATTTATAATGCTGTTCCTGTGCCTTTATATCAAAAATGATGCATATGCGGTCTACAGAATCGTATTACTGCTTGCCTGTATGGATGTCCAACTAAATCCAGGACCAAATATCACCGACATAAAATCTCTAGATATATTTCACTTAAATACGAGAAGTATCCGTAATAAAACAGAATATTTGAATGATATAGCAAACGATTTTCATATTCTTTGCACTTAGACAATACTTTTGACTCTGCGTCTTTAAAGTTTCAAGGTTTTGACCCGCCCCTTCGCAAAGATAGAACCCGTAATGGAGGTGGGGTAATGATATACATGTCCAGCTTACTAAAATATGCCAGACGAGAAGACTTATAAAATCAGAGGCTCGAAACAATATGGGTTGAGGTAAATCTGAAGGATTTTAAAGTTCTTTTATGTTGTTTTTATCGCAGCGATTACGTAGCATCACAGTCGATTTTTGTCTCGGAACTTCAAGAAAGCATAGAAACAGCTCTTGATTACACGTCTCATGTGGTACTAGCTGGGGACATTAATATTGATTGCTTACCTCTCATAAATGTTCAGCTAAGAGACTGTTTATCTATGTTTAATCTTACAAATGTTATTAAAGAACCCACTCGTATCACTCAAAATTCCTCGACGCTTATAGATCCAATCCTTGTAAGCGATACATGCATCATATCGGAATCCGGAACTATACCAGTAGATAATGAAATAAGCGATCATAAAGCAACATACGCAACCTTACAAATACCTATACGTCTTTTCCAGTGTTATTATAGGGATGTTTGGAATAACAAAAATGCTGACTTTGACAAACTGAACAACCTAATACAGCAATATGATTGGAATAGAGAAATTAATTCTGAGTTATCAGTTGATGAATGCAGTGAAAATTTTACAAACATTTTCACTAGTTTTTGTAAAACATGTATACCTTGCAATAAAGTTCTTATACGGCCGAGCGACAAACCCTGGTTCACATCAGAACTACGATATAATATTCGTCTACGAGATCGTTTACGAAAAAAGGAACTTCAAACACAATACGATGATCATATCAAACGGTATAAAAAGCAACGAAATCACGTAAATACTATGAAGAAATTTGCAAAAGACAATTACAACAATAATCTTGAAGATATGATTACTAACAATGAAAGGGGTAGCAAAACATTTTGGCAAGTAAATGGAAGATTTATGGAGAAGAGTAACAGCAGTTCAGTTATTCCACCTTTAAAAAGATCCGATGGTACTTATGCATTTACGGATACAGAAAAAGTATCCACATTAAATGAGTATTTCTGCTCTATTTCTTCTGTAGACGACAGTAATATAGAACTACCTCCTTTCGCTAGCAGAACAATTATTCAAATAAACAGCATTAATATTACCGAGACTGAAATAATAGATATATTAAGCTCTCTCAATGTAAACAAAGCTTGTGGTCCTGATGGCACAAGCCACAGAATGTTAAACAAGAGGGCCATGATGGCCCTGGATCGCTCACCTGATCCATAGAGTCACAAGTGGGCCCTGGGGAGGGCCATTATTGTCCCCAGGGTTATAATGTGCATAATGTTGAGGGAGGTCTAAAAAGGTGAAGCTTCAAACCAAATATCAACAAAGGCTATAATTTGAACAATCTGGGCAAAGGTCCACTAGATGCACCAAATATCAAAGACCTGGGCCTTACGGTTTCAAAGAAGAAGATTTTTTTTTTTAAGATATTCCCTACATAAGCCTATGTAAAACCAAATGGCCCCAGGGCGGGGGCATTTTTGGACTCAGGGCTATAATTTAAACAATCTTGACGGAGGTCCACTAGACACCAAATATCAAAGACCTGGGCCTTGCTATTTCAGAGAAGAAGATTTTCAAAGAGTATCTCTATATAAGTCTATGTAAAAACCAAAGGGCCCCGGAGCGGGGGCATTTGTGGCCCGAGGTCTATAATTTGAACAATCTTGGTAGAGGTCCACTAGATGAAGCGCCATACCAAATATCAAAGACAAGGGCCTTGCAGTTTCAGAGAAGAAGATTTTTAATGATTTCCCTATATAAGTCTATGTAAATCCAAAGGGTCTCGGGGCGGGGGCATTCTTGGCCCCAGGGCTATAATTTGAATAATCTTGATAGAGGCCCACTAGATGAAATTTCACACCAAATATCAAAGACCAAGGCCTTGTGGTTTCATACAGAAGATTTTTAAAGATTTTCCCTATATAAGTCTATGTAAATGCAAAGGGCCACAAGGAAGGGGCATTTTTGGTCTCAGGTGAATAATTTGAACAATCTTGGTAGAGGTCCACTAGCTGAAGCTTCATACCTAATATCAAAGACCTAGGCTTTGTGGTTTCAGAGAAAAAGAATTTTTCAAGATTTTCCCTACCCTATATAAGTCTATGTAAAACCAAAGGGCCCCGGGGCAGGGGCATTTTTGGCCCAAGCACTATAATTTGAACAATCTTGGTAGGGGTCCACTAGATGAACCTTCATACCAAATAGCATAGACCTGGGCCTTGCAGTTTCAGAAAAGAAGATTTTTAAAGATTTTCCCTATATAAGCCCATGTAAAACCAAAGGGCCTTGGGGTGGGGACATTTTTGGCCCCAGCACTATAATTTGAACAGTCTTGGTAGGGGTCCATTAGATAAAGCTTCATACCAAATATCAAAGACCTGGGCCTTGCGGTTTCAGAGAAGAAGATTTTTAAAGATTTTCCTTATATAAGCCCATGCAAAACCAAAGGGCCCCGGGGTGGGGGCATTTTTGGCCCCAGCACTATAATTTGAGCAATCTTGGTAGAGGTCCACTAGATGAAGCTTCACACCAAATATCAAAGACCTGGGCCTGGCGGTTTCAGAGAAGAAGATTTTTAAAGATTTTCCCTATATAAGCCCATGTAAAACCAAAGGGCCCCGGGGCAGGGGCATTTTTGGCCCCAGCACTATAATTTGAACAATCTTGGTAGGGGTCCACTAGATAAAGCTTCATACCAAATATCAAAGACCTGGGCCTTGCGGTTTCAGAGAAGAAGATTTTTAAAGATTTTCCTTATATAAGCCCGTGTAAAACCAAAGGGCCCCAGGGCGGGGGCATTTTTTGCCCCAGCACTATAATTTGAACAATCTTGGTAGGGGTCCACTAGATGAAGCTTCATACCAAATATCAAAGACCTGGGCCTTGCGGTTTCAGAGAAGAAGATTTTTTAAGTTTTCGGTGAAAAAAATCTATTTTTGGCTCCTGTGACCTATATATGCAACGGACCGGAACCATTTGAACAACTTTGAAAGGGGACCACCTAAGGATCATTCCTGTGAAGTTTGGTCAAAATCCGATCAGTGGTTTAGGAGGAGATGTTGTTTAAAGAAAAAGTTTACGCACGCACACACGCACACACGCACGCACGACGGACGACGGACAAAAAGTGATCACAAAAACAAATGTAGAACAATAGCCGCTCCTTTGTGTAAACTTTTAAATTTATCAATACGGAAAAGAATATACCCTAGCATATGGAAATCAGCAATTGTTATGCCGGTCTATAAAAAAGGAGAAAAAAATGAAGTTTGTAACTATAGACCTATTTCTTTGATAAGCTGTGTAGGTAAATCGTTCGAAAGAGTCGTGTTCAAACATGAATATAATCATTTAGTTTCCAATTCTCTGATATATAAATACCAGTCAGGGTTTCTACCAGGGCATTCGACAGTGCATCACCTAATAGAAGTAGTCCATCACACATGTTTAGCACTTGAGAAACACGAAATTAACTGCCAAGTATTTTGTGATATATCAAAAGCCTTCGACAGAGTATGGCATCGTGGTTTAATACTTAAATTAGAAAAATATGGAATTCGAAGAGATCTTCTGGAATGGCTTGAAAATTATCTTCATATGAGGCATCAAAAGGTATCTATAAATAATACTTGTTCACCATTCGAATATATAACAGCTGGTGTTCCCCAAGGATCAGTCCTTGGACCATTGTTGTTTCTTATATATATATAAATGACATTGCATATGAACTAACAGGACTAGCACGTCTTTTTGCGGACGAAACTTCCCTTATTTTTTCCTCCCCTGAGCCTGCTGTAATAGACAGAACAATAAATGAAGATTTAAACAAACTTAGTAAATGGGCTAAAGTTTGGCTAGTTTTATTTAATGCATTAAAGACTGAAGTAATGATTACATCAAACATACATTAAGACTATGCTATCCGACTTGTTATGGACGACACCATTTTAAAAATCGTTGAAACACACACACACCTAGGAATAGTCTTATCATCAAATAACAAATGGACAGCCCATGTAGACTCAATAATTCTATCAGCTGCAAAACAAGTATCACTTCTCAGAAAACTGAAATATAGATTCTTAAAGAAAACCCTAAATAAAGTATATCTGACTTATATCAGACCACTTTTAGAGCATGCTAGCGAGGTTTGGGACGGCTGTAATCAGACTGAAGTAAACCGGTCAGAACAAATGCAATTAAATGCTGCAAGAATCGTAACGGGCTTACCAATTTTCGCATCAAAGAATTCCTTATATTACGAAACCGGTAGGGATACTTTAGAAGACAGAAGACAGAAGAAGAAACTCACACATATGTATAAGATTGTTAAAAATGATGCTCCGTCTTACTTATCTGATCTTCTGCCGAACCGTGTAAATGGCGATACAAATTATAATCTTCGAAATTGTCAAGACTTCCAGATTCCTTTTACCAGATTGTGCTCATTCGATTCGTCCTTTTTCCCGTCAACCTTACGTCTTTGGAATGATTTAGATACAGCCGTTAGAAATGCTGCAACTATTACCTATTTTAAACTGAAATTAAAAAAACCAGAAAGATAAGGCTAGCAACTTCTTATCTATTGGAGAAAGAAAAGAAAATATAGTTTTAACTAGAATCCGCCATAACAGCAGTAATTTATCTGCAGCTCTTCATAGAGTCACCATAGTACCAACATTTGAAAATGCACAACACTTTTTCTTCGAATGTAGATTGTTTGAAGAACAACGACAAATACTTATAGACGCTCTAAATTACTTACCTGTCATAAACTTAGATTTAGATTTACTTTTGTACGGCAGCAGAACATTTGACATACAAATCAATAAGCGAATCATATCCGCAGTACTAAACTTTATTAAAGATAGCCACAGATTCGATTGAATATTTATTCTTTGTAAATAAGGTCCTGTTTCAAATACTCCTATGCTCGGCAAATCTATCATATTCGTTCCGAGCCGAGAAGGGATGTCTCTGTAATATAGGAACCCCGAACTGGTCGTAATCGTTCGTGACATGTATGGCAAAAAAACATGTGTTATGTTACTTAAAACTGTTTCATATCTACCACTGTACCATTTAAAACTACTTTGTAAATGTTTAGGGAGAGGACTATCTAATGTTGTATAACTTGTGTCCAATCCCATTGTTTAGAGGTATACAATAAAATATGTTTAATCTAATCGTTTTAACAACGCTTTGCAGTAGCCGCCACGCCATGTTAGTTTTACGGTCGCATCTGAAAAGGTGATATGGAGTTGTGGGGTGTTTCCGTCACAATTTGTCTCATGAAATGCAAGAATGACTATCATGCATGTTTAATTCATTGCAATAACATGTTCCTGGTTCCTCGGAAGATATTCAGACATGTTCCTCGAGATCCTTCGTATGTTATGCATGAAAAGCTATGGATGATCTATGTATTTGCTTTATACTGGATGGTCACTTATGAGGCCTAATCTGTCGAAACTAGGCCTACTAAATCTGGCCTAGAAAATTTGTACACTCGATGTTTGTTTTATTCCTCAGGTGAATTTCATTTTTGTTTTCCAGAGCATATACCTTTACAGAAGGCATTTACTACACCCGATATAAAGGGATGTTTGGTCACCGAAATTGTTTTCATTCATATTCTTGTTCCTTTTTTATTATGTTCTATTTTGGAAACAAAAGTTTCATTACGATAACACAGCCGGGTTGTATAGTGCATTCTTTCATATCTCCAAAATCGTTACTTTTCTGATGAAATTCCGTGATGGTGTTATCATTTATACTACATTGGTAGGTTGCGGGTGCTCGTTAGAACGGCCTTGAGGCGGTTCTAACGAGTACCCACAACCTATGTCTTGGAGCAGAAATAAGCAAAATAATGTATAAAACTGTAAACCCCAATTTTCCCTATATGAAGTGAGGTCTAGAAGGGTGTTCATTTCACGGACTTGTTAACATGATGATATTTCTTTATCTTACTTGAATGTATTCCATCTGAATAAATCTGTATTGGAGTTTAACGGACCAGTCAGTACTATTTAGTTCATTTTTGAGCTCATCAGTTCATCTGTCCACACTCTTTTCATGGACAGGCTAACCAGATTTCGCCAGAAATTGACAACTAGTGCCCTTTTGCGGAAGTGGAAGAATTACCGTAGAAAAAAAAATCATGATCAATCTCCACGAAAGAATGTTGCCGACCCGGGCAAGATAGAACCCGCGTCCTACTGATCATCAGTTAGACGCGCATCCGACTCAGCTACCGATGCCGGCTGTATGGTTATGACATCTTTTTGTTCACACAGCCTCCGTGGCCTTGTGTAGGGCGCAGACTCTTAATCATTACAATACGAAATCATGCCTATTTAAATATATTGAAAATTTTACCACCAAAAACTGAAAATTTTCTGTTGGAAAATAGTAATATTTTCCTTATTTCTGCTCAAAATACAGATTGTGGGTACACATAAGAACCGCCTCGGTGAAGCGGTTCTAACGATTACCCACAATCTATGTTTTTGAGAAGAAAAAATAAAAATAATGTATAACCTGTAAACCCCAGTTTTACTATATAAAAGTGGGGTTTTAGGGGGGGTCAAAATGATATAGGCGTGCTTTCGTGATGGGTCTCTGAAAAACAAAATAACTTTTTTCCACGTTATTGATATAAACGAATGTAGGAAAAAAGTCACAGGAAAAAAGTCACGGAAAACAAGTCACGGTTTTGGGTAGGAAAAAAAGTCACGGAAGAAAAGTCACAGATTTTGTTTTAATCATGTTCAATATTTTTCTTATTTCTAGTCAAAATACAGATTGTGGGTGCTAGTAGTGCTAGTAAGAACCACCTTGATGAGGTGGTTCTGATAAGTATCAATAATCTATGTTTTTGAACAAAAAAAAAAAGAAAAATATATCAATTGAATATCATTATTATACCCTGTAAAGCCCCCCTTTTCTCTATATAAAGTGGGGTTAAAAGGGATATTCATTGCTTGGGCTTGTTGATCTGATTATTTGTTTTCTAAATATAAGCATATTAAATATATAATTTGTCAGTGAATGAAAAGTTAACATCCATCGTCTTAGACACTCTCTATATACATGTACATATATGCAACAATTAGGCGTGACGTCATTGATCTGTGGAATGAATATCCTTTTAAACCCCACTTTTATATAGGTAAAAGTCGAAAGAATTGGTGTTCTCATTATTTTAATTTTTAGCAACATCCTTTCTTTATTTTCTTATTTGTGACTTTTTTTCCTGTCACTTTTTTCCGTGACTTTATTTCCGTGACTTTTTTTCCTGTGACTTTTTCTCCGTGCACCATATAAACACCCCACTAACCCATATATGCCTAGCTCCTTTGGGGGGGGGGGGGGGCATTTTGCAAACATTGCAGACCCAGATCGGTGTCTGATCTGGGTATCCAGATCGGTGTCTGATCTGGGTATAAACTGTTTGCTGAAAGTGCATATTACTGCTAACAATACAAACCTGACTCCCCTATAATTGGACATGGACCACTCCAAACTGATAAGCTTAGAGATTCCGTAAAATAGTACATAGAATTACATAATCGACTTTAACCCATTTTATACTGAATGGAATCATCAGCCTTATATCCGTATAGCACAAGTCCATTTTAAAATATAGAGGTTACAGGTTGCGGATTCTTCAAAATTTATCTGGAAAATGGATGAACCTTTCGTAAACATACAGTGTAGGCCCTCATGAGACGCTGCGTTCTATGGTATCAGATCTTGGTCCAGTTTGTTTTTTAATTTCAAAATGGGTTAATGGAATGGAGCATAAAATGGGTTAATTGCACTGATCTATGAAGGATTCTTATTAAATAAAATACGTTTAAACCAAAAGTTTCTTGGTTGATGGAAGGGATTTTCCGGATCGGGTAATCAGCTTGCTTTCCCGTTTTGAGACCGGTTTGGGGCGAAACGTTTATGTCGTGAATCGTTTCGTTACCGCGGTTGTCGCAGGTTTTACACTTGGCGTACCTCGTATTCTTCCGCGGATACGTCATCACTGCCTTTCATTCATAAAAAACTTATGCAATTGGAATCCTTTAGTAAAAGTTACAACTATTGAAAAATAAACAGGAGGATATGCGCGTTCATGAAGTTAATTGATAATAGAACGTACAAGTTATAATATTCAATTTAACTGGAAGTCTTTTGTGAGACTTTCGAAATTGTTTTGAATAATACACAATATCTTGGTGGTTATGAGGCCATTTGCAGTAGCGGCCAGATTTCAGTCTAAATGTCCGCTCAGGTGCAATTGGAAGACAATCGCACCAAAAATGGACTCATCCAGTTTATAGGTAATGCTGCTTGCCGTAGTTGCTATTCTGTAGGAGTTTGAACACCTTTATTTAGTAACAATGGATACAGACCAGCTGACAAGTAACCACGGCATTTGTCTTTCGGATACTAGCTTTACTAAATAGTAACAAAGTTTACCATTCATTTTTAAGACATTAGTACAGGTAAGAAATTTTACCACTTATAACCGGTCCTTATGGGGATAGTCTTGCTGTACGAAAGATAGGCAGATTGTATGGGCCGCAGTGTGTTCTGAATGATTTATTTTTGCTTGATCCCCGTCAACACTGTAAAGGTCATTTTGGAGACGTTGCTTCCAATTTGGTGGGACTTTTACCCGACATTGAGATGAAATGACATCTCAAGCCCTGTCGCCCATTGAAACCAATAGGGTTTATAAGCATGGACGGTCCGAGTCGCACCGCTTTGCCTGGGAAGGCTTAGATCCTCTAAGCTGTTTACCATTACTCGGGTGCGGTCGGCTCTAAATGATTTAACACTTGTAGAATATATATGTTTCCTGCAACAAAGGTGTATATGTATTTCCTGTAACAAGATAGTGCTTTCATACAAATACATAACATGCATTAAATTTGAAAGACTAAGGTGTTGCGATTTATCTTAAAGAAATACCTATTAAGGATAACTTACTTTTAGAAGCAATTCGATTATCATAAATCTCAACATTATGGTTACCCAGCAGAACACTGACAAACCCATTGGACAGAACATCCGAAATTCCTGTTATGAATTCCCGTCACTGAGAGGGACCCAGCTCATCCCATTAAACTCCCACTCCTGTACTTAAAGGGGCGAAGCAGACGCCGATCAGACATACTTTTCTGTGTTGTCTGATCTAAATCTGAATCGCATCACGAAAACACGTCCATACAATTTTTTAACTTCTACGCCGAAAAATCGAAATTTCCAAGATTAAAAATTGTGATATCCTTCTCATATCCACCGAAAACACAGGCCGCGGGCACTCGTTAAAACCGCTTCATCGAGACGGTTCTAACAAGCATCCACAATCCACATCCTGCATGCCCCAGTTTTACCATATAAAAGTTGGGTTCGAGGGGGTCAAACTTGTATAGGCGCGCTTGCGTGATTTTCCAAAAATAGACAGACAAGTCCAGTAGTTGGCAATTTCAAGTTAACCCACTTATGATAAAATTCCAACACACCTCTTATTATAACATTCCAACACACCTCTTATTATAACATTCCAACACACCTCTTATTATAACATTCCAACACACCTCTTATTATAACATTCCAACACACCTCTTATCATAACATTCCAACACGCCGTCGAGCACACCTGCGAGGATGGCATGTCTTTAAACAACATTTTTGCTGGATTCCACATAAATCAGTGATAGTCACAGGGTCATCAGCAATGTAAAACAACTGTTTTCAGTAACTTTGGTTTGCTTGACATGCCATTACGAAAACACGCCTGCTCAAATATGTTGGAAAATTTTACCGCCAAAAAGGAAAATGTTCAATAAAAATTCTGATATTTTTCACATTTCGGCTCCAAACACAGACCGTGGGAAATCGTTAGAACCGCCTCCACAATCCACGCCTCAGAGCAGAAATAAGAAAAATAATGTATATCCCTGTACACCCCAGTTTTACTATATAAAAATGGGGTTCAAGGGGGTCAAACAATAAGGTTTTTTTGATGCGGTCCTTGAGTCTGTTACCATATATGTCATCATGATGGATCCCATGAAGCTTTCAAGTTCATTCTCTCTTCCTTAATTTTTCAAGAGCAACAATACGTGAATAAAAGGCTCATTTGTTTTTATATAAAGAATCTTGTTTTGTTTTTTGTTTGAGTTACGTTTTTACGTCCCCGTCACCACTAATAAGGTCATTTTGGAGACGTTGCTTCCGATTTCGTGGGACTTTTACCCGACATTGAGATGAAATGACATCTCAAGCCCTTCTGCCCATAGAAACCACTAGGGTTAAAGGAGCGGTCCGACTCGCATCACTTTTTCCTGGGCAGGCTTAGACCTAAGCTGTTTACCAGTAATTTCAGCTCTGCGCGGAAGCACCGTGCAGCCCAATCTATTTCTCCAGGCCCCGATGGACGGGGCGCGTATAAAGAATCTTGTAAAGACAGTCAGACATAACAAAGAGATGAGATAAAGGTAATGGAAATCAAAGTGTATATCCTGCGCCTTATTGAAATATATATGAACAGGTCTTTTACAATATCTGCCGCATTTTCCTCAAGCACTCGGGCGGACAGGGCTGTGCAACACAGTGTGGGTCCGGATGGCGCATGTTTGATGCAATTTATTGTTATCTGCAGGTTTTATTTTGATCTGACACAGATGAAGAATTTTCGATGTTCACAAGGTAAAAATGGCCATTTCTTCAGAACCAAGGGGAGGTAACTCTGCTATTGTTGGTTCGAACTGATCCATTCACGAACTCGTCTGAGTTTTTATGCATATAACTTTTATCAGATAAAAACATGAAGAAGTTACGCTGTTCACAAGGTCAGAACTCGTCCGAGTTTTTTTTATTGCCATTGTTATCTACAAGTTTCATGAAGACCCAGCAAAAAATGAAGAAGCTAGATTGTTCACAAGCATTTACCCACAGTAAGCTTTCAGGCTTATCAGTAGCCATAGTAATCAAACTTCTGAAGCAATTTTCCTCTTAAACATATGCGATCAATCACCCAAAATTTGGTTGAGATCTGCTTGCAGGCTGCCAAAGTATTGCATTTTGCAGGTGCCGACGACGTATGACGTCGATGACAGACGACGGAGGCTGCCATCCTACATGTCACCCGGAGCTTTCGGCTCAAGTGAGCAAAAAAAAGTGGACATTATATGAAAACACAGCTCCGATCAGTTTTATGTCAATTTGGCAATACGGGCCTCCGTGGCCTATAGTGGTTAAGAGCGCGGACTCTTGATCATTAGGTCTCTCCCCGCTGTGGTTCGAGCCTCGCTCGGGTCATATGTGAGACGCCAAGTTCTGCAACGGAAGGTCAGGTGCTTTTTCTCCGGGTATTCCGGTTTTCGCCCACCTCTGATTAACAATCGGCTCGATATGAGTGATCTTGAAAGGGCCGTAAAACCAAAACCAAAAAACCAAACCATTTGGCAATACAGACTATGTTGTGAACACGTTTCGGTTATGACAAATAGTCTGAACAATCAATAAAACATTCCTATCGGGAGTAGCAAGAGTGTCGCATTTAAAGCAATTTACAAGACACTATAATTGTTTACTGGAATCAAATAGCCTCAAGATGTCATTTGACCGTTAATTAACTCTCAAGTGCCACAATTTCCAGTAAATGTGATAGAAATAGTTGCACTCAGACTTCGTGCTGTGTTTGATACCCTCTGTGGCCGTCCCTGCGGAGTTCAGACGTAATTATTAGCTTAGAATTGTTGACGATGTTATTGATCTCTCTGTCTAAACATTACAAGAACACACCCATATGGGACTCAGCTGGTTTCAAAGCTAACATCTTTATATCTTTAAGAAACTGTGTGCCATTTTCTTTTATTTCTGATCAAAACACTATATATTATCGTTTTAAATATAAGTTCTATATATTAACCACAATCTATGGTTTTCGAGCATGAACATGTGGCATTAGGAGACAGCGGCGCGCGTCATAACTAGATATTTCGATTCTTGACTGGGAACACGGGACCATATTCCCCGCCTGAGAGCGCTATTTGCCCGAGCCATCAGTCAGGCGGAGAATATGGTCTCACGTTGCCCATCAAGAATCAAAACAACTAATTTGTTATACTGCAAAAAACGACATGTTGTACCACCACTTAAACATGCCTATATAAATTTGACCCCCTTGAACACCACTTTTATACACTGAGCAAAAGTGAAAACGCTACACTTTTATTTTTTGTCAAAATGGCCGAAAATCGTTTTTTATTTCAAAATATTATATCGGAGAAAACTTGTCTAACGTCGGTCTACAAGTTGCACTATACATGGTATTCAAGTGTGGTAAAATAACCGGTCAACCAAGCATAATGTCTAAACAGTAAATTCACGTGAAGGTACATGTACGCTAAAGTTTACATTAAATAAAGGTATTGACATTATTGCGAATGTATTCAGGATTAAAAAAAAACACAGTTTCTTAACTTTGTGATTAAGGGCTAAAATGCCGCGGCTGTCCAAAAATGAGAGAGAACGTGCAATTGGCATGCTTGAAAGTTGACGTTACCAAACTGACGTTGCGCGAAGATTAGGAGTTCATAGAACGACTATTGCAAGGTTGTGGGCTTGTTTACATCACTGGATCAACTGATGATCGTCCCCGACCCGGTCAACGTCGAGCAACGACCCCACGTCAGGATCGCTATATTAGACGTTTACATATGCGTGAACGTTTTCAATTCGCCGCGGTAACGGCACGGTCACTTCCTGGACGTCGAAGAGTGAGCGCGCAAACGATTAGAAACCGATTAAGATCCGTGGCACTAAGAGCAAGGCGTCCATTCAGAGGACCAACGTTGACTGCCAATCACAGGCAACGACGTTTAAATTGGGCACAAAATCACCTACGTTGGCGTCGAAATCAATGGAACAGCGTTCTATTCACGGATGAATCCAGATTTATGCTGAAGGAAGTCGACGGAAGGCGTCGTGTATACCGCAGAACGGGTGAACGTTATCTCGACGCGAGTGTAGAACGTCGTGATGCTTACGGTGGCGGTAGCGTCATGATATGGGCAGGGAATACTGCTAGACACAAAACTGATATAGTGTTTGTCGATGGTAGGCTGACAGGCGTTAGATACCGTGACGAAATTCTAACACGCCAAGTTGTTCCCTTTATTCGACGTCACGGCGGAATTTTCCAACAGGATAACGCTCGACCCCAGGTCGCTCATGTGTGTACAGACTTCTTACAGCGTCAGAATATCGACGTCCTTCCTTGGCCGGCACTCTCTGCAGACTTGTCGCCGATAGAACATCTGTGGGACATGTTAG
This sequence comes from Lucinisca nassula, assembly GCA_963580285.1. NCBI lineage: Eukaryota > Metazoa > Mollusca > Bivalvia > Lucinida > Lucinidae > Lucinisca > Lucinisca nassula. Next base: position 43,605,869 of record OY757017.1, read on the forward strand.
GTCGACGTGTGTGCCAACGACGTCAACAGCCACGGACGTTGAACGAACTTCGTCAAGCCTTAACCTTTGAGTGGCAACGCCTTCCCCAACGCTTGGTCAGACACTTGGTTGGTTCTATGCGTCGCCCTTGTGAAGCTCTTATTGCGGAAGGTGGAGGTTACACTCGTTACTGACATGGTCATTTTTGTGACACTTTAGTTGTTTCAACACTTGTTCCACGGCTACGTGTGCTTTGACAGAAATGAACTTAAGTGCAAGTTATTGCCAAAAGATGAAATTATCATGTCTTATCAAAATTAGTTTCAATGGAATAAAATTAGGGGTCAATATTTGCGTTCAAACATGAGTGTAGCGTTTTCACTTTTGTTCAGTATATATTAAAACTGGGGTTTGCAGGGGTAAACCTTATTTTTCTTATTTCTGCTCTAAAATAGAGATTGTGGGTACTCGTTAGAACCGCCTCATCGAGTACCCACAATCTATATTTTGAGCAGAGATAAGAAAATATCACAATTTTTCATGCGATAAAGGTTACAATGTATTTGTATAGGCGTGTTTTCGTAATGCGTAAACATTCCTTCGTATCGGACGTCGCGAGACGTACCTGGTTACACGTGACGTCATGAATCGCGCCTTTCTGCGTCGATCATGGTGCTCAGTGGAAAAACGTTTATCATATGACGTCGCGTCTGAGAGTGTAATTAAATTCGATAATCCATTAGTTGATTAAATATGCAAATTAGTTAGATACGTCACGTAACGTTACATGTACGGCGTCATTAATCGCGTCGCGTTTACTAATGACGAAATATTGACATTTTCGTTAACAAATCATAGATTGTCGGCACTCGGAAGAACCGCCTCAATGAGGTAAAACAATATTGAAAGGGCCGTAAAAAAAAAAAAAAAAGGAAAACG